>OX454323.1:1855442-4255442 GCA_949715965.1 Dysmachus trigonus | reverse complement strand
CAGCCTGGGTGGGAACGTTAGAGGGTGATATAATAAATGATTATTCATCTTGTATTAAAGTTTCCCCCGGTTTTGTTTATTGCAAAATTGTTTATTAACAATTTCACTCTCCCAAACCGAAAAAAATCACGGCTGATTTTTTTAAAAATACTTAAGCTCGTACGATGTCTTTCATTTTCACAATATCACTAGAAGACGCAATCCCCCATCATATACCAAAAATTCAAAACGGTTCCATGCATTTCACCTGAGATAATCACCCAGATACCTCACCTGTTTTACACCGAAAAATGTACAGTTTTAATCCAAGTCAAGATATCCCCCACGAATCGTCGCCCTCCGACCAGATATCGCTGAGCAGCACACATTTTTCACATTTTTTCCCAGCCCACGGCGGGGAAGAAGAAGATTTGCGACTGATTCAAAAACGGAAATCGCTATAACTTTCGATGTATGTAACGGAACTTAATGTATGATGGCTTCAAAAATCACTTATTTTTTTCTCCATCTTTTCCTCATACACCACTTTCACCTAATATTTTTACTTTTTTTTATATTGAATTAAACTTAAAAAACAAATAAAAATTAATTACATTTTATTCCTTTTCTCCCACAAAACTAAACTTTTTTGAAATATTCTTAATTTTATAGTTATCTACAGATTCCACCCTTTATTCTCATAATTTTTATCATTTTCCACAAATCCCCCCCCTGACCCCCCGAATAAATATATTACCCCTTAAATTTTACAAACAAAAAACTCGCCAAACATTTTATTTTTTTTCTCCAACAAAACTAAACTTTTTTGAAATATTCTTAATTTTGTAGTTATCTACAGATTCCACCCTTTATTCTTATAATTTTTATTATTTTCCACAAATCCCCCCCTGACCCCCCCGAATAAATTTATTACCCTTTAAATTTTACAAACAAAAAACTTACCAAACATTTTATTTTTTTTCTCACACAAAACTAAACTTTTTTGAAATTTTAATAATTTTGTAGTTATCTACAGATTCCGCCCTTTATTCCCATAATTTTTATTATTTTCCAAACATCACCCCCTGACCCCCCCGAATAAATTTATACTATTTACCTTTTTTTTAAATTGTTCCCCATTTTTACTATTCAATTTTTTCCACCAATTCTCAATTAATCTCCCTTTTTTTTCACCCACATCTACGTCAAGGTCTTCCGAAACTAAATCTACATTTTTTTCTCCATTATTGCTAATAGTTTGTCCCCAATTGGAGTAGGTCTTTATGCAATAATCGTAAATCGAAACTGGGGAGAAATTAATATTTTGGGCGAAAAATGATCCGCTAGCACACACGTGGGCAGATTGGGGACAAACTATTAGCAATAATGGAGAAAAAAATGTAGATTTAGTTTCGGAAGACCTTGAAGTAGATGTGGGTGAAAAAAAAGGGAGATTAATTGAGAATTGGTGGAAAAAATTGAATAGTAAAAATGGGGAACAATTTAAAAAAAAGGTAAATAGTATAAATTTATTCCGGGGGGTCAGGGGGTGATGTTTGGAAAATAATAAAAATTATGGGAATAAAGGGCGGAATCTGTAGATAACTACAAAATTATTAAAATTTCAAAAAAGTTTAGTTTTGTGTGAGAAAAAAAATAAAATGTTTGGTAAGTTTTTTGTTTGTAAAATTTAAAGGGTAATAAATTTATTCGGGGGGGTCAGGGGGGGATTTGTGGAAAATAATAAAAATTATAAGAATAAAGGGTGGAATCTGTAGATAACTACAAAATTAAGAATATTTCAAAAAAGTTTAGTTTTGTTGGAGAAAAAAAATAAAATGTTTGGCGAGTTTTTTGTTTGTAAAATTTAAGGGGTAATATATTTATTCGGGGGGTCAGGGGGGATTTGTGGAAAATAATAAAAATTATGAGAATAAAGGGTGGAATCTGTAGATAACTACAAAATTAAGAATATTTCAAAAAAGTTTAGTTTTGTTGGAGAAAAAAAATAAAATGTTTGGCGAGTTTTTTGTTTGTAAAATTTAAGGGGTAATATATTTATTCGGGGGGTCAGGGGGGGGATTTGTGGAAAATGATAAAAATTATGAGAATAAAGGGTGGAATCTGTAGATAACTATAAAATTAAGAATATTTCAAAAAAGTTTAGTTTTGTGGGAGAAAAGGAATAAAATGTAATTAATTTTTATTTGTTTTTTAAGTTTAATTCAATATAAAAAAAAGTAAAAATATTAGGTGAAAGTGGTGTATGAGGAAAAGATGGAGAAAAAAATAAGTGATTTTTGAAGCCATCATACATTAAGTTCCGTTACATACATCGAAAGTTATAGCGATTTCCGTTTTTGAATCAGTCGCAAATCTTCTTCTTCCCCGCCGTGGGCTGGGAAAAAATGTGAAAAATGTGTGCTGCTCAGCGATATCTGGTCGGAGGGCGACGATTCGTGGGGGATATCTTGACTTGGATTAAAACTGTACATTTTTCGGTGTAAAACAGGTGAGGTATCTGGGTGATTATCTCAGGTGAAATGCATGGAACCGTTTTGAATTTTTGGTATATGATGGGGGATTGCGTCTTCTAGTGATATTGTGAAAATGAAAGACATCGTACGAGCTTAAGTATTTTTAAAAAAATCAGCCGTGATTTTTTTCGGTTTGGGAGAGTGAAATTGTTAATAAACAATTTTGCAATAAACAAAACCGGGGGAAACTTTAATACAAGATGAATAATCATTTATTATATCACCCTCTAACGTTCCCACCCAGGCTGACTTTTTTATTCAAAGTTATAAACAAAAAACCTTTTTCACCCTTTTTCACCCTTTTTCACCCTTTTTCACCCCTTTGCAAACACCCCCGAGGGGCAAAAAATAGTTATAGCTTCATTTCTCACCGTCCCCAACAATATATCCAAAAATTAGCACTCCACCACAAACTTCCGCTTCAGAGGTTAAATTGACTGGACTATATAGGAAACAAATACAAATACACATTGAGTGTGGCTTTGCCTTGGGTGGCTACCAAGCCAAAAGAGGACATCTTTCGAGACAAACACAAATGTAACTAGTTTGGTCCAGATTGCAGAGTTTACATTTCGCCTCCGAAAAGGTAAACAAAACGTCAGCAAAAACTCGACGTTGATGTACAGATTTCCTCTGCTTTGGAGATTTCAATTATTCGAGCTGAGACGTTGACCAATGATTCTTAAGTACGGCAATAAATTCTTGATCAGTTTTTGGTAAATTATTAAAAAAAAATTTTTTTAATATCTATTATTGTTTTAAATAATTTGATCTCTAGATACACAAATCGTAAAATACATACAGAGCACTGTATATACATTTTAAGTCTCACTGAAAAAACATCTACATATTTACTCGACGGTTTCGTATAGTAATTTTACTACAAAATTTTATGAACTACTTTAATATACTTGACTTAAAAATATGCTGCATAAATAATAATTTGTAAATGTGTTAAATCAAATGAAATTGATGAATATTTTCCAAATATTGTTTTTCTTTTAGTCAAATCATCAGCTAAGTCCAGGCTTTTAGAGCATCAAATTAAATCTGTTCTATAATGTAATACGATTAGTATCACTTCGTATTAGTCACCAAAACATACACAAAAACACAATATTCAAACATTTTAGTAATCATTAATTGGAAAATTCCAATAACTTCAAAAATCATTATTGTCGAAAGTTATCTTTCTAATGGAATTTGAACAAAGTCACCTTGAGAGTTGGTCACAAAAAGATAAATACAAAATACTTGTTTCAATTGTAAACAACTTTTGTCTGAGTGAACTTTTCAAGATATTTATTTATTTACATAGCTGTGTCTGTAACTTTGTACGGGGCGGACACTGTTGAAAATACAATGACAATTAAAGATATTGACAACAGATTCAGATATTAAACAAATTGAAGAAGCTTACAGTTTTGCAAATATTTTCAGAGTATAGACACGCAAAGTTTACAATTTTATTATCAGTATGAAAGTGTAAACTTAATGATTCAACAAATAGCATATCATCGTTTTCGAACAATACCACTTGAAGGTTGTATTTCCTATTTATATTATTTCAATTTTTTTACGTTTAGTAATTTTGATTTAAAAGACGATTTTGTAAAATATCGCATATTAATCAAAACAAAATTACTACTTATAGAAAATACTAAAAAGAAAAATTATTTTTTTATTAATAAAACAATTCAAAATCAACACATTTTATCTTATTTCTAAAAAGTATGGGTAATTTAAATTAACAAAATATATTACCTCTCCATCTCCATTAAATTAGTACTAGATGTAATTTTTTCTCATTCTGTGACGAGGACTGACGTGAGAAGAATTTCTTTTAATTTTATCTAAATTTAGACTCTCACAAATGCTAATGAAGTATTATATAATGAATTTACATATATCTTTCACTTTAAACAAAGTAGAAGATAACGCCACAGTCTACATTTTATTGAAATTGGATGTAAAAACAGTGGGCCTTGCAATAACACATTACTAAACTGATAACTAACTACAAATGCCCCACTACCATTTCGTATGACAATTAGTGTATTTTATCAAATTGCACAATTAAATTCTAAGTATTGGATGAATATCAGTCAGCTTTTTGTGACGTAAAACATCTATTGAAATCTTAGAATGTAGTATTGAAAGTAGTAGCAGAGGCTTTTCAAATATGGGGTGGGCCTTTTGTTAGTTTATGTTTAAATTACATGTTATTTTGACACAGAAAGTTCTTTCCGTTCAAAAAAAATTTACAGAAATACAGTATCATATCTTCGCGGTACGAAACGAATAGATTTACGCTTGAACAACATTAGGAAATATTGAAAACTTATTCCCAAAGTGAGTGCTGTGTTGCCAAAACAATGTGAATTCTGAAAAGAAATTTCGGTTAAAATAATGCACCAATCGCGCCTGCTTTACGCAAATTTATGAGGTTGGCATGCTAATTGATAACACAAGTTATCCTCGTGTCCGTTCTTCTCAACCGAGAATATTGTTAATTGCTGTTCCCGAAAGTGTTCGCCTAAACCCGAGAATTTTAACTCGCCAGAGATTTCAGCAACTAAACATTAACCGCACTAGCTTGACGAAAATTCTATACTCACAATCCAAAAACGTTTCAGGCGCTTCAACGCAATGTTGATCGAGCCATTCCTGTAATAGGGCTCCAAATCATATGAAAATGTGCTGCAAAATTGAGTTGACAGAACAGAATACTGCCAAGCGAGCCATCACGCCATTTAAAAGAATTAACATTCCATACCTAATCGGAAGATTTGCATCAACAAACTTTGAAAAATATTGAACAGTGCTTATTTTATAGCATTTTTAAAAACAAACCAAACGATGGCCCACCCTATATATAACTATTCCCTCGTTAAATTTACATCTACACATTATTGGAAACTAAACTCACATAACACAAAAGAGCTATTTCTGTTAAAATGCCTCATAAGGTTCCTGAAAAACTATTAATTTCGGGAAAAAAATCTCAATAGCAAAGCATTATAAATTGAAGTCCTCAAACTACATATCAAAAGTGGAAAAAATCTTTCTCCAAAGCTACTACCTGATAACTTCAGCGCTATCGATCCGGTTTACATAAAAACACAAAAATTCTGGCTTTACAGACCATTTCTACAGATAACTGACCATTATTAAATAAACTAACTTTTACTGAATACACTGAAAAGTTCTGAATAGCCTCTTGAACAATTTTAATTTTCAGAAATATGCCCTTTTCAAAATTGCACGTTCAAGTGCAATCCATCAAATTGCTTTCCATTCAAGCTGGAATGAAAGAAAAACTGATTGAAAAATAATCAAATCTAACCACACTTTGAGATAATTTTTATCATGGGAATGAAGCAGATAACGTCATGTGTATATAATATAGCATGTGTAATAATATATAACTTCAATGGAATTTTTGTGAATTTTTTACAGAATGTGAAGTACAAAATTCCATATTAAAAGAGGTGTGAGTTCATGATACTGGATCATAATATTTTTTCCCCATATCTCACTCATGTCATCGTATGATGTAATTACCTCATTATATTTTAAAATTATCTTTTAAAAAAAAATAAAGTAAAAAGCACAATTCCCCACAATTTGATTCAGTCATCACAGAAAATCATATTCGCAGCACTTTGTCATAGTGCAAAATTGCAAATTTCCCTCGTTATCAGCAGCGAATAAATTGCAAAGTTTCGACCCAACCTCAACGTGCACGGTAACTTTGTTGTCATATTTATCCGTGCACATCGCGAGATCGCGGTTAAATTTGCACAACAAATCGAATTAAGCACGGGGTCTGACGGACCCCCTCCTGCTACAAAGTGTACAAAACACTTTTCCTCTTAAGAAATGATTCATGACATCGCATAAAATTGATAAGATTGGGGTTGAAGGGAGAGGAGCTCCATTGAAGAAGACAAGTCCGAGAGAGGACCACAGCAATACTGTGGCGCTGCTGTTGCACCCTGTGCCCCGCGCGATTCAAAAATAAACACCAGTTCTTGATTTGATTGGACCCGAGAGTTCGGAGCCCCACTGCCCGCTACCGCCCGCCGCTGCTGCTAGCAAACAAACATGGCGATGTGCTCTGGTACGTTTCAATTAAATCTAATCGCCTGCTGGAATCATAGTTAGTTGCTAATTGGATACTTCCTCAATTTCATGCAGCTGAACGACGCACATCCCTGATTCCCTGACCAGCACGGTGCGGGAGCAGAGCACCCCATCCATTCATCCATTTGTGAGGTAAAGTGGCCCCATTACTCGAGGACTCTATGTTTGAAATAGACCCGCTCCATAATTTTCGGGTATACTCATAGACGACGATGTTATTTTCGGGTGCGGGATCTTCAAGACCGATGGCCCCTAAACTAGGGTTACCATTAGGTGGGCATGAAAAAACTTTATTTTTTGTAAAGCCCACTTCTTACGTACAGTAGTGGCCCAAATAATAAGAGTAAGGATTTTTCTTCGAATATTTCAATATAAAATTCATTTTTTGTTTAATATCACACTAAAATTTAATTATTTCTATAATTTAATTTAATGAACATTAAAAATTGCATTTTTTAAATTCTAAATTTGCTATATTATCCTCTTAGCATTCTTGAGATTTAAATGCAATTTGAAGCAAATTGATTTCGCCACCTTGAATTATATTTTTATGAGATTTCAATGAAACTTAGTAGTAAACGACCACCACTTTAGATCCGCCTTCTTCTCAAAATCGGCTTCCGTATTTGAAATCATCGACCTTAAAAAAGCACTACTCTAGAGCGGGCTAAAAAAGATTAAAATCTAGTAAAAAGACATTTAGTCTTGTTCTTGTTCTTTTTTATTAAGTTTGATTTAAATATACAATAATACTAACAGAAATTTAATATGTAAAACATAATATAATAATAATAATAATAACAGAACGTATGAAACAAAATATGAATCACATTATCTTAAACTTTTGATAGAGAAAATGAAAACAGATGTTCACATCAATTTAACGCAAACTTGAAAATATAATAACAAATGAACTTATTGTTCAAATTGATTCTAATTCAAAAATATTGTAATGTTATAAGGCAAGGTTTCCATTATGCATCAAAATAAGATCGAGAAAATCTACACACCTTAAATTTCCAAATTCTAAAAGATTAGTATAGCCTCGATTTACACTGAAGAGAACTTACATATTCGTTTGCTTTACAAATAAATGGATATTTGTATCCATTTCAGCCATATTCAATGTAAATTTCACAGCCCATGAACGTCAAAATCACGTTTGACACTTATCTGTACTTGTCAGTCACTCGTTTGAAAAACAGCTGATTTCTATACTGTAGATTACACCCAGCTGCTTTTGCACTGAAAGTAAACGAATAAACCTTATTCCGAAGAATTAAGGGGTTAGGTGGGTTTGAGAATTTCAAAAAATCGAATTTTTTTTTTGTCTTATTAAATAGTACAATATGTTTAAAATATTCTCCTAAAATTTCAAATCGATCCGAGTAAAATTCTAAGAGATAGATCCTTCGGAAGTTCCGCCCATCAGGCCACCTCAGTGCAGCGCTTTAAACTTTAAGGTAGTAGTTCCCTCAAAATTTTCCAAAAAATCGATTTTTTGTTTTTTGCATTTTATGATTCCTTATATCTTCAGAAATCATCTACTAAATTTTTACAAAGAAATTCGAAAAAATCGAAGAGTTACAGCAGTTTTAGTGCGCGCGCATTTTTCACTACGCACACATAAATATATCGTAAAAAAACTTTAAACGCGTTTTTCTCGAAACTACATTTATCAAAACGGCGGACAGTCAATCTCCGGATTGGCTGAACCGATTTGAATAAACCTTATAGCGTTTTGTTGGTTAAGTTCTATTGTAGGGCAATTCACCAGAAAATTTTGAAAAAGTTGATTAAAAAATATATTTACAAACCGAACAAAGCGAAAAAAATGCGATTTTTTCGAAATTTTTTTTCAAACATCCGCCATTTTTTTTTTTTTGACGATTTTTTTCTAATTGTGGTGAATTGCCCTATAAACCATCTTCCTTTTTAACATTCTTTTTGGTTTTTTTGTTTCAGACTTGCCGTTTCTGAGATTGAGTGTCCGCCATGGAACCATCTTTTTTTTAACTGCTCATTTTTGAAAGCCCTCTGTATTTATAATAAAGTACTAAAAAAAGAAAAACAATTTTTTTCGTCAACTTCAAGACTTAAGTATCCAAATAAAAAAAGATGTAGTTAGATTTATAAAAAAGGAGCTGAGAAAATAAATAAAGTTTAAACGTCTATTTTTCCCTATTCTACAGGGAACTACTACCTTAAACGCGTTTATCTCAAAACTCAATTTTGTAAGTCGGTGGACATGATTTCTCGAAAAGTTATGAAGCGATTTTGTTCAAATTTTGCACACATCTTTGAAATAACATTATCTAGTTAATGAACGAGGGATTTTTTTTTTTTTTTATTATTACTAATTTTTTCGAGCCAATACATGGCGAAAATTTGACCAAAAAATGTGTTTTTTTGTTCAAAGTCTGTCAAAAATTCCAATTTTTTTTTTTTTTTTTTTTTGCTTCGTTCATTAACGAGATTTATCCATGTACTAACGAAATATTTTTGGTTTTTTGATTTTAGATGAACCAATAATGAGTTATGCTGTCCACGGCAAAAGCATTTTTTTTTTAAACGTCAAGGGAGATGAGGTACCAACGGCTGAGTTTTCGGAATTTTTAAATAAAAATTTCACAAAATACTGCTTAAACATGTATCTTTGATATGCTGAATTTATTAAATAAAATATATGATTCTATATATTAAAAAAAAAATCGTAAAAATATCCATTTTTTGCACCTCTGAAACCCACCTAACCCCTTAAGAGTATCGTTTGTGACATGTTTTAAAATAGTACAAATGTTCTTTTAAGAGCATGTTTGGCAACCCTACCCCACTACCTACTCCCCGTATCAAATTATATTTGACTTAACGAGCGTCTTTTCCCCGAAATGATTCCCATCAGGCTAAAGCCACTTCCCCGCGAACATTATTTAATTGGGAATTTGTGATTCAAATTTCCCCCCCAAGTGCTATTGTTTGGGTAAGTGTACACGGCCCATAGATTCTGGGGAGTATTCATTTATCGAGGAGCAGCTCCGCATCCCCCGGGGCGTGCGACACCATTGCTTTCCTTCGTGGTATCAATAGAATTTTATGAAAATGTGAAACGACAAATGGATCCCTCTTACCCCGGGCTACAGGGTGCCCTTTATTTTTAGCATGACAAGAAAAACCCATAGGCAAAATCACATTCACTCTGCCCGGCCACTTTCAATAGGAATTAAAATGAGCTTTGTGCGACTTTTATTTATTGGGAGAAATCAATTGAACCCATTTCGCTCCTCCTCTGGCTGCGGTTAACAAAGATACGGTTGTCGGCAGCACAGTAGAGTTAGAGCACTAACCCCATTGGGAGTTTAGCTCATTAGCACGTTGATATGACGCTATAATGAATAAAAA
This sequence comes from Dysmachus trigonus, assembly GCA_949715965.1. Lineage (NCBI taxonomy): Eukaryota > Metazoa > Arthropoda > Insecta > Diptera > Asilidae > Dysmachus > Dysmachus trigonus. The sequence goes on along the minus strand of OX454323.1, from coordinate 4,245,381 downwards.
CGATGTCTCCTTACTTTGACAATATAATAAATGAAATTTCTTTGATCATATCATTGATTGATATATCATTTTAATGAAAATGATTCAATATAAAATCTATGTATATGTGTACTATAATAATAATAATAAAACTTTAAAGAAACTTCCCATCCTCTTCGCCACTTTGCACACAAACTGATTTTCATTATTACTGAGTATTGGATTAACATCAGTAAGTTTTTCGTGTTGATCTGTGTTCTTTTGTGCTCGCTATCCGGAATAGAAAGAGAACAGCCCAAAAGAACGGTTCAGAGCACAGTTTTTGCTTGGAGATGTTGGCAATCCTCTGAAATCTCAAAGATGTGTGTTGACAGGTTGGTAAAAGTCAGCTGATGGTGTGACGTGAATTGAAGTGATAAATAAGAATAAAAAAGTTGAAATGACAAGCAAGTATTAACTTTAAAACACAATTTATTATGTCAAACTGTTTTTATTTTGCCGTTCGACAGCTATCAACTGACTTTTACCAACATGGAGACATTAACCACCCCTTGTTTTAAGTCGTCTAAAGTTGTTTGTATAAAAGGTGCTATATGATAATTTTATTAAAACGTTTTAACAACCGGGTGAATTTATCGGGAATCAGCTTATCCACGAGGATGCCAAATATGTTTTTTTTAATATAAATTGACTGGGTTTAAGACCTCGGTAAGACGATTTTTCCGTAAAACTGATAAATAATAATAATTTTTTTAAATTGACTTTGAAATCCTCTTAGAATAGAAGAATTAATTTTGATGTAAAGCTGTCCATTAAAACTGATTACTTTTTGGCAAAGCTACATCGATTTTGTACTGGCGTTTTTGTCACAGAAAACTTAAGATATGTGTTGACCTGACTTGTTTAACAGTTTCAATTCTATTACGAAAAGTGCTACACATTCATTTATTTAGCGCCGAAAAAATGAAAATGACCTCTCTACGGGTTTGTTCGGCTCCTCCAACTATAGAACTCAATGAAATAGCCAAGGACAAAAATGTATCTTTTACACTTTTATCTCACAGAGACAGTAAATAAGAAAAATCAAGAGATCGGCCGACGAATCATTTCATTTCCTATTTATTTTGTTGTCTCGCGCTTTTATCAATCGGTGCTCGGCTGGTGCCAGTCTATTTTAAAGTTGATCAAAACAACGAACTACACTTTCGCTCGCCGGGAATCGAATTCCACAAAAGGAGAAACCTGTTGTCCGCTGGAGCCCTCATTGGGGATACGCCTCCCCCAGACGGTTGATAGCTGTGTCTGTTACTCTTATCGCGGGCATCGTTACCGTCAACAATTCTATTTTTCACATAAACAATTTATCGGCCCGCTCTCTCCCATTGGAAAAATGAACCCACCCCTACGCGGTAGTAATGGTTCCGAGAGTATAATTGAAAGTAATAGGGCGGAACAACAACCTCTTAATGTGAGCCCACCACCAACTGCTAGAGGAGGGTTGCTCTGACATAAGCGCGGGGAGGCTCCACTTCGAGCTGTTTATGTGGGTGAGTTTGACTAAAGATAAGGAAACAGTCGTCGTCGTCGTCAACAGCGATAAGCGAAATTTTTTTTGGTAATTTCAAGAGGAATAAAAATAAATTGAACGCACTTACCTGATTGTGTTTTTTTTGCGAATATCATTTAATAGGCGATTTTACTACCTCGTATTCGGGACGCAATAGCCAGCGGAGCTTTTAGCTTAATTTTAGATGTTTTTCTCGTTTTTGGGAGCGCACCTACAGCAAGTTTGTCATCAAAATTACGTTTCTTATCTCTACTACTTTAAGCGCAGACATTGTGCGGCCTATTTCTAGATAACCAAATTAAATTGCCAACAACCTTGATAGATACTAAAAAATTTCACATTGCATAAATAAGAAGCAATTACAGTATAATTTATAACTCCCAATTTAACGAATAGACATGGAAAAATCCCTTACCTTTTACAAAAATATATTTTTTTCGACTACATTCTTCAACTTGACATAAAAAATGTCAAGACAAATCTTTCAAATATTATAAAAAAATACTTGTATAAGCGTTCGAAAGCGGATAAATTTGTATTTCTTTGTTACTATAGGAAAAACCGGTCAAGTGCGAGTCATACTGTGGATTGCGTTCCACGTTTATTTACCTACTGAAACATATTTTAAGTTTTGTTCATATTTGAAAAGTTTGAAATGCAACCAACTTTAATTTAGTTCTGCGTGAACTACTGGCAGCCGGCAGCAGTGTCGAACTAACCTGTTCTGATTTTCGTACTCCAACGAAATGCATGTTAGCACCAAGTGTTATTAATTTCTCTGCAGAGAGCATAGGACTCTAAATTTACACATTTTCAATTCGAGTCAAAATACATCCGATTTTCAATTGAAGACTTGGTAAATTTGTATAAAAGTCAAAACAGACCGAGTCTAGTAAATAGGATGAAAAAGTAGTAGTATTGCATAAACAAAATTTAAAAAGTATATAACAGAGAAATACACAACAATAGTGATAAACAAATGCTTTAGAGGAACCAATATTTATTATTCAGGGTATACAGACGAGAAAGCGCATTTCGGAAAAAAAAATATGTTATCATCGGTCATACAATTGCCAAAATTTAGTTTTTCTCTAAGTATTCCCAACATAAAAGATTTATGTCCTTGTCTAATAGTTTCGCTTCCATTCCAATTCAGCTGCGTATATAAATGTTCAAAATATTACAAAGAAATCAGGAAAACAAAATTTTTAATGGGAAAAAACCAACGCAAAAATGTTTGTTGTGGATGTTTTACATTTCCGTCCAAAAATAGAACATTACCACAATAGGATAAAAACTTACATCAGGTCAATGTACATTTTATTTCCACTTTTTGTTAGAGGTATGTTGTAACCTCTACAACATTTTTAAATATTACTCAAATCCATTCTTATCAAGTTGTGCTCACCACTTGAGACTGCAGAAACTATAAAAGCCATCGACTTGGAATTTGACATAGTTATACAACTTTTTTGCGCACACCTAATCCAGAAGTCCATATTTTTTCCTATTTTAAGAGGTAGACAATTGGGGATCAACAACGGAGTCAAGTGGGCATTCTTTAATCTAAAACTATTTTTGCTTTAATTTTATGTTACAGTTTTTGATCTACATATTAGCAAAAATGTACTAAATGGGTCGAATGGCGAAGATTCCAGCAGAAATAAAACGATGTACCTGACATTTATAGTTTCAGAGAAAAAATTTACACTATTAAAAGCGATTAATGGGCTTACAACCTTTCACTTTCTTATATAATAGTAAGAATTTCTAATTAGATGATATGTCAACAAACTACATAATTCAAGATATCTTGGCTCATGTTTTTACTTTTATGTTTTCAGTTGTTTTTATTAAATACTCGCATGTATATTCGTTTTGGCTTTCACTTTACATACAAATCGTTAATAGATATTCGCTTACACTAACAAATTTTTTAGGATTATTAAAAAAAAAAATGTCTAATGTGACGTAAAAACTTAGAGGTCATAGCGATATAGCAAGAAGTATATCATATTTATTTTTTTAATGACCTTTAAAAAATTGTAGACATTAAATCAAGAAAGAACCGGTGATCACGGGGAATCCACAATTCTTTTATTGATTCTTAATTATTGCTTTCGGTACAATTCCTCAAGCACGTGGGAGCTTTATGCTTTCCTTAATCTGTAAGATTCTAACAATAAAAACCCTCTGGTACTACTTCCTCTCACATATTTCTTCTTTACCACCAGACGATAAAATGAAACGCCCCAAAAATTTACTAAACTCGAATATAAGGGGAAGGGGGGAATTGGGATAAGGGGATTTGGTGTTGTGGAAATTAATCGAGTCCTCCATCAGAGATGACCTTGACCTGCAGTTTATATACTCCATAGTGGATTTAGAACTGACGTAAATTCGCTGAAAATTTATTCAATTTAAAAACAATTCCCCCACACAGAGAGAGAGAGAGAGTTCAATGGCTTTCACGAAAGCTTCCGGCAGCCGCCGGTGGAGGAAAACTTGGAGATTGCAAATTTGACGTAATTGAAAACCTTGTGGTCGTGGAAATAATGAGATACTATATTCTACCACGTTATCAGCAACTGGTTTCCGATTTGCATTTTTAAAATAGTAATCACTACGCACGGTATTTCCGTCAAGAGGAAACCTCGACAGTCAACATTTAAAAATAACTCAGCTGAAATTAGAATTTATAACGCAATCTATTTTTACTTTAAACATAATGAATTACAACCCCTAAGGCTCTGTATAGCCAATTGCAACAGTCATAAAAGGGTTTTTTTTATCGTCCTTCAAAATAGAAACTTTTAGATTGGACAGGTGTATTAGAATGCAGGTTAGCCAAATGTGAACAAACTTTTAACTGCAACAAGTCAAAAATTAAAAACAATTGCTGAGATAATATGACATTACAGATAACAAATAGAAATCTTTCAAAAGAACGTTATCACCTTACTAACAAAATCGGCCTATATGAACGCAACCGTAAGCCACAGCCAATTCTCAATATGTTTTAAATTAAGTAATAATTAAAAAAATATTAACAAAATAAAACTGGTTCAAGCCTGCGATCTATATTCAAATCTCACACGAAAAGTAAAAAGTAGCCATTTTCTTTTCTCTCTCTCTGTCTCTCTTTTCCTCTATATCTATCTATATCTTTCAAAATTAGCAAAACCATGACATCGATCTTCAAAAGATTTGCAAAAACAAAACAGAGAATACTGAATTTTGTCACATGAGGCGTTATTTTTGAATGTATTTTGAATGAATCTCCAGAATTTCCTATAGGGATAATTGTCAATCCGAGCTGTCATTCTGACAGGTCTATGTGATATTACTATTACTAGTAATCATGAACAGACACACGTTTGAGGAACGGTTAAGAATTATCCAAATTTACTTTGAAAATCGGTCGTCGATACGTGAGAGTTATAGACCACTTAGTAATTTTCATGGTGCACATAAACGTCGCTCATTTTTGGCTTAATGGTTCGTTAATAAGCAAAATTGTTGTTACTGGCATGAAATTAATCCAACCGTTTGGTGCAGTTTACACGTTGGTGATATCATTGATCCCAATTTCTTTAAAAATGATGCATAGGTTTTGCGTTACAGTCAATGGAGATCGTTACTAGGTTATGATCAATGAACATTGCTGACGTGTAGTGACAACCTAAAGTATTACTCAACACATTCTTGTGACTAGCTTATGACTTATGTCCGGTGACCGAGGATTTCTACGAGGTTTCACACCGCAACTAGAGAGTTAAACGTTGGTTAACATTTATTTGATTGACAGCGAAAGACCACCAGCATGAAATTCAACAGGATTTGAAAATGTGAACTAAGATTTAATTGATATGAAATTGTTTCGTGACTCTGACAATCTCAAGTAAGATGAAGTTATAACATTTCAGTGGTTTGCCAACTGCAATCAGTATGAAATATACATGTGTTTATATTGGAATCGAAATATTCATAATTTTACAGATAAACTAAGTTTATAATTATACCCCGATTATAAAAATCTAGGTTTAAACAGGGGTTAAACTCAAACATAAAAACTTTGCCTTAGTGTTAAAAGAGCATCGTCATGAAATCTCAAGAGTTAATTTATTCATTTTTACTCAAACACAATTTAATAAATTAGTTCTATATAAACTTAATCATACATATTAAATAGAAGAAACACTGTATACAGTAAAATTCTAAGTATATATTTCATATAATGCAGTCATGCCAAGAATATGGGATTGATGTGTAGTGTGGGTTAAGCAAGTCACACAACTGAAGCGCCACATTCTGGTTATGTAACATTCCATAGGGTAAAACTGTGGTGTACGTTTAACCCTAACATTTCCTCTGTCAGAACCACGCCCCCTCAGGCAAGTTAGAGCACACAAAAGAGCTCTGCTAGAATTTCTACCGACACCTCTACGAGTGAATTTTTGAAAATCCTTACCATTATTTCGCATCCGTGTACACCAGGCTTAATTTGCATACTTGCTTCGTTTTTTCCGCCCTCCCCGAAAATAAAATTAATTAAGCTCGCCAGGCTCTCGTCCAAATCATCCACTCAGAAACAGAAAAAAAAAAATATCCAACGGGGAGGAATTCGAGGTGTTTCAAAAATTTAATTTTCCGGAAAGAAGGAAAAAGTATGGAATTCCCAAAACCACCTCCGTTTGTTGAAGAAAGAGCCTGAAAAACGTGCAAACCGTCTTTAAACGGGAGTCACAAAAAATGCAAACATTTCGTGTGTTTGCCCTTCAATCCGCCTGCACTCGTGCTCCAAGCACTGGTTGGCATTGATTTCCCTCGTTCTTCCCTTCCCACTTCCCCCCCGGGAAGCACAACTCCAACTTTATTTACTTTATTTCCTCAGAAGACAAAAGCAAAAGGTTTCTTTCCCCATGCAGCTCAGGTTTTGGCCGCCGCCGGGGATTCCCCTGCCTCTCCACCAAATGCAGCGAGTTGTGGAGTGGGACTGCACTGGGCTACGTTCGTCTAATGAAAAACTGCTTCCGTTTTTGCACATTCTTATCGGGAAGAACATTTTCAAGTGCATGCCAGACAAAGGGGACTCCGCTCTGGCACACTATCACTGGCTGCGGACTCAACCTCAAATTAGCAGAAATTGTAGGCTACGACTTCTGGCCGGCGGGGTCGGGATTGTCGTGATGCATGACTAACATTTTATGATTTATTTCATAGTATATACAACTTCGCAGTGAAATTGTTGGCGAAGTGGAATGTGCCAGTAGCGGCGAATTTCTTTCTTTTGGATACGCCTTATCTTTGAGTGAGTGCTAATATAATAAAGCTCTGGATTTTCACAAGGCTCTATTAAAATTTCGAAGTTTTCAGTTTAAGTGACTCTATTCACGAAATATATATAGGGCTCTATATTTTATTGGGTTGTTTTTATTCGACACGACTATTCTTGTTAACGTTGATAACATGTTTTTCCTGATATTGAATGCAACATAACTCTTAGAATAGCCAAGCCAAAATTTGTCTCCTACAATTTGCAATATGTTTCTATAAGGTTTAAAAAAATTTAAAAGAAGACAATTTGATCGAATTCGGCTTAGAAAATGTAAAAAATCAATATTTTAAAAGGGAAAAAGTTATTAAAGAGTTATAGTATCCAAAAAACATAACATACTCCAATAAAAACTTTTCAACAAAAAATTAGAGACTCACCAGGAAATCTTAATAAATTTTCGGTTTTATTATCATAACAAATAAACAGACTTTAATATCCATGGCGCATTCGAAAGACTTTTATTTATATATTTTTTCCAATATTTTCTCTCGTTTTGTGTGCATATTTTAAGCGAACCAAATTTGTAAAGCGTTTTAAATCTTGTAAAAACGGAACGATGAAATCATCTGAACAATAAAAAATATATACTCTTTAAGCATATTTTTCTTGAAAACGTAAGGTGATGTCACATTTTCACTTTTGATTTTGTTACATATCGAAAAAAAATAAATAAAATCCCCTAGTGAAAAATAAAAACAAAATATATTTGTATGATTTTTTTTTTATCAGGTATTGTATAGTATATTTTAATGACCCAATAATTCGATAGCTGGAAACGGCGGATACCATCTATCTCAACTAAAATATATGAGAACCCAGGGATTCCCCGCAATCAAGAGTTCTGTAATTAATGTAGGTTTTGATTTTGATAGAGGTCAATCGTTTTTGGAATTATGTGCGAAGCCAGCCAAGAGGGGGCGCAAGGTGTTAAAGTGCAACTCGCTATTTCTCAGTCGCATTATTTAATCAAGCAAAACTGGGCCACCGAAAAAAGTGTAAGTCATCGTTGATCACCTCGCAAAATTGGAAAAGCACACTTTTTCTCGGCACCGCGCCACACTTCGCATTCTGCATCAAGAAGGCGAAGAGCCGCGCTGCACAGGAAGGCAATTAGCGGCTACAAGAACGAAGGAATCTCCTCCACTTGAAAACGAAGTGACATTCTGCGAGAACTTGTGCGGAGCGCTCCGACCTGAGTGTGTGGGACTGTTGTGGGGATTTTTTTTTGCTTATTTTTATCCTTTCCCGCGATTTGCATAAGCTCAAGTCTTGCAGGCAAATAGAGCACGAGGTTAATACTCTGCCTGGGAAATGACACGCAATATGTGCGCTGCTCGGAAAAGAGGACGGGACGGAATTGCGGGGGAGCTGGGCGACGTAAAGGCTGACTTTCCCGATGAGTCCTTTCGCCTGCTTAATATTCGGGCGTTGATGGGAAAAAACCCAGGTAAACTAAACGAAGCCCAGTCAGCGAGGTAGTAGCAGATGACAGACGTGCGACGAATATAATTCTGTCCTCCCCCCCAGCACGTACAAAAGGGCGGAATAAAAGCAGAATCACGCCGCAAGCCACTTACAGGCCTATGTTACGATTTTAATTGCATTAGGAGCAGATGTGCCACCACAGCAGCAGGCAGGAAGTGCGCATAAAAACATGGCACCACAAGCCTCCACGCGTCCCACAAGGGGGACAACAACGTAAACAACAACAACAAAATAAATAAAATCCCGCCTACTGTGGGGACTGGGGGGGAAGTGTTTGATATTGAGGAGCTCTGAAAAAAGGACTAGTGCATGCATACGGTGTCCCAATTCTGTCCAAATTTATCCCTGGCCCGAGTAGGTTCAATCGATTACCCCAAAATTGGGGCCTAACTGGTGCCAGCATCGCACAGATAAGTAATCCTCGGGCACACGGGGCAGGGGAGGCCTGCAAGGTGCACCACCGGATGGAAAGATATCAGAAAATCGATTTTTTCCTCTGGTGCAGCTCATCAAGTATTCTCCGTGGAACTTATGTAAACATGCATCAGCTGTCCCCCGCGAGAGGCTTTTTTGTGGGCGCTCACTGGGCAGAACAGGACAGAGCAAGGGTAAGCAGCTGCTTTCCTTACCTTCACTGGGATTTTCTTTGAGTCGTCCGAGTGTTCGTGGGCAGGACCCCCCGCTTCTGTATCGGCCACAGCTTCCCGCCTGGATCGGTGCAGGCTTCCACGTCCTCCATTGTCCGCTTCGTCCTCTGGTGCGACGGCATCGTTTTCAGGGTTCCTCAGATCGACAACACTCGGCCTCCGCAATGCACTCAACTCACTTTCATCGTAACTAACGTGAAGAATCTCCGATGGGAACCCGTGGCGGATACTGTTCACGGGGCCTAAATTTAAACACAGAAGAAACGGCACCAGCAGCAGCATGCGAGCGGCCCGCGGCTGTGACAGCGAAGCACCCAGCAGTTTCACCGACATATTTACTTTTTTTCCCTTCCCTGTCGACACACTCAAAACGAGATCCTCTTCACTTGCTCCTCCTCCGCATCGATCGGATTTTTGGCCAGTTCGTCGCGACGGCGACTGGTTTTTATCACTGCGAATTTAATTTTCGAACGAGAGCACTTCTTACACGGGCTGGAGCGGGCCTCGGTCCTCACATGAATTGCAGTTTTTTGGATCTGTTTGCGCGACTTCGGTCCCACGGCACTTTCCCTCGACCGAACGAAATACACTTTGCGAATGAAGTGAAATGTCGAAGTCGGCTTGCGACTCGCATGCCTCCGACTGTGCGTCCGACCGTCAATCTCGGCTCGCGGCTAACGGCGCACGGACGTGTTGGTGACAGTCAGGATTGAAAGTTTTCGATCAGGAAATTTGAATTGCTATGGAGAAGCTTAAAGGCTGAAACAGATAAAAAGTTGGGGACTTTCTTATTTTCTTGGCCTATGGTTTTCGAGACACTTTCCTGTGCTAAATTTAGGAAAATTATTGAAAAAATGTTATCTCGACTCGTTATAGGGATATTAGACAAAACAGTTAATACTTGCAAAATATTAACTATGCACAGCAAAATGTTTCTAAGACCCGCATCGAAACTGAAAAACTCCACTTACGCTGCCACTCACTTCCGCACGCGCAGGAAAAGAAGCAAATTCCCTATTTTCGTACCGATATTATATTAAACGCCCGATAAATTTTACATTTGCTTCGCATCGAAACACCGAAGATATGTCAACAAGTGAACGGAACGAAATTGTTGAGATGCACTTGAAGTTAGCTCCGCTCATGATAGTAATAATTCCAACTGAATTAGGGTTCGTTCGTTCCACCTCGATCAATCGGTATTTGTAAACACTGACATGAAAGAACTGGACTGCTAACCGTCGTCTGAAAAATGAGACCATTTTTAGCACAGGCTCAATCCTCATGGAGCAAATTATGCTATTAAAAATGCCCTAAAATACCGTACAATTATGTTTAAACTGACGCAAATTAAAAATAATTGAGCTTTCACGAACCGATTTCTCTCATATCACGCTCAATTTTAAGTTTTTTCATAAAAATGTTCCTCGCGGCAATCAGCTGGGGACTTAAGAATAACAGAGATAAATATATAATGCCTTTGTCTAACCTTCATATTTCTCATATATACCAACCAAAGCTAAAAGTTGTATCACAAAATGAAGTAGCCATCTGTTGGACATCGTAAAACTATTCTAACAGCTGATTGCAACGGAAAATGATGAGTTGGCGGGCAACTTGTAAAGGCTGTCGTGGGTAAAAGTGATGTGCAAAAAGCATGTGTTTACTTTTATTTATCTATTGGGGATATCAAAAAGATGTATCACACGCGAAGATACTAGAAAAAACCAAGAGAAGTGCACATACATAGCGCCACCTTCATTTGGCTATTGGCCATTTTTTTTTGTAAATTTGTCTGCCTGCGGGCCTTAAGAAAGAGCGAGAAAGTTAGAATTCGGTCAAAATTTGGTCTTACTTTTGATGTGAGTTTTTGTACGGGATCAGCAGTCCAGTTCTTATATGCCAGTGTTTGTAAAAGATCAATATAATATATAATAATGCATGACAAATCCGGGAGACGTTTCTCTATTCGCTTGTTCAATTCATTTGCTGAATAGCGCACACTGAATTTATATGAAATTCAGCCATTTAGCTGAAATTACACATCCTGAAATTTCATATTTGTTAAATACATCTAAAGCCATTTTTTTTAAAGGTTCGAATTGTACCAAAGGGCCCATAAAAACAAACATTCAAATTAAACAAGAAAGTTTAATTGTCCCATACCCATCTATCCTTACAGAGTTCCATTTCTTTTTTAAATGCCCAAACAGCCGAATTTACTTCATCAGAGCGTGGACCACCGCTTTAGCATTGATGGCCTTAAGATCGGTGTAGGTCTGTCCAGTACCAACAAAAACGATCGGCTGTCCGGTGATGTAGGTCATTGAAATTGCAGCTCCAACTTTATCGTCGATGGTATCGAATTTGGTAAGTACAATTCCGTCGATGATGTGTGGATTGGTGCTGGAGGAGTAATCAGCCAGAGCTTGGTTGAACTTTACCAGCTGATCGACGGCCTCATTGCCGACGAGAGCCTCCCCCACGAACAAGACTAAGTCGGGCTCGTTCACTTTGATCAATTTGGCTAGAGCTCGCATGAGGGGCTCGTTGTCCTGCATCCGACCAGCGGTGTCGACTAAGACCACGTCAATTGCAGAATCTCTGGCGAATCGAATCGCTTCCATGGCTATCCCGGCAGCGTCCTTTCCATAGCCCTTTTCATAGAGCTGAACCATAGTTCGACCACCATGCTTTTGGGGTGGGTGAAGAGCGTTCAGATGCCTCGTATGGGTTCTCAGCTGTTCAACAGCCCCAGCTCGGAAGGTGTCACAGGCCGCAATCAGGACGCTATAGTTGTTCTCAATCAGCCAAAAGCAAATTTTGGCTAAATTCGTTGATTTACCCACACCGTTTACGCCACAGAAGGTCATCACGTAAGGCCGAGTGTTCCGCTTTGCTTCTAGACAGTCCCGTAGAATGTCCACACGCCTCTTCGGGGAAAGAATTTGGACCAGAGCTTCTGTGAGGGTGTTCTTGACTGTCGTTGCAATGGTGTCAAACGTTCCGAGCACTTTGCCCTCCAATTTAGCGGCCACAGATTCGCACAGTTTGTGGGAAATATCTGCGGCCACATTCTTAGCGATGAGGTGATCCTTTAGCTTGTCTAGAGCTGGCTGCATGTCTGAACGAGTGAGGTTCTTTGATCCAACAAGACCTTTAAAAAGGGAAAACATTCCTCCAGACTTTTTAGTTGGTGCTGCTGTTTGGTTCTTGCGGACAAGCTGCTCTTCTTCCTCCTCGTCAGACTCGGAGTATTCCTCTTCGCTTTCCACCTCCAAGTCCTGGATGCCTCCTTTCATGGTGCCAATCATCTAAAAGGAAATGGTTGAGAATACTTTACTTAAAAAACAAAGCTGAAATGTGCTCTTTTACCTCATCCTCTGCTGTAAACTCACTCTTAACGTCTTCAGGTTTGTCTTTAGACCTGTCGAGATTCGGAAGATCCCGAGTATTGCCCCCTAAATCCCAGACCCTTGGTTTTTTGCCCGCTTTTTCAGACTGCTGTTTAGGTGATTTTTTAATATCCGGTTTCTTCTTGCTACCTCCGGCTAATTTCTCAATTAACTTCTTCCTGTTAGCTAAAATAATATCTTCCCTGGACGGGGACATGCTCTGGGGTTCCTCCTTCTCGGCCTCCACTATTTTAACAGTCTTCTTCGGCGGTTGACCCTTGTCATCGCCCTTTCTCTCAATCATCGAGGCCACGGTCTTCTTCGACTTGAGGGACTCCTCAAACGACCTCATTTGCTTTGGAATTTTCAGCTGTTGTCGTCCCCAGTCCTCGGCTGCTGCTAAAATTTCCTTGTACTCCTCACCGAATTCAAACTCGAGTGTGTTTCGACTGCTTAGCCGTAATTCATTTTTGTATTTATCCCTAAATTCCAGGTGGACATCGCTCAGAAACTTATCCACGTACGAGAGCTGTAGAATCTTCTGGTAGGCGACCACAAAAATGAGCTCAAATTCATTATCCAGTTTGTACTGGAGCGCCAGATTGTCATGCTCGTAAAGGCTGCTCCCAGTGCGCTCCTGAGAATGCAGAACAATCGAATAATTTAAGCTCTAAATTGGAGGCTTAAGAAGCTACCTACTTGCAAAATCACACTGCGGATCAACGCGTTAACTGGCGACGTAAAAATTTGATTAGTGCCACGAAAGCACCAGAGCACGATGCCTCCCTTTGTGAAGATCGTGAAGAGGTCCAGCATTTTTCTGCTGCTTCCTTTCAATTGGTATGATAAATATATTTACAATTTGGAAGTATTTCCTGTGGCGTTGAAGAATTTTCCGCAGAAATTTACGAAAAAATTCGCTACTGAACCTACAACACCCAGCGCTGCTGTCCCGATGAAAGTTACACGTTCCCTGACGTTTCACAATTTAACTGTCAGACAAGTGTCAGGCTGGTGGGAGGTGAAAGCGGTTTGGTGTTTTTTTTTAATTATCATAATTTAGGCTGTTAACTGAAAAAATTAATACGAACTCCATACTCGTAAAACTTAAAATCAGCAATTTGTCTCGTTTCCTCGCTGGTTTCGCAATAAAAGTGATTTTGGAAAGCTATTTACCTATATGGCAGCACTTCTCCAACTGACAATTTTGCCTCCCAGTATAACAGAAATAAAAATTCGCTAATGTAAAGTTTATTGAAATATTTATTTTTACTGATTTAAGCTGTTTTCGTAATTTAAAAACAAAATATGTGATTGCAATTGTCTGAATTAATGTTATATTTATTTCTAGAGCAACTAGGTCTAGTCTTAAAACAGGAATGACAACACCGAGAAATAACAAACGGATAACACAAGCAATAGTCTCAGCTATGAAATAAAAGAGATATTATATTTAAAACTGAATTGAAAGACCTGAAGACAACGTTTATAAGTCAATCAGGTCGTCTTGAAGGTGGTGATCATCTTGAAGAGATTCGATTAGTCGAACAATTTTGAAAAGCTTAAACTTGCGAATTATCAATTAAGGGAAACAAGTCGTTTATAAAAAGAGTGAATAATAAAGGTCCGAGATGGCTGCCCTGAGGCACATATAATATCCCCACCATAAATGCAAGTTTATATTATTATATTATAAACTCTTTTGGGAGAAGCATTATATTTTTGGTAATTAACCCCTTAAATTGCAATTTATTTCTAGACAATAGTGTTCATTTATTTTTCCTAGTTTTAAAAGCAGGAACTGATAGAGAAACTTACGGTTTTGTTGCTCAAATAGGTCGTTATTACTTAAAAATAATATATGTTTCATATATTTACGTGAATGTTTGTTGTCTTCTCTACATATCAGAACAAAATTTTTCGCGTAATCAATTCTGACCATGACTCTCATCTCTTGAACTGTCATCTGGATCTATTTCAGAAATGGTGCTCTATAAACCATCTTCCTTTAAATGTCAGTAAATGCACCTGTATGTTTTTTTCCCGCAAAAAGAATCCGTTGTGCTTTGACTTTCTGATCAACGGGCACTCCCTTTTCAGACTCGACAAAGTGAGAGATTTGGGTATCGTAATAAACTCGGAATTTTCTTTTGAAGACCATATTGACAATATTATTAATAAAGCAAACGCAACCCTAGGTTTCATCAAAAGGTGGTCCAAGGAGTTTGATGACGCTTATATTTCTAGACTTCTGTATTGCACTTTTGTTCGACCTATCCTCGAATATGCCAGTCCAGTGTGGTCACGATTTTATCAAAACCACATTCAGCGGATTGAGGTTGTTCAACGGCGCTTTCTACGATTCGCCCTTCGTGGACTTCCTTGAACTAATAATATCCACCTGCCTCCATACAGTGATAGGTTAAAACTAATTTCCCTAGAGTCATTGGAATATAGACGTCAAAACTGTATTCGTTTTTGATTGCTTGCAAGGAGCTGTTAACTCTCCTGAATTACTGGCCTTTTTTAATATTTTAATATTTCTGTTCCTAAACGTTCGTTGAGGCATAGGGACTTTCTTTATATAAAAAGTCATCGGACCAATTATGGCTTGAATGAATCCATATCGTCTTTGTCTCGCTCCTATAACGACCATTATTCTGTTACAGATTTCAACTTAAACAGGTTGCAACTGAAAAGTCGGCTCGGTTAGATTGTTTTACATAATTTATTGTTGTTATTTTTATTATTATTATCATTTTTATGTATCATTTTCTTTTTCTTTTTTAGTAATCAGTATTTTGATGAAGCTGTGATAAATAAATAATTTGCTCAAAAAAGTTCATGATGAGCTGGACTCGTCATTTCAGTTCGAGGGGTTAATATCCATTAATACGAATTTTTTTTGTATAAAACCTTCCATATTTAATAATTGTACGAAACAAAAAAATCACAAATAACAGATTCAAAGCCCCCAATTTCCTTTTTTATTTTTTCCTGCTATCTTCGCGGTATAAACAAATTAGAAATATGGTAGCACTGGTAAAACTGACAAGATAATGCTTAAAAATGAAACTGTTATACCAGTTCTCTTTATTTTTCTCATTTAATTCAACAAGAGAAAAGAAAGAAAACTCTCACTGAAAAGCTGAACGCAAACTGGAGACCTTTGGACGCGATGAGAGAGCTGGGCGATGATGATGTCACCGTTTCAGTCCAGTGGTACTGCCAGCAGCCACGAATGAGAGCTTAACTCAATTAATTAATTCCGTTCTTACGCACTTGCTAGCAGCACAGGAAATTAATTGAGTGGTCGTCGGCCGCCGAAGAGGCGTCCTTTTCAGTTCAAGTGACAGATGAAGCGAATTGACCGACGATTGCGCAAGCCTTCATTATTTACATATCGCCATCCCGCTTCCTCCCGAGCCGGTGCACGGCTGTGTGCGAGAGAGGCACAGAGCGAGAGCAGGTTCTTCGTTCTCAGTTCGCTCATCGGTCGGCGGCGGTCGGCCATTATTTATTTCAAGTTGTGACACGACCTCGAACGGGCGTGAAGTGAACTCGGTGCGAATTTTGTCCATTTTTCGCTGGTGCAATCCGTTTTGAGTGCGCTTGGATTGTTTTGGATGGTGACCAGACGGCGGAGCGGTGTACTGAAAATCGGGAAAAGTGCTCTGGTGTGGCTGTGTTGAGTAATCGCCTGGTGAAAGGTCAAAGTGATTTTCTGAACGAACGAACGTCCGAGTCGGAGGAGGAGTCGAGGACCGAGCCAGCGAAATTCGGATAAGAACGAGATCGGTAAGCAATTACGGCAATTTCTCTCAATTTGGGGCCCCGCGGAAGGGTTTTTGCTAGTTTCCGGGCGTGCCCCGGTCCGGCCTGATCTAATTTTCCAGTGAAAAAAAGCGGCCGCATCGAAATGGGGCTTCGTTTTTCTTATTTTTTTTTTTCTTATATATGGACATCGACTCTGCTGGCCGCCGCCGCAATGTTCTCTTAAGTGGGCTGAGAATGTGTGCGTGCTGCGGTAAGATGTTTCTACACTGACAGCAGAGAAGGGTTGCCAGAGCGGTGAATTTGCAGGTCCAAGTGAGATGACCTAATTTCGTAGTAAATTTCTCAACCGGGGAGAAATGCAGAACCAAAAGAAAATAATTATAAATTCCACGATTCGAGTACTCTGGAATTTAAGAAATAGGGAAATACAATTTTTTTCGCCCCATACAATCGTTACAGTGCATTCGAAATCATTTTAGCTGCGGTTCCTCAGCATATTTCTGCGATATTAGTTATTGATTTTTCCTGGATAAATGTTCCTTCTTGTGGAGGCTAAAGGAGGAAAGCTCTTCCCGAAATGTAAAGTAGGCATTGTTCTCTGCACTAGTTCAGACGGGAGCTCGGTGGTATTTGAGATTCGTTCCGCTGATAGGAAAAATTAAATTTCTAACAAGCTTCTCGGAGCGGAGGTAAGATTATTTGTGGTGAGTGCCTCATATCGGGAACAGTGGTCTTTATTTCTTGAATTTGTCGCAGAAATTTTACAAAAATTCTTTGACCATAAATCTTCATATCTAAAAAGACACTGGTGAGGTTTAGACAACTTTTGGAAGTGTGGATTGATTTTACTTGAATTTTTCAGTATTTGTACAATACATGTTACCGAATGGAATTTAGCCGTTTTATTCCTCATTTAATTTTAATGTTATTTCAAGACGAGAAAGTTTTAAATGTTTCGATCATATAAGCCGTGTTTGGAGCCGGTAATAAACATATATTTCTAGTTATTCATATTATCTTCATCTGTTTTCATACTACATATACTACAAATTTTGTTACATACTTATTGAAAGAAATGACTGGAGTTCTGAAAACGTCCAACTTCAAATTGACTTGAAAATGTCTCTAAATTCTCTTTTACATCAGATGATAATAACTAAAAGAATTTTTGGCGTATTTAAGTAGTAGGGGTTGAAAAAAATCTGACAGATTCTTTGGGAATACTTGTGGCGTCGTCGCATGCACAAATCCACTTTTTTTTTGCCTTATTAGATGACATGAATGAATTTTTCTTTATCGTCATAATTATTTTTTTTTTTGGTGTTACTATTGATTTTTGTTATGATTATTATATTTGTCAGTTATTTTGAAATTATTTGTGTTATTGCCTATTATAATTGATTGCTATTGGTATATTAATTTCATATATTTTTACCATAATCTTTTAACAACGTGAAGAAACAAATATTTTAAAACTACTTATAAAAATATTATATTCATGAAAATACAAATTATAATAAAGAAAAAAAAATGTTTTCAGGTCAATCTGAGGTTGGATTCTCACACCTTTTTTTTAACTTTAAACAGATGCTCAAAAAAGTAAATTTTTACAAAAAAAAATAAAACCGACTTCAAAACTTTGCCTATATGTACAAAGTAAACTAAAAAGTTAAATATAAAATATTGTATTACTTTGAAGAAAAGGGTAAGCAGTCGAATTGAGAACCTCCTCATTTTTTTTTAAGTCGGTTAAAAAGGGAAAGGAGAATGTCAGTTTCTGGCCTATTATTTTGTTTACCACCATTACTTTTCAAACTAATTGCCCGAAAACTGAAATGAAAATAATGTTTTGTCCTAAAAATGCTTCAAATCAAGGCCAAAATCTCTATCTTACATTTTATATTACTGGTCACGTGTAAGAAATTTTATCTTCTTTCATGTCCTATGTCATGTCATGTCTTATGATATATGTCATGTTATATATCGTGTAATGTGTCGTGTTATGTCATGTATCATATCATGTTGCGTCATGCCATATGTAATATCATATTACATGTAATGTTTCATATCATGTGCGATGTCTTTTTGTCTCATGTCTGTAATATATCACGTTATGTCGTGTTTTGCGTCATGTTACATGTTATGTATCACGTCTCATGTCTTGTATCATGTCATGTAATTGGGCCTCACAAAGATACAAAGGCACAAAGGCACAGTAAAAAAGTTTGATGATAGAGGGATTGTCAAACTTAGACCATAGTTTTATAAAGTCTACAGTGGAGTTAAGTTTATTCACAATTGACTCGATATGGTTTTTGAAGGAAAGCTCTGGGTAGAAGATTACCCTCAAGTCTTTTGTCATGTCAAGGCTGGTTAATTGGTTTCTACCCACAAAGTAATGAAAAGTAAGGAATATTGTGAACGACATGTATAGAATTGTGAATTTACTGACGTTAAACGGTAGGCAATTACTAAAGCACTATTTATAAACACTAGCTAAGAGTAGTGGAGTGCAAAAACTGACATTCAGTTTGGTTAGAAACAGACAGACAATATTACAGTATCATCATAAGATTTTCAGGAAAGTTTCGATATCGTTTCATAATGTTCTTTAAGCCCAAATCAGAGAAGAAAACCAAACCAATAGATGGGATATGAAATTTGTCGAATACTCGACCGTGCACGTCACTTCTTAAGAAACTACGCTAAGGCGTAGGGGCAAGGGGTGTACCTTCGTAATTGAAATCGTTTAGATGTAAACATAAACCATCACTCATTTCGGATGACGGAAGAATTCTCATTTCTGTTCAGCATAAATTATTCGAAAATCTTGGGCTGGTCGGTATTTTGCCTGTGTGTGTGCTCGGCTGAGCCCCTTGAAATGTGAAAATTCACGCGTTCTCGAGCAGAGTGGATTTTTGATGTGGGTGACGGTTGCCTCAGCTAAACTTCTTGTCGCATCGCCAGATTCATTCGGCTTGTTTTCATAGTGTCACTCATCATTCTTCAACAATTTGTTTATATTCCCAGGGAGTGACTTCATGGCTCCTCAGCAGTTCAGCCCCCCCATCCCGGATCACTTGCATGTATTAGCTTGCCAGCGGTGCCCCATTAAGGCTCTATCTTTTTATCTAATTTGCACGCCTTTTTATGCTTTCCAATTTGGGTCAAGTGAATTCTATTTTGTGAGTAGAGAGGGAATTTATTCGGAATTTTCGCCGAGCACACTGTTGGAAAGTGCCAACCATAAACAGTTTCACGGCGATGAGATTAGCAAGATGCTAGCCATTTTCGGTTTTTTTTTTTTTTTTTTTTTTTGCTGAAGGGGACTGGTGATCATTTCGTAGCGCGATAATGAAAACTGCTGCGACTTTCCTCAGTTCCAGGAGGTGCTTTTTACCATGTAATTAGAAAGTCGAGGAAAGGCAGTTCTTTTGAATATCTCCGGAGGCTAGATGTACACGCAGTCGTAGTAGGTGCGTAATACTTGCTATTGGAGGATGAGAGAAATGAGGAAATTAAAATATTATTCAGTTCTTTCTTGGTGTCAAGAAAGTGTATTTTTAACGGAAAGCCACTTGCTGCTGGTGCTCGTACAGCCAAGCGACGACCACCATTCGCAAGTTTCTCCTTCGTGCAATTCTAAAATTAGAAGAAAACATGCTTCTTTCAGCTTCTTGCGTCCTTTATACATTGCGCGGAGTGCGATCCGGTTGCAATCATGCGCCAGGAATATCCAAAACCGCAGCGGATACCGCAAATGGATGACGCTAAGTGAAACGAAATGCGAAAAGCAAGAGTGACGCTGCTGCCAGCGCAATCGGCTGCGGCGCAGCGCACTAGTTTCAGCAGAAAAACTAGCGAACAATTTTTTTTTTTTTTTTTTTTTTATTGTTTACTACTCTACTCGTCGACACCGGCGACACTATTTAGCCGCGGAACTGATGAACGCGAGGCCTAGAATTGCTAGTGGACTGGTTACCTTTCCAATTGGATATGACAGCAAAAATCAAAGCTATTAATGGAAATCAATTGAACTGCTAATGGAAATTCAATCGAAGGAAATCTATTGTCTGTTTTTTTTTAAAGATGATGGACACTTCCAAATATTAACTATGTTGAGAATCACTCCAACAATTCGCCATTAATCACGTTTGAGTATTTATAACCCATAGTAAACATTTCTGAAAATTCACCACACCCTAATTTTGTTGACGACATATCAATTATAAAAAAAATTTTGATGCTTTTGTTTCGAAGGAAAATAAATGCAGTTTTTGGAAGGTAAGCTCTGTTGAATACGGTGGATGAGGCATAATTTCCCAGCCTGTATGTTATCCATTTTTGTTCATGCAGTGTGTAACCGAGCATTATCATGATAAAATAAAATCTTCTTCTTATTCATCAATGCAGGTCTGTTTTTGATGAGCTCAGAGTTTAATCGATTCAGTTGTTGTCCATACATATCGGCAGTAATGATTACATTAGGTCGCAGCAGTTCAAAGAATACTACACCTTGTTTATCTCACCACACCATACTGACAAAAGAATTTTACGAGGATGGAGATCTGTTGATTTGCTTTGCAGCTGCAGTTACAATTTTTTTCCCAACAAAGAAGAAAGTATAAAATATGGCGTTTGTAATTATTATTTAGTTCCATAGCTGGATCGACATTAAATTGATCACTATGTCAGAGATAATAAAGCTTAAATATGGTACAGTAAAATGTATCAAACTTCACTTGAAAATACATTTTTAAATGTTACAAAATATATGGTTTCGAAAAGTTGTAATACACTGCTTGTTTTGTAAAAATGGCTACGAATAA
The DNA here is from genome assembly GCA_949715965.1 of Dysmachus trigonus. Taxonomy (NCBI): domain Eukaryota; kingdom Metazoa; phylum Arthropoda; class Insecta; order Diptera; family Asilidae; genus Dysmachus; species Dysmachus trigonus. The sequence continues at coordinate 4,224,364 of OX454323.1, read as the reverse complement.
GCTAATAAATGGTTATTATTATTACTTATGTCTACAGAGGCAACATTGAAGTTGTGATAGACGAACTTCAGTATGTAAAAAAAAATTATTCACACCCCATCAACATATCACATTAAAAGGCATACAATTTTATCTATATAACTATATTATTATTATTGTTAACACTTACACACAGGAACACATAGTTATAAATCCATCAAATTTAGAATGTTGATTCCAAAATATCAAGTAAAACTAATTTTTACTCAACGTATTTAAACAAAAAAAAATTATTCAGACCCTTCTGGTTTTTATGATCTTAGTATTTCTAAAATTATTTTCTATATTTTGTATAGCCACCTTTGGCCTGGATAACGACCTGACATCTTCGCGGCATGGATTCGACCAGGTCTTCAGTTATTATTTCTTTAAGTTGTGTGATATTTCTTGTCTTTCTCACATTTACACTTTTTTTCAAAATTGGCCATAAATGTTCAATTGGATTAAGATCTAGTGACTCCGGAGAATGCAATCCAGAACTTTCATTTGTTCCTCAGTAAACTACGCTTTCACTATTTTGGCGGTGTGCTTCGGATCTGAATCTTGTTGGAATATGAATCCGTCGCTTAAATTTAATTTTGCAGCAGATGACCGAAGTTTTTTCTTAAAAATATCTAAATAAACCTCCTTTGTCATCATGGCTTCGATAAATTCGAGCACGCCGCGTTCGTTTCACGATATGGTTCCGTAGATCATAACGCCGCTTTTAAATTTAATCATAAGACACACTGCAGAATTATATTGATTTGAATTTTTTATTTTTTTTACCTCCTGAGTGTTTGACTGTAGGCCTTAAAAATTTTTTTTTGAAAACAGTTTGAGAATCAAGTTTGGTTCTGTAGTCGCTTTCTATTTCAGCAGCAATTTTAGGAGCTGATAGACCACGATTTGCATACTCCTTCCTTAAAATTCCCCTATTTAGTATCTCTGTAGTTTTCTGTTTGCCCCCTCGTCTTTTCAAATTTGGGACAGTTTTTTTATACTTTTGAATGATGGATGCTACAGTATTTTTTCTAATAGTCAATCTATCACCTATTTTTTTTGTTTTAGCCATTTTAATACACTAAACTGCACACAAAACTCAACTAAATTTAAAAAAATGTATACGTGTATAAAAAAATGAACTATGAATAAAGTTATGTTGCATAAAATTTGGTGAAATTAAATTTACAGGGGTGTGAATAATTTGTTTATGACGATTTTAAACTTTACACATTATCGTTGTAAATTTATTCCTCCTAATTTTGTTAAGAAATATTCTTCTACATAGAGTAAGTGATCTTACCTCAACTAGTTATTATACAAGAGGTGTGAATAATTTGTTACATACTGCATATTATACGATAATTATTCATAGGAAAAGTACCTTCTTTTAAATGTTCATAGATTTAATTTTATTTTGTAATTAATCGGAACTTTCTCAATTAAGTATAAGTAGGCGGATGTAGAATGTCTTAGTAATGTTTCACAGTCTCGAGATAATTAATTGGGATTGAAATGAAGGTTTACTGGAGAAATATGTATATTTCTAATAAATTCATCAAGAACAGAAAACTACCGCCGCAAATTGTCGCTTGCCAGCATAGTTGCCTCAAATGGCTCGATGCTCTTAATTGTTCAATATCCCATTCATTCATCTCGATTGCATGCAAAGGTTAATGCCTCATCCAGCCCACATAATTGATATCATCAACATGAGTGACGCGACCGCAGAATTGGTAATTCTTCTCATCCACTTCACGGTGCTTCAAGACGACATCATCGCTTAATAGGAGGAAAGCCAACTCTCTGACCTTTCGATGAATTCTTGCTTAATATTTTAAATTTCATATTTCCCCCCTCCCGGTGGGGATCTTTTGCTCATCCCGAATAAGTGTGCCTTATAAGAAAAGTCGCCAACAAGGCGTCGCTAGTCGTGTGTTCATTCTTACGCAACTTGAGGCAACTTTTATCGCACGGGTACCCTCCACACGTCGGTTGCGGTGTGTCAAATAAATTTGCTGGAACCCTCTGTATTTTCTAAAATTACATCCATCCGGCGGCACATTTCCTTTGTCTAGACTGTAGACTTTAAACAAAGCGTTTTCGATCTATTAATCTGCATCGGTTTACCGATGTTCGGATGGGGGCAGCACAGGTGCAACAGGTGTGATGTGTGCCACAAAGCTGTGGTCTTTGATGGCGCGTGATTGGAGAGTAGGATGAGATTTTATGACCGAGATTGGATAGCTTGTAATTAAAGATATAGTGAAAGCGTAAATACATAAAAGGCGTAATAAAAAAATAACATTTCATTTTTTTTGAAAATTTATAGCCGAATGCATTTCCACTTACGCCTACCTATTAAAATTAAGACGGAAATTTCTATTGAAATACTATCATAATCAAAAATAAAAGAGACTTTTGACCGTACTGTGCCATCTGTTGTCCTATTGTAATACTTTTGGATTGGACAAAAACCTTGTTGATCTGGGTAATTGTTGAGTTTCATCGATGTTGTTCAGGTCGATGGCTTGCGAAAATGTGGCCGGACTCACGACCACCTAAGTTCATGTAACTTGAAAATCTTTGATCGCCCCAAAGAATTCCAATCGCTCAATTTTCATATCCATATTAAAGAGAGAGGCAAAAAGATGATTTTAACAAATTGCTGTGCTTAAGGGGTTATTCTACTGCTGAACGGGTAAAAAGCAGTATCTTTTTAAAAGTGTTGTAAAAAAAAACTATTAGAGATATCAATTTGAAATTTTGCATGCATCTTTATTAATGAAAAAAATATATAATGGCATAGTTGATTAAAAAAAAAAAACAAAATGGCGGCTTCGGTTTATGATTGATGTAGCGCGCGCTGACGGCCAGAGTCGTTTGCGCGGTACATTGCCCAGGTCGTCCAGGTGATCTGCAATCAATTTAACGATGAAATTTTATTAGTTTAGCTGAAAACACACAGACTGAACCTAAATTGAGCCATAAATATTAAATTTTCGCGATTTGACAAGTGTTGGAAAATAGCATGCTCGATTTTGGACGTTTTTTCGATGACAAAAGGGCTCCCAAATAACCAAACTTCAATTTTTATGGCTCAATTTAGGTTCAGTCTGTGTAAAATAGATATATAACTATGCAAAAAAATTTTTTAGCTAAATCGCTTCATTAGTTTTTTCTCTACGATGTACCGCGCACCAAAAAAACACGTTTTGAGTAAATCGCGTTTAAAGTTTTTTTAACCGATTTTTTTGATATATCAACTATGCCATTATATATTTTTTTCATTAATAAAGATGCATGCAAAATTTCAAATTGATATCTCTAATAGTTTTTTTTTTACAACACTTTTAAAAAGATACTGCTCTTTACCCGTTTAACAGTAGAATAACCCCTTAATACAAGTGTCAATGTATGACGCCACAAGTTATAAAGAACGTGAATGGTTCTATGAATCCAACAACAACAATAATAGGGTTTTTGAAGCTTTTATGCAAAACAAATGCCACATTCTGAAAGAGCATCCCCAAAAACCCCTTATATTTGTAAGAAAATTGCCCCAATTTGCTATTCGAATCGTACAATTGAACTTGCGTGCACAAAATCCTCGTTTTGCGCATTAATGGGTTAAACTTATAGATACTGTGAAACCGGCCTTCAGATTCTATATAATTTAATCACAGAATATGGAAGTCATGCGCAAAACGTTGCTGTATCGAATTAGGGTATAAAGTAACTCCCGCATTATGTAGTTGAATAATGTACAATAATTCTACATAGGCATTTTAACATGAAATTTCTTTTTTATGTATACCCGTTGTAACTCAATTTTTTTTTCTGTGTAATCCTTTAGGACATCTATACACCCCCTTCAAGAGAAATGAAAGGAAACAAAGAGAAAATAAAACCTAGATTTTATCGCATTAGTGAAATTACGCTTTAGGTTGAGGGATATAACTGAGCTAGAGAACCAAAAACTTTTTTAGATGGTCAGGGACGTCACTAGCATACTCTGGGTTAATGATAAACAGAGATGAAAGGGATTAAAGCAGATATGAGGGAACTTCAGATTTTATTATACTTAGTGTTTTAACTAGGCTCTGTAAAATTTGGGCTTTAATATTCATATTACTTTATGACTATCCAGGTCTACCTCACACCTCGTAGTATTCTGTATCTAGTTAGAAAACACTTGTCGCTTATCTTTTCTATATAAAGTTGACTTTAGAAAACTTCGGCAGAATCGTTCAAAATATTTTCCTAACTGATACAATTAATCGCACCTGGAGAATTACTCTTATCGCATTCCACCATAGAAAATAAAATTCACGTGACTCAATATTGAATTTTCTATAGAAATTGTTCTTTTCCATCATTATTTATACTCTATAGTATAGGTATTACATAATTTTCTTATGTTACTCTCAATACTGATTTTTCTTGTTATGGAAATTGAAAGCAAAAATATTTATTCATAAGTTTAAATCTCCAAAGACACCTCAATTTGCCTTGGGTGTGGGCTGTTTGCAGTTCGAGCAGTTGTCGCCGTAATTTTGTGGCACCTGAATGTTGTTTTTGCAAATGATTTCACACAACGATTGAGGTGGCGCTATTTTTGGAGAATTACCGAGGTTTTTGATGATTTAAATTTGGTGAAATGGGACATGCAAGATTTATGCCCAACCGTATCTATCAAAAAAAATTGCGAAAAATAACCAAAAAAATGTCGGAATACACCTGCGCTCGACAAAATTAAGTTGCAAGTCGATTTGATTGGGCGGAAATAAAATCGAATTGATTTATTGCACTGACCCCATTGAATGGGGTCCTCTGAGTTCCACGGTCATCCTATTTTATATTTTCCAGGGATTTTCCACCATCAATTGGATTTCAATGGTAATTTCAAATCAATTCAAATGCTCGCGTTTAATTGGTGCACTCAATCTCTGGTGACCATTTGAGGGAATTTCGTCGACAATCGGCAATCGATAGCCATCTCGGGTCGATGGGGCTGTTGCGGCTCTGGTTTGCGTTTGCCTCTTCCTCTTCGATTCCAATAAAGTAGAATAGCAGGAAGAACTGCCGGAAATTGCAAAGTGGGGCACAATGAGAGGCATTTTTAGCATGCAGCATCATCATTATCGAATATAAAATAGCGAGTGCTCCGCTGGCTCGATCGTACCGCTGCGCGCCGGGGCTACGCCCCAATCTAGCGCTTCGTGATCTCACCGCACACTTCCAATCTTGGAGGCATATAAATTTTTCAGCACTATCAGTGTGTGCACAGTGTCTTGAATTGATTCTGGCTAGCGCTTCGCTTCAGTTCCACCAAAGCCCCCCCCAGTACAAGATTTGTGTGTCGTCTGGGTCTTGTGCTGTATCTGTATCTGAACATGCTTTTCTTCACTTTCCGCTTCTTATTTATACCCCTCACAACCCGCGGACTGCGAGCCGCTCCCAAAGATTTTCTTTAGCCGCAATTTCCCTCGTGCGCGGCAAACACCTCAAGCGATTCAAAACGACTTCTTATGATGAAAAAAGGCTGGTTTGGGGGGCTCTGGCGACTTTAACTTCTCGCTGTTGCAGCGACGATTTTTTAGGCTTTCGTTCGCGCTTTATTTATACGTTCGGACGCTTATAAGCGTGAGGGAAACCGATACCTTCAATTTTGTTATTTATCGCCGCCTTTACCTTTTATTTCGCCGCATTTCTCCAGAGGTGCGGCCCATTTTGGAACGATATCGGTAGGTGATAAGGGCCGAAGCTCGCTGGCGTTGTCGATAACATTTTCGTCCGCCCCCCTGTGATGCAGTGTCGATTTCAGGGTTCCTTCACCTTTCTATGGAGCAGAATGATCAAAGCCAGATGGCCTAGATCTTCCAATCATTTTGTTTTCATTTTATTTTAGAAAACCTGCTGATAAATGCAACTTTCAGGAGTGGAAACTCGAAAGTGCCAGAATGTAGCTATGTTTGAGCACGTTATCGTGTTGAATTGAGGAGTTATCCAATATTTATTCGTATTATGGAGTCATAAATTGACGGTAGAGGCTTAATGTTGTAGTAGGAAAGAACAAATTTTAAAGATCAAGCTGACGATAGATTTTGGCGGGAAAGACATACATTTTTCCCTATTTTTAGTACTGCGTATCCCAAAGGGGCAAACGCAAGACATAAAATAACTTGTGAGTTTGTCTGTCTGATCCACTTCAGTCAATTCGAAAAGTATGAACTTAAATATCTTGGAAACTGATTGGACAATTTGTTTCTTGGTGAATAATTAGAAAATGCCACTTATTGTCAACAAGAAAAGTCTTGCCTTTAATACCAAGCCATCTTCTAAGTGTTCTTTCATCTAATATATCAAAAAAATTACAAATGTTTTTCCTAACTTACGCAAAAGAGAAAAACATCTTTTCTAGGGATAAAAATATTTTCCAAGTTTTCTGCGCTTGCAAACCTTAAATTTGTCGCAAGTACCCACCCAAACCCCTTCAACTTTCCACTAGAGAGCTCCTTGCAATTAATTTAATTGAAACATCCTCCGAGCAATTAATCACGAGTATTCAAGTGCAGAACTTGATGCCCATCAAATTTACATTTGTTGTGCACAATTTACATAGTCGGCGTCTACATCACAACTTTGAACAGTATGTCTGTATCGTTCGCTTATTAAGCAAATTCTGCTCTCGCCACTAAATGCAAAATGCACGCATTTATGTGGTGAAAGAATCGAGCGGAACAACCCACCCAAAGGAGTGAACGAGATATATATTTTTTATCGACTTCTTCAATTCCGCAAGGCAATTTTTTCTGCATATTTATGCAACAATTTCAAACGCATCCAACTTGGCAATGAAAATTGCAGGGGAAGGTCAATGTCTTCTATCGGCTGAATGTTTTCAAGATGCAGCTGCTTTTTTTATCTCTTGTTTTTGTGATTTTCTAATTTTAAAAGTGTTGCAAGTTTTGCTGCAGGTGGATGAGATCACTAATTGAGCTTTTCTTTCGTTTCAGATACAATCAAGGAGGAATAATTTGTTTTTATTAGCTTATTTAGGTAAGTGGAGGAATTGCTTTCTAGTTAACACTATTTAATTTAAGAGTACGATATTTCGAGCCAAGTGAAGATATTAGTGATTGTAAAGTTGTTTATAACTTGATATGAAGCGGGCAATTTTTACTGGATCTAATTTAGCTAATTGATAATGATGTAATTTACGAGGCCGTGACATACTTTCCTTATGATCGCAATTTGCTTCAAGTCTCCTGGGTGAGGTTATTCAATTAGGGTGCAATGTTCTATAAGCGAGCTCATTGCGTTATTCAAAATTGGGAGACATTATGCTTATGATTGAAGTAATTTTAAATTATACTGGTGCAGTTTACAATAGGGCTCCTCCCATTAAGGCAAAAGATAAATCCCGCTTTATATGTATATACGTTATACAAAAATAAAAACGCAAAATTTGTAAACAATTTATAGAATGGAATAACTGAATCATGTTATACTATAAGGAATGGCGCGAGTTTTAGTTTTCAGTGTAGCAACCTACCTAATTTGTTAAGTCGCATACGATGAGTTAAATTTGTGTGTAAATATTACACATATTTATATGAATAAGAGATTGTTGTTTATCCTTTGCCAAAATACATTTAACTACGATTCCCGTAGGAAATTAATAATAAGATATATAGAATTTGAATGTTTTTTTCATTATTCTTGTTATTAACTACAAAGGTTGTATTGTAAGTCAATGTCTGGGACTTTGAAATGAAAGTATCTTGTTTGTTTATCTAAATTTGATGTTTGCCAGTTTGTAACGCAATTTAAAATGTTCGAATACATTCCCATAATTTTCTAACCGCGATACTTTCGATGTTGAATTCTAATGAATTTTTTTGAATTAATTAGTCACTACATAATTAATGCCTAAGTTAAGTTTTTGCTGATATTTCTACACGAATGGTTTCGTTTTCAATAATTCACAAATGTTTGCTTCTTTTTTTCATGCGATATGTAATAAATTCACATATCCTTCAAAATAAAAATGATAAAAGTAGTATTTATGTTGGTGTCAAATAACTAAATAATCTGAGATTTAGATTGATCAATGAGACCGAATTTTGGTTTAGAGATCGACCTAATTTTAATATTCATAAAGTTTGAGTATTTTGAGCTTAGTCTCTGCTGTCTCAAGGGAAATTTTTAAAGTTCTTAAGATCGATCGCAAAATCAATCTCAAAACTTAGATCGATCTCACTAGGTTTAGACAAGTGCTTATTCAATTCTAGTATTTTTATTATTATATAAAAGTGGATAGGCGAACTGTTTTGAGTCGGAGTAGTACAAAGTAATTCACTTTATCTCATTTCATATCCAGCTGATTTCGGGAATAAGGTACTGAAATAAACTTTGCCATTACACAGCCATTTAAATAAAGTTTCTGCGAATGAATTTAACTTAAAATTTAGTAATTTCAGTATTTTTTTTATGCGTTATTAAGTCTGAGATGATGAACATAGTTTCTCACTCTCAATTACTTTTGATTCATTTTAGTGTTGAAAAGAAGCGCCGCATTAAAGCATTAAATTAGGTAAATATAATAACTTACAATTTTATCAACTCACATGATACCTTCAATCGTCTTAACGTCGCCCACGAACAACACGCGATCAAGAAATCGCAGAGAATCGCCTCAAAAGTGGAAATGTCTGTCTGTCACCCCTCAAAAGCATTAAAATGTCATCAGCACCGGTGGTGTTATGCTCTGTGCCCTGCACACCGCTTACTTTCATAATTTGACGTGAAAAAAGGTAGAAAAAGAACGGCTCGTGTGGTGCGGTGCGAATTATGCACCCAACCGTTCCCGCAAGGTAAATGTTGTTACCTTTAATGTCAAGCCAGGCAAAACGGCGTATGTGGAAACCATGCAAAAGGCGAACAAAATTTCTTCCTCTGACCCATTCCTCTATCACTTGGTGATTTTCCCTGATGCCAGATTTCATCGGTTAGCTGGACGGCGGGAGAGTGGTGTTGGTTCCCTCTAACTTTTGGGAGCTTGTGCGCTCTGTCTCTGTTCATCGCGGCAGTGCTTTTATCGAAAGTTTACACCACTACAGTCCCGTTTATATTACACAATGACCTGACATCATCGCACGATGACGATGACTCGACTATGAGCCGCAGCTTAGCATACTTTTGCAACGGTTGTGCCGCGGAACACGGAGAATGGGGGGAAAAGCGCAACATAAAGAACGAACTGTTGCCAGCTTCATATGTTTCTGCTTGCCTTATGATATTATGCTCGGAATTTGGAACTTGGCGTAGTGCGGAATGTGTGTATGCGGTGCGGGTATATATGGCGGAACGAATTGGACATTGGAGAGAACTTGAACTTTTTCTATGCTCTCTGTGCACTGAGGATTGAGGCACACTTGCTACTCTGTGAGCTGTGCCATTCTGCAGTTTCTCAGGAAAAATCATTTGTGAACGAGCTGCTGAAGTGGTAAACGGACGTCCCGTCTTGTTGGAATTTTCTACTATACATAATTACTGTGCCCCAAAAGAGGTTCTTTCTTTATTTTGTTTTAAGAAAAATCTATCATTCCCTTAAAAATTCGTTTATTTTTGTTTGTTTAACGGAAAACTCTGGAAGGTCGGACCAAGTGTGTACCTTCCCTTCATTGTGCCCTATTATAAATGTTGGTGAAAAATAAAAAGTGAAGCAAAATTTTGTGGTTTTCCTTCAAGATTTGGAATTAGTGGTTCAAGAAAAAAAAAAATCACTGTGTTGTGTGGAAGTAATTGTGCAAAAATTATCTTTAAAATTGAGAATTGGGATTTACAGTTATATTATCCACTGTGTGAGAGAGGCGTTTTTCCGAAAGTAACGGGATAATGGATATCAAGTTGACCAAAAGCTGGAAGTGTAAGCATCATTTTCACATTTTCTTCGCTTTCTCTATATTAGAAGATTTCCCATTTTTTTGTAATTGTTTAGTATAAATTGTTATTTGTGGATTCATTCTTTATCATGATTGACAAAAGACGGAGGACTAAAAATAGATTTTCTTTTCCACGTTGGAGATGTCCAGGAGTGAGCAAAACATGTCGACAGGTATCTGCTCGGTGAGGCAGACATTTTTTCCCTGATAAAAATAAGGTTTCCCTTGGGTACTCCTGTTGGATGAGTCATAAATCATCTGACAAGCAACATTGACAGTTGCGGGAAACTTCCAAGGTGCAAAAAAAAAAGAATTAAGAAGTGGGAATCATTTAATTCATCACCGCAAAAAGTAGGGCATCCAATATCGATGTATTTTTGTAGGGCCGAACCCGGACGGGCAATAGACGCCAAATGGCCCAGACGCCAGGATTCTTCAATTTGCCCATCGTCTGTTGGTCTGGCTATAAAAGTTTGTTCCTCGTTTTTTTTTTTTTTTTTTCTTTTTTATGTGAAAGGCTCATCACATTTTATTACTTATATTCTTTCCTTCTCGTCAAAATGATGGTAGGCTCAAAACGGAACTTTCAGGGGCTCGTAATTGTACGGTGTATGTCCGTGTACCCCACTCCTTGCACCAAGTTCGCTCGAATTCGACTGTTGCTAGGTTCCTCCGTTGGAAATTTCTGGGAGTAGGAGAAAGAGGCGAATGTTTTATATGCGTTTGTCATGGAATCCAGCCGAATGTCTTGCCCTGCGGCTGGAAAAAGCAACGAATTGCATCCTGAACAAAAGAAAAAAACTGGGACCTTTCCGTGCGATTTAAGTTAGAACCAAGTACAAGAAGAAAGGGACTTTCCCGTTTTTCATTCTCCTGTTTACGAAATTCAGGAAATTCCTCTTCTCGGCTTTATCGATTTTTCGATGAAAGAGGAAAATTCATGGTGGCTCTCTGACTTGCAGGCAGGCGAACCCTCCCAACCCTTAATTTCTTCCATCCCGGTCGCATGTGTATAGTAAGCTGGCTATTTGCAGTTTTCCGACCCCGAGAGAATGGTGCCATGGTGGCTCCTACTTTCTATACCCATAAATGTGTTTTCCCCAAAAAAATGTCTCCCCGAAGCATAATAGGGCTCCTCAGATTCGCCTGCATCTTTATCTTACTCATCTGATTTCTGTTGACTTTTCTTTAATTAATTTTCCATTTCGTGCCAGAGGAGGGTAGCGGCTTTTTCTAGGGCTAGTTGCATGCAATATTGTCACAGCCGTCGCCCTAAATGCATTTTTAGCGCTTTACTCCCCTCTCCCTGGCAAGGGGAGAAGCCGCAGGGCGAGAGCGGTTACAACATTCACTTGGCCTGGCCTCCTGGCTTGTCTCTGTTTGGTTGGTGCTTGTCCATAGTATGACTCATCGACACCAAGGTTTTCAGGAAACCCCTGTATCCTTGCTGAAATTTAGCTTTTTGTTGTTTTTCTTTATGACTTCTCTGCTTGCGGGCAGTTTAGGACGAATTCTTTTGTGGGCTGGTGTTTGTACTGGATGCAGCAAAAATACCTTTGTGTTTGCGTGGAGTTTTTGTGGGCTGAATGACTGAATAGGCGAAACATGGAAATATGTTAACTGCTGCAGTAGAAAGTGTTGATTGTTAATGCTGTTCTTAAATCGATAGTAGAAGAAAAGTAAAATGTTAGGATAAGCATAAAATACAAACATTACTATGCCCATTTGTGTCTAGGCAAAACCTACAACTACAAGCCTTGAAGTGGCTCGGTGCACACACAAATTGACAGGACAAAGTGGGCTGATCTGTCAAATGAAATACATTGGGTCTTATGGCGAACAACGTAAATGTGGCAATAAACCGTAGCAGTATCCAAATTAATACTAAATATTATTTACACTAATGTTTACCTAACAAACACAAAATTCGAAAATTAAATTGAATTTTAGTGAGGAAAAAAAGTCTATCATCGAAAAGTCACTGATTTATCAAACAGCCTTCGTACTCATTCTTAAGAAGAACATGTCCATAAATACTATACATAATGATAGCTATCTATGGGAATTTATTTTATCTATTGGTTACATTATAAATCTTACCGAGTCAACAAAAAAGGTTTGTAGCAAAAATCACAATTTTTTTTCTTATCAAAAGATAATCTTTTTGTAGGTAGAAAAAATTGCTTCTCAAATTGCCGGCGTGTGCAAGAGTTAAAGCCCTGCAATGACCCTTAATTCAAAGTCACCCAGACTTTAGTGCTAGACACAAATTCGAGCCAATGAATCATCTTTTGGACTCCTCCTCAGAGGCTCTTAGTGGTCGCATATCTGACACAGATCTCTGAAGCAAATAATTTCGTGGCTTGACACAGAGATAATTTTTTTTGTGTGTTTTTATTCTTCTTCTTGTCGTACTGCTGCCCAGAACACACGATGAAAAGAAAACGAGTTGACCTCAATAATTGAAGAAGAAAATGGCAAAAACCACCGTCGCGAATTGATGAATTGATTGTCGAAAAATGAAAAGAATAAGGACTGTAATTTTGCAGTAGTAACATAAAATTTGAGGGCAAAATTGAGATTTATTGCAGTAGCCAACAACACCGTAAAACTGCCTGTTTCATGCAATTACCTCTGTGTTTTGTGCGGTACAAATATAACTCGTAAAATAAATGTAAACGATTTCGCTGAGGATCTTGTCTTGTCCTTATTTGCCCCAGCGATGAAGTCAGACAAATAAATTAAATCACGTCGAGAGAGAAAGAGAGTGTGTGGGGAAAACAAAGTGTTGTCTAGAAATTAAAAACATTTTACGTATATTCATCTAAAAACGCTCAAAAAGCACCCACCTTACTTGCCGGTGCACGACAGAAACAACTTAAAAGTAAAAATATCGATGACGCTAAGTTGTTGGAAATTTCTTGTTATCGGACGCTAAATAAAATATGTTTAAACAAGAAAATGCCCCAAAGCACGCTGCTGTAGTTTCGATTGGTGTGAACCGCAATTCCATAATCAGCAGAATCGTGAGATATGTATGTAAGGTCACGAGCGGTTCACTGAGGCTCACCGGTTTTAGCGTTTCAATTCAAGCTTCAAATGGAATTGAAACATTTGCGAGTGTTGGTTAACATTATTTGTTAAGAAAGCAATAAAATTCAAAAGAGCATAATTCACCGCGAGAAAATATTTCAAAGAATAATAATATTTCTTGCGCAGATTATAAATATAAACTATTTGTTTTTTTAATGTTTGAATATTGTTGCCATTAATTAATTAATTAGTCAAACAAATAATTCTTAATTATTTAATAAACATGCATGTTTTTCACAATGAAGACAATTTATTTACTTTTTTCTTGATTGCGAGGCAACTGATTGGATATAAGACCCGGTTTTTAACGATTACAGCGAGTCGAATATAAAATGACAAAAGTTTTGTTTTTTTCGGGGTAGAATTCGAGTTTGTCAACATAGACCAGATGCTTCACACGTTTCAATAAAAAATAGTCTAGCGTTGTCAAATCACATGATCTTAGTGGCCTATTGACATGTCCATTTCTTGAGAAATTGTCCTTTCACCTTTCAATTAATCGATTGGGTCTCTCTGTGATACGTAGTGCACCTGGTATCCTTCTTGTTTATGGCGTGTTGTCATTCAGCATTAAGTTAGAGTAGAAATTTTCAATAATAAGGTGAATAGCATGTTCTGATGAGCGATTATTCGGTCCATACAATTTACGGAGTGCTCTATAAGTTTTTATAATTGAGTCCTGATTTCGCAAATAAATTTTGCAGGATTTGGAATCGTTGCTGCGATGTATATCTTTCCATGATAATTCGTTAGACCTTACCAAATAAAAATGACAATGACCCTTACAACCAATGACAGCTCATTTGACAGTTATCAGTTATTGGAAATCCGAAATTCATTCGCGGAGTTAAACATGTAGATTCGTGTAGTAATTTAGAATCATTTCTTTTTAATAATCATTACCAGTAATTTTTAATTCTTCTTAAATTACTCCATATATTTTTAATTTTTTGAGAAGATCCATCTGCCTTGGACTATGAAGTGAAAACGAAAATGAAATAAAAATTGAGCAATACGTTAAATCGCTCCCTTCCTGCAGTCGTATATTTCTTAAAAATATGGGAAACCCTAAATATCTGAATTAATGCTTCTGATCACAAACTGGATTGATTAATAAGTCAACGTCAAAATAATGACCTTTTAATTAATAACTGTCAATTACATGAATTGCTTCTGATAGCGGTACGTTCGCACAAAATAGAAACATTTATGCAGCCAACATAATGTAATTGCAGGCCAGACCAGGCCAATTTTGTCGCCGAGAAGAACTGACAAGCAAAACTTGCGGTGATGGCTACTTAATTCAATTGGGTCGCAATTGAATCTTTTTCTAACGCATGAAGTTATGCATGTTTGCTTTTATTGGAGACCTAGGGGAAATTGCGTAACTCTTCAGGTAATAAGCATTTGGATAAAAAAGCGAAAAAATAAATCATAAGAAAATTGCCTTTGTGCAACTCGAAGACATCGTCCTCGAGCAGTCATGGCAATGCGGTTGAAATTTTAATGAATTGCTTTTCTATTTTAAATTCTGAGATGGTCTCGTGAATGAATTGATGAATAAGGTATTTCTTGGTAGAGATGTGACGTGTAAGTCCTCTATTCTTATATGTCGCCTTCGGTGCTGTTATTTTCTTAGAATAGATTCTGATTGCACACCTTGTAAATGTTTGTAAACAAGAATATCTAATCTGCCACAAATGTCATATCGGAATATAGTACGAATAATATTAACAACCGAAGAGTAGTGATTAAGAACCTTTTCGTAAAAATAGTACAACAAGTCATAATTAATTTAATAGAGTGAATTAAATTAATAAATTAATACCTTCAAAATTCTACCTTCAAAATTCTGTTTGATATCGCGGTAACGCCGGTAACTATAAACGATTTTTAATTTCTGTTCCTCAGCAGAAGTTTTAATGGCGTAGAAAATGTGATATTTTGAGAAATTGTTCCAGTATACGATATTTTAACGTTGCTAATAATATCTTACCTCTGTTGTGGTTTTATGCCTTGAAAAATTATAAAACAAATCGTTTTTTTTCTCCCTTCTCTTTATCGTAAAATTTATTTAATATTGGGGCGGATATACTCTATAAAAATATTATGACCAATCATTTAAGATCCTAAATTTTGTCACTTTTACATCCCTTTCGAAATATTTGTTGTCCTAGAATTTCTCACCTAATTAAAGTTTGAATAAGCCATTAAATAAAGCATAAATCTCTACAAAAGTTGAAAAGAAATTGAATAAACACATGTCATACAAAGGCTATTCGGAAAATATCCGAAATTTTTGGAGAACATTTTATAAATAAATCTATCCGAAGTTATTTTTAGATCAGTAAAGCATTAACGATAGCAGACACTCTAGAAGTAGCCAATAAAGCGGCGCTGATCTGTTTCTAGAGAGATAGCGCAGCTACAAAGCGTGCAAATAAATTATATGTCTACCAATGATGTTTCTTTTCCCATGAAATTAAATGTTGATTTTGAGATAGCATTATTTCTTCTGGGTTTGTTTTAAATTTGATTCACGTAGAACTCTGGGATTTGCATTATTTGTACAAGTACATATATGATTTTGTATAATCACTATTAGAAAAATTGTTTGAAAATTCTCAAGTGATACTTTTCCATTTCCATCATCATTCATTAATTATTGGAATTTCTCCTTTCTGTTGTCTGGTTGTTGACTGCAATAATTATTGACAACACAGGAAATTTAATCACTTTTTAATAGCATTTCTCATTGATTAAATTTATTTGATGATTCACAGTTGAACATACAAACGACCCAAGTGTCCGTGACTGTTAAATGAAATTTTCTATGAATGCAGATTTAGTATAGATTGCATACAAATAGAATTTTTAATTTCTATGTTTTTCTTTTCTTGAGTTGATAAAAGATTTTCATCAGTAATTGTGGAATTTGCTTTTATGTTCTGTATATTTATTATTCTGTGTTTCTAAATCAACAAGACATATTCTTCTGCAAATGTTAATGCATTTTAATGATTAAATAATCTTGCACATTAAGTGTTTGGTTGTTTAGAATACTTAAAGATAACTAGTGCAAGAGGTTGTTTAGAGATTAAATATAGTGCTTTCAGTCCTAGTTTATTTAAAACATCATTTATTTCATTATCTCAGTCTTGAAATTTACAAATTTTTACGTTTTACGTGTTTAGAACGTTTAATTAATTCTTTAATGCTAATCTGCGAAGATGGATAGGTAAAAAATAGATTTTAAAGCATGGGCCCTAGCACTGATCCTTAAGGAACTCTTACCACTATTTGATAGGTGTCAGCGCTATCCTGTCCAATATATACTTTGACATTACCTGTCTTTTAAGAAATTTTTGACTGTAGATATGATATAACGAGTAAATTTAAATTTAATGGGTTTATAAATTATTACATTGTGCCAGACAGTTTCAAATTCGGCTTGTCAATTCTTTATTGGATAACTTATTTTTAATGTATTGCGTTTTTATACTAATAGCATGAAATTTTAAATAAGAAATTTCTTAAAAAGGATGAATATGTATACTCAATGAACTCTTCGGACGGTATTGTATACTGAAAAAGGTTTGCGAAAATAAAATACCTTATGAAAGATTTTTTTTCCATATTTTAGTCCTTCGAGGCCAAATGAAAATAAAATAAAAGGAAAATATTCATATGCAAGAGGCAGTGCTGAAATTTATGCCTCGACATTAATCGATAAAAATTTTTCTAGGTTTCCCGAGGCAAAAAAGGTGTAGGGTGGTTTTGGGTATTTCACGTGCCGAAACAGTTGTGTTTATTCGAAAATAAAAGGGGAGGAAATTTGTTAGTCGTAAAGTTTTTATTACCCAGAAATTATTCGCTTTGGCAAGGGTTTTTCATTTCACATATATTTTTAAGGGTAAGAATATTTTACTTGGTGTTTTTTTTAATACAGCACCATCGATTTTTATTATAAAGAAATTTGAATTTTTGGTGTTAAGTTGAATTTTAATATTTAACATAACTTAAGGGATTTCAGTTTATATAACTTCGTGGGAACTGGGAACACGAAAGTTTAATATAACACAAAACAGCAAAAACAAATAAATAAAAAATTGAACAAAAATTGCTCGATCAAATCAAAACCAATTTTTCAAACGAAGCAAAATTGGAAGTATAAGAAATTTTGCACAGGAACAAATTCAGAATTTAATACAAGGGGAAAACGATTTTTGGGTTTGGCAAACGGTACGACATTTTCTCAAAATTGAAACATAAGAATATCAGAAATATCAATTTTTAATTTTCAATTTTCTGATAGTTGAAAAATGAATTCTTTAGTTTTCATGTTATTTATTTAAAAAAATTTAAAATTATTTTGAATCATGAATCTTTTTCCAAGCTGTAGGAATATTAAAAACAAAAGTTTATATATTTATTTGTGAACGCCCGCTAGGGTAATGAATAATTAAGTTTCTCCCTTCTATTTATAAAAAGAAACTCATATCGTTGACTATCTTTACTATTCAAATGAAATTAAAGAGTACAAAAGAAAATTCTTAAATTTCCCAAAGTAAACGAAAAATGAGGGACGGATAAAGTTTCCGGTCTTAAGTTACGCTCGTCGTAACTGAGATGAAATGAAAATGAACGCACAAACCATGAAAAGCACGTAAATTGCTCACCTGCATTAAAATGAAGGAGGCGTTGCACAGTGGTTCCATTCCCAAGCATTTTGGACAAAGAAATTGTTTTTCGATTTTAGTAAATTTTGTATAGCTTGTCGTATTTTAATTGTCAAAATCTTTCATTTGATACCCATGTCAAGGGAGTTGTGAAGAAAAAAGGTAATCCGCCATCTTGGGCCGGTTGCCATATTGGATTTAGGGAGATATTAGATATACTATATTGTATTAAATTGTAAAAATTTTATCAAAATCGGATGATAGAAAATGAGTTAAAGTTCAACTACAGATTTTGAACCTAAAAGACATACTTGCAAACGACTCAAGTTAAATAAAAGCTTGTTAAAATTGGAAACAAGTTCCTGTGTCCATGAATGGGACCACTTTACGTCACTGCCTTACATTCTTTGTATGTATAAGTAATGTAACATAAGCTCATTAGGTGATTTGTTCCATTTCTCCCCAAAATGTATTACATTAAACTTTAATCGAATTAAAGGTATATAGACTATTGTGGCAGGTAATTCTTTCAAGTTGGCAATTATTCCGGGAAGAAGAAGTTTTGAGATAAACATTAGGACAAAACTGAAGATTAAAAAAAAAAAATTGTAGCTCACTCTTGGAAACTCCAATTTAGCCCGAACCTAAGAAATTAAGACCTTTTAATCTATCCATTATGCTGTACATTAACGCTGCTAAAGTGACCAATTTTCTCAACACTACAAACCATTTTTCTATTATTTCTTTTCGGTTGTGTTGTAATTAAACCAAAACACGTTCTGCCTTCCCCGCGACTATACAGAGCGAGGCACTTATTTCCTGGGCATAATTGCATTTCGGCATCCGTTCATATTCATAATTAATGAGATATGGGGAGCATATAATGCTTTTATTGTGTATCGCACACACCATAGCCGCGGTTACTCACACCGAGCAATTATTTCAGATGACAATTTTCTTTCATTTTTCTCTTCTCCATTATTTTTATTTTTACGAGTGACCACATACATAATTAACATTGGGAGGAAACCATAAGGTGGTCGATTTGTAAAAAAAAAAAAAATTCAAGTGTGGTGTTGTGTTCCAATTAAAGGGAGACTGACTATGCAAAGAAGGGCATTGACTTTTTGGGGGTACGGGGTTTTAACCAATTTTAGTTGATTGTTTCGATAAAATTATGTTGGAAACGTATTTTTGTTTATACATTACTATAAATAGCCACCGGATTATTATCGAATCGCGACCGTGAACAGCTGGGGTGCCAGTTTGTCTGCACGCTATGAGAAAGTAAATTACAAATGAAAATGAATTATTCAACATAAGGAGCTATAGGTAGTCTCATACCACCAATATAATGCAAACAATTTTAATAATAGTCATTGCGAATATAAGTTAAATTTGAGATTTAGATTCCTCTATTTACGGTTATATCATACTTACCACTTTTAGTTAGCAAATCAATTTTTAACCGCAATAATTAAAAACCAGACAAAGTTGGTTTGAAGTCGACTATAAATAAATCAATATATACATACATGTATTAAATTTCAGCAATGTCTTCACATTTGATTGATATTGCTGGTGGAAACAAAGTAAAAAATTGAACGTAATAAGAAACTTGTAATTGATTTCATCATTTAGTCTAAAGCTTCATTTTTATATCAATTTTAAACATTTATAGCAGTGCATTTAGGATAGTTTTAAAAGTTTAAAAAGTCTCTAAAATCGCACATTTGAAGCTTTAAAATAAAAATGCGTATGGGTGAATACGTTTACAATATTCATCTAGAAATCGTTTGTGGCTTATAGCTGGATTACTCTTGAGAGGCTTTTTCCAATCGTATACGATTTTTGTATTTTGACATGTCTGTTTTGTGAGCATATTCTAGTTAAATAATCTAATTAATAATCATATTATTACAAAAAAAAAATGTCGTAAATGATCTTCAACAGGACATTTATTATGTTAACCTGTTACTCATAAGTTTATCCGAGTACGGAACTTAACATCTAAACCTTTTGTAAACATGAAAATCTCTTTTGGTTTAATTCTATAAGGGTAAGCTTTAAAAAAAGAGCATAAAAGCTCTAACTGAAAATATGTGGCCTCCTAGAAAACGTCCCACCCTATTGAAATCGATGAACAATTAACTTTTTTAACTGAATAGACGGTTCGAACAAAACGTTCTCTTGAACACGTCTGCCAACGTGCAAGTCGAACTGGAGTGGTTTTCATCCCCTTCGCAGCATTGTCAATAGAAAATTTCTGGTGATATTTAAACAATTTGCACAATAAAACATTTGCCGATAGGAACTCAGATAACCTCGATCTCATCGTCTCCCATTTTCCTTAATCCCACTCAGCAATTTGCGAGGAAACAAAACGAAAGGAGAAAATCAGATTAGGAAATTTCCACAAAGCAGCACACTCTACAACGCTGCAGAGTTTTGTGCAATTTCTTGTGCATTGCAATTGCACTCGCCGCGACTATGTGTCCATTAACCCCCGAGGGAGGCTCAGTGGCGGCGTGCACGCTTGCACCGGTCCACCCACTCGCATTTGTCGACTGCTTTATGTAAATAAAAACTGAAATTGTATGGTCCGCCGGGGCAGCCTTTGGGGCGAAGGAGCGCGAGCAATAGAAGGTACCACTTTTTTTTTTTTAAGAACTTACGTCTGCACAGGAAGATGATCTTTTATTTTCCACTTCTCTATCTCGTTGCAATGGACCAGTCGCAGACTTTTTATGAACCCTAGATAGTAAATAGATGCACTGGTAGAGATTCCTATGGTTGCTCTCCTTGCGAATTCCATTTTTAGACCGACATACAGTGCAGAAATGCATTCTCAACTCAACCTGCATGCGGCTAGGCCCGGCCCGGCCTCATTAACCATTAATGATGGCCTCTTTTCCGCTTCATTAATGTGGACACGATTATGGGTAGACATATAAAGGATGGCGAGGACGGCCTATGCAATCTTTTCTGCTGATTATGAAGCATCCAAGTGCAGACGAAATTTCATTCTGTATGCCAAGAAACTCTCATCTTCCTCCAGCAGTTTTTGAGCGCACTCTAAAAAAACTCTGTTCACAGTGCGTGAATAAAAGATGGATGGAAATTGACACGCATGACCACTGGTCATTAGTCTTGATTTCTTAACATGAAGTAAAATGTAGAAACGAATGTCTGGAAAGCTACTTTGTTTTACATGTTCTTTGAAAGCATTTAGAATTCAATTCGAATTTGCACTACCTTAAATAGAATTGGGACACTACACAGTGGGGCCAGTAGGTTCAAAACCACCCACAAGTCGTAATTTCTAACGGATTTTGAAAATTCTTGTTTGAGGATACTCGTGATGAGAAAACGAAGAGACTTACGAAGCCCTTTTTGCCAAAAATTGCTTCAGTGATATTAAAAATTCTCACTTCGATCTTCACATGACCTTTAGGAGACCTTGTACGATCAAGTAAATGACTAATTTTGATTCAGCAACCTCGAAATCCTACTTGTAAATTTTTCCAGATTTTTATTTTTGCTTTAAGTTTTTGGATCATAAGATTGTACTTTCAATATGCTGAATTTTCGAGATCAAAGTGAAGTTTTTTGAATTTTTAAAATCACCGAAGCAATTTTTGGCAAAAAGTGCTTCGTAAGTCTCTTCGTTTCCTCATCACGAGTATCCTCAAACAAGAATTTTCAAAATCCGTTAGAAATTACGACTTGTGGGTGGTTTTGAACCAATTTAGCAATATAGCCCCACTGTGCACTAGGGACAATTTGGGTCATATTTATGGATAGAAAGGGTGCAGTTTTTAGTCCAGGTTTATTTACACCCCGGCATGAATAAAACTTTGCTCAAACGTATTACCGGTGTTGAAAAATAATTATATTATTTCACTGAAATTTCTCTACAAGTTTTATAATTTTAAGATTATAAATAAGGCTCCGTATTATAAATAATTAATGTTTGATAACTATGTGTTACGAAAAAAACTCATGTTTACTTAAGAATTTTCCATATACCAGGTAGGGTGAAAAGTTCTGTGGTTCACCAGACTTTATCAACCAAATATCCATATAATTTGCAGAAATTATTAACCTTCAAAAAATTCCTTTCGAATTTTTATGACATTTCTGCCATTTGTGTTGCGAGTTGTGTTTTTGTGTTTTCACAAAAAATTCGGTGTTTTGATTAAACATTGCTTTTTGGCGAAAGAAAATATCATTCAAACTTAAAAATGATTTGAAAATCCTCCTTCTAAAACAACCATTTGTCGATGGTTTAGTGAATTTAAATGCGGCTGTGATGATTCAGAGTGTTCGGAAAATTGAATAAATTGAAGCATCACACCCTGTATTTTTCGGTTTTGACCCTCAGCGACTATTATTTGTTTCTTAATGTGAAGAGGGTGCTATAGAGGATGAGATTTGCGTCGGATGAGTCGAATGTGGAACTGATGCATATTTTGGTGTCCGATTGGTCCAATCGAATTGATTTGCGACTCGACTGTCCTTTCGATTTGGATTTCGGGAAGCGATCGAGTAGACTTAAAACTTATTCAAACTTTTACACTTATGTCTGCCTCAGTCTAATAAAAAAAAAAAAAAAACAAATTTACCTTAAATTTTCTATCGCTTTATTTTAAATGGAATTCACACTGGATGACATCAACATCAACCTTATCGTGTGAGCACGCGATGCCAACGAGTGTACGATTTCGAAATCGTGTAGCCGAAAACAAAGTTCTCGATATTGATTCAATTCGTCATCGAATCGAGTTCTCAAATACGACAGCAAGTTCAAAAATGCGTTAGCATGATGCTCATAATTCACAAAATTCAGCCTCAGCGACCACTGCGAGTTGTGTATCAGCATCGAGTAAACACGTTTTTTAATTTATCTGCTGATGGTATTCAAAGCCTTGGATAATTGTTTGATTGAGTGTTATGGTTGAACAAATTTTTATGATTTACAGATTATAATCATAGAAATTGTTCTGGTCACTCCTTAGCTAATAAGTTTTTTTTTTTTTTATCAACAAGTCATACGTAAACTTTAATTTTCGTGTATCTAGACCTGAATTAAGGTCACCAAACGAAATCGCATCCCTCAAAATACTATCAGAATTCAGAAGACAGCACTGAGTGGGCGTAAGAAAATTAGTTCAATATCAGAAACTCTGTGACGCTGTGAACTAAAAATAAATTTCAGCGTCGATCCACAGAAACAAGAAAATATTGAAATATTAAAACATCGTGCTGATAGAAAGATTTCAAGCATATTCCCCTTCAAATAGAGAGAAAGGAGGCGCTTTTAAAAAATAAAAAATAAATTGACAAGAAAAGCCGCTGAAAGCCAGGGGGTAAGTGGGATTTCTTGGAAAAGCTCTTCGGAAACACATTTTCCCGTAGATAAATTTCAAAATATAATCATCGTACACTTGTTAGAAACCGACAGAAAACACTTATCGGACAGCTAGTCAATCAATATTTAATTTAAAAAAAGGAAATGTATACAAATTCTTTAAATATTTGTATAGAAAGCTTTAGTGCGATAACAACAAACATTGGTAATATAAAATCTGAAATGAAATATAATTTTTGTGAGGAACGCCATTTCTGTGGCACAAATAAATTGAAACCAATTTTTGGGATTGACGAGGCTTCTGTATATGGATGTGGAACAAAAGATGATTTATTATTTATGGGAAGGTTATGGCAATTTTTATGGGAGATTTATCGAGTTTTGTTGCGATTGTCCCTTTTTATCGATTTGACGGTATTTCCGGCGTCATAATACCCATGTACATTTCTGACTTGTTTTTTATTACATTTGATTGAAATTTATATGGATTCGTAGCCAACGGAGATAATTAGAAAAGTCCTTTGAAAAGACATACATATCTCGTGTCACCGGAAAGCCGTAAATAGCTCACTAAAACCTTCAGAGAATCCATCTTCATTTATGAATGGTCCTAATTTTTAATTGTTCGCACGTTGTGCGGAATTCACTGCATAAAATTACGTAATGGTATAAATGCAACAGTGGCTCAATCAAAAAAGAAAACAGCGGCACCGAAATGAGAACGGGCACGAAAAGCAAAAAGTATTCGCTCTAATGAAGATCTAATTTGCATAAATGGAACTTCCTTCCCCGGGCGAATACAATGCTTTGGGCAGCAAGTGTGTGGGAGTGCCAACCATATTCAGCTGTCTTCATCACATCGGTCCATCACACTATACCACACCACAGACAATGGTGGATGACTGCAGGCCAGCGCTTATGGATTCCAATCACAATTTATGACAGCAGGTTGATTTGCATAAATTACATGGTGCTCCGGCCAAGACCAGGTCACTTTATTTATGGAATAGTTCATTTCTGGAATGGAGTGATTAAAATGGAAGAGAGCAAGGGAAATTGGCGTCCTTTTGGCCTTCTTATCTGACCTTTTAGTATTTCTGGATTACCTTACATGACACGTTAAGGTTAAATGTAGATAGATTAACCACCTTTATATCGATCACCATTACTAAATTACTTCAATCGATCTTGGCTACTGATAGGAGTTGGTGTAAAGTGAGGAGCTTCTGTAAGGTATAAAGGAATGTGTATCCAGTTTGATTATCTACTATTAATTAGAGCTTTGACATAATATATTGCATAACAGGCAAATGCAATAGTTGCTAGATGAAGTATTCACCTAAATCTTCCAAGTCATAACTGGGAGCCCAATAAAGGGTCAAGTCGTGTTAGAATGACAAATCTGCCCCCAATAGGAATCTGTCTTTTTGCATACACCATCATGTAGGGCAGGTGACTGGTAGTTAATATAAGTATATTTTTCGTCTCTAAATTGCTGCATCCTTAAGATATGACAAACTTTTTTTGATAATAATTTGCTAATGAATAAATTAGTAGAAAAGATACGATTTTTTTTTTGTTAACTGCAGAGTAATTAAGATTTTTTGCAATTTCCACCTACAACTAATTTTCATACACCTATTTCCTTCAAATTCTCACTAATTTAATTATTATCATTAGAATCGCTAAAAAGATGAGTCTAATATGTTGAACTTATTAAAATTTATAACTGAGAAAATGACAACATATTTAAAAACAGTGGTCTTGAAACTCAATATACACACCTTTTCTTGGTAATCGCTATAGAATTTTAGGCCAGCGTGAAAAAGATAAGTGAACAAATCAACCTGTGTTGAGCAAAAATCGATTTGTAAAATTCTCAAATGTTGAAGAAATCAATGACTCAATTCTTCATATGCAATATACATACAAATACGGATAAGATAACTGCAGAAGATATGGTTTTCAGGTTTGCGAGTACAAGTATCAAAGGCCTTGAACCATTCCCAGAAATATAAAATAGCAAAACAGACTTTGATTTGGTCAAAATGTTAATGATAACTTTGATTCCTGAGAAAACTAATGTCTTGATTCTTACTATAAGTTATATAAAGAATTCCTTATATCGAATTCGAAGTTTATAATTGAAGTCAGCAATCTCAACATCCCAGGCACTAAATTTCACCATGAATTGCGCTTTAATTTATTACTAATACTACTTTTGATACTGTCCCGAAAATTAAAATGCTGAACAAAATTGAGGCTATAGTGGGGAAGAGAAAAATGATCTTTCTATTCTACATAAAAGTTAAGAGCTCTTAACCTCTCAATTGTTTTAAAAATTCGCTTTAAGAAGAAGGAGCTCTATTTACAGAAGAGTTCACAAATTATAAGAAATCAGAGTATTTCTCACATTTCTTAAATAGATAAATAAGGTAGAATATCAATTCCTTTAAAATTATTTTTGATAGCAGTTAAGAGCTCTTAACTTTTATACAGAATCGGGGAATTAGCTTATTTATTTTATTTGTAGTTATAGAAGCGATGTTATTAAAGATTAATACCTTTCTTAGGAAAGGAAATTTAATCAATGAACTTAGATTCTGTTGTTCTTAAAAACTAAGAAAGCTAGTTAAATCATTTATCATTCATTTATATTACTTATTATAGGTCAATTCAAGAACCTCAATACAATTTGGAAAGAAAAAGAAATTAACATTCCTTCATGAAAGAGAAAAGGGAAAAAACATATAAATCAAGAAGCAACCTTGATAACAAGTACGAAAAATAACTAAGTTACGTAAGGTTAATTAGAGAGTATATCATTAAATAACAGGAATTTCAGCAGATTCAAATGGGTATATGTACTTGTTTTTTTTCACATTATTACGGAAAATCACAGAAATTAGGAATGAGCAAAATCTAAATTTACCAAAGTGCTTATCTTCAAATCGATTTTTAGCGTTAAAAATGAATTTGGCAACCCTAAAAAAAACATAAAATTCTCCTCGGAACCTCTTGCATAAATTGTTAAATAACACCTCTATACGCGGCACATATGTTAAATGTCGACCTGAAGCGGCTGTGCTGTTTGTTAAGCTGAGCCAATGATATCCACTTAAAACAAGCTCTCACAGATTCCGAAATAAAAACATCATCTCATGACGGCGAGTGATGTCATCTGGAGGTGGCTATACTTGCGGTATATAAAAACATATTCCTCGTAACCCCGCGGTCGCATTTGTTTAAAAATTGTTATGATGGACCGAAATGCTGAGAAGGCGTTGGCTGGTCTCTCTCCAGACTTACGGGCTTACGTAATATCGGCTGAGTGCTCTGGCCTCGGTAATATTTAAGCGCTGTCATCATCGGCTAGTTTCGGATTGATAAGGAAGTCTCTGTTTGACTATCGTACTCATTAGTCCGCCAGCCCGACTCAGGTTTCTATGAATGATAAGAAGTCTTGTCGCCGCTACTTTTTCGGGCTTCTTTGCGGCTTTAACGAAAAGCTTACCTGCTTAAAATTAGACTTATGCGGGGAATTGATAAGGTCTGGTTGCGTAACTACTTTGATAAGTGAAGTATTTGTCAGCTAACATATCGGGACGGAATTGATGATCAAAAAATGTATAATTTCAACAAGAATTTGGCTGTGTTCGAGAATTAATTTTTTGCAGCCGCTTGTTTTTAATTCAGCTTAACAAAAGCAATTGCTGAATTGCTTAGTCAACTGCTGAAACTGAAAAATTTGGTTGCGTTCGAGTATTTAGTTTTTGGAGTCGTTTGCTGAATTGAGTTTAATAAATTAAATAAAAGCTGCTGTATTGTATAGTCGACTTGTTGAAACTGAATTCTCGAATACAGAGTTTTAATTGACTTTTGTTTTTGGTGGAATCTAACTTAGTGTCTCTTTTTTTCTCATTACAGATAAGTTTCAGTACCTTTAAAAGGTAGCTGATCTCAACCGTCGCCATTTAGGATAAAATCCGAACCGTCTAACTGCCCTTGAGAAGAAACTGAAGAGGAGTAAGAGTCATAGCTTAGCAATATAACGACAAGATAAGCTTACATCATTCAGTAATAAAAACAGAATGACGACTGATATATCAGTAGTACGCTGGGATCCGAGTCAGGGTCCTGGTAGCGAATATATCGACGAATACGAATATGATGGAGGCAATTCCAGTTCACGTTTATTCGAACGATCTCGCATTAAAGCGCTCGCCGAAGAGCGTGAATCTGTTCAAAAAAAGACCTTCACAAAATGGGTTAATTCACATTTGTGTCGAGTCAACTGCCGTATACAGGACCTCTATGTTGATATGCGAGATGGTAAAAATTTAATTAGATTGCTTGAAGTACTCTCTGGGGAGAGATTACCTAAGCCGACAAAGGGTAAAATGAGAATTCATTGCCTGGAAAATGTTGACAAAGCCCTACAATTCTTGAGAGAGCAACGTGTGCATTTAGAGAATATCGGATCACATGATATTGTTGATGGAAATGCTGCACTTAATTTGGGTCTTATTTGGACCATTATCCTGAGATTCCAGGTAAGTTCATGTACTCTAGTATTTTTTTATTTTAGTTATGGATACTTACAACATGTCTTTAGTATTTCGGAGCACTATTTTAAGATATATATGTTTGTTTTTATTTGTAATAAAGTTTAAGTGTTCCATACGAAATTGTAAGTTGGTCGAAATTCAGAACAAAATCTAAAATACTATATATATATAAGCCCAGCATAAAATTGCTTTCCAGCAAAGTCGTTTTTAATGATTGATAATCTGATAATAGATGGCTGATAAAAAAGTTTTGTAAATTTTCCCAATTTTGAGTAGGTTCGATCAATATTGTAGCGGATTCTACACCCTAACATTCCTTCCTATTCAGCTAATGATGAATAATTAGACAGACCACTCCCAACACCTTATGCCAATATTATTTAATTGATGGGGGAAAATATCCGGACTCTTGGTATTCAGGAAAGACGCAATTAGAATCGGTAATAAATATTATCAAACAAACAAATTAGCGAAAGAAAATTAAAAAATAAATGATATTGTGACACGCTACTACCGGACTAGTGTTAACAGAAAAATAGAGCCATTAGCAATATATAAGCGGCATTTCTGTTTCGAATTAAAATTCATATATCTTATTGATTTAACTAAATACGCAGAAAAAAGAATTGTGCATTAAACTGTAATATAATATAATAAATGTTCTAGTCTCGATTGATTTCGAATGTACATTGAAAGAATTGTATTATTCCTCTTAAACTTTCATGTCCTTTTTCCAAAAACTATGAATTTTGAATTCTGCTACAGAAGAAATCTTATATATTAGACCCAAATATTGCTTGAAGTTAGCAATTATATTTCAAAAATCTCTGACAGCGCGGTACAAAAATAATCGTTATGCTCGTTTTTGCTAGTTCGATTGTGTCTAAGAAAAAATGTGATAGTTTTAACAACGACATTGCTTGAAAGTAAAATTGCGTAGCAGACATTATGGCTTATAAATCTAAATGCTTTCCATATTCATAGATCCAAGATATCACAATTGAAGAGGTCGACAACAAAGAAACTAAATCAGCTAAGGATGCCCTACTTTTATGGTGTCAAATGAAAACTGCTGGATATCACAACGTAAACGTGCGTAACTTTACCACATCGTGGCGTGATGGACTTGCCTTCAACGCAATCATCCACAAACATCGTCCAGATCTAATACAGTTCGAAAGACTGTCGAAAGCGAATCCCATTCACAATTTGAACAATGCCTTTAACGTGGCCGAAGAGAAGCTCGGGCTGACAAAACTCTTAGATGCCGAAGATGTCTTTGTTGAGCATCCCGACGAAAAGTCTATTATCACATATGTCGTAACGTACTATCACTACTTCAGCAAGATGAAGCAGGAGACGGTGCAAGGAAAACGTATCGGCAAAGTTGTAGGTATTGCCATGGAAAACGATAAAATGATTCATGACTATGAGACATTCACCAGTGAGTTGTTGAAGTGGATCGAAAGTACAATTGCCCAACTAGGTGATAGGCAATTTGAGAACTCCCTAACTGGAGTACAACAACAGCTACAACAATTTGCCAATTATCGTATTGTTGAGAAACCCCCTAAATTTGTCGAAAAGGGCAACCTTGAGGTTCTTCTCTTCACGTTACAGTCGAAGATGCGCGCTAACAATCAGAAGCCCTACATACCGAAGGAAGGAAAAATGATTTCCGATATCAACAAGGCTTGGGAACTCTTGGAGAAGGCCGAGCACGAAAGGGAACTAGCCCTCCGCGAAGAACTCATCAGGCAGGAGAAATTGAAACAGCTTGCTGATCGTTTTGATCGCAAGGCTTCTATGCGCGAAACTTGGTTATCCGAAAATCAAAGACTTGTCAGCCAAGATAACTTCGGATTCGACTTGGCCGCTGTTGAAGCAGCTGCTAAGAAACACGAAGCCATTGAAACTGATATCTTCGCGTATGAAGAGCGTGTTCAAGCTGTCGTTGCTGTTTGTGATGAGCTAGAAAGCGAAAGGTACCACGATATTCAGCGTATCCTCCTCCGCAAGGAGAATGTTTTACGTCTCTGGAATTACCTGCTTGAATTGCTCCGTGCACGTCGTATGCGCTTGGAAGTTTCTATGCAGCTTCAACAAAACTTCCAAGAGATGGTCTACATTTTGGATAACATGGAGGAAAGTAAACAACTTCTTCTTACCGACGACTATGGCAAGCACCTTATGGGTGTTGAAGACTTGCTCCAGAAACATTCCCTTGTAGAAGCCGACATCATGGTACTTGGGGAGCGAGTGAAGGTTGTCGTACAGAATTCTCAGAAATTCCTTAGCACCGATCCTGATGCGTACAAACCTTGCGATCCAGAAATTATTGTTAATCGTGTTCAACAACTTGAAGATGCTTATGCTGAACTTGTACGATTGGCTGTTGAACGCTGCAAGCGATTGGAAGAAAGCCGCAAATTGTGGCAATTCTACTGGGATACTGCCGATGAGGAGAACTGGATCAAGGAGAAGGAACAGATTGTGTCCACTGATGAAATTGGTCATGATTTGACCACAGTTAATTTGCTGCTTAGCAAGCACAAGGCATTGGAATCGGAGATTCAATCACATGATCCACAACTTCAAAGTGTAGCTAAGACTGGAGCTGAGCTGATCACTGAAGGGCACTTTGGCGCTGATCGAATTAAGGAACGGCTAAAGGAGATATTGGCCAAATGGGATCATTTGCTTGATCTTACCAAGTATCGCCGTCAGCGGCTAGAAAATGCTGTTGACTACTTCCAATTATTTGCTGATGCTGAGGATATTGATAACTGGATGCTGGACACTTTACGTCTTGTGTCCAGCGAAGATGTTGGAAGGGATGAAGCCAATGTTCAATCGCTTCTTAAGAAACACAAGGATGTGGCTGATGAGCTGAAGAATTACGCTGAGAATATTGAACAGCTTCATAAGCAAGCAGAAAAGTTGACCCTTAATGATGCTGAAGCTCAAAAGGTCAAGATACGTTTGGATGCAATTGATAACCGTTACAAGGAGTTGAGTGAATTGACTAAATTGCGTAAACAACGTTTATTGGATGCTCTCAGTCTTTACAAACTTATGTCTGAAGCTGATGGTGTCGAACAATGGATCACCGAAAAAACCAAAATGTTGGACACAATGTCTCCTGGAAAAGATATCGAAGATGTCGAGATTATGAAGCATCGTTACGATGGATTCGATAAAGAAATGAATGCAAATGCTTCTCGTGTTGCTGTTGTAAATCAACTTGCCAGACAACTATTGCATGTTGAACATCCAAATTCAGAAGAAATTTTGGCTAGACAGAACCACCTCAACCAGGAGTGGTCCTCGCTTCGTGAAAAGGCGGAAGCTAAACGTGAAGACCTTAATAACGCTCATGGTGTTCAGACGTTCTATATTGAATGCCGTGAGACAATTTCATGGATTGAAGACAAGAAACGTATTCTTACTGAGACTGATAGTCTCCGAATGGATTTGACTGGTGTTATGACTTTGCAGCGTCGCCTCAGTGGAATGGAAAGAGATTTGGCTGCTATCCAGGCAAAACTTACAAGTCTCGAGAAAGAGGCTGATGCAATTGAAGGTGAACATCCTGAAGAAGCTGCACTCATCCGAGAAAGAATTGCACAAATCCAACTCATCTGGGAACAACTTACTCAAATGCTTAAAGAACGTGATGCTAAACTTGAAGAAGCTGGAGACTTACATCGCTTCTTGCGTGACCTTGATCACTTCCAGACCTGGCTCACTAAAACTCAGACTGATGTTGCATCTGAAGATACTCCAACATCTCTTTCAGAAGCTGAGAAACTCCTCAACCAGCATCAATCTATTCGTGAAGAAATTGATAATTACACTGAGGATTATAAGAACATGATGGAATATGGAGAGCGTCTTACATCGGAACCTTCTACTACGGAAGATCCTCAATACATGTTCCTGCGTGAACGCTTGAAGGCTCTTAAGGATGGATGGGAAGAGCTCCACCAGATGTGGGAGAACCGTCAAGTCCTCCTTTCCCAGAGTTTGGATCAACAGTTGTTCAACCGTGATGCTCGTCAGGCCGAAGTGTTGCTGAGCCAGCAAGAGCATTTCTTGAGCAAGGACGATACTCCAGTAAATCTGGAACAGGCAGAGAATCAGTTGAAACGCCACGAAGCGTTCCTTACAACGATGGAAGCAAACGACGACAAGATCAACACTTTGGTCCAGGTAGCAGATACTCTTGTAGACAAGCAACATTTCGATGCGGATAAGATCCATAAGAGAGCTGAAAATATTGCTAAACGGCGAGATGATAACAGGGAACGAGCTGTTGATCAGCATGAGAAACTTAAGAATCAAGTTAAATTGCATGAATTCCTTCAAGATCTTGAAGAGCTCAATGAATGGGTTCAGGAGAAATATCTTACCTCTCAAGATGAGACTTACAGAAGTGCAAAAACAATTCATTCCAAATGGACCAGACATCAGGCTTTCGAGGCTGAAATTGCCGCTAATAAGGAGCGCTTGTTTGAAGCTGAAAAAGCAGCACAAGATTTAGTCAAAGAGAAGCCAGAATTCAAGGAAATTATTGAACCCAAATTAAAAGAACTTTCCAAACAATTTGAAGATCTTGAGACGCACACCAAGGAGAAGGGCGCTATGCTCTTCGATGCCAACCGAGAAGTCCTTGTTCAGCAGACTTGTGACGATATTGACTCTTATATTACAGATCTTGAAAAGCAGATCATTAACACTGACACCGGCAATGATTTGACCTCCGTAAATATCCTCATGCAGAAGCAGCAAGTTATCCAGACTCAAATGGCGGTTAAGGCCAAACAGGTCGAGGAAATCGGCAAACAGACTGAATATCTGCAGAAGACAGTACCAACCGAAAAGATTGAGCCAATTATCGAGAAGAAGGCGGCCGTAGTCGATCGTTTCGAGAAGATCAAGGCTCCGCTCGTCGAACGACAGAAGCAGCTCGAAAAGAAGAAGGAAGCCTTCCAATTTTGCCGTGATGTTGAAGACGAAAAATTATGGATCGACGAAAAGATGCCAGTGGCTAGCTCCGGTGACTATGGCAATTCATTATTCAATGTCAACGTCCTTAAGAAGAAGAATCAATCACTGTCGACCGAAATTGATAATCATGAACCACGTATCAATGCGATCTGTAATAATGGTCGCAAGCTTATCGATGAGGGGCACGAAGATGCCAGCCGGTTTGAGAACCTCATAAAAGAGCTCACCCAGAAATGGCAGGAACTTAAGGATGCTGTGGACAACCGAAAGAAACATCTCGATCAGTCGGAACGGGTCCAGCAGTACTTCTTCGATGCCCAAGAGGCTGAGTCATGGATGAGCGAACAAGAGCTGTACATGATGGTCGAGGACAGAGGCAAGGATGAGATCAGCGCACAAAATCTTATGAAGAAGCATGAGACCCTGGAGCAATCGGTCGAGGACTACGCTGATACGATCAGGCAACTCGGCGAGACAGCACGTCAATTGACGAGCGAGCAAATCCCCTTGGGCGATGCTGTTGCCGTCAAACAGTCCCAACTGGACAAGTTGTACGCAGGCCTAAAAGATTTAGCTGGAGAGCGGCGCGCCCGCTTAGACGAGGCCCTGCAACTCTTCATGCTGAATCGCGAAGTGGACGACTTGGAGCAGTGGATCGCTGAACGGGAGGTCGTCGCTGGATCCCATGAACTCGGACAAGACTACGATCATGTCACCCTGCTTTGGGAACGATTCAAAGAATTCGCCCGTGATACGGCCGCCGTTGGCGGTGAACGAGTCGCTAAAGCGAACGGAATCGCTGATGATCTTATCCGTGCCGGTCACTCAGACTCTGCCACGATCGCCGAATGGAAGGACAGCCTGAACGAATCATGGCAAGATCTTCTCGAATTAATCGAGACTCGCACACAAATGTTGGCTGCATCACGTGAACTCCATAAATTCTTCCACGACTGCAAGGACGTCTTGAGCCGCATCATCGAGAAGCAGCACGGTGTGTCCGATGAGCTGGGTCGCGATGCCGGATCAGTCTCAGCCTTGCAGCGAAAACACCACAATTTCATGCAAGACCTCATGACCCTATATTCACAAGTTCAACAAATCCAGGAGGAATCAGCCAAACTGCAAGCTTCCTATGCCGGTGATAAGGCGAAGGAAATTACAAATCGGGAACAAGAAGTCCTCCAAGCCTGGGCTAATTTGCAGGGAATGTGTGAGGCCAGGAGAGGAAAATTGGCCGATACTGGAGATCTGTTCCGCTTCTTCAACATGGTTAGAACACTTATGCTATGGATGGAGGATGTTGTAAGACAAATGAATACTTCCGAGAAACCACGCGACGTATCCGGAGTCGAACTCCTTATGAATAATCATCAGAGCCTTAAAGCCGAGATCGATACAAGGGAGGATAATTTCAGCACTTGTATATCTCTAGGAAAAGAATTGCTTTCGCGCAATCACTACGCTTCAGCTGACATTAAGGATCGTTTGGTACAACTTACTAACAGCAGAAACGCTTTACTGCACAGATGGGAAGAACGATGGGAGAATCTTCAATTGAGTAAGATATTTTTTATATAACTAATTATTGCGAAGTTATTAATTTTATTTTATTTATTATTTCAGTTCTGGAAGTGTATCAATTCGCACGCGACGCAGCTGTAGCTGAAGCATGGCTTATTGCACAAGAACCTTATCTTATGTCAACGGAATTGGGACACACAATTGATGAAGTTGAAAATCTCATCAAGAAACATGAAGCATTCGAAAAATCGGCCGCCGCGCAAGAGGAGAGATTCAGCGCTTTAGAGCGATTAACTACGGTAAGTAATTTTTAAAAGGTTTTATTTTGTATAAGAATATCGCCAGACAAACAATCAACGAAGATCATTAAATTACTTTAGAGAAATAATCAAAACAAAATAACACAAAAATTCAACGTGAATGGCTACTGCCAAGTCAGTCAAGGCAGTTATTTAAATTAAATCATATTCCATAACTAATCGGAAGGTTTACCCCTTTCAATAAATCAACGTACTTTAAAAAATATTGAATAGTTTTTATTTCATAGCATTTTTAAGAAGAAACCTGCCGATGGCTTACCTTTAACAGACTTTTTTTAAATGAAGAAAAAACTATTTATTTTAAAAACTATAAACTTATGTAAACTCTAAAGAAAGAATGATTGATTGATATTCTTAGTAAAAAATTAATAATATTTGGGATATGAAAGTTAATCTTTTGTAATTTAAAATCCAGTTCGAGCTCAAAGAACTAAAACGAAGAGAAGAAGCGGCTGAAGAAGCTGAACGTCAACGCCTCCAAGCTGAAGCTGAAGCTAGAGCAGCAGCTGAAGCAGCAGAGGCAGAAAGACGACAAGCCGAGGCCGCAGCCCGTGACACAGCCGATGCAGCCGCATCTCCGCAGCGAGAACAAGCCGGTAAGTACTGGCCCTAGAGTGGCATCATCTTAAATTTAAGGATGAATATTAATTACCTGTAAATAATTCAGGCAAAAAGAAGAAGAAAAGAAAATGCTAGAAGACTCAAATCCTTCCACTAATCCACTTCATATTTCAGTCCTAATCAATGTTATACGTGTTTAAAAATTAAAGATTTCTCCCATTAAACAATACATTACGTTAATATGGATATTATCGCTAACTAAATATATTATTTTTTCCTGTTTTCTTGTATTTACACGCTGCCGCCTTCGCAACTGATCAAATTACTTCCGCATTAATCTCTTTCCTAAAACAAAAAAACATTAAATATATAAAATATAAATATTATAAAAATTATTGCTCTCATTTAAAAATGTTTGGCATGATCATTTGACTAATTGGCATCGATAATTGGACGTTGAAATAACATTCATTTTCTTGTTTTTTTTTTTTAAAAACCCCTATAAAAATAATGAAACTAAATTCAAAAATTAGTTCCAATGAGAGCTGCTTCACCTGTAGAGAAAGAAAGACCCGTTTCGCAGACAGGTATATTTCCCAGTAGCGTTGTTTTATTGTTGCTCAAATTGTTATTTGCATTTTCATTGTTAATTAATTTTTTTTTAAGTAAATTTGTTTAAAGAAACGTTAATTTCGCGCTTTCACAGTTTCTCTCCCTATTTGTCTTTTCTTATTTCTACACTGCTGCAAATCTCTCTTTCTGCTTTTCTTGGTATTTTCAAGAAATAATTTTTAAAATTATAATTTTTGAAAATGCCTTTTCCCTTTCGTACG
This sequence comes from Dysmachus trigonus, assembly GCA_949715965.1. Lineage (NCBI taxonomy): Eukaryota > Metazoa > Arthropoda > Insecta > Diptera > Asilidae > Dysmachus > Dysmachus trigonus. The sequence goes on along the minus strand of OX454323.1, from coordinate 4,188,434 downwards.
TTTCGAGTTACTCTTCTAAGCTTCTAGGCTAGGATCAGTACAATGCACATTTATTCAAAATTGGAAGAATTTCACACATTCTATTTCGACAAAATTGCTAAATATGCAATGTACCCATACATTTTGTTCCTTAGACATATAATTTGTATTAGGTTGTAAATTTGATAAGCCGATTTTGTACATAAGAAAACCTTTATAAGCTATATATGGTGTTTTGCTACTTCATCTGGGCGCTTGCTACAAAATTATTTTGTAAATATAAATTGTAAAACCGCCGAACAGGTTGCACAGCTGCTGCCTTCTGCTATAAATATTAGGCTTAGCTAGTTTTTTTTTTTCTTGTGAATAGCAAACATTCTTTGTTCATTTTGTGTTTCATATCGTTGTATATTCGTATGTAAACATTAGTAAAGGTAAGGATGACCATCACTTGGCCTTTATTTAGTCGTGCACTGCGTAGTGTGTTCATAATATGCTCCAGGTAAGCTTGCATACTATTTGTATTCCCTAAATTTTGCATGTATTTTTATTATTTTAGCTTAATACTTATTTCTAATACATTTACATTATTTTTTACTAACATAAAAACTACAACACAAAGTTCTTGTTAATAACTTTGAATTTTATATATATTCAGAAAGTGATTTATGGGTTTTTCATAAACTAAAGGGTGTTAGGGTGTTTTTTTTTTAAGCTTAGATAGAACTTCCTATATAAATAACTGTCACACATAGAGCTGTCATAATGACAGTTCGGATTAATGTTCAGTATAGTCTGAAAAGTAATCACGAATAGACTCACGGTGTAAAAACGATTAATAATTAACCAAATTTACTTTGAAAATCGATCGTTGTTTCGCGTTCATTTTTGGGTTAATCGGATTGTTAATAATCAAAATTGATTTATTGAAATCATAATGTTGCGATAAAGTCTTTTCAAGAAATGGCCACGTAAAAGAGTTATTTTAAGTCATTGGTTTATGTTGATGAACTAAATAAATAAATTATTTGTGAAATTGTCTATATTGCTCGAAAAAGTAACCCAAAATTGGACTGACCGAATGCGTTTCGTCAAGAACAATAATCTTTAAACATTAACATTAATCATGACTAATTGGTCTTTCGAACAAAAAAAAATGTTTTGTCATACCCTTTGTGTTGTTAGATTTAAATTGCTATCGGGCTTAAAAAACATCCTTTATTTAACGTCGCTTTACTCAAAATTTGCTGCAATTACAATTCAATTCATTCAAAATAATGGCTTGAAATTAGATATTTTATTCTTTACGATGTAAAATTGTCGCTGCGTTTTCTCTTGTTAAATTATTTCAAACAAAGTTGAAGAACTCTTAAAAAACCTGATCTGAAATTCGTCAATGCAATTAATTCATTGATTCTGTATGCAATTGAATAACAAAAATAGCTCAAACATAAAATTATCTCTTGAACTAAAATTTCTCAAGAGGATAACACAGCTAAGAATTAGTTTTTTTTTTAAAGTAACATCAAATTGCCATAACTTACAGCCACTATTGAGACAAATATTATTCTGAAAAATTTTCCTAAAATTACAAACGGATTTTTGAAATGTTTTGTTCGAAATGTGACGTCATGGAATATTTTTATTAATTTTTTCGAAATTAGAGAATCTTAAGAATAAAAAGTTTAGTACATTTTTTTAAGGGTAGAAGAAGGTAGGAAGTAAGTCATTCTTAAAATATCTCAATTTATTTAAATAAATTATCTTTGGGTAAAATTTATCTTGTGTGATGAAACATGTGCAGTATTGTAATTACTAATATTTCGCACAACATATTTTTAACTTTCTACATATTTTTTTATTTGCATGATGATTGATAATCCTGCTTTCCCGTTAATCATTAAATCATTTCCTTCCTTAATTTTCTTTTTTTTTTTAACATCATTTGTGAATCATTTAAGCCAAACAAAAATAATTTATTTTTTGCATGAAAAAAGTGCATGTTCGCTCTTTGAAAGCGCCACAAGATCCAACAAAACGTTACACTACCAGCGCAATTGAAGGTACTCGAATCGCGTCCCAGCCTGGGATGGGTACCAAGCGGTATTCCTCAAGTAAGTACAAAAACGAAAAATATTAGTTGCTATCACAACAAGTTAAAACCTTAATTAATTCATGATAGTCGCAAAAGGTTTAGGTGTCTCATTTCTTTCTCCACCCGGTAAACGGCTAGAAGAAGCAAACTATCGGTGGTAGATTTATCTGGTGAAAGAATCATTCAATATTCTTTTCTTCATTAACTTAACTTTATATATTTATTTGTAGTTTCTTTTGTAACTAATTTGTTTGTTAAAATTTTGTTTTGTTTTTTTTTGTTTCTTTTATTTACTTTCGAACGAAATACCTTCATGCTGTTGTCGTCTTGTGAATGTCACACACACACACAAACTATATATATATACTATATATATATAAAAATATATGCAACCATCAATGTCACCAATGCACTTTGGGTTGATGAATGTGCATGCACAAAATTTAATATTGAATTTTGATTGATTGAAACTAACCAAACAACAAATATAAAAACGAATTGCTCTTGGACCTTCAACACGCACAAATTCCAATTCTTCTGTGTAAATAAAATTAAAAAAAAAAAAAAATATCTACAACAAAAAATACAACTGGGAATGGCTGGTTCTATGGATTTTGGTTGATTGTTGACCGCACTCTGCGACATAAAATACAAACAAAATACAACTTTCTCTCTAATTGGATACGGCTGGTTTTACGACTTTATCACTCCTATTGGATGTTTCTAAAACACACAATCAAAATGAATGAATATGACCTATGAATATGAACACATGAAATCCTAAATAAAGGAATTATTGATAACAACTCGTCAACAGCACGTCGTTCGACAACACCAACAGCTTCAAGTGCTGGTGGTTCACCGGTAACGCCATCTAGCGGTGGTGGTACTATGCGCATTGGCAGACGGTCACGATCAAAAAGTCCATTCCGAAGCTTCAGATGGAAACGAAGCTCAACAAGATCGGGTGATTCCGACGATGAAGGTAGAATTTTTTCTAATTATTTTTCGTTATATTTTGTTCGTTACATTATTTTGACTATTTTGAGTTTTTCATTTTGAATTACATTGTCATAATGGCAGTTTTTGTTATTTGTATACCGATACAAATTCATGTTTTGATGGACATGCATTAAATGCAAGCTATTTTAGTTATTGTAAGGTGTAAATTTTCACTGAGAATTTAGTGAATTCGTCAACGTAACATCCACAAGCTTTAATTCAAGCAAATTGAATTTTAAGGACCTCTATTGAGTTTTTTGAAGAACTCAGAACCACGTTTTCGCGATGTATAGGGTGATGTTTTGTTGAAGTTCAATGATTTCATTTCGAAGATTATTTGAAGTAGAAAATCGGACTTTGAAAGCGGTTGCTTTGAGCTAATTTTCCAATAGTGTGCTACAAAAAATTGAAATGTTCACATAGGGTAAATCATAGTATGATTTATGGCCGTGTGCACCAAGACAACTAAGCCTTGAATTGGGCTTGGAGATTTAAAACTTAAGACTTTATCAGAAGTCTTATAGGTTCGAAAATGATAATAAGCTGGCTTAAGGGAAGTGTCAAAATAAAGTTCATTTAGGTAATTTTTTTATAATTCGTAAACGTAGTTTTTCTTGTCAAAACCCAACTGAAATGCCAGTGAAATATCGCACCCAATTCAACTTCAGTTTTTTTAAGACCGATTGATGCATACAATTATTCGAACATAAGTTAAGAGTTCAAAGGATAATACATTCAAAGTGCAGAAAAATTGTTTAAATTGTAAGCTTGCGCTTGGTAGTTCCAATATTAAAAGAAAGATTGCCATTTGTACATATGCTTATAATAATCTTTTCAGATTCGATACAAACTCGTTTAGAATAAGATAAAATTTCCGCTAAATTTAAAGTGAATTAAAAATTTACTAGAAATGCAATAGCTTGTTTATACACCTTAAAAATAAATTTAAATATGATTTTACTAATTCGGAAAGTATTAATGCTGATATTAAAATATAAATAAAGAATTAACAATAACTGCCATTGTAACACAAAATTTAATTTTATATATTTAATTTTACATTTTTCGATTTTACTTAAAATGATTTTTTTACCAAAAACTAATGGTGTTTATATGAAAATAATGTACCATATGGTCTTATAAGTAAGGATATGAAGAATATTTGATAGCATGTAAGTTGAACGTAGTTAGATAATTTGGTAGAAAATATCATCGCCATTCATCTGTTGTGTTTGTTGTGAACCTTTTAAAAAAAAACATAAACAAAAATTGTGCCGTAAAATTTGTTGTTTTGCATTTTTCATTTTGTTATGATTCATAAAGCGATTTCCATTATTCAAAACGCCATATTTAAGCTTTACAGTGCCCCCAGGCTTAAGATTAATAGATTTAAGTTTAAATTAAGAGCTCATTTCAGTTTTTTTGCATGTTAAAATTTGAACTGCTCAGAATTATTGAACGGGATGAAATAAAATTCCTGGTGTGATTTAATTTTTTCAAATTAACTATTTACAAATTTGATGCAGAAGAATCAACTGTTGTGCATTCTACCTTCTGGAAACATACTTATAAAAAAAATTATTCGCTTCTTTAGCGGGACATTTCGTTTATTTTTTCTCCTAAGATTATTTTCCTGAAGCTAATTGCACAATTCAGATTCAGCAATTGCTCTTATTAAGCTGAATTGGACAGAAGATTGCAGAAACTGATATTTTTGTGTTTTATCGCACAAGATACTTAATTTTTCGATTAAAATTTTATAAAATCAAAATTGAGTTGCGCCAATTTAAGTATTAACTGAAACCGCAATTTCTGAGTACGTCAAATTTATTATTTATATTTTTAAATCAGTAATATTTAAGCAATTATTATAATTGTCGCCCTAAGTAAAAGAGTTCTCTGGAATGACATTCTTAAGCATTTAAAGCCCTTATTGAATTTGTTTCATAATAGATTTATTTATTTTTAAAATGTTCCACAAATTTAATTTCTAGTCTGCTCTTTTTTGAAAACGTTTTAAGAAAAATGATAGTAATAAACATTAAATTTCACCATGTACAGAACGAACTAGTCCCGGTGCAGAGGAAGGAGCCGAAGGCACACTTACTAGAAAACACGAATGGGAATCAACGACAAAGAAGGCATCAAATAGATCTTGGGATAAGGTGAGTTCATAAGAATTATGGGAACTTTTGTTCAGTATTAAGTTTTCAATATTTTCGACATAAAATTTAAATTTTTCACATCAGTGATTTGCAATTTTTTTTTTTTTTTTTTCTAGGTGTACGTTGTAGCTCGTGGAGGACGGTTAACCTTCTATAAGGACCAAAAGGCAGCTAAATCAGTTCCAGAACAAACGTTCCGCGGTGAAGCACCTTTAGAATTGCAAGGTGCTACTGTTGAAATAGCCAGTGATTACACAAAGAAGAAGCATGTGTTCAGAATTAAGTAAGTATTGCTTCGATATACAGTTTATTATTTTCTTTAAATTTGAATTGGATTCAGCCACACAATTCTAATTTGAGCTAATTTTATTTTAATAGAGAAAAAATTTCAAAATATATTTCAAACCTAAGCTCGTCAAATTGTGGACTAAAATAAAGAGTACGAGATTTTAATATAAACTCATATGAAGTCAAAGAGTGAAAGTCCAAGACTTATATGATTTTTTAAAAGTTTTATTTCTACTGTTCTAGTAGTAATTAGAGGAAGTGAAACCTCTTTAATACTGAATATATAAAAAGTTTTCCGGTTTGTGAAGGTGTCCGATTAAAATACAGTTGCCTATAGAAAGAAAGCATAAGGGTTATATTTTTAACTGATAGTTTATAGATTATAAGTTGCTATCTATGTATAATCTGGCTCTTTCCATTTTGTTCCATGTTTGATGTTAGAGATTTCTGGAATTTAAAATTGCATGTAAATTCTTCTCATAAAGACCTTTCGTCTTATTGAATTTTTATATACAGCCATGGAAATATAATTAGAAATCCATATATACAACTATAAACCATTCTTTACCGTTTGTAGACTCTCTACCGTTCTCTTTCAACTGACATTTCTTTATTCCAATAATAATCATCAATTTTAGTTCAGTTTGTAATAGACACGTTCTTAAGGAGCAACAAATTTAGTTAGAATTGTGAATTTTTTAAAATGTTCCTTAGGAAATATAATTAAAAACATGAAGTTTTTATTCAGTGCCAAAGAAAAATCATTAAGGGTTGCTCGCCACCAGAACGAAAGGCGATCGTTGCACTCAAAGCAGCTGATCTTTCATACAGACAAATTGCAAATCAAGTAAGTCAATCAATCCGGCTCGAAGGACCAATGGGCTTCAATAGCCCGGTTGGTAACGCGACGTGTTCACTGCGAGCTAGTAGGACGCTAGAGGTTGTGGGTTCGATTCCCACGAGAAACCCTGGTCACAAAAAGTGGTATCGCAATGGGCCTGTAATGGCCCAAGTGTGTCTTCGGACAGCCACAACAATCTACATCTACAAGTCAATCAAAAACGAGTAATCCCACATCCAAATCTTATAGAGCAACTTTGGAATGATTTGAAGGATGTTGTAAGCGGCCAAAATATTAGTAATTTGGACGATCTTTATGCAAAAGTGGAAAGCCATTTTAGTTCAAGGTTATTGTGATCACAACAAAGTGCGGAAAATATTAAGATCCTTTTGAATTATATGGCAGTCGTTAATATTCGTTGTGTGAAAGAATAACTTCAAGTCGTCAGCAAATCTGTAGATATATTTAAGGTGGTATTGATTACATTTCCATAGCTGTGTTTTAAATCATTAAATTCTATTCCTTAAAAACGGAATACTTTTTATTGACGAATATTTCCGTCAAATAGAAGTTCCCTCTTCATTTTAGAGAGGTTTTACGGCATAATATAAATTCAAGAAATTGTAGTTTAATCTCAGATTCACAAACTATAGGCTCGGTCAAATAAATACAGATCGAAACATTATTTGAAATCAAGCGGAGGCATGTGCGTTTTCTTAACGATCCCCGAAAATTTTAATAGCCATTAAAAGAGCACCCTCCCTCTCTAGTACTCTAGCATTTCCCACTGGCTACTCATCGCTCGTCGATGCAAAATTAGACCGACTGCAATTAAAACAGTAATTAAAAAAAAAACAAAACAATAAAAATTAGCAAAATCGATTTGAAACTAATACATTTTGTTTTATTTATTATCTAGATTATCAAATGGTGGCGAATTCCTACTGCAAGCACACGATGATTCCGAAATGAGCCAATGGGTTGGAGCATTGAAAGCACAGTGCGACAGTCTTTCTGGGGGTGAAGGACGATCGATGACACTTCCAGCATCCTCACAAAAAGATGAACCAAAGAGAAGATCTTTCTTTACACTAAAGAAAAAGTAAATACCGTTTTTTTTTTCGTTTATTTCTACTATCATTTGTAATTTATGTTTAGAATTTTTATACTATTTGACAAAATACTTGCCCCCCACTGTGTAATTGCGAAAAAGATACCTATCCCCAATTTTATCCTACTTTATATTTTTTCCGTTCTTCCCTTTTTTTTTTTTAATTTTGTTGTTCGAGTAGAAATTTATTTTACTTGTATTATTATCCTTAAAACTTGTTTAGCGTAACATTAATTAGAAAGTTGCAGCCATCATTTTTAATGTGTTCGAAATTTTTTCGATTATTTTATTTCGTAAAACCAAATACAGACTGTTGTTTTTCTTGTGTAGATATAAAATTTTATTATAAACTTGTTTTAAAGAAAATTATTAAAATTTCAAGAATCTTTTAATTTATACTTTTTACTATTTTTGGTCGTTTTCTTATATCATTGCTTATTTTTTCTACCTGAGGTGTACTTTGATTTATTGGTTTATTTTTCCTTACGCCTAGTATCCTTTTACTGCATTTTATTTTCATTTTCTCCAACATATTGTATGATTTTTTTCTGGTGGGCTTTTATTTTAGATTGATATTTTATGCACTCTTTTGTTTATTTTGCTGCTATGTGTAGAGCTTTATTGGAATACTAGTGATTGGTTTTTTTTTCAAATTAGAGTGTTTGTATTGATCTATAAAAGCGATACATATATATAAATTGGTCGTTAAAATTATATACTTTTGAAACATGTGGTTGGAAATGTCATCATTAAGTGATACAATGTAAAATGGCATTTGGGAGTTAAATTTAATTGTAAAGAAAGAATTCTATCGTTGTCTACTAAATCAGTTTAATTTGAAATTCAGAATTCAAGAGGAAAAAAAAGATTATTTCTTAACCATTTGAAGCACAGCGGGTCACCCAGAGCCCATCAGCATCCTGTTTATTATTTATGAGCAATATATGATCAATTTCGTAACATTTTTTTATTTTCTAGTTTCCCATGATCTTAATAATCATGAAATAATTAAATTATGTTGAAATAATTATTGTTAGTAGTAAAATTAGCTGTATTTATTTAGAAATTTGTATATAAAGGTTTTCGGGGTCACTGACTACGAATCCGCTGTCAGGTTTTCAAAATTCAAAATGGCGGAAATTTTCTTTTTAAATTTTAAATTTTAAATTTTCATGAAAATTAGTTTATGGGAATTATACTAAAAAATCCTTAAATACTCATTTTCATTTTTCTCTTTTCCATTTTCGTCTCCCATATTCAAAAATCTCTGTTACAAGTTTTCATAAAAATTCGGTGGTTAGAAAAATACGTGCTTCAAGGGGTTAAAGAAATTTTTATTGGGGGGCTACTCGAGTCTAGTAATCCAGAGAGTTTCAAATTTTTTCCTTCCGTTGAAAAAATAGATTTTGTCAAACTCTGCAAAATGTCCGATGATGGCGTCGATTATATTTTATACGACAAAAACTTCTTACCGAACCATATTTGTAAGCTCGGGAATTGGAAGAAGTTGGACGGTTGGAAAGTCTTCAGTAGCTCTAAAGAAAAAGTTATAAATTGGGGGCCGTCGGCTGGTTTCTTTTAATATTTCACTATTTTTCACAGTTTAATGCAAAGCTGTGTCAAATTATACTCAGTACTACACAAATAATGCAAGCAAGACAAATTACCAGTACCATTACCAGTATTGGTGCTTCAAAAAAAAATTTAATTACCATTACCAAGTTATCAATATTTCCCAACGTTGCTCAAGCGAAAATCCATTTATTTTGTATCACGGAGATATGATACTGTATTTTTGTATTTTGTTTTGAGCGCGAAAGAGCTGTCTGTGTCTAAACAACATTTAATTTAAAAAGAAACCAACAGATGGCCTGCCTTTTACATTATAATAAAAAAAAATTTTGCGCTTTCGGTATAGCAAATTTTTTATTCTTTCGTGTAAATTATTAAAATTTCAATGAATACACGTAACACATGTAACTTTCTTTCGTTGAAAAATAAACATACGGCCTAATGAATATCTGCAACGATTTAAAAAATCCATAGAAGATGACATGTTCCAATCACTTCGAAATTTTCCAACAATTTCCAACAATGAGTAAAACCTTAGTGTAAATGTTGAAATAAATGTTTCAGAATAGTTTTTAAGGACATAAGAAAGTGTTAAACGAAATGACGTAGAACAATTTTTAAGATCTAAATGTTGGTAATGGTAATTGAGGAAGAATTTAAAGAAGTAAAACATGACAAAGAAGAAAAACACGAAACTATTAAAAGTAGGAAAGATTAGTAGAATTTGGATGAAGAGATAGTTGAGGTAGTTGAATGCAGCATGTGTTTGCGAGGCAGTCAAACAAAATAAACAGTCAAGAAAATTGTTAACAGCTTTTCCTGCATATAATATATATTAAAAATGGCGACACAAGATTCGTCATGCTGAATTATGCAACGTTAGCAATTTCTGTGTTTTAAGTTATTTAATTAAAGTGTAAACGAGCAAGCTATTTTATTGTTTTTAAAATTTTCTTTGAAAACAAAAAACAAGATGTAAAAAAGGTAAGACCAGAAAATGTGTTCATAATCGTCCGTCAAAGTCGTCTAGCAAAATAACGCTCATAATACTCATTGTAATAAGTAATTAAATTTTGTACAGTAATTTAATGATGTTTTAAAAAAAAATAAATCACTTTTAGAAGGAAAACATCTGTCGCTGTGCAGAGTGTCGCTAACGTTGTTGTAACCACACGGGCTTTTTGCAATTAAATCGAACACAAAATTGAACAGTGCAATGCAACGCAGAAGTGTACAATTAAATTTTTGTTGCTGTTGCTTCTTTTTTGCATGCAATAGAAAATTAACTCCTAACTTATATTTGCCGAATTGGAAATTGTCTAACCACATTTTTTCACCTTCAGTTTATTTTTCATTTACTAACAAACTGCACTTGTAATTGGCACTACTTGAACACGTAATTAAACTTTTTCTGCATTGGCTGGTGTGAAGTTTTTTATTTATAATTTTTATTTTTAATAAAATTTAATTACATTTTAAAATTATTTATTTTATTAAGGTTTTTTTATTGGGAAGAAATAACTTTAAAATAATACTAAGCAATATAACTTTAAATAATGAGCAATATTCATCATTTTCTATTAATTGACGATTTTTTTTAAATTTTGTCGGAAATCTCAAAATATTTTGTAACGCAAAATATAACAGAAGAAGAAATCTCGACATGGTGATCTAAAAAAATTAAATATAATTTCTCACTCTTCTTTGTACGTATCAATTTAGGAAATTTTGTAATAAACAACGAAAGCGATTGACTAATATAAAAATAATTGAAATATCAAAAGGCAACGTGAAATTGTTATAATATCTAAAATTTTTCAAATAGACATGTAAATGAATAACTAATAGGCTTTTGTGAAAAAGAGGGTTTATAGTAGTAAAATAATAGTAAATTTTGATTATATTTGAAATATTGTAAAAAAAAAAAAAAACAATCGGGAACAAATTGCGAAATTTCTTTTTTAAACTAAATTGAAAGTCGATACCAAAAACTGAATCGTTAAGTTGAGTTGGGCTAGTTTTAAAGAATTAAGTCTCTGAAGTTGCCTGCTCAATTCAGCTTAATAAGAGCAATTGTATTGAGTACGATTGGATTTTATTCGCGGCTGACTAAATTTATTAAATTATAGACTTTTTGGAAAATTGAGGAAATTAAAAATTTGTTGCAAGGTGTTGTTTCAAAATAATAATTAATTTGAACATTGAGTTTAGTAAAATGTGCGCTGGAGTAGTAATATTTAAAGCAAGTCATTTCTTCTCAATTGAAAACAAAAAATTAAAAGGAACGAAAACCAGACATGAAATTATTTCCTTAAATCTTTTTCTTTTTCAGTTGAACATAAAACACACAGTGACATGAAAGACAAAAACAAAAAAACAAAAAAAATTTCAAATTTTTCAGAAATAATGAACCATGCTAACTTGACCCAAATCCCGAAAGCAATGATGCGAAACAGAAGGAGCAACAACATTTTGATTGGAAGTAGATAAAATAGAAATGCCATTTACCCTAGAAGGTGAGATGCAAAAGATAATAAAAGAAAAGATGAGGAAATGAGATACAAATTTGCATGACGATCGCGTACGTGACTCGAAGTTGCAATTGATGTTTTCGATGTTTTTCTGTTATCCATAGGAAAAGCTTGTGCAGAAGTTTTACAAAAAAAAAAAAAATTCTAGACGTACTGCAGATTATCCCTACAGATAATTTTATTGAATTACTCATAAGTACAATGTTAAAGTAATTTCTTGATATTTAATTGAATAAATATATTTAAGAGACTTTAGGTTTTTCTAAGCATAGCTGAAACGGGGAGACGAGGCGAACAGAATACACAAATTATATAATAAAATGACTAGAAGAGACCTCCCTGGGCGTGTGTAAATCTCTTTTTGTTCGAAACAATCGATAAAAAAAAAAAAAATTAACATTGTTTTTTTAGGTAACTTTAGTAAAACAAAGGGCAAACAAATGCAAGTTACGTAGTTATAAATAATTTATAAAACAAATAAGAGATGACGAGAAGAGACATACATATATTTATCTTCCTTTGCTTTTTTATGTGAGCCTCCGTATAATTTTTTATGTATTCGAAATAAATAAAGCTTTAAGAGAAAAGAGGATATTTATTGAATTGTAAGATATTTTTCTATGGAATGTTGTGAGAGAAGGAGGAGGGAGGGAGCAGGGCAATTCTAAATTCTAAAGAGAGTTTCAATTTTAATATTTTTGCTATTTTTTTATTTTTTTTTCACTGTGATGAAAAATATCAACACTGTTGAGCATGTCGTATATAAAATTTTCGTTCACCAATATTTTGAGAAGCTTCTTGAGGTTTTTGCGATTTACGAATAAAAATAAAATAAACAACGCAGCTTTTTTGGAATTTTGCTTCTAAATATTTCCAACAATTTGTATAAGTCATTGAAGCTCAAAAGATTTATGGATTAGAAAAAATTATGGGGAAACAAATTGAAGAAATTCTGCGTCATTTATGGCTGAATTGCGTGTAAAATGTCTTATAAAAATATATCTAACGCAATTATGTGCCGTAATAATTCAGACTAAGTTTTCTGAGACAATTTAGGGTAGTAACCCTTTGCACTACACTGGCGCCGCTAATACCTTATTCAGTTATTATTTAGACGAAATCTTGGAGTGCAAAGGATTAACCATAATTACAATAATTCGCTACGAATAGTGCGATCACTTCTGTAATATATTTTGGATTAACCTTTGATATTTGGCCTAATGTTAATCTTCCCCTGTAAGACGTTTTTCCGCCAAATTACTGTAAACCTCCTAGATATTAAGAAAATTTTACTATTTTCATTGTTTACTCTGCGCTGTTATACAACTCTACGTCTACGTTTACTTTGCCACGGTTTTCTGTGACTGTTTTCAAGATTTTGGCTTCTGCCATCGACTACTGGAGTCATAGCGATAAAGTGACTGTTTTCGATAATTCACCTTGTGCAGTTGCCTGCTCAATTCAGCTTAACAGAAGGAGTTGCTGAACAACATCCTTATCTTGTCGCGCAGGATATATCTGTCTAGGTCATTTTTATTCTAAAACTTCTATGACTGTTTAAAGATCCTAATGATTCTATGATACAGTGGCTTTATATTCGTCATTTCAATTTTTTTTGTGGCTTAATTGCATGTACAATTTCTTATAAGAATTATTACATGCAATTCAGCTATAAGGAATATAAAATTACAAGATACGACGCAAACAATGTCATAAAACTCAAGTAATGTTGAAGGTAAAAAGGGGTTTTTTAATACCCTGTATAAAGACCTTCAAAATTTAAATTCAGACCAGACTATTCGGAAAATATGGGTCACAAAGGGTGTAAAAAAACGTCTAAAAATAATTAAACCAATGCCTTCAATTTGAAAATAGCTTCACTTTATAAAGTTAAAAGCACAGGATAGAGGAGCTTGGGATGAAAAGGTCCATAATAAAATTGTGATACCAAATAATGACATGACATAGATACAGCAAAAAGTAAGCAAGATTAAACAAAAAATTGCATTTTAATAATATGCCATAACCAGAACAAGCTCGTTGCAGTTGAATGAATCTATTTAATCTCAAAAGTCTTGTCCCCAGAAAATAATGCAGATATTCCTCTTAAGGTTAAATAAGGAGCAAAGAAAAATTACATAAAGCTAAAAAAAAAATATATATATGTGACATACATGTGTAAAGCAATGCTGCCAGAAGTAGGAAGAGTAATTCGAATTTTTATTTAAATTTCTTTTCTTCAGCTTATAAATGCTTGTTTACAATTTTATCATTTGACTAGTACCAAACAAAGGATATTTTCTAGATCTGTAGACTTTTTTTTATGATCGTTGTAATATTAAGGAATATTATTTGACACAGCGCATGTAAAGTGGATAAGATTTGTTATAGGCTTTAGTATATACAAAAAAAACAAAACGACAACTAATTAGTGGGGTGACAGAACAGAGAGCTAGTTATATATGTACATTGTTTAACTCAATACTAGAACCTATTTAGAGCAGAACACAGCAAGCAGCAGCATGAAAGTCCTCAGAAAAAATTATATATATTATATATACACCGTAAAGGGAAATCCAAAATCTAACATCGCGCGAATATATCTCTTTTTAAAGATTTACATAATAAGGACATTTTCTTCTATTTATCAGAAAAGAATTCAGTAAAAATACTTAAGTAAATGTATTTAAGGAAACTGGCAGTTTTATTTACCCAACCTTAACGATTCCCTGCTCTTTATACTTTTACTTTTCGTTAAGCATTAGCTACAATTTTTAACCCCTACAGTAATTTAGGTTTGCGTAAGTATGTGAGGGTTGAATAAGTGTTATACTATGTATGTTCCCCACCCCCAAGGACGAATATTACTGTTTTTTATTAAATACCTGAACAAAATCTCAAAGAAACATGATTTGTTAAAACTTCATGTTCCATTGTGTGCCGCTTTTCAGTAGACTCGTTTGTTTGTTATTATAACTAAATTGCATGGAAAAAGTCAGAGAATTCAGAAATCAACAAAATTGAATCGTTTCGTTTCTGGGAGGCGTTTCAGGGCCGCATGCACTAAGCCGACTAAGCCCCGAATTGGGCTTAACTCTACGCACCAACCCTACTTAAGCTAAAGACTATTTCAGAGGAGTTCGAAAAGGGAAATCAGCTAATTTAAGAAAAGTGTCAGTAAAATGGGTAATGTTAAATTTGAATTTTGTAAGACAGATTTCTGCATGCGATTATTCAAACATAAATTAAGCTAGTTTGGTACATACGGCTCTTAGTGTCCCGGCCTTCACGTCGACTAGAAAACAACACTCGCAATAGATCTAAATAATAAATAAAATGTATTTCAGAAAGTTTTGCTTTGTCATCGCAATTTATAATTTTAAATATCTCATTCCTAAACTAAAAATGATTAAAAACGAAAAATATCAACTCAAGATAATTTAAATTTTCTTTTTAGCATATTTTGATATAGGTACTTATATTTAAAAAGCAAGATTTAAAATCCACTTTCCTCCATCGACCAAAGATCGACATTTTTTAACACAAATTGTAACGATTTAAAAAAAGGACATAACTTTAAAATGATCACGCGTATTTTACTGAAATTCTGGATAATGACAAAATTAATTTGTATTTATTTCTATACCTTTGTTTTTAACTTCCTTCTTGCCATGGGGAAATAAGAAAAAGTCGACGGAAAAGTTTAAATTAATTACATATTGAAAGACAACAAATTTTATTCTTTGATCTGCAGCATAAAGTTTAAATTTTCCTTATTTTATCAAACAAAGTAAATTACTTTCGAAGCTTTTATTTTGGTAATAATTAATACTTCCTCAACGAGTGGTACTATTCGAAAAACTTTTCAGAATGGAAGGAGGATGTACCAAAAGCCATATACGTAGCTAGTTTTACCTACTTTGTTGCGAACTTTAGAAACTACAGTATTTTAAAGGATATCTCTGGAAAGATTTAAATTTTAATTTATTTGAATTAAAAAAAGACAAGAGTTAATCATTTACTGCAAAACACAAATTATGAGTTTTTGTCATCTGGACGGATATGTGTTAAGGGACAAACGCTATTTTTTCTAATTACGCTCTTTAAACTCCAGGTACTATTCTAAAAGTTCGGTAAAAAAGGTAATTTTAGGAAAAAGGTCTTACTTAAAGGAGACCCTGTGACGATAGACTAAATAAGTTAAAGTAAAACCAAAACTCGACTACGAAATACACGATGTGAAAAGTATGAAACAAGATAATCAATAAGGAAATTATATCCTGAAATTTAGGGGCCCTAGAGAATTTAGAGTTCTGAAAAAACTATTTAATAATTCGCCATCTAAACAGAAAATTGTAAAGAATTAAAATCGACAGCAGAATAGTACTAGTGATGACTAAAATTTCGAAATCTAGGAGTTTTTGTAAATATAGTCCAACAACTTTGAAAATGTGTTTTCGCTAGTATAGTCGCGTAGAGCGAAACAGTGAAAATAAAGAAAGCGGGTGAAAATTAAGGAGCTAAAGAAAAGTTCTGGGATATAAATTTATAATCCTTTCCTTGGTTAACTGTGCAACCAAGTTAAGAAAGAAATTATTCCATAAGGGTGATATTCATAAAATAAAATGAATATTTTTAATAGCTTCTTACCGCTAAAGTTTCTCGCCAAAAACATGTAGATTAAGCCCCAAAGAAAGGTGTAGAGGAAATAAAAAGAGTTGTACTAATTTTTATAACTTTTTATTATTAAATAAACTTTTAGTTTAAAATTCTTTCTTAATTGTATCTAAAAACTCACAGAAAGTTGTCTCTGTTATTGTTTGTGTGTGTGTGTGTTACTATTAATTCCCATTAAGTTTGTATTGTCGCCAAAAAAGAACTTTCGTTGCGATGACGTGGCTATAAACAGATTACACCTGGCAGAGAAATGGTTTGGTTACTACTATAAAAACAGCGGTAAAAATTCATTTAAAAAATAGGATAACTTTAACGGCCGGATGGGGGTGTTCTGAACGCGCATCCCCAAAAGTTAACCGCATTTTGGTTTATTTTCATTATTCGATTATTTTATTTCAAGAATAATCAACAACGCGAAGGCGGAGGGAACGAACTAAGGACAAGCCGCCGCTAAAAGCAGAAACGTTCGGAATCGTATGTAAGGAATTTGTTTGCTATATTTATTAGATTTCTTAACTGCATTATCGCATATCAACAATAGTCCTTTAGTAGTAGACGTTTAATTACAGCTCCTTTTTTTTTGTTTATAAACTAATCGGAATCAATAGAATTAAAATACGGAAAACGGAGAGAAAGGAAAAACGCGCAACAGCGGCGGGCCCCGGGCGCGTCTAGAATATGTCGGGAGACCGCGTCCAGTCTTGTTTCTTTTTGCAGTCCCAATAATTCCCCCTGTACACGTGGATCAGATTGTCCATGCCCTCCTCCTGCTGCTTCGTGAACCAGACAGGCTCGTACGGAGGGTACGGCCGGCCCTCAGAGGCAGCCTTCTCAGCCTCGTTTTCCCGCTCGCGTCGTCTAGCACGCTGTTTTTCCTCTAACCTGGAAGTGAAAAGAATTTGATTTTGAATAAATTTTAATTCTATAGAAGCATGAAACTTAATTGTAATAGTAAAGCTTAAAAACACATCTTAAATAAGCCAATAGGACACACATGAGTAAATAACATTGTTACAAAGGCTTAAAACATTTTTATCATCCAAAGACTGGAAAACAGTGTAATGACTGAATTTTTTCTTACATAGTAAGATGAAGATGCAGTGGCTCAAACGAATAATCGGACAAAGGTTATAATAAAGTAAAAAACATGAAGGTATAATTGCACAATAAATGTGTTATTTTTTTGCCATTTTCTACGTTTTTAACACATTATCGGCGGGGAAAGTATTAATACCTTAATAAATTAGGAATTTGAAATGTTTCTTAACACTTGCTTACTTTAAACTCTTTTAAAACTAAATCTAATCTTACCTCATTTTTTCCTGATTACTTTCCTCCCACCGACCATCCTCCATCAAGCGCTGATCAGGTCTAAGTCTCGAGTCTGTAGGTGCTACTCCCTCTTCTGGTTCATTTAGTTGACTTGCCAAAATTGTAAAATTGTAATATCTGAAAAGAAAGAAATTTTATTTTATTTTAATGTCCAAAATTCAAAGTTAGGCAATCATGGACAAACCTATCACTATCGGGCGGAGGCAATCTCCTTGTCCAAATTGTTTTGTAATTTCCAGTTTTATACACAGGACTATCAGGAGTGCCTGAAGTTGATATGACTGGGGCGGTTTCGATTTTATTATCCCAAGTTCCATTTATCACCCATTTGACCTCGTTGTCCTTGTTCATAACTACACCCTTCACTCGTCTCTGTGTGTCTCTTGTAAAATACGAATAGGGGATATACTTGAGATGACACTGAATTCCTTTGGCGTTTTTCTGTCCGACAATCTTCATATCACCGTGGTGGTCCACCCACAATCGTCCAACTATTATATTATGCACAGTCGTCGTTACCTAAACGATATGGTGATTAATTTCAAATTTTAGAATTATTAGAAGGGAAAATCTATAAATTATTATACATTTTACAATTGTTTAGAGTCGTTTGTAAGATTTATAAATCCAAGAAAAAAAAACGGATTTGTCTTGATATTCTTGTCCATGTATTTTGTTATGCTTGCTACAAAGTTTATGCGAAAAAAAACTCGTTAAAAGAGGTATGGCATAATTATCGGGCGTAACGCTTGGCTAAATTCTGTTATCTATTTATCCATAAAAATAATTCTGATTACATAAAAAAATAAGATTTTTTCACCGATATTCGCCTCTTTAGACATCAAAATAAACACGATTTTGGCGAGTTTTTAATTTTTCAAATATATCAAGAGACGTGAAGCAACTAAGTGTTAAGGATTTTCCACAATTTTGGCGTGGAAAATATGCAAAAAGGAGAAGGCTAAAAATGATCTTACCTTTCTCCACGTGTACTTGTTCCCGCTACTCGTGAATTCAACATTTGCATTGCCTAAGGGGATGACCTGGAGATACTTCCCGCGAAATTTGCTGGTCATGGTGAACTCCTGCCAACAAACCCAGCCCCTGCCCTCGCAGTGCATCGCGGCCATCGGGGGGTGGTGCGACACCTGTTCCGCCACGCAGCGCCACCCGAGATCGTCGGTGCGGTCGAACTCGTACGTCTCCCCCAGGAGCGGGTTGAAGGGCTTCCCGGTCCGGTTCGCCGTCGTCGAGTAACTCGAAATAGTGAAGGCTGCAACGTACGCCAGTTGCTCGCAAGGGTCCTTGCATTGTGCGGCTTGGTCAAGCAGCTCCGAGTACTCGTAGTCTTCTGTTAACCTGCAATCGAAGCCGCCATTAATATTCATATTATGAGTTCCATAATAAACCCATCGGGTTAAAACAAATTCTAATAATCGTCCAGTTAAAAAAAATATACTCTCTTTGTTGGGATTAACTCGTAAGATGATCCTTCGCCTGTTCTCAGCCACCGGAGTAAAGAAACATATTGATCTTTTATATTATCCTAATTGTAAAAAAGATTGATAGTTGGAATTTTCAGGGAATATTCATTAAATAATATGACATAACCTGCCTCAATGAAAAAACAAATTAAATAAATAAAAAAGAAAAGAGAAAAAAACTGAGTTTACATTTTTTTTCAATAATTATCTAAGCCGTCGTCCCGCTTAATCTTTTTATCGAATATAACAATAAACATACAAAACACTTTTAGTGACTAACAACAAATCCATCTCAACTAGGGAAATATTAATTTCTTCACTGAACGATTATTTTAATTTAATTTATTCATTATTTAATTAATTATTTATATTAGCTAACACATTCGCTGCCGATATAAATATTCAGCTTGAAATTCAGTCTTAGCCAACTACGAGTTATCTTGTGTTTGGTAGCGAATGGGTTTTAAAGAGGATCAATCCTTACCGTTGCAGCATTGAGAGAGGTTCATTAAAGTTAACCGGCATTGGAATTTTGGACAGCTCCTTGCCGATACAATTCTTCATAATGGACCAGAGATTTAGGGGATAATTCGGTTTTTCAGGCACACGGGTTCTCCTCTTCCTTACGATTTTTTGCGATGTTGAATTGGACGACAGGAATGCATTTGTGGAGCCAATCGGAGTACATCTTTCAGATTCGTCCATTGCTTTTGTGATGTCGTCTTGCGATACAACCAGAAACTGTTCATAATAATAAAAATAATTATTATCAGATTGATTGTAAGTATAAAAAAAATATTGAACAATTAAATGAGGTTAAAAAACGAACTTTTGACCATTCTATGCCTTTAGTAGTCTAGAGCTGAAAAGAACACCAAAAGAAAGGCACAAAATAGAAAATTTTAAACCATGTGGAATACTTTTTCTTATTTTTATTTCAACTATCCTGTAAAAAATTTTTTTTCTGCTACTCGAATTCCCACTTTCTATAGAATCTGTTTAGATCGATTAAACCTACACCCTCCAAAAAAACACAGAGGCTCTTTTTACGAATTCAGCAGGGTTACCAAAAAAATTCCAAAATTGTGTCGTTTTGTCTTTTGTAGCTAAATTGTATGTAATTTTTTTTAAAGAATTTGTCTTCGCAATTCAGCTATAACAGACGAAACCCTACGATTCGTATTAAATTTCGTGGTGGTTTTCCTTTTTATGCAATCGGCTGCGTTATTCAGCAATTGTTCTTGTTAAAGTGAATTGAGCAGGTGACTGCAGGAAGATAATTCTTGAACTTAATTCATAAATCTATCAGGTTTTAGTTTTTCCTCTCAGGGGAAAACAATTCAATTATTTATTTTTAATCTCACTTGGGAGTTTTTAACCGAAATTATTTTCACAATTCCTCTACCTGTTTTGTTTCACTCTTTGGCTCTTCACTTTCTGATGAGCTTCCAGTTGCGTCCTGGGAGTTTCGTCTCGTCGGAATTTTTAGTATAAATGAATCTTCTTGCGGAGCTATCAGATTTTCTTCTTGGGCATCATAAAATTCATTATCCTCATCGTCCGACGTCGATGTGTTTGTATCTGCAAAATAAAGGAAACATTTTAGGTGTGCTTGCAAAGACGAAAGGGTGGTTTTCACGAAGTCGTCGGGAAAAGTAATTGCATTAGAGCCCCTTTTAAGGGACTATTTGAAAACTCAGGGCACATTAATTTTACATTGATGTAATTGATGCACACTTTAGTGTAGTATTTCGTCTGAAGCTTAAATTAAGTGAGCGTTCGTGCTACTTTAATAAATGTTTTGATTTAATTTAATCAATTGATTCACTGAATTATAATATTTTATAGTCGGGAAAAATTGTAAGGGTATTTACTTTTTATTTGTTTGAACAAGTTTACTAATAATTAAGCAGACATCTTCTGATGGATGTCCCTCAGTGATTTCCTCGAAGTCAAGAGCTTTGAGATTCAGCGTAATATCGTATAAAGTTGAGTGATGCGTTTTTCAATTTGATATATATACAGACTGTTTCATATAGCGCAAGGAGGGCACTCTCAATTACTATCCCAATGTACTTTTCAAAAATATAAACAAAATTGATCTACCTCCTCCCACTGCAGGAAAACTCACTTGCGAAACTGAAAAAAATGCTTTGCAATTTCCTAAAATTCAGTATTTCTCCACATTGCCTCCTAAATTCATATAATAAATACACCTCTTTTTTATTTCTATTAAATTACCCATCTTATTACCTTTCCAAAGAGGTCCAACTAAATAAAGGGGTAGAAAAACTTGTTCTTCAAAAACTCTGACTGGTATCTTAATATTTTAATGCATTGTAGTTAGGAAATTCGTAAAACAAATGACATTTCTAAGAAAACGGATCAAAAATGTTTGTTTACGGTACACAAACCAGTTATAAAAAGGTTAATGTAATTAATTTTATTGTCTTTATTAGCTTATGTTAGCCAGTGTTGATACCCAAGTATCCTAACGCCCTGTTATTAACACCTGAAGAAATTTTGCTATAAAAGAGGGTCAATAATATGGATCATGGTTGAAAAATGTATCGATAACTACAGGTCTTCTTAAGTTAAATTTTAATAATTATTTATAATTTAATATAATATACATTTATGGTATAGTATTTAGATGATAACGAAAGAACGGCTGTACAGGAACACCAAAGGAGGTATTTTTGTGGATTTTCCGGAGATTAAGGGGTTACATGGGTCTTAAAGGTATAAAAAAACGACTTCTTTAAAAAATTTTATTTCAAAAACGAAAAATCTTTTTTATTTAAAATTTAAACATATGAAAGTAAAGTACTTAAAGTACTTGTAAAAAAAATTTCAGCCAAAAATATTGAAAATTTTCCATTTTCCAGCCGTTTTTCGCCGTCAACCTTTTTTTTTGCGGTGGACATGATATTTCGGTGTGGATTCATCTGAAATCAATAATTCAAAATATTTCTTGTAGTTTATGCCCTTGGCTCGTGATTGAACGAAGGAATTGAAAAAAAAAATGAAATTTGACATTTTGACATGAGTTTGAATCAATTTTCGTCTCAAATTTTTATTCGTTTTTCCGATTCTCATCATTTTTAAAAGGTCTTTTTCGTATAAAACAAGAACGACTTCACCCAATGAAAATTCCTTCGATCAATCACGAAACAATACTATAAAGAATAACTGTGCAAAGTTTCATCCAAATCGGTCAATTTATTTTCGAGAAATCGTGTCCACCGCAAAAGGTTGACGGCGAAAAACGGCTGGAAAATGGAAAATTTTCAATATTTTTGGCTGAAAATTTTTTTACAAGTACTTTAAGTACTTTACTTTCATATGTTTAAATTTTAAATAAAGAAGATTTTTCGTTTTTGAACTAACATTTTTTAAAGAAGTCGTTTTTTTTTATACCTTTAAGACCCATGCAACCCCTTAATTAAAAGTAAAAAGCAAGTGTATTAACTGCATGAATTTTGTAGAAAATGTTGGAAAATCTTGAATCACCCTGTAACTTCTAAATGAATGAGAGTGCACCCACTGCATGCGTTACATGAAACACCCTGTATATAATACATTCTTATATTTGTAAAAGGAAAATAAATATCAGAAAATTAGAAATTCGGTTTTATTTTTCTTCCGGGTTTTTTCTGTTGCCCTTTAGCTTTGTTTCAGGACCCCAGATATTTTATTTACAGATTAGTAATGACGTCTTAGTAGGAAATTCAAAGAAAAACATGAAAACCACTGTTTTCTACAATTTCTCCTTTAAATTTCGAATTATTTCGAATTTTTAAAATTCCCGGCAATTTAAAGTAAAATTCTCCACACGAACAAATTTCACCATCATTTCATCCAATCCCCAAACCACGAGTAAACAACCCAAGCCACTTGTTGCTCCGAAGCTCACGGCGAAATCGCCGAGGCGAGAAGGCAAACAGAACGAGAGCGCAAAAAACACAAATCCATGCAAGCGCAGCCCGCACACAACAAGCCAAAACTGAAATAATTGAATAAAACAAAGAGCGAGAAGACAGGAGAGACACAAAACAGCTGAGCAAGAAGCGACTACTTCACCTTCTGTGATTCATTTATTTTTCCTATCCGGCTGGGAAATAGCACAAATAAAAAGTAAAAATGCAAGTAATAATGTGAAAGAAAAAAATAAAAAAAACTCTGGGAAGCAGCACACCTGAGGAGCTGTCAAGTCAATTAATCGAGCGAACAGCTGCCTCGTTGTTTCTTGGGGGAAATTGATAATAAAACCACTAGGAGAAAAAGAACACTAAAATCAAGAAAACGACAGTGAATTTGCACAATAATAATGATTTCCGTAAGAAAAAAAAAACGTGAACAAACCGAAACCAGTGGATGTAGAAACCGCACCACCTTCGCCGAACATGATGTCAAACTTTGACGTTTTACACTATGGCCGGAAAAAAGCTGACAGATGAGGACACTTCGCCGAAAATCGAACGCGGAACGAAAAGAGCTGCCCGTCCACCGAAAGTCCAGCACCACCAGCGGTGCTACCTCACCTCCCAATTTCCTTTTCAAGACCGACACACAAGTCCGATTCTCGCTTCTGCTTCGTATGTTCCAGCCTATTTGAAAGAAGACGATTCTCTTCAAATATCCGTTTTCCCCAACTTCCACCTGACTACTGGGACCTATGAGGAGCCCAAGGGGGCCAAATGCAATGGTTAATGGTTGTCTATTTCCTCGACTGCATCCGCAGCCGCAGCCGCACCGCTGATTTTCGCGGCTGGTGACGCCAAAAGAAAATTAGCAAATTCGTTGTATCACCGAAGCCCCGCACGAATGAAGTAATTTCGATTAGCGCTGCGCAGTTAGGCGGCGGCGATGGTGACGGAAAAGGTGCTCCCGTGTACAAAAAAGCAGAGGGACCAGTTACTCTGACGGATCGTCCGAACACGGCTTACACGCTTACTGCACTGGACGTTTACAGCAGTGGACAGGATGGAGCTCCCCCCCTCCAGTGTGTTGGAACACCTGATCAAACAACACACGTACCACGAGGTCTGCGCCTCGGAGAGGCCCCCCTTTATACCCAGAGACAGCCCCAGTGCTCCACCGCCGCCGGAGAGAACAACGATTGCCCCCGAGACTCTCGAGAGCTTCCCGCCTTTTCTGAAATTTCTATAAAATTTCTTGCTCTGGGTCAAGTCGTTTCGTTTCGTTCGAGAGAAAACTTGTCGACACCGAAAAATAATTATGAGTTGTTGCTTTTTATCAATAACGTCTGCTCATTTTGAGAACATGTATGGGGCTCCCTCCCGACTCCGGCCGAAGGTGGGTCAATGCTGTCGCGCCGCCGTTTTCATTGAATATTCAGGAAATACGCGAAAAATACTTTCGTCGGTGCGAGTCGCACACATTTCCGGTGCTCTTGGAGCTCTTAAAAAGGAATGGATAGGTGCGAACACGACTAATCTGGCGTAATAGTGCCCCAGCATTTTAGTTGGCACTAATTTTCAGGGGGCTCCGCAGCCCATGTGATTGATTTGCGGCGATCTAATTAATGACCCTCCCGGTCCACTCAAGGCGGACGTATTTTTTCTGGTCTTTGTGCAAAGGTAATCGAGTGATTTGTTCGATTTTCTTGTTAAACTAATGAAGTCATAACTACTGGACTTTGCGTAGAAAGAAACAATGGCGATTATCTAGACAATTGGATACTGGAGTTGATATATTCTCTATATAATGACTAGTTTTTATCGCTTTAGCATAGGCAATACAAAAAACAACAATTTATCTTATGTATCCGTAGTCCATATTTTGGATGTTAATTGTAAGATGATTTTAAAACTTGTTGATTTTTAAAAGATGTCCCAAAATATAGGTAGAGTTTGAATTTTTAGTAAAAGATAAACCGTATACAGTAGAGTCCGGATATAACGACTTCGTTTATAACGACCAACCGGTTATAGTGACGAAAATGCAAACTCAAGTTAGGTTTCATATAGACTTACTATGAAAACATGTCCGTTTAGTACGACTCCGGTTTAAGCGACCAACCGCTTATAGCGACCTATTTTGACAAGAAATCGTCCGCTTAGAACGACGCACAGTGTTGTTTTCAATACCTACGCACAAGCAATACCTCACCGCCCCGCGTCCCGGCTTTCTCCCCTCTCCTACGTACGTATGCTGATTAGCGCGTGTAAATCAGCCAGTGTTTTTCATCTGATGTGTCAAGGTCAAGGACTCATTAAGTGCGCTAAAATGAGTTCCGAACCGGAGGAGACTAATTCGACTTCCAGCGCGTCTGAGGCTCTGAAGCTGCAGAAGCGATCAATGTGTTTGTTCAATCTAACTTTGACGATAATGTAATAAAAAGTTTGGTATTCACAATGCTGTACGTAATTCTTACTATCGAACAAAAATCAGTCAAAAACAAACAAAAATTACAGACTTTCTAAGTCAGTAATTCATATGAATTTACATGCATAGAATGTAGTGTGCAATGTTTAAGTTCCATTAAAGTTATTTTTTGTTTATTTTAATATGAATTTGTTTTATTCAAATATAAGTTAATCCAACTATGTATATTATTATTTCATAACTACGGTAATATTAATACATAAAACAAGCTTAAATTCATTCTTCGGTGTTCGTTCGTTTTGTGCGACATCCGGTTAGTACGACTAAGTGTTGCCGGTCCCTTGAGGGTCGTTATATCCGGATTCTACTGTATATTGTCGGGTGAAAAAATATTAAACTACCTAAATAAAAAATGTGTAAATAGAATCTTTATATTTCCGTCCGATAATAATTTGAATATCTTTTAATTGATAAATTCTTTCTTGTAAAAAATATTGTAGTAACATTTTATTGGAAAATCCAAAACTCCTGAAAGGGTCTAGCCGTGTTAGCATGACAAATCTGCCCCTAATAGGAATCTGTCCGAGACCGACTTTTTTTTTCAAACTCGTAAATTTAATAAACTAGTGAAGATGAGAAAGTAAAACCAAATGCGAGTGTAAGGAAACATTCTACAGTTAAATCCAGTATTTTTTTGAAAATTTTATCCTTTATATATTTGTATATAAATTTTCAATAGATATTTTAATATTTTTTTTTTTTCTATAACTTGCTTTGGATTGACCAAATTGTAGAGGTAGACAATTTTTCTCGTTAAATAAAAAATCTGATTTGTTGTGATAAAAACTTTCCATCAAGGTTTGAAAATTGACAGATTCAAAATCAGATCAAAAATTCGTTTTAACCCTTCGATGGCACACTGCGGTCTGAGTGGCCCCACCGCTCTTCAACTTCAATTTAAGACATTTAGATTTTGAAAAAAA
The DNA here is from genome assembly GCA_949715965.1 of Dysmachus trigonus. Classification (NCBI taxonomy): domain Eukaryota; kingdom Metazoa; phylum Arthropoda; class Insecta; order Diptera; family Asilidae; genus Dysmachus; species Dysmachus trigonus. Next base: position 4,162,023 of record OX454323.1, on the reverse strand, counting down.
ATGGTAACTATGGCGACAACCCCCGTTAGTTAAAGGTATCATTTTTATTTTACGACCCCCAAAATAATTTTAGGCCCCTATTATGGTTAGCGAGTCGCACAAATTCATTCGAGTCGAAAGCAGCTTACGAAAGCCCTTTTTGGATAAAAATTCCTAACAAAGTTCCAAAATTTTTCGTAAATTCATTTTAGTAGCCTTTGACTTCAATTAATTTTTTCGTTCAAAGTGATTAAAATTACTCGATGAAAAATAAATTTCACTTCTTTTGACGTTTTGTGAGGAAAAATTAATTGAAAGTCAAAGGTAACTGAAATGAATTTACTAAAAATTTAGGAATTTTCTGAGGAATTTTTATCCAAAAAGGGCTTTTGTAAGCTCATTTCGACTCGAATGAATTTGTGCGACTCGCTAACCATAATAGGGGCCTTTAGAATCGTCTGCCTAGTTGTGGCATTTACATAAAGTTGACCGGTGCCATCTGGGACCCCAGAGCGCCAATTGTTATTATTTGTGAAATACTTTTTATTATTTTTTTGTTCTTTTTTCGCTGATCAAATAAAGTAAGACCCGCACGATTATGTACCATAATAATAAATTTCACTTAACATCGAGGCACAGATGTGCCCGCAAGAATGATAAAAAAAAACGAGCGTCTTGCGAGCGACCAAGGGCATAAAATCTATTTCTGTAATGATTGTGCAGGGTCAAATAATAATAATAATTTTTGGAAAAGTGCACTGAACTGAAACATTTTCAGATTACTTTTTGACAATAAATCATGTCAATTTGATACTTTTTTTTTTATAAAATTTTATATCTTTGCTGTTTGTTATTCATGATAAATTTCAATTCAGGCGATAATTTCCTATTGTTCTGGATAGATGAAAAAACGCAGCTAGTATTTTTAACAATTTCAAAACGTTATTTTACTTTGCGTGCTTTCAAAATTTTGTTTTAAAGTTAAAAATAAAACTATAATCAAATTCTAAATATTTAAAACTGCAGTCCCTTTGCGGGCAAGACTTTCAATGAATTTTTCTCGAAAAGATTAAAAAAAAAGCGGGAGATTGAGCAAATATTCAGTCGTTTAGTCCAAATATTTTAAACATATTCTAAAACGCTAACTATATAACTGTCACTCTATTTTAAAAATTCCATATTTTAACATTGAAAAAATTATCAAATTTGATAAAGAAATCTCAGAAAATATTTGTGAGACAAACTATGCTCTTAAAAATGTTTCGAAGCGTATAGAAAAACATTTAAGAGTACACAACTAGGACTTCGAAACATAAATAAATTTTCCTGTTCTTTAAATAATTTCGGGAAAAAAAATACCTACAAATAATCATCTCGTCGAGAACACAAATAAAAAAACATTTTTTGAGGATTGGGTAGATTACTGCAGATTGTTCATGGGAGATTTAATAATTGCACTGACGCATAAAGTTCATATTTCTATATTCTAATATCAAGCTATAAGAGCTTTTTCGTAAAAAATAAAAGAAAAATTATAAGCAATAACTTCTTATCGCAAATAAGGGAACATACCCAAACTACGTGACCTATTTTTCACAATTTTGGGAAATTTTGCTGGGTGTATTTTCGAGAACTTGCATATGAGTTGAGTTGGGACTTTGAGAGCGTATTGAGAATGTTCCTTCTTGTTGAATTCGATATTCTTTGACGAAAACCTAAGCCCCCCCGCCCTGTGACCAGGCGTGGTATTTTGAAGAACGGGTCACGTAGTATGGGTACGTTCCCTAAGCATGAGTTTAAATGAAGCCTTTTTTGGGATTAATTTCTTTTCTCTGTTATTTTAAAGTCTGATAGAGTTTCATAAATGAAGCAATTAGTCATTTCATGCAGATAAAAAGAAAAGAAAAAAAGTAAACTTGACCTACAAGTGCTTAACCTTCAATCAGAGCGCTAAATTCGGTAAACAAATGTACCAAATTATACATTGAATAGAATGGCGTTGGGTCTGATTTATAATGTACAATTAATTACATTGTTCTGCAAAATAAAGTCGATATTTAAATTAATTTTGGAACAATTTAAATATTGCCCGAAAAAAAAGTTTTTTTGTCAGAATTTTAACTCAAAACATCAAAATCTAACCTCAAAATAATTGCTAAATATATTTTAATTACACCAACTTGATGGCAAGCCTCTGACGGAGCATAAGTGATCAGCAAACCGTAAAATTTTTAATTTAAAACGCAATAAAACAGTAAAAAGTGCTACTGGACTAGGTGGATATATTTTAAAAATAAGAAAATATGTTCTATTAGCAAAAACATTTGAGAAAGATTATTGTAAATCTGTATGCAATATTGCTAGACTTACTTTAATATTAACATTTTAAATTTAAACTTGAAACTATCTGTGCTTTCTCTTAAAATGACTGCACACATTCGTTTAGAATGTTTAAAGCTCGACTGAATGGGTAGAATGACCAAATTAAGAAACCTGAAAGGGAAATCCCGGCAACAAAAAAAAACTAAATTTCACAAAAGCAAGAAATAAAGTCCAATTGAGAAAAAATTTCACAAAAAAACCAGTCTGAAGTTCATTGTCATCAAAATTATTGAGTCACAATGACCCACCCACCTTGAAGGAAAAATAAATATTCGTATATATCACTTCTTACTCTCGCGTGTATTATTCGAAATAAATGGTAATGAATTCAAAAATAGATCGATTTTAAATTGTAATATAATATTTACATGTCTACTTTGTACAAAAGTGTGATTCATTGCATCATAACGATGCACGATCGCACACTGTGTCAATGGGTACATTATTACATCTTTTATATTCGCAGCGAATCGAGAATTTACTAAAATAGAAGGGTTACGTATGCGAAAGCAGTATGAGAGGAAGCTCATAAATCTCACAAGTTTATTCGCATTGAGGAGAACGCAGCCAATCATTACATATGGTATTATAAAAGCCCCGATTGGTTTTATATTATGACATACTTTTGATGTAAGTAGATACGCAACATTGGCCACATTGCATGCGGAAAATAATAAACCATAGAACCGATCTTTACCGTCTTATAATAAGTAGCTTTGCAAAAATCTCTCCTTGATCGCTGATCATTTCTTTTTTCCCCATTTATTGTGAGATCAGAAAACTCAAGAGCTGCAATGAATCATTTTGAGACGACAACATTTACACTGATCGTGCGATTGTATATCATTGGCAAATCACAGATTTTTTTGTATATGTGAATAAGAAATTCAGTAAAACAAACCTCCGATCGTAGCAAAAAAATATATGTTAGGTAAGCGGACAATACAAACAAAAAGGTTGCCCCAACGTGATCGTATCCAGAAAAGTGGTAAACTTTGAATACTTTTTTAGAGAGTTGATCTTATGTGCGTCAGGGTGATTTGGAGAAACAATTTTCCAATTATATCGCACACGATCACCTCACCAGAACACAATAATTCTGTAAAGTATAAAAATATGTTTGCATTGTTGAAAATTTCGAAAACTTATCAGTCATTTTATGAAAATCAGTGATAAAAGAACCTGTGTAAATAATTTAGGAATTATGACGATCGTCGATTTTCAAGCTTATTTTATAGTCTAAACTAGACGAACTCCTCAAAGGGTTAAATGAAAGGGGAAAATTAGTGTCAATTGGTTGCCGAATTAACTAAAAATCGACATTCATAATATACCTCTTTTAGTCATAGTCAATCCCTGCAAATGAGTAATTAAAGCAAAAACTGCAATTAAATACTGCAACATTTTCGACACTATCAAGGGGGAGATAAGACCGCGAATAAAGTTCATTCGACTTGCTATCACATCGACAAATCAAACAAAGTAATAATCTCAATTGTTTCGAAGAAAAGTAAACGACGACCAGGTGCGGCAAAAGATAAGACAAGTTTTCGCGCGATCATCAGTCGCAACGTAACATCATGAGAAAAAAGCCACCACGCGCTAAGCTAACTAGCCTTTGGGATCTGTCCCAAGGTCGCTTGGAGTGTAGACGAACTTTGTAGGAATCGAACCCGTGCCAATTTTCACAGTTTCGTCGTGGACAATTGGTAGTTGGCACTAGACACCAAGAAGTTCAACAATACCCCTGAGGGATCAGACGGGGGGCTATTACCCTGAGAGTAATTTATGCGACATTCGATTTTGCAGACAAAAGGTCAGCCAATTTCTTACCACACACCGCGACATTGATTTCTCAGCTTACCAATTTCATTGATATGCAGAGGAAATTTGCATTGTTAATAGCATAAATGGGCATACCAGACATGACATAATCGCGACACAATCATAATCATCAAATACTCTACAATTACCGCTAAATTAACTTCAGTCGTGGGATCGGGGTTCGGGTGGGTTAATGAGGGTTTTTTTTGCTGTGATTTTGTTGTCTTTAGCCCGCTAAGTAATCAATAGCATGGAACAGAATTATATTTTTGGACGATTATGTCATTGAGTCTTGGTACATACATATTTTTGGTCAGTTTATTTTTCAACGTAAGCGGCTTGAGCGAGTAAATATTTTGATATACGACACGCTTTCGTGACTATAGCTGGAATTTGTGTGAACTGAAAAGTAATTAATTTACGTACACGTGGATCAAATATTCTCTTTTTAATCAATAGTGGCGATAGATAAGAAATAGATTAATAAATAATGTCTGTGTTCATATCATATTCTCAGATGTATCTCCATAAAATATAAACTTAAAAATAAAATAAATCGCAAAAAAAAGGTTTCTATTAAAAGGAAACGAAGGACACATCTGACCTATTATAAGGAAGAGATTGTACCTTCATATTACAAAAGTTCAAGTGGACCCAAATTTTGCTGTATGGTACTCCAGCAAAAGGTTAGACTCTTTTATATGCAAATATGGTCACAGAGATCGATAAATCTCGACAAAATAAGAGGACAATTTATAGCGCCGTTTGGAATTTATTTTTTGATTCGGGTTGACATGATTGAAAATGTTACATTGAGAGGGTCTGATATATGCCAAATGTTAACTTTGTGACTTTGACTAGATTTTATAGATAAAACATTGCTCCCGGCATATTCTTCTTCTCCATAATTGAATAAAGAAATTTAAATTTGTGCGAATTTTATGCAGTCAATAAATACATTTACGTACACAAGAATAATGACCTTATTGGAGGATAAACAGGTATAACTCTTATAAAAGAGCGATACGAAGATATCCTATTTAAATATTTGGAGTTTTTACGGTGCTATAATGTTAGGCTATTTTGTAGATATATATACACTTAAGATTCGAGTTTGATAAACAAAGTGAGCAGTTGTAATTATAGATATTTTTAGAATTGCGTGTAAACGAAAATATTAATAGCAAGACATTTGGTTTTGTTTTTTTTTGACTGTCTCCATCTTTCCGCAGCATAATTAAAAAATGACTAGACCGACGGTGCCGAAGTTTCAAATATATATTTAAAATAAATTGTCCTTATGTGTTTTATTGAGGTGATTTCTAGATTTCTATAAACATTTACTCGTGAAAAGTGGTAAAAAAAAAAAATGCAAATTTCGAAAAATAAATGACCACACCTGTAATTTCAAAACTTGTTGTTGAAAAATTTTAAGATTAAGAAAAATTTATAAAATGTCATAAGTGTCAAATTTTGTAATTTCAGTTTTTTGTTGATTATGAAATACTACTGTATCTAAAACCCAATTAAACACCAGAAAAGCTAATCTACGTAGTAAGTACTGTTAAAATTTAAAATGAAAATAAAAATAATATTTTGATAAAGAACTTTTTTTTTTCTTACGAGGTTTTAAAAATACGCTAACGATATGTGAAATTTCAGCAAAAATTATTAACTTTATTAGACTGAATTTGTATATGTAGCTCGAGTATCTTTTTCAAACTGAAAAAATTAGGAATTGTAATGACATTGAATTTAAGTAGGGATTATAATTGAAGAACAAATTAAAGTTAAAATAACAACTTGAATTAAAAAAGGTTATAAACCAACAGATAGCTCAATAAATTGGAATTATTCGTAAAATATATGACGACATAATTTCAAGCCTCTAGCATAAAGCTGTATGAACGGGAAAAAATGTTACTTATTGAAATTTAACTTTTATTATTTTTAGTGCAAATTTTGAAGAGTGCAGTTCGTTTTGAAATTTTTTTTTTTTTTTAATTATAATGGAAACGCCAAAACAATATATTCCGTATTCAATAGAAGCAACAAAAATTTGGGGAATATTAATGTAGTATACCACCTTGATCAAAAAGTTTCAGGAACACCACTGCTGTCAGTCACCCGATTTGGGTTTTTTGTTTGTTTTATTGTTGTAAGTTTGCCACATCTGTAATTGACATTCCCGTCAAATTGCAGTGTTATAGCTACTTGCCGTCTTGAATACATCTGCCTCTGTGCTTGTTTCGATTTTTCGACTCTATCGAAAACAAACGTTTATATGTGGCGCAAACGCTTTAGAAATGGGCGTGAGTCCGTCGAGGATGACGAACGTAGTGGCAGGCCTTCGACATCGAAAACCGACGAAAACAACGATAAAATCAAAATCAAATAGGAACTAGGCCACAATTTCATGTTAACATACTATGCGTTAAGATACGAAGAGCAATGAATGGAATTTCCTTACAAAATTTGGAAGCTGTTTGAGTCTACTCAATATCCGTACCGGTCTTTCCCAAAATTACGAAGGGAACATTTCGTAACACAGAAATACCTTGGAATAACTAATAATAAAATATTCCAAATATGGAGTAGAAGACAACTTTAGTTTGAGATTGATTGAGCGTGTAGGAGGCGTTATTCCAAATAAAGTTGTTAATAAACCTCACGTGCTACAATGACACCAATTATAGCCGTTGAGTTGTTTAACAAAAAAATAACAATTCCGACACTATGATTTGCATTCTGTCGCAAATTATTAAAGCTTGGACCAACGTTTACTGAACTACTTTCATTTTCAATATTCAACTTAAGAAGAGTATCCAAAACATGACGTAATTGTTCCACAAATATGAATATCTCGATGAACCGATGAACATTTAAGAAATCCCGAAGGTATATCACGTTTTTTTCTCACTTTTCGTGCGAAACACTTTTATTTTCTGTTGTCGATGTAGTCAGTAACAAAAAAATCACCTGTTGGAAGCATGTTAGCGATAAGCAGTGTAGTGTAAGATGACGAAAAAGTTGTGTCGACGACTGTCGACTAGCAATTGGCACACACAAAAAGCTATATGAAACACCTATGGGAATTTTTGATGAAAGCACTGGTACAAAGTTCAACAGAATATTCACGTCTCCAGTGATTACTTTAGAGATATGTCGTAAATAATGAGCCACAAGAAAAACTAGAGAATTTTTTAGGGAGTAGCAAACTCGGCGGGATTACTTTTGTTTTTCCGTATAGAACCACCAAGAATAGCGACAAACGGCGAAACTTAAGTACGCGCGGTATTCGTGCACTTCACTGAATGATTGCCAGCAAATTGTAAGATGGGAGCCCCGAGAAGCTTTCGAGACATTGGAGCTCTGATAGTGTGAAATATTGCAGAATCGCTTTAATTTCGATATGAAAAATGAGCGAAGAAAGTTGCCGGGTTTTGCAGACGACTTGAGAGATTCAATTGAACCCCGCAACATAGGTCTCGTGCTAGGAAAGATTCGGAGTGCAGCATATCTTTTAGCTTAGTTCATATCTGATGTAGACGTTATATAAGTCCACTGTGGATTTTTGATTGCACCAATAACAGTAGAACCACCAACGTTTGTTAGTTCTGCTTAAGACATCTTGCTGTGCTCCCAGACCACCGACAACGAGAAGTCATGAATTAATTTCATTGCTGAGGTAAAAGTTCACATGAACCAAAAATTAATTGTGGATGACATTTTATCCCCAGAAGACTAAGGTGAATTCGCATAGAGTTAGCTCTGGTGGCCAGGAAATGTATTAAGATTACCATCAGTTATATAACAGACTTCTTAAGCGACTCATCAAATCTTAATGTATTTGGTATGGAATGGGCTTCCAGGAACAAATCATAGGAAGTTCAGAAAAGAGGTCAACTCTTCTGTATACCAAAAATATACACAAAATAAACTAAACTTATATATGAGTCCGACATTGTGCAGTTTTCCTGCACGAGATCTGGACCGCAAAACGTGTGGATTGGGCATTTTGTTTACATCATAAACTTCTGGCACCAATTCGATACCAAAGTGTTTATTTACGATTTCCGCAACAATTGATCCTTTCACTCTTTAATACGCTGGTCATTCTTAATTATGTCTCATCATTGAGTGAATAGATTCATTTACAAAACCCATCTTTATTTGCAAGTTTTTCTTCTTTTCTTACGAGCGCAAATAACTTTAGAAGCACCTCATTGCGCACACGGGATTATCAAATTTTTTATCAGGCAAAAGCACGAGCTTTAAAGGTATCACGTGATGGCGATCTTATCATAGTATTGAAAATAATATATTTAAGCAACAAATAGGGCGAGTAAAGTGAGATTATATTCTATCAATTGGACTATGAGTAATTAATTGCTTTGATTATAACTATCAGCATTTTTTTCTTAAACCTCAGGTTGGGTTACAAGAAAATCATATTATCACTTTTTTGCGGTGTTTGCGTGCACATTACTTGGAAATTATTTACTTCTCATTTACTAATTTTTACTTCTGATTGAGCTGATTAGTTGCTGGATTTGGAATTTCTTAATGAATTGACTTATATCCATTTTGCGTCAAAAAATGAATCCAGTAATTTTGTCAGTAAAAAGAATTGAAATTTGGATGGAGTTTTGATGCGTTTATTAAGTCTGTCTGTTAACTCTAAAGTTTTTACTCATGGGTAAAACTTTTTGCTTTAAAGTGTCCATTAACCTCACGGAGGGGAAAAATTGAGCTCTTGACAGCACTTCTCCTCTTACCCAATTTTACCAGATTTTACTCACGCTGCGAGACTGAGTAAATTTGGGTAAAATCACTGATTGCTTGTCACTGTGCAATCTTTCATTTTTGCGTTTCGATTCAGATAGAAGAAGATGTTATTGAAAAAATTTTTAAATAAATAAAAAACATATGTCAAAATCTTCGAAAATATTAAATAAATCCATAAGTTTTTCCTCTGACATCTTGATCATGTTTGACAATTTATAAACAAAAGTAAGATTTTGACAATGTACCCAATTTTTACTGGATATGACTTCACAGTAAATTTAGCATTGAATTGAAATTTATGAAATGTCACACATACCAAAACTTCTTAATTTTGCGAAAAGAACGTCAAATTACATTGGCTTATATTCAATATATGTCAAAAAATTAATTCATCATTTATTCAATTCAATATCCGAAGTTTGGATGGGTAAGATTCATGGCAATTTGATCCGTTTTATGTAAAATTTAAAAGTTTTTATTGTAGATAACAGTTTTTAGAAAGTTCAACTCAATACAAAATTCCAAAAATCCAGATCAAATCATGAAAAACACGTTCATTTTCAATAATTAAATTTACACCAACAATGTTTTCATTTGTATGTACAATTTTTGGTCTTCAACTTTTTTTGTTTATTAATAACACCACCAGTTTCTTCAATAATTTTTACTATTCTTTGAACTGAAGATTAATTTGGCCGATTATTTACACTGAAAAGTCACGAATTTTTCGATGGATATTTTTGAATTTTTTTTTTTTGATTCATTTTCATAAGTTTGAATAATGCAAAAGATTTATTGTAATGCACAACATGTCCATGGTTCAAATTGCACTACCTTCTACTAAAACAAAATTTCTTGTTTCATTTAAAAAGATATGAGGTGTTAATATTATACACTGCTGAGATCTGCTGTTGATCTGATTTGGAAGATTGAAGTTAGTTTGCAAATAAGCAGTCTTTAAATCTATATACATTTTTAAGTTTAATTTTTTAAAGACAGCAGATATTTACTAGTCTAAAGATTCTAAGCGACTTTCTGAAATTCAGAAATGAGTATGTGTTGTGTTGTGGATTTTGAAAAATAAAAATAATTTCTTAGTAATGATTTAATTATGTAATACAAGCAAATTTCCCTAAAAATTCTTAATGGGTTATTTTATTTTATTTATTTTATTTATTTAAGCAGTTTCATCAATAAGCTGATTACATTCAATGTTTTAGATGAACCATTAAAGATGCCGACTTTTAATCTGGCTTTTAGATAAATTGAAGTCAATAACATGGTAATTTAAATTGAACGAACGCGACAGTGTGAGTGGGTAGGGATAAAAGATAAGTCATTAATGTAAATGATAAACAACAAAGGTCCGAGGTGACTACCCTGAGGTATGCCAGATGTGTTGGAATTGTTGCTTACGTCAGGCAAAACCTTTTTTTGATATCGGTTTATATTATACAAAAATAACTTACATATTTCTCCTGGTCATGCGTATTATTTATAGATTTATGAAAACCTGACCTGTGCTTTTCGCGTTTAATGTAAGATAACACAGGTCAACCTGCTAAGAAACCAGACTATACTTTTCCGAAGGTTTTTGACACGATGTCCAAATCAGACCTCAAAATTGACCCATCGCGTCAGGTTTTCGAGATTAAGAAAAATTAAAATTGCTGTAACATAACCTCAAATATAGCGCAAAACCCGTTTTTAGAATATTTCGAAAACCTGACATGATGGACTGGCCTCTATAACTGAGTTCAACAATTAAGTTATCAGTGCCATACTCTTTTCCTAGAATATTAATTTATTCGAATTATATCAGCTTAATTTTCAGTTACATATTTTAATTTCAGACACGCCCAGGTTTTTGCAACGATAAGAATCACGTCGCGAACAATGCATCAGCAATTAATACAATCATTTAATTTTCCCTCGAACAGTACCAGTCATATAATTGTTGAATATGAATTAAGACAAATCATGTAAATGTAAGGTCAATGGAGGTGATCGCATCAACTAAAGCGATTAACATTCGATGGGATATTTTCGAAATTCATTGCATCTTTTGCAAAACGTTTTTCACATGTGTCTTGTTTAAGTTAAACACGCGGAATTTTATGATATTTTCAAGGCAAAATTCTATTATAGTAGAACTGTAAGAAAACTGAAAAATTTTTGAAATTCTATTCCTTGATACACATTTTTCGAGTATTTTAAAATGTTGAAATAAAACTGAAAATCAATTATTCTGATGCAATTTAAATTAGAATAAATAGAATAGAAAATTCATAAAACAAAACTTACTGGGAATTATTCGATGAGCGGCCTGCTCCAATTGAGTGTGCTGTCGAGCCAATTGTTCAACCATTTCCTCGAGTCTCTGACGCTGTTCTCGTTCGTGTTGGAGCATTTTTGACCACTTGTGACCCTGACTTTGAGCAGTTTGAAGATAGTCGTTGCAGGCCTGCAAGAACATTTTAAAGAGTCCTTTTAATTTGTTTTATCCATGAGTTCGAGGTCAACATAGATTCTATCCATATCTATTGAGTTTAGGTATCGGTTAGAAGGAGAAAGTTTGGTCAAAGTTAAATTAGTTTGGAATGTTTTCAACGACATCTGGAATGATACGTAATTGCATGAAAGCAGCACGGAGTTATTTTGGTCTGGAAATTGAAGTTTTAAGTGGAAGACACACATTTGATGCGACTGTATTTGTCTGACAAATTTATTCCATTTCTCTAAAGTTATTTTAAGGCTAGTGGTAGCATTTTTGGTGTTAGGAAGGAGAATTCATTTAAATTACTTTCTGGGAAGTATTATGGAAAAAGTATGTATTCAGAAATGAATTATGAATTTTTAGATTCAATAAAAAATATATATATTTTCTACTTTAAAATCGGCTTTTCTGAAAACTGCCATTAATACCTTTTGAAAAGTTTCATTTTCTCTTATTAATTTTCTAATTCTTAATTTAATTAAAAAAAACTGTGGTATTGCAAATATTCTGGGTCATGTAAATAAACAAGTGAAACCAGTCAAGTTGGCCATGATTATAAATTGAAAATCAAATGCTACTTGCTAACTTGCAGTGTGTCACGCAGATTTCTAAGTAATATTTTACACTTAAGTATCATTAGACTCGCCCGTATGTCGCCGGCGTAAGATCATTTGTGAATCTAAGAGTATTGATTTCATAAGAAGGACAAGGACATATTTAAAATCAGTGTTCCTGTATTGTATAACAGTCTGTCGTTTTTATTTCATAAACTTTGCTAAATTATTTGAAATCAGCGTCTCTAAAAATCTGCTTGACACTCCGCAATCTTTGTTCCATCAATTTTAACAATAATAACAAGAAATTCGAAATGAACTTCCAATAATGTCAGGTCTCAAAGTACGAAATCATACAACCATAGGCCCAAAGAGTGTTATTGCAAAAATCTCAATCTTATATAATAATTAAATGTTTCAAAAACTCAGGTAAACAAAACCGCATTGTAAAATTGTACAGATTCTAAAAAAACTCTTATCTGCTAGCCCATTATTATTTATTGGTCCATATGCCACTTATATAAGAACATCGATAAGGTCACTTCAGGAACGTTCAAATCCTTAAGGACGAATAAGGACATGAGATATATCTAAAATTTGTTTATGGACATTTGAATCGATCGATTCTTCTTTCACAGAGCTATAAATCAAGGATATATGTACATATGTATGTATGATGAATTATATTCTGTGAAATTGGGTGGGTGGCATTTTCTGTCGTCCGATTGACTGCGAACCAAATCGTTAAAAATAGATTTCAATCATGACTTTCCTGGAATCATCAATAACAGAGTTATCCTGCATTTGCTACTGTTGATGGTAAAATTATTAGCAGTTATTAGGAAATTTAGGCTCTAATATATGTAAGTTATCATCGATTTATCCGACAAATCCAAATTAATTTGATAGCTTTATTATTATTATTGAAAATATAAAATCTATTATTACGTGAGTATGCAACTTCGCCTCATCACTCGTAAATTAACATTTTTATAATATATATTAAATGTTTTTATGTCTTTTAGAAGTATGGGTAAAGTGAACTTTTTGAAAATCTTTTGTATGATATAAAATTAAGTTTAACAAATTTTTAACAATTCCATATTTTTGTCTGGGAGCGTCAGTATTACGCATTTCTTTTACCTAAAATAAAAGATTACATGTCTTTGGCCATTTGGTCAAATTCATATCTCAAAAAATATTTGGGGCCCAGATGACCTCCTGTGTAGACCCAGGGTTAATATAATCTTATACAGAATTAGAAAAATGTAAAACAGGATAAAATGCTTTGTTCATTCAAAAATGAAAATATATTTTACAAATTTTTTCTTTCTGGTTTTAAATGAAGCAGATTGTTTCAAACGCTTAAGGCCTAAACAGATAAAAAGTTCCACAGCACTCGTCTCCACTCGCAAATGCCAAAAACATCAATTTTACACTAAAATGAAGGGGACTGCACAGATAAGCGAGTGGTTCACACTCGTCCCTTGAAAAGTTCGCCAACTTTCTACTTTTAACGCCCGCAAATGTCAAAAGGGCAGTTTGATATTCTTGATTTTGTGATGGTGATGTGAAGTGCGTTTACAAATTCCTGGCAAATATTTAGAGACATGAAATATGTTTTAAATAATGTGTTCCTGTATTCTCAGGGGTGTCAACTGAAGAAAAGTTGTTAATAGAAGAAGTGCATTCGACATCAAATGAACCGATTTTTGACATTTGTGAACGGCTTATCTGTTCGGTTAATTTTTGCGAGTGGAGACGAGTGCTGTGGAACTTTTTATCTGTTTAGGCCTTTAGCGTTTAGTGATTCCTTTTTATTCCAAATAATTACAAATTTATGCTATTGGCAAAAACAAAGCTATATAAAACTAAAAATATTTTGGAATAAACTTAAATGCGTCATTTCATTTGCTCGCACTGGCGCGAACTAACTATTTAACTTTTTATAAAAATATCCTTTTCTTGATGTAAAATTGAATGATTGATTGATTATTTATATTATTAATTGTATTTGTTTTTATAAAAAAGGGGCTTGACGAAGTGCTAGAAGAGTGCTAGAAGAGTATAATGTTACTTGAAGTAAGAATCATCGTTTTGACGTTTTTATTATATAATATTATTTGCTTATCACAATATTACAATATTTTATGAATAACTAATTAAAATATTCAAAACAATTCTCACCATAGTTCGTTCAGTCAACACGGACTTTGGCTGAAGCAAACGTTTTTTTCTAAAATGTTTTTGTTAGATTGTTTTTAATATATGTAATTGATTAACTAAAATTAAAGCTGCGAGAACCCAATTTCTTCTTAGGGGCAATAATAACGAAACAAACAACTTTAACAACCAAAATCCAAACAACTAAAAAAGCAGATGATGTCAAGAGTAAAATAAAATATTATAGCATCACCTTCATTTCATCACTGGAATTAAGTACTTAATTATATGCAAGTCATATATCCTCAATTAAAAATATATTGCAATAAATTTTGTAACTAAAATTGTCGAATCTATGATACTCTTACTAGTCTAACTACTGTCTGTATTTTCTTTCTAGCAAATTACAAAATTAAGGTATCACTGATTACTTTATTTTACTTCCACAGCTTATGGTTAAATCATGACCATTGAAATAGCGAAGTAATTTCTGAAATGATTGTATAAATCTTGAGAAAGTCGAGACAAACGACGCCATATGTTGAGAAACAACCTCAAACTCTCAAAAGAGCAGTCTCATAAATTTTTTATTAGTTCCTTCAGAAGTTCAGCCCGTAACGTGAATATATGAAGTGATAAACACAGTGTCTTGAGGTTCACGAAAAGCCATACGATTCAATTTAATACATGTTCTTTCGTTTTATAGAGATACTTGACAGAGTATTTTATATTATAATTCTTTTAAATATAATGTTTCACTAATGGAAGCAAAACAAATACATACTAAAAAATTCTTTGCAATTGAACTACTGTATCCCTTCTTTGAGATATACTTCTATAAAACCCGTAAATAAATCTTATAATATTCGGATCCTCTTTCTAAATGACTCTTGATATAAAAAGCACAAAACTTTCGAATTATTTGCTTCCATTTAATTTGTCAAGAAGCTCTTTGGTCTTACAGTCTTAAGCATTTATTCCTTATAAGGTCAAGGGTTAAATTTTGTATATCAAACAGTAATCCCTTGTGATTAAATCCCCCTTGAATCAATAACATTCCTTTGTATTTTTCTTTAGAGATATTCCAGTTCAATTTAATGGAAAAGTCTTTGATGATTGCCTTCTTTTCAGAATCATTAATAATTCAAGATATTTCTTTGGAATCCTTACGAGGGAGATGAAATTTCCTGAAGCGTACTGTCTTTGGTCGTGAACTTGTTAGAAATTACAAACTTTTCAAGTTTCAAATTGACAAGAGTAAGAATTTCAGTGTGAGATGATTCTTTTACAATTTGTCACAAAACATTGAAGTTTAAAAGAAGTACCTAAGTAGATAGATAAAAGTACCCACATTTCCTTGATGGTAGACAATACCTAAAACTGTCTGTTAGATTCCTTGAGATGTTGCTGAGATTTAAAAAATCCTTATACAAAAAAAAATTAAAATGGTGTCAAATTGCTAGATTTTGTTACTTGTCGCCGAAACACAAGGCGTAGAGGTCGTTGCCGCAACGAATCAATTGTTTCTTGCGCAGTGTGAAAGGTTGCGCCGTCTTGCTGAAATAACATGCCATGAAGGTCCATTCCGACAAAGTCTTAGTCTCCCGACAATTTTGTTTCTTTATGAAGGCACACAGTTCAAAGTGCGCGTCATTCATCACTGAATATAATTTTGTTCGTAAAATCTTGGCCCTCGTCTTGTTTCGACAGTAGCCCATTTACAAATTAGTCGGCACTTTGAGACAGATACTTTGTTTAAAAATTAATCGAAGCTTTTCTGTTTGCTAATGATTTATTGACATATTTTTATAGTAAGTCGATCATGACATGATGATTAGATTCCAAACGAATTGTAGCTAGCTTGTAACTTGAATTGAAATTGTTTGTAGTTTTGGCACAGATTTGTTATCACTTTTCATATGAAGATGTAGTATAAGAATCCCTGATGTCATTTCCGACATATATATTATTTTAAATAGATGTAGATGCACTTAATTTCAAAGTAAATCTTTCAAAGTTTTTGAATTTTCCTAAACTTTACGAGTTGCAGTTCATTTGCATCAGCTTTAAAGTTTTACCACCGTGCTATAACTTTAAAGATGTGCCTGCCCTCTTAATGATTTCCAGCAGGTTTCACAACACTTTGAGAATTTTAGTTCATCAAGTTAATGATGCATTTTATGACTCAAATTACCTTTGAAGTAATTAAATCTTTTAATAAACGTTGACGAATTCGTGGAAATTGGACACGCTTAGATCTACAAGTTATGTTTCATAGTAAAACTAAATAAAGAAGGCCTTGGTGTCCAGCATCTTGTTAATTTTTACAATTACGAACAAAATTTAAGTTCAAACTTTCATTTACATAAAGTCATATATTGAATTCAGCGAAACTTTCTTATTAATTCTGTATTTGTGAATAATTTCCGAGATATTAATATCAGGAACAATTCTAACTTAATTTGCAATTGATTTCAAGTTTTTAAAGAATATTGTATAGCGTCACTTGCACAGGCACATAAACTTTATTAACGTTAATGTATATACATGTTAAATTGCAATCTGCACTCCTTAACTGACTTGACTTGTAACTACACTAGGTACACGAACACCTTTCTTTTAAATCCAACATTAAATATGCCTTTACTTAAAGTGCTTTCAACATAAAAATAATTCTTGAAACTTTCTCCACACAGTTGGACTACGTAAAATGACAAATAAAAATTGGACATGACTTTTCATTAAATATTAACGATGAGAAAAACGGAAACAATAGGCAACACGAAATATATGTATGTATATATGTACTTAGAAACATAAAAATGAAATAAATCCAATAAAAAGAATTTATGTCCTTTTCAAGTCGTTTGGGCACGTACAATTTGATTGCTTGATCAAAACGTGAGGTTGAAGAAATCCCCTGAGACTCATGATGACGATTCAATCTAATCGAACCTTTGCGTTATCATGTTTTGTTAAATTCAAATCGAATCTTTTACTAAAATAAAATATTTTAATACAATTGTGAAGACTTTGTTGCGGCTACTGTAGGTACTTTAACTTTTAGCAGTAACGTTCCCTTACGAGCTTTCACTCATTTCAGGTGATCAAAATCGGTGGATTATGTGTGGGGAATTATAATTCCATAATTCACTACTTGGAATGATAATTACGAAGATTATTTTCATAATGAAAAATCTTCAATTAAAAGCAAACGTTCTTAAATTAACACAGTTCTACTTTACAATTCTGCTTGAAATTATATTACTTTTAGACAAGATTAGAAAACCACTAAAACCCAATCAGCATAGTATGGGATTATCTATGTCTAACTTCCGTTCTGAACTTAACCATAATTTTTGTATTGTATATATATTAGGGTGCTTCTTTTTTCGCCACAATTTTTTTTTTTTCAGTCCCATCTCGGAATTTTGTGGTAAATACCTAAACAAAAATTCCCTGAAAATTGAAGCCCTTAATATTAATATTAAGTACTAGACCAAGGCGTATAAAGATTTCCCATATAAAATACACGTAAACTTTGATTATTTTTCTTCAAAACTCTACAGCTCAGAGGCATTTTATGGTATAGTCTTGGTCAATGGTAGGATTTCTTCAGAATTGAATACTCTACAAAAGTGTCCATTGCGGTGTAACCCTAACTCCCACCAGCGAGGTAGTACGGGTCACTAGCCCAATATTTTCATGAAATTCTCGTTTTGATGCCCCTATCTTGTAAATAACAAGAGCTACAGAAAAAATGTAAATGACAAACTTGTAGGAAATTCAATTTCCTTCAAAAAGTTCTTGAACACCAAATCACTAACATCGATATTTCTTGAGATATTAGGCTGTGAAGTTGAGGTAGTGTGGAATTTTTATGGATTATTGAGCTAAATTGTAGAAACACTACCTCAACTTCAAAACCCAATATCTCAAGAAATATCGATGTTAGCGATTTGGTGTTCAAGAACTTTTTTGTAGGAAATTGAATTTGCTACAAGTTTGTCATATTCACTTTTTCTGTACCTCTTGTTGGTTATGAGATAGCGGCAAAAAGCGAGAATTTCGTGGAAAAATTAGGGTCAATAACCCGTACTACCTTGCTGGTGGGAGTTAGGGTTACACCGTAATGGACACTTTTGTAGAGCATTCAATTCTGAAGAAATCCTACCATTGACCAAGACTATACCATAAAATGCCTCTGAGCTGTAGAGTTTTGAAGAAAAATAATCAAAGTTTACGTGTATTTTATATGGGAAATCTTTATACGCCTTGGTCTAGTACTTAATATTAATATTAAGGGCTCCAATTTTCAGGGAATTTTTGTTTAGGTATTTGCCACAAAATTTCGAGGTGGGACTAAAAATAAAAAAATAGTCACGAAAAAAAAGCACCCTAATATATATCATTTATTTAAATTGTGAATAATCCATACATCTCCTGTCATTCCCATAAAAAGTGGTCAAATATTAAAAACCATAAAAACAGATGTTCATTTATACGTCAACAGTTGTTTTTTTTTTTTTTTTGTGGACCAGCTTTGATCGACACATTGTTTGAGCACGTTGGCAAAGAGGCAAACAAACCATCACATTTCTATTGTTCAGTTTTATTAAAAAGCAAATACGAATACATTAAAAGTTGGGTATATTAGCCTAAATATTCCACAAACAGTTAGACTATGTTAATGGAGATGATGTTGCCAACAATTTGCAACTATACTCATATTCCATTAAGAAAAATTCAGTCACAATGTTATGCAATACGTACATAAAAAAATATTGCTGATGCTAAGCAGAAAATTATTTCCATGCATAAAATGATAACTACAGCTTTTGCTTAATATTACTGATTGCATTATATGTATGATCAAATATATATTGAATCGGAAAAGAATTTCTAATTTCATCTAGCCTTTATTTCATTAAAATTAATGCTAGTTAGAGAAATACTTCCCACCATGAGGCGGTGCAGCATTTTTGATTCTAAATGGCTTTGGTTGAGTTTTTACTAAATACCTCATGACTTGCAAGTAAACTTTTTATTGATTTTCACAAAAACCCGTGCTGGTATTTTTGCTTTTGTAATTTTTTCATTTACTTTTTGTACACTCTGTCACTGTTAGGAAACAACCAAAGTAAATACCCTACGTACTTTGAACATCCGAGAGCAGAGAGCCATCGCAAACAAGAAGAAACGTATAAGCAATTTTGCACCTCAAAGTTTGCAGCAACCAAATTTAAGTTTAAAAGTAGGAGAATTTGTCGACTTTATTTCACTATTGCAATGTTCTGACATTCCACTCACATCCTGCATTAACCCTTCTATCATGGTGGAGGATATTTCCACGGAAATATTATATCCTGAACAATTTAGTCTATTTGTAGCAGGACTGACTCGATCCGGCGATTCGTAGAGAATTTATTCGCTTCTATAAAGAGCTGAAAAGAATTAGTGAAGCGGATTTCAGCTGGATACCACAGCAATGGAATAAAGCATTCTGGATTCACGACTTCGTAATATGAAATCAGTAATTTAAAGACATAGTTTTTTACTAAATATAAAATTATTTTCCTGTGGGATGCATAAATCAATTCTGATCACTTTGACACTTCATATCGATTTAATTTCTATGCTCCTGAATCATAATTTTAGATCACAATTCAATTCAAATCTTGTGGACCATCAAATGGGTGGAGTTTGGTCTTTTTTTACCTAATGAAGAACATGACATCATCTAATGGAGTTACAGGGCCAAGGCAGTTTCAACTCTTGAGCAAGTTATGAGGAAAAAATTATAGAACATTTAAAATAGCTCTTTTTATGATTGTTGCATAATTTCAAAGCGATCGAACAATGTAATCCGTGCCACTGAACGATTGAAATTTTAAACGGAAAATTACATGAAATTTCTTCAAATCAATCAATTAATGAAAAAATTGAAACTTGTCAGAGTTCTTTAACACATTGAATGTCACGTTTTGTTCAGCTACATATTCAGCTATTGGATGCCGGTCACCGGTGACCCGCATGGCATTCAACGTGTTAATATAGTCAGAGCGAGAATATATTTTTTTTTCAGATTTATCCTACATCAATAATTGTTGGGAAATCTAAATCCGATTTTCCACTAATTTTTAATTCTCACCAATTGTTGTTGCTGTCGCAAAAAAATGTGAAAAAAAAAATATATTTAGTCAGTCCTTCTGACTAAGCAAAAACACCTATGTTTCAATTATGTTCATGAATTATTAAACGTGTAAGAAATTTTTACGAAATAGATTTGTAGAGATTACATGTAAATTGCCATTTAAAATTTCGATCGTTCGGTTTAAAATTTTGTACGAATATTTTTTATTTTAATTTGAAAAAATTTGAGAGGTGAGATTAAAGACATTTAAAAGTAGCTTTATTAAGAGCCACCCTATTGGCTAATCCCCTTAGCAGTTGTAGACATGAGTGACCTATCTGGGAGCATGTCATTATTTCTTTTATCACATTGCGTGACACAGCGAAACGACATTCCATCGCCCTGGCCCAGAAATTTTGCTTGCGGTCTTTTTATATTATAAAAGTAATTCCATGAATCGATTTTAATTATGCAGCATTTCTGTCATGCAAAAATCGAGCATTACAATGAAAGCTTTCTAATCCACTGTGGCACCATATGTTGTCACGACGAAGGATTTAAGATAAAATATCATGTAAGTACCATATGGTAACAAATGGCGCCGTAAATGTTAATATTCTACATTTATTATTGTATATTTTGTATAATTTTAACACTTACATTAATCATGGCATTAGAAGTAATTCTAAAAAGTGTTGCACGTTCGTTAACAATTTTCCCCTTGTTAGCAAAATCATCACCAGACTCCATATCGGATAAAGCTCTCTGGAGGGCAGTCCCATGTTTTGAAATAAGATCGTAGCATGTCCTCAGATTTTCGAGTCTAAAAATAAATTGAAAATCAAATAGCTACCATAAGCCATTGCATTAAAATTTAATGAAAATTTCTGCCAAACCTCCCAGAGAGCTCCCTAATCACAGCGTTGAGCTCTTCGCTGGGTATCGCCTGGGCGGTAGTTTCTTCCTCTTCCTCTTCACTTTCCATAGCACGACTGTTGCATCCAAATAATAGGGTTTTTTTTTTATATATGGTTCCAAAGAAGGTTTATGAAAGAAGACAGTAGAAAAAAAAATATATATATATATATAAAATAAAATAAAATATATACATAATATGCTCTGGAGGTTTTTGGAGTGAAATGTTGTCTGCCACAACAGATACTTACATCGCTTTAGCCTTGGCTAATTCAAGGGCTGTTACCCATGATTGACGCTCCACCTCATTAGCGGCTTTGATGTGAAAAGTTTGCGTTCCACCGTTCGATATAACAAATGTGCATGAGTCCACTGTATGTATAAGAGCACCGTGCAACGATATGGTGCCACGGCACGTGTGTGACATCTCTGCTTGATTTCTAGAAGAACATTGGAAAACATTGTTTAGCATTTGAGTAAACTAAAAAAAAATCGTTTTTATTCTATCATTTTTTCTTGTATATGGAAATGTATCAAGAAAAAATAAAACCAAAGTATGGGAATGTATGTGTGTATCAGGAAAATATTTCAAAGAACCCGACTAAATGCTCCGGATAGAGGAAATCTGCTAGATTTCCCGAGGGTTACATGCTCTTTTCTTCTTTTCAATACTTTTGCCTCGAAACAAAAGACCGATTGGGGATTATTCGAGGATTACAACCAGTGACATTTATTCAGCATTATTATTATTTTTTTTTTTTAAAGAAAGGATTTGGATCAGTACAGCTGGATAATCAAGTTGTTTATTTATTTATTTTGTTACAGGAGTGGGATGAACTTAGGAAGCCATTTTTAAGTAAAGAAGCTTACTCGAGAGCGCTATTCCTACAGCGCAGTGTTACACATCGTTAAAAAGCTGGCCAAAACTAAAAAGACGAACATTAACTCTTAAATGCGCGATTACATATGTATGTCCGAATTTATACAACATTTTACTCTCTGTTGTTTTTAAACAATACTGCGCATTTAATGGTTAAAGAAAAAAACCTATGTCTTGTATATATAATTTATTAATACTATTTACTATGATTTTTTATAGGTAAAGTAGTTATAATTTTCATAGATTAATTCTTATATTTTATCCGAATCATTTTAAAGCTGTATGATTACCTGAATGTTAATAAGATAACATATACAGGGTGTTCAGAGGTGGGTGGTCAATACTGCAGGGGGTGAAAGGTCAGACCGAGACAAGCAAAAAATCGTGTGGGTGAGGAGGGGGCATCTCGCACCGTTTGGCAGTTACAGGGTGATTCGTAAATCAGGGTTTTGCCTTATATGGGAACCGCTCTTGTATTTTTATCTTTTTTTCTACGCATCGCAGCGGCCCCAAACTGATTTCAAAAAATCACTATTTGGAAGCCCTTTCCAAAAAAGTTTACACCACCCCCCTATCCCCAACCCCTTGGCCACAATCCCCCCTGGAAGTTGAAAAAATTAACTTTTATTTCACGATTTTTCACCTCTCGCCCCACTTTTCTCCGAAATTCATGTTATTAATATACCTACTTTTTATTTTTTTTAAGTTGCCCATCTAATTACCTTTCCAAAAAGGTGCAACATGCCCAGGTAGAAAAGGGTTGCAAAAGTCCTGAAATTAAAACATCCTCACAGGTACCTAATTACTTTATTGCACCATAATGAAAAAAATCGTTAAGTAAACAATTTTTATGACAGCAAGTTCGGAAATGTTTGTTTAGGAAACAGAGGTAGTACATTTTTATTATTTCAGCAAAACAGTAATAAAATAATAAATGTAATCTCGTTAAATAGCGTTATTAGTTTATTATATCCAGTATTGACTCTTAAGTATCCTGACGCTCCGTTTCTAATACCTCCTATGAATTATGGTATAAAAATGGGTAAGTTTGAAAGGACATTGACCACAGTTGAAGAAGCAAGCGATAAAACCGGGTGTTTAATAGAAAAAATTAAGATAAAATGGCAGAACTCAGTGTTGACGAGTATGCCGATATAATTTACGTGTACGGTTTAGTAGAAGGAAATGATAGTGAGGCCGTACGAGAATACCAAAGGAGATTCCCGAATCGGCGGGTACCCAACAGAAGGGTATTTTCAAGGACTTTCAGAAGGTTAAAAGAAACCGGAAGTGTAACCGCCCCAGAGCAGAAATGCGAGCAGGAAAATCGGCCGATTCAGCGGAGCCCGACCAACAAATCCTCAGCATCGTCAGGAACAGCCGTGTAATAAGCATCAGGCAGGTCGCACGAAGGTCAGGATTGTCTTCAGGGAGAGTTTGGACCGTTGTGAACCGAGAGGGTATACATCCATACCACCATATCCCGGTCCAAGCACTACAGGAAGGAGATTCCGAAGGACGATTGCAATTTTCACTTGGCTGCTCGAGTCTGACATGGAAAACAGAAGGTTTCTAGACCGAATTCTGTGAACGGATGAATCGCAATTCACCCGGGATGGCATCACAAACTTCCAGAACCTCCACACCTGGTCAGATGTGAACCCACATAGGACCAGGTGTCGGTCCTTCCAGCAAAGATTTAGTGTCAATGTCTGGGCTGGCATCATCGGCAACCAGTTGATAGGACCCTTCATCTTGCCCCAAGTGCTGAATAGTCAGCTATACTCGGACTTTTTGGAGAATACCCTTCCGGATCTGTTGGAGGACATCCCCCTGGTCACCAGAAGCGCAATTTATTTACAGCTCGACGGAGCACCTGCGCATACTGGGAACATTGTTAGGGCAAGGTTGAATGAACATTACCCAGAGCGCTGGATTGGACGAGGTGGACCGATTCCTTGGCCTGCTAGGTCACCGGACCTTACTCCACTGGCCTTTTTCTTATAGGGAACGATGAAAGATGAAGTTTACTCAAGACCAATCAACACCAGAGAAGAATTAGTTACCAGGATTGGGACAGCAGCCACGAAAATACGGGAGAGACTGGCTACCATAGACCTCAAACGTGAAATAAGACGAAGGCTACTTGCATGCATCGAAACTGGCGCAGAACATTTTGAACAGCTTTTAAAGGACAAACGTTTTAATTGTAATTAGTTTTTAAGCGAACAAAATGTATTTTTTAGTAAACTTAAGTATAATTTCCTAAAACTTCGAATTATCATGATATTCTGTAAAAGGATTTTTGTAAATAAATTTTCGTATCCTTTTCCTACCTGGGCATGTTGCACCTTTTTGGAAAGGTAATTAGATAGGCAACTTAAAAAAAATAAAAAGTAGGTATGTTAATAACATGAATTTCGGAGAAAAGTGGGGCGAAAGGTGAAAAATCGTGAAATCAAAGTTAATTTTTTCAACTTCCAGGGGGGATTGTGGCCAAGGGGTTGGGGATAGGGGGGTGGTGTAAACTTTTTTGGAAAGGGCTTCCGCATAGTGATTTTTTGAAATCAGTTTGGGGCCGCTGCGATGCGTAGAAAAAAAGATAAAAATACAAGAGCGGTTCCCATATAAGGCAAAATCCTGATTTACGAATCACCCTGTAACTGCCAAACGGTGCGAGATGCCCCCCCCCCACCCATACGATTTTTTGCTTGTCTCGGTCTGACCTTTCACCCCCTGCAGTATTGACCTCCCACCTCTGAACACCCTGTATATAGTATGCATTTAATAGCCAATATGTTGCTCTTTCAATTTCATTTAAATAATGTTTAAATTTTATAACAGTTAAAGCGTGACGTCATTCTAAGCTTAATCCGTAACTGAAAAGAAAATCCCTTATATTAGTGCCTACAAAAACATTGACGCGAGTTGGCGCGATGATTCCAATGGGAAAGTATTCTTTTATTGACTACTAAGGTATAAAATTCAGCAGCCACAAAATGTCACAATGCAAATTTAGCCTACATTTACATCTGCATAAATCATTGACTTGCGGTTTTTTTTTTTCCATTACGTAGCCTATTCATCAGGTCTTAATATACACAGGTTGCTTGCAGTTTTGAATTTCCATGTGGTTGATAAAATATGATGAATCGAAATTGCAAAACTATGCAGGATTCTTATAAAAATTGGTTCAAAAGTGTTTTAGAACTTGCTGATTTCAAATATGTTAGATACATTTTGAAATTCAAGATGATAAAATTAAAATTGCTAAATTCACTTTTAACTTTTCTGTTCTGATATCACAATTTAATAAAGTGACTCGTTGAGCCATTAGAAATCAATTTTTTGTGAAAGACTATCCACCATATTGGTTTCGCAATGTTTAACTTCCCCATTTTGATATCAGAATCGATATAAGTGACACCAAAACACCGACATACCAGCGTTTATACAAATTCGATTGAGTTAAGTTCGCCATTTTGATGCGGCCATATTGAATTCTTAAATTCTGATTTCGGAACTGAAATAAGTGACCTGAAAAATCCTTAAATAATAATTTTTATGGAAATCCGATAACATTTAATACTCTTAGTCGGGCATAATATTGGATCCGTCATATTGTATTTCTGAATTTTGATATCAGATTTAAAATCAGCATCACTAAAAACTCTTGTATGCTTAATTTCAAGCATATCCAACGACATTTCGAGTTTTCTTAATGGGATCACATTCAACTAGTGATTAGATTGGCCAAGTTTCCTTTTTACACGAACACAGGCTCTTATGAGGCCAATAATTTCGTATAACTATTTGTCCTCCTTGCGTCCCCGTTCTTGTTAAATTTACATTCGAAATTCAGAAATGTGTTTTTATTACTAAAGTTTACAGGATGAATCAATAATACTTATGAAACTTCATCAGATTTTGACCGATTAACGTGAAATTTTTATTGTAGCTTTCAAATTACGTTGTTTGTGTACCGCACCTCGTAGGGATTTTACGATAACTTTGTAAACCTTTTTTTTTATAAAACTATTTTTAATGAAATTTTAGCCCGAAAAAAAATGTTTTAGAAAAACAAAAAATATATTTCTTAATTTCGCTTGGTGATGCTGAAGTTATCAGAATCAGTGATCTTGAAAATCGGAATTTTCAGTCACCATATTAGTTTTGCCATTTTGAATTATAGCAGTTTCAAAATCAGCGATCTCGTAAACCCCTAAATAACAATTGAACTTCGTGTTTAAAAAGCATTTTCTGGCTCTCTTTTGGTATTGATTTTATTTCAAGATAATTTGGTTTGAGCCTGATATAAATATGTTATAAATTTATTAATGTTTATAAATACAATATAAAGTAGATTTTATTTTTTAAGTACGAAAATGACTACAGTAGTGAAGACGATAGTTTTTCTAATATTCATTTTCGAAAAAAAAAACTCCCTGGAATTGTCACTGTGGTGTTTACACTTAAACTATGTGCAATAAAATTGAGGAATAATTTATTATATTCTAAAATGATATTTTTCGACATATCTTTAAAGACGTAATTTTCTCTAATAGTTTTTTAATGTATATACTTTGCAGTTAAATATTGCGTCATTCATTTATAAAACCGTAAAAGCAGTGCCAAAACTCGGCAACAGGCCACTTCTACGTTCAATTTTAAATATTCTCTCAAGAACAGGTTTAATTACAGATTTTGTTGACTCTGTTAAATTCTCGCGACTGGGCAAAGCGTTTATGTTTTTCGTTGTTCATAAATCGCCAAGTCAAGCGGAGCCCCAAAACTTTTCTGGGCACCGACTGGGGCGAAACTTTCTGTTGTGTGTTTTATGCAGAATGCGGCAGATAGAGCAGAATATCCCCGAAAATTTTGTATGCAAATTTTACATATAGGCCGTCGGGCGGGCGATTGTAGAGTAGCGTTGTCGTGACCTACATATGCAAATAAATGGCAACCAGAACCAACCATTCCAGAAAAGTCTCAGCTGTGGCTGAGTTCGCAAGTTGTACTCTTCCAAATCTCAGTTGAATGGGAGCATTTTAATGAAAAATTAAAGCCTATCTCGTGCTGCTGCGATAATGGCACTTGATTCGTTTTGTTCGTAGGTTGTTTTTATAATTCTATTTCTGAGATTTCAACCGGTGGAGATTTCGTAAATTTTAGTTACGTCGGACCGACCACTTTAATTGAAAGGTTCCCAAGATTTTTACGGGCCTTTGTATATCAATAATGAGACTTTAGTATTTTTTCTTCCTTGGAAAATTTATAGTAAGTAGAAAGAATAAATCAAGGCTTAGTATTTCCATGGTGGTCCGTATGATATATTGAATTTCGTGGCTCTTTTTTTTAGTCTAACGATGATACACGAATCTCGTTTACAAACACCCAATTATGGGGCTCATTAAATTTTATTTATAGATTTAAGTAGAGATTCTCTTTTTGAGAGTCAAGAAAAGACAACATGAATTTTTGATACCCATACAAAGTTATAAAATTGTAAAGGGCGTCTCAAAACCGGCTTTCATTTTAAATTAGGAATTATTTTCGCTGCGTCAAATATAGAACTCTAACATTTCATAATTTTCATCAGCAAGCTTTGATGTTAAATCGTGGAGCATTTCAAAATTGCACAACGCATAGAAATTATGAAAATTCACTACAGAAATGGCAAGAATTTTGCAGATACTTACGGTACGAAAATGGAAATTTCGTCAATAGAGTAAACGTTTGCCAACAGAGTTGAAGCGGGCATTCGCACACGTAACCTCTACATTAATATACGAAAAGGTGGTAATATGGCCCCCTACTTTGTTTTTACGTAATAAAAAAATATTAGACCATAACTTTAACTGTAACTTTATGTCAAAATATCATGCACACATTTAGTCAAAGTAATTAAGATCGGAAATGTAAATAAATCCACAGATTTCAAAAACAAATTTATTTTTCAAAATAATGTGAAAATGCAGCGATATAAAATTGTGTGGGTAATATGGCCCCCCATAATAAATGTATAAAAGGACAAAAAATATACCGATCATACAAAATTCCCATTGGTTTTCTGAGAGCCAATCGATTTTTGTGTCTGTTTAGAAAATGATCTAACCATAACCATGATCAACCAGCAACCATTTCTGAATATGTTTGGGATGCTATTTTTCGTGGCTCACTGATAAGCCATTCTTCTTACGTCCATACGTTTCAGACAATAGTATTTACATCCCATTAGCAAAAGGTAATCAACCAAATTCTCTTCTAAATGAGGTTGTAGTATACATTTTCTACCTAGTGGTTTCTGCACTAATAAATTCAGTGATTCCTCTGCATCTTTGACCAGCCTCCTCAATGTCGCTCTTGGTACTGACAAATGTCTGAAAGCCTTCTTATACCACATAGTTTTACTTCGTACTGCTTCGACTGCTCTTTACATTAGATCTGCATCCTATGTCTTCCTCTTGTTTTGTATGTCCGGAGAAATATTAATTCGAGGTATCTAGTAGTATCAATAAATACACTAGTTAATAACTGTTTTCGTGCATACACTCAATATTATAATATATATAATACATACAACAACAGGGGGCCAAATTAGACCTATTAGACCTATAAGTTATTAGTTAAAGTATGATCTTTTTACCTTGAAAATATTGAAAGAGGAGTTGATGCACTATCGAATAATTGCCACAGTTTATTTGTCTCACGCTTTTACAATGTTTTAAAAACATGACCTCTCGGCAGGAAAAAAATTTCTTATTACAGCACATTCACAAAAATGAAATAAATGTCAATACTTGGCGACAGTAGCAGTCTGGCTACTTTTGAAATCCTTTTTGGTAACTGTTTGATTTAATACGATGTCTAACTCGCAGGTAAAACCTCCGCAATTATAAATTGGGCTGGGGGGCCACTTTACCTACAGGGGCCATATTACCACCTTCTCCTCTATTCTATGTTGAAATAAAAAAAAAAACATTTCAAGAATTCAAATGAAATATGCATTTTATTAAAAAAAGTCAAATTAAATTCGGTACAACGTATACATGCGAGGATTCAATCTGGATTCAATCCAGTTAAATGTCACGTAGACGCAGATCGAATCCAAACGAGATCGACTCGATCTGATCCAACTTCTCAACCTGGATCGAATCGAAATTATCGCATGTAGACGCGGATCGAGAGATCGAAGGATGGAAATAGCTCTGACAGCCGAAATTTATTTCCAAAATTCGCACTGTTTCGGCAATCGTTTCGGAAATAAGTTTTCAATATTTCTCAACGTTGTTCAAGCGTAAATCTATTCACTTTGTACCGCGGGTATCTTGTGACAGTGGTTCTGTCAATATTTTGAGAGCGAAAGAGGTGTCTGTGTCAAAATAACATGTAATTTAAAACCAACAGATGGCTCACACTATATATCTGAAGACAAATAGATCGATTAGATGTGTGTAAGCGTTGCCATAATAATTAAAGTAGTTTTATCAATAAACATGAAATGTCAGGAGCATTTAGTCGAGTTTGAAGTGACAAAATTAATTAAAACAATGAGGAATATTATATACTTTTGCATATAATTTTCATAAAATTAATTAATAAAGAAATATAATATCACTTTAACACAGGATGATTGCATGCAAGGAAATTACAAAGAAATATGCAAGAGAAATAAAAAAGAGTAATTTTCCATTGAAACTAAAAGTAAGCAGTAACCCAAATAAATGTATATAATTTGTGCTAAAATAAGAGGTACTAAGAATCCTCCAATTTACGATGGTGAAAGAAGAAAAATTAAACAAATTATATACTTTTTAAATGGAATAAACACCGAGAGAACGATTTTTATATTGGATATTTGATTTTCATTAAAAATTTCATTCAAAATTAAGATCTTAATAATTACCGCTAATAAAAAAGATATGGTCTTAGTCACCATATATTAAAAATTGGAGGTATCTTTTATACGAGGTATTTAATATTTCATTGTTATCTACAGCTGTGCAGTCAGTGCGTTAAAATTATATTTCCACAAGTTTAAAGCTATAAATCCACTTTAGTGGTATACAACCCACAAATAGCATTACAGAAATTTTCTGAATAATAAAATTTATATCGTCATTTTATGTGTTGTTCTTTTTTCATTAAAAAATGTGTTGGTGGTTTTATTTTATGCAATAAATAACACTTGCTTGGTTTTTTTAAACAAAGTTCATTGGAAATATTCGATAAGTATAAAAAAGAGCTACGGATGAAATATATTTATAATTATATTTACTTATCGCCTATTACCATTGAAATTAGTTGATAAGAAGTAAAAATCAATTATGACACCAAAATTATATTCAAAAAGTATCGATCGAAAAATTTAAAAAAAAAATTACAAAAATGCAGAGAAAAAATAAATATATAAATATGTTCCTAAAAAAACAAGGGGAACAAACAAAAATGATATGGAATAGTTAACTAAAAATTTCTAGCTATGTGTAATCGTTCAATCTAAATTCATGCTTTATAATTAATACCTTCGACGAAATCTTTTATACTGTTGAGAAAGAAACCTACAGAAAAATTTAATGAAAATATTTGAGACATAATTTTGTTAATAATATGTCACTAACTACTAACTTATCACTATTGCAATTCTATTCATATCAAACTTAATCTTATTTGTAGTAACAAACTGAACCAAAATTAGCACTAAACTTACAGAAATTCTTTCAAACGCAATAATAACTTCACTACTTTACTTAACTTTGAAAATTCTACTTTTTGAAAGTTGCTAAAATGATGAACGCTATGCTGATTATGTTGTTTGCTTCCTTCGCTTTTAACTAGAGCTTTCATTTGTATCTTTGTATTGTGCTGAATAAGTTTCAAAATACAAAAATTAATACTTGCCTTAAAAAAAAAAATAAATAAAAATTCTTGAAAATTTAGTAACTTATTTAATATATATTTTTGCTACGATAACTTAATTATATTTGCAAATGTAACAACGTATCTATCGCCTACCATCTCTACAATAAAATAGGATAAGAGGTGTATGCTAATAAGATACCCTAAATATGTACATATATCTATAGGAATAAAATTACCATAAGGAAATTTTGTGGTGTCAAACAAATTTATTTCCTTTGTGTGCCAATGGCTTTTATAAATAGAGAGATATTCTTCTGTAAAAGAAGGATAAACAAGCGTGTCATAGCAAGAGAAATAGGAAGTGTTTATGGAATTAAGTACCCTTAAGGAAAATTTAATAGCAATTGCCTTGGCTTCATTCGAAACTGCTTTGTTGGAGCACAAAAACCTTAATTCCAGGCAAACGGAAGATATTCGTTATATTCATTTCATTTAAAAATTATCCTTCGGAAGGAAAATGCTTTTATTCTTATCTGAATATTTGTACTATTGTTAAAATTGAAGGAAAAGGATGAATTCTATTTCTAATTTATTTTTAAGAATTTGAAATTCAAAATCGGAATGGAATATTCTTTCTGATCAAAATAAACGGCTCATACATATATAAGGTCTAGAATCATTCAAAATACAGATGGTCTAGCCGTCCTGACGTTAGAATGCCTGACCACTTTTTTAGTTTTCTCTGCTTATGAAGAGCTACCAAATAAAGGGTTTTCCAATAGGGACTTGACAACTTTGAATTCATTTTGTGAACGCACCCTTTCACTAATCATCGAACTGTCACTGTCAATTTATTCAGGAAACTTAACATTTTCATCATGGTAAAGTACACGAACGAACAACGTCTGCAAATTATAAAAATTTACTACAGAAATTCGGAGTCGGTGACCGCTACTTTAAGAGTGTTAACTCCGATTTTCGGTCGTAATTCTCGCCCTAGTAGATAGGCAGTAACAAGTTTAGTGCAACAATTTGAGTCTACATATTCGTTGTTTGATGTTGCCGTGCCAGTGAGACAACGGGTTAGTCGAAGTGTCGAAAATATCGCTGCCGTTGAAACGTCCGTAGCAAATGATCCAAATCAGTCAATTCCACGGCATTCTCAAGAGTTGGGCATTGCCCAGACCACTTTATGGCGAATTTTACGTAAGGATCTTGGTTTACACCCATACAAGATCAAGCTGACTTAAGCATTGAAGCCGATGGACCATTTGAAGCGACGTACGTTCTCCGATTGGGCTATGGAAAAGATGCGCCAAGATGATCAATTTCATCGCAAAATCAACTTCAGTGACGAAGCTCATTTTTGGCTCAATGGGTTCGTCAATAAGCAAAACATGCGTTATTGGTCGGGTAAAAATCCACATGTGCTTCATGAAACACCACTTCATTCACAAAAAAATAACTGTTTGGTGCGGTTTGCATGCCGGCGGCGTCATAGCGCCATATTTTTTCGTCGACGATAATGATCGTCACGTTACTGTGAATGGTAATCGTTATCGCGCCATGATTACCGATTATTTTTGGCCCGAATTGGAAGATATGGACTTGGACAACATGTGGTTTCAACAGGACGGTGCCACAAGCCACACAGCACACGTTACAATCGATTTATTGAAGAGTAAGTTTGATGAGCGTGTTATCTCAAGAAATGGACCAGTCGATTGGCCGCCTCGTTCGTGCGATTTAACGCCTCTAGACTTTTTTCTTTGGGGCTACGTCAAGTCATTGGTCTATGCCAACAAGCCGACGACGTTGGAAGAGCTCAGAGCCAACATTGCACGCGAAATAGCAGCCGTTTCGTCCGAAATGTGTGGCCGAGTCATCGAAAATTGGGTCCAACGAATCGACCGCTGCAAACGTGCCCGCGGTGGCCATATGAACGAAGTCGAGTTCCATTCATAAATGTTTTGATTGTACTTCAACCCGATAATAAAGTTTTTGAAATATCTCAAATGGTTTGCATTTTATTTTGAAAAAAAGTTGTCAAGTCCTTATTGGAAAACCCTTTAATTTATTATACATAGTTATCAAATAGTACCAATAATAATTGCGACATGTTATCATAAATTTCTCATCTGGTTCAGCCATCTTGACGGACACAGCTAGTGGGCATAGGAAACATTAATAGCGATTTTCGTATATTTTGAATTTAATATTTTTTAAGGTACCAGACACATAAAAACATTAGACTGTTTCACAAAACGAGACGCGAAAAATTCATTTTGTTGGAACGTCACGATGATGATCCTCTTGAAATAATGCTGATTTTACAAAAAAAAAATGGAATAATTTATCTCTCGTTGATTAATTTTGCTAAACAAAATTAAAAATCAAGTGTCAAAGGTTGTGTGACCGTTATTAATACTAATTACCGAAACAAAACTAATGTATTAAAGATAATAAAGCCTATTTCTAAAAGGACACTACCTGTTAATCTTTCTTTCTTTAGTTATTTTTTGTAATTTACGTTGCGTAACGAAAGATAGGCAATACCTAATATACCAATTTAAGATAAACTAATGAATTATAAGAATCTATCATTAAATCATTATCCACGAAGTAAAAATAAAATAAAAACTAGTATTTTAATAAGTTGTCGGGAGAAAAAAGCAAAGATTTAACAAAAATTAATTTAATATACAATATCAATAGAAAATGTTTAAAATTTAGTTTTTGTTGTTCATATAAATTTATTTGTTTTAAACTGTATGTGTTATTATTATTTAAGTTTAATTTTAAAGTTTAAAAAAGTCAAAAACGAAGTAAAACTACATTTCTCAATAATTAAACACTGAACTAAAAACGTTCTAGCAGAGACCCCTAAAATTAAAAGCTCTCTATCAATTGAACCGTCGGAAACACTGAAACATGACAGGATCAAAAAATTTCAAATTCAACACCAATTCGTTTAAAATAAAATAAAAAAACACAACAAACAACATATACATAGTAGGAGGCAACCAGCGAGCATTGCACATTAAAGGTCATGACACATGACACAATCGATATATGAAAAGGCTCCCACAGCAGTCGAAGCAAATCCCCCCGAACTGTGCAACATTAAAAATGGAATTGATGTCGAATGATTGATGGAATGGGTTTCGTTATTCCGGCAAAATTACGGCTATACGAAAATAGGTTCTAATCCAGTGATATGCCGAGTCCTGCCCCAAGACATGAATTGGGTGATTCCATTGTTATTGCGACGTTTTGTATGAGTGCCGCATGGTTCGGGCTGTGGGCCATTGCTTTTTTTTTTAGTTTTTGGCACGCATTACCTTTCCATAATTGTTTATAATAAATATCCGGCGCTTTGAATGGGCTGAATGTAAGTTTTGCTAGGTTGGCTGAACGAGTAAGGCCCGAAACACAATGATACGACCGACGACCGACGACCGACGGGTGCGTACGCCATTTACGTTGGCCATGACACAATGATACGAGCGACGATCGTTGCCAGTTTAAGGAGAAGGAGATCTAAGGGGTTACGATGAGAATGTGTGAAGGGCTGAAAGTCCGTGAAAACAGCTGAGAACTAAACCGCATACACCGAAAGTTGTGTCTGTTTCAATTTTTTACAGTTGGCACTGACGACGCGTACGACGTGCAAAATAGAATCGGATCTATTTTGCCCGGCGCGTAGCTCGTGTCGCGTCAATGTGTTTAGATGCACATAGTACCCTATGCTCGATAAGCTTTGTCGTTGTGTCGTCGTACGCACCCGTCGCTCGCCGGTCGTCGGTCGTGTCATTGTGTTTCTTGCTTAAGTCACATAACCCGATTACGTACAGTCAATGCGGGTTCATAAAAGGTACACGCAACAAACAGGTCACTAAGGTGAACGACACCTGGAGGAAGGTAAATAGTCCCGAATGGGAGCAGTTTTACTGCGCAAAAGTAATATTACCCGGGGGGAAATAGCTTTTTGATAAATGGAAGTGGCTGGAATTGTTAGTGAACTCGGATCAACACTTACATTGAGCTCACAGGTATTACAGAAAGCACAGTGGGGTTGAAGCAAATCGATATCCTGATTTGTATTGAAAGTAAAGCACAATACTGCCCTAAAGAGGCGGAAAAAATATTTCATTCATAGGAATTCGAGGGTTATGTTCTGAATCAAAGTTATTACGATTTGAAGGGAGGAATCCTTACTTGATAGGTTAAGAAATTAGAGGTTTTCAAAATATTTAGATATAAAAAAATATTCGGATTATTTTACAATTTCATGACTATTTAACACAACCATTTTGATTTTCAATAGGTACGATTTTTTAAATAATCTGATCAGGATTAGATTTCATAACCAATTTTGAATTGAACTGAAATTTTTAAGTAGTTAACAATAATTTTTCCTGTTCAAGATTCGATTTGAGATCATGGTAATTTGATGGGTTATTGCAAATTTAAACATCTTTGCTATAGGTTACACTTTAAAGAAATCAATTCGTACAAAATTCCAGATACAGATCAGATCATTAAAGAAATGAATACAATTTAGAATTTCAAGCGTATCCAATTGTAAAACTGTCATAATGCCTCAAAATTAAAGTGCAATTTATGTCAAAATCTTTTTTTGACGGAATATTCGTTTCTTAAGAATTTCTAAAATTATAAGATATTTTCAAAATTTAATATGAATATAATTCGAAATGTCGTTCGTAGTCTGTCTAGAGTACAGCAGAAACGTTTCGGCATAAACGATTAATTTCGTGGCAATATGATTATTTTGAAATTGAATACGAACAAAATTTCTTTCATATTTTTCTCAGAGTATAAAATTTCAGAATTGTGTTAATATGAATTTTTAGTTTAAAAAATATTTTTTCGAAAAAATCATGAATCAAGAAAAATGATAAATACTTTTTACAGAATAAAAACCCTATACTGGTAGAATTTTGACTTTTAGTGTATTAGAAATATTAAATCTTCCACCAAATATTCCACATCAAAGTCGTTGGACTTTAGGTGAAGCTCATGTTAAACGAAGCAAAAGTAGGGTTACACACACAATTAACTCCATTTTGAAGCTTGGAACTTGGAAATGCGGTGTCAATATGTTTGACTATGAAACCCACAAAAAGGGTGATATTCCTGCAGTCTAGTTTAAGTTTAATTCATTCATTGAGGAATATTGGTCATTATTTAACTACACGAGTTTGGAAAATATTCATCAATCGTGTACACAAATAAAACTTTGAAACACGAAATCACGTACTGAAAATAAACTTCTTTTTTTTTGTATAAATAATTGATTGTTCATTAAATTATCTTAAAAGTTCCGGAATGAATATTCGTTTTATCTGTATTTAAAAAAAAAAAATCCAAAAAGTCATATTTTTTCTAGCGTTTTAAAATTATGTACTCTCTTTAAGATTTCATATGCAGACTAACAGCTGCTCTGCGACCTATAAGAAAGATATCGCTAAAATATTTATGAGATGAAAATCACGCAATACACGTCTCATTTCAAGCAATGAAATTCCAGAGGGTAAAGATAAAAACCTGCCTGCTCAAGTATTTCTGGCAAAATAAGCCGGAGAAAGAAGCGGAGTAGTGTCACACAATGGCCCACAACCTTGTAAGGGTCGACAAAAATGATGAATTCGTTATGAATGTTGTACATGAAAAAAGCTATTTTGATTTTGCATAAATGCGAACACACACCGCAACAGGGCTTCTTTTATAATATATAATTTTTCATTTTGATACTCTTTTGTCTACTAACACAGATTTTTTTACGCACACGCACAAACGTCGAACTTTCCACGTACTGAAAGTTATAAAAAATTATTAAATTTTACTTAAATTACAAAAAAATATCATAGAGGCTATTTAACAACACAAAAGTTATATGTATTTACAATTACCATCTAAACCTCGCTCAAGATACGCTTTCACCTTTTCCAATTAATTTATACATAGACCACATACATTTAAAGTTTATTCGAAAAGGTAATAAATTTAAAGCATCTGATTACATCGCGTACCCTTGCTCAGGTCGTTCGTCGTTGTGCCTGAAAATTATCATCAATTTTAAAAGTGGGGCACCTCGAGAATATAAAAAAAAAAGTCACATAGTGCCGCAAATTAAAAAAAATTACCACACTTTTCGATTTTTCAACAAAAATTAATTGCCCAAGAGTTAGATAAGAGTGTGACAACAAAAAAAAAAAAAACCCTAATTTGCGCAAATATTGCTGTTTCTCTCATATTCAAATTTGGTACGTTTTATCAGGCGATTTCCAGGTGCGCCCCGCGATAATAAGTAAACGACGAAGTTGTATCTGCATTAATGAGATTGCTAATGAGCTCGAGGATTAAGTGCGTTTTTTGCCTGCAGAAGGTAAATTTGGAAATATATACCTAGGGTTTTTAGGGACGAACAAAAACGTGAAGTGTATTTGAATAAGGAGTTTCCATTTCCATTAATATTGTGTCAAATATGGAAAATTTATCGGGGGTCCACAACAAGACAGAAAAAGTAACTTTCTTAATTGA
The DNA here is from genome assembly GCA_949715965.1 of Dysmachus trigonus. Lineage (NCBI taxonomy): Eukaryota > Metazoa > Arthropoda > Insecta > Diptera > Asilidae > Dysmachus > Dysmachus trigonus. The sequence continues at coordinate 4,124,482 of OX454323.1, read as the reverse complement.
TTAAGACGAGTTCAAACGTTTAATTTTGGCGACTAGAGATCAAATGTAATTAAACATCAAATTTTTAATTTAAACTTTAAAATGTTTTTGTTAATAACTTTTATTTATCTTTATTTAAAATTGAACATTATAACACTACAATGAAACTGTGCAACACTGATTTTTACACAGCAGAATATAAAGGTTCTATTGGATCTTTTTCCGTAGATTATAAATCCGTAAACAAAAATCATGTATCATGTCACATATTCCAGAAAAATTTGTTTTCAAAAATTGAAAAAGTGTATTTTTATAAATAATAATAATAGAACAACAGATGAATTCAAAACGTATCTCAATTGAAAGCATAAACCTTGACTTTTTTATACAAATTGAATATCATAGGCTAACAAATTTTATATATTTTCTTAGTCCCGAAAAGTACTGTTTTAATTTCTATAGCATTTTCCCCGTAGAGTACGACTTCAGAAACGAAAATCTTCAATTAGTTGACGTTTTCGAGAAATTTATATAAGCCGTATTTAAGGCTTTCAAAATTGGGAAAAAAGACACTTTGTAAAAGGTTTTTTTTTAAAAGACTATTATATTTATGATCCTAAAACCTTTTGTACATTATTGGTAAGATTATGAATAATATAAAAAGAATTTTTAAATGCAACTTTAGTTTATTTTAATGCCTGCAGATGGTGTCAACCAAAAGGCACTTTTAAAACGGCCCATTTCTGCAGGACTTCCTGTAACAGATAGATTAAAAATCTTTAGTGGATTGTTTTCATAAGACACAAAACTAGTACCTAAACCTAAAAAACCTTTTATTTTTAATAAATATATCATTTTATACACATTTTTCTAAAAAAAGTTAAAAAACGACTATAAGTTAGGGGTAAACTACCCTCCGTATAAGAAAGTGGGGGGGGTAAAATAATATTTTTAAAGGTTTTGTTACTAGTATATTTGATAACGAATCGAATGGCGTTTGGTTTGTTGAAATCGGTTGAATAGTTTTTGAGATACAGATGCGGCCATTTTCAAAAATGTGATTTCGAGAAAAACGCGTTCAAAGTTTTTGTTATATAATTTTTACATATAAAACGCGTAGAGCTGCCGTTACAAATATAGGTATAACTTTTTTTTCTTTTACGAATTTCTTAAAACGGATTTAGGAGAGTGTTTATATGATGTTAAGAAGCATTTTTATGAAAAAAAAAAAAATTGATTTTTTTTCGATTTTGAAAGTAAAGGTCCCCTTAAGCCATTTTTGAATAATCATTAAAAAATAACAGATTGTCATAGGAATTCGTAATATGATTTAAATGAAAGCCTGAATCATAATCTAGAGATATATAGAAGCGCTAATCTACAGACCTTCACTAAACATTTTGGGCAACAAATTTATCATGATTTTGCGCTAGGTGAAATACTCATTCACTATCTTTTATATGAAATAATCAATTTATACAAAAATTTACTTTCAAAGGAATATTTTGAACAAATTTAAAGCCCTTCGTACTTTTTTATAATATCTTAAGATTCCAGCCTTTCTTTAAGCCAGTTCATAAATTTCTATAATTATTTTTAATTTTTTAATGATTTTTCAAAAATGGATGAAATACAGTCTTTTATACTTTCTCTCTAAAATGAGACCTAATTGAAAATTTTCGTTTGCGAACTAATTATCTACGGAAAAAATCATTAGTAAGGCTAAGAAAATAATCTTTGCATTTTCATTCAATCCCGTCCAGTCGGTTTCGCTGTTCATTTACTAATGAATCGATGAAATCGATCAAAAAAATCAATTTTTCTTTTCACGTTGCACTATATCGATGCTTTTTTTAAATGTCCAAATTTTGACCTTAAAAAAAAAATTATTGCCGTCGGAAAATTATTATATCTTATGCAAAGTGGATATAAGTCAATGCAACTTGGTGTTGTTTTGGGAATATATAAAAATTTTTGCAATGTGGTTACTATTCATAAAAGGTTTGTTTCCGTACTCATAAATGGGCGCCCGTAGACGAACAAAGTTGCCCAAATCTGCCCAAAAATCATTACCTCATTTTTTTATGCATTGTTATTTCCTTTTCTGCAAAGCTCACAAAATTTTGTTGGACACTTTTTGACTGGGGTCGAATGTGACATTCAAGAAAATTAATTTCAAACATTCAAACTCAAGTGTCAAAAACAGATGTTTTTCGAATATTTCCCCCAAAGCATATCTTTACTTCTCCGGTTTGGACAGATTTTATTTCCACTCTTCAGGCGGACAACAGAGGGCTCACTCTAAAGGTTTCGTTTTCTCATTTTTAGCTTCGGAGCCTTTGGTCAGATCAAAAGCTTTTATAGTCAATTTATATAAATTAGTAATTTATATCCTAAGCATATTCTCAACTGAGTTTATTTCATAACTCTAAATATTTTAAAATAAATAACGACGATGTTTTAACAGTCCAGTTTCTTCGTATATTTCGCTAGCACTGACGTCCGACCGAAAACTAAATTTTCCTAATAATTTTCGATACAGGTTGATTTCATTGAAATGTTTGATTTATTTTTCTATGAAATTGGGATAGAAAGTTTCATCTTTGATGATCTTTGTATATGTCATATTAACACTAGATATACAGAAGCTTTGTATCCATTCAACTTTCCTATAGAAGCCGGTGAAAATGACCGGTTTGGTATATCCAGTGTTAGACTTAAACGTATGAATTTAATTTTATAAAAACATGGTTAAAAAAATTACGAAATGAATGCGACCCCAAAATTTGTAAAACCAAAAGTATGAAAATTTTACTTTTCACTTGTAAAAGGTTCGAAGCTTTTTAAACTAAAACTTTTTTCTTGAATTCCGTAGCCTAAAAAAATTAATTTTAAAATATCATAATAATAATTCTTTTTTTCTACACGATTTAAAATTTACAATTAAATATTTGCAATGCAATGCAACTTTATTTAAAAATGTTTAATTGAAAGAGAATATATTTGTATTAGAGTATCATGCGTTAAATAAATAAATTTGAACGTATGAGTTTTAATAAATGCGATCTGAGCACATAAACAACAAACGAAAAGAAAAATGAATCATATTGAGAATATTTATCATGATATTATTTGTTCAGCTGCAATGTAATGTGTATTTAGTGAACACTGTAAGCCCTGCTTCTTGAAGTAAGATAAATTTGAGTGGATTATGTTTATTTTATGAAGTAAGTATGTTACTATCATGCGAATGTTAATAAAACACATATTGACTAAGATATTGTACAAAGCATATCTTGAACGGAGTTTAGTATGTGCGAATACAAAAAATACCTGAAGATAATTCCTATAATACTTAATCTTTCTATAACATAGTAAATTATTAAGAAGGGGAATATCTATTACGAAAGTCTTTAACTTTAATTTCTAATATTTAATTGAATTATTCATTCATTCATGTTTATTAACTTTATTATACATTACCACGATTCAGTTTGAATAACAAAATATGCATTATTATTTACTTGCTCTTTACTTTTATATAACGAACAACGTTTTAGAAAGTTTGTCGAAGAACTCATCCCTTTTTATTTGAACTTTTAATTCGGGAGAAATTAGTCTCTAAAATAATTGCCCTTTACCAACACTTATAATTTACAAGTTAATGTTGATGGTGTATTCCTACCCCATGAACCGGCAATACATCTTAAAAATATTTAAGAGGCAATTTATCTGGAAACTTAATATTTAGTTACTTTTTAATGTCAAAAATTCGTTACAGATCTTCTATAAAATTATTAGATAGATGGTATTGCCGGTAAGAAATATCAACAACTGATAAAAAATAAATTGGGTTTTCATGCAAAAGTTTGGTATAGTTTTTGGATAGTAATAAAAGAATTAAAGCAAATAAAGTAGAAACATTTCAGCCTGGATTCCTAATATAATATAATAATATAGATTTTTCACATTTAACGTTATATCTGCAATTCTATTACGAAATCTGTTTAAATCATGCTATATATTATTGTTGTTTATAAAAATTCAAAACATAATGAAAGAAAGTTTAATTCACTAACAAGGAAACGTTCTCAGGTGTGTCTCACCGATTTTGATGAACTTGAAATATGTTATAGAGCATCGAAAAGTAAGAGACACGTATTTTTTTTATCTGCGGATACGCACATTTAGGGGGTGAAAACTACCCCTAAAGTTTACCCCCAAAAACAGTTTTTCCTTAATATTTCAAGTTCTAATGAATTTTTTTCGAATGAAACAAAATGGAAATGACGTCAAATAAATATACTAACCTTCTGCAAGCAATTCGGTTTCCGAGGGTGGCAACCCTTATTCTTTATTGCATAAAAACGATTTTTTTTTTTTATATTTTTGCGTCACAAATATAAAAGTTTTAGTTAAAAACCATTCAAAAATATTTGTTTACATACGATTTTGAAAAATAAAGTTGACCTGTTTTTGCGTATTCATAAAAAAAGCTCCTCAAGGGGGTAAACAACCCCTAGCACTAATACGCAAATAATGTATATTCTTTCAGACATCAGTTTTTCGTGAAAACCAGTATTAAGGGGTTTGGAGTCGCTGATTACGAATCTTATGTTATATTTAAAAAATTCAAAATGGCGGATCCAACATGGCGGACAAACTTTTGAAAAATACACCAATTTTTATAAAAAAAATAAAAAAATAAATAAAAGTACCCCCCTAAATGTGCGTATCCGCAGATAAAAAAAAATACGTGTCTCTTATTTTTCGATACTCTATAACATATTTCAATTTCATCAAAGTCTTGTAAGCTAATCTGTTACGGAGATATCACAAATCAAAGTTTGACCTATAATGATTCAAAATTATTATTATTTTTTTTTTCTTTAATACCTTGGACGAAGAAAACTTGATATATTTAAAAACATGGTTTTTGCAGTTGGTTCAGTTTAAACATTTCATATATGCTACCATTGTTAATTGTTCGTAGTGTATATTAATACAAATAATATTGTAAGCTAAACAAAGTTATTTGATGTAAAGTTCATCATCATTTATTACAATGCCCAAAAGAAGTTGATATTCCATTAAACTGAATGTACTATTTATGTTTTACTTTCCATAAACATTGTAAAAGTTATATTTCCTAAATTAAATTAATGAATTATGGAAACCAATAATACTTATAATTAAAAAACTGCATTAGGCTTAGGACTAAATCATAAGAAAAAAGAATTGAAAATTAAATACCTCAACTTATTGATGTTTTAATCAGATGGTTAGTGTATTTCCTTAAGAACACATTACATTTAAAAACCTTACTATGAGCTATGAGTATACATAAAATTACTTAAAAAGATCACGTCATTTGAAAATACTGTAAAGAGACATGCACAAATTAATTCTAAACATCAAACAAATTAAGATAAACCAGCTTATAAATATAGAATATGCTAAAGAAAAAAGACAACAATCATGCAAACCCACTTAATAATGAGTAAGTAAACTAAATGCGTAGTAGAAGTACAAAAAATCTAAACAAAAAAACTTCAAATGCTGAAAGTTGAATAAGGCAAAAGTTGTTAGTCAAACATGAACCATGGTAACATTGTTGATACAAACAAAATAGGCGGAAATTCGCAAAATACCAAGATAGTATAAGTCAAAGTTTAACGTTTATCCAATCCATTAATAATTAAAAAAAAAAAAAAAAATTTAACAATTTACCTAAAAAATAGTATTTGTTACAAAGATCATTTTGCTAAAGGACAAAACAAGAACGAACAATTTTATGTTTTTACGTTTTAAAAATATGTTCGAACAAAGCTCTTCTCGTTTTATTGAGTGATCTCTTAAAAGTAGCATTTTTCGAAATTGTGTTGTTCTTTATCAAAATTTCTCTGTTTATTTTTTTTATAATAATTCTGGTTAATTTTACAAAAATTTCAAAATTTTTTCCATTTTTTTTTTTGGGACTTTTTTACTCACTCCTGTCGAGGGCCCTTCCTACGTCGACGGATCGATAGCTTAACTGCAGTATTTCCACTTCCGTGCTCCGCTCTATGCAACGAGACAAGATATAGCCCCACATAAATAAGATTTTTGAACCAATCAGAGATCGTTGGATGGATTTTAAAGTAGTAGTGGTGGATGTTGCAGTAGTAGTAGCAGTAGAAGGGGTGTGATCAGCCGATTTAAATGATTGTTTTATGTTTTTTTAATTTTGTATAAAAAATTCAAAAAGTGGTATTTCCAAATTTGATCAAATGTATTTATACATTTTTTTTTTCAAATCCCATATGAAAAGCACGGGAAGATATGTGTGTAGCATTAGTAGTAGTGGTGTGTCGCAACAGAAGCAGTTGTGATGGTGGTGGTGATAGTAGTAGTAGTAGTAGTAGGCAGAGGGATCATTTTTAAGTCATCGATCCGGCACAGGACAGACGAGAATTAAAAAAATGAAAAAAAATATATTTGTTTAGATATCAACTCGCTTCATATTAAAAAATGTATTTAAAGGATTTTTATATATTCCTTGCATTCAATGAAAATGAGATTATAAAAATTACTTTGCAGCGTGTTTTTGTGTTTGGGACTTATATTTTAAAAAGTCATGAAAATTTTGTAAAATAAAGAACAATCGAAAGATCAAAGCGTTTATAATGAATAATTTGCTTGAGAAGTGTTTAATTTCGTTTATAATTAAATAAATTTATATACTATACAGCTAAAAACATTTCAAAAAAGCCCCGCAAAATGAGAAAAAATTGTGTTCCAGTTTTATAATGCGTTCCTAAAATAACGCAATGTTTTTATTATTTAATTAGTTGAATTTTTAACTTTTAACAGCAACAACTTTAGCCTGAAAACATAGCTTTAAAACAAAATTCGAAAATTCTATACCCTTTTGAAAAAATTTTTATGCAACATTCGAAAAACAAAATTAAATAATGTAACATATACATATGAATATTTTCCATTAACCATAAATCCATAAAGTAAGACTAACAACTGAAAATTTTAACGAAACCAACTATAGTAAATACAGTAGCAGCGTGTGAATATTATGATTAAGCAAAAATATGGTAAAGAAATGAACGAAACAATGAAAGAAGACAACACTATTGTTCGAATCGAAAACGAGAGTGTGCAATGTCAAGCTAGTGCGTGGGGGGAGCATTTTAAGTGTGGTCGGCACTGTAGAGCTCAATTTGCAGGCACAATTCATTTGGAGTCAGAAAATAAACGATGCAATGGGTATGCAATAAAAGTGCAAATGATACAATCATGCGGCAATTTTCTATTTGCTCTCGTATCTCAATGTGGGCTGCATTGATTTTGCAAAAAATAAAGCGTAAAAACGAAAACAGATAAAATTATTATGCAACTTTAGTTGGGTGATTTTATGCTGAAACATTGATTCAGTTGGGGGCGCCTATACAGTGCGCGGTATAAAAAGACCTTTGTGGCATTTTTGGAAATCGAGTTAATTTATTAAAAAGCGGCCAAGTGCGAGTCGGACTCGCCCATGAAGGGTTCCGTAGCAGCAAGTAACATAATATAAAAGTTCTTGTAGTTCGTTGTAACTTTGATCGATGTTTTAATAATAGTGTATTTTTTTTAAATTAAGTTATTGATAAGTAAACATTATAATTAGGTACCTAAATGATGGGATTTAGATCTAACTAATATATATGCGAGCCCATATAGGCTTGTTTTTTTATTTGAGTTGATTGAATGAAAGGTAAATTGCGGTTTACGATTTATGACGTATTAAAAAAAACTACGCACTAGATCTCGTTCAAACCAATTTTCGGTGGAAGTTTGCATGGTAATGTACATCATATATTTTTTTTTAGTTTTATCATTCTCTTATTTTAGAAGTTACAGGGGGGGAGGATACACATTTTACCACTTTGGAAGTGTCTCTCGCGCAAACTATTCAGTTTAGAAAAAAATGATATTAGAAACCTCAATATCGTTTTTGAAGACCTATCCATAGATACCCATACGTGTGGTTTGATGAAAAAAAATTTTTGAGTTCCAGTTCTAAGTATGGGGACTCGCACTTGGCCGCTTTTTTTTCTATTTTTGTGTGAAAATCTTAATGCGGTTCACAGAATACATCTACTTACCAAGTTTCAACAGTATAGTTCTTATAGTTTCGGAAAAAAGTGGCTGTGACATACGGACGGACAGACAGACAGACATGACGAATCTATAAGGGTTCCGTTTTTTGCCATTTGGCTACGGAACCCTAAAAACTAATTGGATTTTTGGATGAAGGGAAGTGCAGTTGTTAAACCTTTCCTATCTATTCCAACCATACTGTCGTGTAACGTGTCATTCGACCTGGAGATCTTTTGTACATAGTACCATTGCTTTAGCCAATCATAGCAGGTGATTTGAATTATGCCGAAAATCAACCAATCAGTGAATAAATTCACTCAGCAATGCTGTTTATTATTCGTAAAGTACGAATTTCTATTGTTTATAATTATAATGTAACACAAATAAGTCTAGGTTTTGTAAATAATACTTAGTAGAACTTAAATAAAAATCTGAAAAAAATTTATTTGTTTCTCCTATGTATAGTTACTTCTATAGTAAAAAAGGGTTAATATAGGGAGTTATCTAGGTGGGAATGTTAGCAGTATTATTGCAATTTTCAGAAATATTTCAATCCAAAACATGCTCTACATTGCTACGAAAATAGTAAATTTTGTATACTTTTGTTAGTTTTTCAAATATCTAAAGAAATTTACAAGTAAATACAGCTAACTTTACAGAATATTATTTTATACTTCCCTTTGTCGTACATCGATTTTAAATTATTATCAATGAATTTGATATTCCTAGGAAATATTTTAAGTATTCCATTTATAGGAACTTCAAGTTCAATCAGTATCATAGTACAATATAAATTCATTCAGCTGTAAATTCATCGAGTAATCAAATTTTTCTTGCCATGATGCGAATTTTAGCCATATAGAATAAAAGTACTCTAATATGTAGTAACAAATAAATTGTGAAATTGCAGAAAATTTACCTAGGCTTAGAATGCATGTCTAGTTTTGCAGAAGTTATACAGAGTGATCCAAAAGTATGGAAACGGCTAAATAACTTTCAAGGAATGCATTTTGGAAAAAAAAGGTCACATTTGGACGCAAAACTTCTGATCTTTCCAAATCCGCAGTAACAATGAAGGTTCCCCTTTATAGAACAATTTTGACCTTGATATGACCTTTGAGGTCATGGTTAAGATCATAGTCGGATGTAAAATTTTCCGCTCTTTCCATTTCCGTGGTCAAAAATATGGGTTTCCATTTAAAAAAGTCAACTTGATCTTGAACTGACCTTCAAGGCCATGGTCAAGGTCAAATCTACGGCCACCATTGAATAGTCAGGGAAAATTCCTGAAACTTTTGTCTAGAACTTTTTTCTACAAAATGCATTCCTCAAAAGTTATTTAGCCGTTTCCATATTTTGGGATCACCCTGTATAATTCCAGAGACAACGGCGTGGATGTGGTAGAATTTTGTCTCCTTTGGGGTGCTTTATTATAGTGAGTCCCCTCCGTCATGTTGAATCCGCAATTTTCAATTTTCAAAATTTGATGTTAAATTTGTGATTAGCGACTACCAAAACTCCTGTATACTGAATTTCATGAAAATCTGTGAGATTTTTAAAATTTGTTGTCCGCCATATTGAATTTTAAATTTTGAATTTTAAAAATCTGATTTTAATCTCATAATCAGTGACGATAAAAACCCCTTGGTACAGAATTTCACGAAAATCTGTACGATTTTCAGAGTTTCAGATTTTCAGAATCTGCACTATAGAAAATCCGCCATTTTGAAAAGGTTATGAGTGATTGTGATCAGCAAAAAAACATTTTTCTGTAAGTTCAAATATTCCGATTACCGTTGATCATAGTAATAATTGCATTGCAAAACTCTATTGCCTTGAAAAAAAAATTATAAAAAAAAAAATTTCAAATTTGTTGTTACTTTTTTTCGAAAAAGTCGCCATATTTAATTTCCTATTAGAAAAAACTCAATTTTGACGACAGATTCTGAAAGAGCACACTCAAAACTAGTAAGATTCATGGTTTTTATTGGAAAATAAATGTCATTTAATTGTAAGAATGAGGTTTCAAACTGCACAAAAAAATTAGGTTCTTTGGGCATTAATGGGTTAAGGTGATTGTTAATTTTAAAAAAAGGGCAAATACCAATTCTTTCGAAAATATTGAGTGTAAATATTTTCAAAAGGAGATTTCTACGAATATTATTTTGGGAGATATTGAAACTCAAAGTTGAAAATGACATTTTTACTTTGAGAACTTATAGCTTGATTGTACAACACAGAAGAATTTGAAAAAAAACCTTTTAAAGGAGAAAATACCTGTTTCAAAATCCTTCACTTGTATTTAGTCGCAAATTTGTTCCCCAAGCCCATAAAAACTTCACAAAAAAATTAAGGGAGAATTTTCTTCTTCTATTTTATGACTCTAACTAAGCGGTAGGGAATGAAAAATGCAATTTCGATACATAATTTTCAAAGTAGAAAGTGCAAGCTTCAAAATGAGCTTTAATTCATCCAACTCGATTCATTTTTCACGAAGATAGAGTGGTATAAAAATTAGAAAAATTTTACTATTTTTTTGGTGAACGCCAGCGTATTGAAAATTATATCCGCGTATTCCACAAAAATAAATTCAGCTATTTTTTAATAATTTCGCTTAAAAACATCCATAGTTATTGATTTGTTTGTCAACTATGATCGATATTCTTTTTGACAGATTCTCTTTTATAACAAAGTTGCCATCACGTATTATATTAGTATTAGAGCGTCAAAACACATATGATATATGAAACACCCTGTATAAATTATATCAGGATTTACAATGACCTAGAACCCACAGTATCCTGGACCTCCGTGACTAACCCCGGCTAATTAAGTAATTTAAAAAATCAATAAGAGGAAAACAACAATCCTTCCGATTAAAGAAGGAGAAAATTGGTGCTCTTTAGTCAACTTCAATTCGACTTATCTTTGGTGGTACGAGTAAACTGCGGTCAGCCAATAAAAGATTGTGTCAGACCGAGGATCACATTGCAGGTTATTTCGTAACCCCTAAATCGTGGGTATCTTCCTTTTAAGATTTCTTCCTTCACCACCGACAAGGGAATAAGTTAGGAGTTTCAGGGAGCGAACTCATCCAATTTGGGAAATATTCAGAATATTTAGCTGAGAAAATCTGCCTTTTCGCCGCTCTTGGTTCAAAGGAATGAAAATTTCATAAACTTTGCAATATTTTCATGGCAGGCAGCTTTCTCTAAAACAGCGGGAAAATTTTCTTTTTCTCATGGAATATTATTCTGACTGAAACTTGAATTCTCGAAAAGTCCAACCCGCACTCCCGGTGGTCAGAAAACATAAAAATTTTGCACCGTATTACCCCTAATTTTTGGTCTGTTTTATTTAGGAATAGCACGATATCCCAGCCCAGGGGATGCCCTTCTATTTGGGGCGTGATTATGCAACGATGATGGCACTGATGTCGTTGCTACCTGCGGGGTGTAAAATTTGCAAGGCAAATAGTCCCGACACAGAGAAATTGAAATGGGAGGCTAATCAGAGGCGTAACTCAATTTCAGGTATATTTCATACCGAGCACCAGATGCACTATCTCTCGCAGAAATGGATTTCAATTTAAAGTCCCAGTTGTTACCTCTTAGACCTCGCTTCACGCTCATATAATTTCTTGCACCTGCAAAAACTGAATTCTAAATTCTCGACTCGGCTCAGGACTTTTGACTTTAAAATTTCATCCCTTCGTAGTGTCCTCCATCCGTCCCTTAAAATTTCACGGGATATATTTTGTATTTTCCATTATAACGTGCTGCTAAACTACTTTCTGCTTGCATGCCAATTTTCCTGCGCCGTAACTCGATTGACCCAGTTCTGATCTATGAACCTAGAAAAAAAAAACGTGAGAAATGGTGCAACCACCCCTTCCCCTTTACTCCCTTTCTTTCATGTCAAGCGCAATGTTAATAATAGCTATAATAAATCTAGAGAAGGTTCCATGGTACCAGTCGACTGAGTTTAGAATCTAGAAACATCGACACAACTAATCTTTCTTCGTAACTGAACGTGCTTCCTGAGGTTAATCTTATAAGTTTGCCACATTTTCTAGGAGGAAAATCACGTCTTCTCCTCTCCCCCCACCCCATAATTCCAGGGAAAAGGGCAAAAACTGTAATGGCAGTCATAGGGAGCATTTTTATACAGACCAGAGATTATCACCAGCACACTAGCATGTTCATGTACCAAATGTCTGCAATCGGAAGTGGTGTGATGACGGCATGACTCGGTATAAGCTGTAAAGTTTGCAAAACCATAAAAGATAGTATCAGCAGACGGAATAAATTTGCAAAATTGGGTCAACTGATTGGGAAACGGTCTGATAACTGGGGAAAGGATTCCATTGCAGACAAGACAGATAATTCGGTACATTTTCTTCCATTTTATCTAATCCCTAATGTAAATGTGTCACCCTATAATAGTAGATTTCACTTTAAATTTATTTTACGAATTTGCTGAATTCAGAAAGTTGTGTTGTCAAATCGTGGAAATTTAGTAAATGTTTAGAGTCTTCAGAGAACCTACTTTTTTTCTTTTTTAATAAATAACAAATTAAAATAGGTAGACATAGGTATGAGCGTAGGGTAAGTAGTATTAACACGTTGACTGCCATGGGGGTCACCGGTGACCGGCACCCACTAGCTGAATGTGTAGCTGAATAAAATGCTGGCAGTCAACGTGTTAACGTCATCCACCTTTCAATAAAATCTTTTTTTTTTGATACTAATGTCCGTACAATGAAAATAGAACAAGTTGTAGAAGTGGTTGGAACATATTAAATCATATACATATGCTTAGATTTATCGTTTTCAAGATAAGATATAGAACCTTTTTTATTTATATTCGACGTTGGAATTGTGTTCTTTTGGTCTTCATCCACTAATGGAAAGTTTATGAAAATCGACTTTTATAATAATCGCTATAAATACTCACGTATGAATACATTCAAATTCGACCAAGTCGGAAATGTGTGGGCTAACAATTTCAAAATAAATAAAGCATGTGTAAAAGCAATGTCATACATTTCTAAAGTCTTAAAGATATAAAATTTAGCACAACTTCTTCAAATAATTACGTCACCCATTGAAGCTGACCATGAATTGTTCTAAAAGCTCCTACGTTTTCATATAACTTTGTGTGGCATCATCTCCCTATTCCCAAAAATGGAAGTCTAAGTTATAATTTTTGTCCCGATTTTTTCTGGCATCCATCCAGAAATAGCAACCTTCGTATTTCTCTGCGGCATAGAAATTCTTCCCCCAACACTGATTAATGCCCTTTGTCTTTTAATGCAACTTCCTTGTTGTCCCGAGGAGCAAGCGAAGTTTTATGACTTTATAGCAAGTTGACCATATTTTTCTCTGAAAATTAAATGAAATTTTTCCCTCAAAGAAATTAATTGCTTTTGATGAGGAACAGACGAAGAACCATGTGCTGCTCCCGCCGAAAAGAAAAATCACAAATACAAATAATTACTAGGACAAGCTAAAATCAGGAAGACGTAAAAATATCTTAGATTCTTTCTTGAAAATTCATAATAAGAACCGACGACCTTGTGGTTGCGGCTTTTATATTGTCTGTCCCCCCTAATTTTTGGCACGGCAATTTTCGCTATTATTGCACCAAGAGCTCTTGAGTTGTAATTACAAAATTAATTTCACGCTATGACCTTGGTTTCGGGTCTTAAATGGAAAATAAAATTGTAAAGACTCTTGGAGTGCTAAGACTCCAAAATTTGAAAATATGATTATCAAAACAGAAACCAATAAAGCCACTGTCGAGTCAGGAGTGGCTCTTGGAGATGGGATTACGGAGGCACTTAGCAGCGATCCCCAGAATTATTCCTGGCGGACATAAAGTTGTCAAGATGCCAGAATATATGGCACACCATTGTAATGAAGCCAAATAAAAGAACATTTTTGCAAATACGCCGCAGTATCACAGTCCCAGCCGCTGTTGACATGGGATGCGAAAATATCTGAGTCGCGTGTTTTAGCCAGAAAGCCACGTAACACAGCGAACGAAAGCAAAACATCCGTTCGCTCGACTTGGCTTGGTGTCAGGTGTGGGATTGTATTCGTTTTACCTTTTCTTTCCCATCTGCCCATGAACGCGATTCAAGTTCGTACAAAAAGGGGAGCGTACCTATAGCAGCAATAGATCATGTCGACATTGAATTTTGGGGCCACATCGAGCCAACCGGCTAATGCAACCAAAGAAGAGTCGCGGTACCAGGCCTGAAAGCCTTTCGACGTTAAAGCCGATCCCAACTATCGATTTTTTGGACAGAATTCAAGGAGATATAAATTGAAGGGGAACTCCCTAGGGACACGAGGGCGAGATGTGGGCCTATATGATCCTTTTCTTTTTTTAACGAGCTTTTCACCAGCAGGTAAGATAGATGGTGCCGCCACCTGTGCATTGCACTGCCCCTCCTCAGAAGGGAACATTTCAGGACAGCTTTGGATGTTTAATGAAACTGTGAGGCTGAGCCGACCTTAAGGGCATTTAAGGTACCGGGATTTATCGTTCATTTGACTTTCTGCCTTGCTCAAAATCCCTCCCCAAAAGCAGAATCTTTACCCTTTTTAGTTTGAGTTTTATAAGGCTGAAAAGGGATTGAAACATAATGTCCTAAATTTAACACAGACTAATTATAACGTTCCAGATCCAGATATACATGACCGTTTGTTAAAAAGGATTTTTCTTGTAAAATGCCGAAAAACTACCAGCTCAAAACCAGAACTTTCGACATTTTGAAGCACAGAGGTCAGAAGAAACATTGCAAAAAAAACTACTGTATCAATATTTACGATAAATCAAATCAAACGAAGATGTGTATAATTCTCAAAAAGGAGAGACGGCAAGATGCCTATGAGATTCCACTTCAACGATTAAAGGTTAAGGGTAATAGATCTGCCCATCAAATGATTTAAGAATTTCCATCCCTCAGGCACTTTACAGGACTTATATTTTCCCTCTTTGATCCAGAGAAGATAAAATCATGTCGGTGAAAAGTTGATTCACCTTTTGTTTGTAGATGTAACATTCAAACAAGTCTACATTTACATAGACTCTATACTATCCTTTCCAGCTTTGTACATAGCATACAGATAAGCTTAGTAGCACAGTCATCACTGTTGATATTCCTGAATGCGCAGTGAAGATATCTTTATTAACATAAAATATACTTTATACACTCTTGCCGCAAGCACTGAACCATTTAAGGACCAAAATAACATAGCAACCCATCTGCTGTATCCGCAGAATCGTGATATCTGATTAATTTCGGGAAAGGTCGTACTTGGGCGGAAGGTACCACATTTAGAAAATAATTTTATTTCTAGATTTTCGGTCCTAAATTAAAGTTTCCATCCATTAGACAAAAGTCCGCGTTGATCCACTCGCTTGAAGGCGTCATAGCTCTGCATAAAATAACACACTGCAGAGGCATGTGCCCGTAATAGTTAGACATTAACCAATAATAACAACACAAAAAAAACAATTTCCCACGTAACCTGTAATTTAAAGTAATGTAAAAAAAATTACTTCTTCCCTTTCCTGTTATTAAAATGACCAGAACGTGATTCTGTTCGTTGTACACGAAGATATGAAAGCATTTTTAGAGCCATTACAGTAATCTCTTGTTTATTGGATTGCGTGATTGCTAAGAATCGGGGGTTCGTCAGAATCAATTAGGGTTATCCACGTAGTTAACCCTTTTCAATCCCAGACTTGATTTTGGATTAACCTCGAAAATTCACTTGATATTTTAACTAGGCCCTTTGAGGTAGTATTTTATGCAATATGAAATCCACCGTCGTTTGACTCACATAAACTTTAGTGGAGCAAAAATCGATCAGTTACTTTAACCCATCTATATGTATTTCTAAAACCAATAATTTGCTCAACTTAAATGTGTGCTGTAATAATTGACCCATAATAACTTCTTTATATAGCACAACACAGCTAATTGGTATACTAAAACGTATAAGGTGTTTTCACAATTTGTTGTATTTCCTCTTGTATCGTTGTATAGTGTGTAAAAAAAATCGGTTGCCATAGTAGCAACTATGAAAATTTGCAGTTGGTATAATAGGAAATACAAGAAAGCGTCAAGACCCCTATACAAAATTCTACAAATAATTTACTAGGCATATATCTTCCACTTTATTTCTAATTTCCATAATAATGCAAGTGGCAGCAAAAATGAATGACAATTTTGGAATGGCTTTAGCTTCGGAACGGGGACGGTTTATGTTTTTGGAACCGTTGCTATGTCCACGCCGGGAACTGTCATGTTAGTTGTCATTGGAATCGTGAAATCTAGAAACCTACGACACCATTGTCGAAATGAGCCGATCTGTGATTTAGATTGCATTTCCATGTCAGATGTCAAGGCCGTGTTCCGTCAACGAATACGATTCTAAAATGGGTGAAAACCTTCCGTACGACGGGTTTAGTTAGACACGAACCTTGGAAGCTTTATTCAGGAACTAGCGACCCGTCCCGGCTTCGCACGGGTGGACATGATTTTTTTTAAGTGACCTTAATATAATCATTGTACTAATTTTCATTAAAATTTGTTGAAATCGAGAAATTTTAGTCACCATATTGGATTCGCCATCTTGAATTTGGAAGTTTTGCTAATATTCACAATTAGTGGCTTCAGAATAATTATTGTACTACTTTTCATTAAAATCGGTTGAAATCGAGACATTTGGTCTCCATATTTTATCCGCCATCTTGGATTCGCAAATTTTGACAATATTCTAAATTAGTGGCCTCAGAACAATCAATTTTCGTTAAAATCCGTCGAAATCGCAACATTCTGGTGGCCATGTTGGATCCGCCATCTTGGATTTGGAAATTTTGATATCATTTGAAATAAGTGGTCTCAGAATAACCATTGTACTAATTTTCATTAAAATCCGATGAAATCGGGAAATCTTGGTCGACATATTGGATCCGCCATCTTGGATTTGTAAATGTTGATAACATTCAAAATCAGTGACCTCAAGATAATCATTGTACTAATTTTCATTCAAATCCATTGAAAGCGAGAGATATTGGTCGCCATATTGGGTCCGCCATCTTGGATTTGTAAACTTTGGTAATATTCAAAATCAATGACTTCAAAACAATCATTGTACTAATTTTCATTAAGGTCCGTTGAAATCGAGAAATATAGGTCGCCATATTGGATCCGCTATCTTGAATTTCTAAATTGGATATAGCCTATGTTACTCAGGGTGAATGTATCTTTTAATGGTGAAAGAATTTTTGAAATCGGCACAGTAGTTTTTGAGTTTATTCATTACAAACATACACACAAAAATACAAATCTTTCCTCTTTATTATTATATTAGTGTAGATGTAGATGTAGATGGAGAACTTTCAACAACGGTAAAGCCAGTGCATTGTGCAGAATGGTGGTAATTTGAGTGATGTGATGATAAAATATATCAATCTTTGCACACTTGCAAACTTCACATTGCGTTTTGAAATCCCTTCAACTGTTTCATTAATGATTTTCTTAAATATATTATGAACACAATTCTTGTAAACTGACGTTTGCATTTTAGGTACCAATCCATTGTTTTTTTAATTTGTAATCGATAAAATTAGTAAAAAATAAGCATAAGAGCAGAAGAAAAAAAAAAAGAAATAGTTATTTTCCTCCTTTCAATAAATCCATCGGATCAATACCATTCTCGTATTTGTGCAAGAATTTATCTCGAAAATATAATTCAAAGGCGTAAGACCCCATCACTAGCTGATAACCTTAAGCCGCAATAAATATTTAAAATGTGAAAGCAATAACTTTCCATAGACTAATGAAAGCCTCAATATCAGAGTATAGATCTGCTGAAATAATATTTTTTCACATGACCTCCCAGGATGATACATTGAAAGGAAACATAAATCCCACTTCTTAACTCCTCAAATCCCATGCACTAAAAACAAGGGATAAAGCCTCGAAGCGTTCTCTCCATTCAGATGGAATCCTTCTTAATATTTACCTAAGAAGCAAATTGGCAAATGAACCTGCTCCCACTAAAGATACCTGCACATTGCCGGTGCGACGGTGGCGCCACCAGATTAGCTCAAAGAAGACGTTCCCTCTATAAATAAGTTTTTGTTGAATAGACTCGGATTGGAGCATCTTCTGGGGTTCCGTACTCATACTCCGATAATTGTGGCGAAACGTTGGCTCATAACCTTCGACATTTGCCCGAAGGTATTAATTGAACTTCTCGATGTATCTTAAAAATCTCTCATCAAGAGGGCCGAGACAGCTCAAAGACCTCTAGAAGCTCTAAAAAAGACGATCGTTTACATAAAATTGCGTCAATAACAAATTGCCCCTCATCTAATTTACATCAGACCAGAATCTTGCCGTCGTCGTCGTGCTATGGAATCAATTAATCTCGGAAGTGAGTGGATATTTGCTCAACGATCTAAAAATAATAATGCCTTTGTTTACGGGAGCGGGAAGAATGGTGATAAGAGCAGCAAAACTACAGGATGACATGCAAAAGAAGGAAGTGTAAAGGAGATAAATACGTCTTTATACACTTGGCCCCGATTTTTGTCTCAATCTTCCCAACTCAGCTGTTGTAGATCTTATCTGCGAATTTTAAAGTTTGTGGGGCAACAAGAAGGAAAATCGTCGCACAATTTAATTTTAGGTATAGTACAGTCAATCTGTCGTGAAAATAACGTTTAGGTGGAAAAAATTTTCTAACGAGCAAATGTACGTGGAATCGTTGAAGGGTAAGGAGACAAAGTGATTTGTCATAAATTTGTCACTTTCACACCCTACACTTTTTTGAAAACTCAAAAAAACTCAAAAAAAATTTTTTGAACGCATTTATCTCGGATTCTATGCATTTTTCAGAAAAATTTATAGAACAAAAAATGTAGAGAATGTTAAAACCTACAATTAATGTCATTGACCCAATACCGTACGACAAAATCTGCGCGCTGTAGGTGGCGCTGAAGTTCGTAAACATGTGTTTTTCGACTTTTTTGTCCGCAAAACGTTTTCTTTCAGCAAAAAAGTGAATGAGAAAGTTGTTGCTCATAAAATTACGTACAATATTTATTTAAAACATTTTTCTGTACGACTTACCTTTTAAGAGTTATAGCGCAACAAATGCTATGGCTTGTAGGTAAAACCAGGTAACTCCATTCGTAAGATTTTAAAAATATATTTTTTCAAAAATCAAAAAAATAATATTTCTCTTAGATGTTATATAATTGTCGATTTGAAGTTCTAAGAAAACGGTGTTGAAACTAAAATTTCTGGAAATGTCTGAAGGAAATGTCTGAAGGAAATGTCTGAAGAACACACTTTGTTGCGGTATAACTCGAAAAAGGTAAGTCGTAGCGAAAAATGTTTTAAATAAATATTGTACGTAATTTTATGAGCAACAACTTTCTCATTCACTTTTTTGCTGAAAGAAAACGTTTTGCGGACAAAAAAGTCGAAAAACACATGTTTACGAACTTCAGCGCCACCTACAGCGCGCAGATTTTGTCGTACGGTATTGAGTCAATGACATTAATTGTAGGTTTTAACATTCTCTACATTTTTTGTTCTATAAATTTTTCTGAAAAATGCATAGAATCCGAGATAAATGCGTTCAAAAAATTTTTTTTGAGTTTTTTTGAGTTTTCAAAAAAGTGTAGGGTGTGAAAGTGACAAATTTATGACAAATCACTTTGTCTCCTTACCCTTCAACGATTCCACGTACATTTGCTCGTTAGAAAAATTTTTCCACCCAAAATGACAGATTGACTGTACTAGTATAAATCATTAAAATTGAAACCTCTGCCTCTACTAAAAAGATGTGGGATTATTTATATACAAAATCTACAGTATTTTACCCATTATCCACACCCAATATAATACAATACACGATTATTGCAATTATTCTTTAACTTTATAAACTTTAGAGTCGCTCAGAAAACAAAAAACAAAACCAGCAAGTAATTTACACAACCAAAATAAATGAATCTTAGGATAAAAACAAACAAAAAAATGAATTGCGTAATCTTAAGAAGTTGAAAGTGGAGGTGTGAGTATGTTAGCTAAAGCGATAGATAGAACGCAGACCGCCCCGGCTTTACAGCGATGAAGAAAATAAATGCGGAATAAAATTCATTGCCAAATTACCGAAACGACAGCTTGTTAATAATTCTTCTTCTCTATTTAAAATAAAAGAAACAAAATATATTAATTTGTTGGGAAACAATTTTTTACTTGTCTCTGTCTTATCTGAGAGTTCTGCATAGTTGCCACATTGGATTACTCGTCTTTTATGATTCATTCATTATCTTTGCACAACGCTTCGGAGAGCAGATAATCATTCAATCAAGTTCTAATTATTTATGTAGAATTCCCAGAGTGAAACCAAAAAGGTTAATTTGTTACACATTTTTGTTTTTTCTGGTTAACGTCTTAACTACTGTCTAGAAGTAAAATTCTAAGATGTATATAAAATAGCCAAATAAGCGGTAAATTCAGAAGCATAAATTGAAAGAAAAATTAATAAATTAGAATAGTATTCAGTTTGTAGTAAGATGATCAGAAAAAAATTGTTTTGAAGTTTTATATGCATATGCTTTTAGTGTGCTTTTTTTCGAGACTATTTTTTTTTTCAGTCCCACCTCGAAATTTTGTGGGAAATACCTAAACAAAAATTCCCTGAAAATTGGAGCCCTTAATATTAATATTAAGTACTCGACCAAGATTTCCCGAATAAAATACACGTAAACTTTGATTTTTTTTTCTTCAAAACACTACAGCTCAGAGGAATTTTATGGTATAATCTTGGTCAATGATAGGATTTCTTCAGAATTGAATGCTCTACAAAAGTGTCCATGTGGCGTAACCCTAACTTCCACCAGCGAGGTAGTACGGGTCACTAAACCCAATTGTTTCATGAAATTCTCGGTTTTTTGTCTCTATCTCGTAAATAACAAGAGCTTCACAAAAAATGTAAGTGACAAACTTGTAGGAAATTCAATTTCCTACAAAATAGTTCAAGAACACCAAATCGCTAACATCGATATTTCTTGAGATACTGGGCTTTGAAGTTGAGGTAGTGTTTCTACACTTTAGCTCAATAATCCATGAAAATTCCACACTACCTCAACTTCAAAGCCCAATATCTCAAGAAATATCGATGTTAGCGATTTGGTGTTCCGGAACTTTTTTGTAGGAAATTGAATTTCCTACAAGTTTATCACTTACATTTTTTCTGTAGCTCTTGTTATTTACGAGATATTTATGAGATTTCAAGTAAATTTTTTAAAATTGGACACTAAATTTTAAATGAAGTATTCTAAAAATCTGGAATTAGCTATTGTGCATGTATCTAATCCATTTATCAATCATCTGCCAGGAATCTGTCTCTCAACTCCAAGCGTTTGATATTTATCATTATATCTTCGGAGATACGTCAAAAAAAGAATCATCAAATTAGTCCACACATCATAAAATTATAGATCATTAAAAAAAATACACAGAGGTCGAATTGATAACCTTATTTTCGGTTAAAAAAAAATACGGAAATGGTACTGCAAGCGTCTACCACAACAATCTGTTTTTAATTAACTAATGCTGATATCAATATGACGAACACGAGAAGAGATCAGTGTACATTTCCACTTTCAAACATTTTTACTTGATTCAATATTCTCTACTTAACAAGATAGTACGACTTACCTAAAAGGATTCGTGTGTCGGTAAAAAGGGTTATGACCTTAAATAGTTTCCCTATTTCTCCGTAATTCGTTAACTTGACATATGTTCCTCTTTAGACTTCGTAAGTAATTTATTGACAAGAATTGATTGCCATCAACAAATATTGGGTGATAGCCCCAGAACAATTCCATATATCTCATCCCTTCTACCCTATTTTCACCCTCTCGACCCATTTTATCATATCAAACAGCAAATTGGGATTATATTCATCCCCAAAGTATCCGGAAGAAAAATTATTCCGATTTGATTTTGCACATCCTCCTTCGACCTTTTAGCTTTAGTCACAGATAAGGGTAAATTTATGTGCGCACTTTTAACTGCCAAGGATACTTCTGAAGCTTCAGGAAATATTTGACATCTAGCTGTAGCTATAAGATGTTAAACTGTTTCTATTTCATCAGTTTTATAAGTGCGACTTTGAAGAAAACCTATTTAACACATACTGTAGAGTTGCTCATGTCGCAACATTCAACTGGATTTTAAAACAAACAAACAAATCCAGTTTATATGCAGGGTTTTATCCATAAAATTGTAAGAGTCGAATCTATAAAAAACATCAAAAAAAGGAGAGGTGGAGATTCAAAACAACTTTTTCATAATTTAAAGAATTTAAAAACAATAATTTCGACGATTGAGATTTTCAATTGCCCTATTAGACTCATCGTCTAGAATATAAGTAGCCAAATTGAAATCCACAACTTCGAAAAATCCTAAATCACTTGTTTAAATTTGATAATGAAAGGAAATGTGACCTGGTTCGATTTATTTGATACTGAATAATGAAAAATATTGTCTTAGTTTGCTACATCCTTTTCTCCCAATTTTATCTCTCCGAGTCCCAACTTGATTTTTCTGTTACCAATAAAGCGTATTTTTTTAAGCGCGTCCGGAGTCTGCATTTAAATGACACACATAAAAATTGAGCAAGTTACCATAAATTAGGTTTTATCGAAAGCTAATTTTTTAACATTTAATATTTAAATTCAATTTTGGACACGGTGTCTAATCACATAATTTTGGTGGCCAATTGACAAGTCCATTTTTTAAAATAAGATTTTCGTCAAATTGCCCTTTTGATAAATCATTTGTTTCGGTCGCTGTATGGCACTTCGCGCCGTCCTATTGAAACCACAAGTCGTCAATAACAAAATTCCAAAATTTTTCAAAACAAAAAGTCGTGGACCATTTCTCTATATCGCTCTGATGAGCGATTATTCGTTCGATAAAATTCACGAAGTGCTCAATAAGTTAACCCCTTGAGTGGAAATGACGGGTTACACTCGCCGCATATTTAAAGGTTTAACATGTTGACTGCCACGTAGTCACCCGTGACTGGAGCTTAGATAAAAAATTTCTAAATAAAATTAAGCTTTTTGGATATTCAAGGATAAAAGATTTTACCATCATCATTATTTCTCTCCCTAGTTTTCTACCTACATTTTTAATACTATCCTTTTTATTTGCAACCCTTTTATGAATATAAAGTTAGTCAAACGGAAAATATGAATTTTTAAATTTACTTTAATTTACCTCGAATTAATTTAATTTCTCAAAATTTAATCCAAATCATAGAGGGTAGATTCCCTGATTTGCCCAAATATCCTATTACGATTCAGTTGAATACGAATCGTATGGCGGAATCACGACCAAAATTCGAATAAGATTCCCTTAAAGTTTTAAACCCTGATTCAGTCTTATGATTCGAATTTAAATCCACAATATTGTAAGAGGAAATAGAGCCGCAGATACCTGCAACTGTTTGTTTGATGACACTGAACACGAAAATCTGAGTAGGTTAACTCGTTCGCTACCTGCCGCCACACATGTGTGGCACAACCGTGTGTTATCAGAGCCCGTCGTCACATATATACGACAGAAGTTTTTTAGCAATCTATGAAAATATGTTGAAACGCGTTTTGTTTTGAACACAATTCTTAAGTTTTAAAACGTTTAAATATATGAAGAGTGTTTAGTCTGAAATAATTATTAGATATATCAGATTACTTCTAAATATATATACGTAAAGTTTATTCCAATAGCTGTAATTTTATACCGAAATCATAGGCCGGGCTGTGGAAGTTTTTTCCCAGAAGACCGTGGTATCGAACCAGTTAACGAATGAGACAAATAAAATCCACTGGAGTCCAGCCACACAATTTTTGCCCGCAACGAGAATATTAAGCAACCTTGGAGGAAGACCTTCTCAAGGCCATTCAAATAAAACAGCAGGAACATGAATTGTTGGACCAAAAAAACAACTGGATCAACTCAGCAACCCATTTAGAGATTAATTTTTAACTGACAATGAGTCACTGAGTGGCTTACTTAATCCCAAACGAGCAGAAATCCCGTGCAACGGCAGGTGCTTCTCAGGCCATTTTTCGCAAAATACAAAAAGCCGCAAATAATTTTTTCGCCACTGTTAAGCCGGGGGTGAGCTGAGCACAGCGAAAGACTCACAAATGAAAGTGCCAGGAGGAAGCGAATAAACGAAATAAATAAATTAAAAATAAAATAAAATTTGAGGGAAACTATACGTGAAAATTAAAGCGTTCGTGTGAAACTCTGTGATCAATTCAAACTGGGTCAGGGGAGCTCGTGAACGAGCGACAGAAAGGGGGTGGATGTGGGTGAATGAAAGGCATTTTTATTCGCGAATTTTACCTGTAGTAGGACAGCACTCCGTTGGACAGGACAAACCAGCGCCGCTGATATCCCTTCAGGTAGTTTGTCCACTTGAGCAGCCAGCCCTTCATTTCGGGCTCCGACTGCCCTGGGAGGGCTTTTGCACTGTCACCCATTCTCCTCCTCAATTGTCGCCTCCCTGACCCCCGAAATCGTCTTCTGTGGTGATCCGCCCGATGACTAGTTCTTCCTCCTCAGCTCCGTTCTGTTGTCGTCTGATCTTTTCAAATCTGGGTGGATGAATTGATCTGGATGTGTCTGCTTAAAATCTCCCCACAAATTCAATTTGTTTCATTAAACCGGGCCACTGGATTGCATCAAGCACACTTTAGCACCACCACGGAGCCCCGCACAAATTCGTTTCACGGTTTTTTTGGTTAATAATTTAATAGCGGAAAAGAAGTGAACAACACCTCCTCCGTCTTCCTCCTCGCTGGGGGGGACTGGATAGAACTGGCTGCAGACAAAAAAAAATCAATTGGACGTCGTTACGTTATGCAAAGCAGCAGCAGCAGCAGCACCTCAGCAGGCTGAGGTGCATTCGAAAGAGTCTCACAGTCCTGACCACTTCAGGTCTCCACCTAAAAACTTTTACTAGAAATATATAAAACTGACGTGCTCACGCAGGAGAAGGTGGACACGAAATTTGGGGAAAGAAATTAAATTCTTAACAAGTTTCCTTTCGCTCGACGACGGGCTGGTCAGGCCACGTCCACATCTACCATTTTTTCACAGGTTTCCTCGTTAAATTTTAAACGTTTCTCGATTATAATTCACACAAATATATTGTGTAAATTAATTTGATCAAATATTTATCGCTTATTATGCAGAAAATCTGCTCTAGTCGCTCTCAATTCACTTCACGGCACGACGAAAATTTTCTCGAACGTCGACACCGAGGGCAGACTTTTTTGCTGACATTTCGCGAGGTGGAGCAAGTGATTCTTCGACGAACTGCGATTGTGGAGGGGAAAGTTTTGTTGCGAAATTTCTTTCATTGTGAAGTTGGATGCAATTCGAAGCACTACGTAACTTATGTCGAAAATTAGCTGGGAGAAAAACGAATTTATAAAATTAATTAATTCACGCAATAGAGATCAAATTGAAAACCAATTTGAACTAATATCTGATAGAACTTTTAGTAGTGCCCTCTGTATGTGAATATTTAACTAAAGAGCTAACGTTATATCAAAGTCACTGCATGGCAAATTCGAATTTTATGTTACGTCCCACCCAACTGCCTTTAAAAATAGCTTTAGCAACTTTGCCAATAGGATTTTTATATTTTTAGTGCGGAATATATAAATTCATCCGTTTTTTTTATATAAATTAGAAAACAAAAATGTAGAAAAACCCAATGAAAGAATAGCCATATCATCAATACCTCCTTAATTTCGGCGACTTATCCTAATTCTTGGAAAAAGCCAGTAGTCCTAAAAAGTCTTGCCTGGATGAACTTTAATATTCTGTCCTGCGTTTACATGTACTTAAACTCGGGTTCAACTCTGCATGTAAACGAGGTAAATGAAAATTCTGTATCCTTTTTCATTCGCGTCCAACACTCTGTTCCTTGATCTATCCTGTCTTCTGAGCTACCAAGAAAAAATTCAGCTATATTCTTATCCAATATAGATGAAACAAAACTGGTACTGAAAATGTAAAGTACATTCAACTCTCCTATAGGAGCCTCGGTAGCGCAGTGCCAAAGAGAGCCGGGCTACCATTGCCGAGACCGTGGGCTCGATTTCCATTGGTCTTTGGCCACTTTGGGGAGGCCCATGTCTCAGCCGGTAGCTTGGTGGGACACGTGGTCAGCCCTGCTGCTGAGGCCGTGGATTCGAATCCAACTTACAAGGAGAAGGCACCTATTCGTCATCACCGATTTCGCTTTAATTAGGTAATAGCACATGTAGGGCTTGGCTACAAATGAAAGTACCCGAAGTGGGAACTCCGCATGGCCAAGCGTTTACAAAATAATAGTATACAAAAATTTTCACGTGGCTCTAAATCCCATTCATTGTAACACTTTCCCAAAGCGGTGGCTGGTGTAGTGGTTAACACTTGGGCTTGTGATTCAGTGGTCATGGGTTCGAATCCCTTCGTTAGTAGGGGATTTTTTTATTTTTTTTTATTTATTTACTAGCTGGGTTACCCGGTTTCACCCGGCGTTGGATAAATACTTACTAATTAAACACTCCTCAAATGTTCCAGTTTGTTATATCCTAGAAATTGTTTCAACCCGAAAACCCCTTTATGGATCCGCTATCTTGAATTCCCAAATCTTAATAATATTAAAAATTAGTGGCCTTAAAATAATTATTGTCCAATTTTCATTACAATCCGTTGAAATTGAGAAATTTGGAAATGGATATGGAAATTTTAATAATATTCGAAATTAGTGGCTCCGGAGTATTCATTGTACTAATTTTAATTAAAATCCGTTGAAATCGAGACATTCGGTTGCCATATTGGATCCGCCATCTTGGATTTACAACTTTTGATAATATTCGGAACTTGTATCCTCAGAATAATCATTGTACCAATTTTCATTAAAATCCATTGAAATAGAGACACTCTAGTCGCCATATTGGATTTGTAAATTTTGATAACAATCAAAATCAGTGACCTCAGAATAATCATTGTACCAATTTTCATTAAAATCCGTTGAAATTGAGAAATTTTGGTTACCATGTTGGGTCCGCCATCTTGGATTTGTAAATTTTGATAACATTTAAAATCAGTAACCTCAATATAACCATTGTACTAATTTTCATTAAAATCCGCTGAAATACAGAAATATTGGTCGCCATATTGGTTCCGCCATCTTGGATTTGTAAATTTTGATAACATTCAAAATCAGTGACCTCAAGATATTCATTGTACTAATTTTCATTAAAATCCGTTGAAATCGAGAAATATTGGTCGCCATGTTGGGTCCGCCATCTTGGATTTGTAAATTTTGATAACATTCAAAATCAGTGACCTCAAGATAATCATTGTACTAATTTTCATTAAAATCCATTGAAATCGAGAAATATGGTCGCCATTTTGGATCCGCCATCTTGGATTTCTAAATGTTGATAATATTCAAAATCAGTGACCTCAAAACAATCATTGTACTAATTTTCATTAAAATCCGTTGAAATCAGGAAATCTTGGTCGCCATATTGGATCCGCCATCTTGAATTTCTAAATTTGGACAGCGGATTTGAAATCCCCATCCCGCAAAACCCCTATGTACCAATTTTCATGAAAATCGCTCCAAATTTAAAATTTTCAGCCGCCATCTTGGATCCGCCATCTTGAAACCCTACGTACTATCCGAAAAAAAATTAGCCTATATGTTAAGTCGGAATATGTACTACCTTCGGACAAAAAATGAAAAATATCGATGCAAGCGTTTAGGCGTGATTGAGCAACAAACAAACAAACAAACAAACAAACAAACAAACAAACAAACAAACGAACTTTCATTTTTATATATATATAGGGATATACAAATTTACTACTCTGGCCCATTCCCCCAAACTTAAATATTATCTTCCTGGACGTACCTTGCACAAAAGATCTCGCAGGTCGCTCTAAGCCTCCTATAACGCGATTAATTCGTACCGCGTTATATGGAAATCGCACTATAAGACACTCACAATCAGAATTAATACAAATCAGACCAATTCGTCCCGCGTTGTATAGAAACCAAACTATTAGTTCAGAGCACATATTATTTTTTAATCTCCTCGAAATGGCTAGAATTTTTATTTAAAGAAATATAAGATGAATTTTCAACATCTAACTGAAAATTGAAAAATGCTTTAAAATATGTCATTAACAAAATCGTATTTAAGTTCTGGATACATATTTTCGATGTACTAAATTACTTATTATTTTATGTACATGTTTTATATTTATTGATTTATACATTTTTTAAATCAAATGAGTCTTCTTTAACGCCTTTCTGTAGGTTGCACTCTAGATTTGAATTAGATCAAATTCGTGGTTGCGGTCGAATCGATCCAGGCAATTCGCTTGTATCCTCCTTGATAATTTAAGCGATCGTATCCATAAATTCATTCCAGTACATTTGGATCGAACTCTGTTTGATCTGCGGATAAGGAATGTTTAGTTTAACATTAAATTAAATTAATTTTTCAGTGTTTTTTAACTTAAATAACGCAAAATTTACCGATAAAGCGAATGCGAATTTTTTTTGAGAATACATAAGTATTTCTTAATGTTCTAGATTAACTCTACCAAAATATTTTGACAAAATAAAATCGTTGAAAAATTAAATTAATTAGATATAACAGAAAACGTATTTGTGAATTTGAAGCATTAAAGATTTTATATGCAAATGCAAACGGGGATCAGTATGCATTTAATTTTGTTTATCCACAGAATTCAAAAATATTATTCAGAATTTCTAATTTCAATGAGGTACACTTACAGAATCAAGTTTGTCAATTGGTTCAGATTCAGTTACAGATCCAGCTTTAGGAATAGACTCCAGAGCACTTACAAGTTCTGTATCAGGATCAGGTTGACATGCAGAAGCAGATTCAGGTGCAGGAATAGATTCAATCTCAGATTCAGTTTCAGAAACAGGATCAGGTGCAGAGTCAGATTTGGGTATGAGTTTTGATTGTGCTGCCCACCTTCTATATGTTGATGAGCTGGGCAAAGGGAACCCTCTATTCCTTAGTATTTCGTAGGTCCGAATTCCAGCTAAATACAAATCTCTTGCTGCAATTTGATCTTCATCACTCCAATGAGATTTTTTATCTGGTTCACATAAACGTTTTAATTGCCCTGGAGTAAATATTTTCCTTAAATGCTCTTCTTTAGCCTTTTGTCGTTGCCTTTTCTTTATTGCTTTATTCAGAGCAAATCTCAATTTTCGTGTTTCATTTTCCGCTTTCATTATTCTAAATTCTAATGCAACCTCATATTCTATCCTAAAATAATAATGATATTAAATTAATCATTGCTTTTTAATATAAATTCATAAACTAGTTACTCTGTTTGTACTGCTTTATCTATTTTTTCTGCGTTCTCTGTTTGTGTTACTGATTCTGTAATTGGAGGTGTCCTTTCATTTTCCTGATTATTTGTCTGTTGCGCTGAATTCTTAGCATCAGATGCATTTTCGCTTTTTATTTTTTTACTTTGTATATGTATGCGGTCTGTAGTTGAAGGTTCCTCTTCGTCAATAATTTCAAGCCTTTCAGTCGTTTTGAAATTTTGTTCAAATTTCTCAAAATCATCCGGTTCATCTTCGTTTTCATCTAAGCTAGAAAAGCCAATTATCCATACATAATTTAGGTTAGATAATAGGAACTACTTACTATTCTAGAGAACATATAGGTTCTACAATTAATTCTGTTAAAAGCCACTTTCTTTCTGGACTCTCTGAAGCTTGTGATAAAGGATCTTGGGTACAATCGGTGTCCTTCGATCTAAATTAATAAAATAGAAAAGAAAAAAAAATTAGGATAAGGGTATCATTCTTAATCTAGAAATATTTTAATTTTTTTCCTCCTCCAAGTACATTTCACACAGATTCAGACTCTTAAGCATAATCTTGATCGAGCTATTCGTGAAACCATCGAAAATGTGGGGTTAAATTGGGGTGAGAGGACAGACTACTCCCAAGCCAGCCGAGAGGCAGCCATTTAAACGAAATCATGTTCAATAAATAATCGGAACGTTTACTCTTTTCAATAAAACAATAAACTTTGAAGAATTTCTACAATGTTTTAATTCTTAAAAAGAAACAAACGGATGGTCCACCATTTATATGGAGAATTTAGAAGAAAAAACGGCATCAGTCCACTTTTTGCAGAAGCTGCGCGGTTAAATAGGCGAAACAGCTTTACTAAAAATGTTTTTAATTTGTCACATTAAATCCAACGTCCTAATAAGTAGGTAAACTTAATTCATTCTTCCCCTGAACCTTTCATATTCTTTAGACAATGAAATGAGACAAAATAAATTCAATTTTGTCATAATTTAACAGTATAAGACTGCAAGTTTGCAAGATGAACGTTCATAGCATCTTCGGGTGTTAATACAATAAATTGAGAGATAGATAAAAGTCGAAAATTGCTTACCTTTCATAACAACTCATAGCCTCTTCAATTAGTCTTTTTTTAATCTCCTTTTCCTGTCTTCTTTTCTTGGCTGACAGTTTTTTGGTAGAAAGTCCTACATTTATTGTTGGTATTGCGTCCCTTTTTAAATGTCGTTTTTTTAAAGGTGTATTTAAAAGAATATCTCTCAATTGGTAGTCACTTTCTTCGAAATGCTCAGAGCAAATACTGTCGTTCTTAATACTAATTTTCTTCCTACATACTTTAATCCATTCCTTACATATTTTGGGATCTTTGGGAAAACGATGAAATTTAATGGTTTCGGCCATACATTTCTTTCCCGCATAATTTTTACAGTTTAAAACCATACATTTAACCATTTCCCTGTAAGAAAATTATTACTTTTTATCGACTCTATTCACAAAACTTGCTTACAAAGTTCAAACGATTAGAAATATTTGACTTCAGTCAGAATAATATTGTCACAATGACATTTCAGAGCAAAACAAGTAACACCGCCCTCTGCATGTGAATTTTTCTTCTAAATATCACACCAATTGAGTGTATCAGCTGTTCGCTGTCAATTTGCGGATTTGGCTGGGCGCCAAAAACATCAACGCAGCTATTCCCAAAATTTGTTATTTATTTCAGTGAAAGTGTGAAGAACGGGAGGATCCGGGTAATTCTGAGTGTTTATTATAAAAATAGCGTCATCATGTCATCGACGTCATTGTGCCAATTGTAAGAGAAAGCTATAAAAGTTGCCCACTTCGGGGCAATTCGTCAATAATTCTTGCAACGTTCCACCAATAATAATTCAATTATTTCAGCTGCAAGACAACCGAATTTAAATACGTCTGCCCCAAGTGCAATTCACCGTTCTGTTCAGTGAGCTGCTACAAAAGTGAAGCGCATCTTCAGTGTTCCGAGGAGTTTTATAAGAATTGTGTTCAAGAAGAAATGGCTTTGAGGTCCTGCCCAAATTCTATCGCTGATATCCCTGGCCTCAACGATGATATCATCCGAATGTATAAAGTGCTCAAAAGATTCGAGAGTAGAGAATCGACAAATTCAATTGATATTGAGGATTTCGACTTTGACGAGTTCCAAAGGGACCTTTTGAATGAGCGCCAATTGGATTCCGATGATGACGAAAAAGAGGAAGAAAGTAAATGAAATTTGTCAATAATTCCAGTCTTTACATCTTAAACAATTAAAATCCCTACAGAAAGTCCAGATTTATCGGAACGTTTGAAAGGAGTTAATTTAAACGACCCAGATGCGATCTGGGAACGTTTAACCACCAAAGAAAAAAACGATTTCGAGGCAATCGTACAAAAGGGAGAAATTGCCCAAATTCTTCCAGCCTTCAATCCGTGGTGGACCATCCAAAAGAAGAGGAAATTAATTGAGGATGTCTGCGATGAGTCTGATGTTCGCAAAACTGCTGAGGTGAAGTTTTGCAACCCTAAAGTGATTGGTAAGGTATCCAACTTTGCATTAGTTTATTTTCTTAACGAGTATTTTTTACAGAAAATATTGAACCCTTTGAAAAACTAATGAAAAAAGAGCCTTCGCCCTGCGTAAGAAACAACATAATTAATATTCTCGCATCTTATACATGCACGGTTCGTTTCTTCAACGGGGAACACCATATGTGCCCCCATGAAGCCGCCAGCTATCTTGTAGCTCTCTCAGCAACTCTTAAGAAAAATGCAAATTTCGATGACGACGATCAGGCCATAAAATCAGTCGTACAAGAGGCTCAAACACAATATCTTGGCTTGGACAACGAAGACGCCGCAATTATGCGAAAGGATGTCCAACAAATTCTCGATGGCCCTCGTCAGGGTAAACCAGATTCTACCTACATGCTATCAGCTCTTTCAGACATCCACAAAATCTTAAACTCTGCCAAAACATCGACCAGACCAAAAGCAGCAAAACCCCCAAATAAATCGAAATTCTTCCAGAAATTCCCCGATTCCCACACAATACATTTTGAGGATCTGACGAGGCAAAAGTTAAATCAATTTATCAAGAAAATTGAATTTTTCCTCTCCTTTGTACACAGTAAGAAATAGATAAAGCGATTAAGTTTCATATTTACTAAGTAACTACATTTAGGAATTTTTTATAAATACGCATATTACTCTTAAAGAAATAAAAAATGTTCTATAAATTACGAAGCCTTCAACACTGTCCCCTATTCGCCATAAAACGTGTCCCCATATCCTACGCAATTTTCAAATTTAAATATTTCGCTGATGCGTAACTTAATTGCGGATCAAAGATTTGCCGCTGTTTACTCAACAATTGGTCAAAAATGTAATTTTTGGGACAGCTTCTTCTCGTATTTGTAATTTATATTGCTAACTGCAGTCACCCGTAAAATTCTCGAAAAAATTCAATAAATGAAATAAAATAAATTTCTTCGACTTTCCTGTGGCGCGTAAGATTTATTAATTTATTTGAAATTCGGAAGTGACTAATTCTAGTTGTTTACAAACTCGCAACTTTTGGGGGAGGATTCCGATGAGAGAAAAATTATTTCCTCGTGATGTATCAATTAGTCATCGAAAAAAAAACTTCAAGGCCGTTAGCATTGAACTTGGCACTCAATTCAGAAGGTTGTATGTAATTTTTTTTTTCGGGATCATGGTTGTTCATATTTATTTATGTCAAAGCGGAATAAGAAAATAATAATAGCTCTAGCTGGACACTTGGGAGATATTTTTTGGGGCTCTTATATAGCCATGATCGCATTTACATGTTTGGTGAGATTCTATCTGAATTGAAAATAAAATTAAAAAATTAAACCCCAAAGGAAAACACTTTACTAAAATGAAGAAAATAAACATAGAACTCAATACTATTATTGGATGTAATTGAACAACATCCCAACAAAACACTGATTTGTTTATTTAAATAACTTTTGGTGATTTTGGATTTCTGGAAAATCAGTTGTGTAAATTTTATATAAAATTCTTGCCAAAACCGAACCTTGGGGAACTTTTGCGGTAATGGGAAGTTCAGTGAAAAAAGTATTCACAAAAAACTCTAAAGGTACGAATATACAAAAAATTTTCGATTATTAAAATAAGCGCAAAAGGGAAACCGAAATTTATCATTTTATGTACAACATGCAGACTAGACATTAAGAAGTGGGATTTGATTGCGTTACTAAATAATTTGATTAAAATAAATTATGGGGTCTCCAGCTTATAGTGCAAACGGTAATAACATATCTCAATTTGGAGCTGCTGAGAAGAAGGCGTTCCCATAGCTTTTCGCTAATGTAATGATAAAACTAATTGAATTTCTACTATGTACTTTAGCATTCTAAAATTAGAATTTTTTTGTATTTTGTTCATTTGAAAATGTAGTTTCATCGGTAACGACCATACCATGCTGAAAGCACCGGTTCTCGTCTGATCACCGAAGTTAAGCAGCATTGGGCGCGGATAGTACTTGGATGGTGGACCGCCTGGGAACACCGCGTGTCGTTGGTATTATTTTTCTTGGCTTATTTATAAATTTCGCAAAAAAATATTTACCATTTCAAAATTAAGAAAAGCAGTAAAAGCGTTTTTGCTTCTCTCAAAAGGGCGGAGTTAAAGTGCTTAAATTTAAAAATTACGTATTGGAGGTCGTTGAATTCAATTTTAGTCCCCAAAATTCAAAATGGCGTTTAAAAAAACTAATTAAACTTGGAGGCGGCGCGGCGGGGTATTTAATACTTTTAGTCAAAGAACTTCTTTTACTATCAATATTGGATCTTTACGGTTTTACCAGACGTTTTGAAGTCGGCGCGAAAACTTGTCTATCAGTACTAGTCGTAAGAAATGAAGACAGCTGTCTTCAGTACTGAGTCTAATTGTAAGTTAATTTTTATAAAATAAAAAATTGCGCCAACGACACGCGGTGTTCCCAGGCGGTCCACCATCCAAGTACTATCCGCG
The DNA here is from genome assembly GCA_949715965.1 of Dysmachus trigonus. Taxonomy (NCBI): domain Eukaryota; kingdom Metazoa; phylum Arthropoda; class Insecta; order Diptera; family Asilidae; genus Dysmachus; species Dysmachus trigonus. Next base: position 4,089,839 of record OX454323.1, on the reverse strand, counting down.
CCCAATGCTGCTTAACTTCGGTGATTAGACGAGAACCGGTGCTTTCAGCGTGGTATGGTCGTTGCCAATTAAATAGTATGTTTGCTAAAATATAATTTAAACAATTGACAATTTAGAATTATGTAAATAACTTTTATGCGCTCACAAATTCATATAGCATTCAATTCAATTCATAGCATTTTTTAACATATCAGGTGCCGCCAAAACAAATGCCAATATTTAGTGCTCAGTATGTAGCTAGTAAAAAAAATAGGTGCTCACGATAATTAAAACTGTCCAAAATTAGTGCTCAACATCTTCTACGTGGAAGACGCAAGCTTCGGAGAAAGGAATTCATTTAGCTTATTGTTGTTGCCACTCGGAAACCTAGGGGAAAACCATTAGAATTGCAAAGCATGGTACCTTACCTGGTAAGAATTTCCAATTGGAAATTTTAAAGAGAGCCTTTTATTTGGAACGATGTTGTAATGGGCACAACAACGTTAACAGCTAAATACTAGTAATATTCACGTGATAATCACATACGAACTTTCATCAACACTACCTCGAGTCCAGGTGTACTACCGCTCGTAGGTAAAAGGTAATAAAATTGTCTTGTTAAGGGACCAGTTTATTGTTTTTTTACAAACATCAGCGGCAGTATACCTGGTCCTGAGGTCGGGGTGAGATTGATGTAACATAAATGAATGATAAACACATTATGAAGTGCCGAGCTAATTACGGTAAAGTAATTCTATCTAAATCGCCGTACCTTAGGAAGGCTAAGAAAGACCTTTTTCATCTAACAGTGCGTTTTCGAATTCAGAGGAAGGTAAGAAGTTGTAGAGAAAAGAAGGGAAACGCGTTTTCAAGTTAGCAAATATTTTTAAATAAGTCGTTCTTCATCGACATTTAACCATGTTTCTTCGTTTGTTGTAATAGCGAATGCGCAATTTGTATCCTTTTTTTGACCCGTCACTGAATATTTTATTATAATGTTTATATTTATGTATTTCCATATGAACTTCTGTAGGTGTGGTCTGTTTGTCGTGTTTAGTGAAGTTTCAGGTTGAAATTTATTTTTATTTTATTGTTTTGTAATATATGGTTCGGTTGTATTTAATTCTTTTCAAAGAATTTTTGGGTACATGACGATATTATAGTTTTTATAAAGTTTTATTCGTTTCCAATAGTATATTGTGATTTCGGTGGTTTTGTATACTTCCCACTTTTATTGCGTATTTTATGGTAAGTTATTTTATTCTGTAATCCAATGGTAACACTCCCGTTTTTGCATGTAGGCTATCGGGAGGACTTATTCTGTATGCGCCTATTGCAATTCGGATGGATGTGTTTTGGACTGTGTCTAGTTTTTGTAGGTGTAGTTCACGATCGGTAGAATGAATATTTTGTAGAGTTTTAACTGCGCAGTGCGGTAAGTTCACCCATTCCGTGTTAGCTATTCCTTTCTTGATATTCATTGCTTCAAGTGATTTTTTGTTCGTGTCCTCAATGTGTTTTTTCCACGTGTATCGTTTGTCATAAATTATTCCCATTATTTTTATATTATCTCTGTATGAGATTTCTCTGCTGTTCAAAATGATTTTAAGATTTAGTATTGTTTTGTATCACCTTGTTAAGTGAATAGCTTTAGTTTTTTGCGTTGAGAAATGGAATCGGGTCTTCTTGGTCCTTGATTCTAAGTTGGTGAGTGTTTCTTGCAGGTGTTGCTGTATAACATGTGGCCTTATACAGGGAATATTGCCAATTTTCCTTTGATATCTATGTCGTGTATGGTTTTAATCACACCGTGTTTCCATGTTGAGTTATATGTTTTGTAATGTCTCGCACTACCAAAATGACGTCTTCTTTGTAGGATAATATTGTCTGTATTTCTGTTACTAGTTGTGTTACATTGTCCATTGTCGATCTTTTGTTTCTAAATCCTGCTTGTTGTTTGCTAAGTAATTAATTTTTTTTAATGTACCACATTAGCCTTCTGTTTATCATTCGTTCCAGGACTTTGCAAAGGCATGATGTTAGTGAGATTGTTGTTGATTTTTGAAATTGCTTACCTAGTACATTTATGATTTCTTCTGGGTTTGTAACTACTGTGTCTTCATGTGACCATGTTTATTTCTGTATATTTTTTCGGTCCACTAATATTCCGTATGTTATTCCAGGCAGCTGAGTTTGTGTTTAAATTTATTGTTTGCATAAATTCTGTCCATGACTTCGTTTTTGCTTCTCTAATAAATTCCTTTACAATTGCCTTTTCTTTGCTGTAGTAGTTCTGTTTCCGGCGGGGTTTTTGGTATTGTCTTTGTTACTCTGTTTATAATGTGTGATGTTTTGATATTCTTCTTCTATGTTTTCAAATTGTTGTTGGGGGGTGAAATCCGCAAAATTTTGTAAAGGGCCCAATTTGCTGTTTAAGTACATCATTTTCAACTTCGGTATTTGTTTAGTTTCATTCTGTGGTTACTTATTATTATTGGGAAATGATCGCTTTAAGGGGACATGCTCATTCGAAATTGAAAAAAAAACGATTTTTAGAGAAATTCAATATAGAAAAAAAGTTATAAATATATTTGTAGCAGTACCTTACACTTATCGTACCTTACCTTTATTTTCTTTGATTCTGGTATTTCTTGTGTATGTTCCCTTTTTCTCTTGTACGGTTGTTGCCTTTTGGTATTGTCTTTTTGGTGGTATTTTCGTGTTTGTTTTGGTTTAATACGTAGTTCTGGTATTTCTGTATCATTTACTGCGTATAGATTTAGAATTGGGGAATTCCTTTTCCTTCTTGTAGTAGGTGGAATTTGTTATTTATTTTTTGTGAATATATGTATTGTCTAGGTTTCGGTATTTCCATTGCAGCTTCATTGTATATTAGGTTTTTATATGTCATTAGGTTGACTATATCTCTTTGTCTCTCAGGGCAACTTTTGGAGTTTGCTAAGTGTTCGTTATTGCAATTTTTGCTTTTGGTTCTTTGTTTACATGTTTCGTGTTTTTGTATATTTTTGCAGTTTATGTAGATTGGTTCGCTATGGTATTTTTTAGTGGTGTGTCCAAATCTCCAGCAGTTACTATATTGTCTTATTGGTGCTTCGCACTGCTCGCATTGCAGTCTTATTTCGTATTGATAGATATTGTCTTAATGTATTCGATCTCGTTCTTATCGTTTATTATTTCCCCTTTCATGTCATCTAATAGGGTTTGCTTGTTGATTTCAAGGTCAATGCTCTTGATAATCGCTGGTCTTGCTATGAATCCCAACGGTATATTCTTTGTTTTTAATTATTAATTCATACAGGTTCAGAAAAGAAAATGTACCAGCTTACAAAAAGAATCTGATTTTGTACGAATATCTTTTTACAGCTACCCCGTGACCTGGAAATGTCTGAATTTGCTCCTAAATATATAAGGTCAGGTAGGCTTTCAGAGACAATATCTTGTAAAAAGCAAATCGCGTGCAAAAAGTATTAAATAATTTTTACCAAAAAACTTCTTTTACTATTTTCAATTCTAAAATTCTCGGAGCTTACATTAAACCCACATACAACCTTCTACCACTATGAAGGGTATGCAGATTATACACGCTTTTATTATTAGAAATTTATAAATTTCCTTTCTATAAATCTGTTTGTATTTTATGCCTTTTCTAATTATCACCGGTACTCTTCTACTCGCTGTAGAGTTGGGACGATCTCTTTTGACTATTTCATACTCGTTGTAATCCAGTTTATGCTTCCAATTCAGCTTTGTTTCAGAAGAAGTATATCAGGATTTTCGCGTTGCATCAGGTCGAGGAGGTTCCCTCTCCTCTCTACTCTTATTAACGAATTTACATTAACACTAATGACCTTGAAGACATTCTCTCCGATCAGCGTAGAAATAAAGAATTATGGAGCACTCGTTTCCGGAAACAGCGTGGAATAAATTATTATTCTTTCGGCCTGTTCATCTAGCCTTTTCTTCAATTGTGCTATTTGATTAAAGATAGCCATTAAAACTGTTTTTGTGTCTGGTTCAGAGACAATTGTGGGGGGTAAAATATTTTTTTGTGTTGGTTGAAAAGGGGCTGTTTTTTTCCCTTTCACCATTTGAGCAAAAGACATATTAGGCGTCACATTGTTAGTGTACATTTGCCTTTTCTGCTTCTTTTCTTCTTCTACTTGCTGTTTCCGTTCACGAATTCTTTGGAGCAACTCAGCGTAACGTGGACATCCCCTATAGTTTGCAGGGTGTCCATGTTTTTGGCAGAGGATACAAAACAGTTTGTTTGTGTCCTCTACTCTTTCCTTACCTAAGGGACACTGTCCTGGCTCGTGATTATTTTCACATTTCACACAGCGAAATGCCATTCGGCAATTCGCTGCTGCGTGTCCGAAGCGTTGACATCGCATGCATTGAAGGACAGTATCTCTTTTATTAAGTTTCTCCCAGGTAACCATCTGGTGATTTATATGGCGAATTTCTCTTAATTTCTCCAGATGGCTATCTGGGGTGAGTTACACTAAAAATATTGGCAGCTTTCTTTGCCTTTCTCTAGAGGCAGGAAGTTGTAAAGCGTTTAACTGCTAAGAATTTTAGTTTTTCTCCTTCTTCTGCTTTCAAATCTTCTAATAAATGATCCGGCTCAGTGTCTGGGTCGATTCCCTTTAAAAGGATGGTCTGCGCGCGTTCATTTTTAGCTGTATACGAGAAAAACTGAGTCTTCGCTTTTTCGAGACAGCTTTTAATTTTATTATATTGCTCCATAGTTTGCACGTGAAGAGCATGTCTATTCTCACTATATCTTCTTATTGTAAAATCTTTCTTAAGAGCTAATTTACATAATGCTAGTGTATCTTTAATACATTGAAAAGAAATCGTAATTGGGGGTACCTTAACTTTTATCGTCTTTTGGGATGCTTGTGTTGTATTTGTCTCATTTTTGGATGTTGTCGCCGTCTGGTTGATCGGAGTCTTCTGGTAAGACGCTGCCTTCGTTGGGGGATAGTTGACTGATGTTTTGCTGTGTTTGGGGTTATTTTTCTCCATAACTGCTGCTATAAGCTCTTCTAGTTTGGCTTCTTCTTCTGCACCATCAGTATTTAGTTCCTTGAATGATGCCTGATGCCTTCAATCTTTCTGATTCGGTTTCGTACGATGAGCTTTCGCCTTCCGTTTCTTTTTAGTTCCTTCTCTGTGGTCTTCCTACAGAATTAGACTTCTTGAAGATTCGCTTTCTTTGTAGCTTGTTGGATTTTTCACTCCAATGTCACTGCCTGAGCGTCTTGCCTTGGATTGTAAATACTTACAGATAAAATACCTTAAATCCTGTTATGGTACTTGGTATACCATATATGTATTTATATTAAATTTAAGAAACTTACATTAATTCGTTTATTATTTTTTATTAATTACAATTTTTACGAGACACTTCGGAACACTTATAATTCAAATAAATTTTTAAATCAGACTGAGTTTTTCATCCGAAAAGAAATCTTTCTCCAAAAAATCTTTCTTGTTCAGGTTGCTTGGATTTTTAAATTATTCTTCTTTTAAATATAAGGTTGAAGTTATTTTCTGGCCATCTTGCTTGCCCCGCGAATGATACTCACTATTTGAAATAAAAGGAGTCTGAAAACTATTTAAGTAGTATATATATATATTTACGTTCGTTTAACGATTTCACATATTGTTTATAAAAAAGATAAAAGCCGTGCACCAACTTTAAAATGGGGAAATCTTCCCGATCGGTTGGCTAAGTGTTAAGATTGATCTCTGTATTATTTAAATTTCTGTCCGTAGGGATCTGTAAATTTGTGCGTACTATCACCAAAAATGTCAACTCTGAACGAGTGCGAGGTCGTATCTTCAAGTGAATAAAGTGATTTTGAATATGTACATTTTGCAATTTTTTTATATGTAATATTTAATGTATAAGCAAATAAAACATTGAAAAATGCCCCTGTGTGAATTAATTTTTGCCTTGTTGATAAACCAATTTCTAGCTATATCGTAAAGTTTAATGTTCTATGTTCTTTTTGTATGCCGTTCACATTTATGGCATACAAATTTTCTATTTAAAATATATGTTGCAAACAATGTATTTTTATAAAATAAAAAATGGATACTTATGAAATTTCAGAATATTGTTTTTATGCATTTTCTTTTATGCGGTCCCTATCCCCCACAAAAACAAGTTTCAGTGTAATTAAAATTTCCGATTTGGGCGTACTCCACCAGTTCTAAGTTTTCGTTTGGTATTTGTCTGTGTAAGCATAGTCAAAACCTTCTACATTTACAAGCCATGAAGTGGTCCGGTGCACACACATAGTGATAGGGCAAAGTGGTCTGATCCGTCACAAGGTCTACCAAGGCAAGGTCTAGAAATGAACCGTGACTTGGAAAAGTGTGAGTGTCCGTTGCTAGAAGCGTCACTCTGTGAGTATGAGTTATATTATTATTCCAATTTGAATGCTTTGCATTGAAATTGAACTTGATACGTGATTATTCAAGTGAACGCCAGTTGTGAAGTAAGAGTTCTTGTGAAGGTATAACTTAGTCGCTGTATTCATTTTCTGAGCATTTTCGGTCTAAAATTATATTATTGTTTGCACATAAAAACATTTACAGGACCTCCAAATCATAATGATTATATAATTAATGGAAAAAAAAATTAAAATAAATTAAATAAGATTTCTTAATGAAATATGTACCTTTGTATTTTTATATTAATTTTAAATATTAAAGAAGAATTAAGAAAATTAACACTGTTGTTAATATTTTTTCGTATCAATTTTAAAGGAAATATTTTTTAAAGAAGCTAACACGTAAATCGTATGTCTGAGCCATATCGAAATTAACAATAAAATATAAATTTAATAAGAGTCGTGTGATTTTGATATATCTCCTTATCATCCTTTCATTTCAAAATAATACTTCACTGATATTGGATAAATTTTGTATAGCAATCTTATCAGTTTTACAGCGGGAATTTCATAGATTTTCTTTCCCATCCATGTGGTTTTCTCTTATTGAAAGCTACAAGCGACGATACAGTAAACTTTAAACCAGGTTCACAGCCCAAGCGGCGACCGTCAAAAGATTTAACTCTGTGTTTGCAGGAAAAATGTCGATTTTATCGGCTAGGATAGGATAGGTCAGGTGAGTATTTTCTAGCCTATCATGCGTCGCCAAAAATCATATGCCAACATATAGTGGCATTCTTCAAGAATATTGCTTAACACTTGACCAGGTTAAGCTAAAGCCTAAATAGCTTTATATTAAAGATCCAAACCACTAGTCATGCAAAAATAACGAAACGACGTCGTTTAGTTGCGTCATTTGTTCGGAGAAATTTCTTTTCAATATAATTCACACATGAAATTTTTACGGGAGTACTTATATAGAGCCGAAAAAGCAGTGGTAAACCAAGACTATACTTCACAGGATCATTTCTGTAGTATGTCTTCACCAACTTTTGATGAAAATCGAAAGAGGAACGCCCTGCGATGAGGAGGCATATCGCTCTATCCAAAGCGTGAGGTAAGGTGTTTGCCCGCTGGCCCCAACCTATGGGCATTCACCGTCGATGATCGCTGTTTGACGGGTAGAAGCGACTTCCGAGCGGTGTCCAAAATCATTCTTAATAAAAAAAATCTTTACTCTAAGAAATTGAACCAAATTACATACGAGCTGCGCCAAAGATATTGGGAGTTTTCTCGTCTTTCTCTAGAGGAAGCGTTTTACGGAAATAAATTTTAATTTATCTCTTTCTGCGCTGTTTAGGTCCTCTAATAACTAATACGGTTGTTTCTGGATCAATTCTTTTAAGCAGGATAATCTGAATGCGCTCAATTTTGGCCGTAAAGGCGAAAAACTGGATTTTCGCTCTTCCAAGCCACGATTTAATTTTATTATACTGCTCCATGGTCTGCACCTGAAGTGAGTGTCGATTTTCACTTTATCGCCCAATAACAAAGCCCGACTTAACAGCCAGTTTAGAAATGTTAAGGATGTCATTTGGAAACTGAAATGAGATGTTTATTGGTGGTACTTTAATTTTAATTTTGTGTTGTGTTGTTTGCTCCCTGGATGGATGTCGTTGTTGTCCTGTTGGAGTTGCTTTCACGTTGGTTTTTGCCGTCTTAGTTGGTGTTTTCGTCGTCCCTTCAATTGGTGCTGATTAACTTCAGGTCCTAGGATTGTTTTTCGCCATGACCTTTGATATTAGCTGCTCCAGCTTAACCTCATCTTCTTCTCCATCTGTACTAAGCTCTTTAAATGTATTGCCGGAACCATTTACCAGGTTCCGTTTCATAAGACGAGCTGTCACCATCGGTTTCCTCTTGGGTGCTTTCATCTTTGTCCCGTTTCTTTTTATTCCTTTTGGGCGGCTTCCACCAAACATTGTTTTTTGAAAATTCTTAGCACTTTGGCTGTGTTCTTTTTGGATTTTAGGGCTCCTTTTGCTTTTAGGAGTATTAATTGCCATCGATTGTGACGTCGATGGACTGTTTCCTTTTTTTTTCACTGCTGTTTTGTTTCGTTGCTGCCAGTTCTTTTGCTTTTGTAGCTCTTGTTGTTAGGGCATCATTTGTGGTTTCTAAAGGTTTTCTCTCTCACGTCATCCTTCGTGCTGGCTAAACCGTTGTCCTTTCTGTTTTTTGAGTCCATGCTTGCAGCATAGCCACCAGGCTGGCATCGCATTAATTAATGTTAAACGTAAGTGTAGCCACGACTCAACGCAATATTATTTCAATGGCATTCTTAATGCCTTTTGATGTTAGGCGATAAGTCGGGTGGCGGTCTTTTTTGGCACTTCAAAGAGATTTAACGCGATAATTACTGCTTGTATGGCCAGACTAACGTTTTCTCATTGTGCACCGTGAACGCGGGGTATGCAGGTCATACATAGTTCCATTATTTGAAACCTATAGATTTCTTTAATGTAAACAGATTTAAATTGTATGTCTTTCCTTATTATTACCGCCACTCTTCAACCTTTTGTTAGGAGTTAGGGCGATCTTTTCTTATTATTTCGTAGCTATTGTAATCCAGTTTATGCTTCTGATTCAGCTTTGTTTCATTGACCAGAAGTAGGGGAGAGTCGCCAGTTATGGGCCACCTAAGGTTAAATGCATTTAAAATTATTGTAAACGTTTCGTTTACATAATTAATAGCGCAATATTAAAATTTGGATGATAATTTACCTTTGTGGAAAGTTTAAGGCAAGTTTGACTTTCTTTTATAATAGAAAATAACGTTTGACGAGTCGCCTAATGTGGGCCACCTATTGAATAGCACGTAAAATATCTGAAAAACGCGAAAATGGTTCGACATATTGTTTAAAACACCGTTACTTATTATATTTAATGAAACAATGAATTGACGTTAATTAATTCGTTGATCAGAAATATATTTGAAATTTAAATTCTCAATAAAGAGTTAATCATCATAAATTAAGTATTTACTCAATGACATGTAACATTTTATAATCTAAAATAATAACAATAGGCTTAATATACTAAATTTACTAAATATCTCATGTACACTTACCGTTTTAATGAAAAAAACATTTTTCCTTCAGATAGTGTTGCTTTGTTTACATCGCGTGAGTGACCCGTATTAGGCGCCCTTTCGAATTGCACAGTGGCCCAAATTAGGGGAAATGACATTTTTCCAGATTGTTTAAATTAATTAGTATTGTTATAGTTTTTAAATTGCAAATACACTATATACTATATAAACATATTATACACTTCGCATCAGAACAAATTTTAGATTCATTAGATGTATCAATTTGTTTTTATCGACGAGCAAAAACGTCAGATTTTTAAGTCGGCAGATACCATTTTTACGAGATTGTTGTAACATTATTAATTTTTTATTAAAATTAGTATTTCTTTCATTATTTTGTTCTACATTCATTTTCAATCAAATTTTGACATTAATTAATTTTCAAAAACTCGGTAAAATTTGAAAAAATGGGTGGCCCGAAATAGGAGCCGGCCCAAATTAGGCAACTCTCCCCTATATCAGGATTTTCGCTTTGTAGGAAATCGAGGAGGTTTGCTCTCCTCTCTACTCTTATTAGTGATTTTACGTTAAGACTAATGGACCTTGAAGGCATTTTCTCCGATCAGAGCATTAGGAGTGACCTACGGAGCATTCATTTCCGGAAACAGAATGGAATAAATTATATTAATTCTTTCCGCTTGCTCATCTAATCTCCTGTTCAGTTGTATTATTTGATTGCCATTAACACAGCTTTAGAGTCTGGCTCTGAATTTACATTAGAGGCTAAGCTGTTCTTCTGAACTAGTGGCGTTGCTTTCTGTCCCCCTGCCATTTGAGCAAAGGAAACATTCGGCACAACATAAATATTAAACATTTGTTGCTTTTGCCGCTTAGTTTCTTCTACTTGCCGTTTCTGCGTATCGTGGACATCCCCTATAATTTGCGGGGTGCCCATGTTTCTGGCAGAGGACACGGAATAATTTATTTGTGTCCTCTACTCTTTCTTTACGTAAGGGACACTTGTCCTGGCTAATGGTTATTTTCACATTTAACACAGCGAAATGCCATTTGGCTGTTCGCTGCTGCGTGCCCGAAGCTTTGGCATCGCGTACATTGCAGGAGAGTATCTCTCTTGTTAAGATTTTTCCCAGAAAACAATTCAATGATTGATATGTTTAATATCGCTCAGTTTATCAAGATGGCTTTCTGGGAAGAGCTGCACCAAAAATATTGGGAGTTTTCTCTGTCTCTCTCTAGAGAGCACTGATATGAACTTTAATTTGTCTTCTTCTTTTCTTTTCAGATTTGGCCGTAAAAGAGAAGAACTGAGTCTTCCCTTTTTCCAGACAATCAATTTTAATTTTCTTGTACTGCTCCATGGTTTGTACATGAAGGGAGTGCCGATTATCGCTATATATTCTTATAATAAAGTTTTACTGCTAATTTACATATAGCTAGAGTATCATTTGCTAGAATGACCTGAAGTATTTATTGGGGGTACCATAACCGTTATTTTCTTTTGTGATGAGTGTTCCGTGGATGTCGTTTCCGTCTGGTTGATTGCCGTCTTCATGCTGCTTGTCGTTTTCGCGCCGACTTCAAAACGTCTGGTAAAACCGTAAAGATCCAATATTGATAGTAAAAGAAGCTCTTTGACTAAAAGTATTTAATACCCCGCCGCCTCCAAGTTTAATTAGTTTTTTTAAACGCCATTTTGAATGTTGGGTACTAAAATTGAATTCAACGACCTCCAATACGTAATTTTTAAATTTAAGCACTTTAACTCCGCCCTTTTGAGAGATTTTCAGAGAAGCAAAAACGCTTTTACTACTTTTCTTAATTTTGAAATGGTAAATATTTTTTTGCGTAATTTATAAATAAGCCAAGAAAAATAATACCAACGACACGCGGTGTTCCCAGGCGGTCCCCCATCCAAGTACTATCCGCGCCCAATGCTGCTTAACTTCGGTGATCAGACGAGAACCGGTGCTTTCAGCATGGTATGGTCGTTGCCGATGAAACTACATTTTCAAATGAACAAAATACAAAAAAATTCTAATTTTAGAATGCTAAAGTACATAGTAGAAATTCAATTAGTTTTATCATTACATTAGCGAAAAGCTATGGGAACGCCTTCTTCTCAGCAGCTCCAAATTGAGATATGTTATTACCGTTTGCACTATAAGCTGGAGACCCCATAATTTATTTTAATCAAATTATTTAGTTAGAATTACTTTACCGTAATTAGCTGAGCACTTCATAATGTGATTATCATTTATTTATTATGTCACATAAACCTGACGCCTCGACCTCAGGACCAGGTATACTGCCGCCGATGTTTGTAAAAAAAAAAAGTACAATAAACTGATCCCTTAACAAAACAATTTTATTACCTTTTACCTACGAGCGGTAGTACACCTGGACTCGAGGTAGTGTTGATGAAAGTTCGTATGTGATTATCACGTGAATATTACTAGTATTTAGCTGTTAACGTTGTCGTGCCTGTTAACGTTGTCGTTGGCGCCATTTTTGATTTTATAAAAATTAACTTACAATTAGACCTGACCGCATACTCAGTACTGAAGACAGCTGTCTTCATTTCTTACGACTAGTACTGATAGATAAGTTTTCGTGCCGACTTCAAAACGTCTGGTAAAACCGTAAAGATCCAATATTGATAGTAAAAGAAGCTCTTTGACTAAAAGTATTTAATACCCCGCCGCCTCCAAGTTTAATTAGTTTTTTTAAACGCCATTTTGAATTTTGGGTACTAAAATTGAATTCAACGACCTCCAATACGTAATTTTTAAATTTAAGCACTTTAACTCCGCCCTTTTGAGAGATTTTCAGAGAAGCAAAAACGCTTTTACTACTTTTCTTAATTTTGAAATGGTAAATATTTTTTTGCGTAATTTATAAATAAGCCAAGAAAAATAATACCAACGACACGCGGTGTTCCCAGGCGGTCCACCATCCAAGTACTATCCGCGCCCAATGCTGCTTAACTTCGGTGATCAGACGAGAACCGGTGCTTTCAGCATGGTATGGTCGTTGCCGATGAAACTACATTTTCAAATGAACAAAATACAAAAAAATTCTAATTTTAGAATGCTAAAGTACATAGTAGAAATTCAATTAGTTTTATCATTACATTAGCGAAAAGCTATGGGAACGCCTTCTTCTCAGCAGCTCCAAATTGAGATATGTTATTACCGTTTGCACTATAAGCTGGAGACCCCATAATTTATTTTAATCAAATTATTTAGTTAGAATTACTTTACCGTAATTAGCTGAGCACTTCATAATGTGATTATCATTTATTTATTATGTCACATAAACCTGACGCCTCGACCTCAGGACCAGGTATACTGCCGCCGATGTTTGTAAAAAAAAAAAGTACAATAAACTGATCCCTTAACAAAACAATTTTATTACCTTTTACCTACGAGCGGTAGTACACCTGGACTCGAGGTAGTGTTGATGAAAGTTCGTATGTGATTATCACGTGAATATTACTAGTATTTAGCTGTTAACGTTGTCGTGCCTGTTAACGTTGTCGTTGGCGCCATTTTTGATTTTATAAAAATTAACTTACAATTAGACCTGACCGCATACTCAGTACTGAAGACAGCTGTCTTCATTTCTTACGACTAGTACTGATAGATAAGTTTTCGTGCCGACTTCAAAACGTCTGGTAAAACCGTAAAGATCCAATATTGATAGTAAAAGAAGCTCTTTGACTAAAAGTATTTAATACCCCGCCGCCTCCAAGTTTAATTAGTTTTTTTTAAACGCCATTTTGAATGTTGGGTACTAAAATTGAATTCAACGACCTCCAATACGTAATTTTTAAATTTAAGCACTTTAACTCCGCCCTTTTGAGAGATTTTCAGAGAAGCAAAAACGCTTTTACTACTTTTCTTAATTTTGAAATGGTAAATATTTTTTTGCGTAATTTATAAATAAGCCAAGAAAAATAATACCAACGACACGCGGTGTTCCCAGGCGGTCCCCCATCCAAGTACTATCCGCGCCCAATGCTGCTTAACTTCGGTGATCAGACGAGAACCGGTGCTTTCAGCATGGTATGGTCGTTGCCGATGAAACTACATTTTCAAATGAACAAAATACAAAAAAATTCTAATTTTAGAATGCTAAAGTACATAGTAGAAATTCAATTAGTTTTATCATTACATTAGCGAAAAGCTATGGGAACGCCTTCTTCTCAGCAGCTCCAAATTGAGATATGTTATTACCGTTTGCACTATAAGCTGGAGACCCCATAATTTATTTTAATCAAATTATTTAGTTAGAATTACTTTACCGTAATTAGCTGAGCACTTCATAATGTGATTATCATTTATCTATTATGTCACATAAACCTGACGCCTCGACCTCAGGACCAGGTATACTGCCGCCGATGTTTGTAAAAAAAAAAAGTACAATAAACTGATCCCTTAACAAAACAATTTTATTACCTTTTACCTACGAGCGGTAGTACACCTGGACTCGAGGTAGTGTTGATGAAAGTTCGTATGTGATTATCACGTGAATATTACTAGTATTTAGCTGTTAACGTTGTCGTGCCTGTTAACGTTGTCGTTGGCGCCATTTTTGATTTTATAAAAATTAACTTACAATTAGACCTGACCGCATACTCAGTACTGAAGACAGCTGTCTTCATTTCTTACGACTAGTACTGATAGATAAGTTTTCGTGCCGACTTCAAAACGTCTGGTAAAACCGTAAAGATCCAATATTGATAGTAAAAGAAGCTCTTTGACTAAAAGTATTTAATACCCCGCCGCCTCCAAGTTTAATTAGTTTTTTTAAACGCCATTTTGAATTTTGGGTACTAAAATTGAATTCAACGACCTCCAATACGTAATTTTTAAATTTAAGCACTTTAACTCCGCCCTTTTGAGAGATTTTCAGAGAAGCAAAAACGCTTTTACTACTTTTCTTAATTTTGAAATGGTAAATATTTTTTTGCGTAATTTATAAATAAGCCAAGAAAAATAATACCAACGACACGCGGTGTTCCCAGGCGGTCCCCCATCCAAGTACTATCCGCGCCCAATGCTGCTTAACTTCGGTGATCAGACGAGAACCGGTGCTTTCAGCATGGTATGGTCGTTGCCGATGAAACTATATTTTCAAATGAACAAAATACAAAAAAATTCTAATTTTAGAATGCTAAAGTACATAGTAGAAATTCAATTAGTTTTATCATTACATTAGCGAAAAGCTATGGGAACGCCTTCTTCTCAGCAGCTCCAAATTGAGATATGTTATTACCGTTTGCACTATAAGCTGGAGACCCCATAATTTATTTTAATCAAATTATTTAGTTAGAATTACTTTACCGTAATTAGCTGAGCACTTCATAATGTGATTATCATTTATTTATTATGTCACATAAACCTGACGCCTCGACCTCAGGACCAGGTATACTGCCGCCGATGTTTGTAAAAAAAAAAAGTACAATAAACTGATCCCTTAACAAAACAATTTTATTACCTTTTACCTACGAGCGGTAGTACACCTGGACTCGAGGTAGTGTTGATGAAAGTTCGTATGTGATTATCACGTGAATATTACTAGTATTTAGCTGTTAACGTTGTCGTGCCTGTTAACGTTGTCGTTGGCGCCATTTTTGATTTTATAAAAATTAACTTACAATTAGACCTGACCGCATACTCAGTACTGAAGACAGCTGTCTTCATTTCTTACGACTAGTACTGATAGATAAGTTTTCGTGCCGACTTCAAAACGTCTGGTAAAACCGTAAAGATCCAATATTGATAGTAAAAGAAGCTCTTTGACTAAAAGTATTTAATACACCACCGCCTCCAAGTTTAATTAGTTTTTTTAAACGCCATTTTGAATTTTGGGTACTAAAATGGAATTCAACGACCTCCAATACGTAATTTTTAAATTTAAGCACTTTAACTCCGCCCTTTTGAGAGATTTTCAGAGAAGCAAAAACGCTTTTACTACTTTTCTTAATTTTGAAATGGTAAATATTTTTTTGCGTAATTTATAAATAAGCCAAGAAAAATAATACCAACGACACGCGGTGTTCCCAGGCGGTCCCCCATCCAAGTACTATCCGCGCCCAATGCTGCTTAACTTCGGTGATCAGACGAGAACCGGTGTTTTTTTTTTTTTTTAAATGCATTTATTAAAGGCCATAGGGGGATAAGAAGTGGTAAAGTGCCCCCGCGCCGATTATGGCCGTTATATTTTTTTATTATCAGGGCTAACACAAGTAACAATTTGGCCAAGTTTCATCCCCTAATAATTAACCCCCAAGGGGTGAGAATTAATTTTAAAAATTTAGAAAAAAATTAATATCTTTTGAACGCGTTGACCGATTTGGATGGGATTTTGACATGTTATAGATGTCACAGAGGCGCATCAGACAAAAAATCAGTGAAACTGAAAACTGGATATAACCTAAAAAAATTTTTTTTTTCTTTTTTCAAAAATTTTTTTCAGCCATTTTGAATTTTGGTACAATTACCAAAATTTTGTTATGGCTTCCTTACATAGCTTTTTATCACATATATTTTTTCCAAATTTTTTTTCCACCGGCGTGGCACCTAAAAAAAATAAAATGTCGATTTTTATTCGTTTTTTGTAGGTTATGACTGTACGACAAAATCGCCAAAAATTGTTTGTGACTTTTTGGTGTAGTTTTTTACAATATATATTTTTTCCTGGGTCTTTACTCAGACTGAGAATTGGGCACACATTGGGTTACCCACGAAACCTCAATAACTCGGTTGGTAACGCGACGTACTGACTGCGAGCCAGCAGGGCGCTAGAGAGGTTGTGGATTCGATTCCCACGAGAAGCCCTGGTCACAAAAAGGTGGCATCACAATGGGCCTGTAATAATGGCCTAAGTGTGTCTTCGGACAGCCACTGCAATCTACATCTCTACATCTACTCACGAATACCTCCTACCAAGCCAAGGCCCTAGCGCCAATACCAACCCCTTTGCCCACACTGTACGAAACCCTCCATAGTTACCCACATTCTAACCTCATGTCCCAAATCCCCTAGTTACATTTCTTCTCCAAACCTCACAATCATATTTGATCCTCACTTCCTGGGACTCCTCAATCTTAGACTCCCTCTGTAAATTAGGCAGTTAGGGGATAGCTGGCATGGAGTATAGTTCACCGTCGTCGCTTCTACTACTACTACTGGTGTTGCGAATTCATTCGAATCGAATTGATTATTATTTACTTTATTATCACTATCACTATAATTATTTTTACTATTATTATTATTATCGTTATTACTGCGGTCATTGCTAATGAAAGTGATGATAAATAATCATGAACTGTGAGTGATTGCGTACAGTGTGGGCAAGAGGGTTGGTCTTGGCGCCGTAGGAGGTATTTTTGAATAACCAAGTGTGTGCCCAATTCTTAGTCTGGGTAATAACCCAGGAAAAATATATATTATAAAAAAGTACACCAGAAAGTCACAAACAATTTTTGGCGATTTTGCCGTACAGTCATAACCTACAAAAAACAAATAAAAATCGACATTTTATTTTTTTTAGGTGCCACGCCGGTGGAAAAAAAATCTGAAAAAAATATATGTGATAAAAACCTATGTTAGGAAGCTATTACAAAATTTTGGTAATTGTACCAAAATTCAAAATGGCTGAAAAAAATTTTTGAAAAAAGAAAAAAAAATTTTTTTTAGGTTATATCCAGTTTTCAGTTACACTGATTTTTTGTCTGATGCGCCTCAGTGACATCTATAACATGTCAAAATCCCATCCAAATCGGTCAACGCGTTCAAAAGATATTAATTTTTTTCGAAATTTTTAAAATTAATCCTCACCCCTTGGGGGTTAATTATTAGGGGATGAAACTTGGCCAAATTGTTACTTGTGTTAGCCCTGATAATAAAAAACTATAACAGCCATAATCGGTGCGGGGGCACTTTACCTCTTCTTATCCCCCTATGGCCTTTCTTACAATATAATTCTTACAGATAAAATGCCTTAAATTCTGTATTCGTAATCTTAAACTAACCTATAAATCCTACGCAGATGTCCAAGGCTAAACGTTAATACTTATATCTAGATTTCTCTGATACTTATATCTATTATGTACTATTTATGTTATTATTATTTAGCTTATCAAGAAAAACATTTTTAAAAAAAAACTTGAATACAATAAATTTTATAAAATCTTATCCTAGGCTAATCCTACTTAATCTACCTAACATAGCAATGGTCCATAGGAAGAGCACTCAGCCCCCCAATGGGTGGTACCGTCACCGAGTGGTCATCCTGTGGACCCCGCTGACGTGGATCGAGGGAAGAGGCCCAAGAATCCCACGTCACGGCCGCCGAGCAAATGCGGAGCAGCGCTCTTCTCATACCGGTCCGCAAGTGCCCGGCGGCGGCGGACGTAGAGATCATCAAGCCTCCACCCCCTTCCCCCGCTAGCCCTTGCCTAACCTACCTAACCATAGAATTACCCTACACTTAACCTAGTATTGTGCACTGGCACGTACAAAACATGGCGTGCTTTTTCAGAGCTTCTGCGTTTTTAATTTGTTCTTCCGACAAGCGAAGACTCAGTTTTGCCTCAGCCACCAAAATTTAGAAGGGGCCTTAAGGGCTTCCTTCTTGTCCCTCTGAGGGACCCCAGTGCTGAAGCGGATCATTTCTTCTGTTAGAGTGTCTGCGTTGTACACAATCGCTTTATTCCTCGTGCCTCGGTGGATATGATAGAGGATTGGAGTACCTGCCGTATCTTGTATCATGCCCTCGCTATCTAGGTATATAAAAGCCTCTGGAGGGATGAAGCCATTTATTCTGGATCGCTCGTGGTACAACTGATTTGGGTAATAAGCTCCTGAAATCAGATTGTTTTCGTTATCCATATCTCTTAAAACTTGACCTCTTATCAGTTTTATAATGAAATTGTCTATCCTATTCAGACCTGCCAGCTCATAAAGCACCTTATTTGGATAATATTTTTTGTATTCTGACGCCGCGGTTCTATATTTTGATAGGCATGCCCGAATACACTGCCTTTCAAACACGCGAATCTTTTCCATGTACGAAGGGGCTATATTAAACCAAACCGGACATCCATATGTTAATATTGGTCTGACCAGTGACTGATAGCAAATTATCTTGACCCTGGAGCCAAGGTTTTTGCTATAAAACAGTCTCCTGGTCATTTGAAATGCTTTATTTCCTTTCTCTAGTAATTTGTCGACCTGGTGATCAAAGACAAGGCACTTATCTAGCCAAACTCCTAGATATCTGACCACAGTCTTTTGCTCTAATGTTTGTCCGGTTTGGCTTTTAACTATTAAATTTTTCCAATTCTTTTTGGTGTCGCTATTTGCTTTATGTGTTGGCTGCCTGAATAGGATAACCTCACATTTGCTATGATTTATCCTCATTTTCCATTTATTTGCATAGTTTTCGATATTTTCAAGGTCACGTTGTAAGAGTTTTTGGATAACTTCCACTTTTGGACCTGTTCTGTACACTATTAAATCATCTGCATACGCTATGGCATGCCGGAGAGAGCCTACAAGGTCACTTGTGTAAATATTAAAGAGCAGAGGGGATAGCACCGCGCCCTGTTGCAACCCGTTTTTAATTTGGAAAGATCTGCTTGAAGTGAAATTCCCACTTTTTACGAGAAACTTCTTATCCATAATCATGTTATATATTATATACAGCAAATGCCCCGATATTCCATATGTAATTAATTTGTGGATCAAACCTTCTAACCATACGGTATCGAAAGCCTTCTCAAAGTCTATGAGGCAAGCTCCTGTGCATTGCCTCTTGCTTCTATTCCACTGTATGTCGGATACTAGTTTAGACGCAGCATGAATAGTATTATGCCTCGCCCTGAAACCAAACTGTTTATCCGGTATTATCTTCTTCTCCTCAGTCCAAGCCAGTATCGATTTCTGAAGAACCCGTTCGAATAGCTTGCTTATATTGGGAAGCAAGCTAATAGCCCTTAAGTTTGAAGGGTCGGTTCTATTTTTCCCCTTTTTTGGGATTGGGTACACCATCGCTGTCTTCCAATGCTCTGGATAATGTGCATTATTCAGTGCATTATTGAACAGGATGGCGTAATTGTCCGTTACTACTCGTGGCATATGTCGCAACACTATATTCGGAATTCCATCAACTCCAGATGATTTTTTTGAATTCGTCCCTCGAAAGAGAACGGCAAGCTCCTCCCTCTCAACGAAAATAGGTCCCGCCGTTTCGTCCTTTACATTATCAGCTGGGTTGTCTACACTGAAATTAGTGATAGACCTATTCTCGCAATTCCAATCTCTTATTTCGTTGAGAAGTCGGAAGTGACTGAGAAGGGCGCGATTCTCCAGATCGTGATCCGGTCGAACAGGAGTATTCATAGAATACACGCTCTGGTAGAATGCGCCCATCACGTCAACTTTAGCCTGCTCCTCCTCCACGAGGAACGTATTCGCATCAAGAGCTACCTCGTTCGGATCTAGCCCTGCCTCCCTAATATATTCCTCGCTCTGTCGAGTCCTCGGAATACATAAGCTCTCAATTTTGTTTTTATCCCTCCTCCTGAATATTTGATTTATGTTTGGAAACATACTCGGGCTACTGGCGTTTATAGCCCGAATTTTATCGTTCCAATACTTGTTAATGGATTTCATATAATTCATTTTTATTAATTGTTGGAGGACCTTTAACTGGGATTTAAGAGATGTAGCCCGAAGACTTTGTCTGTCGGAGTATTGTCGTTGTAGTCGTCGTAATTCAGTTAGTATTTTGCTCTTATGTTTCTGTAGTGAGTCTATTATCCGATTCCGGTAGCAATCCATACTGCATCCCGGTTTCGTCTTCGGTATTGTCTGTTCCATTGTCTGACGCGTAAGATCGTCCAGATCTTTAAGGTACTGATCGATCTCTGTATTCGTTAAATTTCTGTCCGTAGGGATCTGTATTTTTGTCCGTGCTGCCCTGTGCATAGCTTTGGTGAAGCGCGCCCAATCTGCTCTTACATAATTGTAATACCCAGTTTGGGCGTACTCCACCAGTTCTATATTTTCGTTTGGGACTTGTCCAGTCAAGCATAGTCCGTTATGGTCGCTATCGTAGTACACCGTTCTTACACAGTTCACTTCTGTATCGTTCGTCCGAGCAAGTTCTAATCGATTATCTACCAAGGCAAGGTCTAGGAATGAGCCGTGACTTGGGAAAGATGGACTATCCGTTGCTAGAAGCGCAACTCTGCGCTGGATACGGTTGCTAACCCACCAATTATTTAGTAGGTTGCCACGAGTATTGGTTATGTTATTATTCCAATTTGAATGCTTTGCATTGAAATCTCCAGCCAGAATAAAATAATTTGAATCTGAATCTAGCTGGAGCGTTTGAAATAATGTTTCGATTTCATCGATAAAACTTGACTGCTGAGAAGATTCTAGAACTCTTGGAGCGTATATTGCACCCACGTACAACCTCTTACCACTACGGAGGGGTATGCAGACCATACATACTTCCATTATTTGAAACCGGTAGATTTCTTTGCTGTAAACAGATTTAAATTTTATGTCTTTCCTTATTATTACCGCCACTCCTCCACCTTGTGTGGAGTTGGGGCGATCTTTTCTTATTATTTCGTATCCATTGTAATCAAGTTTATGCTTCTGATTCAATTTTGTTTCATTGACCAGAAGTATATCAGGATTTTCGCGTTGCAGCAGATCGAGGAGATTTGCTCTCCTCTCTACTCTTATTAGTGAGTTTACGTTAAGACTAATGACCTTGAAGGCACTTTCTCCGACCAGCGTAGTAGAAGTGATTTACGGCGCGCTCGTTTCCGGAAACAGCGTTGAATAAATTATATTAATTCTTTCCGCTTGCTCATCTAATCTCTTATTTAATTGTGTTATTTGATTAAATATTGCCATTAACACAGCTTTAGAGTCTGGCTCTGAATTGATATTTGAGCCTAAGCTACTCTTTTGAATTAGTGGTGTTGGTTTTTGTCCCCCTGCCATTTGAGCAAAGGAAACATTCGGCGCAACATAGTTATTGAACATTTGTTGCTTTTGCCGCTTAGTTTCTTCAACTTGCTGTTTCCGGGCTCGAATTCTTTCGCGCAGCTCAGTATAACGTGGACATCCCCTATAATTAGCGGGGTGCCCATGTTTCTGACAGAGAACACAAAATAATTTGTTTGTGTCCTCTACCCTTTCTTTACCTAAGGGACACTGTCCTGGCTCGTGATTATTATTACATTTGACACAGCGAAATGCCATTCGGCAATTCGCTGCTGCGTGTCCGAAGCGTTGACATCGCATACATTGAAGGACAGTATCTCTTTTATTAAGTTTTTCCCAGAAAACCATTTGATAGTTAATATGTTTAATCTCCCTTAACTTATCAAGATGGCTCTCTGGGGAGAGCTGCACCAAAAATATTGGGAGTTTTCTCTGTCTTTCTCTAGAAGCAGGAGTACTGAAGCGTTTCACAGATATAAACTTTAATTTTTCTCTTTCTTCGCTTTTTAAGTCCTCTAATAACTGATCCGGTTCAGTTTCTGGGTCAATTCCTTTTAGCAAGATAGTTTGGGTGCGCTCACTTTTGGCTGTAAAGGAGAAGAACTGAGTCTTCGCTCTTTCAAGACATGCTTTAATTTTAGTATAATGCTCCATGGTCTGTACCTGAAGTGAGTGACGATTTTCACTATATCGCCTAATGACAAAGCCTGACTTAAGAGCTAGTTTACAAATGTTTAGTGTGTCATTTGGAGACTGAAACGATATATTTATTGGCGGTACCTTAATTTTAATTTTGTTTTGTGTTGTTTGCTCCCTGGATGTCGTTGTTGTCCCGTTGGTTGTCTTCACGTTGGATTTTGTTGTCTCGGTTGGTGTTTTCGTTGTCCCTTCAATTGGTGCTGGATAGCTTCGGGTCCTAGGATTATTTTTCGCCATGATCTGAGATATTAGCTGCTCCAGCTTAGCCTCGTCTTCTTCTCCATCTGTGCTTAGCTCTTTAAATGTATTGCCGGAACCTTTATATTTAGCAGGTTCCGTTTCATAGGACGAGCTGTCACCATCTGTTTCCTCCTGGGTGCTTTCATTTTTGTTCTGTTCCTTGTTATCGGCTTTTGGACGCATTTCCACCAAACATGGTTTCTTGAAAATTCTTTTCCTCTTAGTGCTTTGGCTATGTTCTTTTTGGGTTTTGGGGCTCCTTTTGCTTTTAGGAGTATTAACTTCTGTAGCTGATTGTAACGTCGATGGGCTGTATTCTTTTTTTCCACTGTTGTCGTGTTTTGTTGCTGCCAGTTCTTTTGATTTTGTAGCTCTTGTTGTTAGGGTTTCACCGGTGGTTGCTAAGGGCTTTCTCTGCTTAGCAGCATTCGCGTCATCTTTCGTGCTGTATGACCCGTTGTCCTCTCCGTTTTTTGAGTCCATGCCTGCAGCAGCATAGCCACCAGGCTGGCTCATTTAAAAATAAAAAGTTGTTGGACCCGAAGTGGGGATTGAACCCCGGTCCCTCGCACTTCAGTTGGAAGGCCTTACCAACTGGGCTACCGACTGTTTCGGCAACCTTTTTTTAGAATTCGGTCCTGTTGCCCCGATTTCTTTTTGATCGGTAAAATTCAATTTTGAATTTATTTATTTTTTAATCTGATTTATCAGGTGGCCGGATTACCTTGCCTTTTTTTTTTTTTTTGTAGTGTGTTTGACCGGATAACCGTGTCTTCGCTGGTGCACTTGAAAAATTGTCCACTAACCGAATTTCAATTTTATTGCTAAAAATCGCACTGGCAGTTTCTCGTCCGCTCGCTGTCAGCTCACATTCGAGACTGACGAGAACCGGTGCTTTCAGCATGGTATGGTCGTTGCCGATGAAACTACATTTTCAAATGAACAAAATACAAAAAAATTCTAATTTTAGAATGCTAAAGTACATAATAGAAATTCAATTAGTTTTATCATTACACTAGCGAAAAGCTATGGGAACGCCTTCTTCTCAGCAGCTCCAAATTGAGATATGTTATTACCGTTTGCACTATAAGCTGGAGACCCCATAATTTATTTTAATCAAATTATTTAGTTAGAATTACTTTACCGTAATTAGCTGAGCACTTCATAATGTGATTATCATTTATTTATTATGTCACATAAACCTGACGCCTCGACCTCAGGACCAGGTATACTGCCGCCGATGTTTGTAAAAAAAAAAAGTACAATAAACTGATCCCTTAACAAAACAATTTTATTACCTTTTACCTACGAGCGGTAGTACACCTGGACTCGAGGTAGTGTTGATGAAAGTTCGTATGTGATTATCACGTGAATATTACTAGTATTTAGCTGTTAACGTTGTCGTGCCTGTTAACGTTGTCGTTGGCGCCATTTTTGATTTTATAAAAATTAACTTACAATTAGACCTGACCGCATACTCAGTACTGAAGACAGCTGTCTTCATTTCTTACGACTAGTACTGATAGATAAGTTTTCGTGCCGACTTCAAAACGTCTGGTAAAACCGTAAAGATCCAATATTGATAGTAAAAGAAGCTCTTTGACTAAAAGTATTTAATACCCCGCCGCCTCCAAGTTTAATTAGTTTTTTTAAACGCCATTTTGAATTTTGGGTACTAAAATGGAATTCAACGACCTCCAATACGTAATTTTTAAATTTAAGCACTTTAACTCCGCCCTTTTGAGAGATTTTCAGAGAAGCAAAAACGCTTTTACTACTTTTCTTAATTTTGAAATGGTAAATATTTTTTTTGCGTAATTTATAAATAAGCCAAGAAAAATAATACCAACGACACGCGGTGTTCCCAGGCGGTCCACCATCCAAGTACTATCCGCGCCCAATGCTGCTTAACTTCGGTGATCAGACGAGAACCGGTGCTTTCAGCATGGTATGGTCGTTGCCGATGAAACTACATTTTCAAATGAACAAATTACAAAAAAATTCTAATTTTAGAATGCTAAAGTACATAGTAGAAATTCAATTAGTTTTATCATTACATTAGCGAAAAGCTATGGGAACGCCTTCTTCTCAGCAGCTCCAAATTGAGATATGTGATTACCGTTTGCACTATAAGCTGGAGACCCCATAATTTATTTTAATCAAATTATTTAGTTAGAATTACTTTACCGTAATTAGCTGAGCACTTCATAATGTGATTATCATTTATTTATTATGTCACATAAACCTGACGCCTCGACCTCAGGACCAGGTATACTGCCGCCGATGTTTGTAAAAAAAAAAAGTACAATAAACTGATCCCTTAACAAAACAATTTTATTACCTTTTACCTACGAGCGGTAGTACACCTGGACTCGAGGTAGTGTTGATGAAAGTTCGTATGTGATTATCACGTGAATATTACTAGTATTTAGCTGTTAACGTTGTCGTGCCTGTTAACGTTGTCGTTGGCGCCATTTTTGATTTTATAAAAATTAACTTACAATTAGACCTGACCGCATACTCAGTACTGAAGACAGCTGTCTTCATTTCTTACGACTAGTACTGATAGATAAGTTTTCGTGCCGACTTCAAAACGTCTGGTAAAACCGTAAAGATCCAATATTGATAGTAAAAGAAGCTCTTTGACTAAAAGTATTTAATACCCCGCCGCCTCCAAGTTTAATTAGTTTTTTTAAACGCCATTTTGAATTTTGGGTACTAAAATTGAATTCAACGACCTCCAATACGTAATTTTTAAATTTAAGCACTTTAACTCCGCCCTTTTGAGAGATTTTCAGAGAAGCAAAAACGCTTTTACTACTTTTCTTAATTTTGAAATGGTAAATATTTTTTTGCGTAATTTATAAATAAGCCAAGAAAAATAATACCAACGACACGCGGTGTTCCCAGGCGGTCCCCCATCCAAGTACTATCCGCGCCCAATGCTGCTTAACTTCGGTGATCAGACGAGAACCGGTGCTTTCAGCATGGTATGGTCGTTGCCGATGAAACTATATTTTCAAATGAACAAAATACAAAAAAATTCTAATTTTAGAATGCTAAAGTACATAGTAGAAATTCAATTAGTTTTATCATTACATTAGCGAAAAGCTATGGGAACGCCTTCTTTTCAGCAGCTCCAAATTGAGATATGTTATTACCGTTTGCACTATAAGCTGGAGACCCCATAATTTATTTTAATCAAATTATTTAGTTAGAATTACTTTACCGTAATTAGCTGAGCACTTCATAATGTGATTATCATTTATTTATTATGTCACATAAACCTGACGCCTCGACCTCAGGACCAGGTATACTGCCGCCGATGTTTGTAAAAAAAAAAAGTACAATAAACTGATCCCTTAACAAAACAATTTTATTACCTTTTACCTACGAGCGGTAGTACACCTGGACTCGAGGTAGTGTTGATGAAAGTTCGTATGTGATTATCACGTGAATATTACTAGTATTTAGCTGTTAACGTTGTCGTGCCTGTTAACGTTGTCGTTGGCGCCATTTTTGATTTTATAAAAATTAACTTACAATTAGACCTGACCGCATACTCAGTACTGAAGACAGCTGTCTTCATTTCTTACGACTAGTACTGATAGATAAGTTTTCGCGCCGACTTCAAAACGTCTGGTAAAACCGTAAAGATCCAATATTGATAGTAAAAGAAGCTCTTTGACTAAAAGTATTTAATACCCCGCCGCCTCCAAGTTTAATTAGTTTTTTTAAACGCCATTTTGAATGTTGGGTACTAAAATTGAATTCAACGACCTCCAATACGTAATTTTTAAATTTAAGCACTTTAACTCCGCCCTTTTGAGAGATTTTCAGAGAAGCAAAAACGCTTTTACTACTTTTCTTAATTTTGAAATGGTAAATATTTTTTTGCGTAATTTATAAATAAGCCAAGAAAAATAATACCAACGACACGCGGTGTTCCCAGGCGGTCCACCATCCAAGTACTATCCGCGCCCAATGCTGCTTAACTTCGGTGATCAGACGAGAACCGGTGCTTTCAGCATGGTATGGTCGTTGCCGATGAAACTACATTTTCAAATGAACAAAATACAAAAAAATTCTAATTTTAGAATGCTAAAGTACATAGTAGAAATTCAATTAGTTTTATCATTACATTAGCGAAAAGCTATGGGAACGCCTTCTTCTCAGCAGCTCCAAATTGAGATATGTTATTACCGTTTGCACTATAAGCTGGAGACCCCATAATTTATTTTAATCAAATTATTTAGTTAGAATTACTTTACCGTAATTAGCTGAGCACTTCATAATGTGATTATCATTTATTTATTATGTCACATAAACCTGACGCCTCGACCTCAGGACCAGGTATACTGCCGCCGATGTTTGTAAAAAAAAAAAGTACAATAAACTGATCCCTTAACAAAACAATTTTATTACCTTTTAGCTACGAGCGGTAGTACACCTGGACTCGAGGTAGTGTTGATGAAAGTTCGTATGTGATTATCACGTGAATATTACTAGTATTTAGCTGTTAACGTTGTCGTGCCTGTTAACGTTGTCGTTGGCGTCATTTTTGATTTTATAAAAATTAACTTACAATTAGACCTGACCGCATACTCAGTACTGAAGACAACTGTCTTCATTTCTTACGACTAGTACTGATAGATAAGTTTTCGCGCCGACTTCAAAACGTCTGGTAAAACCGTAAAGATCCAATATTGATAGTAAAAGAAGCTCTTTGACTAAAAGTATTTAATACCCCGCCGCCTCCAAGTTTAATTAGTTTTTTTAAATGCCATTTTGAATTTTGGGTACTAAAATTGAATTCAACGACCTCCAATACGTAATTTTTAAATTTAAGCACTTTAACTCCGCCCTTTTGAGAGATTTTCAGAGAAGCAAAAACGCTTTTACTACTTTTCTTAATTTTGAAATGGTAAATATTTTTTTGCGTAATTTATAAATAAGCCAAGAAAAATAATACCAACGACACGCGGTGTTCCCAGGCGGTCCACCATCCAAGTACTATCCGCGCCCAATGCTGCTTAACTTCGGTGATCAGACGAGAACCGGTGCTTTCAGCATGGTATGGTCGTTGCCGATGAAACTATATTTTCAAATGAACAAAATACAAAAAAATTCTAATTTTAGAATGCTAAAGTACATAGTAGAAATTCAATTAGTTTTATCATTACATTAGCGAAAAGCTATGGGAACGCCTTCTTCTCAGCAGCTCCAAATTGAGATATGTTATTACCGTTTGCACTATAAGCTGGAGACCCCATAATTTATTTTAATCAAATTATTTAGTTAGAATTACTTTACCGTAATTAGCTGAGCACTTCATAATGTGATTATCATTTATTTATTATGTCACATAAACCTGACGCCTCGACCTCAGAACCAGGTATACTGCCGCCGATGTTTGTAAAACAAAAAAAGTACAATAAACTGATCCCTTAACAAAACAATTTTATTACCTTTTACCTACGAGCGGTAGTACACCTGGACTCGAGGTAGTGTTGATGAAAGTTCGTATGTGATTATCACGTGAATATTACTAGTATTTAGCTGTTAACGTTGTCGTGCCTGTTAACGTTGTCGTTGGCGCCATTTTTGATTTTATAAAAATTAACTTACAATTAGACCTGACCGCATACTCAGTACTGAAGACAGCTGTCTTCATTTCTTACGACTAGTACTGATAGATAAGTTTTCGCGCCGACTTCAAAACGTCTGGTAAAACCGTAAAGATCCAATATTGATAGTAAAAGAAGCTCTTTGACTAAAAGCACAGACAAATAATATACAGATGTCCAAAGACAATAGGCAAGAGTGATGTTCAGAAAAATTACAGAAGAAGACTCTTAAAGAAAGCTTTTTGTAAACTGAGCTCTGTGTCTGTGCTAAATTGCAATCAATCAAAGCTTCTGCGCTTTTCGCTTATTCGAATTCTCCTTGCTTTCCGTTGTTCAGCATGGGAACGTACAAACACAGATAAGATATTCTAGGAGATATCTTAGCAGCGGCATAATGATTAGGAAAAAATTTAGTAGACCCGCTGATCTCACCACCAAAAAAGAAAGGGTGTAGTGATGAGTCTACTCGGCACTCACATGTACGGGCTATAGGATTTCCGGGAATAGGAAGCGTAGGCTCCACACTTCCCGCACCGAACAACGGAGACTATGAATGTGTAGTCGCCGGATTTTATATTTTCAGCAGCACTTCACTTGGCTTTTGATTTTGGATCTATTCAGAAGTGCGTTGAATTGCCTTTTCCTGCCTCGGCTTTGTTTTGCAGTATATATCGTGTGGATTGATAAGATTTTGAATTTATTTTGAATTTTTCGATACTGAATATCGATTTATTATTTTGTATATAATTATTATTTTGTATATATATATTATTCTATTGAATTTTGAACAGATATTACATTAAATTTTCGTTGTAATAATGTCTTGGCAACGAAATAAATGTGTTGTTGCTAGTTGCGGTGCAACTTTAAAGTCAGCTCCGGGAAGAAAATTTTTTGAATTCCCTAAAGAAGGAACTGAAAAATATTTTCAATGGCTTATTGCTCTTGAATCCTCTCAGAGTAATGTTGAACAAAGAAAACGCCCTTACATTTGCAGTAATCATTTTGAAGAAAAATATTTTGGCAAAAAGAAATTAAAGGCCGACGCACTACCGACTTTGTTTTTGGAATCCAATGATGGCAATTTGGAATTAGAAAGGAGCCATTTTGATTTTTCTATGGATAGAAAAACATATACTAGAAAAAACATTAGTGAACATGTAAGTACTCAAGATTTAAATAGAGCTTCAGTTGTTTTAGATTCAGTAAAGCCAAAGGTTGGTGAGGGTGATTCAACTTTTTGTTTTGAATGCCCTAAACAATTTAAAAAGATAAAATATTTTTTAAAAAAGGTAAATCAGTTAAGAAATAACGTGACAAAATTAGAAAACGAAAACAAAGTTCTGAAAAGGAAAAATAAGGTACTGAAAAATAAAATAATACGTTTGAATCAAAACAAATCCTTAAAAATAAATGATATACCTATAAACGAAGCTATTGATATTTTGGAAAGTCCCAGTGAAAATGCCAAGGTTTTATCAAAAATAATTTTGTCAAGTGACTCTAAAAAGCTGTACACAGAGGAGGAGCGAACACTCTGTCAATGCATATATTTCCGATCATCCGCGGGCTATAATTTTTTGAGGGAATCTCTTAACCTTCGTCTTCCATGCGTATCGTCCCTCCATAATTGGATTAAAATTAAAAATCTTACGCCAGGATTTCATCCTCGTGTCTTAGATGAAATTGCGCAGCAAGTTTCCAAGTTATCAAAACTCGAAAGGGATGTAATACTTATTTTTGATGAAATGAGTATACAAGAGAATTGGACTTATAACAAATTTCTAGACCAAATAGATGGCTTCGTGGATTATGGGGATGGGCGACGTATACAAAGTGCTAAATCGGTTTGTGTTTTCATGGTTAGAAGTATTTGCGGTAAATTTAAACAAGTACTTCATTATGTCGCTTGCCCGAATTCAATTCCTGTGGATATTTTAAACTTGGAAATTAAAAAATGTATCGATGTTTGCGACAAGGTACAGCTTAATATAATTTCAATTGTATGCGATCAAGGGCCTGCAAATAGAAAGCTTTTTTCACTATTGAATATTACGCCTGAAAGGACATATTTCTTTCATAATGATAAAAAAATGTTTGCCTTATTTGACGTTCCGCATTTATTCAAAAGTGTGCGAAATAACTTGATGAATACCGATCTTTCAGGACCTGATGGGATTTCGAGTTGGAAAGTAGTTGAATTTTTGCACAACTACGAAAAAAATGAAGCAACGAAGGTTTGTCCAAAATTAACCTTTGCTCATATATATCCAACTGAATTTCAAGAAATGAGTGTTAAGTTGGCTGTGCAAGTTCTAAGTAGAAGTGTTTCTGCTGGTATTAAGGCACTTTTAACTCTCAATAAGTACCCTGAAAGTTTAAAAGAAGTTGCTGTTGCTACTGCATCTTTTATTGACAAAATAAATAAATTATTTGACATTTTGAATGGCCGGCCACCAATCAAGAGAAATTCTGCTGAGGTCCAATATCTTCTTTCTATGCAAAAGTACCTCCTTCAAATTAAACCAGAAGGCAAGGCAGATCGTGCATATTGTTTCAAAGGTTTAATTTTAACAATCGATTCTGTTATAGCACTCTCAGAAAAGTTATTTGAAACTAATGAGAATTTTTTCTATTTTAACTCCCAAAAGCTAAATCAGGATCCGTTAGAAAATTTTTTTTCCAAAGTAAGAGCCCGTAATGCAAACAAAATTAACCCTAATTTATTTGAGTTTGCTGCAATATTTGCTAAACTATTGTCAATAAAATTTATTTTTTCATCGAAATATTCGAATTGTGAGGACGACAACGATGAAATACTTCAAGTTGATTGGAACGCTGTACTAGATAATCAAGAAGACTCTCCTCAAAATGAAGAATTGAATCCTCAATTAAACTCTGAAAATTATTTTGTAACCAATAATGTTGCAAACTCAGATGAACAAGCCGAAGAAACTGACTGTGAAACAACTATTGAACTGAATGAAGTTGCAATACGATTTTTCGCTGGATATTGTTTTCTCCAAACAATGAAAATTTTAGGAGCACCTTGTGTTAATTGCTCTACTCTAATGATTCAGGATTGTACTTTAAATAATGATTTATCTTCCATTTTGATAACGCTCAAGCAATATGATAACTGCAGTGACACAAAATTACTTATTTCTCCATCTAATATATATTACAATATTTGCAAATTCCATACAAAAATATTTATAGATATTTTTAAAGAAAACCCTCATATTAAAAATATAAGGGAAACTATAAAAAACGAATGC
Organism: Dysmachus trigonus; assembly: GCA_949715965.1. Taxonomy (NCBI): domain Eukaryota; kingdom Metazoa; phylum Arthropoda; class Insecta; order Diptera; family Asilidae; genus Dysmachus; species Dysmachus trigonus. The sequence continues at coordinate 4,058,444 of OX454323.1, read as the reverse complement.
ATTAGGGAGACAAACAAATTTAATAAGGATTGGTTTGACGTTAGTCATATGTGCTACGAGCATCGTGTGAAAGCATTGGAATTCATGATTGTTGTGCTACTACGCAAAAATTGTAAATGGAAAAAAGATGCACAAAAAGCAGAGAAATTCGTAATACAAATTCTGATAACATCTATTTCTATAGCAATCTCTTGATGTACAAATTCTTAGCAATATTTAATAAAATATCTAAAACTATATATTATTTTACATACGCTATTATTATTACTGAATTTGATACATTTGAAATAAACCACCACGAAATATTACTATTAATAAAATAAAATCAATTCCCCACTTAAGGCTTTTAAAAATTAATTAAAAAAAATTTTTCCACTTCACATTTTAATCTTTTCGGAAAATAATAATCGAAATACTTAGGCTTCTTATAAAAAGAAAATTGATTATACTATATGAGTAGTTTAGTTCCGTCTCAACTTCGAGGTAGAGTACAATAAGCTTCTGAAGATAGGATATTTTGCCACGGTCATTCATGTAATAATTTTATATCGACCGCAATTAAATATTTGTCTGTTAATTTTTTTCACAGCAATTACTTAGGAACATGAAACTGTATGTATATATTGTTAGTACATGAAGTACGCTATTAGAGAAATTAACAGTTTGTGCGAAAATAAACCAACTAGTCGGTTTGGAAAGACCCGCATACCCTTTTAAATTTTGAAAATTTGTCTACTGTGGCAGAATTGTAACTATAATTTATAATCCTTTGTAGTGGAAAATATTTGAAACTTTGAAAAAAGTTACCAAACCAATGTAATTTATTTTGTCTATATTTTTGTATGCTAATTTGTGAAGGGAATTTATTATCGATTTAGAGAGAGAAATTAGTAACTAATATTTGTTTTTTTATTTCTTTAATTCTTCAATGGGTAACATTTGTTTTAGAGATTAAGATGTCTCATAGACCTAAAAATTATTATAAGGTGCGTTTTTTAATGATCTGGATCTGGATGCAATTTTGCATTGAATTGAAATTTTGAATAGTTACTCAAAGCAATACTTTCTAATTTTGCTAAAAGGACATCAAATTGCATTGATTTATGCCCGTTTTGCGTCAAAAAATGAATCCAATGATTTTTTCAGTTAAAGATTTGAAGTTTGGGTAGGTAAAAATCATGGCAATTTGATGTATTTATTGCACATTAAAAAATATTTCCTATAGGACATGGTTTAAAAATTTCAATTCAATGCAAATTTCAGATCCAGATCCAGATCATTAAAAAAACGCAGCAATAAACTTTCATCAATCAGAAAATTATTATTTCACTTGTAACCCCATATATCGATGGAAGGAAATCAGATTGCATAGAAAAAAGTGCGCCGCGTAATCGCACACTTTTTTACATCATACAGTCTAACGCTCTGATAAATGAAGTCCATTCTCCCTACACTCGCATGCCATGGTAAATAAAACTCCTCACCCCACTTGCCTTCTCTTCAGCATTTCGCTTTTTAAGATTTTCCCTGCCTATATCGATGTCAGTTGAAGTAAAAGCTTTGTCGGTTTATAGTTTGAGTCTCCGCTAAGCAAAAGTTTGTTGTCGGTTAATCGTGTCGGTTAATCGCATTTCAGCGGCATCATTTCTAGCAATGGGGCTTGGACATCTGTATTGTCTGTGCTAAAAGTATTTAATACCCCGCCGCCTCCAAGTTTAATTAGTTTTTTTAAACGCCATTTTGAATGTTGGGTACTAAAATTGAATTCAACGACCTCCAATACGTAATTTTTAAATTTAAGCACTTTAACTCCGCCCTTTTGAGAGATTTTCAGAGAAGCAAAAACGCTTTTACTACTTTTCTTAATTTTGAAATGGTAAATATTTTTTTGCGTAATTTATAAATAAGCCAAGAAAAATAATACCAACGACACGCGGTGTTCCCAGGCGGTCCACCATCCAAGTACTATCCGCGCCCAATGCTGCTTAACTTCGGTGATCAGACGAGAACCGGTGCTTTCAGCATGGTATGGTCGTTGCCGATGAAACTACATTTTCAAATGAACAAAATACAAAAAAATTCTAATTTTAGAATGCTAAAGTACATAGTAGAAATTCAATTAGTTTTATCATTACATTAGCGAAAAGCTATGGGAACGCCTTCTTCTCAGCAGCTCCAAATTGAGATATGTTATTACCGTTTGCACTATAAGCTGGAGACCCCATAATTTATTTTAATCAAATTATTTAGTTAGAATTACTTTACCGTAATTAGCTGAGCACTTCATAATGTGATTATCATTTATTTATTATGTCACATAAACCTGACGCCTCGACCTCAGGACCAGGTATACTGCCGCCGATGTTTGTAAAAAAAAAAAGTACAATAAACTGATCCCTTAACAAAACAATTTTATTACCTTTTACCTACGAGCGGTAGTACACCTGGACTCGAGGTAGTGTTGATGAAAGTTCGTATGTGATTATCACGTGAATATTACTAGTATTTAGCTGTTAACGTTGTCGTGCCTGTTAACGTTGTCGTTGGCGCCATTTTTGATTTTATAAAAATTAACTTACAATTAGACCTGACCGCATACTCAGTACTGAAGACAGCTGTCTTCATTTCTTACGACTAGTACTGATAGATAAGTTTTCGCGCCGACTTCAAAACGTCTGGTAAAACCGTAAAGATCCAATATTGATAGTAAAAGAAGCTCTTTGACTAAAAGTATTTAATACCCCGCCGCCTCCAAGTTTAATTAGTTTTTTTAAACGCCATTTTGAATGTTGGGTACTAAAATTGAATTCAACGACCTCCAATACGTAATTTTTAAATTTAAGCACTTTAACTCCGCCCTTTTGAGAGATTTTCAGAGAAGCAAAAACGCTTTTACTACTTTTCTTAATTTTGAAATGGTAAATATTTTTTTGCGTAATTTATAAATAAGCCAAGAAAAATAATACCAACGACACGCGGTGTTCCCAGGCGGTCCCCCATCCAAGTACTATCCGCGCCCAATGCTGCTTAACTTCGGTGATCAGACGAGAACCGGTGCTTTCAGCATGGTATGGTCGTTGCCGATGAAACTACATTTTCAAATGAACAAAATACAAAAAAATTCTAATTTTAGAATGCTAAAGTACATAGTAGAAATTCAATTAGTTTTATCATTACATTAGCGAAAAGCTATGGGAACGCCTTCTTCTCAGCAGCTCCAAATTGAGATATGTTATTACCGTTTGCACTATAAGCTGGAGACCCCATAATTTATTTTAATCAAATTATTTAGTTAGAATTACTTTACCGTAATTAGCTGAGCACTTCATAATGTGATTATCATTTATTTATTATGTCACATAAACCTGACGCCTCGACCTCAGGACCAGGTATACTGCCGCCGATGTTTGTAAAAAAAAAAAGTACAATAAACTGATCCCTTAACAAAACAATTTTATTACCTTTTACCTACGAGCGGTAGTACACCTGGACTCGAGGTAGTGTTGATGAAAGTTCGTATGTGATTATCACGTGAATATTACTAGTATTTAGCTGTTAACGTTGTCGTTGGCGTCATTTTTTATTTTATAAAAATTAACTTACAATTAGACCTGACCGCATACTCAGTACTGAAGACAACTGTCTTCATTTCTTACGACTAGTACTGATAGATAAGTTTTCGCGCCGACTTCAAAACGTCTGGTAAAACCGTAAAGATCCAATATTGATAGTAAAAGAAGCTCTTTGACTAAAAGTATTTAATACCCCGCCGCCTCCAAGTTTAATTAGTTTTTTTAAACGCCATTTTGAATTTTGGGTACTAAAATTGAATTCAACGACCTCCAATACGTAATTTTTAAATTTAAGCACTTTAACTCCGCCCTTTTGAGAGATTTTCAGAGAAGCAAAAACGCTTTTACTACTTTTCTTAATTTTGAAATGGTAAATATTTTTTTGCGTAATTTATAAATAAGCCAAGAAAAATAATACCAACGACACGCGGTGTTCCCAGGCGGTCCCCCATCCAAGTACTATCCGCGCCCAATGCTGCTTAACTTCGGTGATCAGACGAGAACCGGTGCTTTCAGCATGGTATGGTCGTTGCCGATAAAACTACATTTTCAAATGAACAAAATACAAAAAAATTCTAATTTTAGAATGCTAAAGTACATAGTAGAAATTCAATTAGTTTTATCATTACATTAGCGAAAAGCTATGGGAACGCCTTCTTCTCAGCAGCTCCAAATTGAGATATGTTATTACCGTTTGCACTATAAGCTGGAGACCCCATAATTTATTTTAATCAAATTATTTAGTTAGAATTACTTTACCGTAATTAGCTGAGCACTTCATAATGTGATTATCATTTATTTATTATGTCACATAAACCTGACGCCTCGACCTCAGGACCAGGTATACTGCCGCCGATGTTTGTAAAAAAAAAAAGTACAATAAACTGATCCCTTAACAAAACAATTTTATTACCTTTTACCTACGAGCGGTAGTACACCTGGACTCGATGTAGTGTTGATGAAAGTTCGTATGTGATTATCACGTGAATATTACTAGTATTTAGCTGTTAACGTTGTCGTGCCTGTTAACGTTGTCGTTGGCGCCATTTTTGATTTTATAAAAATTAACTTACAATTAGACCTGACCGCATACTCAGTACTGAAGACAGCTGTCTTCATTTCTTACGACTAGTACTGATAGATAAGTTTTCGCGCCGACTTCAAAACGTCTGGTAAAACCGTAAAGATCCAATATTGATAGTAAAAGAAGCTCTTTGACTAAAAGTATTTAATACCCCGCCGCCTCCAAGTTTAATTAGTTTTTTTAAACGCCATTTTGAATTTTGGGTACTAAAATTGAATTCAACGACCTCCAATACGTAATTTTTTAATTTAAGCACTTTAACTCCGCCCTTTTGAGAGATTTTCAGAGAAGCAAAAACGCTTTTACTACTTTTCTTAATTTTGAAATGGTAAATATTTTTTTGCGTAATTTATAAATAAGCCAAGAAAAATAATACCAACGACACGCGGTGTTCCCAGGCGGTCCTCCATCCAAGTACTATCCGCGCCCAATGCTGCTTAACTTCGGTGATCAGACGAGAACCGGTGCTTTCAGCATGGTATGGTCGTTGCCGATAAAACTACATTTTCAAATGAACAAAATACAAAAAAATTCTAATTTTAGAATGCTAAAGTACATAGTAGAAATTCAATTAGTTTTATCATTACATTAGCGAAAAGCTATGGGAACGCCTTCTTCTCAGCAGCTCCAAATTGAGATATGTTATTACCGTTTGCACTATAAGCTGGAGACCCCATAATTTATTTTAATCAAATTATTTAGTTAGAATTACTTTACCGTAATTAGCTGAGCACTTCATAATGTGATTATCATTTATTTATTATGTCACATAAACCTGACGCCTCGACCTCAGGACCAGGTATACTGCCGCCGATGTTTGTAAAAAAAAAAGTACAATAAACTGATCCCTTAACAAAACAATTTTATTACCTTTTACCTACGAGCGGTAGTACACCTGGACTCGAGGTAGTGTTGATGAAAGTTCGTATGTGATTATCACGTGAATATTACTAGTATTTAGCTGTTAACGTTGTCGTGCCTGTTAACGTTGTCGTTGGCGCCATTTTTGATTTTATAAAAATTAACTTACAATTAGACCTGACCGCATACTCAGTACTGAAGACAGCTGTCTTCATTTCTTACGACTAGTACTGATAGATAAGTTTTCGCGCCGACTTCAAAACGTCTGGTAAAACCGTAAAGATCCAATATTGATAGTAAAAGAAGCTCTTTGACTAAAAGTATTTAATACCCCGCCGCCTCCAAGTTTAATTAGTTTTTTTAAACGCCATTTTGAATGTTGGGTACTAAAATTGAATTCAACGACCTCCAATACGTAATTTTTAAATTTAAGCACTTTAACTCCGCCCTTTTGAGAGATTTTCAGAGAAGCAAAAACGCTTTTACTACTTTTCTTAATTTTGAAATGGTAAATATTTTTTTGCGTAATTTATAAATAAGCCAAGAAAAATAATACCAACGACACGCGGTGTTCCCAGGCGGTCCCCCATCCAAGTACTATCCGCGCCCAATGCTGCTTAACTTCGGTGATCAGACGAGAACCGGTGCTTTCAGCATGGTATGGTCGTTGCCGATGAAACTACATTTTCAAATGAACAAAATACAAAAAAATTCTAATTTTAGAATGCTAAAGTACATAGTAGAAATTCAATTAGTTTTATCATTACATTAGCGAAAAGCTATGGGAACGCCTTCTTCTCAGCAGCTCCAAATTGAGATATGTTATTACCGTTTGCACTATAAGCTGGAGACCCCATAATTTATTTTAATCAAATTATTTAGTTAGAATTACTTTACCGTAATTAGCTGAGCACTTCATAATGTGATTATCATTTATTTATTATGTCACATAAACCTGACGCCTCGACCTCAGGACCAGGTATACTGCCGCCGATGTTTGTAAAAAAAAAAAAGTACAATAAACTGATCCCTTAACAAAACAATTTTATTACCTTTTACCTACGAGCGGTAGTACACCTGGACTCGAGGTAGTGTTGATGAAAGTTCGTATGTGATTATCACGTGAATATTACTAGTATTTAGCTGTTAACGTTGTCGTGCCTGTTAACGTTGTCGTTGGCGCCATTTTTGATTTTATAAAAATTAACTTACAATTAGACCTGACCGCATACTCAGTACTGAAGACAGCTGTCTTCATTTCTTACGACTAGTACTGATAGATAAGTTTTCGCGCCGACTTCAAAACGTCTGGTAAAACCGTAAAGATCCAATATTGATAGTAAAAGAAGCTCTTTGACTAAAAGTATTTAATACCCCGCCGCCTCCAAGTTTAATTAGTTTTTTTAAACGCCATTTTGAATGTTGGGTACTAAAATTGAATTCAACGACCTCCAATACGTAATTTTTAAATTTAAGCACTTTAACTCCGCCCTTTTGAGAGATTTTCAGAGAAGCAAAAACGCTTTTACTACTTTTCTTAATTTTGAAATGGTAAATATTTTTTTGCGTAATTTATAAATAAGCCAAGAAAAATAATACCAACGACACGCGGTGTTCCCAGGCGGTCCCCCATCCAAGTACTATCCGCGCCCAATGCTGCTTAACTTCGGTGATCAGACGAGAACCGGTGCTTTCAGCATGGTATGGTCGTTGCCGATGAAACTACATTTTCAAATGAACAAAATACAAAAAAATTCTAATTTTAGAATGCTAAAGTACATAGTAGAAATTCAATTAGTTTTATCATTACATTAGCGAAAAGCTATGGGAACGCCTTCTTCTCAGCAGCTCCAAATTGAGATATGTTATTACCGTTTGCACTATAAGCTGGAGACCACATAATTTATTTTAATCAAATTATTTAGTTAGAATTACTTTACCGTAATTAGCTGAGCACTTCATAATGTGATTATCATTTATTTATTATGTCACATAAACCTGACGCCTCGACCTCAGGACCAGGTATACTGCCGCCGATGTTTGTAAAAAAAAAAAGTACAATAAACTGATCCCTTAACAAAACAATTTTATTACCTTTTACCTACGAGCGGTAGTACACCTGGACTCGAGGTAGTGTTGATGAAAGTTCGTATGTGATTATCACGTGAATATTACTAGTATTTAGCTGTTAACGTTGTCGTGCCTGTTAACGTTGTCGTTGGCGTCATTTTTGATTTTATAAAAATTAACTTACAATTAGACCTGACCGCATACTCAGTACTGAAGACAACTGTCTTCATTTCTTACGACTAGTACTGATAAGTTTTCGCGCCGACTTCAAAACGTCTGGTAAAACCGTAAAGATCCAATATTGATAGTAAAAGAAGCTCTTTGACTAAAAGTATTTAATACCCCGCCGCCTCCAAGTTTAATTAGTTTTTTTAAACGCCATTTTGAATTTTGGGTACTAAAATTGAATTCAACGACCTCCAATACGTAATTTTTAAATTTAAGCACTTTAACTCCGCCCTTTTGAGAGATTTTCAGAGAAGCAAAAACGCTTTTACTACTTTTCTTAATTTTGAAATGGTAAATATTTTTTTGCGTAATTTATAAATAAGCCAAGAAAAATAATACCAACGACACGCGGTGTTCCCAGGCGGTCCACCATCCAAGTACTATCCGCGCCCAATGCTGCTTAACTTCGGTGATCAGACGAGAACCGGTGCTTTCAGCATGGTATGGTCGTTGCCGATGAAACTATATTTTCAAATGAACAAAATACAAAAAAATTCTAATTTTAGAATGCTAAAGTACATAGTAGAAATTCAATTAGTTTTATCATTACATTAGCGAAAAGCTATGGGAACGCCTTCTTCTCAGCAGCTCCAAATTGAGATATGTTATTACCGTTTGCACTATAAGCTGGAGACCCCATAATTTATTTTAATCAAATTATTTAGTTAGAATTACTTTACCGTAATTAGCTGAGCACTTCATAATGTGATTATCATTTATTTATTATGTCACATAAACCTGACGCCTCGACCTCAGAACCAGGTATACTGCCGCCGATGTTTGTAAAAAAAAAAAGTACAATAAACTGATCCCTTAACAAAACAATTTTATTACCTTTTACCTACGAGCGGTAGTACACCTGGACTCGAGGTAGTGTTGATGAAAGTTCGTATGTGATTATCACGTGAATATTACTAGTATTTAGCTGTTAACGTTGTCGTGCCTGTTAACGTTGTCGTTGGCGCCATTTTTGATTTTATAAAAATTAACTTACAATTAGACCTGACCGCATACTCAGTACTGAAGACAGCTGTCTTCATTTCTTACGACTAGTACTGATAGATAAGTTTTCGCGCCGACTTCAAAACGTCTGGTAAAACCGTAAAGATCCAATATTGATAGTAAAAGAAGCTCTTTGACTAAAAGTATTTAAGGGGGTAGTCCAGTGAAAACGACTGTTTTTTCAACGATTTTTTTTTCATATTAGAAATTAATTTTTATTAAAAACATTTTTGACATATGATAGTACAACTATTAAACTACAAAAAAAAAATTTAATTTTTTTTTTTCGATGAGTCATCCCGACAAAATGGCCGCTCCAAAAAAAAAATTTTTTTGTTGGCGGACGTCGAATCTCTGCAGCGGTTCATTTGAAACAAAAAAATCAAACGAGGTTTTAATCTGTAGAACATTGGCTATCGTCGGAACTAGAATTATTAATTTTCAATAAAAAATAACAAAATGGCGGCATTTCGAACTTTTCTGGTGTTTTTCGGGTGCTTAATTTGTTTATAACTTTGTAAATAAACAATGGATCTTAATAATTCTAGTTCCGACGATAGATACACAATCAAGAAATATGCAGCTAAATTTTTAGATCAATCGGAGCAAAAGACTCTGAGATCTGACGTCCGCCGAGTCAAAAAATGCTGTTTTGAGAAAAACGCGATTAAAGTTTTGTTTGCGGAAAAAAGCTAAAAAAATTAATTTTACCTTAGTCATCGATGCCTGCTCCATACTTAACGCGATGCCTGCTCCATACATAACTAACTTTAAATACAAAGCAGAAGGACCTAGACCGTTATAAACCGAAAAAAAATGGGCGGAGCAAACAGAAATACAAGCGTCCTCCTTGCTCCGAAACACGCCAGGGGCCTTCGAGCGCTCGGATTACACGTCTCTCGAAAACTCTCTGTATCTTTAAAACTATTCAATATTTTGCTTAGATATTTTAAGGGAGTATTTTATAGGTGTAGTAGAGTAGATTTAAGCAAAAACAAAAAATTTGAAAAAAATTTTTTTTTTCACTGGACTACCCCCTTAATACCCCGCCGCCTCCAAGTTTAATTAGTTTTTTTAAACGCCATTTTGAATGTTGGGTACTAAAATTGAATTCAACGACCTCCAATACGTAATTTTTAAATTTAAGCACTTTAACTCCGCCCTTTTGAGAGATTTTCAGAGAAGCAAAAACGCTTTTACTACTTTTCTTAATTTTGAAATGGTAAATATTTTTTTGCGTAATTTATAAATAAGCCAAGAAAAATAATACCAACGACACGCGGTGTTCCCAGGCGGTCCACCATCCAAGTACTATCCGCGCCCAATGCTGCTTAACTTCGGTGATCAGACGAGAACCGGTGCTTTCAGCATGGTATGGTCGTTGCCGATAAAACTACATTTTCAAATGAACAAAATACAAAAAAATTCTAATTTTAGAATGCTAAAGTACATAGTAGAAATTCAATTAGTTTTATCATTACATTAGCGAAAAGCTATGGGAACGCCTTCTTCTCAGCAGCTCCAAATTGAGATATGTTATTACCGTTTGCACTATAAGCTGGAGACCCCATAATTTATTTTAATCAAATTATTTAGTTAGAATTACTTTACCGTAATTAGCTGAGCACTTCATAATGTGATTATCATTTATTTATTATGTCACATAAACCTGACGCCTCGACCTCAGGACCAGGTATACTGCCGCCGATGTTTGTAAAAAAAAAAAGTACAATAAACTGATCCCTTAACAAAACAATTTTATTACCTTTTACCTACGAGCGGTAGTACACCTGGACTCGAGGTAGTGTTGATGAAAGTTCGTATGTGATTATCACGTGAATATTACTAGTATTTAGCTGTTAACGTTGTCGTGCCTGTTAACGTTGTCGTTGGCGCCATTTTTGATTTTATAAAAATTAACTTACAATTAGACCTGACCGCATACTCAGTACTGAAGACAGCTGTCTTCATTTCTTACGACTAGTACTGATAGATAAGTTTTCGCGCCGACTTCAAAACGTCTGGTAAAACCGTAAAGATCCAATATTGATAGTAAAAGAAGCTCTTTGACTAAAAGTATTTAATACCCCGCCGCCTCCAAGTTTAATTAGTTTTTTTAAACGCCATTTTGAATGTTGGGTACTAAAATTGAATTCAACGACCTCCAATACGTAATTTTTAAATTTAAGCACTTTAACTCCGCCCTTTTGAGAGATTTTCAGAGAAGCAAAAACGCTTTTACTACTTTTCTTAATTTTGAAATGGTAAATATTTTTTTGCGTAATTTATAAATAAGCCAAGAAAAATAATACCAACGACACGCGGTGTTCCCAGGCGGTCCACCATCCAAGTACTATCCGCGCCCAAGGCTGCTTAACTTCGGTGATCAGACGAGAACCGGTGCTTTCAGCATGGTATGGTCGTTGCCGATAAAACTACATTTTCAAATGAACAAAATACAAAAAAATTCTAATTTTAGAATGCTAAAGTACATAGTAGAAATTCAATTAGTTTTATCATTACATTAGCGAAAAGCTATGGGAACGCCTTCTTCTCAGCAGCTCCAAATTGAGATATGTTATTACCGTTTGCACTATAAGCTGGAGACCCCATAATTTATTTTAATCAAATTATTTAGTTAGAATTACTTTACCGTAATTAGCTGAGCACTTCATAATGTGATTATCATTTATTTATTATGTCACATAAACCTGACGCCTCGACCTCAGGACCAGGTATACTGCCGCCGATGTTTGTAAAAAAAAAAAGTACAATAAACTGATCCCTTAACAAAACAATTTTATTACCTTTTACCTACGAGCGGTAGTACACCTGGACTCGAGGTAGTGTTGATGAAAGTTCGTATGTGATTATCACGTGAATATTACTAGTATTTAGCTGTTAACGTTGTCGTGCCTGTTAACGTTGTCGTTGGCGCCATTTTTGATTTTATAAAAATTAACTTACAATTAGACCTGACCGCATACTCAGTACTGAAGACAGCTGTCTTCATTTCTTACGACTAGTACTGATAGATAAGTTTTCGCGCCGACTTCAAAACGTCTGGTAAAACCGTAAAGATCCAATATTGATAGTAAAAGAAGCTCTTTGACTAAAAGTATTTAATACCCCGCCGCCTCCAAGTTTAATTAGTTTTTTTAAACGCCATTTTGAATGTTGGGTACTAAAATTGAATTCAACGACCTCCAATACGTAATTTTTAAATTTAAGCACTTTAACTCCGCCCTTTTGAGAGATTTTCAGAGAAGCAAAAACGCTTTTACTACTTTTCTTAATTTTGAAATGGTAAATATTTTTTTGCGTAATTTATAAATAAGCCAAGAAAAATAATACCAACGACACGCGGTGTTCCCAGGCGGTCCCCCATCCAAGTACTATCCGCGCCCAATGCTGCTTAACTTCGGTGATCAGACGAGAACCGGTGCTTTCAGCATGGTATGGTCGTTGCCGATAAAACTACATTTTCAAATGAACAAAATACAAAAAAATTCTAATTTTAGAATGCTAAAGTACATAGTAGAAATTCAATTAGTTTTATCATTACATTAGCGAAAAGCTATGGGAACGCCTTCTTCTCAGCAGCTCCAAATTGAGATATGTTATTACCGTTTGCACTATAAGCTGGAGACCCCATAATTTATTTTAATCAAATTATTTAGTTAGAATTACTTTACCGTAATTAGCTGAGCACTTCATAATGTGATTATCATTTATTTATTATGTCACATAAACCTGACGCCTCGACCTCAGGACCAGGTATACTGCCGCCGATGTTTGTAAAAAAAAAAAGTACAATAAACTGATCCCTTAACAAAACAATTTTATTACCTTTTACCTACGAGCGGTAGTACACCTGGACTCGAGGTAGTGTTGATGAAAGTTCGTATGTGATTATCACGTGAATATTACTAGTATTTAGCTGTTAACGTTGTCGTGCCTGTTAACGTTGTCGTTGGCGCCATTTTTGATTTTATAAAAATTAACTTACAATTAGACCTGACCGCATACTCAGTACTGAAGACAGCTGTCTTCATTTCTTACGACTAGTACTGATAGATAAGTTTTCGCGCCGACTTCAAAACGTCTGGTAAAACCGTAAAGATCCAATATTGATAGTAAAAGAAGCTCTTTGACTAAAAGTATTTAATACCCCGCCGCCTCCAAGTTTAATTAGTTTTTTTAAACGCCATTTTGAATGTTGGGTACTAAAATTGAATTCAACGACCTCCAATACGTAATTTTTAAATTTAAGCACTTTAACTCCGCCCTTTTGAGAGATTTTCAGAGAAGCAAAAACGCTTTTACTACTTTTCTTAATTTTGAAATGGTAAATATTTTTTTGCGTAATTTATAAATAAGCCAAGAAAAATAATACCAACGACACGCGGTGTTCCCAGGCGGTCCACCATCCAAGTACTATCCGCGCCCAATGCTGCTTAACTTCGGTGATCAGACGAGAACCGGTGCTTTCAGCATGGTATGGTCGTTGCCGATAAAACTACATTTTCAAATGAACAAAATACAAAAAAATTCTAATTTTAGAATGCTAAAGTACATAGTAGAAATTCAATTAGTTTTATCATTACATTAGCGAAAAGCTATGGGAACGCCTTCTTCTCAGCAGCTCCAAATTGAGATATGTTATTACCGTTTGCACTATAAGCTGGAGACCCCATAATTTATTTTAATCAAATTATTTAGTTAGAATTACTTTACCGTAATTAGCTGAGCACTTCATAATGTGATTATCATTTATTTATTATGTCACATAAACCTGACGCCTCGACCTCAGGACCAGGTATACTGCCGCCGATGTTTGTAAAAAAAAAAAAGTACAATAAACTGATCCCTTAACAAAACAATTTTATTACCTTTTACCTACGAGCGGTAGTACACCTGGACTCGAGGTAGTGTTGATGAAAGTTCGTATGTGATTATCACGTGAATATTACTAGTATTTAGCTGTTAACGTTGTCGTGCCTGTTAACGTTGTCGTTGGCGCCATTTTTGATTTTATAAAAATTAACTTACAATTAGACCTGACCGCATACTCAGTACTGAAGACAGCTGTCTTCATTTCTTACGACTAGTACTGATAGATAAGTTTTCGCGCCGACTTCAAAACGTCTGGTAAAACCGTAAAGGTACGGACACACCAAAAGCGAAGCGAGCGAAGCGGCGCGAATAATTTAAAATTTGGGAACATTCTGTCGCAGTAGACGCTTCGCCCATGTCGCGTTCTATTCGGACACTTTAATTGATTTGTACGGCACCCAAATTTTTTAAATTGTTCGCTTCGCTCGCTTCGCTTTTGGTGTGTCCGTACCTTAAAGATCCAATATTGATAGTAAAAGAAGCTCTTTGACTAAAAGTATTTAATACCCCGCCGCCTCCAAGTTTAATTAGTTTTTTTAAACGCCATTTTGAATGTTGGGTACTAAAATTGAATTCAACGACCTCCAATACGTAATTTTTAAATTTAAGCACTTTAACTCCGCCCTTTTGAGAGATTTTCAGAGAAGCAAAAACGCTTTTACTACTTTTCTTAATTTTGAAATGGTAAATATTTTTTTGCGTAATTTATAAATAAGCCAAGAAAAATAATACCAACGACACGCGGTGTTCCCAGGCGGTCCCCCATCCAAGTACTATCCGCGCCCAAGGCTGCTTAACTTCGGTGATCAGACGAGAACCGGTGCTTTCAGCATGGTATGGTCGTTGCCGATAAAACTACATTTTCAAATGAACAAAATACAAAAAAATTCTAATTTTAGAATGCTAAAGTACATAGTAGAAATTCAATTAGTTTTATCATTACATTAGCGAAAAGCTATGGGAACGCCTTCTTCTCAGCAGCTCCAAATTGAGATATGTTATTACCGTTTGCACTATAAGCTGGAGACCCCATAATTTATTTTAATCAAATTATTTAGTTAGAATTACTTTACCGTAATTAGCTGAGCACTTCATAATGTGATTATCATTTATTTATTATGTCACATAAACCTGACGCCTCGACCTCAGAACCAGGTATACTGCCGCCGATGTTTGTAAAAAAAAAAAGTACAATAAACTGATCCCTTAACAAAACAATTTTATTACCTTTTACCTACGAGCGGTAGTACACCTGGACTCGAGGTAGTGTTGATGAAAGTTCGTATGTGATTATCACGTGAATATTACTAGTATTTAGCTGTTAACGTTGTCGTGCCTGTTAACGTTGTCGTTGGCGCCATTTTTGATTTTATAAAAATTAACTTACAATTAGACCTGACCGCATACTCAGTACTGAAGACAGCTGTCTTCATTTCTTACGACTAGTACTGATAGATAAGTTTTCGCGCCGACTTCAAAACGTCTGGTAAAACCGTAAAGATCCAATATTGATAGTAAAAGAAGCTCTTTGACTAAAAGTATTTAATACCCCGCCGCCTCCAAGTTTAATTAGTTTTTTTAAACGCCATTTTGAATGTTGGGTACTAAAATTGAATTCAACGACCTCCAATACGTAATTTTTAAATTTAAGCACTTTAACTCCGCCCTTTTGAGAGATTTTCAGAGAAGCAAAAACGCTTTTACTACTTTTCTTAATTTTGAAATGGTAAATATTTTTTTGCGTAATTTATAAATAAGCCAAGAAAAATAATACCAACGACACGCGGTGTTCCCAGGCGGTCCACCATCCAAGTACTATCCGCGCCCAATGCTGCTTAACTTCGGTGATCAGACGAGAACCGGTGCTTTCAGCATGGTATGGTCGTTGCCGATAAAACTACATTTTCAAATGAACAAAATACAAAAAAATTCTAATTTTAGAATGCTAAAGTACATAGTAGAAATTCAATTAGTTTTATCATTACATTAGCGAAAAGCTATGGGAACGCCTTCTTCTCAGCAGCTCCAAATTGAGATATGTTATTACCGTTTGCACTATAAGCTGGAGACCCCATAATTTATTTTAATCAAATTATTTAGTTAGAATTACTTTACCGTAATTAGCTGAGCACTTCATAATGTGATTATCATTTATTTATTATGTCACATAAACCTGACGCCTCGACCTCAGGACCAGGTATACTGCCGCCGATGTTTGTAAAAAAAAAAAGTACAATAAACTGATCCCTTAACAAAACAATTTTATTACCTTTTACCTACGAGCGGTAGTACACCTGGACTCGAGGTAGTGTTGATGAAAGTTCGTATGTGATTATCACGTGAATATTACTAGTATTTAGCTGTTAACGTTGTCGTGCCTGTTAACGTTGTCGTTGGCGCCATTTTTGATTTTATAAAAATTAACTTACAATTAGACCTGACCGCATACTCAGTACTGAAGACAGCTGTCTTCATTTCTTACGACTAGTACTGATAGATAAGTTTTCGCGCCGACTTCAAAACGTCTGGTAAAACCGTAAAGATCCAATATTGATAGTAAAAGAAGCTCTTTGACTAAAAGTATTTAATACCCCGCCGCCTCCAAGTTTAATTAGTTTTTTTAAACGCCATTTTGAATGTTGGGTACTAAAATTGAATTCAACGACCTCCAATACGTAATTTTTAAATTTAAGCACTTTAACTCCGCCCTTTTGAGAGATTTTCAGAGAAGCAAAAACGCTTTTACTACTTTTCTTAATTTTGAAATGGTAAATATTTTTTTGCGTAATTTATAAATAAGCCAAGAAAAATAATACCAACGACACGCGGTGTTCCCAGGCGGTCCACCATCCAAGTACTATCCGCGCCCAAGGCTGCTTAACTTCGGTGATCAGACGAGAACCGGTGCTTTCAGCATGGTATGGTCGTTGCCGATAAAACTACATTTTCAAATGAACAAAATACAAAAAAATTCTAATTTTAGAATGCTAAAGTACATAGTAGAAATTCAATTAGTTTTATCATTACATTAGCGAAAAGCTATGGGAACGCCTTCTTCTCAGCAGCTCCAAATTGAGATATGTTATTACCGTTTGCACTATAAGCTGGAGACCCCATAATTTATTTTAATCAAATTATTTAGTTAGAATTACTTTACCGTAATTAGCTGAGCACTTCATAATGTGATTATCATTTATTTATTATGTCACATAAACCTGACGCCTCGACCTCAGGACCAGGTATACTGCCGCCGATGTTTGTAAAAAAAAAAAGTACAATAAACTGATCCCTTAACAAAACAATTTTATTACCTTTTACCTACGAGCGGTAGTACACCTGGACTCGAGGTAGTGTTGATGAAAGTTCGTATGTGATTATCACGTGAATATTACTAGTATTTAGCTGTTAACGTTGTCGTGCCTGTTAACGTTGTCGTTGGCGCCATTTTTGATTTTATAAAAATTAACTTACAATTAGACCTGACCGCATACTCAGTACTGAAGACAGCTGTCTTCATTTCTTACGACTAGTACTGATAGATAAGTTTTCGCGCCGACTTCAAAACGTCTGGTAAAACCGTAAAGATCCAATATTGATAGTAAAAGAAGCTCTTTGACTAAAAGTATTTAATACCCCGCCGCCTCCAAGTTTAATTAGTTTTTTTAAACGCCATTTTGAATGTTGGGTACTAAAATTGAATTCAACGACCTCCAATACGTAATTTTTAAATTTAAGCACTTTAACTCCGCCCTTTTGAGAGATTTTCAGAGAAGCAAAAACGCTTTTACTACTTTTCTTAATTTTGAAATGGTAAATATTTTTTTGCGTAATTTATAAATAAGCCAAGAAAAATAATACCAACGACACGCGGTGTTCCCAGGCGGTCCCCCATCCAAGTACTATCCGCGCCCAATGCTGCTTAACTTCGGTGATCAGACGAGAACCGGTGCTTTCAGCATGGTATGGTCGTTGCCGATAAAACTACATTTTCAAATGAACAAAATACAAAAAAATTCTAATTTTAGAATGCTAAAGTACATAGTAGAAATTCAATTAGTTTTATCATTACATTAGCGAAAAGCTATGGGAACGCCTTCTTCTCAGCAGCTCCAAATTGAGATATGTTATTACCGTTTGCACTATAAGCTGGAGACCCCATAATTTATTTTAATCAAATTATTTAGTTAGAATTACTTTACCGTAATTAGCTGAGCACTTCATAATGTGATTATCATTTATTTATTATGTCACATAAACCTGACGCCTCGACCTCAGGACCAGGTATACTGCCGCCGATGTTTGTAAAAAAAAAAAGTACAATAAACTGATCCCTTAACAAAACAATTTTATTACCTTTTACCTACGAGCGGTAGTACACCTGGACTCGAGGTAGTGTTGATGAAAGTTCGTATGTGATTATCACGTGAATATTACTAGTATTTAGCTGTTAACGTTGTCGTGCCTGTTAACGTTGTCGTTGGCGCCATTTTTGATTTTATAAAAATTAACTTACAATTAGACCTGACCGCATACTCAGTACTGAAGACAGCTGTCTTCATTTCTTACGACTAGTACTGATAGATAAGTTTTCGCGCCGACTTCAAAACGTCTGGTAAAACCGTAAAGATCCAATATTGATAGTAAAAGAAGCTCTTTGACTAAAAGTATTTAATACCCCGCCGCCTCCAAGTTTAATTAGTTTTTTTAAACGCCATTTTGAATGTTGGGTACTAAAATTGAATTCAACGACCTCCAATACGTAATTTTTAAATTTAAGCACTTTAACTCCGCCCTTTTGAGAGATTTTCAGAGAAGCAAAAACGCTTTTACTACTTTTCTTAATTTTGAAATGGTAAATATTTTTTTGCGTAATTTATAAATAAGCCAAGAAAAATAATACCAACGACACGCGGTGTTCCCAGGCGGTCCCCCATCCAAGTACTATCCGCGCCCAATGCTGCTTAACTTCGGTGATCAGACGAGAACCGGTGCTTTCAGCATGGTATGGTCGTTGCCGATAAAACTACATTTTCAAATGAACAAAATACAAAAAAATTCTAATTTTAGAATGCTAAAGTACATAGTAGAAATTCAATTAGTTTTATCATTACATTAGCGAAAAGCTATGGGAACGCCTTCTTCTCAGCAGCTCCAAATTGAGATATGTTATTACCGTTTGCACTATAAGCTGGAGACCCCATAATTTATTTTAATCAAATTATTTAGTTAGAATTACTTTACCGTAATTAGCTGAGCACTTCATAATGTGATTATCATTTATTTATTATGTCACATAAACCTGACGCCTCGACCTCAGGACCAGGTATACTGCCGCCGATGTTTGTAAAAAAAAAAAAGTACAATAAACTGATCCCTTAACAAAACAATTTTATTACCTTTTACCTACGAGCGGTAGTACACCTGGACTCGAGGTAGTGTTGATGAAAGTTCGTATGTGATTATCACGTGAATATTACTAGTATTTAGCTGTTAACGTTGTCGTGCCTGTTAACGTTGTCGTTGGCGCCATTTTTGATTTTATAAAAATTAACTTACAATTAGACCTGACCGCATACTCAGTACTGAAGACAGCTGTCTTCATTTCTTACGACTAGTACTGATAGATAAGTTTTCGCGCCGACTTCAAAACGTCTGGTAAAACCGTAAAGGTACGGACACACCAAAAGCGAAGCGAGCGAAGCGGCGCGAATAATTTAAAATTTGGGAACATTCTGTCGCAGTAGACGCTTCGCCCATGTCGCGTTCTATTCGGACACTTTAATTGATTTGTACGGCACCCAAATTTTTTAAATTGTTCGCTTCGCTCGCTTCGCTTTTGGTGTGTCCGTACCTTAAAGATCCAATATTGATAGTAAAAGAAGCTCTTTGACTAAAAGTATTTAATACCCCGCCGCCTCCAAGTTTAATTAGTTTTTTTAAACGCCATTTTGAATGTTGGGTACTAAAATTGAATTCAACGACCTCCAATACGTAATTTTTAAATTTAAGCACTTTAACTCCGCCCTTTTGAGAGATTTTCAGAGAAGCAAAAACGCTTTTACTACTTTTCTTAATTTTGAAATGGTAAATATTTTTTTGCGTAATTTATAAATAAGCCAAGAAAAATAATACCAACGACACGCGGTGTTCCCAGGCGGTCCCCCATCCAAGTACTATCCGCGCCCAATGCTGCTTAACTTCGGTGATCAGACGAGAACCGGTGCTTTCAGCATGGTATGGTCGTTGCCGATGAAACTACATTTTCAAATGAACAAAATACAAAAAAATTCTAATTTTAGAATGCTAAAGTACATAGTAGAAATTCAATTAGTTTTATCATTACATTAGCGAAAAGCTATGGGAACGCCTTCTTCTCAGCAGCTCCAAATTGAGATATGTTATTACCGTTTGCACTATAAGCTGGAGACCCCATAATTTATTTTAATCAAATTATTTAGTTAGAATTACTTTACCGTAATTAGCTGAGCACTTCATAATGTGATTATCATTTATTTATTATGTCACATAAACCTGACGCCTCGACCTCAGGACCAGGTATACTGCCGCCGATGTTTGTAAAAAAAAAAAGTACAATAAACTGATCCCTTAACAAAACAATTTTATTACCTTTTACCTACGAGCGGTAGTACACCTGGACTCGAGGTAGTGTTGATGAAAGTTCGTATGTGATTATCACGTGAATATTACTAGTATTTAGCTGTTAACGTTGTCGTGCCTGTTAACGTTGTCGTTGGCGTCATTTTTTATTTTATAAAAATTAACTTACAATTAGACCTGACCGCATACTCAGTACTGAAGACAACTGTCTTCATTTCTTACGACTAGTACTGATAGATAAGTTTTCGTGCCGACTTCAAAACGTCTGGTAAAACCGTAAAGATCCAATATTGATAGTAAAAGAAGCTCTTTGACTAAAAGTATTTAATACCCCGCCGCCTCCAAGTTTAATTGGTTTTTTTAAACGCCATTTTGAATGTTGGGTACTAAAATTGAATTCAACGACCTCCAATACGTAATTTTTAAATTTAAGCACTTTAACTCCGCCCTTTTGAGAGATTTTCAGAGAAGCAAAAACGCTTTTACTACTTTTCTTAATTTTGAAATGGTAAATATTTTTTTGCGTAATTTATAAATAAGCCAAGAAAAATAATACCAACGACACGCGGTGTTCCCAGGCGGTCCACCATCCAAGTACTATCCGCGCCCAATGCTGCTTAACTTCGGTGATCAGACGAGAACCGGTGCTTTCAGCATGGTATGGTCGTTGCCGATGAAACTACATTTTCAAATGAACAAAATACAAAAAAATTCTAATTTTAGAATGCTAAAGTACATAGTAGAAATTCAATTAGTTTTATCATTACATTAGCGAAAAGCTATGGGAACGCCTTCTTCTCAGCAGCTCCAAATTGAGATATGTTATTACCGTTTGCACTATAAGCTGGAGACCCCATAATTTATTTTAATCAAATTATTTAGTTAGAATTACTTTACCGTAATTAGCTGAGCACTTCATAATGTGATTATCATTTATTTATTATGTCACATAAACCTGACGCCTCGACCTCAGGACCAGGTATACTGCCGCCGATGTTTGTAAAAAAAAAAAGTACAATAAACTGATCCCTTAACAAAACAATTTTATTACCTTTTACCTACGAGCGGTAGTACACCTGGACTCGAGGTAGTGTTGATGAAAGTTCGTATGTGATTATCACGTGAATATTACTAGTATTTAGCTGTTAACGTTGTCGTGCCTGTTAACGTTGTCGTTGGCGTCATTTTTGATTTTATAAAAATTAACTTACAATTAGACCTGACCGCATACTCAGTACTGAAGACAACTGTCTTCATTTCTTACGACTAGTACTGATAGATAAGTTTTCGCGCCGACTTCAAAACGTCTGGTAAAACCGTAAAGATCCAATATTGATAGTAAAAGAAGCTCTTTGACTAAAAGTATTTAATACCCCGCCGCCTCCAAGTTTAATTAGTTTTTTTAAACGCCATTTTGAATTTTGGGTACTAAAATTGAATTCAACGACCTCCAATACGTAATTTTTAAATTTAAGCACTTTAACTCCGCCCTTTTGAGAGATTTTCAGAGAAGCAAAAACGCTTTTACTACTTTTCTTAATTTTGAAATGGTAAATATTTTTTTGCGTAATTTATAAATAAGCCAAGAAAAATAATACCAACGACACGCGGTGTTCCCAGGCGGTCCCCCATCCAAGTACTATCCGCGCCCAATGCTGCTTAACTTCGGTGATCAGACGAGAACCGGTGCTTTCAGCATGGTATGGTCGTTGCCGATGAAACTATATTTTCAAATGAACAAAATACAAAAAAATGCTAATTTTAGAATGCTAAAGTACATAGTAGAAATTCAATTAGTTTTATCATTACATTAGCGAAAAGCTATGGGAACGCCTTCTTCTCAGCAGCTCCAAATTGAGATATGTTATTACCGTTTGCACTATAAGCTGGAGACCCCATAATTTATTTTAATCAAATTATTTAGTTAGAATTACTTTACCGTAATTAGCTGAGCACTTCATAATGTGATTATCATTTATTTATTATGTCACATAAACCTGACGCCTCGACCTCAGGACCAGGTATACTGCCGCCGATGTTTGTAAAAAAAAAAAGTACAATAAACTGATCCCTTAACAAAACAATTTTATTACCTTTTACCTACGAGCGGTAGTACACCTGGACTCGAGGTAGTGTTGATGAAAGTTCGTATGTGATTATCACGTGAATATTACTAGTATTTAGCTGTTAACGTTGTCGTGCCTGTTAACGTTGTCGTTGGCGCCATTTTTGATTTTATAAAAATTAACTTACAATTAGACCTGACCGCATACTCAGTACTGAAGACAGCTGTCTTCATTTCTTACGACTAGTACTGATAGATAAGTTTTCGCGCCGACTTCAAAACGTCTGGTAAAACCGTAAAGATCCAATATTGATAGTAAAAGAAGCTCTTTGACTAAAAGTATTTAATACCCCGCCGCCTCCAAGTTTAATTAGTTTTTTTAAACGCCATTTTGAATGTTGGGTACTAAAATTGAATTCAACGACCTCCAATACGTAATTTTTAAATTTAAGCACTTTAACTCCGCCCTTTTGAGAGATTTTCAGAGAAGCAAAAACGCTTTTACTACTTTTCTTAATTTTGAAATGGTAAATATTTTTTTGCGTAATTTATAAATAAGCCAAGAAAAATAATACCAACGACACGCGGTGTTCCCAGGCGGTCCACCATCCAAGTACTATCCGCGCCCAATGCTGCTTAACTTCGGTGATCAGACGAGAACCGGTGCTTTCAGCATGGTATGGTCGTTGCCGATGAAACTACATTTTCAAATGAACAAAATACAAAAAAATTCTAATTTTAGAATGCTAAAGTACATAGTAGAAATTCAATTAGTTTTATCATTACATTAGCGAAAAGCTATGGGAACGCCTTCTTCTCAGCAGCTCCAAATTGAGATATGTTATTACCGTTTGCACTATAAGCTGGAGACCCCATAATTTATTTTAATCAAATTATTTAGTTAGAATTACTTTACCGTAATTAGCTGAGCACTTCATAATGTGATTATCATTTATTTATTATGTCACATAAACCTGACGCCTCGACCTCAGGACCAGGTATACTGCCGCCGATGTTTGTAAAAAAAAAAAGTACAATAAACTGATCCCTTAACAAAACAATTTTATTACCTTTTACCTACGAGCGGTAGTACACCTGGACTCGAGGTAGTGTTGATGAAAGTTCGTATGTGATTATCACGTGAATATTACTAGTATTTAGCTGTTAACGTTGTCGTGCCTGTTAACGTTGTCGTTGGCGCCATTTTTGATTTTATAAAAATTAACTTACAATTAGACCTGACCGCATACTCAGTACTGAAGACAGCTGTCTTCATTTCTTACGACTAGTACTGATAGATAAGTTTTCGCGCCGACTTCAAAACGTCTGGTAAAACCGTAAAGATCCAATATTGATAGTAAAAGCTCTTTGACTAAAAGTATTTAATACCCCGCCGCCTCCAAGTTTAATTAGTTTTTTTAAACGCCATTTTGAATGTTGGGTACTAAAATTGAATTCAACGACCTCCAATACGTAATTTTTAAATTTAAGCACTTTAACTCCGCGCTTTTGAGAGATTTTCAGAGAAGCAAAAACGCTTTTACTACTTTTCTTAATTTTGAAATGGTAAATATTTTTTTGCGTAATTTATAAATAAGCCAAGAAAAATAATACCAACGACACGCGGTGTTCCCAGGCGGTCCACCATCCAAGTACTATCCGCGCCCAATGCTGCTTAACTTCGGTGATCAGACGAGAACCGGTGCTTTCAGCATGGTATGGTCGTTGCCGATAAAACTACATTTTCAAATGAACAAAATACAAAAAAATTCTAATTTTAGAATGCTAAAGTACATAGTAGAAATTCAATTAGTTTTATCATTACATTAGCGAAAAGCTATGGGAACGCCTTCTTCTCAGCAGCTCCAAATTGAGATATGTTATTACCGTTTGCACTATAAGCTGGAGACCCCATAATTTATTTTAATCAAATTATTTAGTTAGAATTACTTTACCGTAATTAGCTGAGCACTTCATAATGTGATTATCATTTATTTATTATGTCACATAAACCTGACGCCTCGACCTCAGGACCAGGTATACTGCCGCCGATGTTTGTAAAAAAAAAAAAGTACAATAAACTGATCCCTTAACAAAACAATTTTATTACCTTTTACCTACGAGCGGTAGTACACCTGGACTCGAGGTAGTGTTGATGAAAGTTCGTATGTGATTATCACGTGAATATTACTAGTATTTAGCTGTTAACGTTGTCGTGCCTGTTAACGTTGTCGTTGGCGTCATTTTTGATTTTATAAAAATTAACTTACAATTAGACCTGACCGCATACTCAGTACTGAAGACAACTGTCTTCATTTCTTACGACTAGTACTGATAGATAAGTTTTCGCGCCGACTTGAAAACGTCTGGTAAAACCGTAAAGATCCAATATTGATAGTAAAAGAAGCTCTTTGACTAAAAGTATTTAATACCCCGCCGCCTCCAAGTTTAATTAGTTTTTTTAAACGCCATTTTGAATTTTGGGTACTAAAATTGAATTCAACGACCTCCAATACGTAATTTTTAAATTTAAGCACTTTAACTCCGCCCTTTTGAGAGATTTTCAGAGAAGCAAAAACGCTTTTAATACTTTTCTTAATTTTGAAATGGTAAATATTTTTTTGCGTAATTTATAAATAAGCCAAGAAAAATAATACCAACGACACGCGGTGTTCCCAGGCGGTCCTCCATCCAAGTACTATCCGCGCCCAATGCTGCTTAACTTCGGTGATCAGACGAGAACCGGTGCTTTTTTTTTTTTTTTTTTTTTTTTTAAATGCATTTATTAAATTTCTTACAATATAATTCTTACAGATAAAATGCCTTAAATTCTGTATTCGTAATCTTAAACTAACCTATAAATCCTACGCAGATGTCCAAGGCTAAACGTTAATACTTATATCTAGATTTCTCTGATACTTATGTCTATTATATAATATTTATGTTATTATTATTTAGCTTATCAAGAAAAACATTTTTAAAAAAAAACTTGAATACAATGAATTTTATAAAATCTTATCCTAGGCTAATCCTACTTAATCTACCTAACATAGCAATGGTCCATAGGAAGAGCACTCAGCCCCCCAATGGGTGGTACCTTCACCGAGTGGTCATCCTGTGGACCCCGCTGACGTGGATCGAGGGAAGAGGCCCAAGAATCCCACGGCACGGCCGCCGAGCAGATGCGGAGCAGCGCTCTTCTCATACCGGTCCGCAAATGCCCGGCGGCGGCGAACGTAGAGACAATCAAACCTCCACCCCCTTCCCCCGCCAGCCCTTGCCTAACCTACCTAACCCTAGAACTACCCTAAACTTAACCTAGTGTTGTGCATTGGCACGTACAAAACATGGAGTGCTTTTTCGGAGCTTCAGTGTTTTTAATTTGTTCTTCCTACAAGCGAAGACTCAGTTTTGCCTCAGCCACCAAAACTTAGAAGGGGCCTTAAGGGCTTCCTTCTTGTCCCTCTGAGGGACCCCAGTGCTGAAGCGGATCATTTCTTCTGTTACAGTGTCTACGTTGTACACAATCGCTTTATTCCTCGTACCTCGGTGGATATGATAGAGGATTGGAATACCTGTCGTATCTTGTATCATGCCCTCGCTATCTAGGTATATAAAAGCCTCTGGAGGGATGAAGCCGTTTATTCTGGATCGCTCGTGGTACAACTGATTTGGGTAATAAGCTCCTGAAATCAGATTGTTTTCGTTATCCATATCTCTTAAAACTTGACCTCTTATCAGTTTTATAATGAAATTGTCTATCCTATTCAGACCTGCTAACTCGTAAAGCACCTTATTTGGATAATATTTTTTGTATTCTGAGGCCGCGGTTCTATATTTTGATAGGCACGCCCGAATACACTGCCTTTCAAACACGCGAATCTTTTCCATATAAGAAGGTGCTATGTTAAACCAAACCGGACATCCATATGTTAATATTGGTCTGACCAGGGACTGATAGCAAATTATCTTGACCCTGGAGTCAAGGTTTTTGCTATAAAACAGTCTCCTGGTCATTTGAAAGGCCTTATTTCCTTTCTCTAGTAATTTGTCGACCTGGTGATTAAAGACAAGGCAATTATCTAGCCAAACTCCTAAATATCTGACCACAGTCTTTTGCTCTAGTGTTTGTCCGGTTTGGCTTTTAACTATTAAATTTTTCCAATTCTTTCTGGTGTCGCTATTTGCTTTATGTGTTGGTTGCCTGAATAGGATAACCTCACATTTACTATGGTTTATCTTCATTTTCCATTTATGTGCATAGTTTTCGATATTTTCAAGGTCACGTTGTAAGAGTTTTTGGATAACTTCCACTTTTGGACCCGTTCTGTACACTATTAAATCATCTGCATACGCTATGGCATATCGGAGAGAGCCTACAAGGTCACTTGTGTAAATATTAAAGAGCAGAGGGGATAGCACCGCGCCCTGTTGCAACCCGTTTTTGATTTGGAAAGATCTGCTTGAAGTGAAATTCCCACTTTTTACGAGAAACTTCTTATCCATAATCATATTATATATTATATACAGCAAATGCCCCGATATTCCATATGTAATTAATTTATGGATCAAACCTTCTAACCATACGGTATCGAAAGCCTTCTCAAAGTCTATGAGGCAAGCCCCTGTGCATTGCCCCTTACTTTTATTCCACTGTATGTCGGATACTAGTTTAGACGCAGCATGAATAGTATTATGCCTCGCCTTGAAACCAAACTGTTTATCCGGTATTATCTTCTTCTCTTCAGTCCAAGTCAGTATCGATTTTTGAAGAACCCGTTCGAATAGCTTGCTTATATTGGGAAGTAAGCTAATAGCCCTTAAGTTTGAGGGGTCGGTTCTATTTTTCCCTTTTTTTGGGATTGGGTACACCATCGCTGTCTTCCAATGCTCTGGGCACGAGAACCGGTGCTTTCAGCATGGTATGGTCGTTGCCGATAAAACTACATTTTCAAATGAACAAAATACAAAAAAATTCTAATTTTAGAATGCTAAAGTACATAGTAGAAATTCAATTATTTTTATCATTACATTAGCGAAAAGCTATGGGAACGCCTTCTTCTCAGCAGCTCCAAATTGAGATATGTTATTACCGTTTGCACTATAAGCTGGAGACCCCATAATTTATTTTAATCAAATTATTTAGTTAGAATTACTTTACCGTAATTAGCTGAGCACTTCATAATGTGATTATCATTTATTTATTATGTCACATAAACCTGACGCCTCGACCTCAGGACCAGGTATACTGCCGCCGATGTTTGTAAAAAAAAAAAGTACAATAAACTGATCCCTTAACAAAACAATTTTATTACCTTTTACCTACGAGCGGTAGTACACCTGGACTCGAGGTAGTGTTGATGAAAGTTCGTATGTGATTATCACGTGAATATTACTAGTATTTAGCTGTTAACGTTGTCGTGCCTGTTAACGTTGTCGTTGGCGTCATTTTTGATTTTATAAAAATTAACTTACAATTAGACCTGACCGCATACTCAGTACTGAAGACAACTGTCTTCATTTCTTACGACTAGTACTGATAGATAAGTTTTCGCGCCGACTTCAAAACGTCTGGTAAAACCGTAAAGATCCAATATTGATAGTAAAAGAAGCTCTTTGACTAAAAGTATTTAATACCCCGCCGCCTCCAAGTTTAATTAGTTTTTTTAAACGCCATTTTGAATTTTGGGTACTAAAATTGAATTCAACGACCTCCAATACGTAATTTTTAAATTTAAGCACTTTAACTCCGCCCTTTTGAGAGATTTTCAGAGAAGCAAAAACGCTTTTACTACTTTTCTTAATTTTGAAATGGTAAATATTTTTTTGCGTAATTTATAAATAAGCCAAGAAAAATAATACCAACGACACGCGGTGTTCCCAGGCGGTCCGCCATCCAAGTACTATCCGCGCCCAATGCTGCTTAACTTCGGTGATCAGACGAGAACCGGTGCTTTCAGCATGGTATGGTCGTTGCCGATGAAACTACATTTTCAAATGAACAAAATACAAAAAAATTCTAATTTTAGAATGCTAAAGTACATAGTAGAAATTCAATTAGTTTTATCATTACATTAGCGAAAAGCTATGGGAACGCCTTCTTCTCAGCAGCTCCAAATTGAGATATGTTATTACCGTTTGCACTATAAGCTGGAGACCCCATAATTTATTTTAATCAAATTATTTAGTTAGAATTACTTTACCGTAATTAGCTGAGCACTTCATAATGTGATTATCATTTATTTATTATGTCACATAAACCTGACGCCTCGACCTCAGGACCAGGTATACTGCCGCCGATGTTTGTAAAAAAAAAAAGTACAATAAACTGATCCCTTAACAAAACAATTTTATTACCTTTTACCTACGAGCGGTAGTACACCTGGACTCGAGGTAGTGTTGATGAAAGTTCGTATGTGATTATCACGTGAATATTACTAGTATTTAGCTGTTAACGTTGTCGTGCCTGTTAACGTTGTCGTTGGCGTCATTTTTGATTTTATAAAAATTAACTTACAATTAGACCTGACCGCATACTCAGTACTGAAGACAACTGTCTTCATTTCTTACGACTAGTACTGATAGATAAGTTTTCGCGCCGACTTCAAAACGTCTGGTAAAACCGTAAAGATCCAATATTGATAGTAAAAGAAGCTCTTTGACTAAAAGTATTTAATACCCCGCCGCCTCCAAGTTTAATTAGTTTTTTTAAACGCCATTTTGAATTTTGGGTACTAAAATTGAATTCAACGACCTCCAATACGTAATTTTTAAATTTAAGCACTTTAACTCCGCCCTTTTGAGAGATTTTCAGAGAAGCAAAAACGCTTTTACTACTTTTCTTAATTTTGAAATGGTAAATATTTTTTTGCGTAATTTATAAATAAGCCAAGAAAAATAATACCAACGACACGCGGTGTTCCCAGGCGGTCCCCCATCCAAGTACTATCCGCGCCCAATGCTGCTTAACTTCGGTGATCAGACGAGAACCGGTGCTTTCAGCATGGTATGGTCGTTGCCGATGAAACTATATTTTCAAATGAACAAAATACAAAAAAATGCTAATTTTAGAATGCTAAAGTACATAGTAGAAATTCAATTAGTTTTATCATTACATTAGCGAAAAGCTATGGGAACGCCTTCTTCTCAGCAGCTCCAAATTGAGATATGTTATTACCGTTTGCACTATAAGCTGGAGACCCCATAATTTATTTTAATCAAATTATTTAGTTAGAATTACTTTACCGTAATTAGCTGAGCACTTCATAATGTGATTATCATTTATTTATTATGTCACATAAACCTGACGCCTCGACCTCAGGACCAGGTATACTGCCGCCGATGTTTGTAAAAAAAAAAAGTACAATAAACTGATCCCTTAACAAAACAATTTTATTACCTTTTACCTACGAGCGGTAGTACACCTGGACTCGAGGTAGTGTTGATGAAAGTTCGTATGTGATTATCACGTGAATATTACTAGTATTTAGCTGTTAACGTTGTCGTGCCTGTTAACGTTGTCGTTGGCGCCATTTTTGATTTTATAAAAATTAACTTACAATTAGACCTGACCGCATACTCAGTACTGAAGACAGCTGTCTTCATTTCTTACGACTAGTACTGATAGATAAGTTTTCGCGCCGACTTCAAAACGTCTGGTAAAACCGTAAAGATCCAATATTGATAGTAAAAGAAGCTCTTTGACTAAAAGTATTTAATACCCCGCCGCCTCCAAGTTTAATTAGTTTTTTTAAACGCCATTTTGAATGTTGGGTACTAAAATTGAATTCAACGACCTCCAATACGTAATTTTTAAATTTAAGCACTTTAACTCCGCCCTTTTGAGAGATTTTCAGAGAAGCAAAAACGCTTTTACTACTTTTCTTAATTTTGAAATGGTAAATATTTTTTTGCGTAATTTATAAATAAGCCAAGAAAAATAATACCAACGACACGCGGTGTTCCCAGGCGGTCCACCATCCAAGTACTATCCGCGCCCAATGCTGCTTAACTTCGGTGATCAGACGAGAACCGGTGCTTTCAGCATGGTATGGTCGTTGCCGATGAAACTACATTTTCAAATGAACAAAATACAAAAAAATTCTAATTTTAGAATGCTAAAGTACATAGTAGAAATTCAATTAGTTTTATCATTACATTAGCGAAAAGCTATGGGAACGCCTTCTTCTCAGCAGCTCCAAATTGAGATATGTTATTACCGTTTGCACTATAAGCTGGAGACCCCATAATTTATTTTAATCAAATTATTTAGTTAGAATTACTTTACCGTAATTAGCTGAGCACTTCATAATGTGATTATCATTTATTTATTATGTCACATAAACCTGACGCCTCGACCTCAGGACCAGGTATACTGCCGCCGATGTTTGTAAAAAAAAAAAGTACAATAAACTGATCCCTTAACAAAACAATTTTATTACCTTTTACCTACGAGCGGTAGTACACCTGGACTCGAGGTAGTGTTGATGAAAGTTCGTATGTGATTATCACGTGAATATTACTAGTATTTAGCTGTTAACGTTGTCGTGCCTGTTAACGTTGTCGTTGGCGCCATTTTTGATTTTATAAAAATTAACTTACAATTAGACCTGACCGCATACTCAGTACTGAAGACAGCTGTCTTCATTTCTTACGACTAGTACTGATAGATAAGTTTTCGCGCCGACTTCAAAACGTCTGGTAAAACCGTAAAGATCCAATATTGATAGTAAAAGAAGCTCTTTGACTAAAAGTATTTAATACCCCGCCGCCTCCAAGTTTAATTAGTTTTTTTAAACGCCATTTTGAATGTTGGGTACTAAAATTGAATTCAACGACCTCCAATACGTAATTTTTAAATTTAAGCACTTTAACTCCGCGCTTTTGAGAGATTTTCAGAGAAGCAAAAACGCTTTTACTACTTTTCTTAATTTTGAAATGGTAAATATTTTTTTGCGTAATTTATAAATAAGCCAAGAAAAATAATACCAACGACACGCGGTGTTCCCAGGCGGTCCACCATCCAAGTACTATCCGCGCCCAATGCTGCTTAACTTCGGTGATCAGACGAGAACCGGTGCTTTCAGCATGGTATGGTCGTTGCCGATAAAACTACATTTTCAAATGAACAAAATACAAAAAAATTCTAATTTTAGAATGCTAAAGTACATAGTAGAAATTCAATTAGTTTTATCATTACATTAGCGAAAAGCTATGGGAACGCCTTCTTCTCAGCAGCTCCAAATTGAGATATGTTATTACCGTTTGCACTATAAGCTGGAGACCCCATAATTTATTTTAATCAAATTATTTAGTTAGAATTACTTTACCGTAATTAGCTGAGCACTTCATAATGTGATTATCATTTATTTATTATGTCACATAAACCTGACGCCTCGACCTCAGGACCAGGTATACTGCCGCCGATGTTTGTAAAAAAAAAAAAGTACAATAAACTGATCCCTTAACAAAACAATTTTATTACCTTTTACCTACGAGCGGTAGTACACCTGGACTCGAGGTAGTGTTGATGAAAGTTCGTATGTGATTATCACGTGAATATTACTAGTATTTAGCTGTTAACGTTGTCGTGCCTGTTAACGTTGTCGTTGGCGTCATTTTTGATTTTATAAAAATTAACTTACAATTAGACCTGACCGCATACTCAGTACTGAAGACAACTGTCTTCATTTCTTACGACTAGTACTGATAGATAAGTTTTCGCGCCGACTTGAAAACGTCTGGTAAAACCGTAAAGATCCAATATTGATAGTAAAAGAAGCTCTTTGACTAAAAGTATTTAATACCCCGCCGCCTCCAAGTTTAATTAGTTTTTTTAAACGCCATTTTGAATTTTGGGTACTAAAATTGAATTCAACGACCTCCAATACGTAATTTTTAAATTTAAGCACTTTAACTCCGCCCTTTTGAGAGATTTTCAGAGAAGCAAAAACGCTTTTAATACTTTTCTTAATTTTGAAATGGTAAATATTTTTTTGCGTAATTTATAAATAAGCCAAGAAAAATAATACCAACGACACGCGGTGTTCCCAGGCGGTCCTCCATCCAAGTACTATCCGCGCCCAATGCTGCTTAACTTCGGTGATCAGACGAGAACCGGTGCTTTTTTTTTTTTTTTTTTTTTTTTTAAATGCATTTATTAAATTTCTTACAATATAATTCTTACAGATAAAATGCCTTAAATTCTGTATTCGTAATCTTAAACTAACCTATAAATCCTACGCAGATGTCCAAGGCTAAACGTTAATACTTATATCTAGATTTCTCTGATACTTATGTCTATTATATAATATTTATGTTATTATTATTTAGCTTATCAAGAAAAACATTTTTAAAAAAAAACTTGAATACAATGAATTTTATAAAATCTTATCCTAGGCTAATCCTACTTAATCTACCTAACATAGCAATGGTCCATAGGAAGAGCACTCAGCCCCCCAATGGGTGGTACCTTCACCGAGTGGTCATCCTGTGGACCCCGCTGACGTGGATCGAGGGAAGAGGCCCAAGAATCCCACGGCACGGCCGCCGAGCAGATGCGGAGCAGCGCTCTTCTCATACCGGTCCGCAAATGCCCGGCGGCGGCGAACGTAGAGACAATCAAACCTCCACCCCCTTCCCCCGCCAGCCCTTGCCTAACCTACCTAACCCTAGAACTACCCTAAACTTAACCTAGTGTTGTGCATTGGCACGTACAAAACATGGAGTGCTTTTTCGGAGCTTCAGTGTTTTTAATTTGTTCTTCCTACAAGCGAAGACTCAGTTTTGCCTCAGCCACCAAAACTTAGAAGGGGCCTTAAGGGCTTCCTTCTTGTCCCTCTGAGGGACCCCAGTGCTGAAGCGGATCATTTCTTCTGTTACAGTGTCTACGTTGTACACAATCGCTTTATTCCTCGTACCTCGGTGGATATGATAGAGGATTGGAATACCTGTCGTATCTTGTATCATGCCCTCGCTATCTAGGTATATAAAAGCCTCTGGAGGGATGAAGCCGTTTATTCTGGATCGCTCGTGGTACAACTGATTTGGGTAATAAGCTCCTGAAATCAGATTGTTTTCGTTATCCATATCTCTTAAAACTTGACCTCTTATCAGTTTTATAATGAAATTGTCTATCCTATTCAGACCTGCTAACTCGTAAAGCACCTTATTTGGATAATATTTTTTGTATTCTGAGGCCGCGGTTCTATATTTTGATAGGCACGCCCGAATACACTGCCTTTCAAACACGCGAATCTTTTCCATATAAGAAGGTGCTATGTTAAACCAAACCGGACATCCATATGTTAATATTGGTCTGACCAGGGACTGATAGCAAATTATCTTGACCCTGGAGTCAAGGTTTTTGCTATAAAACAGTCTCCTGGTCATTTGAAAGGCCTTATTTCCTTTCTCTAGTAATTTGTCGACCTGGTGATTAAAGACAAGGCAATTATCTAGCCAAACTCCTAAATATCTGACCACAGTCTTTTGCTCTAGTGTTTGTCCGGTTTGGCTTTTAACTATTAAATTTTTCCAATTCTTTCTGGTGTCGCTATTTGCTTTATGTGTTGGTTGCCTGAATAGGATAACCTCACATTTACTATGGTTTATCTTCATTTTCCATTTATGTGCATAGTTTTCGATATTTTCAAGGTCACGTTGTAAGAGTTTTTGGATAACTTCCACTTTTGGACCCGTTCTGTACACTATTAAATCATCTGCATACGCTATGGCATATCGGAGAGAGCCTACAAGGTCACTTGTGTAAATATTAAAGAGCAGAGGGGATAGCACCGCGCCCTGTTGCAACCCGTTTTTGATTTGGAAAGATCTGCTTGAAGTGAAATTCCCACTTTTTACGAGAAACTTCTTATCCATAATCATATTATATATTATATACAGCAAATGCCCCGATATTCCATATGTAATTAATTTATGGATCAAACCTTCTAACCATACGGTATCGAAAGCCTTCTCAAAGTCTATGAGGCAAGCCCCTGTGCATTGCCCCTTACTTTTATTCCACTGTATGTCGGATACTAGTTTAGACGCAGCATGAATAGTATTATGCCTCGCCTTGAAACCAAACTGTTTATCCGGTATTATCTTCTTCTCTTCAGTCCAAGTCAGTATCGATTTTTGAAGAACCCGTTCGAATAGCTTGCTTATATTGGGAAGTAAGCTAATAGCCCTTAAGTTTGAGGGGTCGGTTCTATTTTTCCCTTTTTTTGGGATTGGGTACACCATCGCTGTCTTCCAATGCTCTGGGCACGAGAACCGGTGCTTTCAGCATGGTATGGTCGTTGCCGATAAAACTACATTTTCAAATGAACAAAATACAAAAAAATTCTAATTTTAGAATGCTAAAGTACATAGTAGAAATTCAATTATTTTTATCATTACATTAGCGAAAAGCTATGGGAACGCCTTCTTCTCAGCAGCTCCAAATTGAGATATGTTATTACCGTTTGCACTATAAGCTGGAGACCCCATAATTTATTTTAATCAAATTATTTAGTTAGAATTACTTTACCGTAATTAGCTGAGCACTTCATAATGTGATTATCATTTATTTATTATGTCACATAAACCTGACGCCTCGACCTCAGGACCAGGTATACTGCCGCCGATGTTTGTAAAAAAAAAAAGTACAATAAACTGATCCCTTAACAAAACAATTTTATTACCTTTTACCTACGAGCGGTAGTACACCTGGACTCGAGGTAGTGTTGATGAAAGTTCGTATGTGATTATCACGTGAATATTACTAGTATTTAGCTGTTAACGTTGTCGTGCCTGTTAACGTTGTCGTTGGCGTCATTTTTGATTTTATAAAAATTAACTTACAATTAGACCTGACCGCATACTCAGTACTGAAGACAACTGTCTTCATTTCTTACGACTAGTACTGATAGATAAGTTTTCGCGCCGACTTCAAAACGTCTGGTAAAACCGTAAAGATCCAATATTGATAGTAAAAGAAGCTCTTTGACTAAAAGTATTTAATACCCCGCCGCCTCCAAGTTTAATTAGTTTTTTTAAACGCCATTTTGAATTTTGGGTACTAAAATTGAATTCAACGACCTCCAATACGTAATTTTTAAATTTAAGCACTTTAACTCCGCCCTTTTGAGAGATTTTCAGAGAAGCAAAAACGCTTTTACTACTTTTCTTAATTTTGAAATGGTAAATATTTTTTTGCGTAATTTATAAATAAGCCAAGAAAAATAATACCAACGACACGCGGTGTTCCCAGGCGGTCCGCCATCCAAGTACTATCCGCGCCCAATGCTGCTTAACTTCGGTGATCAGACGAGAACCGGTGCTTTCAGCATGGTATGGTCGTTGCCGATGAAACTACATTTTCAAATGAACAAAATACAAAAAAATTCTAATTTTAGAATGCTAAAGTACATAGTAGAAATTCAATTAGTTTTATCATTACATTAGCGAAAAGCTATGGGAACGCCTTCTTCTCAGCAGCTCCAAATTGAGATATGTTATTACCGTTTGCACTATAAGCTGGAGACCCCATAATTTATTTTAATCAAATTATTTAGTTAGAATTACTTTACCGTAATTAGCTGAGCACTTCATAATGTGATTATCATTTATTTATTATGTCACATAAACCTGACGCCTCGACCTCAGGACCAGGTATACTGCCGCCGATGTTTGTAAAAAAAAAAAGTACAATAAACTGATCCCTTAACAAAACAATTTTATTACCTTTTACCTACGAGCGGTAGTACACCTGGACTCGAGGTAGTGTTGATGAAAGTTCGTATGTGATTATCACGTGAATATTACTAGTATTTAGCTGTTAACGTTGTCGTGCCTGTTAACGTTGTCGTTGGCGTCATTTTTGATTTTATAAAAATTAACTTACAATTAGACCTGACCGCATACTCAGTACTGAAGACAACTGTCTTCATTTCTTACGACTAGTACTGATAGATAAGTTTTCGTGCCGACTTCAAAACGTCTGGTAAAACCGTAAAGATCCAATATTGATAGTAAAAGAAGCTCTTTGACTAAAAGTATTTAATACCCCGCCGCCTCCAAGTTTAATTAGTTTTTTTAAACGCCATTTTGAATTTTGGGTACTAAAATTGAATTCAACGACCTCCAATACGTAATTTTTAAATTTAAGCACTTTAACTCCGCCCTTTTGAGAGATTTTCAGAGAAGCAAAAACGCTTTTACTACTTTTCTTAATTTTGAAATGGTAAATATTTTTTTGCGTAATTTATAAATAAGCCAAGAAAAATAATACCAACGACACGCGGTGTTCCCAGGCGGTCCCCCATCCAAGTACTATCCGCGCCCAATGCTGCTTAACTTCGGTGATCAGACGAGAACCGGTGCTTTCAGCATGGTATGGTCGTTGCCGATAAAACTACATTTTCAAATGAACAAAATACAAAAAAATTCTAATTTTAGAATGCTAAAGTACATAGTAGAAATTCAATTAGTTTTATCATTACATTAGCGAAAAGCTATGGGAACGCCTTCTTCTCAGCAGCTCCAAATTGAGATATGTTATTACCGTTTGCACTATAAGCTGGAGACCCCATAATTTATTTTAATCAAATTATTTATGATGAAAAAGAGGGGTTCGTTTTATTTTTAATACAGTTTATATTTCAGTTTTTAATACAGTTTATACTTCATTTTATTTTAGTTTTTAATATATAACACAGTTTATAATTCAATTTATTTTGTTTCAAGTTATTACACAGTTTCCATATTTCTGTAGTGCTATCTCTTAGAGCTCCTAGGTAGAACTAACTAGTTATGATTTTTTACGAGCGTAGACAGATTTTGTACGAGCGTAGACAGCACACACACATACGTATAAATCAGTTATCACTCAAACTAAATGATTTACCAAAATACAACAACACGCCTCTTTAAATCTGCAGTTTGAGTGATTAAAAAAAAAGAAAATTCATTCTATTACCATTATTGATTTCTTAGATTAATTGCATTAATTCTCTCAATTTTATAAATTTAATTTTGTAAAGACTTTTCGTGAGTATGTCGGCTACATTGTCTTCAGAGTTTATTTTAATTATATCTATAATGCCCTTTTCATAGTTTTCATTTATATAGTGGTACTGTACTTCTATGTGTTTAGAATTTTTAGTATAGTTTCCATATTTTGCGATTATTAGAGCTCCTAAATTATCCTCAAATATATTAATTGGTTTGATTATCTTGACATTAAAAGTTTCGCTTAACATATTTTTTATAAAGATTACATCTGTTACTGCTTCGGATAATGCTACGTATTCAGCAAAGGTTGACGACTTAGTCACCGTATTTTGCTTGTGGGTCTTCCAAAAAATAACATTATTATACAATTTAATCAAATATCCCGTCGTTGATTTTCTATCTACATTATCTCCAGCCCAATCTGAGTCAACCATACACTCTAAGACATTGCTTGCATAATTCTTTTTATAAGTTAACTTTAAACTTTTAGTTTTAGCTAAGTACTTTACTATTCTCATAGCGTATTTATAGTGACCTTCGTCATAACAACTTTGGAACCTACTCAGGTAATTGACGCTGAAAGCTATGTCGGGTCTTGTCCCTGTACTTATGTAGAGGAGTTCTCCGATCAGGTTTCTATACTTTATTCTCACATCGATTTCGGGTGCTGGTTCGAGTTTGAGATTCACTTCCATAGGAGTGTCATATAATTTACTGTTGTGTAACTTATATTTTTTAACAAGAGAATCTATATACTTTTCTTGGCTTAGTGTTAATTCGTTCGCTTTGATATTGTAATTTATTTCTATACCTAGATAGGTTTTTACTTTGCCCATGTCCTTCATACTAAATTGACTTGCCAGTTTTTGTTTTACATCCCTAATTTCTTGTCGTCTTTTACTGCAAATTAATAAGTCATCAACAAACAAAAGTATAAATGTCATTTCATTACCAGTTCGTTTTACATACACGCAATAATCATAATTGCTCCTCTCGAAACCTAATTTCAATATAAATTCATTAAAGCAGTTATACCAGGACCTTGGGCTTTCTCTTAATCCGTATAATGATTTTATTAATTTGCATACTTTGTTTTTATCTTGTTCATAGCCTTCGGGTTGATTTACGTACACTTCTGTAGTTAATTTACCGTTTAAGAACGCAGTTTCTACGTCCATTTGTTCGATTTCTAGTTCATTCTGACAACAATATGAGAGTAACAATTTTAGAGTCTGCATTTTTGCGACCGGAGAGTAAACATTATCGGTTTTTTCTTGTTGTTGAAACCCGCGTGCTACTAGTCTAGCTTTGTAAGTATTTTCGTCTTTCTTTGTATAGACCCATTTTACTTCAATAACTTTTTTATCTTTTGGTCTGTCCACTAACTGCCATGTTTGATTTTTCATTAGGCTTAAATATTCAGAATTCATAGCTACTTTCCATTTCTCCGACTCAACGCAGTTTATCGCCTCTTCAAAGTTACAAGGTACATCGGCATTACAGTAATTCACATAAATAAAATTGGTTGCTTTTTCATCACACCCATACCTTATTACAGGGCTTTTTTTCCTATTTGAGCGTCTGACTGCTAATTGCTCAGTTTCATTCACGTTTTCATCATCGTTATCCTGGTTCATTTTTCCCGGATTGTTTAATTCTTCATTCGCGGTATCTTCAGAGTTATTGTTTTTATTATATTCAGAATTTTCACTCTCACTCTTATCTTCTCGATTAATTTTATCTTTTTCGTCATCTAAACATATCAATTTAATTCCTTTCTCGATTACGTCAACATGTCTCGCGTTTACAATTTTATTTTCTAGCAGAATTCTATAACCATTTTCGTTATATCCAACCAAAATTCCTAACTTTGACTTATCATCCCATTTACTTTTCCTTGCTACTTCAGGAACTCTCACAAAGACTCTACTTCCGTACATTTTCAGATGCTCTGCGCTAGGTTTTTTATTAAACATTATTTCATAGGGAGTTTTACAGTCGTATGTATTTGCAAGGGTTCGATTTTTTAAATACGTCGAAGCTTTTATTATTTCAGGCCAGAACTTGGGTTTTATATTAGATTCTTTTAATAAGCATCTTGCAGTGTCCATAATGGATCTGTTGTAACGTTCAGCCACTCCATTCAATTCGTGAACATAAGGAGGGCATGGTTTTATTTTAATACCTTTATTGCGAGCAAATTCATACATGTAGTGATTTAAATATTCTTTACCGTTATCACATTGTAAAGTTTTAATTTTTTTTCCTGTTCGATTTTCGACTAAGTTTACATACTCAACGAAATACTTATAAGTTTCTGATTTTGATTTTATACAATAGACTTTAGCACATTTACTATATTCATCAATAAAGGTAAGAAAATATTTTTCACCACAATAACCCATGGTTTGATGTGGTCCGTTTAAGTCTGTGTGTATGATCTCTAACACTTGTGTCGCTTTAGTTCTATTATTTGTGAATCGTACATTTGCCATCTTACTTTCTATACAAATAGCACACTTAATATGTTCGTCTTCTAAATATTTTGGTAGCCCTACTAATAATTCATGTTTACATAGTTTATTTAGATATTGGAAATTAACGTGACCTAAGATTCTATGCCATTTTTCTTTCTCAGTTATTTTCTCATTTTCAGTTACATTACTACTAACTTCTCTGTTTCTTGCCTCATTAATAGAGCTATACATATAATACAAGTTACCTTCCTTTTTTGCTACTGCTATTAATTTGTTTTGTTTATCAAAAATCTTTGAAGTACTATTTTTAGAAATGATTTTATGGTTTTGTGTTACTTTTGCATAGCTGATTAAATTTTTCTTCATGTCTTCAACAAAATATACGTTATTTAATGTTACATTAGAATCATAATTCTCGATTCTGAACATAGTTTTAATTTTTCCTATTTTAGTAGCTTTTAGAGTTTTGCCGTCACCTAACTTAACATAGACTGGCTTTTTCAAAATTATGAACTCATCGTAGTACTCGTCACAGTTTACTATGTGATCCGTACATCCGCTATCTAATAACCACGTTATTTCTCTACTCTTACCGTCTACTCTATTGTTATTACAACTTACGTTAAGTTCTTCGCAGCTTACTTCTATTGTGAACGCAGCTTCATAGCTATCCCTCTCACCTAGAGCCACGGATTGTTGAGCGCCTTGGTCTCTGTCTCTGCCATATCCGCTTCGATGATATGAGCCTCTGTTGTAGTTTCCTCGTTGATGACCACGATTGCCGTATCTTCCTCGTTGATAGCCCCTGTTGTAACCACCTCGGTATATTGTGTTCGGCTGGCCTCGCACACGAGTTTGTTGTACTTTGGTTTGTTTGCAGTCCTTTTGCCTGTGCCCAGTTGCTCCACATATATAGCACTTTCCTTTCATTTCAACAGCAAATGCGTTAGAATTATTTTTCTCTATTTTGTCTGTCTTATGATTTTCTTGCTCAAGATTTTTCATAATTATCTTTGATTTTACGTATTCACACGTTCTTTCTTCTTCATTTAGTATATCTATCAAGTCTCCAATGTAACTATATTCTGTTGGTAATGCTTTTAACATGTATCGAAGTTTTTCTTGCTCATCTAACTTTCCACCCGCTGTCTTTAGCTCATTTACAGCCTTCTCAAAATCATCAAAAAATAAAGTTGCGTTTTCATAATTTTTCAGTTTAATGTTCTCTAATTTACTGCGACGTACTATCTGTAGTGCTGTGGATTCCTTTGAGTACATTTCATCAAACTTTTTCATTATTTTATAGGTCGTGTCCAGGTTTCCAATGTACTCCAATTGACGATTGGATATAGAGCTGTATACGTAGTTTGTTGCTCTTACGTCCTTCTTTTTCCAAGCCTCTTCTTGTTCTGACGGTAGTCTTTCTCTTACTGCTTGCTCTTTACATTCTTTGAATTCCAGTAATTTTAATATTCGTCTCTTCCAACTCACGTATTCTAATCCATCGAATATTGGGACAACTACGTCATCTACCTTTACATACGACGCCATTTCTTCGTCTCCTTTCTCGAAATCTAGAATTTTCTCAATTTGATTCTTAATTTCAAGCACTTTCACTGCTTCTTTTACGAACACTTTTCTTAACCTTTTAACTAGCTTTTCCTCGTCAGCTTCAAATGTTTCGTTCATACCTTAATAGCCCTCACTTGGTTTTCTTTACTGAGCACATGGCAGACACTAATTTTTCTTCAATTTTTTTGTAGCACAACCACGCTCTGCTACCATGATGAAAAAGAGTGGTTCGTTTTATTTTTAATACAGTTTATATTTCAGTTTTTAATACAGTTTATACTTCA
The DNA here is from genome assembly GCA_949715965.1 of Dysmachus trigonus. Lineage (NCBI taxonomy): Eukaryota > Metazoa > Arthropoda > Insecta > Diptera > Asilidae > Dysmachus > Dysmachus trigonus. Next base: position 4,016,715 of record OX454323.1, on the reverse strand, counting down.
TTTTATTTTAGTTTTTAATATATAACACAGTTTATAATTCAATTTATTTTGTTTCAAGTTATTACACAGTTTCCATATTTCTGTAGTGCTATCTCTTAGAGCTCCTAGGTAGAACTAACTAGTTATGATTTTTTACGAGCGTAGACAGATTTTGTACGAGCGTAGACAGCACACACACATACGTATAAATCAGTTATCACTCAAACTAAATGATTTACCAAAATACAACAACAATTTAGTTAGAATTACTTTACCGTAATTAGCTGAGCACTTCATAATGTGATTATCATTTATTTATTATGTCACATAAACCTGACGCCTCGACCTCAGGACCAGGTATACTGCCGCCGATGTTTGTAAAAAAAAAAAGTACAATAAACTGATCCCTTAACAAAACAATTTTATTACCTTTTACCTACGAGCGGTAGTACACCTGGACTCGATGTAGTGTTGATGAAAGTTCGTATGTGATTATCACGTGAATATTACTAGTATTTAGCTGTTAACGTTGTCGTGCCTGTTAACGTTGTCGTTGGCGCCATTTTTGATTTTATAAAAATTAACTTACAATTAGACCTGACCGCATACTCAGTACTGAAGACAGCTGTCTTCATTTCTTACGACTAGTACTGATAGATAAGTTTTCGCGCCGACTTCAAAACGTCTGGTAAAACCGTAAAGATCCAATATTGATAGTAAAAGAAGCTCTTTGACTAAAAGTATTTAATACCCCGCCGCCTCCAAGTTTAATTAGTTTTTTTAAACGCCATTTTGAATTTTGGGTACTAAAATTGAATTCAACGACCTCCAATACGTAATTTTTTAATTTAAGCACTTTAACTCCGCCCTTTTGAGAGATTTTCAGAGAAGCAAAAACGCTTTTACTACTTTTCTTAATTTTGAAATGGTAAATATTTTTTTGCGTAATTTATAAATAAGCCAAGAAAAATAATACCAACGACACGCGGTGTTCCCAGGCGGTCCTCCATCCAAGTACTATCCGCGCCCAATGCTGCTTAACTTCGGTGATCAGACGAGAACCGGTGCTTTCAGCATGGTATGGTCGTTGCCGATAAAACTACATTTTCAAATGAACAAAATACAAAAAAATTCTAATTTTAGAATGCTAAAGTACATAGTAGAAATTCAATTAGTTTTATCATTACATTAGCGAAAAGCTATGGGAACGCCTTCTTCTCAGCAGCTCCAAATTGAGATATGTTATTACCGTTTGCACTATAAGCTGGAGACCCCATAATTTATTTTAATCAAATTATTTAGTTAGAATTACTTTACCGTAATTAGCTGAGCACTTCATAATGTGATTATCATTTATTTATTATGTCACATAAACCTGACGCCTCGACCTCAGGACCAGGTATACTGCCGCCGATGTTTGTAAAAAAAAAAAGTACAATAAACTGATCCCTTAACAAAACAATTTTATTACCTTTTACCTACGAGCGGTAGTACACCTGGACTCGAGGTAGTGTTGATGAAAGTTCGTATGTGATTATCACGTGAATATTACTAGTATTTAGCTGTTAACGTTGTCGTTGGCGTCATTTTTTATTTTATAAAAATTAACTTACAATTAGACCTGACCGCATACTCAGTACTGAAGACAACTGTCTTCATTTCTTACGACTAGTACTGATAGATAAGTTTTCGCGCCGACTTCAAAACGTCTGGTAAAACCGTAAAGATCCAATATTGATAGTAAAAGAAGCTCTTTGACTAAAAGTATTTAATACCCCGCCGCCTCCAAGTTTAATTAGTTTTTTTAAACGCCATTTTGAATTTTGGGTACTAAAATTGAATTCAACGACCTCCAATACGTAATTTTTAAATTTAAGCACTTTAACTCCGCCCTTTTGAGAGATTTTCAGAGAAGCAAAAACGCTTTTACTACTTTTCTTAATTTTGAAATGGTAAATATTTTTTTGCGTAATTTATAAATAAGCCAAGAAAAATAATACCAACGACACGCGGTGTTCCCAGGCGGTCCCCCATCCAAGTACTATCCGCGCCCAATGCTGCTTAACTTCGGTGATCAGACGAGAACCGGTGCTTTCAGCATGGTATGGTCGTTGCCGATAAAACTACATTTTCAAATGAACAAAATACAAAAAAATTCTAATTTTAGAATGCTAAAGTACATAGTAGAAATTCAATTAGTTTTATCATTACATTAGCGAAAAGCTATGGGAACGCCTTCTTCTCAGCAGCTCCAAATTGAGATATGTTATTACCGTTTGCACTATAAGCTGGAGACCCCATAATTTATTTTAATCAAATTATTTAGTTAGAATTACTTTACCGTAATTAGCTGAGCACTTCATAATGTGATTATCATTTATTTATTATGTCACATAAACCTGACGCCTCGACCTCAGGACCAGGTATACTGCCGCCGATGTTTGTAAAAAAAAAAAGTACAATAAACTGATCCCTTAACAAAACAATTTTATTACCTTTTACCTACGAGCGGTAGTACACCTGGACTCGATGTAGTGTTGATGAAAGTTCGTATGTGATTATCACGTGAATATTACTAGTATTTAGCTGTTAACGTTGTCGTGCCTGTTAACGTTGTCGTTGGCGCCATTTTTGATTTTATAAAAATTAACTTACAATTAGACCTGACCGCATACTCAGTACTGAAGACAGCTGTCTTCATTTCTTACGACTAGTACTGATAGATAAGTTTTCGCGCCGACTTCAAAACGTCTGGTAAAACCGTAAAGATCCAATATTGATAGTAAAAGAAGCTCTTTGACTAAAAGTATTTAATACCCCGCCGCCTCCAAGTTTAATTAGTTTTTTTAAACGCCATTTTGAATTTTGGGTACTAAAATTGAATTCAACGACCTCCAATACGTAATTTTTTAATTTAAGCACTTTAACTCCGCCCTTTTGAGAGATTTTCAGAGAAGCAAAAACGCTTTTACTACTTTTCTTAATTTTGAAATGGTAAATATTTTTTTGCGTAATTTATAAATAAGCCAAGAAAAATAATACCAACGACACGCGGTGTTCCCAGGCGGTCCTCCATCCAAGTACTATCCGCGCCCAATGCTGCTTAACTTCGGTGATCAGACGAGAACCGGTGCTTTCAGCATGGTATGGTCGTTGCCGATAAAACTACATTTTCAAATGAACAAAATACAAAAAAATTCTAATTTTAGAATGCTAAAGTACATAGTAGAAATTCAATTAGTTTTATCATTACATTAGCGAAAAGCTATGGGAACGCCTTCTTCTCAGCAGCTCCAAATTGAGATATGTTATTACCGTTTGCACTATAAGCTGGAGACCCCATAATTTATTTTAATCAAATTATTTAGTTAGAATTACTTTACCGTAATTAGCTGAGCACTTCATAATGTGATTATCATTTATTTATTATGTCACATAAACCTGACGCCTCGACCTCAGGACCAGGTATACTGCCGCCGATGTTTGTAAAAAAAAAAAGTACAATAAACTGATCCCTTAACAAAACAATTTTATTACCTTTTACCTACGAGCGGTAGTACACCTGGACTCGAGGTAGTGTTGATGAAAGTTCGTATGTGATTATCACGTGAATATTACTAGTATTTAGCTGTTAACGTTGTCGTGCCTGTTAACGTTGTCGTTGGCGTCATTTTTGATTTTATAAAAATTAACTTACAATTAGACCTGACCGCATACTCAGTACTGAAGACAACTGTCTTCATTTCTTACGACTAGTACTGATAGATAAGTTTTCGCGCCGACTTCAAAACGTCTGGTAAAACCGTAAAGATCCAATATTGATAGTAAAAGAAGCTCTTTGACTAAAAGTATTTAATACCCCGCCGCCTCCAAGTTTAATTAGTTTTTTTAAACGCCATTTTGAATTTTGGGTACTAAAATTGAATTCAACGACCTCCAATACGTAATTTTTAAATTTAAGCACTTTAACTCCGCCCTTTTGAGAGATTTTCAGAGAAGCAAAAACGCTTTTACTACTTTTCTTAATTTTGAAATGGTAAATATTTTTTTGCGTAATTTATAAATAAGCCAAGAAAAATAATACCAACGACACGCGGTGTTCCCAGGCGGTCCCCCATCCAAGTACTATCCGCGCCCAATGCTGCTTAACTTCGGTGATCAGACGAGAACCGGTGCTTTCAGCATGGTATGGTCGTTGCCGATGAAACTACATTTTCAAATGAACAAAATACAAAAAAATTCTAATTTTAGAATGCTAAAGTACATAGTAGAAATTCAATTAGTTTTATCATTACATTAGCGAAAAGCTATGGGAACGCCTTCTTCTCAGCAGCTCCAAATTGAGATATGTTATTACCGTTTGCACTATAAGCTGGAGACCCCATAATTTATTTTAATCAAATTATTTAGTTAGAATTACTTTACCGTAATTAGCTGAGCACTTCATAATGTGATTATCATTTATTTATTATGTCACATAAACCTGACGCCTCGACCTCAGGACCAGGTATACTGCCGCCGATGTTTGTAAAAAAAAAAAGTACAATAAACTGATCCCTTAACAAAACAATTTTATTACCTTTTACCTACGAGCGGTAGTACACCTGGACTCGAGGTAGTGTTGATGAAAGTTCGTATGTGATTATCACGTGAATATTACTAGTATTTAGCTGTTAACGTTGTCGTGCCTGTTAACGTTGTCGTTGGCGCCATTTTTGATTTTATAAAAATTAACTTACAATTAGACCTGACCGCATACTCAGTACTGAAGACAGCTGTCTTCATTTCTTACGACTAGTACTGATAGATAAGTTTACGCGCCGACTTCAAAACGTCTGGTAAAACCGTAAAGATCCAATATTGATAGTAAAAGAAGCTTTTTGACTAAAAGTATTTAATACCCCGCCGCCTCCAAGTTTAATTAGTTTTTTTAAACGCCATTTTGAATTTTGGGTACTAAAATTGAATTCAACGACCTCCAATACGTAATTTTTAAATTTAAGCACTTTAACTCCGCCCTTTTGAGAGATTTTCAGAGAAGCAAAAACGCTTTTACTACTTTTCTTAATTTTGAAATGGTAAATATTTTTTTGCGTAATTTATAAATAAGCCAAGAAAAATAATACCAACGACACGCGGTGTTCCCAGGCGGTCCCCCATCCAAGTACTATCCGCGCCCAATGCTGCTTAACTTCGGTGATCAGACGAGAACCGGTGCTTTCAGCATGGTATGGTCGTTGCCGATAAAACTACATTTTCAAATGAACAAAATACAAAAAAATTCTAATTTTAGAATGCTAAAGTACATAGTAGAAATTCAATTAGTTTTATCATTACATTAGCGAAAAGCTATGGGAACGCCTTCTTCTCAGCAGCTCCAAATTGAGATATGTTATTACCGTTTGCACTATAAGCTGGAGACCCCATAATTTATTTTAATCAAATTATTTAGTTAGAATTACTTTACCGTAATTAGCTGAGCACTTCATAATGTGATTATCATTTATTTATTATGTCACATAAACCTGACGCCTCGACCTCAGGACCAGGTATACTGCCGCCGATGTTTGTAAAAAAAAAAAGTACAATAAACTGATCCCTTAACAAAACAATTTTATTACCTTTTACCTACGAGCGGTAGTACACCTGGACTCGAGGTAGTGTTGATGAAAGTTCGTATGTGATTATCACGTGAATATTACTAGTATTTAGCTGTTAACGTTGTCGTGCCTGTTAACGTTGTCGTTGGCGCCATTTTTGATTTTATAAAAATTAACTTACAATTAGACCTGACCGCATACTCAGTACTGAAGACAGCTGTCTTCATTTCTTACGACTAGTACTGATAGATAAGTTTTCGCGCCGACTTCAAAACGTCTGGTAAAACCGTAAAGATCCAATATTGATAGTAAAAGAAGCTCTTTGACTAAAAGTATTTAATACCCCGCCGCCTCCAAGTTTAATTAGTTTTTTTAAACGCCATTTTGAATTTTGGGTACTAAAATTGAATTCAACGACCTCCAATACGTAATTTTTTAATTTAAGCACTTTAACTCCGCCCTTTTGAGAGATTTTCAGAGAAGCAAAAACGCTTTTACTACTTTTCTTAATTTTGAAATGGTAAATATTTTTTTGCGTAATTTATAAATAAGCCAAGAAAAATAATACCAACGACACGCGGTGTTCCCAGGCGGTCCCCCATCCAAGTACTATCCGCGCCCAATGCTGCTTAACTTCGGTGATCAGACGAGAACCGGTGCTTTCAGCATGGTATGGTCGTTGCCGATAAAACTACATTTTCAAATGAACAAAATACAAAAAAATTCTAATTTTAGAATGCTAAAGTACATAGTAGAAATTCAATTAGTTTTATCATTACATTAGCGAAAAGCTATGGGAACGCCTTCTTCTCAGCAGCTCCAAATTGAGATATGTTATTACCGTTTGCACTATAAGCTGGAGACCCCATAATTTATTTTAATCAAATTATTTAGTTAGAATTACTTTACCGTAATTAGCTGAGCACTTCATAATGTGATTATCATTTATTTATTATGTCACATAAACCTGACGCCTCGACCTCAGGACCAGGTATACTGCCGCCGATGTTTGTAAAAAAAAAAAGTACAATAAACTGATCCCTTAACAAAACAATTTTATTACCTTTTACCTACGAGCGGTAGTACACCTGGACTCGAGGTAGTGTTGATGAAAGTTCGTATGTGATTATCACGTGAATATTACTAGTATTTAGCTGTTAACGTTGTCGTGCCTGTTAACGTTGTCGTTGGCGTCATTTTTGATTTTATAAAAATTAACTTACAATTAGACCTGACCGCATACTCAGTACTGAAGACAACTGTCTTCATTTCTTACGACTAGTACTGATAGATAAGTTTTCGCGCCGACTTCAAAACGTCTGGTAAAACCGTAAAGATCCAATATTGATAGTAAAAGAAGCTCTTTGACTAAAAGTATTTAATACCCCGCCGCCTCCAAGTTTAATTAGTTTTTTTAAACGCCATTTTGAATTTTGGGTACTAAAATTGAATTCAACGACCTCCAATACGTAATTTTTAAATTTAAGCACTTTAACTCCGCCCTTTTGAGAGATTTTCAGAGAAGCAAAAACGCTTTTACTACTTTTCTTAATTTTGAAATGGTAAATATTTTTTTGCGTAATTTATAAATAAGCCAAGAAAAATAATACCAACGACACGCGGTGTTCCCAGGCGGTCCACCATCCAAGTACTATCCGCGCCCAATGCTGCTTAACTTCGGTGATCAGACGAGAACCGGTGCTTTCAGCATGGTATGGTCGTTGCCGATGAAACTACATTTTCAAATGAACAAAATACAAAAAAATTCTAATTTTAGAATGCTAAAGTACATAGTAGAAATTCAATTAGTTTTATCATTACATTAGCGAAAAGCTATGGGAACGCCTTCTTCTCAGCAGCTCCAAATTGAGATATGTTATTACCGTTTGCACTATAAGCTGGAGACCCCATAATTTATTTTAATCAAATTATTTAGTTAGAATTACTTTACCGTAATTAGCTGAGCACTTCATAATGTGATTATCATTTATTTATTATGTCACATAAACCTGACGCCTCGACCTCAGGACCAGGTATACTGCCGCCGATGTTTGTAAAAAAAAAAAGTACAATAAACTGATCCCTTAACAAAACAATTTTATTACCTTTTACCTACGAGCGGTAGTACACCTGGACTCGAGGTAGTGTTGATGAAAGTTCGTATGTGATTATCACGTGAATATTACTAGTATTTAGCTGTTAACGTTGTCGTGCCTGTTAACGTTGTCGTTGGCGTCATTTTTTATTTTATAAAAATTAACTTACAATTAGACCTGACCGCATACTCAGTACTGAAGACAACTGTCTTCATTTCTTACGACTAGTACTGATAGATAAGTTTTCGTGCCGACTTCAAAACGTCTGGTAAAACCGTAAAGATCCAATATTGATAGTAAAAGAAGCTCTTTGACTAAAAGTATTTAATACCCCGCCGCCTCCAAGTTTAATTAGTTTTTTTAAACGCCATTTTGAATTTTGGGTACTAAAATTGAATTCAACGACCTCCAATACGTAATTTTTAAATTTAAGCACTTTAACTCCGCCCTTTTGAGAGATTTTCAGAGAAGCAAAAACGCTTTTACTACTTTTCTTAATTTTGAAATGGTAAATATTTTTTTGCGTAATTTATAAATAAGCCAAGAAAAATAATACCAACGACACGCGGTGTTCCCAGGCGGTCCCCCATCCAAGTACTATCCGCGCCCAATGCTGCTTAACTTCGGTGATCAGACGAGAACCGGTGCTTTCAGCATGGTATGGTCGTTGCCGATAAAACTACATTTTCAAATGAACAAAATACAAAAAAATTCTAATTTTAGAATGCTAAAGTACATAGTAGAAATTCAATTAGTTTTATCATTACATTAGCGAAAAGCTATGGGAACGCCTTCTTCTGAGCAGCTCCAAATTGAGATATGTTATTACCGTTTGCACTATAAGCTGGAGACCCCATAATTTATTTTAATCAAATTATTTAGTTAGAATTACTTTACCGTAATTAGCTGAGCACTTCATAATGTGATTATCATTTATTTATTATGTCACATAAACCTGACGCCTCGACCTCAGGACCAGGTATACTGCCGCCGATGTTTGTAAAAAAAAAAAGTACAATAAACTGATCCCTTAACAAAACAATTTTATTACCTTTTACCTACGAGCGGTAGTACACCTGGACTCGAGGTAGTGTTGATGAAAGTTCGTATGTGATTATCACGTGAATATTACTAGTATTTAGCTGTTAACGTTGTCGTGCCTGTTAACGTTGTCGTTGGCGCCATTTTTGATTTTATAAAAATTAACTTACAATTAGACCTGACCGCATACTCAGTACTGAAGACAGCTGTCTTCATTTCTTACGACTAGTACTGATAGATAAGTTTACGCGCCGACTTCAAAACGTCTGGTAAAACCGTAAAGATCCAATATTGATAGTAAAAGAAGCTCTTTGACTAAAAGTATTTAATACCCCGCCGCCTCCAAGTTTAATTAGTTTTTTTAAACGCCATTTTGAATTTTGGGTACTAAAATTGAATTCAACGACCTCCAATACGTAATTTTTAAATTTAAGCACTTTAACTCCGCCCTTTTGAGAGATTTTCAGAGAAGCAAAAACGCTTTTACTACTTTTCTTAATTTTGAAATGGTAAATATTTTTTTGCGTAATTTATAAATAAGCCAAGAAAAATAATACCAACGACACGCGGTGTTCCCAGGCGGTCCCCCATCCAAGTACTATCCGCGCCCAATGCTGCTTAACTTCGGTGATCAGACGAGAACCGGTGCTTTCAGCGTGGTATGGTCGTTGCCGATAAAACTACATTTTCAAATGAACAAAATACAAAAAAATTCTAATTTTAGAATGCTAAAGTACATAGTAGAAATTCAATTAGTTTTATCATTACATTAGCGAAAAGCTATGGGAACGCCTTCTTCTCAGCAGCTCCAAATTGAGATATGTTATTACCGTTTGCACTATAAGCTGGAGACCCCATAATTTATTTTAATCAAATTATTTAGTTAGAATTACTTTACCGTAATTAGCTGAGCACTTCATAATGTGATTATCATTTATTTATTATGTCACATAAACCTGACGCCTCGACCTCAGGACCAGGTATACTGCCGCCGATGTTTGTAAAAAAAAAAAGTACAATAAACTGATCCCTTAACACAACAATTTTATTACCTTTTACCTACGAGCGGTAGTACACCTGGACTCGAGGTAGTGTTGATGAAAGTTCGTATGTGATTATCACGTGAATATTACTAGTATTTAGCTGTTAACGTTGTCGTGCCTGTTAACGTTGTCGTTGGCGCCATTTTTGATTTTATAAAAATTAACTTACAATTAGACCTGACCGCATACTCAATACTGAAGACAGCTGTCTTCATTTCTTACGACTAGTACTGATAGATAAGTTTTCGCGCCGACTTCAAAACGTCTGGTAAAACCGTAAAGATCCAATATTGATAGTAAAAGAAGCTCTTTGACTAAAAGTATTTAATACCCCGCCGCCTCCAAGTTTAATTAGTTTTTTTAAACGCCATTTTGAATTTTGGGTACTAAAATTGAATTCAACGACCTCCAATACGTAATTTTTAAATTTAAGCACTTTAACTCCGCCCTTTTGAGAGATTTTCAGAGAAGCAAAAACGCTTTTACTACTTTTCTTAATTTTGAAATGGTAAATATTTTTTTGCGTAATTTATAAATAAGCCAAGAAAAATAATACCAACGACACGCGGTGTTCCCAGGCGGTCCACCATCCAAGTACTATCCGCGCCCAATGCTGCTTAACTTCGGTGATCAGACGAGAACCGGTGCTTTCAGCATGGTATGGTCGTTGCCGATAAAACTACATTTTCAAATGAACAAAATACAAAAAAATTCTAATTTTAGAATGCTAAAGTACATAGTAGAAATTCAATTAGTTTTATCATTACATTAGCGAAAAGCTATGGGAACGCCTTCTTCTCAGCAGCTCCAAATTGAGATATGTTATTACCGTTTGCACTATAAGCTGGAGACCCCATAATTTATTTTAATCAAATTATTTAGTTAGAATTACTTTACCGTAATTAGCTGAGCACTTCATAATGTGATTATCATTTATTTATTATGTCACATAAACCTGACGCCTCGACCTCAGGACCAGGTATACTGCCGCCGATGTTTGTAAAAAAAAAAAGTACAATAAACTGATCCCTTAACAAAACAATTTTATTACCTTTTACCTACGAGCGGTAGTACACCTGGACTCGAGGTAGTGTTGATGAAAGTTCGTATGTGATTATCACGTGAATATTACTAGTATTTAGCTGTTAACGTTGTCGTGCCTGTTAACGTTGTCGTTGGCGTCATTTTTGATTTTATAAAAATTAACTTACAATTAGACCTGACCGCTTACTCAGTACTGAAGACAACTGTCTTCATTTCTTACGACTAGTACTGATAGATAAGTTTTCGCGCCGACTTCAAAACGTCTGGTAAAACCGTAAAGATCCAATATTGATAGTAAAAGAAGCTCTTTGACTAAAAGTATTTAATACCCCGCCGCCTCCAAGTTTAATTAGTTTTTTTAAACGCCATTTTGAATTTTGGGTACTAAAATTGAATTCAACGACCTCCAATACGTAATTTTTAAATTTAAGCACTTTAACTCCGCCCTTTTGAGAGATTTTCAGAGAAGCAAAAACGCTTTTACTACTTTTCTTAATTTTGAAATGGTAAATATTTTTTTGCGTAATTTATAAATAAGCCAAGAAAAATAATACCAACGACACGCGGTGTTCCCAGGCGGTCCCCCATCCAAGTACTATCCGCGCCCAATGCTGCTTAACTTCGGTGATCAGACGAGAACCGGTGCTTTCAGCATGGTATGGTCGTTGCCGATAAAACTACATTTTCAAATGAACAAAATACAAAAAAATTCTAATTTTAGAATGCTAAAGTACATAGTAGAAATTCAATTAGTTTTATCATTACATTAGCGAAAAGCTATGGGAACGCCTTCTTCTCAGCAGCTCCAAATTGAGATATGTTATTACCGTTTGCACTATAAGCTGGAGACCCCATAATTTATTTTAATCAAATTATTTAGTTAGAATTACTTTACCGTAATTAGCTGAGCACTTCATAATGTGATTATCATTTATTTATTATGTCACATAAACCTGACGCCTCGACCTCAGGACCAGGTATACTGCCGCCGATGTTTGTAAAAAAAAAAAAGTACAATAAACTGATCCCTTAACAAAACAATTTTATTACCTTTTACCTACGAGCGGTAGTACACCTGGACTCGAGGTAGTGTTGATGAAAGTTCGTATGTGATTATCACGTGAATATTACTAGTATTTAGCTGTTAACGTTGTCGTGCCTGTTAACGTTGTCGTTGGCGTCATTTTTGATTTTATAAAAATTAACTTACAATTAGACCTGACCGCATACTCAGTACTGAAGACAACTGTCTTCATTTCTTACGACTAGTACTGATAGATAAGTTTTCGCGCCGACTTCAAAACGTCTGGTAAAACCGTAAAGATCCAATATTGATAGTAAAAGAAGCTCTTTGACTAAAAGTATTTAATACCCCGCCGCCTCCAAGTTTAATTAGTTTTTTTAAACGCCATTTTGAATTTTGGGTACTAAAATTGAATTCAACGACCTCCAATACGTAATTTTTAAATTTAAGCACTTTAACTCCGCCCTTTTGAGAGATTTTCAGAGAAGCAAAAACGCTTTTACTACTTTTCTTAATTTTGAAATGGTAAATATTTTTTTGCGTAATTTATAAATAAGCCAAGAAAAATAATACCAACGACACGCGGTGTTCCCAGGCGGTCCCCCATCCAAGTACTATCCGCGCCCAATGCTGCTTAACTTCGGTGATCAGACGAGAACCGGTGCTTTCAGCATGGTATGGTCGTTGCCGATAAAACTACATTTTCAAATGAACAAAATACAAAAAAATTCTAATTTTAGAATGCTAAAGTACATAGTAGAAATTCAATTAGTTTTATCATTACATTAGCGAAAAGCTATGGGAACGCCTTCTTCTCAGCAGCTCCAAATTGAGATATGTTATTACCGTTTGCACTATAAGCTGGAGACCCCATAATTTATTTTAATCAAATTATTTAGTTAGAATTACTTTACCGTAATTAGCTGAGCACTTCATAATGTGATTATCATTTATTTATTATGTCACATAAACCTGACGCCTCGACCTCAGGACCAGGTATACTGCCGCCGATGTTTGTAAAAAAAAAAAAGTACAATAAACTGATCCCTTAACAAAACAATTTTATTACCTTTTACCTACGAGCGGTAGTACACCTGGACTCGAGGTAGTGTTGATGAAAGTTCGTATGTGATTATCACGTGAATATTACTAGTATTTAGCTGTTAACGTTGTCGTGCCTGTTAACGTTGTCGTTGGCGTCATTTTTGATTTTATAAAAATTAACTTACAATTAGACCTGACCGCATACTCAGTACTGAAGACAACTGTCTTCATTTCTTACGACTAGTACTGATAGATAAGTTTTCGCGCCGACTTCAAAACGTCTGGTAAAACCGTAAAGATCCAATATTGATAGTAAAAGAAGCTCTTTGACTAAAAGTATTTAATACCCCGCCGCCTCCAAGTTTAATTAGTTTTTTTAAACGCCATTTTGAATTTTGGGTACTAAAATTGAATTCAACGACCTCCAATACGTAATTTTTAAATTTAAGCACTTTAACTCCGCCCTTTTGAGAGATTTTCAGAGAAGCAAAAACGCTTTTACTACTTTTCTTAATTTTGAAATGGTAAATATTTTTTTGCGTAATTTATAAATAAGCCAAGAAAAATAATACCAACGACACGCGGTGTTCCCAGGCGGTCCCCCATCCAAGTACTATCCGCGCCCAATGCTGCTTAACTTCGGTGATCAGACGAGAACCGGTGCTTTCAGCATGGTATGGTCGTTGCCGATGAAACTACATTTTCAAATGAACAAAATACAAAAAAATTCTAATTTTAGAATGCTAAAGTACATAGTAGAAATTCAATTAGTTTTATCATTACATTAGCGAAAAGCTATGGGAACGCCTTCTTCTCAGCAGCTCCAAATTGAGATATGTTATTACCGTTTGCACTATAAGCTGGAGACCCCATAATTTATTTTAATCAAATTATTTAGTTAGAATTACTTTACCGTAATTAGCTGAGCACTTCATAATGTGATTATCATTTATTTATTATGTCACATAAACCTGACGCCTCGACCTCAGGACCAGGTATACTGCCGCCGATGTTTGTAAAAAAAAAAAGTACAATAAACTGATCCCTTAACAAAACAATTTTATTACCTTTTACCTACGAGCGGTAGTACACCTGGACTCGAGGTAGTGTTGATGAAAGTTCGTATGTGATTATCACGTGAATATTACTAGTATTTAGCTGTTAACGTTGTCGTGCCTGTTAACGTTGTCGTTGGCGTCATTTTTTATTTTATAAAAATTAACTTACAATTAGACCTGACCGCATACTCATTACTGAAGACAACTGTCTTCATTTCTTACGACTAGTACTGATAGATAAGTTTTCGTGCCGACTTCAAAACGTCTGGTAAAACCGTAAAGATCCAATATTGATAGTAAAAGAAGCTCTTTGACTAAAAGTATTTAATACCCCGCCGCCTCCAAGTTTAATTAGTTTTTTTAAACGCCATTTTGAATTTTGGGTACTAAAATTGAATTCAACGACCTCCAATACGTAATTTTTAAATTTAAGCACTTTAACTCCGCCCTTTTGAGAGATTTTCAGAGAAGCAAAAACGCTTTTACTACTTTTCTTAATTTTGAAATGGTAAATATTTTTTTGCGTAATTTATAAATAAGCCAAGAAAAATAATACCAACGACACGCGGTGTTCCCAGGCGGTCCACCATCCAAGTACTATCCGCGCCCAATGCTGCTTAACTTCGGTGATCAGACGAGAACCGGTGCTTTCAGCATGGTATGGTCGTTGCCGATAAAACTACATTTTCAAATGAACAAAATACAAAAAAATTCTAATTTTAGAATGCTAAAGTACATAGTAGAAATTCAATTAGTTTTATCATTACATTAGCGAAAAGCTATGGGAACGCCTTCTTCTCAGCAGCTCCAAATTGAGATATGTTATTACCGTTTGCACTATAAGCTGGAGACCCCATAATTTATTTTAATCAAATTATTTAGTTAGAATTACTTTACCGTAATTAGCTGAGCACTTCATAATGTGATTATCATTTATTTATTATGTCACATAAACCTGACGCCTCGACCTCAGGACCAGGTATACTGCCGCCGATGTTTGTAAAAAAAAAAAAGTACAATAAACTGATCCCTTAACAAAACAATTTTATTACCTTTTACCTACGAGCGGTAGTACACCTGGACTCGAGGTAGTGTTGATGAAAGTTCGTATGTGATTATCACGTGAATATTACTAGTATTTAGCTGTTAACGTTGTCGTGCCTGTTAACGTTGTCGTTGGCGCCATTTTTGATTTTATAAAAATTAACTTACAATTAGACCTGACCGCATACTCAGTACTGAAGACAGCTGTCTTCATTTCTTACGACTAGTACTGATAGATAAGTTTTCGCGCCGACTTCAAAACGTCTGGTAAAACCGTAAAGATCCAATATTGATAGTAAAAGAAGCTCTTTGACTAAAAGTATTTAATACCCCGCCGCCTCCAAGTTTAATTAGTTTTTTTAAACGCCATTTTGAATGTTGGGTACTAAAATTGAATTCAACGACCTCCAATACGTAATTTTTAAATTTAAGCACTTTAACTCCGCCCTTTTGAGAGATTTTCAGAGAAGCAAAAACGCTTTTACTACTTTAATTAATTTTGAAATGGTAAATATTTTTTTGCGTAATTTATAAATAAGCCAAGAAAAATAATACCAACGACACGCGGTGTTCCCAGGCGGTCCCCCATCCAAGTACTATCCGCGCCCAATGCTGCTTAACTTCGGTGATCAGACGAGAACCGGTGCTTTCAGCATGGTATGGTCGTTGCCGATAAAACTACATTTTCAAATGAACAAAATACAAAAAAATTCTAATTTTAGAATGCTAAAGTACATAGTAGAAATTCAATTAGTTTTATCATTACATTAGCGAAAAGCTATGGGAACGCCTTCTTCTCAGCAGCTCCAAATTGAGATATGTTATTACCGTTTGCACTATAAGCTGGAGACCCCATAATTTATTTTAATCAAATTATTTAGTTAGAATTACTTTACCGTAATTAGCTGAGCACTTCATAATGTGATTATCATTTATTTATTATGTCACATAAACCTGACGCCTCGACCTCAGGACCAGGTATACTGCCGCCGATGTTTGTAAAAAAAAAAGTACAATAAACTGATCCCTTAACAAAACAATTTTATTACCTTTTACCTACGAGCGGTAGTACACCTGGACTCGAGGTAGTGTTGATGAAAGTTCGTATGTGATTATCACGTGAATATTACTAGTATTTAGCTGTTAACGTTGTCGTGCCTGTTAACGTTGTCGTTGGCGTCATTTTTGATTTTATAAAAATTAACTTACAATTAGACCTGACCGCATACTCAGTACTGAAGACAACTGTCTTCATTTCTTACGACTAGTACTGATAGATAAGTTTTCGCGCCGACTTCAAAACGTCTGGTAAAACCGTAAAGATCCAATATTGATAGTAAAAGAAGCTCTTTGACTAAAAGTATTTAATACCCCGCCGCCTCCAAGTTTAATTAGTTTTTTTAAACGCCATTTTGAATGTTGGGTACTAAAATTGAATTCAACGACCTCCAATACGTAATTTTTAAATTTAAGCACTTTAACTCCGCCCTTTTGAGAGATTTTCAGAGAAGCAAAAACGCTTTTACTACTTTTCTTAATTTTGAAATGGTAAATATTTTTTTGCGTAATTTATAAATAAGCCAAGAAAAATAATACCAACGACACGCGGTGTTCCCAGGCGGTCCCCCATCCAAGTACTATCCGCGCCCAATGCTGCTTAACTTCGGTGATCAGACGAGAACCGGTGCTTTCAGCATGGTATGGTCGTTGCCGATGAAACTACATTTTCAAATGAACAAAATACAAAAAAATTCTAATTTTAGAATGCTAAAGTACATAGTAGAAATTCAATTAGTTTTATCATTACATTAGCGAAAAGCTATGGGAACGCCTTCTTCTCAGCAGCTCCAAATTGAGATATGTTATTACCGTTTGCACTATAAGCTGGAGACCCCATAATTTATTTTAATCAAATTATTTAGTTAGAATTACTTTACCGTAATTAGCTGAGCACTTCATAATGTGATTATCATTTATTTATTATGTCACATAAACCTGACGCCTCGACCTCAGGACCAGGTATACTGCCGCCGATGTTTGTAAAAAAAAAAATTACAATAAACTGATCCCTTAACAAAACAATTTTATTACCTTTTACCTACGAGCGGTAGTACACCTGGACTCGAGGTAGTGTTGATGAAAGTTCGTATGTGATTATCACGTGAATATTACTAGTATTTAGCTGTTAACGTTGTCGTGCCTGTTAACGTTGTCGTTGGCGTCATTTTTGATTTTATAAAAATTAACTTACAATTAGACCTGACCGCATACTCAGTACTGAAGACAACTGTCTTCATTTCTTACGACTAGTACTGATAGATAAGTTTTCGCGCCGACTTCAAAACGTCTGGTAAAACCGTAAAGATCCAATATTGATAGTAAAAGAAGCTCTTTGACTAAAAGTATTTAATACCCCGCCGCCTCCAAGTTTAATTAGTTTTTTTAAACGCCATTTTGAATGTTGGGTACTAAAATTGAATTCAACGACCTCCAATACGTAATTTTTAAATTTAAGCACTTTAACTCCGCCCTTTTGAGAAATTTTCAGAGAAGCAAAAACGCTTTTACTACTTTTCTTAATTTTAAAATGGTAAATATTTTTTTGCGTAATTTATAAATAAGCCAAGAAAAATAATACCAACGACACGCGGTGTTCCCAGGCGGTCCACCATCCAAGTACTATCCGCGCCCAATGCTGCTTAACTTCGGTGATCAGACGAGAACCGGTGCTTTCAGCATGGTATGGTCGTTGCCGATGAAACTACATTTTCAAATGAACAAAATACAAAAAAATTCTAATTTTAGAATGCTAAAGTACATAGTAGAAATTCAATTAGTTTTATCATTACATTAGCGAAAAGCTATGGGAACGCCTTCTTCTCAGCAGCTCCAAATTGAGATATGTTATTACCGTTTGCACTATAAGCTGGAGACCCCATAATTTATTTTAATCAAATTATTTAGTTAGAATTACTTTACCGTAATTAGCTGAGCACTTCATAATGTGATTATCATTTATCTATTATGTCACATAAACCTGACGCCTCGACCTCAGGTCCAGGTATACTGCCGCCGATGTTTGTAAAAAAAAAAAGTACAATAAACTGATCCCTTAACAAAACAATTTTATTACCTTTTACCTACGAGCGGTAGTACACCTGGACTCGAGGTAGTGTTGATGAAAGTTCGTATGTGATTATCACGTGAATATTACTAGTATTTAGCTGTTAACGTTGTCGTGCCTGTTAACGTTGTCGTTGGCGCCATTTTTGATTTTATAAAAATTAACTTACAATTAGACCTGACCGCATACTCAGTACTGAAGACAGCTGTCTTCATTTCTTACGACTAGTACTGATAGATAAGTTTTCGTGCCGACTTCAAAACGTCTGGTAAAACCGTAAAGATCCAATATTGATAGTAAAAGAAGCTCTTTGACTAAAAGTATTTAATACCCCGCCGCCTCCAAGTTTAATTAGTTTTTTTAAACGCCATTTTGAATTTTGGGTACTAAAATTGAATTCAACGACCTCCAATACGTAATTTTTAAATTTAAGCACTTTAACTCCGCCCTTTTGAGAGATTTTCAGAGAAGCAAAAACGCTTTTACTACTTTTCTTAATTTTGAAATGGTAAATATTTTTTTGCGTAATTTATAAATAAGCCAAGAAAAATAATACCAACGACACGCGGTGTTCCCAGGCGGTCCCCCATCCAAGTACTATCCGCGCCCAATGCTGCTTAACTTCGGTGATCAGACGAGAACCGGTGCTTTCAGCATGGTATGGTCGTTGCCGATGAAACTACATTTTCAAATGAACAAAATACAAAAAAATTCTAATTTTAGAATGCTAAAGTACATAGTAGAAATTCAATTAGTTTTATCATTACATTAGCGAAAAGCTATGGGAACGCCTTCTTCTCAGCAGCTCCAAATTGAGATATGTTATTACCGTTTGCACTGGATAAGCTGGAGACCCCATAATTTATTTTAATCAAATTTGAACCCATTGAGAACTATCTACATCTTCTAGCTGCTGCCAAAAGTCTTTTTTTATAAATTACTAGCAGAGTTACCCGGTTTCACCCGGCATTGTTTAAATAGTTATGAATTAAGCACTTATCAAAAGTTATTTGGTTTGGTATATCCTAGAAATTGCTTCAAACTGAAATCTCCCTTGTCATAAGTTTCATGGAAATCCTTTGAAATGTTGTAGAAATACTCGTCGCCATATTGAATTCGCCACCTTTAATTTCTAAGCGACCAGGAGTCGAAATAAATCAACAAGAGGAATTTACAGTGATAATTAATATAACGAAACTATTCTAGTAAAAGGTTTAAAAGTGTATACAAATTTTATCTTTGAAAAATAAATGTGCTTTAATCTATAATAATGCAACAATTATCGAAAAAATGAACGACGAAACTATACTGTTGAAAATATGTATAATGACTATGATATCTGGCAAAATTGCGATAAGAGAAGAAAAAATGTAACTCGTGTAATTACATAATAAATATCGATAATTGTACTTTAGGGATAAGAAATGAAAAACACTACACCATAAAAATAGTCTTACTACACAAATTCATTTACCCAGGTAATAATACCAAACAAAATTATATAAAACCAATAAATTCGGACAAAATAATCATGGAAATGAAAATAGTAAATAAATAAAGGACGGCGTATTTTTAGTGATTTTCATGAATTTTTTTAACACATAAGAAATATATATATATTATTTACACCTTGGGATCATTTTATACATATATTCAAGAGTATATGCTGATAATTTTCAAACATTTTCCTCGACGGAGATATCAGTTGCCACGCATTGTAAGTCGCCATCCGGCTGGGCGAATTGTGTACATCCTGGAGGTTTAAAGAATATTTTAAGAATAGGGAAGAGAAGTAAAAAAGGAGCTTAGCTGAACAGAAAAGGGAATCAATTTTCATATCCAAATTGATTTGGAAAATTAAAAGTTATGTTGTAAAGTCAACAGTATATATTGAGAAGTGAAAAAGGATTTTGTTTTTAACTAAATGTGTTGTGTTTGAAGTCGTTTGAAACCAAATTCCCGCAAAATAATAAATTATCAAATATATGTCGCGAGGCTACCTGACAGGTATTAGACATTCCAGTTTTTTCTGAACCATTATTGCTACATAGCTTCCAAATTTCATCCTAATATCATCATGAAATATCGAAATTCTGGTATTTGAAACCAAATAAAACACCAATATCTCAAAATGCATAAAAACAGTCGGGTATAACCAAAACTTATGTTCCTTTAAAATAGCTTTTACTAAATTTATTAGTTTTTGCAGTGATCGTTAAAGTTGCACAATAAGAGTTATATTGGTTATCGTTTAAATATTATTTCATAATAAATCTTTTGTAGCTTGAGATAAGAGTTGTGAATCAACTTTTATAAATCTCATTTCAAATAAGATTTATTTTCCGCTCTTTTATTTTAAAATTTTATTTTATTTATTGGTTATGAAATAAGAGTTATTATTAATTATGGGATTAATAACTTGATCGATAATTATTATTTCATAACCAATAAAAAGAAATTGTAAAACACAAAAATTGATAGAGATAATAGATTAGATTAATAGGCATATAATATATGAACATAATATACAATATACTTGATAGGGTAAGATTGTTCCTATTCATTGCAAAATCAGATGATCACTTTGTGATTTTAAGCGACTTCAAAAAGAAGAGGTTCTCAATTCGTCTGTTTGGTTTTTTTTGTGTATGTTACGTGATATCTTTGCGAATGTGAACCTACAGTAATTTGAATGTTGGCTGGGAACGACTTCACAAATAACTGATTAGATATTGTAAATATTTAAGTATCAATATTTTTGTATATGGTCCTTTAATGCTCTTTTCTTTAAAATAATAAAAAATATTATTGTCAACTTTTTAGTTTAAGTGTTTATGTTTTTGCAATAATTTACTTTCTTTATTTAAAAAGAAGTGGTAATTTTTGGATTTGGAAACATTTTATTATGCTTTTAAATACAAAAAACTTTTTGCGTCAATTTAACGCATTTCAGATTTCGTGGGGAAATTTGTAAGAGTCGCATTAATAACTTTTTAGTGAAAATGTTTTATTTAATTGATGTAATAATATGACGATATGTTCTTATAATTTTCATACCTCCCGAGCTGTTTATTTCGAACAGAAATCTATTTTAAACTTATTTTTTAAATATCTTATTTAATAAATGTCAGTAAACCTAGTGTTAAAAAAATAATAATTAATAAATAAAATTATATAGGAAAATAAGAAATTTTCGTACGGAAAATATTGTATTTTTTTACATTTTCCAAAACTCCCGGTATACTGCAAACACAAAACCTGCTCAAGGAGGTAAAATAGTCCGATAAGATTCTAAAACCATTCGTACGAAATGTATGTGTTTCGTTTAGGTAATGCCAACTAATCGCTTATGTAAAATCGTTTTGTTTCCATTACTTTACTTTTTCGAGAAAAATAATTAAATAATGAAAATAATCATATCTTGAAGCTGTAGCAGTTCTAAACGAAAATCAAATCATAGCTTGAATCTTATATAGCTTTAAAATATCAGTTAAAGGGTAATACCAAGTTACAACGACAAGAGAATGTAAATAATTCTAAAGAAATTTTTTTTTCAGAATTTGATGTACTATGTAATACACTACTGAACTGAATATTTTGCAATTACCTAAGTAACGATTTCTTTACAATTTTGCGACTTATTTTCACTTCGCTCTTAAATTGGCCAGGTAGCCAAACACACAAGGAGGCCTTAAGAGATCTAGTGCGTTTCAAAAAGGGCCCCAATTAGAGGCCTAGAATACAATTTAAATTGTTTAAATCCCATTTTCTACATTTGTTTGTATGGGGAGTATTCTAATACGCCGTTAGTAATGTTGTAAAATCAAGCAAATAAAGGAAAAAAAGAAACTTACCAAAGAAAATATCACTTCGCCCTTGATACAAAACATAAAACACAAAATTACAGAAATATTGCAAAAAGCCCAACCACCACAAAACACACAACAAATAAACTTTCTTCCGTTTAAAATGTCTTCCAAATTCATAGTTTTCTGACATCCTTCTGCCAGGTCAAATTCACAAATAACCACACCAGTAATTTTACAGCTGCTGCATAACACTTTTTACATTTAAATTTTGGAAATAATGAATAAAAATGCGCATTTCACACGAACTTGAAAATCAAAATTCAAAACAAATACTTTACAAATATGTTGTTTAAAAGAACCGTGATCCTATCAAAAAATCGAATTTCGGTGATCAAATGAGAAACAGTGCTTTGATTTTTTTAAATGATAGGTTTTCGCCCGATTCACACAGCACCACGAACATGACATTACTATTTTCAGAGTTGCGGAGACAAATTTTAATTAGACGGTTGTGAAATTGTTTTTTGTAAATGTATGCGCGCTTTCGGAAAAGGGAACTTACTCGTACCTAGTTAGCAAATGAGACTGATTTTGTACGACCCGCGCCTGCAGACGTTGAAGATTCAACTCTCTTTGCTCAGGATTTTATTGCTTGGAAGGAAGGGTTTATTGTTTTGAGAGAAAGGTTCGAGGATCGCGCGTGGCTACCTTGCAATCCAACAGCACATCCCTTTGTACCTGCAACTAGACAATTAATATTCATTCGAAAAATAACCGGCGACAGCCAAAGCATTTTACATTTTCTTAAAACATGTAACATGTTTTTTCAAACAATTTTTGCTTTAATAGCATTAAAATTTCATCCCTCGTGCTGGTGAGTCGCAGGTAAATTTATGAAGCCAGGCCGATTTCGGAACATTTTTACGAAAACAATTTTAACGCTCGTCAGAATCAAATAAGAAGAGGTATACGGAAAGCCAATCGATGATATGAAATACCGAAATTCTGGTATTTAAACTCCAAATACCCGTATTTAAAAATACATAAAAAGAGTTCGGTATTAGCAAAAGTTTTGTAATCAATTGTTTCGTTCAAGCTGCAGGAAACGCAATTGCTATACGTTTTATAATAAAAGTTGCATAATAACAGTTATATTTATATTAAATTGCCATAATTACATAATTTATTTTTTGTGGTTATGAGATAAGAGTTATCAACTTTTAGAATTCGCATTTCAAATAGAAGTTATTTTAAAACTCATTTTTACTGATAACATTTGTCTGCAGAAAAACAACTAATAGGCTAGATTTATACAATTCTTTCCGGAGATACGAAACCGAAAATGAAAATATTCCATTACATCACATTTTCAAGAAATAACGGAATACATGTTATTTCGAAAATGAATTTACATGTCCGCGAACGTGTTAATTAGGCAACGGATAAATAAAATAAAAATCGAATAACCCTTATTATTAATAATTGCATAAGTCGGTCGATTGATGATTCTTGTCCCAAATCATATATTTGTGAAATTATTTTATTTTAATTAAACCAATAAATTAAATAAAAACTATTTAAATGATAAACTTTTTTTTCTATTTACTTAAAGTAATTGAAAGAAAGGAGGCATTGTCATTAAAACGACATTTCTATAAAAACGTTATTTTTTCTCAAAATTCGAGTGCGGAATTTCCTTTTATTTTACATATGTTATACACCTCCCTAATACCTATCCAATAACCGATCAGTGATCCCCCCAAACGAATTAGGGCATGAGCGCGAGTGCATCAAAAGTCACAAAATATGGTTAGGTAATGATAGAAATCTCTTGAAAATTGGGGGTGGAAGTATTTTTCTAATAATTATGTTTAGGAAAAGTGGTTTATATTGCACTGTAGCGTGTTCTCAGTGCAATGATGACAGCTGTTTAAATGCATCTTCTATCATAAAAAAGAAATAAAGTAAAAAAAAAAGTGATGAAGCTGAATAAATTCAGTTCTAATAATTTAATTTCGTTATTAGAAACCAAATAAATAAATATTTTCTATATATATCTTTTAAAATTAATTTTTTTTACTACTAATTTCCAATATTATCCTGACAGAAATATATTCGTAACATAATTTCTGCATAGAAATACTTTAGTATTAAATTAGATAAATATTTTTGTGTTTATCTATTTATTTTATTATTAAATACTGACTGAGTTTCCCGGTTTCACTCGGCATTACGTAAATGCTTAGTCATTCAAAAGCTCTAATTTGGTTTATCCTAGAAATTGTTCCAACATAAAAACACCTTTATACTAATTTCCTTGAAGATCCACTGAATTAATGCAGAATTTTTTTTTTATTTTGCCATATTGAATCTACCGTCAATAGAGAAAGTCGCGAGTGATCTTATAAGAGTTTCATTTTGTATCTCTGGAGGTATGGAATCCTAAAAAAAAAGAGCAAGTGTTTATTGTGAAACAAACTTTTAACTTCTGAGCCCCGCTACTTTGGCCTTAAAACCAAAATTTCGAAAAATCCAACGATCAACAAGATAAAGGTTTTTTTTAAAGTTATTTGATTTGATGGACTTAATTGTCACAATCCAGGTTACCATAAACTACGAATTTAAATTAATATCTGAATATTTTTCAGTAAATGCACTGTAATGTAAATTTTATATAATAAAATAACAAAAAGAGAATGTCGCAAATCACCATTTCGAAATTAGGTATATCTCCTTAAGCTATTTTCTTATAATTTTGTGAGAATTTTCATTTTGGTAGTACAGTCCATTCTTCAATTACAAAAATAAGCTCTCAGGATAAGTAAAGTGCGCTTCATAAGGGCCCAAATGGAACCCTACACTAATATTTCGATTGTTGAAATCCCAATTTCTAAACTTTTTTGTATGGGAAGCTCTCCCGAAGCTAATGCGATGTAACAATTTTACAAATTCAAGTAAACGAAGGTATAAGAAAACTGACCAAAGAAAACATCACTTTATCCTCAACACAAAATATAAAACACAAAATTACAGAAATATTGCAAGAAGCCCAACCACCGCAGAACGCACAACAAAGAAACTTCCTTCCGTTTAAAATATCTTCCGAATTTACAGTTTTATGACATCCTTCTGACGCCAACAGAACTGCCAGGTCAAATAAACATATCAGTATTTTTACAGCGGCTCTGTAACATTTCGGAGAAGATTTTGACAGTTCCCACCTAAACGTCGAGTTTCAGTTTCCTGCGAGAGTTGCATTTAAAATACTGAAAATATTAAGTAAAAATGAGCAGTTCAGACGAGTCTGAAGATGAAAACCTGAAGCAAATACTTGAGGCAGCTGACCCGAGTCTCTTTACAAACTCACTTTATGAAAAAAACCATGATCCTACTAGGAAATCAGTGCCAGAAACCGGTGAGATTTCACAAAATATTTTTAAATTTCTTAAATTGAGTGGAATTATTTGTAGTTGATGTGCAGAAAAAGGAGGCAGAGTTCCCAAAATCACAAAGATACCTCGATGTCGACGAATCCTTGGACACAGACTTAAAAATTCCACAATCTATGCAGGAGCACATCGCCAAAAAGCTGTCGGCCACAATCAGTAATCAGATAGAATTTGTGGCCCCACGGCAGCCCGAAAAGGATGTCCTCGCTTTGGAGAAAAAACTTAGGAAAAAGTGGAAGAATAGAGTGAGACTGCTGAAGGATTGTGATGCCCCCATCAAGTATATCGAGGAACGCTGGGATCCGAACTTAACACCCCAAAAGAAGCCTTCTATTAAGCGAAGAGTTATTGAACCCGACGAGTTAGACGAGGAGGAGAGAGTCAGATTGTCGGTGGTGAACCCCAATGCCATTATTTCTGGGGATGAGGTGAAATTATGGGCGGAGCGGAGAAGGGAAAATAAAATTTTTAGGTATAAGAAAGCAAAGTCCGGGGACACCCTTCATTTCGTCGAGCCTGCAAATGAGTTTTACGTTCTAAGGAAGAAAAATTGTTGGAGCGAGAAATACATTTCGAAGAATAAAAGAAAATAATTCGATTTGTGGCTTTATTTCTAATAAATTTTCGGCTTTAACACTGCATTATCGAGGAGTTGTGAGAACGTCTGCCGGACATCTTCTACAAGTTTATTGGCGCTCTGTGTTCGCTTCGATTTCGCCTTAACCTTTGATCCGGGAGCGAGCGCCAGAACAGGCAATGAGATTGCGGCCCTCCCTAGCGTAGCCTGACTGTGGGCAATTCGTCCCAGCTGTATCAGAAAATTTATACAGTCGTCTAGGAGCGGCGGAAACGACTCCGAGAACCTAACGATGCACGGTAGGGTGGATCGGAACATTTCTATTCTTGCGTCTGACGAGAGCAGCCCCAGAAGGGTGGACAGAGTGTTCACGCAGAGCTTTGCCACACTTAGAGAACGGGGAAGGGCGTATTGGAGGCACAGATGTGATGTTAGGTCAATTGCGAAAATTTGCTTTTCCATTTCGGGCATAACGAGAATTTCTGGGAGAAAATCCAAGCAGATGTGCATGGAGGGGATTCCCCGAACGGTCATACTGAGCAGCTCTCTCGGGTAAGTTTGAAAGTGCACCAGCTTGGCTAGGGAGGGCTCAGCGATGAATACTTGATGGATATAGGAGCAGACTACGCCTCGAATCTCCCTCAATGCCCACTCTCTGCCCGGTTTTAGCCTATCATCTTCGGACTCTAGACAGGCCTCGAGGAGGATGTGAACAGCCGCTGATTCTTGCGAGGCGACTAAGGCTGTTTTTAACTCTTCCCTTTCTATTTCGCTTTGCACTTGCCCGTTTTTGTCCAGAATTGGTTTGTCCTGTATGTGCCTGGTCAACTGGCTCTTGGAGGCTGCCAGGCTAGCCTGAAGGATTCTAAGGACGATCATCAGAGCATCGGGGCACCGAAAAACTCGTTCGTCGCAGCGCAGAACCTGTAGCGGATCCAGTAGAATATTTTCATGGGTTAAATTGTATTTGGAAAGAATCGCATCCGAGGGCATCAGAGCATTGATGGTCATTGTCCACAGCCTCCTTGGAAGCACGGTGTTCAGTCGCATCCACACTTTTTTGTAGAGTTCCTGCACTAGCCGGGGCACCTGTGGGTCCAGGGTTTTCTTAATATATGCCACCAGTGTCTGGGAAAAATTCCAGATTTCTGTGGGCGGTTTCTTTACCATTAACCGCAATAATTTGATGATCTTCGAAGGGCAGAGCTCTAGCTCCTCAAAGGCTTCAACTAAGTGCATTTCCTGAATCTGTATATCACCGCTTAAAGTCGATGAAGCAAAAAGGGCATCTTCTTCGATCCAGTCGTCGACCAAACTAAGGTGAGGGAAATGTGTGACCAGCAGCCTCAGCAGGGGATGAAATAGTCCACCAAATTCGTGTTGATTCTTCTGCGCCTGCTGGAGCAGGTATTTTATAGGCAGCTCCGAAAGGAACTCAGTCGAATAAGACTTTATTTTGCGTCCACTCAGCAGAATTGTGGACATATTCGACAGTCGAACGTCCTCGTAGAGGACGAGGTAGTAGAGAATGAGGAGCTGAGATGTAACACTGGACGCACTTACCCCAAAATCTTCCTCCTCCATAGGCGTCTCAGTGGGGGTGTCTGCAAGGTCCACTGTATCGAAGGAGTAAATTTTCTTGCTCACATCTAAGTGACTCCCAACGACTGAGTTGCGGAATACCCGCAAAATTTCATTTTCAGACAGTGGCTTGTGCATGTGCTCCCCAGAGCTCTTCCCAGAATTGGGGACAATCAGGGAGTTCACATAGACTTCAATTAATGCTGGCATGACCGGATGCAGAGGTGTTGTGCTGGTACAAATCTGTTTGTATATCCACGATTTTATGGTCACTTTATGCTTTGAGAATGCTCTAGATTTAAGAAGTTGATGGATGCAGTGGACGGGCAGGTATCCAGGGATATTAGCGTTCAAGTTGACAGTCACAGGCACCTTGACAGCGTGAGCAGCGACCACCTGCTCGGTGAACAAGTCCTGAGTGAAGATCTGCTTTATGCGGGTCGTATTGTTTGGCCTGATGGGGATCTTCATTGCCAGGGTGGAGCAGACGAGCTCCCCGATTGCCGAGATTTGGTTGCTGTGGAAGTGGATGGCCATGAGCAGGAGCATCTCCCCGAAGGAGGCTGTTACTCCGGCTTTGTTCTCGAAATAAGCCTCCTCCTTGACCAGCCACTGCATCCATTCAATCGCCTTGGACTCCAGGGTCGACTGGGAGATGAGCGAGGGGCACGCAATCAGCATGCAGAGCCCTAGGGATACAAATCGGATTCCGGCAGGGGTCGCCGCCGGCTTGGTTGTGACCAGCTGGATCAGAAGGTGTAGTTCGTCGTCGTTAAATCTGCAAAAAAAAAACGTTTAAATCAACAGATTGCACAGAAAATTTATTTTAAAACACATTAAGTATAATTCAGGTGTAGCTGTAATTTACGGCAGTGTATTAAATTTCAAGAGAATACCATGAAAATTGGGGTTTGCGGTCTCTGATTTCAAATCTGCCAACAACCTTTTGATTTGATGATGATGTTTAGAAAATTTGTTCTTCGAATTTCAATATCAAGAACTATTTTATCTTATTACAAAACCCACGAAAATATGCTTATGTAATACTTGGATGACCTCTGAGTCTTAGCAATACATAGAATAAACATTTATTCATTATCTATTCAATTTCTACCGCGCGAGTAGACTAATAACATGTTTTTTAGTTTCGTTTTTTTTTGTTATACTCAGGAATTTAAAACTGCGATACTAAAGAAGTGAAATAGAATTTAAATCGGTTATTCAAGAAAGGGGACATGCCACGAGATTGATAGGTTGCTATTATGAGACTATTAAATTCGTATTCGCATTCCCGCCGATGAATTCTGTAATTTGTATCATTAAGATTCAGTAATTTAATTAGTTTTTTAATTTATGTTATTTCGGAAGCTGGAAGTTTTGAAGGTAGCCGATTTAATTATTATCGTTTTGCGTTTGTAACCGCAATTTCGAGGAAATATCCTTCTACTATCAATAAAATCATTACTTTTCAATTAAAGAGAACTAGAACTAAAAATAGGACGTCAAGCTGGTATATTATAAAAATAAAATATAATATGACTTACTTTATCCCAGCGATACCTCGCAGGGCTGAGTACAACCTCAAGATAGCAGCAGCCTGAACGGTGCAGTCTTCAGGGATTTTTGAGTTGTGTGAAAATACGACGAGTTGCTGCAGCTGCTTGAGAAGCTCCTCCCTAACCAGCTGAAGAGCGTCACCCTTTCTCTTCTGGCTGGTACGCACGAACAGTGCAAACCACGTCCGGGCGTTTTGATCGTTGCCCAGGAGAAGGCCAGATATGAAAGCAATCTGCAAGAGGGAATAGGATTAAACCAGAATTGTTAAACAATTTCTGAAAAACTAACCAAATCCTGCGGATCCCTCAAACTAAGCTTGAGCATCAGCGAAGGCATTTTCATAAGCTCTACGCACAGCGTCCTTGTGGCCAGCGCTTGGCCTGGATTCATCTCACTTAACGCGTTCATTACTTGAAGCTTGAGCTTCCCCTCGGCGGTGTCCTCGTCCCCAGTTGAAATCAGGGAAGAGACGATCTCTTTGTAGCTGTCTGGAACGTTTGCTACAATCCAGCAGATAATCGCGGGCCCATTGTTTACGTAGAGGAGCGTGTCGACCAGCTCCTGGACGTTGAGAAGCGATGGGAGCTCGGCCAGGGCGATGCAGATAATGTCCGTAATCTCCTCCAAGTAGATCTCGTTGTCGAAGAGCTCCGATTGCTTGATAATGTTCTCCCCGGAATTTCTGCTGGATTGCGTCCCCAGCAAATTCTGCTCCAGCACTTGCGACTGGATGTAGAAAATCTCGGAGAGGACCACTCGCACCTTCCTGGTCACGTCGGCTCGCTCAAACCCGAGGGCTATTCCGTTCTGCAGCCCATGAAATTGGGCGCTGTCCTGCTGGCCGGCCCCAATTTTCTGTCGCAATTGCTGCTCCTTTTTAACGTCGATTTCCAGCTCGTGGTAGTTGACCTGAAGCAGGGCGACAATGTTATTTACGACCTCGATCCCAACGAGCAGTGAAAGGATCTGCTTCCGCGAGTCCATCGAGGACTTTGTGTTGTCCAGCGAGGACAGAAGGCTCATCCGTACGAGCGACGGGAGGAACGGTCGAATTTCTCGCTGGCTACAAACCGCCAGCTCGGCTATATTCAAATTCTGCATGGCCGTGAACGCCCGACATGTTACTGGCGGCAAATTCATATTTCATTTCACTTTTATGCCTAAGGCTACGCTTAAAATTAACAAAAACCGAACGCAGGTACTGCGGCAGCCTAAACAAAGCTGACATTTGACTCGGCTCCGTTTTGGTTATGTTTACATGCTCCGTGACGGCCGGTGTTTTGTCACGGCGGCTACAGGGGCGCCTTCTTGGTGGGTTGAGGCTGTATTAGGTAATGGCTTGGATCTTTGCTTTTTCCTCTAGAAAATTTTATACAGAATGGTGTGTGTCTTTACTTACTAGATAACAGAAATGACGAAACTACACATCGTGGCGTCTGGCGTATGTTTCTCCTTTTGCGTGATTTTTGTATTTCATTATTTCAATTTAATCTTTTGCCTTTAAAGCGATAACGGGGCGCTACTAAAAGATATAGCGGGATAAGCATGCCGAATTTGCAAACAGCGACCCACAAACCCATGTATTTAGTGGTTGGGATTCAATACAAGCCTTTTCTAAATTTGACCTTGGAATGACTTAGAAATGACCTCTGGCTGACCTTAAGGGATTAAATAAACCACGAATTCGGATTCAGCGACCCCAAAAATTTATACATCTTCTTTTTCAGACTTATTAGTGTATTTTTCTTAATTTCACCTTGAAATGCCATTGAAACGACCTCTGGCTGACCTTAAGGGATTAAGCAAACCACAAATTCGGATTCAGGGACCTGAAAAACCTATACGTCTTCTTTTTCAGACTTATTTAGTGGTCTATTTCCAATTTGACCTTGACATCGAGCTACATAAAAATGAAATGTTCTGGTCAAAAAGACATCAACTTTTTTGATGCAAAGTTTTATCATTTTTACTGCAAAAATAGACTTGGATGGGGTCTAATCTCGAGGGGTTTAGTACAATAGATCTTTCAGGTCGCGTTTGCTATCGCGAGGTACCTAGAGTAACTTAACGACCCGCTATAAATAATAATAATAATAATAATAATACTGCAAAAATTTGATAAAACTCTTACAAAAAATATGGCTTTAAAAATCTTTGCCACCGCGACGTTGATGTCTCAACAGGATGCCGCTACGTGCCATACAACGACAAAAACCATCGATTTATTGAAATGACGGTTTAGTGACAAAGTGATTCTGAAAAATGACCCTGTAAATTGGCTCTCTCGTTTATTTCCTATGGGGCTACGTGAAGTCACTGGTTTATGTTAATAAACCAGGAACAATTGATAACTTGGACGCCAACATTGTTCGTGTTATTCGTTGCTTCATTGCTCGAAAAACTGGCCTATTGGGACTGGCCTAAATTGGACTGGCAGACTGCGTTTCGTCAAGAACATTCGCGGTGGTCATATGTCCGAAGTTATTTTTAAATATTAATGTTGATTATAAAAAAAATTTTCATCAAAAGTTAATTCTCCGTGTTACTTTTATAAAGTTCTACAGGCTTAAAAAAATAACCTTTCCTTTTCAGTATAAATATCGAATATGAAAAAGTTAAATATGAAATACTATTAATTTAGCATATCTTATTTTCACATCGGAAGCTATAGAATTGGAAAAATGAATCGAAAACGATCAGCTGTTGGACTATTTGGACTTTCGTAAGTGAATTGTTTTAAACGATCCTTTATTAAATCGTGAAACTTTAGAGAAAAACGAATAACCCCTTAAATGAGTTAAATTTTCGGTCCATAAATAATTCATCTTCAATTTAGTTTTCGAAAGTAAATAATGAGAATTATTTCGTTTTTACCGAAAGTTTCATGGTTTAGAAAATAATCGTTTAAAATGATTCACTAGCGAAAGTCTGACAGTTAAAATGAATATCAAGCAAGGTATGTATATATATATGTATTTTCTTTTTGCTTTGTTATGTTTAAAAGAATTGCTAATTTTTGTACGTAAAAAAAGGAATAATTAAAAAAAAAAATCCGAGTCAAATAAGTCAAAATATTACTAATTACAATGAAACTAATTTTTGAGTGAGTGTATTTTATATGTATTATATTTGTAGTGGATATAACGGAATTTGTAGATAAAATTCGTGTCGTATTAATGAAATTGGACACCAAAATGCTTTAGATTTATTTCAGCCAGGTTCGTAGATGTGTCAAATCGGTCTATTGCTTTCAAAATGGCGAAAGTTTGAAGTTTCCAAATAATCATAAAAAAACAATAAATTATGAAATTTACCTCTCCAACTAGCGGTGGTTCCGTCGGAGCATTTATTTTTTTACTTTTAAAATTATAATTATTAGCTAAAAAATTAAGGGTTACTAACATGTATCGGATAATTTCTTATGCTTAAATAGGAATATGTATTTAAAAAGTGACTTCAATATCAAAACCACAACTTCGCCTTCGCCGGATCTCTCGGCAACAGGAAATTTTTCTTTAAGGCGACACCGCGCGAAGATGTTGGACAATTAATACGCAAAGTGGCGGCGGTGGCCCCACCCCAAAGAAACAATTCACTCAAAAATCCGGGTAGCAAGCCATTACTCACCCCCGGCCACACTTTATTCCTCGTTAAGATGTACGTAACAAATGGAAAGCATCCTTCATATCACTGCCTGCTGCCATCGCTCGCGCCACTGCCGCCGCCGCCGAAGACGTTCTGGATCTGACTAATGGCGCCCCACGTTAATCCGACGATGGTTCCAATAATTTCCAGGACGTAGATGCCCAATCCTTCGCTGAGCATTAATCTCGGCCCAGTAGCGGCGGAGGCTGGATCGAGCCCGGGGGCCGGTTTATCATCGTCATCGTCTAAGCCGCCGTTGTCCAAGTTAGCTCCAGTCCCGGTGGCGGCGGAAACGCTGCGGGCGGCTTCAGGGCTTCCCGGGGCGGCGGGATTATCGTTATTATTCGATCTCCTCCGTTCTACAAAATTTGAATACTTCGAAAAGGCGCGCCTGAATGGTGTTCCGCGTAAATTTTGTTTGGTTCCACCTTTAATCCAGGAAGACTGTACACCTTCCGCGCTCTCTTGCAGCTCCTGGGAATCCTTTTGGAAATCGTCCTGGGTGCTGCCAGAGGAATCTCCACCGAATGCTGGGAAATGTAAATTTCGCTGAGCTGTTGTCCACACGCTGAGCAGGGGGGTGAAGACCAAGGTGGCCAGAGCGCGAGTTTTATTTTTGAATTTCGCTGCAAGGAAACCGTCCATGTTTGAGGATCCTTCTTCTGGTCCTAAGCTTCCTGGCTCCTGGGAGGTGGTATTTGTTGTTTCGAAAACAACGTTCGGTCCATCCGAATCCTCGTTGAGGCTGAGCCCCACGAACTCAGTGGTGGCGTCCTCCAGGTCCGCCTCCTCATCAGGCTTAGCCTCCCGGAGCTGGAGCCTATTTGCAAAGATTCCTTCATCTCGCCCTTGAGCGATGGCGTTCGACACCCTGTCGCGAATATTTTCAAAGACCCTTCCGATTAGAATAGTCGGTCCTGTTGTTGTTCCAACGTCCATCTCAGAGTTGGGGGCCCCATCCGTCCTGGGGTCGCTGCTGCTGGTGCTCCTCCGTTGATTGAGGAAGCTCGAGATATGCGTGTACGGGGTGGTCGCAGCAGGATGTAGGCCACCAAAAATAGGATTTGATGTCACCTCAACCTGCTTGACAAAAACCGACACGTTCACTTTTCCGAAAAATTGGAAAAGAAAATTTTTAGACCTACCGCACTGAGGGCGACCACCAGCGTGAAGAGACCCAAAGTGTGCTCCATCGTTAACATTTGGAAGTCCTACCGACCACTGGTCTGATTGGGGCCAACTATATTTTCGCTTTCAACTGAAATTTTACTTTAGCTCGATTTGGGGCCACACTTTGAATATGAATCGCCGCCAAATGCGTCCACCACCCGACGACGACATGGTAGCGGTGCCCCACAATCGCTTTGCATAGAGCTTCGCGCTCCCGCCGCAATCAATACCATTGCTCAACGCCCGGTTGATTGATTCGCGCCCAGAATTTCAATTGGGCGCGACACTGCACCTGGAGGACGTGTCCCAGAAACTCGACAATTGTGCCAGTGACCGCGTAAGGTAAGTTGATGGTCATTTCTGCAAGCTGTTGATGAACGTGATCAGCTTAAACGGCCCAAACGTCGCGTCTTTCACGAGTGACTCCAAACAGCTACCATTGGGTTGAAAGTAAAGTGATCAGCACAATTCTAGCAATTTCTGGCAAGACTAAAAAATAGGGAACTCAGGGTTTTGAGAAAAATTTCTAATACACGAGTAGTAGCGAATAGCTTCGGAAAGACTACGAATTTCGTTCTAAAACTGAGAAAATATTCTTCATATGTTTTGCGATTTACGAAATAAAAAAGAAATACGAGTTTTTGAACTTTCCCCCTTTAAAAACGTTCGCTTTTATTCGAAATTTACGACCCCCCGTAAAATTATTTGCTGGGCAGAGGACGGCGGGTTGTTGAATACATAAACATTTCAAATATTTACGTGCTATAGAATCTTTTTAGTGGCTTTCTTACCAAAAGTTTAAACTAGGTGCTGAAGACGTTAGGGTGCTTTTTTTTCGCGACAATTTTTTTTTTTCAGTCCCACCTCGAAATTTTGGGGCAAATACCTAAACAAAAATTCACTGAAAATTGAAGCCCTTAATATTAATATTAAGTACTAGACCAAGGCGTATAAAGATTTCCCATATAAAATAAACGTAAGCTTTGATTATTTTTCTTCAAAACTCTACAGCTCAGAGACATTTTATGGTATAATCTTGGTCAATGGTAGGATTTCTTCAGAATTGAATGCTCTACAAAAGTGTCCATTGCGACGTAACCCTCACTCCCACCAGCGAGGTAGTACGGGTCACTAAACCCAATTTTTCATGAAATTCTCGTTTTTTTGCCCCTATCTCGTAAATAACAAGAGGTACAGAAAAAGTGAATATGACAAACTTGTAGGAAATTTAATTTCCTACAAAACAGTTCTGAGCACCAAATCGCTAACATCGATATTTCTTGAGATATTGGGCTTTGAAGTTGAGGTAGTGTTTCTACAATTTAGCTCAATAATCCATCAAAATTCCACACTACCTCAACTTCAAAGGCCAATATCTCAAGAAATATCGATGTTAGCGATTAGGTGCTCAAGAACTTTTTGGAGGAAATTGAAATTCCTAAAAGTTTGTCCTATTCACTTTTTCTGTATCTCTTGTTGTTTACGAGATAGGGGCAAAAAGCGAGAATTTCATGGAAAAATTGGGGTTAGTGACCCGTACTACCTCGCTGGTGGGAGTTAGGGTTACACCGCAATGGACACTTTTGTAGAGCATTCAATTCTGAAGAAATCCTACCATTGACCAAGATTATACCATAAAATGCCTCTGAGCTGTAGAGTTTTGAAGAAAAAAAATCAAAGTTTACGTGTATTTTATATGGGAAATCTTTACACGCCTTGGTCTAGTACTTAATATTAATATTAAGGGCTCCAATTTTCAGGGAATTTTTGTTTAGGTATTTGCCACAAAATTTTGAGGTGGGACTAAAAAAAAAAAAAATAGTCGCGGAAAAAAAAGCACCTTATGAAGGCATATATTTTAAAAAATAACAAAAAATTGTGAGCGGGTCTCAAGAAATGAAAAAAGTTTATCATTGCAAGATTTATTTTTACAAAGTTCTTTTCTTATTTTATAGAATAATCATGAATTCGAATTTCGTTTCTTAAATTGATTTTTAGCACTTACTCAATTCGGTTAGTAGATGCAGTTTTCGCTAAAAGTAACTAAAATTTTTAAAATGTGCCATTAGAGAAAGTTTAAAAAGAAGCGAATCTCATTTCTATTCTGAAGTTTTCCAGTGCAATACGGCTTTTATTGTTCCTTACATCAAAATGTAGTACAAATGAAGTTGTACAAGTTTTTGATGAAACACGTGCTGCTAAGTAATTGCTCAGAAGGTGCCTCCGAAGAACATGCCCGAAGTGATAAGGTCTGCGGTACTTTGCACAGGGGCCTAAATAAGTTGGATGACGCGCTTTGTCCTCGGCAAATATTTGGTCAGGACCTTACTTTATTATGTAAGTTTCCCTCTATTTTCTCGGAGCACACAAAAGGACAAGCGGACCATGGACACGAAAAAGTTGGTGCAGAACAGCGACCGCAAGGACTTGCCAGGAGTAGTGAAGAACTCCATCGTTGTCGCGGAGGAAAACTGAACTACTGCACCAGGACACTGGAGAGCAATGGCTGCCTCAAAAGGACTCTAGGGAAGCAGCACGCGTATATCATCCGCCCTTTTGTGGTTCTCTGCCAACTACCTTCGACAGTTCTTGAGATTCTCTCCGTGCTTATTTATTATGAGGGGATTTTCTGTTTTGTTTTTTCCCCGCCTGTAATTAATATAAACGCGGCCCACATCATTAACTCTAAAAATGTGGTCTTGAATAAGCCGATTGTTCTGCCGTTTGTCAGTTGTAAAGCCCCTTGGGGCTGGCAAGGGAAGGAAAGGGCTCTCAACCTGCTCAAAGAAGTCCAAGGATCAAGTGCACGCCATACGATGAAAGAACTTCAGTTTTAGTCTTTGGAGGAAAAATGCAGAAAAGTATTAACGAGCCAAGTTTTCAGCGGCGAACATTATTAAGTCAAACCTTTTGAGGATGGTGAAGAGGGGGAAGAGGGCGAGCTGACAGTGAGTCAGTGGGGAAACTTCGCATATTTTTATATAAAATTGAGTTATTTAATGCCAGGTTTTGTTTACCTTCGCCCTTTTATACAGAATACCGCAGACTACAATAACGTCAGCATAACTCACAATTTCCTTATTAGATTTTATTAATGTTTAGTACCTACCGACATAGTATTTTATACTAGCTGTGGGGGCTATTTTAATGTGTGTCTTCTTTGTTAGTTCCCTTTATTATTAATAACAATTTGGGGTGTTTTACGTCCAATCTAGTTAATATCTTATGCCAGAACTCCTCATAAAATATCTGATAAGGTTTTTAGCTTTAAAATATTTTCATTCGTAAAAGAATCTGGCAATTATTTGCGAATGAATCATCGTTCCTAGCCAGGACGCGGCCTTTCCTGTTTCGCTCACTATATACACGTATCTTTTCTAAAAAGGAAACGTTCTCAGGTGTGTCTCAACGATTTTGATGAAATTGAATTTACATGAACAATAGAGTATCGAAAAATAAGAGACACATTTTTTGTTTTATCTGCGGATACCCACATTTAGGGGGTGAAAACCACCTCTAAAGTTTACTCCCAAAAACAGTTTTCCCTAAATATTTCAAGTTCTAATGAATTTTTTTGAATGAAACAAAATGGAAACGATGTCTCGTAAATATACTAACCTTTTGTAAGTAATCCGGTTCCCCGGGGTGGCAGCCCTTATATTTTATTGCAGAAAAACAATTTTTTTTTTTTTATATTTTTGCGTCACAAAAATAACAGTTTTAGTTAAAAATCATTGACAAATATTTTTTTATATACGATTTTGAAAAATAAAGTTGACCTGTTTTTCGTTTTCGTAAAAAAAATTCCTCAAGGGGGTAAACAACCCCTAGCACTAATACGTAAATGATGTATATTCTTTCAGACATCAGTTTTTTCGTGAAAACCAGTATTAAGGGGTTTTTGGAGTCGCTGATTACGAATGTGACGATCAATTTAAAAAATTCAAAATGGCGGATCCAACATGGCGGACAAACTTTTGAAAAATACACCAATTTTTATAAAAAAACAAAAACAATAAATAAAAGTATAAAAGTAAATGTGCATATTCGCAGATAAAAAAAATACGTGTCTCTTATTTTTCGATACGCCAATTATAAGCTATAACTATTGTGGGCGAGGGCCTTAAGACCCCATGCGAGTAATTAAAGGTTAATTACATATATGTAAATGTGTATATCTCTTTTGATTACATGAATCGTTCTTTTCTTATTATATGTCGAGCATTAGTGCCTTTACCTTAATATGTACATAATAAAGGTTGATTTAATTTGATAACACTAGCCTCATTAATTCCTCAAAGCGCCCACAATGTCCAAGAAGGTATCGTATAAAACCTAAGCAAGTCCTTATCCCCTTAAAAGGGAAGAAGTCCCTGACATAGATATCGCCGGGTGTCCTGTCCACCTTAAAGTGTTAATAAGGATCCTGTTTACAGCAGGCAACACACAAAGAGATAAGGTGGAAAAATGGAAAAGTGCTTTCATAGTATCTTTTTTTCTACCGCAAGAAAATTACAGCTCACATCACATATATCAAAGATGTTTACCACACACGGCTTGAGACAAACAGACAAACAGACAAACCGACAAACCTGGGGACAGCGAAAGAGTGTCACCGGGATTGTTGGAGGGGTCGGGACTGGACTGCCAGCCATCGAGATAAATCTCCATTTCCTGTGGTCAAACACGCTCAGAAAACAAGAAAACTGGGACACGATTTTTATCCTTCTCGATGCCAGTGAAAAGGGAAATTGCGCTCCCGCAAATTTATATATAACAAAAAAAAAATATATATATCCAGGAACAGGTCCATTGAAAGTTGCTCTTCTCGGTTTGTTTTATTTTTGCATCACTTCCATACGCCCGGGGAGAAATTAATTTCTGTTATGATCTTGATTTTACACAAATTTAAACCAGGTCCACAGGGATTCTATTTTTGTTAACAGAAATCAATAAAAAATGAGCGAAACCAGGGCGAGTCAGAGTTGTTTATATAAAAGTTGCCATTTTCGTTTACAAATTGGTGCAAATTGGGGTTCTCTTACCATTGCAACTGACCTGAAAGGTTTCTGCAACTAAGGGTAGCAGGAGATGAACAAGGATTGGCATAGCTGGAGCTTCAATTTCGAGGTTTAGTATATTCAATAGGACTAATCTTTAACATTACATACCATATAGAAATTAATATTGTAAAGCGAACTCTTCGACATTATACAGTTTTTTTTTACATAAATATTTTAATTTGAAATTTATTTCATACGATTTTCCTTCTGTTTATGGTACATGATTTATTTATGTACTTCCCTAAATCTAGTCTTAAAGAAAAATGTCATGAGAATTTTTATTAATGCTCTCTAAATGCAATTAATACGCTAACAAACTATATAGGACTTTTAACTGGTGTGTTTCTTCGGACAGCCACATCAATCTACATCAAATACGAGTAAATAAACTATCCAAAACATTTGTGTATAGGATGTGGAAGTACAAGACTGCGAGAGTCTTGGAAACGAGACTAAGTCCAAGATCAAGATTAAGTTTATGAATGCAAGACCAGGACCAATACCAACACTATCATAGTCTTGGTGTTGGTCTTATTTTGCTCATCACTACTTCTGACCAATCAAACTTATAAAATTTCAATTAAACCTTCTGTAATACTCTAAAATAGGGCTTTTAATAGGGCATGATATTGCTACCTTTGATTCTCATTATATTAATCATGAAGTATTCATAGCCATTTCATAAAACCTTATCCAGAGCCCATTTGATTTATGCATTGTTCGCCTGAGCGGTTCATGTAATGAAGTGGATTCTTTGGCATCAGATTAATTTAGCATGTACCTGCACTTGCATCTGCACCAGCGAGCGGCGGCGGTTCGGATCGAATACAATATAACTTTGAACGGGGGGAGGACGTGTCATGCATTTTGGGGGTATATTAAACGATTCTGCGGCGACCATTGGCACCCAATAATGCTTATTTGTTCAGTTAATGTTAATGATTGTCCCAGATGCAGCAATATATCTGGTTTGCGCTAAATGTCGGTAATGATTAGTTAATATATCCTAGGCCAGTCCCACAAACATTTCGGCAGAATTTTGCGAATCGCGGACTTATTATCTGCCTAAAACAGAACCTGAACAGCAAAGGGAGGGGACGCAATGCATCGTTACCTGGCGATAGGCATAATTATCCACGGAATTAACCTACCTACCTACCGGATCCGCAGCATTCAAATTCAATTTATTGATGGGTTTTGAACCCACCCTCGGGATTCTGATCCCCTTTTAATTTTCTATTAATTTTCCGGGCATGAGATGTTTTGTTTCAGTTTAAAAGTTTTCATCGCTCTGACACTGGTAAAATAGTAGTTGGTGTGGTTTTAAATATAAAAACAGAAAATGCGGTCTCTGACCATTAATTAAAATATTTTAATCACCAATTTCAGTTTGATTTCATAAATTGCTGGGGTTGGGCTCCCATTATTTTTTAGGCGATGTTGTTCCTGGCAGAAGTCATTTCATAAATCCTATGTATTTATATAAATTTTTTTCTGGTGGTGGTCTGCTTTTGTATCCGCCATGGTCAGGGTACAAACTGGAGTGGGGGGAAATATCTCATCGACATTGATGTCACTGTATGCGGATTTTCTAGATCTGCAAAAAAATAATAAATAAAATAATTTAATAAAAAAACGTATAATTGGCGTAAAATGTGGTGGAATATTTTAATTATTTTTCGAAAATTAGGTTTGTTGATTTGCTACCTTTCACAGAGCGATTTGTTTGTTGCTTTTAAAGCAGACATGCATAAAATTGAATTATCCTGAAAAGTTGTAAACGGAAATTGATTTATTTGCTTATTAATTATTATGTATTAGTACAGCGAATTTAAGCATTATTAAATCAAA
Organism: Dysmachus trigonus; assembly: GCA_949715965.1. Taxonomy (NCBI): domain Eukaryota; kingdom Metazoa; phylum Arthropoda; class Insecta; order Diptera; family Asilidae; genus Dysmachus; species Dysmachus trigonus. The sequence goes on along the minus strand of OX454323.1, from coordinate 3,975,916 downwards.
TATAGTGCTATCGACGGAAAATATGAAATTTATTTTGGGAAAATAACCATCTCTTAATTAGGGGGTTAGGACTATGAAATTATTTAATGCTAGCAAAATTTAATGAATCAAAATTTTGTCGACCGAGCTATTAATTATACATAATACTGTTACGCCATAGTGGTCCCCTTTTCTGGACAAAAATTAATTGTTCAAAGTGGTGTAAAATATTTGAAACTCAAGAAAATTAACTGTATATTTCAACCAGTTTTTTCTGCATAAAGTGCTTTAGTAAAAAGTAATAAAACAACCACAATAATTGAAGCCTAATTTGATAAGGATTTATAACATAAGGATAACTGTAAATCCGAGCTGTCATTCTGGTGTAATTTTCACGTTGGTGGCATCATTGGTCCTTATTTCTTTAAAAATGAGGCAGGGGTTCACGTTACAGTAAATGAAGATCGTTACCGGACCATGATCAATGAATATTTCTTCAAAAATGTAGATTACATTGATCCTGACGAGATTTGGTTTCAACAGGATGGCGACACGTCACATACAGCGCCATAAACCATCGATTTATTGAATTGACAATAAAGCGATATCGAGAAATGTCTCCAAGGTCGTGTGATCTGACACCTGACACCGACTATTCCCTATGGAGTTATTTTACTACTGCGAGTTATGAAGTCTAACGAACAGTGAAATTCGATTTACAGAGGCCGTAATGTTCACATGTTGCTTCTTCGATATATAGAGTCCGCTGAATAAGTAGTTCGAGTTCTAGAGCGTGCTATGTATTAATAATAAATTATAGGGAAAACAGATTTAGTTCGTGTTATAGAGTCTAACTAATTCGAGCTATAGAGTTGTTTGTCTGTCAGCGAAAGGGAATGGCGAGAAAAGGAGTTTCGAGTTATAGAGTTTCTACTGTAACGTAGATGTCACTTATATCATGAGGATATCTATTTTTTGATAACAGTTGGAATACAGATTTATATTAAATTTCTATAGTGAAATAACAGAAATTATCGTATAGTTCAAGTTTTTAGGAGAATATATATTTTAAAACAATTTTTTATTCGATATGTTGACTTTCAAACTAATAGCATGAGTAAATAGTAAACTTTCACAAACCGAAGCACATATATTTAGCTATTCTGAATGGTTAAAAGCGCATCAAACTTATTTATTCAGTGCGTATTAAGGAAAAATCAAGTTATCCAGAAACTTTTTGAAAATTGTGAAAAAGAAACCTGTAATTGCTTTATTTAAAAAAAAAAACTGAATTTTATCTAATCGAAATCGTCCTCTGCGACCAAACGAACAGAAAGCAGCATCGTTCGAAAACTGCCTGCGCTACCCAACCTCTAGATGGGTTCAATTTAAAAATTGACTCATCACGAAAATGGTCGTATTATTGCAACTGGAGCCATTCGGTGGATTAGTCGCAATGAAAATAATTGGAATTCCCGATGGGCAAAGTCAACGACATTAAAATGTTATCCAGCGGGCAAAGCACATCGCTAACAAGTTTCGGAGACTCCATTAAGAGCTTTTAACGCGCCCGGATCCCGCCCGCACCCTTCATTGAGTCGAAGGTGCCCGGCACCGCCCCGCCTCTCCGCCCGCAATCGAGAGATATAAATCGCGAAATTTATGGACCCTAACAAACTTGGGAACACATCATAATCGTAAATTAAATGGGAACGATGCCGGCCGCCGCCACCACTGCCGCCCGCCGGGCTGAGCACCTTCATGGATCGGGTTTAGGTTGCCAACCGTCGCGTTCACCGGCTCAAGTCGAACCCCCACCACCCCCGCCATTCGATCGCAATAGCAAGATCAATGGACCGCCCCCGCAAGGGTAACACCCGCCTGCACGTATCCTTTCCGTGCATTGTAATCAAAAGTTGAGAAATTCGGAATTCCACTTTGGGGGCGGCGCGTGGCAGGGTTAATGCCGCTCAGTTTGGCCCCGTGTACTGCAAGCGTGTAATTCAACTCGGAGCACTGCCTGCTGCGAGGGCGGGGGATCGCAGGGCGCGCACTTTCATCAGGTTCAAAGATTCCGCCCTTCGGCAATCGAGCGTGGAATTTTAGGGTTGTGCTTCCAGGCAATTTAACGCGAATTGTTACGATTTTAAGGAGAGCCTGAACGCTAAGTTATAGTATAAGAACTTCCTACGACGAAATTTTGCACGGGAGCAGATAAACACCTGGGACGACTATCGATACCTTGGGCCGGGAAGAGAGAGAGAGAGAGAGGTGAGAGAGTGAGGGAGTGGGGAAGAGGAGGCTGACTGGTCGAAAAAATTCGATTGGATGCATGTGAAGTTCAAAATAAAGGAACAAATTAAGAACTTGCGAATTCTAGACCAACTTTTTTGTATCCATTTTTTTTGAAAATATAATATTAGCATTTTTAGTGTTCTTTAATATCAGGGAACTCTTACGGAAGATTTCTTCCTTTAGTCCAGGAAAATTAGAAATTTTTAATTTGAATTGAAGGCTTTTTTGTAGCATTATAAATAATGTTTCAAAAGTCTCATTCATCCGCCATGTCCGACAATGGTGGTCAAAGGTAAGATTTTGCGAATTCGTTTGCATTACAATGGCAAATAGTCATTATGTTTTTTTTTGTAGATTAGGAAATTCTCTACAAAATAGGTTATTTCCAATCTTCCCGTAGGCGTCATCGTTTCCATACATAACGACTTATTGAGTTACAATATTTCAAAACGTAAGTGATAATGTGCTTCCACTCCACACCACTTTCAAAGTAGGGTATTCGGCGCAAGAAAAAAGTATGTCTCTCCCCATTATCCCCAAAGTGTTGATATGAAAAACTAATACAGATAGATGAATCAAAGTTGTTACAAATAGATAGTAATAGAATATTTATTGAAAACAAGGTAAAATGAATCGCTTTTTAAATAACAATTGATTTTTATTCTTCATTCTACAAGTGCTTATTTTGCACATGAAAGACAAAAGTAATCCCCTATGAGTCCTAAATCTTGATGTAGTTTTGGAAAAGGTACGGTCTTGAAACAATAGCAAATTTCGAAAGATACAGATTTAATTTTCCATAAAGAGTGCACTCTCATCAAACCGATTCGGGTGAGATTTCATTCCCTAACTGAGAGTAAGAAAGCTGCACCGTTGCACCCTAAAACTAAGCAGGAATTGATGCAACATCACTCGCCGAGTAACTTTCACCAAATTTGCATTAAATTTACAATGTATACGAATACAAGGACGGGTCCAAGTCCTGCTGGAGTTGTTTTCAGGACTTATGGAGAGAGCGCTGCACCAGTCGCTTCCTGAAGTAACTGCAGGACCCTCGGTGCCATCGGGATCGTCCTAGAATAGACCCGCCCTTGGATTATGTATGCACCATAAAGCCGGAGAGTCAGGAGCATTCGAGTTCTACTTAAATCAGAAACGGAAAATATAAACAAATCCACGAGTGACGGGTACAAAAGGGCCAAGAAAAAAAACAAGGAATATTTCGAAATTATTTTCTCTTCTACGGGAAGAAACGACTCTGAATGGGAGCGTGTCTTACGACAAATATTACACTGTTTTACATTCAACTGCTGGTAAGGACTCTTGCAAAAAGTTTTTAAGGAATTCCGGGAGACAGACGGTGCTGCCGCCATCACCACTAGCTGCACCCGGAGGAGCACCGACAGAATTATGAGGGATATTTCCTAGAGAAGTTAATTGCCAATTAAAATCAAAACTAGAGCAGACTTGCTGTTAATGTCCATTAAGTACAGTGAAAAATCTAAGTAGGTATGTCGCAATGCGAATGGAGGAAAGAGAATAGGTAAGCGGGGAATAAGGAACAGGCTTGGCGAATTTTCCCCAATTTCTTATCCTTTCTCCTTTCTTTCCTTTCATGAAAATGCAAAAATCTCCGTCTTCAAGATCTCGTAATCATTTCCAGTGGCTGTTGATATCCCCTCTCCTTCCCGGTTGCAACCCTTCCTCCTTCCACCCCCATTCCCCTTTCAACCCCTTCTCCTGCCATCCCATCTCTTGTACCTCCCCTCTTCCACCACCTTCCCCTTCCATCTCCTTATCACATCATCCCCACTTTCCAACCCCTTCTTCTATTCACCCTCTGCCCCTGATGTCCCACCAATTGTTGTGTCGCGCAATTATCCACCCAGGGGATGTTTTAAGTAACTAATTAGAGGGGAAGAGGAGTAATGGCAGCGGGTCAAATTTTTACCCGACTTTTTCGTAGAGACCTGAACCCCGCCTTTGGGGACTTTGTTTGGCGCATTACAACTCATTTGCAGGTGATTAGAATTTTTAAAGTTCATGAAAAATAGCTCGGGTAATTGCCGGTTATGATTATTTTCCTTTCCAGGCATTGGCGCGCGCAATTGTGTGACCCTTTCAGGGCCCCCCCCCACCATATAGTCTGGCTCCTTGTCCAATTAGTTCTTCTGGCTTAGAGGAGTCCCTCCCCCCTGCCCTCGTTCCTTTGATCATTGCTCTGTGAAATAATTAAAAGTCGGGAGCGAGTAATGCGCGCATTTAAATGTAATTTCGCTGCGAGAAGGCTTCCTTTTCGAGAGAAAAAAGTAAACGCTTTCTGCTTTTGTTTAGCATCCCTTCGGTTCGTTGTTGTTTATTGTAGATGTTCTATTTTTTATGTTTGTGCCACTATTTGAGTTGACGACTGGATTTTTCTATGATTTAAACCTTCCTATTGTATATTTTGTGCGGACATCGTAGAGTTTACTGATTAATTACTACAATATTTAATTATGCCACATAATACTAATGTGGTTAATTAGATAGTACTTAAGTACTTATAACGAAAGTATTTTTAATACAGGGTGTCCAAAACCATCCGTCCACCCGTTCTAAATCGGTTAAACAACTTTTTTTTTTTTCGCCATGGTGATTGCACCATGTAAAGTGGGTACGCTCTATCGATTGGTGCTATTTTCATCTTCCGGTCTCGACCGGAAGTGCGGAATTTAGACCGGAAGTATTTTTTTTTAAATTGAATGGGTACATTTTGACCTCGAATTTGGATTCCACAATGAAAAACACACAACTTTCATTCGAAACATTTTAAAAAAAAAATAATTTTTTCGCCCTCTAAATTACAATATTTTACAGCGAATTCACATTCTACGTCATTCTACGGCACAAGTTACATGCTGGGTTTAAATGTTGACGTTGTCGCTTTCGCCTCCTACCGGAGACTTCTAGAGTAATATTAAAGTTAATCGTATTAGATTAAACGAAGTAAATTAAAGCTATATTTTTGAATCCAAACTTTAACAGAAGTAGATTCAGTAGATTACTAGCTGTAATCAGTATAAAAAGACAGAGGTTTATACCGGAAGCTAGGATTAAACGTCGCTTATAACAATCTGAGTTTAAACTGCGGTTAAACTAAAACTTAGAAACTGGGGCGGAAACGAATATTCGTATCAAATAATACGTCCAAAATTCAAATATCAGTAGAATGAAAGGTGATTTAACGAAAATGCAGAAATAATATAGATAATGCAAAAAGTAGTCGAATTTAACCAGTTAACTGTGGTTGACGAGTATACTCGTCATGCGTATAAATCAGTGACCATTGGCTATTTAAATTGCAATTTTTTGAGAAAAACAAAACATATTCTCAAATTTAAAGATGTTTAGAATATTTTAAGGCTATGCCGGAATAAAACAAACAAGTAGAAAATATAAACAGTTTGAGATGATCTCATGCGTCCCGGTATGCACTGGTTGAAAAAAATTACCAGTTCGCATAATGAATTTATTTATGTGCGATGATAACGTTTTTTAGATGTTAACCAAAAATATGAAACTGACAAGAACTCTTGTCAGTCTGAAAATAATTTAGATTTTATAAAAGAATTGGAAGCTGTCGGGCAGAGAAATGGGCTAATTGCATGAATGTCAACAAAAAACCATTCTAAATACAAAGCACATGAACTGAGAGGCACAACATTTTATTGGAAATTGTCTCCCTCTGTTTAGGGTTCCAAGAATTCAATCAATTTGTTTACCAAAAATAAGCAAACGATACTGACTATCCCACGATTCATTCAAAAATTTTATAGAATTATCACGATCTGAGGAGAGGTTTTTGTGCATGGCCTTATCTTACCAGCGCAACTTATTCTGTGATTGACGAATATACTCGTCATGGCTCGATGAGGGCACCAAAGTTAACTGGTTCATATAAAACATGTATACTGTAAGACATAGTTTTTATATTAAAATGTATTTTTACCAATATGTACTTTAAAAATGTATTTTTACCAATACTTTTCGCATTGAGATTTTATATTTCTATGGGCATAATTATTATGACTACGTTTTCCTAGAGATAATAACAAAATTGATGTCTTTTAAAATGATCGTTAAGAACTAGAGAGTCTTCCTAATGGAAGATTTTATCAATTCATTGTGACATTTTTGACTTACCTTTAATAATAGACTTCACTCTGGTTAAAACATCGGACCTTGTAACTTCGTTGCGTAGTAGCATCCTCGTCAATATTGTGTGCAGCTGTCGTTCAGCTGATCTTTTTGAAAGTTCATGCAATTCTTTTACCATAGTGTCCGTATAACCCTGAAAAAAAATATTATATAAAAATGCTGTATTTATTTACTATAAGAAAAATATTTAAAATATTATGTTTACTAATTTCTAAAATTTCTAATTCTAACAATAATATGAATATGAAAATTTATGACTTACTAAATACATGTTCAAATTTTGCGCCTTCGCTTCTCTTTTTAAAAGATCGTACAAGAACAAGAAATCAACATATGGTTTGGTAGGTGGAACTCTTTTCTTCCCGGTAATTGGACGATACCGCCCAAATGAGTCATCATATACCCGCAAAAATTCATTAATATTATCTTTATCCAACAAAGCTGGTAGCTCATACTTTTCGAATTGAATGTCTCGAATTAGAGCCGCTGGTAGAGGGTCTAGCAGCTGGAAGTCATATTCTGTAAATTAAAATTTCTTTAGAAACTCGAAAATAAAATTAGCTACAAATCTATACCAATTTCTGGCTGAATTCGCACAGATTTCGGTTGGAAGAACCATTCTAAGAAATTCTTGTCATTCATTATTGAAGGGAAGGGGGTAGTCGTTTCTCTGTATGGATGATACCCAGATGTACTTTCCTCTTGATTTCGTTCAGTGGTGGATTCAATAGCATTACTTATAATAGGTTTATTCCAAGTTGGCTTGGTATAAGTTGGCGGAATTGGAGCAAAAATACCTGGCCTGTGGTATGTTGTAGGAAATACGGTTGGTCTTGGTGTAGTTGGCTTTCTTGTAGTGGTAGTTTGCCACCAGTGTAGTGTTGTTTCTTGCTGAGGTTTTCGAACTGTTGTCGATTCCCACCATGCAGTTGTTGGAATTTTTGTTGTTGAAGGTGGTACCCACCAAACAGTTGAAGGTTTCTTTGTAGTAGATGGCGGTACCCACCATACTGTTGATGGCTTTTTTGTCGTTGATGGTTTTTTTGTCGTTGATGGCGGCTGCCACCATATTGTTGAAGGTCTTGAAGTTGTTGGGTAAGTTCCTGTTGTTGCTGAAGTACTTTGAGCCCACCAAGGTTTTGAAGTTGTTGTAGCTCCTGGCATTGGTGTAGTTTTTGGAGGTGTATATGTTGTACCGCCATCTTTTTCAATGCCTTCAAATGGCGGTTCTAGGGTTGTTGTATGAGTTGGTTCATACTGCAGTAATTCTATATAATAGGCAAGCGCTTGCATCGCAACTGGCAAATAATTTTCTAAGTACATGGGTTTTGCTGTAGTTGGACTAGGTGTTATCATTGTTGGTTTTGTTGAATCTACATTTGCGGGTAAGCCTGGTACTGGAGGATGAATGAACGGTAGTTGTTGGGTCCATGTCTAGAAATAAAATAGAGAAATTAAATCTGAGATATGGAACTTTATTTTGCGAACTTTTTAAAGGATAAATATTTGAAATAGGATTTGTAAGGAACAAAATTAAGTGCTAGGTGGAAATACTTACTAAACTTACTGAATGCCTAGCTGTAAATATGCGTAGTGTGAATGATTTATGATTTAGGAATATTAGATGACCGTTGACTGTCACCATGTTTTTGAACTTTTTTTAGAGGGTAATTGTGAGTTTGCTAATCGAAAGTAAGTATCTTTACATTACCCCTCTTTCTCTATTAAATACTTTTCAGAATTATTTCCTATGAATGAAATTGAAAAAAGTTTAAATCACACTAGGAGTAAAAAAAAAAATAATACAGGATAACAAATTTAAAAATTTTTCCAATGGAGGCTTAAGTAGTTACTGATTTGTTAAAATCAAACTATTATTATGAAGCTCAAATTAATGCTCAAACAGCGTCCAGGAAATATTGAAAAGTTAAATTTTTATGAGCTAGGTATTAATCTCCATCTTTTTGTGTGTTTTAAAGGTGTTATTCTAAAAGGCGGCACTTTCTTAAATTGCTAAAATTGAAAGGTTTGACAACCTACACAGCAAAATAACTCTAATAATAAATAATATAATGTCGAATTAATGGAGATATTCAGAAACTGCATTTAATTTCCCAGTAAATCTACACTAATATTATAAAGAGGAAAGATTTGTATTTTTGTGTGTATGTTTGTAAGGAATAAACTCAAAAACTACTGTGCCGATTTCAAAAATTCTTTCACCATTAGAAAGCTACATTCACCCTGAGTAACATAGGCTATATCGGATAATACAGTTTCAAAATGGCGGATCCAAGATGGTGGCTGAAAATGTTAAGTTTGAAGCGATGTTCATGAAAATTGGTACATAGGGGTTTTGCGGCATGCTGATTTCAAATCTTCTGTCCAAATTTAGAAATTCAAGATGGCGGATCCAATATGGCGGATCCAATATGGCGACCAAGATTTCTCGATTTCAATGGATTTTAATGAAAATTAGTACAATAATTGTTTTGAGGTCACTGATTTTGAATATTATCAAAATTTAGAAATCCAAGATGGCGGATCCAATATGGCGACCAATATTTGTCGGTTTCAACGGATTTTAATGAAAATTAGTACAGTGATTATCTTGAGGTCACTGATTTTGAATGTTATCAAAATATAAAAATCCAAAATGGCGGGTGAAACCGGGTAACCCAGCTAGTACAAGATAAAAGCATGCTGTTACCATGAGAAATAGTCGAGTTATGGCCTCTTAAAGATTTGAACATCCGAAACAAAATGCAACATGATTGTTTTCAGGGATTTTTGATTAGCTCTATAATAATTTTATAACCTACAAATATTAAATATCACCAGAAATGGATGATTTGCTGCGTCTGCAAAATTTTGAAAAACGAAAAATATTACTTTTGAAGAAGTACTAAATCAATTTGCAAAACTCCAACTTTTTTTGTATTCTAGGAATTAGGTAGATGCAGTCTGTCATCATTTACAACAAAACGCAAATGATGTAATCTTCCAGGCTGGAGTATAACGCAAGTTAAATCCCTTCATTGCACATTATTCATTCTGTGTTCAGAAATTAAGCCCTTCGCCTATTTTAAGGAGCAGCGAGCGTCTAGAACTGCGCGCAATATCCACCTGAGATTATAAAATGCAAAATGTTCGTAAATTTCAATATCATTCCCATAAATTACAGGTGTCCTCAGATCCGAGTGAGTCTGTCTAAAGCCCACGAATTTTATGGAAGCGCGCCCCAACCTGCATCATAATGAATCACGGGTACTTACTCGATCTCTCCTGGAAAGCCTACTTCCTACCCGAATGCACATAAGTTTATTCATTTCTTCAAGGAATGCGTTCTCCTCTGCTCCTGCAGCACTTGAAAGTTATGTATGTGCGCGACTATAACTTAAAGCAGTAATAGAAAGCATACACACATAACTACGAGTCACGTAACAGCAGCCTTCGCCCTCGCCTTCGCCTAATTTAAAATCTCCGCGTCCTGGCTTCAGTATCCAGGTTTCGGGAACGAGCGTATCTTCTGCTCGGCACCATTAAGTAGCTTTTTGCAATATTAAAGAGATTCCTAACAATCCTGCAGATTACTGCATTCGAATGCATCGGAACTTTGCAGAGGTATGCAATCCCGCTCCGACTTAAGACGATCCCATTTGCTCGGTTAATGAAATCGCATAATTTCAGATCGTCGTCGGAATCCTTGCACTCCTGTGGAAGAGCTCCCTGTGTTTTGCAGGAGTATTAAATCAAATTGCCTCGGTTCGCAGCCGATTGAAATCGTGTTGGAGCATTAATAAATAACAAGGCATTGGACAAACTACGGTCATCGCAAAAACAAAAATTGCAAATAAACGACGAAAAGTGGATCCTTTATAAAAACAGCACAAATGAAATCCTTGGGATAACTTTGTCGTTCAGTTTTATAATTGGACGCGTTCCGAAACCTTCTCGTCCTGTTGAAAAAAAAAAACTAGGTATTACTCGCCAGAATTAATCGCCGCACGAAGCATGCAAAATTACGTTTTTAGCGAATGCGGTCGTGCAGATCGGAATTCAGTGGACACGTAAGTCCAGAGAATAAATCTGGACATTATTGGACTAAAGTTTTTCGGTGTCATTCGGTATTGTTTTTGAATGCCAAAAACAATAAACTTTGTGTAGTTGTAATTATAAGGGATAAATTTTTTAAACGCTCTTTTATTTTCCATGGGATGATGTGTTGTTTTGAAATTGATTTTAATGAAATTAACTTTATGAAAATAATTAACAGATTATTAGCTTGTTGGCTATTAAAAAAAATCGACTAAATTTTCGTATATCTACTAATTCTTTAGAAGATTACCGTTTACCTAAATTAAGATTCTTAGTTTCGGCTTGTTAAAATTAAAACTTTAGTTTTGTTAAATTCACAAGCATTTCCCATTAATGCGCAAAACGAGGATTTTGTGCACGCAAGTTCAATTGTACGATTCGAATAGAAAATTGGGGCGAATTTCCTCCAAATTCGTATTTTTTGGGGTGCTCTTTCAGAATCTGGCATTTGTTTTGCATAAAAACTTCAAAAACCCTATTATTTTTTGGGTTTTTTCAAAAAAGTGCCGATTTTTGTTGGTAATTTTTCATCTCAAAGTCGATTATCTTGTCGTTGCTGCCATTGAATGATCATATAACTACCAAAAATCGCGGTCCGTATGTCTACACTTTTTCAAACCATGGTTTTGAATTTTTTTTTTCGCTTTGGTTTTTGCAAAATGGCCATTTTGTACAGCGATGTAAAAAAAAATTTCGCGATTTTTTTACACGAAAGGCATCAACTTTACAAAAAAAATTTATATGACAAAAAGTGCTTATAATTAGCTAAGGAAAACATGTAAATTTTTTTAGAATTTTTTGGACTATATTTGGTTTTTTGGATTTGGCTAATTTTTGAAAAATCCAAAAATGTCCCGAAAAATTCCGAAAAAAATTTACGTGTTTTCCTTGTTTAATTATAAGCACTTTTTGTCATAGAAAATTTATTCGTATAATTGATTTTTTTTGAGTAAAAATATCACCAAGATTTTTTATGATGAAATTTGGTGATATTTTTACTCAAAAAGGACGAATTAAACGAATAAATTTTATATGACTAAAAGTGCTTATAATTAGCCAAAGAACACGTGTGAATTTTTTCAGAATTTTTCGGGACATTTTTGGATTTTTCAAAAATTGGCCAAATCCCAAAAACCAAAAATAGTCGAAAAAACTCTGAAAAAATTTCCATGTTTTCCTTGGTTAATTATAAGCACTTTTTGTCATATAAATTTTTTTTGTAAAGTTGATGCCTTTCGTGTAAAAAAATCGCGACGTTTTTTATTACATTGCTGTACAAAATGGCCATTTTGCAAAAACCAAAGCGAAAAAAAAAATTCAAAACCATGGTTTGAGAAAGTGTAGACATTCGGACCGCGATTTCTGGTAGTTATATGATCATTCAATAGCAGCAACGACAAGATAATCGACTTTGAGACGAAAAATGACCAAACAAAATCGGCACTTTTTTGAAAAAAACCAAAAAAATAATAGCGTTTTTATATGAATTTGGAGGAAATTTGCCCCAATTTGCTATTCGAATCATACAATTGAAATTGCGTGCACAAAATCCTCGTTTTTGTGCATTAATGGGTTAAAGTACTTAAACCGCTGGTTGACTAGCGATTAACTAAATTAAGTTTTAACATTCCTGTATATTACTATATAATGAAGTATACATACATACATACCATACATACATACATGAAGTACATGTAAATTTATCAAATACTTATTAAACTTTTTTTTCGATGTTTATTAATACCAAATTTTGCTTGTAGCTTTACCCATGTATCAGGGTTATAAAAATGGGGGGGCGAAATATATTAAAATGCATAAGAGCGCCAAAAGAGGACCACTTTAAACGTAATAAACTATAAAGTATGAACAAGGGATACGTCCACCTAAATTATGATACAATATTTCAAAACAATAAAATAAAATAAATAAAGCAAGGAAAATATTGTAGAAATTGCACAATGTAAATATGCAGTGATATGCGCCATTGCGCCCATGGGACGTGATGTTATTAAAATTTGTGAATTTCGCTTGACATATCTCGATGGAAAATCACCACCGCTGTATGAAAATTGAATAAATCCCGAGGGAGCGCAGGATAAGGGGGCGGCTAAATTTTTACTCTATTCGATAAAATACTTTTTTTTTCTTTTTCTTTTTGCTCGTCTGATTGGAACACATCCGTCATGTGCAGAACAACTATTAAGTAGACAATTGCAAATGAGATTCGCGTAATCAATCAAGATCGATGTCGGCCTGTGTGTCGAAACAATTTAATAAATATACGTCGGTGGCAGCTGGAGGGCGCTTCTGCAGGAGGGCGCGTAGGATCCCGGGACCCGCCTCTATGCAGCAAATGCAGTGGGCCCGTTTGATATTCGTCATGATTAAAATATGCTCGGACTCGATTGCCATGAATTTTCATTTGTGGGCTAACTTGAGTAATATCCCCCGGGTGGATGGCGTTGCATACTCGGGCAATCAATCCATCCTCGCTCGATTGCATGTCCTCCTGTCTGACAGCAGGGATAGGGCAAAACAAAATAATATCTGGGTCGTCTGTAATGCGAAATGTTGTTATATCGTCCTGGTCACTGTGGTCAGCTGAAAGAGACGACATTTTGCTGACGCTATCGTCGCCACAGCGCCAAGGATATAAATCGGGACCGGGGATAGGATGATTTTAACAAAATGGGGTAGGGAAGGGGATGTGATCACAAGCATCTGGTGTACTTACCGATGATATCGAGACGGCCAGTCCCAGGAGCGTGATGGTAATTAGTCGCTGCATTATTTGTACAATTTATCCTTTATGTCCGATTACACATAATCTTAATTGATCACTGATCTTCACCATAGATCACCGCTCAACTAATTTATTACAAGCTTATGTGCATGTATTCTCACGTTTTGTCAATTCAATTAATTTTAAGATCAATATCTGAGCTTGTTTCCACCGGTTACACTGAGCATTATATGAAATTAATTTGAATCTCCAGATACACAGAAAATGTATAAATTTTATTAAAACAGCTCAACAAAAACAGAATGATTATTTTTTGATTAATGATTATTTTATACTAAAACTTTTTATTTAGTGTCATTTGTTTATTGCACCCTTGGCCGTATCATCAGTTGAATCAATGCTATATACTATAAATATATCTCTGTAAAAATTAGTGCGGCCATGGTACTTCGGCTGCGGCCGTTGTTATTTGTGTACTTTGAATCGTCAAAAAACTGGAAAAAATTCCCAATTCTCTCGGATATGCTTGAAATTACGTGTACAGGGGTTTTTAGTGTTGCTGATTTAAAAGCTGTTATCAAAATTCAAGAACTCAATATGGCAGACCAAGAGTATTAAATTTGATTGGATTTTAATTTTTTATTTCAATATTCGGATTCACTTATTTCAGTTCCGATATTAAATAAATAAATTCAATATTGCGGAACCAAAAAGGGCGGAATAGCAATGTTTAACTGAATTTAAATAAAAATTGATACATTGATGTTATGTACTCACTGACATCGACTCAGATATCAAGATTGGGAAGTTAACCATTTTGAAACCAATGTCGTGGATGATCATTCACAGAAATTTGTTTCTAGTGGCTCTATTGAATTCTAATATCAAAAATGTTAAGCTACAAATTATATATGTTACAATTTCTATAATGATATGGCTAAGTTTAGCAATTTTGAACCGCCATATATTAGCTGTCACCATGAATTTCAAAATGTATATACTAGGGTGTTTTTTTTTTGAGACAATTTTTTTTTTTTTTCAGTCCCACCTCGACATTTTGTGGCAAATACCTAAACAAAAATTCCCTGAAAATTGGAGCCCTTAATATTAATATTTGATACTAGACCAAGGCGTATAAAGATTTCCCGTATAAAATACACGTAAACTTTGATTATTTTTTTTTCAAAACTCTACAGCTCAGAGGAATTTTATGGTATAATCTTGGTCAATGGTAGGGTTTCTTCAGAATTGAATGATCTACAAAAGTATCCATTGTGGCGTAACCCTAACTCCCACCAGCGAGGTAGTGCGGGTCACTAAACCCAATTTGTTGATGAAATTCTCGTTTTTTTGCCCCTATCTCGTAAATAACAAGAGCTACACAAACAATGTAACTGACATACTTGTAGGAAATTTAATTTCCTACAAAAAAGTTCTGAACACCAAATCGCTAACATCCATATTTCTTGAGATATTGGGTTTTGAAGTTTAGGTAGTGTTTCTACAATTTAGCTCAATAATCCATGAAAATTCCACACTACCTCAACTTCAAAGCCCAATATCTCAAGAAATATGGATGTTAGCAATTTGGTATTCATTTTTTTTTTTGTAGGAAATTGAATTTCCTATAAGTTTGTCATATTCACTTTTTCTGTAGCTCTTGTTATTTACGAGATAGGGGCAAAAAGCGAGAATTTCATGGAAAAATTGGTTTTAGTGACCCGTACTACCTCGCTGGTTGGAGTTAGGGTTACGCCACAATGTACACTTTTGTAGAGCATTCAATCCTGTAGGAATTCTGTTTAAATTTTGATTTATATAATTGTACAACATCTCAAGATTAGCGTGTTAAAATTTGAAGTAGATTGGAGTAAAACTAACGGAGATATGTAAGGCACTGAGACGAATTCGGATAATTGCTCAAAATAAGTGCTTCAATAGTTGTTTGACATACTACATAAAAACTTTTGCCCATTTGAAACTAATTGTTTGGGCAAGGATGGAGAATAAAGCATACCCTATATACAGAGTGTGTAATATGGTCCATAGCGCTATGACTTCTATACTTTTTGGAAGTTTTCAAAGTAATAACCATTAGTCAATCTGTGTGATGTCATATTTGAGGTTTTCTTTGAAGTTTTAATGAATTCATTAGAACCGTCGCTAAAACGATAACTTTATTGGCGGTTATATCGCCTCAGAATGACAAAGAGAAGAGGTATTATAAAAAAATTATCCATTAGGGCACATCTATGGGCAGTTACAATCAATTACCTTCCAATGAAAAATTCATCGTCCCTAATGAATTTCCATCGGCAGCCAATAAATAAATCAGTGGAGAGATGGCTCCAAACGGCGGCGGCCGTGACAGACACGTCGCTCCTGAGTAGATCACTGCGCGATAGGCTGCCATTATTGCGCTCAGCGGCCCCCCCATCATTGCGGGCACTCAGCCTTTGTTTTGCGCTAATCAGCATGCTAATTGGTGAAAGGCTTTCGGCTTGTTCACTTCCGATGAAAGCTAATGCCATTCCCTAAATTTGTTTTTGAATATTTTATATCATGGTAATTTGCCGCGCTAAAAGGGCCGGAGAAGTTCTCTGACTAATTGGATCACATCTGAGATGATTTATTTTAAAGGACGCGACTCGCGCATCACACAACAGTAGTCGTCGTCGTCGTGCACTACCAAAACATATCGTTAAGGTTCCCTAAAGTAATATTGGGCCAGTATAAACATAAACAGCTTTTTCTTCTATGCTATGCTAATTAGTTGCTAATTTGGATAAATCTCCGTTGTTGCGCGGAATCCATCAGGCCGCGATTTATGGTCCGCCAGTCAACGACATCTTAATGCGGCGAGATACACGTTTGTCAATTTGGTCTAAAAGGTGATAAATTGTCTCGGAGGAGGAATCCCTGTCATGCGGGACAAAAAGCACACGCAATTTGTGATGGAGTCCTGGCTCGGCCCCGTCAGGTGATAAAGATTTTTTTTGCTCCTGGTCGGCTTTGTTTAGCTGAATTACGTCGTGGCGCAGCAGCGGTGACAGCATTGTTATCGCTTTCTTTGTGCTGCGGGCTGTGGTGCGGTAAATGAACTCTCGTTCGTCTACCCCCCGCCAGGTGCACAGGTATTTTTATTGCTATCCTGATTTAGTGAAGCCTAGTTTTTTGTTGGTCCTTTTTGGGGATTGAAACTTATCCCCTTAATGATGAGGGTAAAAATGCAGCAATATCTCAAAGACTTTTGGTAGCTGATTGCTTATCTTGTTTTTGCCCGAAATACAAATCGATGTAAACGAGGATTAATTTAATTTAAACGATTCGATAGACAGGTAGATGAAACTGTGGATAAATCCACCACGCTTTTTTGGTAATTTCTTAATTCCGAATCAATTTTAATGAGAACTGTGAGGATTTAATGAATGCAAATAATTGGGTTTATATGGCGTATTATTAATCCTTTATTATTTTACCAGAATGTGAAATGGGGTCCATTTAATCTCGTCGATTTAAACAATTTTTTTTTTTCTAATTTAGACATCTACACTAATATTATAAAGAGGAAAGATTTGTATTTTTGTATGTTTGTAATGAATAAACTCAAAAACTACTGTGCCGATTTCAAAAATTCTTTCACCATTAGAAAGCTACCTTCACCCTGAGTAACATCGGCTATATCAGATAATACAGTTTCAAAATGGCGGATCCAAGATGGCGGCTGAAAATGTTAAGTTTGACGCGATTTTCATGAAAATTGGTACATAGGGGTTTTGCGTCATGCTGATTTCAAATCTACTGTCCAAATTTAGAAATTCAAGATGGCAGATCCAATATGGCGACCAAGATTTCTCGATTTCAATGGTTTTTAATGAAAATTAGTACAATCATTGTTTTGAGGTCACTGATAATGAATATTATCAAAATTTAGAAATCCAAGATGGCGGGTCCAATATGGCGACCAATATTTCTCGGTTTCAACGGATTTTAATGAAAATTAGTACAGTGATTATCTTGAGGTCACTGATTTGGAATGTTATCAAAATATACAAATCCAAAATGGCGGACCTAATATGGCGACCAAAACTTCTCGATTTCAACGGATTTTAATGAAAATTGCTAGAATGATCATTTTAAGGCTAATAATTTTGAATATTATTAAGGTTTTGGAAATTCAAGATGGCGGATCTATAAAGGGGTTTTCGGGTTGAAACAATTTCTAGGATATAACAATCTAGAACATTTGAGAAGTGTTTAATTAGTAAGTATTTTACCCAACGCCGGGTGAAACCGGGTAACCCAGCTAGTATGATATAAAAGCATTTCTATTCTTTTGCATAATCCAATTTAGTCTTAATCGATGTAGTATAGAAGAAGGCATATTTTATTTTATTTAAATATACTCTGATAAATCTATTAAAAACGAAACTTTTGTTGTTATTGTATATAAATATTAACCTTATTATATCAATTTTCAAAATAATCTATGAAGTGGTTTTTGAGAATCAATGTGTCAAAATACATACTAAACTTTCAAAAGCTGAAAAAAAAATATATTTGTTATCCACCATGAATTAAAACTCAATTAATTGTTTCCGAAGAAATTAGCAGCCTTTGCAAAGCTAATTGTAGGCATAACTAAATAGATAAAATTAAATACAAACAGTATCGCTTTTGGAAACAACTACACTACCGAGCCGATGGAGCTGAACTGTGTGATTGCATTGTATTGTTTCTAATTGTTTACTTGCTAGCTTAAATTGCAGCTAATAAGCTCTGTTCAGTGTTCAATTGTATCAACATCTAATCAGTTACACTTCGTAAACAATGTGTGCTTTGCAATTGAATGTGATTTGTGAAACATAAAATTGTATGTTGAATAAATAATTAAATAATATGAGTAAATAATTATGTATGCAGGAAAATATCCAGCGAATATAAATTCAAATATCTGGTTTCAGTATAATTTTCGTAAATTTTAAAGTGGGGTAAAGGTATAAAGTGTGGATATGTTGCCTACAACACCACTTTATTTTATAACATTTACCATGTTTCCATGCACAGGGTTGAGTTGGAGTTGAGTTTTCGTTGAGTTAAGAAAATGGCCGCTAAATCTGAACTGTTTCCATGAGCAACTTTGGGGTTGAGTTGACAGTTGCAGTTTGTTTTGACATTTCAAGCTAATCCCAACTCAACCCGACTAGTTTCGTGGAGTTGAGTTGGATTTAACGAATTTCAACTCAACCCTTGTTTCCATGAACACTAATTCGAGTTCAACTCGAGTTGAACCCTGCATGGAAACACAGTAATTCTGAGGTTAATTTCATTACTCTTTTATAAGTGTGTTTTTATTAGGTATTTATTAAGGTTGAATTTAAGACTTAAACTCCTTTAAAAGTAAGGCCATCATTTATTATTCAAGGAAATAGTTAAATAAATATATAAAACTTTTATTTTTGAATTATGACTCCTACTTTCTTGTTGCTTGTGTCCAAAAGGAAGAAAAAAAATGCCATTATTTTTTGGATTGTTTGACCCTCAGTTACAACTAAATCCATGCACCGATATTATAAAATTTTGAAAATGTTCACCACCAAAAAATTTATAAGGAAATGAAAACATAAAGATTTTGGAAGTCGGAAATTTTAAATTTACTATAGTGGGCACAAAAGCAACGTTTTTTAAGAATCATGTCGATTTTTTTCACTCGCAAGACCACACATTCACATTAATCGGAAATCAAAAGTAGTGTCGACTTGTGTAATACAATATATAACAAGTTTTTTTATAATAAAAACTAAATAAAGTTATATTACAGTAAAACGCTGTTTTTAACCCTTTACGCAGTCTTATTGCAGTAATGCAGAAGAGTAAATCCCTCCCTATCATTGAATAAGAACATTTAAAACATTACCATTGACGCCATGTAGCATAACTTCAACAAATCTTTGTATACAATTTATTTTAAAACTGTTGACTAAAAGGGGTATACTGTCAAAAAAATTTAGTTAATCTTGAAGTATTACACTTGCGTGCTTCAGGTTGCAATTGTTGTACTTTTTTCATGTGTTGTTTTACTTAATTAATCCAATTTAAACAATTAAAAGATTCAAGAATTCATAAGGTGTGTTTAATTTGCGTTTGTACAGGGTGTCCAATTTTTTAAGGGATGTTAGAGACCAAATCCTTTCTCATGCGAAAAAGAGGAGCCGCGTTAAATCTTTTTTTTTTTATTCAAGACTGAGCAGCACCTCATCGCACACAAGAAGTATCATCAATAAATTTTATGGCGATCGAGTTATTGGCCTAGGATACCCACGCTTTGCTAGGGGAAAAGGAATAGAATAGCCATATTACTCGTCAGATCTCATTCGATTTGATTTCTTTTTAGAGGGGTACATTAAAGATCTCTGCTATGAAAATAACCAAAAAACAGTTGAGGATTTTATTAAAGACATTGGGAAGATCGTCAATGGCATTTCAAATGAAACGTTAGAACATGTTTTTAATAGTTTTGGAAAGCATATGGATATTTGTGGCCCATTAGTTTTCGCACATTCCTATTGGACACCCTGTATAATTGAGTAAAGTGTTTACAGACAAACAAAAAAATTATTGTTTATCAATTTTATTTATAAAGACTTTGAAATAAATGAATTCTTAAAAATATGTTTGATATTATTATTTTCAATAGATAGATTATAATTATTATAATTTTAATCTAACATTCTATTAACTGTACATTGAGAAAACAGATTTAGAAAACTCACATAATTTGGTTTAGGTGATTAACTTTTAGGTGAAAAATCCACAAAAGTGAATGAATCATCTAATATGATTTGGAAAATTCACAAGTAAGGTAAAAATACGTTCTGCTTATAGACGTAGGTGAAAATGTGGAAAACAGAAAATCATCTTCAAAAACAGCTTTTACTTTAACCCATTAATGCGCAAAACGAGGATTTTGTGTACGCAAGTTCAATTGTACGATTCGAATAGTAAATTGGGGCGATTTCCTTCCACATTCATATATAAGGGGTTTTTGGGTGGATGCTCTTTCAGAATCTGGCATTTGTTTTGCATAAAAGCTGCAAAAACCCTATTATTTTTGGGGTCTTTTCAAAAGAGTGCTGATTTTTTTATATGGCAAAAAGTGCTTATAATTCTTTTTGCCATATAATATAAAAATTATTCGTATATTCGTATATCGTTTTGATTAAAAATATCACTAAGTTTTTTTATGATGAAATTTGGTGATATTTTTACTAAAAGGGGATCCATTATACGAATAAATTTTATATAACAAAAAGTGTTTATAATTAGCCAAAGAACACGTGTGAATTTTTTTCAGAATTTTTGCGGGGCATTTTTGGATTTTTTAAAAATTGGCCAAATCAAAAAAAACCAAAACTAGTCCAAAAAAACCAAAAATAGTCCAAAAACCAAAAATAGTCCGAAAAATTCACATGTATTCTTTGGCTAATTTGAAGCATTTTCTGTTCTATAATTTTTTTTTTGTAAAGTTGATCCTTTTCATTGCTGTACAAAATGGCCATTTTTCAAAAACTAAAGAAAAAATAAAATTTCAAAACCATGGATTGGAATTTGAAAAAAAAAAATCAGCACTTTTTGCAAAAACCCAAAAAAAAAATAGGGTTTTTGAAGCTTTTATGCAAAACAAATACAAAATTCTGAAAGAGCATCCCCAAAAACTCTTTATATGCGAATTTGGAAGAAAATCGCCCCAATTTTCTATTCGAATCGTACAATTGAACTTGCGTGCAGAAAATCCTCGTTTTGCGCATTAATGAGCAAATAAGATGCAAAGTTACATCAACTCTATGTAAATTTTCTAACTATTGTTATATAGAAAATTTGCTGCAAGTTTGTAGCAAATATACTTGCACATTTTAATAACTAACCTAAACTTTGTAGATCATATATGACTGCCTATGTTTTAATATATTTAAATTAAGTCGTCGACATAGTGTAGAAAATGTGTTTACACTTTGTAGGAAATTTTTCTGTATTTTATAAAAGATATGTCTGCGTTCTGCAGAAAATTTATCTAGGTTCTGTAGAATATTTGGTTGCAAAATGTAGAAGAATGAGCTACAAATTGTGGGAAATCGCTCTAATTTTAGTTAACAATTTCTAGGAGGCTTGCCTTCAAAATCTAGATTAATTATCTAAAAACTGTAGGATATTTTCCTAATTTCTGTGGAAAATTTACTTAAACAATTCTCAGTTAAAGTCACCTATTTCAAAATAGACAAATCAGCGAAACGATTTAACAAGCTGAAAATTGCCTACAGAAAATAGGCGGGTTACCTCTTTTTTGAGGCATTATATCTAATCTTTTCTTTCAGTGTAACTCAGTTAAAACTCGCTCTGTAAAGGGTTAACTATGCCAATAAATTTGACCTAAAATTTAGTGTGAATCGCTAGAAAAGTAGAACAGCAATAACAAAGAAACTTCTTGAAAATAATAAAGTTGTGTCCTAAATATATTCGTAAGAAAACAACAAACAAATAATATCACAATTTTTTAGGTCAAATAAAGCATTAAAAACCTTTCGAAAAAATTAATGACAGAAAAATATAAATTAGCAAATCTAAACAAAGAATCTGTAAATTCTTGATACTGTGGTATGTCGACTTTCTTAAGTTTTTTTTTTACTTTTGCCAAATATTTCTGAATTGGGCTGGATCTGAATATTAACGAGATTGCTTTCGTTAATCTTATTATATCAATTTTTTTTAATTTGGCTTGACAAAAAATGAAATGGGAATTAATGTTATCGCTCAGTAAGAACATTAATCTTTCTTTAGTTGTTTTGAAAATGTTTTCTATACATATATTCACTTGCACTATTTATTGCAACATAAATTTCACTGATTATCCAAGATTAAGTAGTCACTCCCAAATTCGAGATTTTCGCATAAATTAGGCACAGATCACAATATTAATCTCGAATGTTCCATTATTATTCAAGTAATATGTAAATTATTTTAATTTTGTAATCACCTTAGAGTTTGTTGGTTTTCAATTTTTAACGATCATAAGAATTGATCACAACTTTTTCTAATATCACAGTGGTGACCGATTCGCGAAATTTCCGCTACCGATCGAAAAGGAGGAGGATCGCAGTAGTATCGATACGTTCGGAGAGCGATCTATAACTTAAGCGATCGGAAAACAGCGGTGAACTGAATTTCTTGAGACGTGTTGCTTGCCGCGATCTTCAGGTGTCGCATTTTTACCTACATTTTGTCCAGCAGGCTTGCGATCGCGGCCTCGAACTTGTACCACAGATGACGATGACGATGAACGCTGTGATTTTGTCGTTTTCCTTTTGTTTGTTTTACGAATCGCCGCCGCATCAGCAAATCGCGACAAAAAGCATGCGAAGATCGTCTCTCTTAAGAAAATTTTCTTGGCATGAAAGATCGCGACCCACCGCGGCTTTATTGTCGTAGTGTTAGGGCCAAATCAATAATGTTTTATAATTTTTTTGTTGTCCTTCCACAATTTCTATCTATGATGCTGAGCGACAGGTAAACGGGCCAATATTCAAATTATATGTCACTCAACCATTCCTTCCCAGGTGTGTGGCTTATAATTGCGCTCGAGTCTTGAGTCTCTTGTTCATAAACCGCCGCCGCCTATGAGACGGGGGTGGGCTATCACGCCTGATCCAATTGATATGCAAATTGAACACATCTGAACCGTTCTCGGATATGGTCGTGATGATGGATGAGCTATTCTTTTCTGCGATTTCGAACAAGATGCTCAAGGATGGATGATTTAGCTATCTGCCGGGGAATTTTCATCGCAATACCCCGAGGAAAATAAAAGATTTAGCAAAAAAATGAAAAAAAAAATATTGAAATGTTCGGCAGGTTGTCTTCTAGTTTATTTTTCTCCAGAGGAGAGCTTTTAGCGTTAATGGAGATTCCGGAAAAGCCTTAATTGGCTGATCGGATTTATTGATATAAAACTAATTAGTTTCGAACTGTGGTTGATGACTACTTTTGAGGATTTATCACATTTGCGTGACTAAAGACATTTTTTTGTTATCTCAAGAAGGTACATGAAACTTTCGTTCTTGGAAAAGAGTAACAAAAACGCTTGCAGCGCTTATTCGGAGGTTTTTGTTGAAAACAAGTAATTTGGCATTTATAATTTGGCATAATCCGGAGCTATTTGTTTTAGCATTTTTGAAGATTTTATTTATATTAGTCCTGTTTAAGATATTTACGACATTGCCCTGGAGTAAAGTATGACTTTTAAAAGTTGGTATAAAAAGTGCAATAAAATAACTAACCGGGAGAGTAAAAGAGTTCTCGAAAACTCGAATGAAAGGAAAGTTTTATCCTGTAAAATTGTTCAAACCAAGGCCAAGGCCAAATTTCAAATCCATTTATCTTACCTTACGTTTAGTCATGTGTAACAAATGCGGTTTGATATGTAATAACATAATGATTCTTTTTATTTCAATAATAGTTATAATAATATATTTTTGTGTCACAGTATGTGTCATGTATGATGACATGTTATTAGTCATGATCGTGTCATGAGTCATGTTGTTTCACGTGTGATGTCAGTTGTCATATCATGTGTTATGACCTATGTCCTCTCATGTTGTGTCATGTATCGTGTAAAAATGTTTATTCGTGTTAATCGTTATTTGAAAAAATGGCTGTTAAGTATGAGGTAATCATTAAACAACAGGTACGTACATATGATATTGTGGCTGATTCGCCTCGCCGTTGATGGTGGTCTAGGTCATCTACAAGGTTTGAGATTGAGCTTATATATTTTTTTTTTTTTAAACCAATGTTGAAGTCTTTTGCCGTCAATAGCAAAAACACAGAGATATTTTTATGACATAGAAAAATAATACGAATTTTCATATCATATTAGGTCCTAAACCGCATCTAAAATTGTTGTTCTTGTGCAAAGACGTTAAGAACAGAATAAATAACTTATCCAATGGTAGAGGCATCAAGGAATTTTGATGTGATGATTTAGGAGTTATGATTAAAGCTCAGTTAATAATATTCATTCAGTTCTAAATTATATCTACTCAGTTTAAACTAGCTCATTTTTCAACACCAAACCAAAAAACTGATTTGAGAGATAAACAAAGTCTGTATTTAATTTAAAATATAGCCATCTATATTTAAATGCTATTAAATTCAAACCTAAAAACCGGGCCAAGTTAAAAATTTCCCAACTTACCCTTAACTCCACTATACGATTAAACACACTAAAAAACAGCATTATTGCAGACGTCCAAATCCATAAATACCTGAATTAATAGAACAGTGAACAATACCAGCATACCATACCATATCTTTCAAAATTTGTTTGCCATAGGCGGACTGTTACCTTTGCAATTTTCCCTCTTTAAAGGCGGTGTTTTTCCTATCGTCCCAAAGTTTAATTCCAAAAAAGGATTTTAGAATGGTCGCCTGCTTTGCCCCTAAAGGGTCTTCTTAAATTTTATGGATTCCACTTCTGGGAAAATTTTAAAATTTTCTAAGAAAACAAGACCTAACTAATTGGCACTAGCACGAAATTTCACACCTGCACCTGGTACCAGACTACTACTTGAAGGTAGTCGCAGCTGAACGAGCACGTCATATTCAGGACAGCTTGAGACGGTCATCCACCTTAAAATAGACTTCATCGAGGCGGTAGCCTTATTAGAATTCGAGTACTTTCTCATTATCATAAGTAATGAGAGCCTTCGTCGGTAAGAAAAACCCGGAGTTCGTCTTTTATAGGCCCTCTAGCGACGAGAGGGCGAATCACGGTAATAATAAAGGGCACATGATAGGGCCTAATTGGCACATTATTATGTTGGCACATTCATTGACACACATTTCCCCAACCGGAGAGTGAAGTGGTAAAATGCATCAACAGGCCAAGGGGGGGCGCCCCTGTCGCTGCCGGATGGGTGCATTAACCGGCAAGAAATTGCAGGAAACTCAGCGACGAACAGTGCCCCGAAGGTGGTCTCGGCGTGCTCGGATGGGTGCGGGAAAAGTCTAAGAAGTGCAATCTTTGCATCTTTGCCTTATCGGACGACGACAAGGCAACTGATGCTGCACAACGGCAATTACCTTCGCTGCATTCACTTGACCCAGAGCGGTTAATTCCGACTTTCTCGGCCACATTGCAGTCGTTAAATGCAAATTTCGAGTTTGCTGATTGCCGCTGTTAATTATAACTGCTTAGGCGGATAGGCGGGGGATTCCACGACTATTGGGGGGCGTCACAGGAGCTCTTCTTAATGAGTACTACGCCACTGCCCCCGAGGTGATGGCGCTAATTTTGCCGCCTCCTTCGACCCATACTGCCTGTGAATTTTCTCAAATTTTTAGGTTAATTAAAGACTGAAATTAGACGATTTGCCGGTCTGATGGCGCTCGAGAGGCATCTAAACTGGTCGAGATGGCGCGAAAAAAAAGGGAAATTCTGTGCCACCAGAAAAGTGTCAAACCGGTCAGTCCGCTCTTCTTTAAAGTACAGAATTTTCGTTCTTTTCCTGTTTTTTTCTTGTCTTACTTCCTCCACTGAAGTGGTCTTCGATTTAAGATTACGGGAGATTATGATTAACACTTTCCGGATGCATTGCTATTTAGCACGGAACTTGAAAATTAGCTCAAGAAATTATTTCTGTAAGATTTTCTTGGGCACCTGAAATGAGATAATCAGGTAAAGTTTTACTACCATGACCTGAATTTAATAAACACATTTCTAACTATAATTTTGTTCCACAAGTTATTTGTATCCGATACCACTTGAACACTCGATAGTTTACTTCGAAAATAATTTTACCTATCTAAGAAAGTTTGGTTCGTATTGTTTTAAGAAACAGAAAATAAAGGAGTTATTTACGGAAATGTGTTTTGATGATTGGGTTGAAAGGATTTGGTACTGAAATCGTATTCTATAATTAATCGGAAGGTTTAGCCTTTTCAATAAATCATCTAACTTTAAAAGATATTTAATAGTATTTATTTTATAGCATCTTTAAAAAGAAACCAGTCAATGGCCCACCCTTTAGATATTTGAATTCAATACAGTTTAGTGTAGAAGCGAAACTTGCGTTGATTATAAAGAAAAGAGCTGACTTTGTTGCTTTTTAAACTTGAGGTTCAAGACAATGGACATTAAGGCAGAGCGAAGGGGGGACTGAAGGACATCAGGGTGGACAACAGAAACATTTATTTTAACTTTAATCCGTGCGAACGCCCGACACTTTCCTGTCATTCCTGTGATGTAATTCCGGGAAAAGGCCAAAACGTGTCCGGGACAGGGAAGTGAAATTAATGGTCGTCCGTAATAAATGACGAATGTAAAGAGCCAGCAGAGATTTGACAACACTTCCGTTCTTCCGTCCCGACATTCTTTAATGGGCCTGCGACAGAGAGTCCGGAATTAGACCAGTGGTGTACGATGCTAACTCACATGTTTGTCGATCGTTAGCAAAAATGTATTTTTTCTGTTTTTTATCGTATCCCTGGATTCTGGACATCATGTCCTCGGACCGAATTAATGCCTCGTGCCCGCCCTCGAAAATCCTCCAACTCATCCGGTTGAATGCCTTCTACAGAAAATCTCAATTCGATAATTGCCATAAAAATCTGATAAACCCTTGAAACGGGGGAATCTGCCCTTATTTATGGCACTTGTTTACGTTTTGGGGGCTCCAATTCCAAAATTCAGTTCCGCACCGACGAAGGGACACTCGGCTAATTAAAGTGGCGATAAAGTATTTCGCGGATAATTGCCTCTTCGGTATGGCGAAAAGCGTGGCGAAAGTTTTATCCGAATTCAATTAGATGGCACAAAAAAAAAAAAAATTGGTGGGCAAAACTGGCCAACGAGAAATTAATTGGACCCTATCTGGAAGTGCTAGGGCGGAGGGGAGAGGGAGCGGTCGCTTGGATCCCCATCAGACGGCCTGCGGGCTTCATACGAAATTTTTGGCAAATTTTTATAAACTTTCTTTAGGTATGACGCGCATCTGGAGGCGTGTTATCTGAACTCTCATAATTTTAGGCAAATTAATGCGGGCTGGGGCGGTCTAGATAATTTCACAAAATTAATTCATGTCTAGACAATTTATTTACACCTTCGATAGTTTAGTAGCACTTTTGCTTTTGATTAGCCAGTTTCGAATTTTGACGAACTACTTTTTAACTAACTAAGAGGTGAAAATGCATCTTTTCATAACACAAACATCTCTCAGACTTGTGGTTTTTGCAGTAAGTGTCAGTTTATTTTTTGTGAGATTAGATGTAAGGAACGAGGCTTAAATAAGAAGAAACACAATATTTATTATTTGCAATTTGTTACTAATTAGGAAAGTACAGACGTATGTATATATATACTATATATACGCAACACTTATATATATATATATTTATATAGCGCCAAAATCTGGACAAATTAACAGTAATGTTAATTATACAAAAACGAAAATGTTTACACATTTTTGTTTTGCCATATCATTACATACATATTGTAGATATCGTCACTCGATGTACCAAATTACTTGTGTGAGCGGGCGCACCGTCTTGTTGGAAAACGTACGGCCTTCCAGATGATACTGTTTGTACCCAGGGCTTCACTACATCCTTCAAAACACGCAAATACACTTCTTTTGTTATGGTTTCCCCTTTTTGAAGAAGTTAGATGGCATCACATCGCCCTCATTCGAGACGACATTGAGCACATAAACGTTTGCTGGGAATTTTGTTCTGGATACGACAGGCATATGTTCTGGGTCATGGGCGAGCCATCGGTCATTTCTACGGTTGATTTTTGCATCAACAGTGAAAATTCTTTCATCAGGCTGCACTGTTCCGTAGGGTGCACAAAAGCAGATGACAGCGTTCAACGCGTTTTGCCCTGACGGTTTCAGAGAGCATCTGACTTTTGAGGTAAAATAAACATAGCGGAGATCCTCTCCAACGATTCGCCGCATGGATTTTTCGCTGACATCACTTCCTTTTTACCATTTCAATTTTCAGGAAAATATAAATTTAAGTGTTTAAAACGGACTAAAAAGTATTATATAATAATTTCTCGCAGATCCATACAGATTTATAAATTGTAAGTTTGTGATTGTGAATTTTAATGGCAATGAAAATACTTGTAAGATTTAAAATGAAAAACGTGGGTCAAAATTCATTTCTGACGTATCAAAAAATATATTCAAATTTATTTAACGTCAACCACCTTTTCACTTACCGGCCGATATTCGGTGCCCGGAAGGTAAGCGGAAAACACTAATGCCCTGAAATGTGGCTGCATGTCGGACCGATGGTCAGTTCTCACCTCTCTTCGAATGGCTTGTAGTCAGCGTTGATACAATAAAATGCCCATTTCACCAGGACACGGCTGAACCATCAGTGGAAAACGCTCACATCTTCCACGGTAATTTAACTTAATGGAACGGCTGTCCGTATGAAAATTTTATCGTAAGGCCCAAAACTGCCTTTCGGTATAAGGTCGGGGGGAGCGAAATATTGGGAAAACTGCTCCGAAAATATCCGCATCGTGTACCGATTCGCGGTGGGTAATTAAAATCCAGGAGAGCGGCACGATGGGTCTGATAAACTGGAATCGGGTCATTCTGACCCTACAGCGCAGGGTTTCTTTTTAGGCGGTGAGTGCCCAGGGGTCCGTATGGGTCAGGACTCCGCTGCTGGGGTCATTATTATTGCTGTGTTCATTTCCATGTTCCTTATTATTACCGTCGCATCCGCATGCAGAGCCACAGATAAAACTGGTGAGAGTTTTAATTCACAGGTACAAATTTCGCGGGCATCAACCCCTAGCATCCGCTTGTCCTCGTCATTTTCTCGCGCTTCTCGAGGTTTTCGCTTATCGTACAGCTTTTGTTTTTAAACATGCTCAAGAGTTAATTGACTGCGAAAGGAGTTTTATGTTCAGCGCGAATTCCCGCGAAATTTATTTGTTTTTAATGACTTTTTCAGGCCCTGATGCAAACAGTCGTTTGCGACGAAACAACCGGATCAACGATAGAAGATGATGGGCACAGCTCTGAAATGGACGCACCAACCTACCTTTCAGAAATTCAACAATCTGCACCTGAGAACGCCGCCGCAGCCGCCGCCGCCACTGGTGCAGGATCAGATTTCATAGCAAATGGATTATTTCCATTTCGTCCGGAAAAATATTTCCATCTCGATGTTTCTAAGAAATTTTTCCCATTCAGCGATTTTTCACTAACAATTGACAAGTGGAGGAAAAATCATCATCTAGACGGCGCTGGCAGTTACCTGGCAGGTGCTAATGGCCTTGGTGGTGCCTTCAAGGGGAAATTGAAGTGGAGCAACATTTTCAATTTTCCAAATATTTATTGGTGTACGAAAGGGAAATTTGGACTTAAACTCACTGCATTGAGTGGGTATGCTATTAAACATCCATATGTAAAAGATACAATGTTAAAAGATAAGAAATATTAAAGAGAAAATAAATAATTTTAATAGCAAATGTCATATTATATATAAATTAGGGTGCTTTTTTCCGCGACTATTTTTTTTTTTTTTTAGTCCCACCTCGAAATTTTGTGGCAAATACCTAAACAAAAATTCCCTGAAAAATTGAGCCCTTAATATTAATATTAAGTACTAGACCAAGGCGTATAAAGATTTCCCATATAAAATACACGTAAACTTTGATTATTTTTCTTCAAAACTCTACAGCTCAGAGGCATTTTATGGGATAATCTTGGTCAATGGTAGGATTTCTTCAGAATTAAATGCTCTACAAAAGTGTCCATTGCGGTGTAACTCTAACTCCCACCAGCGAGGTTGTACGGGTCACTAACCCCAATTTTTCCATGAAATTCTCGCTTTTTGCCCCTATTTCGTAAACAACTAGAGGTACAGAAAAAGTGAATATGACAAATTTGTAAGAAATTCTATTTCCTACAAAAAATTTGTGAACACCAAACCGCTAACATCGATATTTCTTGAGATATTGGACTTTGAAGTTGAGGTAGTGTTTCTACAATTTAGCTCAATAATCCAAGAAAATTCCACTCTACCTCAATTTCAAAGCCCAATATCTCAAGAAATATCGATGTTAACGATTTGGTGTTTACAACTTTTTTATAGTAAATTGAATTTCCTACAAGTTTGTCACATTCACTTTTTCTGTACCTCTTGTTGTTTACGAAATAGGGGCAAAAAGCGAGAATTTCATGGAAAAATTGGGGTTAGTGACCCGTACTACCTCGCTGGTGGGAGTTAGGGTTACACCGTAATGGACACTTTTGTAGAGCATTCAATTCTGAAGAAACCCTACCATTGACCAAGTTTATACCATAAAATGCCTCTGAGCTGTAGAGTTTTGAAGAAAAATAATCAAAGTTTACGTGTATTTTATATGGAAAATCTTTATATGGCTTGGGCTAGTACTTAATATTAATATTAAGGGCTCCAATTTTCAGGGAATTTTTGTTTAGGTATTTGCCACAAAATTTCGAAGTGGGACTGAAAAAAAAAAAAAATAGTGCCGAAATTCGTATATAAATAACTATAGAAAAACTTCAAAGTAGTTACATTGCAAATATTACTACAATAGTATAAAAACTTTTAATTATCAAATAGATCCATTTAATAATATATTTTAATAGAATATCTCATTAAAATATATAAGCTTGGTGTAAGAGAGCGTCATTCTGAGTTTTCGGCAGATACCGAAATAAAAATTTATTTATGTAAAGAATTTGGAGCACTTGGGCAGGGTATGAACATGAACACTTTCACGTCGTTTTCAGATTACTTTAGTTGGAGCCAAAAAAACAAGGTGCTCTTCTGTGCAAGAAAAATGCAAATCACATAAGTAGGTGCCTTTTTGTTGCATTTCACTTTCTTATAAGAAAAGAACAGAGGTGACCTCAACCCGTTCGAAGATAAACGCGACATTTTTACGAAAACCAACTGAAAATATAAAATACCTTTCCCCGGATTATAGTAGAAAGCTGTAAAACTGCCACTGCGGTTAACCGAGGTGCGATTCGGCGGTTGTTCGCCGTACAAGCGGCACACCACACCTGAAAGTGGCCAGTTATCTGCATTGATGAACGATGTCAACCAGGTGGGCCAGGTGTAGTGTTGCCAAACATACTCTTGAACTCTTTGTAGACATACGACGCATAGTTTTACTTTTTTCAAAATAGATTGATTTTTATACTTTTATTCAGTACTCTATGAAAATGTTTTCCATAATATTTATACGTTTTATTAATTTTGGCATTCTTTCACCTTTAAGTACCATTGAATGTTCATACAAAGAGTTGTAAATGTGGCTTAAATGTGCATTTGTGATATTTAATTTGTTACAAGATTACGAATTGGCATATAAAAATATCCTATCAAGCCACATTTTTGAAAAAAATAGGTTTGAAAAATATAAAATACCGAATTATGACCGCTACAGATACCAATTGAGCAATTTGAACCATGTATTGATCGAAAAGCGATCAGAATGCGCCAGAAGACACGGGAAAGTAATCTTGCACCACGACAACACCTTATCACTCACAGCGGAAGTGGTCAGAGACATAATTTCTGCACTTGGTGCCCCAACCACTGCACTCACTGGATTGGGTCCCTTCCAACTACCACTTGCCCTTAACTTGTGATCAATGACATACACAATTTCTATGCAGCACTTCAGCAATTCGTTCCTACACTACTCGCAAATGAAACGTCTTTTCTTGAAGAAATTTATCTTAAAGAAATATTTAACTGGATTTAACAGTCACACGCATACTATTTTGTCTTTGTTCTTTTTAATAAAAAAATGTAACTTTTATTTTCTAATATTTTTTTTTATAGTACGCCTTTGTACTAATCTTTCTTCATGCGCATGTTATGGTAACCCTAGCCAGGTGGGGCCGAGACGAGCTAGACTCTGGGGATTTCTCGCGGAGCATATGAAATATGGCAAAAATTCGAGACATGCACTTCCATTCCGTGCTCTCGCGTGTCACATGCGGGGTGTACAGAAGTCGTGGGAGTGAAGTAGCACGCCGCAACCGCCGCGCCACCGGGTGTACTCCGCAGTTTTCTGGACCGCGCTGTAGGTGACCCGCATAACTTGGATCCAATTTGCTGCCCATAAAAGTTTAATGTTTGGTTTCTGGGACCAATTTGTCTTTTTCTTGTTCATTTTATGTTATTTTTTCTTTATGCTGGCCCAAAATTTTTGGCTCTCCGGGTCTTGTAGCGTGCCATGTTGTGCACTTTTGTTGTTTTTGGCTAGTTTCAGGTCCTAGGTTCCAGGTCACGGATGTCAGCTAGTGCGCCATGCTAACACACATACATACATAAGGCTGTGGACTCGATTTTTGCGATGCGGGTCCCATCGCCTGCAGCATATGACACCGCCATTCAGCTCTAAATGACATTACAAGGTGCAGCTAAAATGCAGGCACGTGGAAAATGCAACATAAAAAAGTCTCTCGGATTCAGAAACATGAAACATGAAAATGGTACTCCCGTGAAATTAAAGTGCCGGCGAAAAACCGGGTCGGTTTTGCTCTGCCCTGGTACACCCGGCTCTGATGTTGCTTGCTGCTGGAGCTCCTCTTTTCAAAGAGCCTCGGCCTTTTTTCATGCTTTTTATTAAACGTTTTTTTTATTACTTTTTGTTTTCCTCAATTTTTTGTTTTTGTTTTTCGTCAGCCGGGCGCTGAAAAGAAATTCTTTTTTGGGAAGATCCAGCGGGTCATAATGTGAAATAATATGGAAGTATAACAGCTATAAAATTAGATGAGATGAACTCGTAAATTGGCAGGAAAATTAGTTGCACTCCTCGTTGGAGCTGAATGAGAAGCAGGGGGCCGAGGGAGGGGGTAGAGCATACTTTCACTCTATAAGAGCTATCTAGATACATAGATGTATGTATGTATGTCAGGTCATGGGGGTTTCAGCTGATGGGCAATTTGGGCCACCAAGTGCATTGTTTACAAGTCTGCATGCAGTGTGTTTGTGCTCGTATAACACCAAAAGTGGGCGATTTTTAAGAGTGGAAAGTAGCTTCAATAGGGAACGGAGTCTTTCTTTATGTTTCAGTGATAAAGAACTCGTCCAAAGAAAAGGCCAAATTATGCAAATTACTCGGATGCACAAGAAGTTTTTTCAATTCATTATTTACGGAAACATTTTGACATTATGACATTTCGAAAATTTGTGCTTGTGTGGTAAATCGAAAAACCTGTATATGTAGAGTAAACATTATATATATAGTATTGCCCTTAAGAAATTGGGATGCATTCTCTCTTAAAAACATATTCCTTTTCGAAGAAGTAGACATCAGATCACTTTGGTTATTAAGATATAGTCGCCAAACTTCACCCCCGATCCTAATTTCGTCCCCTTGTCTGCGAATATAAAAAGGACCATCTCAAATGAATTCCTGCAACTAAAAATATTTGATTTTTCATCACGGTTGCTTGGGTTCGTAGTGTTTTTGGAAAATATGAAGCGGTCGCATGATGGCCGCATGACGTCGGCATAGAGTAGAAAGAATTTGTGTAAACAATTTAACGATCGCACGCTCGGTAGGTAGAAACGAGAAGACGCTGGAACAATTATACTATCTACACTAATTTTATAAAGAGGAAAGATTTGTATTTTTGTGTGCATGTTTGTAATGAATAAACTCAAAAACTACTGTGCCGATTTCAAAAATTCTTTCACCATTAGAAAGCTACATTCACCCTGAGTAACATAGGCTATATCCAATTTAGAAATTCAAGATGGCGGATCCAATATGGCGACCTATATTTCTCGATTTCAACGGATCTTAATGAAAATTAGTACAATGATTGTTTTGAAGTCACTGATTTTGAATATTACCAAAGTTTACAAATTCAAGATGGCGGACCCAATATGGCGACCAATATCTCTCGCTTTCAATGGATTTTAATGAAAATTAGTACAATGATTAATAATTTGAGGTCACTGATTTTGAATGTTATCAACATTTACAAATCCAAGATGGCGGATCCAATATGTCGACGAAGATTTCCCGATTTCATCGGATTTTAATGAAAATTAGTACAATGGTTATTCTGAGACCACTAATTCCAAATATTGTCAAAATTTGTAAATCCAAGATGGCGACCAAAATTTCTCGATTTCAACGGATTTTAATGAAAATTAGTACAATGATTATTGTGAGAACACTTATTTTGAATGTTATCAAAATTTCCAAATCCAAGATGGTGGATCCAACATGGCCACCACTCACTAGAATGTTGCGATTTCGACGGATTTTGATGAAAATTGATACAATGATTGTTCTGAGGCCACTAATTTCGAATATTATCAAAATTTGCAAATCCAAGATGGCGGATAAAATATGGAGACCAAATGTCTCGATTTCAACCGATTTTAATGAAAAGTAGTACAATGATTATTCTGAAGCTACTAATTTCGATTATTAGCAAAATTTCCAAATTCAAGATGGCGGATCCAATATGGAGACTAAAATTTCTCGATTTCAACAAATTTTAAGGAAAATTAGTGCAATGATTATATTAAGGTCACTAATTTCGAATATTATCAAAATTTGCAAATCCAAGATGGCGGATAAAATATGGAGACCAAATGTCTCGATTTCAACCGATTTTAATGAAAAGTAGTACAATGATTATTCTGAAGCTACTAATTTCGAATATTAGCAAAATTTCCAAATTCAAGATGGCGGATCCAATATGGAGACTAAAATTTCTCGATTTCAACAAATTTTAAGGAAAATTAGTGCAATGATTATATTAAGGTCACTAATTTCGAATATTATTTAGATTTAGAAATCTAAGATGGCGGATCCATAAAGGGGTTTTCGGATTGAAACAATTTCTAGGATATAACAAATTAGAACATTTGAGAAGTGTTTAATTAGTAAATATTTACCCAATGCCGGGTGAAACCGGGTAACCCAGCTAGTAATTTATAAATTAGTTCAGCCGAAGGTGCAGAACCTCATGCGGCCGTGTTGTGGTCTTCTTAAACATTTTAGATATTTTTACTCGGCTAAGAGAAATTGTTCAAAAGTAGAAAAAGTAAATTTAGAAAATATACGTATGCAAACCGAATTAATCTCCGTGGGCGACAAAGGAACTCATTGGACGGAAAACCTAAAAAAGACCTTGGTTCAATCTTTTAAGCCTCACCCAAAATTATAAAAGTGAATACTGTTAAGAAATCAATTTCGTTCAGTTTTTGCAATAACGGAGCTTTTAAATTTTGATATTCTTCTTATTCACAGTTCCCAAACTCATAACTTACAAGCTTATCGGCTTAAGAACGTAAAATGTATGTATAAATTAAATATTTATAACATCGAAAGCTAAAAATCAGCCAAAACGAAAAAGATTGTCATGAAAAAAGACCAATAATGGCGCTAAACATTGTAAATGTAGACAAAGTCAAGCTTTCCGTCAGTTAAATGAATTATTGCTTACAAGCGGGGCAAAATGTGACCATTTCTCAAATATCAAAACTGCATCCTGCAGATATTCCGCCAGCCTTGAACTATTGCACTGTGGGCGAAATTTATGTCAAATCTTCACAATCAAAATTTATGGTCGTCCTAACTAATGACACAATCTGTTCTGATGGACTTTTATTTCTGATTTCGGTCTGGAAATTTACGACATCTTGACGGTCAAAACGCAAAAACAATCGTGCTATATTCTGGCAAAATCAAAATCAAGTTCCCTGCACCAAGAAGAAGAGATCTCACCTCAATTAAATTAAATCAATACGAAATTCTGCAGAGCACCTAGTTTTCAACAAAATATATATTATTTCGAGATGGAGCGCGAATATTTTTCCATTTTTTGTTGCTCCTCGCAACGAACGTCTTTGGAAACGGTGGCGATAAAATTGCACTACCGCCCGGTGGAAAAACATCAATAAACCTTAATGGATCCTTCCGTCGTCGATTTTTCGATACGAGGTGAATCCATTAGGTTTAATCGATTCGAGGACAGGCTACTGCTTGGAGCCCGATCCGGTCATACAAAATACAAAGGAGATAAAAATTTTCCGATAGCAGATAAATCTGATTTTAAAGAATAAAGAGCTTAGCGAGGAATTGAACAGCTCCGCGTCTGCAGGGTTGCTTATTCTGACAGCTGGAGACGACATTCAAAGGAGATTATTGTCTTTGCCGGGATCTTCAAGGTAAAACGATATTCAGTTAGTTCTTACAAATGCAATAAAATCAAAGAAATCTCTCTGAGTCACTCAAATCACTTTGTATAGTTTCAGTCACGCCATTATAATTCTTAAGGAGTTTTTTCCCAGTTTTTTTTGCGAAAGAAAAACCCAGTGACTTTTTGTACAGTTTTTCGTTTTCTACCTGACAGCACCATAAATATTTTGAGTTGATTTCAGATTAATTTTATCATCAAAGTATTGCGTCGACGAATCTTCGAACCTCATATAAATAGCTCAAGAAAAGGCGAATATTCTTGATTTTCTGCTGAGAACTTTTAGGAACTAATTTTTAAAACACTAATTTTTAAATTTTTAAAATATATATACTAATATTTGGTACCGTAGTTAGAAGGCCTATATACTTAGTATTATGTACAAAAAATTTCATAGAAACATGTCAACAAACAAAAAAGTTACAGATTTATGACACGAAAAACGTTCGCGACGCCCCTATTTCTTGTCACAGTGTCATAAATTTTAATAATCAAACGACATAAAACGACTAATAAACTTTGTGAATTTTGAGATGTTGCTCGTGCTGAATTTATTTACTATCCAATTTAGCGTGGCACAAAAAAGATATTGGTTTAACATTAGTCTGTTTTCTTAAAAATCGTCATACGCACACTTTAGCCACTTTTGGACATTCACCTTAGACTTTCAAAGCAACTTTTGACCTGCTTGGAGGAGATGCCGATAACATTTTGTGAATTTTTACCGAAAACCATTTCATTTTTCCGGTCATCTTCTGGAACTGATATCACTTTTTATAATTGGATCACTTTGGAAAAAAAAAAAAATGTATTTTTCTTATCATCTCAATCTGCACACTTTTGCAAACCTGTATCAATACCTCAGACTGAACGTAAGCAAAAAAATATTCTTTTTATGTAAAATATGCAAAAGAATCGTGAAATTGGGAGATCAAGTTTTATTCGTTTATTGACATCGCTTAGTCATCGTTTGTAAAAATTTTAAAAGCGACCTTGTTTTCGACGATCGATTGAAATGGGCCAATTTAGAGTGCGAAATATTCCATTCGGAATTTCTGGAATGTTGTGAAATTTATTTAGATTGAAAAATCAAGATTTTATAATAATACTTAAATTTTAAGTGCTAGAATGGAGGTAACTCATACATCTACTAGGTTGATATGTATCTACGTTTTATTTAATAATCTAGGTCTATAACACTATCACTACACTATAATACTCTACATATAAAAAACTTTCGATTGAGCTTACTATATATTTGATACCTATAATATTCCCAAAAATGTTAACTCTGTTATTGTTACAGTGTATAAGTGTAATATAAATATATTTTATTTCAAACAAATTAATGCCGTAGATATTCAACAAGATCTTTCTTTAACCAGTTAACTGTGGCGCCCTCACTTAAAAGTGCGCACAGTTTTGTGTCGTCAGAATCGAGCCATGACGAGTATATTCGTCAATCACAGAATAAGTTGCGCTGGTAAGATATTGGATGAAAAAGATGGGTTTATTTTATAAAATTGAAAATTTTATTACTAATATTTACTTCTTTTATGCCTCTCAGTTCATGTGCTTTGTATTTAGAATGGTTTTTTGTTGACATTCATGCAATGCAGCCCCTTTCTCTGCCCAACAGCTTCCAATTCTTTTATAAAATCTGAATTATTTTCAGACTGACAAGAGTTCTTGTAGTTTCATATTTTTTGGTTAACATCTAAAAAACATTATCATCGCACATAAATAAATTCATTATGCGAACTGGTAAACTTTTACAAACAGTGCATACCGGGACGCATGAGATCATCTCAAACTGTTTATATTTTCTACTTGTTTGTTTTATTCCGGTATAGTCTCAAAATATTCTAAACATCTTTAAATTTGAGAATATGTTTTGTTTTTCTCAAAAATTGCAATTTAAATAGCCAATGGTCACTGATTTATACGCATGACGAGTATACTCGTCAATACACAAAATTTTGCCACTTCTCCATGACAAGTATACTCGTCAATCACAGTTAACTGGTTAAAATAATACCACATAGTAGAATTATACCATGTAAAACCATCAGTGTAACACTGAAAATCTGTCACAAGAATGGTAACAAAATAGAAAAAGATGTTTCTTTAATGGGAAAGCAGCATTTTGAAACTCTTCATTAGCCATTTCAATAAGCCGACTTCTTTAATTTGATTCTGTCAATAAAATAGTGGGAATTTATGAAATAATTTCATTTTCATATTCTCCTTTGACAAAGTGATGAAGAATCTATAATTATGTAAAATAAAGAAAATTAGGCAAGTATATCGTCCGGGCAAGCGATTGCTGTCTTTCTAAGATTAAAAACTTTTCCAATTAAAAAACTCAATCTTAAAATAAGAAAGTTTCACCTCTCACTTACCTTAATGACGTTGGTCTTGAATGTGTCACACTATCATTTCGATTTGTATCAAAATGATGGTGTAATGTCAAATGTGTCAATGGTATACTACTATACAGGGTGGGTTTTATCTTGAGACAGTGAAATATCTTCATTGGATCTCATTATTTCGAAAAAAGTTTCAGACAAAAGTTTCAAGGTTTCGAGGGGATGAAATAATGGTTAACTTGAACTTAATCTTGACATCGTCCTTCAAGGTTATTTGAAGGTGACTTCAGAAATTTAAATTTTAAAGGGGAGCAAATTTAACTTTTGACCTTCACTTCGTGCTTTGACCTTGAACTTCAAGTAAATGTTAGTTCAAGGTTAAAGACTTTTTCATACGGGAACCCACATTTTTTACCACTGGAAATGATAAGGAGCCAAATTGTTTTTTTTTTTTCCACGATCTTGTAGTTTGACCTTTAAAAGCACTTAAATCGGTGTCCAGGAAGTAGTGCGCCAAAATTAAGGGGATGGTAGCTTGGGTCATGACCTACCAGAATATCAAAATATGACCTTAGTGAAAACCTCATGTAGCTACGAAGGTGAGCTGTCGGTGAGCTGCAGGTCAGAATTTGTCATTCTAATTTTATTTCCTTAGAAAATATAGAGAAAAACTCCTAAAAAGAATAGCATAACAAAAAATTGTGTTGTTATTCTCCTTATTAATTAATAGAAGTTACATTAATATTTAGATTCTTCGAACTTTCGTCACAATAAGCTACTACAAGCCCTACAAGTCTCTAACAATGTAATAGAAGCGTGGCGTTGTATAAATAAATATAAGTTTCGCCTACACAATCAATTAAGTAGGCCAGGAATTCGTTTTATGCTCATATAATCTCGTAAGAAAAATCCATTACGAAATAAGACATAATAAGATATCTTTTGTAAGTACTTAAATAAATGAAGGGAATGGTAACTTTCCCAAAAATATAATAAAATAATTAGTTGAAGGCTTATTAGTGACTATAACGACCGTCTGAGTGATTTCGTCACAACGTCTATATTCGTTCTTCACAGAGAACATTTTC
This sequence comes from Dysmachus trigonus, assembly GCA_949715965.1. Classification (NCBI taxonomy): domain Eukaryota; kingdom Metazoa; phylum Arthropoda; class Insecta; order Diptera; family Asilidae; genus Dysmachus; species Dysmachus trigonus. Next base: position 3,935,862 of record OX454323.1, on the reverse strand, counting down.
ATCTCAGAAATTGTTCAATATTCGTAAATTTGGGCATTCGACGATTAAATTAAGCAGAAGTGGAAAAAATGCTTCGTTTTAAAGAGGTTACAACTTTGCCCGCACCCTGAGAAATGAAAATGGACACAATTTTCGAGAACGCCTTCAAAAAAGGGCCAGAAAAAAATATCAGCTCATTGTGGAGTGAACTTTTACTGCTTTCACGTAATAGCAGGCAGGTTAATAAAAAAAGTTAATTAAAAAAACTCCCGGCCAAATTTTCATGGAGGTTTTTACAGCAGTGGGAGAGTCGTTCGTTACCGTTAACGACGCAATTCTCAATTTTACGAACGCCCCCTAACGTACGCCCGGAAATTTGCTTAAGAGCGCAAACCCCTTAAAGTATAGTATCTGATTGTAATAAAAAAAATTATTCATAAGCGCAATTCAGAATTTGGTTTATGGGCTCGAGGCATCGACCAAACACCGCGTTCCTACCCCCCATTCCATACCTTCCTGTCGCCAGATGATGACGACATTATTTCACCGACAACCAGAGGTACATGTACTTACTTACATATATAAGGGCGCTCGCCGGAAAAGGCGCCCGAAGTCGAAATAAACCATAGCGCCGCTGCTCTTGTCTCCTATTGGAGTTCATTTTCCTATCTATGCCATTTTTAGGGAAGGGTGGGGGTTTTTGGGGTGTTGTGGATGGGGCCAGGGAGCCACTCGGAGCGGCAGTCAAAGCAAATAAAATTATGGTGCCATAAAAATTAGAATAAATTAGAATCATATCATGAATACTTATTAGGACGGGCGTTCGGATTGTGCCGAAATTTAGGAGGGGCCCTTCTTCATCAACCAGTAGCTGTATAGGTAGTAGTAGTCTTTGGCCGGTGTCTCCCAGGGCTATCTAGGGCTCTGGAGCTCTAGGACAAGGAATGGAAGACAACGCGCCCACTCTGGATCCTCGATGGTGAAGGAGTCAATAACCATTGCACGTAAATTCCTACATAAATTCCAAAGAAGCCCTTCCGCAACGGCACGAAGTGAGCTCCTTCTTCGCCAGCTTTGGCGGAAAGGATGTGTGGCCCGTGGTGCCTTCTGGACCTTCTTATTTGGCGGCTGAGATTTCTTCCTTTTTTTCTGTTTTTTTTTTCTTTTCTACGACGACAGTGACAGTGCCAGGAAGCGGACGGAGAGAGAGAGGGAGAGTATTTTTATGAGCCTCCCAATTTCTAGCCAGTGCCACCGACCAACCTTAAAATACCACAGACGAAATAATTTGCTAAAACACTGGGTCTACATAAGGTTCCTAATGCTTCCCTTATGCTAAGAGGGGGACATAAGAAAAGCGAAATGGACCTCCAATACGCAGTGCCCGGAGCATAAATTCCTGGCGCCCGGAGGTGAACTGAATTTTCAAACAGGGAAATGTCTCAATCAATTCCACTTCGGTCCCGGTGTAATGGCCTGTGTCCGGCTATCCAGGAGTTGAGTTATTAAAGCAGGGAACAGCCGTTCCTGCTTTACTTCGGGGAGCCGACCTACTCGTAAATTTCCAACAAAAACGGGAAAAAAATAGGAACCCAACTCCACTCCACACTCAAATATTATAGGGCCCGAAAAGTTTTCATTTTGTCCTCTTCTGAACGGGCCCTTTGAATGAGAATCGCTTTATGTGCCGAAGTTATTCTATATAACGTCTAAAACGGAGGTGGGCGGCTACATTAATTTTTTTTTTTAATTAAACATCTTCGATATAGTCGAAATGAGATGTACCTTAGAATATCTTTAGCAAGTTAGATGTGCCCTATAGATTTGATGATCTTGCCGCTCCCATGGGAATGGTGCGGCACGTGCCAACAGGTTTATTGGGAAACTTCAATGTTCTTTTTTTTTTGGTTTTCTTAAAGAAACTCCATTACTCGAAGGATGCGTGCTTGGAGAGAACTTCATTGCCTGCTCCGCAGATAATGGAATGTTGTTTTTTTTTTTAATCAAGCGAAAGAGACATGCCTGTGCGACGCGATAAAATATAGAACAGCGGTTTTCGAAACTTTGTTACATTACGTTTCCTTGTTTTCCTCTACGTGAGCTATCGCTTTTTTAGATTCAAATGTTTGGCAGACATTGCTATATTTATTTCTTTATGCTTATGTCTAGATAGTTTAATAGGGAGAGTTCTTAAAATGCTTTTAATTTTTTAATAACAATAAATTAAAAGAAACTGCCAAAATTTGCCCTAAAATGTAGAGATAAAATAATTAATGGCTTAAAAAATGAAACGATATATTCAGAAGAACATTTACAACATCTTATCAAGTCTGATAGCAAAATTATAATTGGGTAATTTGAATAATAGGAATAATAAACCATCCTGTGACTTTATCAGAATAATAATATTTATATATGTATATTGTTAAAATTAGCTTAGCTATTCTAAATTTTATTATCATATTGATCTATGAGTGGTCAAAACCTGTCTATTCACAATACTTTATCCTTGCACGTCAAACTTAAAAAATATGCAGGCATTTTTTTCGTTAAAAATATTAGGCTGCATTCTGCATAAAAATTGCAACATTGTAAATTATCTTCTACGCATATTTGCGTTACTTTAAATAACTTTTCTTATCTCACTATGTTCGACTATTCCCAAAAATGTATATATATATAGGGGAGAGCGGGGCTGGAAGTTCCCGGGGTAAGTTGTTCCGACAGCAATAACTTTGTAAGGTAAAGAGATAGCAATACATGTGATGTGCGTCGTTAAAGCGTCAGGTGACCCGCCACGTCGGCAGTCATTTTAGTTATTCCGTCAACAACGGTTGAGTGGCTGTGTGCACGTAGCTGTCAAAACATCACGTAAGTAAATTTTTTCGTGTTTAAACTATATGGTCTATCTCTGTGTATTATAGACCGATTCATACGTAACTCTCCTAAATTGTAGTGACATTGGTAAGGTATATTATTGGATAAGTATTTTTATAATTGATTATATTAGTTTGCCAGTATGTCAGTCTTCGTATATAAACGTAATTTGGGGCTACAAGTTCCTTCCTGACGGGGCTGGTTGTTCCCGGAACAACTTACCCCAATTTACCTTCAATCGTATACCTAAAATTCATAAGACCATATTTTTTTATTTTAATGATGAGAAATTACAAACGTAAGACAGAGAGAGGTAAAGCCTCTGATACATTGTTGCGTCGAGCTGCAGATGCTGTTATCAAGGAGGGAAGACCTGTTAAAACTGTGGCAAGAGAGCTTGAAATTTGCCACGTGACGTTACATAGATTTGTTACAAAATTGAAAGATGGCAAAGTTCCTACCATAGGTTATAAATCCAGGTTAGTTTACCTTGGAACAGGAAAAAAAAAATTTGCAAACTACATTTTAAAGTGTTCCGCAATATACTTCGGTCTTCTGCCCGGAGAGGTGCGAAAACTCGCATATGAATGTTTAGTTATGAATCTGATAAGATTTATAAGTTTATAGATCTCAATTATAATTTAACTAAGTAAAGAAACGTTTATCTGGAGCTCACCATTTATGTTTTGTTATTTTTTAAAGTTAAAAAAGTTAAAAAAGTTTATCTGGACCAATAATGTTCTGTACCAGTAATATTTTGTCATTTTTTAAGTTTATTTGTGCATTGAATAAACATTACATACATAAATATATAGAAATGGTTGTTTTATTTCAGAAAACCTATGTTATTCTGACAGTTTATTGTCATAATCTAAGCGGAACAATTTGCCCCAAAGGTGGAACAACTCGCCCCAAAGCGGGGCTGATTGTTCCGCTCCGAAAGTTGACAAAAATTTGCTTCTGTAAAAAAAACTATTGAAATATTAGTAGAAATGACTATAATATTACAAAACCCGATAAACATCCATTCAATATTTGCACATGTTGAAAATGAAAGCTTTCATTTTTATAATAAAATTTCATGTTATTTGAAAATCGGAACTTCCAACCCCGCTCTCCCCTACACTAGTTTTGAGGGTCACTGGTTACGAATTTGCTATCAGATTTTCGTAATTTAAAATGGCGGATCCAAGATGGCGGACAATTTTTTGCAAAATTTTCAATTTCTTCGAAAAAAAAGTGGGTATCCGGATTTTTTGGGGTCACTGATTACTGATTAAATTCCTGCATATTTTTGAAATTTAAGTCCTAATAACACGTTTTATGCAAATTATTGCAGTAAAAAGTTGCATTTTTCGCATTAAATCAGTTGTTTTTCGAAAAAAAATTACGTGAAATAGGTATTTATTTATTTTATAATTTTTTTATTGAAGAATTGACCACCCCTTCGATAAAAATAGTTCACTATTCTGAATGTTTTATTTCTTTTGTTGTTGTTTTCTTAAATTACATAAAAGTGTGACGATAACTTCTGACACCAATTTTTCTTGTTATGAACTTCTGACACCAATTTTATCGAACAGTTTGTTTTAATTAAAAGTACTTATTAAGATTCTTCGTTTTTTCCCAGCTTATTTACACATGAACTCAATTAGTTACAATTATTCCATATAATATCCTGCCTTTGACGTTAATATGTCTGTAAATAATCGATAATCAAAATTAATTGAAGTGTGTTAATTTTTTGAGTGACATTTGTTTACATTATGGTGTCCCCATAGTTCCCTTTTGATTTCCACAGGGACCCAGAATTTTATGGATGGTAGATTTTGGATGGTGCAATTGTTAATGTTCAGAAATATGATAATGCTTTTAATAAACTAATTTCTTTCTGGGAAAACCAAAATGATGTTTAGATAATTTGAGAAGGGCATAAATGCTTTAAGATAAACTATTAACTTTTTTTGGAACTTCTAACGCAGTATTTTGTAGAGTTGTTTACGTCCTTTCGATTTATTGTGAAATTATTCTTTATTATCCTTTATTAGAATTTTGAAAGCGTTTGTGTAGTCAAAATTGTTTTTTATATAGAAAAGTTCGTTATATTAGAGCTACTTGAGAGTACTTTAATAATTTAATAATTTAGGGTTTCTTTATTGTCATTGACATTGTAAAGATATGTACTATATACCATATTTATAATTCTTATAACGAAATTAAACTTTCGAACGTACGCTAATTATAAACATTACTCTTTTGCTTTTAACAAATTTACACCATATCTGCTGTACAGTAGAACGAATATCAATATCATGGATGCTGGAATACAAACAAATTGAATTCCCTCCTCGAACGAATCCATTTAACCGGAGCGATTGAAAGTTTTTATTATACAAAATTAACTTGGACATTTGTTGTATAACTTTCATTTCAGCAAAAATCCACAATATTCACTCCATCCGCTGCAGTCCCAAATGGGGCCACGAGTAGCAAAAACTCCAACCTTATTCGCGAATATTGGCAAGCGATGGCCAGGGGTGGAGTTAGGAGTAACATAGACTCAGTTGGAAATATGTTGGGGCATGTGAGTGGCGCTCGGGGCGCATTTATTGATCATTTGTCAGCGTGTCAAGGGTCAACGATGGACAAATTGAAACATTTCGGAACCCCACCGTCGTCGTCGTCTGAACCCTTCACAATTTTTTTGCCCCAAGATGGAAGACTGAGTCTGATCTAACCTAAAACCAAAGGGAAGTCGCATATCATTGGCCCTTTAATATTCCACTGTCGCGCGGATTTTAAATTGTGTTCGGCCAAAAATAAATGTCTGCAGAGCGGGCACGACGTAAAAACGGTGAAAAGTGCATCCCAACGCGGCCGATTGTGGTTGGATGGAGCGGCGGAGGGGCCAATTTCACCCTTTCTGGGCAGGGGATGTGGATAGAAGTGAATAGAATTGATAAAAACTTTTTTGGCGTTCGTGGAGCAACGTGGCGGAGTCGTGCTTACCCTTAATTGCTTACCACCTTTTAAATCGTGGCAATGTTTTTGGATTGGATGAAGTTTGTGCAATTTTCGGGGGGAGTTCGGATTTCACAAAATGTTTAGTAAATATAGGGTAAAATTTGGTTATTTGTGCGAGAGATTTAAAAATATATAATTGAATGTATTCAAGAGTATTATGTTTCTTTATTAAGGGGACATTCCACCTTCAGATTTCAAAAAAAAAAATTATTTCATTGGGTTATTTTTAATAGAAAAAAAGGAGATATCTTAATGAAACTTTGCATACATGTTTTATTGATCTTTGAGTTTACAAAAAAAATTTTTTTTTTTTTTTTTCATTAATATCGTCTGCTATGATTTTTTGAAAAAAAGTCCAAAAAACGGCGGCGTGCACGCTAACTCCAGTTTGGAAAGTCTTAAAGAAAAAAAAAAAACAGGATTTTAATCAGCATCAAATCGTCCTTGGAATGAACTAAAAGAAAAAAATTTTATTGAAAATTAACAAAATGGCGGCTCTTTTTCGAAAATTTAGATTTTTTTAGCCCGAAAAAGGGTCGTAACTCAAAAACTTTAATGCCAATTTTTTTATCCGTAGTTCATTCCAAGCAGTAACATGTGTAGAACAACATATTAAAATTTCAGAATGATCGGATAAAAACTTTTTCTGGAATCATGCACGCCAACTTGAAAAACGTTGTTTCGAGAAAAACGCGTTTAAAGTTAAAATTAAATATTTTTTGTAATAAATCTTACCAAAATTTAATCTGCAATGCCTGCACCATACATATTTTTTTTTAGATTTTTAGTTTCATATTATTAAAAACTTCTTCAGCGTTCATTAACCTTTTAAGGACGGGGAAAATTACGTTAAAATTGACCTTTTATTAGACATGAATATTATAAATATATTCAATGAACTTCTTATGTGGAGTCCCCCCCCTCCTTGCTGGTCGATATATCGACCAGGCCCGTCCGCAACGGAAAGTCCCATGTAAAAAATTTGGCGCGACGGTTTGAAAGTATTTTTCTAGGTAATTTGATGCGCTGAATACGGGAAAAATCGTGAAAATTTCAATTTGTGACCTTGAATTCACCTTGCAGATGAGTTTCGCGATTCGTGGTACTATATTTTTCGTACTCAGTACATAAAAAAAGGTAGGGATGCCAACTTTCAGGGCGAAATAGCAAACAAATATGTGACTTTGAAATAGCAATTTTCAAGGACAAGGATGCCTTCAGGAATTTTTATACTCTTTTTCCCATATTCAGCGCATCAAAAAATGTAGGTATGCCAACTTTCAGGGCTTTCAACAGAAAAAAATTGACATTGAAAACCGCCATTTTCAAGGTCAAGGATGCTTCCAGGAATTTCTATACTATTTTTCCCATATTTAGCGCATAACATTTTCCCTGAAAAACATCAAATATTATGTGTCCTCTGGCTGGTCCATATATCGACCACTCCCGTCCTTAAAAGGTTAAACATATTCCATCAATAAAAAAAAATCAAATTTTTGAAAATTTGAAGGTGGAATGTCCCCTTAATTGGAATCTATTTAAGCCGATTTTTAAATTCATTTTTGAATACTTCGTTTCAGAAAGTCCAACAAAAAATGTATTGTTTATCAGTTTTATTTATAAAAACTATTTATTCAAAATAAAATATATTTAATTCTTTTAGAGTATCGCAAAATAAGAGATACGTAGTTTTTTTTTTATCTACGGATACGCACATTTAGGGGATGAAAACTACCCCTAAAGTTTACAGCCAAAAACAGTTTTTCATAAATATTTCAAGTTCTAATAAACTTTTTCGAATGAAACAAAATGGAAATGATGTCTGATAAATATACTAACCTTTTCTAAGTAATCTGGTTCCCGGGGGTGGCAACCCTTATTTTTTATTGCAGAAAAACGATTTTTTTTTATAATTTGGCGTCACAAAAATAACAGTTTTAGTTAAAAATCATTCAAAAATTTTTTTACATACGATTTTGAAAAATAAAGTTGACGTGTTTTTGGGTTTTCTTAAAAAAAGCTCCTTAATGGGGTAAACAACCCTTAGCATTAATACATAAATGATGTATATTCTTTCAGACATCAGATTTTTCGTGAAAACCAGTATTAAGGGGTTTTTGGAGTCGCTGATTACGAATTTGATATTAAATTTAAAAAATTCAAAATGGCGGATCTAACTTGGCGGAGAATTTTTTTTAAAAAATACAAATAAATGCAAAAAGAAAAACTAAATTTTGACTATGTATGATTATGTATAAAAATTCTGCAGAAATTTAAAATTCAATCGGTACAACACAATTCTGAGATAATTTGCTGATTTTTTTAAGTTTTAATTTCATCTTAATTGCGGATCTTCGAAAAAAGGTAATTAATATTATATTTCAACATCAGTTACAAAGCTTTCCAGAAAAATCTAGTTTAGGTTCGATTTAAAATAAATTATATTCTTTTAAATCAATATTCTATGAAATAATTTAAAATATAACTCCAAAATTTGTTATTGATTTAACTGTTTTGCAATGAGGTAGTTGCATTTACATAAGTAAAGGGTGCGCCAACTATTGGTTTCTTTTTAAATTGCATGTTGTTTTAATACAGACAGTTCTTTCGCGCTCAAAACTTGACAGAGATACAGTAGCATACAGTCCGCGGTTCGAAATGAATGGATTTATGCTTGAACCACTTTGGTAAATATTAAAAACTTATTTCTAAGTTTCGAAAAGTACAAATTGTGAAAAGAAATCAACCTGTATGCAAGTTTGTTCGAAGCTGTGATTTGACGTCATTCGACTTTTCTTTATGGGTGCTGTTAAATATCGATTTTATGCTGACAAACCAGAAACGATTTATGCATTTAACCACAAAATTGATCGAGTTATTCGTGAAATAGGATTCAAAAGTATCGAGAATGTGCTGCGAACTTGGGTTGGACAGGATGGGGTACTGTCAAGCAAGTCGAGGTAGCCATTTAAATAAAATTAAATTCCATAACTAATCGGAAGGTCTACTCTTCTCAAATAAAATAACAAATTTAAAAAAAATATTGAACAGCGTTTATTTTATAGGATTTTTAAAATAAAAGAAACCAGCCGATCTACCTATATACCTACCTACCTTGAATTTTCCTGTGAATCAATAAGATATTTTTAGGATAGAATATAAAAGACAATTTATAAATAGAACTTAGTTCTTTATTTCGTTTACTCTTTATCATACCAACAAAATGACTCCTCTTGCTCGCAGATACTAAACTAAGAATGTATAAAAAAATTCCTCCATTTACAATATAGTTTTCGCCTAAATTAGTTTATGTTCACAATTTGGTGATAATACTTTTTATTATCATTTTTTTAGTGGCTTGCATCACTGCTGCCGTTTTGCTATTTTAATTCTATTAAAATTGAATTTACGTCAGTTGTTCACGAAGGGTGTTAAAATAATTATGCTCTCCACACCGAACATTTAAGTATCCGCACTGCCTTGCACTATATATTTACAGATTAATTTGAGTAGTAAAATTTACACTAAGGTTGTTTTTTGTTTTTACAAATGCTCAATAACATGCTCGAAATCTTAAGTTTCCTTTCAAATTCTTATTAATTTTATTTCGTCTAGACACGAATTCCAACAGCTATTATTATTTAACTTTATTTATAAATTTAGATACCACTCAGTGTGGTTTTTTTTTTATTTACAGCATGCCGGCCCTTTCCCCTGCGCCGGTTTAGTGTTAAATTAAGATATGTTTCGCGACTGCGAAATTCCATTAAAATTCGTCTCGAGACCTTCTTAAATGGTACCCCAACGCCCCCCTAGTGGGGCTTCTCTGGGGGTTGGGTGCTCATTTCATTTATGGGAGATTTTCATTTTTTGTTTGATCAAAAAAAAAAAAAAAATCAGCCCACAAGGCTTATTTATATTTCAAAAAGCAAACAGGCTAATTTGGTTAAATTTTTGCATGAATCCATTTTTGTCAACCATTACCTCCATGTGTATCTTTTCTTTTTGATACTGAAACGAGCTTATGAGAAAAAAATTCCAGAGTTTTCTCTATTTGGCAGTTTCCTTTTTCCTCGATATTTTTATATTTTTATAACTTTTTGTGATGCCTTTAATGTAAATTTGGGATATAATTTTTTTTGTATGCAAATAACCGTCGCGGAAAGCTTTTGCGAATGTTGAGAGCCACTAAAGTGACGCTCTGCTGAGCCCCATCTACCTGGGGCTGTTGGAGCCACGGTTCGGCGGCTGCAGCTTTTTGGTTAATTAGTCAGCACCTGAAGAATGTCACATGCCAGTTGCAGTTTTTAATTTACTTACTGGGACGATCTCCTGACGTCTGGTGCAATCCATTAAATCAATTTTTGGGGAATTTAATTTTTTCTACGAAAGATTATTTATGTAACTTTTTTGCCCTTCTAGAAATTGAAAATAATTTTTTAATATAGAGGTAACGTGGAGATGAATTGGCTGTTATATTGGTTTAATTAAAATGAAATGGGTTAAAGGCACAAGGACGTAGGATCAAGGAATGACCTTCTCCAATTAAACCTCTTTCATGCAGTTTACAGATTTATAAAATCTGGATGGAATTGCATTCGATAAGAGGATTTATGGTGTAACCTAGTTGCAATATCCCCGAGTCCGACATCGTCCGGAAAAGCCTATGCACCTATTTTCATGAAAATCGCATAAAGATTATAAATCTTATAATAAAAAAAAATGTTTAATTGAAAAATCGACTCAAAATAGAAAATACTGCAATTGAAAGATATCGTGGTCGTTTTTAATTTAAAAAACACTTTTTACATCTTACACTTTCCATTTTGATTCAGCGACATTTGATTTTTTTGTCTGAATGTGTTTACACGAGTTTGCACTTTCGTATATCAAGTCGTGCAATATGTAGTACATAATAAATATTCGCGCCTATTCCCTATTGCCTATTTTAGATTTTGAATGATTTCAAAGTAGGAAATGACTTAAAAAAATGCATACTTAAAGAATATTCAGACTTAAAAAAGAGGTAAAAATACCGAAAAAAAAAAACTGAAAAAACGGTTTTTCGATATTTTGACACTGTTGAACTAAATCTAAAAATCTGAAGTAATTCATTGGTATTACAGTGCTGTGCAAAACATTTGCAACTAAAATCATAGTTTCTTACAGATCATTATAAAATTTCCTAAACCACTGATACCAAAAAAAGTTTTACAGTGCATTATTCTTTATTATGTCTAGTTACCAGATATAACAATAGCAGAATCTAATATCCCATAATAAGGGAGCAATATCCATTTTTTTATTCAACGTAACAATTTTGCCTGTGCAAAACATTTGCAACTTTATATATCAACAAATACTTTTCTCGGAATAAATGAGAATTGGCAGTACTTTGTTAGTTAACTGTTATTTTCTATTCGATACATAGTTAATAAAAAATAATAATAATAATAATAATATACTTATATATAAATAATAATATTTTTTTTTCCTTTAAACGCAATTAAACTAAAAGTTTGTAATTAATTTTACAACGAAATAAAAAACCGAATAATATTTGTTTACACAGATGGTATAACCTAAAAAGACATTAGTGAAAAATATAAAATAGCTAAATCCACCATTTCCAGAATTATAAGCAGTTTTAAAAAGACTGGGAGTATTGAAAATATTCATAAAGGGTGGTAGACCAAGGAAAACGACAAAGGCTGAGGATCGTAGAATTTAAATTTTAATTAAATCTCGGCCTTTCCTCAGTTCAAGGTACTTGGGTAAAAAACAAATAAAACCTGGATGTGGATCCTTCGACAGTAAGAAGACGAGCCATAGAAACCGATCTTAAGAGCTACAGGCCAGCGAAAAAGCCACTACTTTCTGAAAAAAAAAAGTGGCTGAGCTCGACTTGTCTTCGAACTCATTTAGAATGGCTCCTAGAAAAATGGAGAACTCTCTTTTTTTTCGGATGAGTGTTTAACTTTAAGTTTAACTTAGTGGGGCTAGATGGAGGGCAAAAAGTAGGACGACCGACGAACAAACGACTAAATCCGCGATAAGCTGTGAAGCATGGAGGTGGTAATACAATGGTCTGGGGGTGTTTATCAGCTCAGGACGTGGGACTTCTTTATGAAATACCACGGATAATGAAAGCGGAGGACTACAAAAACATTATGGAAAGTGTTATGCTCCCTTACGCAGAGGAAGAAATGCCCCTGCACTGACGCTTCGAACAGGACAATGATCCCAAGCACACCTCTAGACTTCTTCAGGCTTGGTTTTCGCAGCAAAACATTGAAGTTTTGAAATGGCTCGCACAGTCCCCAGATCTCAACCCCATAGAAAAGCTATGGCAACTGGTTAAGAAGAATATGAGGGGTCAATTTTACAACAACCGTGACGAACTCTTTAATGGCATAAAAAAGGCTTGGAATGATATAACTTCTTTACATACTGAGTCGCTATTTAATTCTATGCCAAGAAGAAGTGCAGCAGTTATTGTAAATAAAGGCTATTCAACCAAATATTAATGATAATATATATTTAAAGTCGCCAACATTGTTAATGTCAAGGAGTTGCAAATGTTTTGCACAGTCTGTTTTGTATCTTAGTATGAAAAAACGAATATTTCTCCTTTTTTATTATTGAATAGTTACCTTTAGTTTTTTAATATTCTTAAATTAGATATAATAAAGAATAAAATACTGTATTAGCTTTTTTGTTTTTAATAATTTAAGGTTTGTTGTAGTAAGACATAGAAAATTGGGGTTTTAGTTGCAAATGTTTTGCACAGCACTGTAGCTTGACATCCAGAAAATAATATACTTTTTTTCGTCGATTCTATTTTGTTTTTTTTTTTTTAATTGAATTTTAAAAATTTCGAACTTGTATAAAAATTTGAATTTCCTGCCAAAAATTTCGAAAAAAATATCATGTTATAGCTGACAAAAAACCCTATAATTTGAGAAAAAAAAAAGAATTTTCTCCATCCACAAGAAGCCGAGATATCGCCAAAACACTGAAAATCACGTTTTAATTTTTTTTGAGGTTATGTGAGGGTCTATGGGTCTGAAAATTTCAGAAAAGATGTACTTTTTCATGTACTATATAAGAATATTTTTAGTTTTTCAAAAGTGCTGGGGGCACTTTTCACCTAAATGCATCTATCATTCTTCCGTAACATGTATTTATATAGTTATAGTTTAAATGAATATTATTTGTTCATTTTTGTTTGCTTGTCAGCAAGTCGATTTTTTATATTTCGGGTACGTATCACTCATTTTAAAAATGTCTGTTTTTTATAATAATATTAATAACTTGAATAAAAATTTACAATAAATAAAAACTTGGTCGTATAACAATTTAAAATGTAGAAACTTCATCGGATAACAATTAAACATATTTTGCATTAATATAATTATTTGTTTTCTGTGAGTGTATATTTATATCTATCAATTATGGTGTTAAAAAATATTAGATATATTTCAGTTCTGATCTTTGCTGTAATCTTTGTTTCCAGAGAAAATAATCGTTGTCAGCATGTATACAATCGTTGTATGTATAAGGTACATAATCAATTATCAAAAATGAATATTTCCCATAAAAATGTTTAAGAAGGTCTTCAATTTTTCATTTTCTTCTATCGAAAAAATGTTCGACGAATTATCATTCTTACAGAAAAACCCTCAAAGGATACTGCACCATACATTTCTCTACCCTTTTAGATATCTAAAATTAAACTAAGACCTATCAATTCACTTTATTTGGAATAAAATTCGCCTAAATCCTGTGAAAAACGCCCTTATATTTGGTGAACGACACTAAAACCAAGTAAAATCAGCTGCGATTTAAACCAGGCCTAGGATTGGTCTAAATTGGCGTTTGATTCTCCTCGCCCGACTCCAATTCTGGCTCCTCTGGCAGTGTGTAGACTCCGGTTAGGACATTTTGGACAACGATGGTCTGCTGCATCAAGTTCGGATCGCCAATACCTGAATTAGATGGCTGATTGGATGCGGTCAGCTGCAGCATTTGAGGCACATTATCGATAACTTCAGGAAGAACAATTGTTGCTGACTGTGAGCTGTTGGGATTGTTTGGATCCATTGTGACAATTGGGACAAGCTCGTGTCCTAAAGTGTGATTTGTACAGTCTTTTAGAACATGGAGTTGATTCAAATCAGGCTCCTGTCCAAATATCAGTGATGTTGGTGTACCTGCAATGAAAATATATTTGGATTGATTTCAGTAAGATTGCAATCATAAAGTTTTTTCCAATGGAAAAGGATACATTTATTTTATATTTTTATTATCATAGTTATTAGGATAATTAGGACATTTTATATTTGATACGAAACCAACAAAGCTTAAATAGGTATATTATGATTTGTGAAAATGTCTGATGATAGTTGTTTATAGTTAAAAATGTTGTTGATCCTTACCCGTAACTAAAGTCTCCTCGGTGGGATTTCGTTGGTATAAATTGGTATTTTTCTCGTACCGTCAGGAAGCCAGATAGTCGTTTGGATCGTCCCGGTCTTTTGATGGTCTCTTAATGTCGACGACATGCTTTATTCTATGGACAATTTCCTGGTGCAGGACGTTAAAGCACATCGCTGTGAGAGCCATACCCGACATGATGTATATTGAGCAGAACCAAGTTGTGGTCGTCGACTCCTTCTTAAGGCCAGGAACAAGATCGCCAAATCCAATGGTCGACAAGCTCATGAAGCAGAAGTAGATTCCGTCGACGAGTGGCCAGTTTTCTAGTCGATAAAGGGCGATGGCGCCTAGGAGGATATAGATGATCATCATCGCTAAGCAGAGCAGGATTGGTGCCAGGAGGCTAAGTCCATGCATGGACGTTCTGGACTCTGATGTGCTTAGCGAGTCTATTTCTGGAATTTGTATTTGCTTCTCTGGAGAGTGCAGGTTATTGTGCAGGGAACCAGATCGTACGTAGTAGGGCTCTTGTAAAGCCAACTGTTGAGCACGCAACTCCTCCTGTTGGCGCTTTTTCTTCATTCGGCGCTCCTTCTCCGCCATCCGTTTTTCGTCGTAGCAACAGTAGCCGCAGTTCGAGCAAAGACAACAACAGAGGGCTTTTGAGAAAACACCCCGTGCCACCCGCGCCAGTACACCCCCAGTGCTGGATAAGTAGATCAGTGTCAGAGGAATCCCCAGAATGGCGTAGCCAAGTGTCACAATTCTACCCATTGTCGTTCTTGGTGCGATGTTCCCGTAGCCTGAAAAATAAAATTGGAAAATCTTGGTTAAAATGTTATATTTATTTATAGAAAGGACGATTTCGGACCACGTTCTTTCGATTAATCTCGTTTGATCTTTTAGGCTCCTAAGGCTAAAATTTTGATATTATCAGGGTTAGTAGATATTGTGTCATACCTAAAAGGATAACTGCTGTTTTTTCGTTAGTCTCATAGTTGTTGAAAAACCAGTTTTTGTTATATTTCTTCTTAAAAATTCTAAAAAACGATGGTTCAACTTCCGGAGTCTTCTGGAAGTGAAGCCAACTTTCGGAGTATGTTTGAACTGAAGTCGATTTTCTTGTCTTAATCTATTATCTTTCTATATTCGACTTTTCCCAATAATTTGTTTGATATATTTTATTCCGACCGTTTTAATCGAATTATTTGCGCTTCAAGCAAGAATTGGACTTTTTTTTGTGGTCCTCTAAAATTAATTTTAGTGTATTTCCAAAAATATCAAACTCTGTATATTAAATTATATATAAAATCTCAATAATATATTTCGCCAAAAAATTTTTAATTTGAAACCTCTCTAAAAGATTTTATTATACATAATTCATAGGAATAACATAGAGTATAAATCTTAAACCGAGATCTTTATAGGATCTATTACGAGAAATCATTTAGAACAATTCGAAAGGTTTCCAAACTTGAGGCAGTAATATTCTACGAGTGGAAACACCACGGAAATCAATCCCACTTCTGAAAATTTATTAGAAATAAGTTCCCAAAAACATTTCTACGAGTAAAGATTGAGTAATCAGAGTATTCCCAAATGAGATTATTTGACCAAAAACCACTAAAACGCCAAACGAATAAGTGAAGACCCCTTCGTGTCGAAATTAACCCCAAAACTGTCATGATCTGACCAGTCCATGAACGCCAGAATTCGTGTAGTAAATGCTTTTGTAAAACAATAAAATTGAAATGAAGCGATGCCAGCCAGCAATGAAATGAAATGAAATCCGTATAAATCAAAATTCGCATTAAACCGTTTGCAGATTCATTCCGGACAGGTATATTTTGGGGGAGATAGCTTCGGAAGTGGAGTAATTTATCATAAAAACAAAGTTGTTGTAGTATCATATAGTTTTGCTGTATTTTGCCGACCATCACAAGTCGGCCACCATAAATTATTCGAGATAACTCCTAAAATGTCCTTTACCTTTATGGCCGTATCATCACTGGTGCCCAAAAAGCACATGACATCCTAATGAAATATTGTTGCCATAAATTGCCAAAATTCTTCCTACCGAGCGTGCCGACCATCATTCAATCAAAGAAATCTTCTGCAGCGGACTCACTCTCATCTCCGGATATCCGAAAGGGGCTATTTCCGAACCTTGAAAGATCTTGAAAAGGAGCCCCGGGGACAGTAAAGGACCCTGGAGGGATTACTTTCCCTGGACCAGGTCTTATCCGGGAACGTATAAAAAGGACGGATGTTCATAAATAAGCCACCCCCCCCCCCCCCCCCCCCCCCCCCCGCCCAAATGCGTCTACGTGCCCCTTTTTTAGGTACGTGCAAGCGATAAATATCAGCCGATTTAGCATCACTAATTCACACTTTTTTATTTGTCTATCCCACAAATTACATCTTCAAGGATTCAAGGAGTGACAATAAAACGCCGCCGCCGGCAAGAAGGCCCACTTCCCTGAAATTGCACATAATTCTCCGATGTATTAGGATTCGCCAAATTCCTCTTTTTTTACACTAAAATAGTGAAGAGTTTTAATTAATACCACTACCCTTATATAGAGTAAAATGACCGTATAAAATTTATTGTACTGACTGTCAGATAAAAATTATTCGGGATCACCTGGAACGATGTCGTTCATGTCTAGGGACGGGCACCTCTTAAGACAGTCTTAATTCCCTTTTATAGAATGGACGCAGATTGCCTGGCCACAAATTACTTCTGACATATGACCTTCTTTTAATAGCCCCGAAAAGCCCCATGCCCTCCGTCTTCAAGATAAGTACTAATAGAATCATTTCTGATGGCACTGACGAGTTCCTTTGCTCATAAAAATTTCGTGTGCATCACAAAAATTCTTGGAACCTGACGAGCGATAGGCTTGGGAAGTGCTTCTTATTTCGGCTGGCATTTGATAAGACGAATTGGAGCCATTAAGAAGGCATAAAAGACGTCTGTATGTTGCCGATGAAACTTCTGTTCCCGGGGCACGAATAAGTGCCGTGTTGCTGATTGCTGTTCACGTGTGTACATCGATAAGGTGGCATTGATTTCAGGTTTTAAAATACATACGTGCTTAATATAACATTCTTTTAAGGTGCACGTGTGGAAGATATATAATCAGGAGGACATCTAAATTTTACTGCGAGTTATGACATCGTTAAAAAGGCAAATGATAACTGCAGCGACCTTGCGAAGAAGATAAAGTTCATCATAAAATGCACTTATGGTTTTAAGTGGGGGAAAAATTAAGAAACTATAAGTACCTCTTCGTAAGAAGATATAAACTAAAGTAGTAAAGTATAAACCTTAAAGACACAAAGCTTATCTTTTATTCTTGAAGATTTTTATAATCAGTCTTCAATTTAGATGTTTAGGAAGAAAATTCTTCTGAATTTCTAGTATATTTAAATAATACAATTAATAATAACATGTATATATAGTTTTAGTATAGATAACATTTACAGGTTTATATTACAAATTCGAAAGTAAAAGAAATTCGGTTTTCGAAATCTATAATAAACTTAATTTAATAATAATAATTTAATTAATAAAAAATTTATCACTTCGCTTAATTGCGGACCTGAATCTTATAAAAATTGGGAAAGATCCAAAAAAAAAAGCCACCGCACGCAGGGATTCGAACCCGTGACCACTGAATCACAAGTCCAAGTGTTAACCACTACACCAGCCGCCGCTTTGGGAAAGTGTTACAATGAATGTGATTTAGAGCCGCGTGAAAATTTTTGTATACTATTAAACGCTTGGTCATCTGGAGTTCTCACTTCGGGTACTTTCATTTGTGGGGCTTCATGTGCTATAAATTTGACGAGTAGGTGCCTTCTCCTTGTAAGTGTCGTACTTCACTTTATGGATATTTCCTTTTGTTTTTGTTAATTATACTTATGCAATTTCTCTATAGTTTCTTAGCGAATAGTCTCTGTGCTCTGAGTAAAGTTTACTACAATAGAGTGAAACCCCAAAATTGAATTTAAATGGAATTCTGAATATTTAATGTCAAATATAACAACACTTTTCCTCCACCAGATGTACAGTGTCTTGCATGTCCCCGAAGTGCACTTCAGGAGTCTTATAGGTTGCATTATGTCCTCGTATCCGTAAAACTATCAAAGTATCTACGTTACTTTATTACATTCATTAATTTCTCATGGCCCCATAAATATAGAAGCCTTCATTAAAGATTGAAATTGGTAGAATGTGCCCGAGATACCGATTCCACAGAAACTTAAATGTGATTGCAACACAAAACTTCTATTTGACTTCACTCTGTAGACAGACAAGTCGTGTCTAACATTCTAAGCTTTCGAAGAGAGGATTCCTTTTTAAAATGCAGTGCAATTGAAGTAACATCCAAGAAAATTACAGAGAGATATGAGTATCTTGGAAAGGATGCATCTTGTTGAAGCGGATCGAAACAAATATAACCAGAACAAAAAACGTATGATTTTTCTCGAAATTGGTCTGTAAGATTGTTTAAAAAACTATTCATCTGATCTTTCTGAACATTTTAAGGTCTGAAATTTTTATGGATTATTGAGCTAAATTGTAGAAACACTACCTCAATTTCAAAGCCCAATATCTCAAGAAATATCGATGTTAGCGATTTGGTGTTCTTGAACTATTTTGTAGGAAATTGAATTTCCTACAAGTTTGTCATATTCACTTTTTCTGTAGCTCTTGTTATTTACGAGATAGGGGCAAAAAAACGAGAATTTCATGGAAAAATTGGGTTTAGTGACCCGTACTACCTCGCTGGTGGGAATTAGGGTTACGCCGCAATGGATATTTTTGTAGAGCATTCAATTCTGAAGAAACCCTATCATTGACCAAGATTATACCATAAAATGCCTCTGAGCTGTAGAGTTTTGAAGGAAAAAATCAAAGTTTAAATCTTTATACGGCTTGGTCGAGCACTTAATATTAATATTAAGGGCTCCAATTTTCACGGAATTTTTGTTTAGGTATTTCCCACAAAATTTCGAGGTGGGACTGAAAAAAAAAATAGTCGCGAAAAAAAGCACCCCAATGTGTTCTTTAAAATCATGTGAAATTTCTTGTTCTACAGCATTATCCATCTTAAAAGGAGTCATTGCCAGGAATCCTGTATTTAAAAATTAATTTTTGTATTTCTAGGGCTTTAATTTAACCAATTTGCAGCGTTGAATATCTTTTTAAAAATTACTTACTTAAAGAACTCGGTCCCCTAAGTCGTCGCTGTCGCAGAGCTGCAGGGAAGGTCCCTTTGAAAACGTATTTTAGCGATTACACGGAAAGTCGTCAGTGACCTACATTTACCCACATAAATATTTTTATTTTTCAGGAAGCATAAACACGGTAAGACTGCTTTTCCGATTTACTGTCCGTTCGCCTTGCGTCCAAAGAGCTCCCACAACATCCCCCTGTAAAAGTTTTTCTAAGAGAGAAAATTTCAAAGATTTCTGCTAATGCACTTCATGATGAAATCTAAAATCGTCAGCAGAAAGAGAGTTAGCCACGGTCGCTGCTCGGACTTAGTAGCCCACTTAATCCACCTTACCCGCTTCGCTTTACCAACAAACGGCTGGACTATTTCGCTGCTCCAGCACTATATTTTTTCTCTCCAAGGATAGAGCCTTGTGTGGTGGGTGGCCAGGCGAAGGTGTCGGGACCCAAACCCTTTAAAAAAAAATTCTCCCGTCCCGTACGATTGCTTGAAATGCCCGCCAGAGGATCACACACGTCCCACGTTCCACTTCCAACGCCATTGGGAAGTGTACATTTTAATTGGCAAATAAATTTCCGATTTATGGAGGGAATGATTTCTTTTATTTAGTGCTCGTTGGCAGCGCAATAATAAGTGCGGTGTGAAAGAAGATCCCACAGGATTATGCTCCTTTTTTGCGCCACGGGAATACATTGTGCTGTGTGCACCGCGCATCCCTTTTCATCCTCGCTCGTGGATTACTCTAGCTGGATTCAGGATTCAGTGCATCCCGAAATGGACGTCCATGTCCAGATAATGCGTACTTTTGCGGCTAATGGGGGAAAAATGTGGAGAGCTTTATATGTGAAAAAGATGCTCCTTGCCAATGGGAAAAATACGATGCAATTTTATAATGGGCCACAGCTTTTGCAGGGACGTGATCAATTTTAGCTCTGATTGCCTCCGATTAAGCGATTTTCCCGCCAATAAATATTGAGCTCTCAGCACTGAACGAAAGGGCATTTTCCATACGAAATAGGACCATGAAAATATTTTTGGAGTGTTTTTGTTTTTTGTTGTTTTGGGTAGAGTTTGGCGTAACAGCTTAATCTATTTTAATAATTTTTAATTCAGTTAATAAGGTAGGGTCGCCAAATATCGTCCCCTTTTTGTAAAACAAATCTAAAAAAATAGAAAAAAATACCACAGTAATAAATGAAACGTCAAACATTAGGTTCAATATTCCTTTATTCTTAAAAATAATCAAAAATGCGTTAACATTGTTAGAAAAAGTTATAAAATAGCTTTAACAAAAATACTCAAATTATGAAAATATATTTTTGGGCTCCTAATTTCGTCCCGGGGACGATATTGAGATCACAATAATCAGTACGTGAACTGGATTTGTACTTACTCCTTTTCTATTATATAAAATTGAACCTAACTATCATATTAATATCTAATCAGCCCTTTCTTAATTATTTTAATCATTTTTCGGCATCTAAAAAATAAAAAAATAAAACATTCTAAAGTTACATGTTACGATATAAGGTTCACGTAAGGGGACGATATTAGGAAATTTCTATTTATTTTGTCGCATCCATTTAAGCAAAAAACGTGTCATAAACCTGAAAATTTTACTTAATCGATTAACATCTGAGATATTAATAGTTAGTTTGACAAAAAATTTTTATCAATAAGTCAGGTATCTCAATATTTTATGGAACTCGAGAATATTTCAATGAAAAACTCACCTTGAACATTTTTTTTTGATTTTCGAATTTCTGTCGATACGAATGTCGTGACGCACTCACTTCTACACAATAGCCGATTGATGCAACTAGCTATCGGTTCGGGTCACTGATAATAGATGGCGGTTTTTAAAAGAGTAGATATTGAAGGGGACGAAATTAGGGTAGGGGACGATATTTGGCGACTCTACCTTATCATCCAGGGAATTCAAAAAAAAAATCAATATTTATCACGTATAATATAAAAGAAAATTTTAAATGTAACTCTGATATTAATATCATCATAAAGCATGATTTAGACCAAAAATGGGCTAATTTTGTATTATGTAAAATGGGCTAATTTTGTATTATGTAAAATGGGCTAATTTTGTATTATGTAATTATTATGTAAATGTCAGAAACAATTGCATCGAAATATTATTTCGTGAACTGATGTGCTATCCCCAAAAGTCGTTGATTGATTTAGTTGAATTTGTTGTATAGTAAATATATCAAAGAATTTGTGAGAAAATTAGCTTACAAAATTAAAGCAATTCTCAATTTAAACAAAGTAAAAATTATTATTTTGATTATAGAAATTAAAAACTTTAACATAAATGTGAATTTGTCGAACTAGAGTCTTCGCAAACTTTGTTTGTTTTATAAAATAATAATATTTCTTAATATTTGTTTAATATTATGTACATTAGGATGCTTTTTTTTCGCGACTATTTTTTTTTTTTTCAGTCCCACCTCGAAATTTTGTGGCAAATACCTAAACAAAAATTCCTTGAAAATTGAGCCCTTAATATTAATATTAAGTACTAGACCAAGGCGTATAAAGATTTCCCATATAAAATACACGTAAACTTTGATTATTTTTCTTCAAAACTCTACAGCTCAGAGGCATTTTATGGTATAATCTTGGTCAACGGTAGGATTTTTTCAGAATTGAATGCTCTACAAAAGTGTCAATTGTGGTGTAACCCTAACTCCCACCAGCAAGGTAGTACGGGTCACTAACCCAATTTGTTCATGAAATTCTCGTTTTTTTGTCCCTATCTCGTAAATAACAAGAGCTACCAGTGGCGTGGGGTGAAATTTTTGAGAAGGTAAGCCGGTGCAAAAATCAGAAATTTAATAGCGAAAAAAAACTCACCAAATGAAGTCAGATATTACAAAATGTGTTCAACAGTGACTGCGTGTATTCTTGTCGAATTTAGTCGGCCACTTCTATCATACTTAAAGTCATTGGAAGTTAAGTGCTATATGAATATTATGAATAAATATGGACATATATACAATGAACTTCAAGAATAATATAAGTGGCTTTGAAAAAAACCGTTATAGTCGCGTGTATCGTGCAATCAAACTAAAGCGGTTAACAAAAACTGTGAAAAGTTGATATGAAATATGTATAATTAATTTTACTTATACTCAAAAACTAATCTACGATTTTTTTTTATAAATTCGGCCAAAACATCATTGTAAAAATTCGACTGATTTCTAATTTGTAAAAGAAGGTGTTTTTCTATCGATAAGAGTGCTAAATTTGAGAGCCTTTCTTCGGTTTGAGAATTTCTTAAATAAGTATGTATTCTCTTAAGGGCTGAAAAAGATCTTTCCGCGGAAGCAACTGTAATGGGAAGAGTTAAAAATATACAACACAAGTTTAAAATTTGAGGAAAAGTATCTTTTAAAATGCCACATTTAATATGCGAGTAAAGCGCGAGAATATCAAATTGCGGTAATGAAGAAGTGGTATATAAAACGTTCAATTCATTTTTTAAAGCAGAAAACTGGAAAATTCCCGGGAAAACTGTAATTAAAAATGATATCTTTTCGTTAGAACTTGATTGAGCAAAATAATCATATTTTGATTTATTAAGTAAATCTAAAAATTTTAGTTGACTAAAGGAACTATACCGAGTTTTAATCTGAGAAATGACGAGAAGCCGGATTCTATCGTGTTATCGAGAGGTAATAAAATAGCACCACACCACACTCATAAGTCACAATCCGTTGAGCACCAAGGCAAAAAGAGACACAAGTTAACAATTTTTTTATTAAAATATAATAAACAAAACCACAACACCCCTCCCTTCCGAGAAGACGACTTCTGCCGTGTTCTTCTGAAATAAGGGAGCATTCACTCCTACAATTCACAGCCCCTTCAGTATCAAAGAGATTTAATAACCAAACCCACCCCAACCAACCCCACTCACCCGAGAAGCCGCTTTCTACCGTGTTATAGGGATAATAAGAGAGCACCACTACACTCACACCCGTTCATAGAGAAGACACGAATCAGCTGACATTCTAAGAAATAAACAACCACCCGCCGAAGTGACCCGAATTTCAACTTCTGCAAAACAAAAACAGCCGAGAAGCCGGTTTCTATCGTGTTATTTTCTTATAGGATTTGCCTTTAGTGAGCAAAGGATATCACACACGATTTCTTTGTTACTCGTGGAGAAAAGTGTGGGCTTGAGTAAGCCGTAAAATGACCGGCTTACAGAAGCAGCGAGCGAGCACTTCATACCCGATGCAACCCCTTGATAGAACCTGCTACGGTGCGAGGGAAGGTTCCATCGTAGTGCAACAACAGATTATGGTTGTTTTTGGTTGTAACACTTGTTTTGCCATGTTTTCTTTACGAGATGAATTTTGGGAGCGCTTTCCAGGAATTTTACAGGCATAGAACAAGTTTTAAATTTACGGGAATAGGATGAGTTCCCAAAAGGGAAGCCGGTAGGAATCGTGTTATATGGACCCCACGCCACTGAGAGCTACAGAAAAAATGTAAATGACAAACTTGTAGGAAATTCAATTTCCTACAAAAAAGGTTTGGAACACCAAATCGCTAACACCACATTAAAGGTGACCAAAATTTCATAATTTTAAGAGATTTGTGAGTTTGAGGGCACAAAAGGAGTTATAGAAATATTAAAAAATATAAAAATTTCAACACTTTATAATTTTTTTTTAACAGGTGGTGGCCGACGGCTAACTCCTTTAGATTGTTGTTAAGGACACTTCATTCGACCACCCTAAGCAATCCCCACCTGCTTCAACGACGGGGTTATTAAGTACATAATTACAAAATTAATAATTAATAAAAATTCATGAGTAAAGAGCTGGTGAGGGACAAAGTATAATGTAAATTACATGTCCTAGGAACTTGTGCATATAGCAGACGAGAGACGTTTCTCAGTAATCGCAGTCCACAGAATCACAGCATTCAGCTCTCCTGGAAAAAATCCTTGCGCCAGTGATATCAACTTAACCTAATTTTAGGGGGACAAAATGTAGAATGTGGTTTTTTTAGGGGCTTGAAATTTTTAGGGGTAATTTTAGGGGTGTTTTAAAAATGCTCCAAAATATTTCAAATTATAATTTAAATAGGTAGAATTCATATTAATTTTATTTTGGAGTAAAAAATCCATTCTGTAGAAACAATATATGTATAATGATATTTCTTATGTTGTTTCATAAAAAATTTCATAATTAATAAATAAGTGATTTAATTTTTATGTAAAATAATATCCATAAACTTTTTCTAATATTTCCATTTCTACAAATTTAGTGAAGAATCCACTATCGATTTTTATATTCAAAGAACGGAGTACGTTAAAATAATTCTGAAAATTTTAGATAATAAATAGAATATTGTGGTTTGAAGGAGTTCCAGGAATAAAAATGCCAAAGTATTAAATGGTTTGTGATTAAATACATTACAATCTTAAATAATCTGTAATAAAAATATTTTAATATTTAATAATTAATAAAACCTATTCTGAGTACTTAATAGTTTTAAAATATATTTTTTTCCTTTATTACAGCTTTACAAACGGTTTTAGGAGATTTTAGGGGTTTTTGAAGTTGATTTTGGCAAAGAGTATTTATAACAAGAGGGGACACTCGAGCGGTTATTCCTTAACTTTTTTCAACCTTGGTACCGTTACAGGAATGTAATGGAAATTTATGCGAAAAGTGGAACACTCCAGCAGGGTGCACCTCACAAAAATCTTGTATCACAAAACTTTTCTGAGAACGCAATACACGCTGCCTTTTCCACAGCCACACACCAAACACATTTTATTATGCTTACCCATCATTTATCTAAAGCACATTTAATTTAATTTAATTAATTGCTTCTAAGAAAGCACTTTTTTACTCAAAAACTTTTAAGCTTGTTCACATTTCCAAACAAATCAAGACCACCCGGTACTTTTCGTAAGCGAGCAGCATACAAAAGAAATTCCGCTCCAGGGCGCCTTTAAAAACACACAATGAAAAAATGTAAACAATCTCGTCGGTATTCATGCTCGGTGTGTGCTACCTGCTTCTTCTCCCTTCTCGGATTCGGCATTTCCCTATAACTTAACATTGCGAGGGGAGGTAAACTTGAGCGACCTAGTACTGGTGCCCGGCTCCAGGGCGCCTTTAAAAAAGCGTTCATAAAAAAAGCTTCAGTTTATAGCTTTCGCTGTAAAAGCTGTCTGGAAGACTTTTTGGTGGCTATTTCTCTCTCTACATTTCTTATATGTAGGTATTTACAGAGGTAGTAGCCCTGAGCTGCTTTATCTAATGGGAAATTTTGCAGGGTGTATTTTCGAGAGCTTGTATATGAGTTGGGACTTTGAGAGCGTATTGAGAGTGTCCCTTCTTGTTGAATTCGATATTCTTTGATTTTGGGGGGTAAATACTCCACGAGTTGGTCACCATGCCTTCTGCACAAGGCTTATTGCAGTGAGAATGTCGTCAAATGTCGTGAAGCACGAACTTGTTCTTTATGTTTATATTTTCTTCTAACTCTAACAATAATTGACACAAAGATAATGTTTTTTATTTTATTTTATTTAATGTAATTTTTCCCTCGGCTACCGCTAGAAAGTGAAATTGAAAGGACTCGCTTAGGCGAAATGAAGAAATCCATCCGCCCGATCTGTGGCTTCGAGCTAAATTGTTCTGTTCAGTTTGGAAGCAGGATATTATGTTTAATCAGGGTATGGGGGCTGTGACCCAGTTGGAGAACCCGGAACTGCGCCTAATGCGACACAGCTGGGCGTTCCAGGGCGGCCGGGGGGGCAGAGTGTTTTAACAAGAAATGTAAATCGAAACACAATACCGACCGCGCGCCACCAGCCGCCGGGCTGTGTAACTAAAAATAAACTTCCGCGGTTTATCCAAAACTCGGGGATAAATTAAATTGCGGAAAATGAATTGCAAAACAAAATTGCTTTTGGCCGGGCGGACGCTCCCGAGAGGGGAAACATTTCGAAATCAAATTCGGTCACCCGCAAAAATACATCATGCTCAGTCGAGAGGAAAGCGCTTTATGCCAGGACACGTCCGTCCAGTCCTCTCGATTGGATTGTTTGTGTGGCGGATCCTAACGAGAGCTTGCCCCGTGGACAAGTTGGAACGATCCGGTCAGTGGCGGCGGAGTCTTGAGGGCGTGTGTCGCTGCAAAACAGCCCTTTGGCCGGGAAGGTTTTGTTTGGAAGAGTAGCGGCCCTACGACCAGAGTGACCATTAGCACCGCGTGAATATAATTGTTTCGTCGAAATGAAGGCGAGTTGATGAATAGGTCCTGTGTCCGGTGACCACCACCGTTCGCCGGCGGGGCGCGAATCCCCATACAAAGCACTTTGATTGAGGTGTTATTAACGAGCGAGCGAGACTGGCGACTAGCAGCGGAGTGACGCAAAGAGATTTAATCACTTCTCGGTCAGAGGTTAGAGGGCGCCTCTTTAGCCGATTCAATTAGTATTCTTAAAAGCCCACTGTCGATGAAATCCGGCGCGTAACACCTTTTCCCGGCCCATGTGGCGAATGTTGACACTAACAAATTAATACGGTCGTTCTGAGGGTTTCCGACAGGGCTTCATCATTTGCCCGCCTTAATGCCTCCGATGGTATCGAGTTTCTCGGCAACAACGTTTCTAATTTTCCTGCTCCTGGTCAACAGCTCCGATGACCACATGACCGCAGGCCGGCGGAGATGATGTAATGAAAACATGATGACGTGCCGGAACGCCGGGAATAATCATGGCGCTTACGATAAGGCGTCAGGGATTCGTCCGGAGTCCCTGACAAATTTATTAGACGCCTTTGGCACGTATAGATGAAGTCTATGCCCGGCACAAGATGGGCCCAGTACGTGGCGATCGTTTCATGCTAGCGACAGCAAATTATGCTCTACGAAACCAATATGACCTTAGATATGAAGTATCCTCTTCCTCTCCCGTATCCGCTCCTTTTCCCACTGTTCGAATATAGAAAACCTTGATTTGGCTTTTCAAGAGTATTGATAGTATTTGTTTAACCCTCAGATTCAGCATCTTATCTTCTAATCCATGTACTCAGCTCTTATATTAGCATAACTCCAGCCTTTTGCAATTCATATATCTTCAATCAGCATATAAAAATCAGTAATGAGTGGAAAATAGAAAAACTTTTATTTAAAATGTAGTGAAAGGTAAAAAACTAATTTTTTACATTAAAAAAGAACATTATTCTTTGCATAGATAAAAAACTGTGCGTCGCAGAAACAACTGAATATTTTTCTTTCACATATCTTAATATTTCTAAATTCATACATCTGAAAACTAAATGATCTGAGGATGGTCAATTGAGCAAAGTAATAGTGTTATAAGACCGCCTACTACTAAAACCCTTTCATTTGTTCCCTACATATATCAAAAGGGTTGTGAATAAAAAGCTAATCCGCCATATTGGAGAACCATATTAGAAATACTTATATTGCATTGTCACGGGATTTATACACTTGTGCAAAATTTTAAAGCTCTATCTCAATTAGAATTAGTCGAAATTTTGATTATTAGATTTGTACCGGCCAGACAAGCAACGTCCATTTGTACATCTTTGGACTAAATTTATTGAATTTTGACAAAGGGATAGCATGCCGAATCTGCCCCTGCGGCGTTTTCTATCAACACTTTGGGGATAATTTTGATATCAAATAAAAATAATCCACTCCAAATTTCAACTCTTAACGTTTAACAGTTTTTGAGTTATTCAAAAAAAAAAACAAAAAAAAACCTCTTTTTTGGCTTTTTTTTTTTCAATTGTTAAAATAAAAATTAACAAATGTTGATTTTTTCTCGAATACTTGGGATTATAAGACATGACAAAACATTTTTGATATTATTCCCAAATTTGAACCCAATTTAAAAAAAAGATAAATAAAATCAAAATCATTTTTCTAAATGTGTTTTTGAAAACATCAATCAATTACCAAATTTTAACATTAAACGTCTCTCATACTCAGCAATTTTTTCACTTTTTTTGATTTGGTTGAACACTGTGAAAAAAATTAAAAACATAACGGTTTTCTAAACATCTTCTGAAATTCTCAGAGGTCGATTTTAAGACTAAAGTGTTTTTATATTTACGTTATTCAACCGCCAACTCGCGCCTTTTGCTGGATCAAGTGCAGGTATAAGATTCCATTAAACGTATTTTCAGCTCATTTCCAGCAAGGCGAGTTACGTGCACGAGCATGCACGTCAGCACAATTCACATCAGCACATCAGCATTCCTAGAAACCCAGTAAGAAGATACAACTAGCATTCCTGCAAACCCAGCAAGAAGACACGATTGGACTCCCCCGGGTGATTTTCGTGGTGGGACAACGGTCAGTCTGACAGAAGCTTCTGGACCATAATCATCTTCAACAATTATAACTTAGAAAAATTATTCAAACATTTTATTCGTATCGTATCAATAAAACCAAAACTTAAAAGTAATTATCGAGTTTTCATTAAAACCCGTAACTGGCGCAGTCGAGTAACTTTGTCACGGAGATATCCATCGCGGACAGCTCTAACTATTTCTAATAGCTAAGTGGCACAATCGGACCGAAAAAAAAAAATAAAAGTAGCGTGAGTGAATCGAGTGTGAACGGAAAAATTTGTTGTGGTCATACTTACTGTTCAAGCGCTATCAGGAAGGAAATATGGCAAATGAGAAGATTTTAATGTAAGTAGAATTTTTGCTCCATGTCAGACTCCTCTAGAACCCCTGCCTCCTTTAGCGAAAGCAGTAGTCTGGAGCCAAATATCGAAATTTTATGCTCTGAATTAAAAAATATCTCTGTGAGTGAGAGTGAAAATAAAATAGTTCAAACGGAAAATAGTGATATTTCAGAATTAAATAAAATGGCAGTTCCAACTTTCCTAAAAGTCCACGCGGAAACGATACCCGAGTTTGATGGGGATACAAACGAGTTGCAATTTTTCATCGAGAGTGTTGATAGTATAGTACAAAATTTTTATGATACCGCAAATGCAAGTAACTATCAAAACGTAGTCATATTTCGAACAGTGATTAGCAAGCTTAAAGGCTCAGCTCGCGAAGTGGTAAATATTAGTTGCGCGAATTCAATCGATGAGATAAAGAAAGAACTAATCGCAAATTTTAGCGATCCACGAAACGAAAACTGTCTGTCCTTCGACCTGAACAATTTGAGACAATTTTACAATGAAACACCCTTCCAATTTCATGATAGAGTAAGAAAACTTTTGAATACAATCTCGAATTACTTGGCCCTCCACGAATCAAACGCAGAAGTCCGAAAATTCAAACAAAATATGTATAATAATCAAGCACTTGAGGTTTTCCTGGCCGGCTTGAGAAATCCCTACGGAATTATGGTCCGAGTAAAGGAACCAAAGTCCATGTTAGAGGCAATAAATTTTATAAAAAAAGAAGAAAACATTAAGTACTTGCAAAACGCTAATAGCCGCTTCTTTCCAAACCAGCGAAATCAGGTTAAAAGTGACACGGGTAGGGTGAACCACGAAACTTACCGTTATATTCCAAGAGAAACTCATAATTTAAGCCAACAAGATCAACTTCGCACGAATAAACCCCATGCAGAAAATCTTAATGCTACTACTAAGCTACCCTTTCCAAGTAGACCGGTAAACTTTGCACCAAAACAAAACATTAAACCCCCTCAACTACCGACACATTCCCAAGTTTTCGGCAAACCGAAAAACGTTTGGAACCCGAGTCCAAATCACGTGAATAATCGGGACAAACCGGTTCCAATGAGTGTCACCACCAGATTAACTAATTCATCCCACAAACCTCAACCTTCCACGTCGAAAATGGAAGTAGAGGAACTATTTAATACAGAACAACTAGACACACCGGAAGACAAATCCTCAGGTCTCGAAGACGAATATTCCGGCCACGAATACGAAGAATTAACAAACGACGAAGACTACCAAAATTTTTGTTCAGACCCACAGAACTTACCACCACCATAATCGATTTGAATCTTTCTTGTGACCAGAGACAACTACCCTTTATTAGTATACAAAAACCACCTTTAAAATTATTGGTTGATACAGGTTCAACAAAGTCCTTCCTCAACCCGGAACTTATTGAGAAATATTACCCTAATTGCGTAAAATTCGACCCTTTCGTAGTGTCCACTTCGTTCGCATCCTCAAAACATAATAATTCTGCTACAATACCAACTTTCGAGGAATTTAATGAAGATAAGATGCTTAAATTCTATGCATACAAATTTCATAATGTCTTTGATGGACTTGTCGGGTTAGACATCATAAAAACACTCAAAGCCAACCTAGATTTCTCAGAATCAAAGTTCAAAACGCCTAAGGCAGAAATAAAAATTAGCTTTCTGAACACACCCCCAAAGGTTTTACTGGAAAAAAAGCTCCCAGGAAACACAATATCACAGGTAAAAATACCCGTTACACCTAAAACCGGTGAAATAATTGTGCCCCTTCAGACCATTCAAAACTGCATAATACCGGAAACTCTCACAATGGCAGAAGATGGCTGGGCTAACGTTGAAGTCCACAATAATTCTGACGATGACGTCAACTTCACCATGCTATACCCGTTAAAAACCACTTCAGTAAAAAATAATTTCGAATTCTACTATATGAATATACGGGATGTTGAAACGGAAGACATAAAGGATGTTATCATAAATTCGTTAAGAACCGATCACATGAACGACGAAGAAAAATCACACATATTTCCACTCCTCAGACAATATTCAGATATCTTCTACGCAGACGACGGCCCCCTATCATTCACTAGTAAAGTCAAACATAGAATTAAAACAACAGATGAAATACCAGTTCACCAAAGAAATTACCGCTACCCTTTTGTGCACAGACAGGAGGTTAGTCAACAAATACAGAAAATGCTGGATCAAAATATAATAAGACCCAGTATTTCGCCCTGGTCTTCGCCCATTTGGGTGGTGCCCAAGAAGCCTGATGCCAATAGCAAAAGGAAGTGGCGCATAGTCATCGATTATAGGAAACTAAATCAAAAAACAATAGACGACCGTTATCCTATCCCTAACATAAACGACGTTCTTGATAAACTAGGAAAGTGTAACTACTTTTCCACCATCGACTTAACAAGCGGTTTTCATCAAATCGAAATGCATCCTGATGATATCGAAAAGACCGCATTCAATACTGAACATGGACACTTCGAATTCCTCAGAATGCCTTTCGGCTTAAAAAATTCCCCAGCGACGTTCCAAAGAGTTATGGACAATGTGCTTAAGGGGCTCCAGAACGAAATCTGCCTAGTCTACGTCGATGACATCATTGTCTACTCAACCTCCCTTCAGGAACACATTGTCAATTTAAAAAAGGTGTTCCATCGTCTTCGCGAGGCTAATCTCAAAATCCAAGTGACCAAATCAGAATTTTTAAAAAAGGAAACAATATATCTAGGTCATGTCATAACCCCTGAGGGCATCAAGCCCAACCCCGACAAAATAAAATGCATACAGAATTTTCCGCTGCCAAAAACCCCCAAAGAAATTAAAGGATTTCTGGGCCTGTTGGGGTATTACCGTAAATTCATCCCAGATTTCGCAAGAATTACTAAGCCTATGACCTGCTGCTTAAAGAAAGGACAAAAAATCATTTTTTCTCCTGAATATATTCGATGTTTCGAAATATGCAAGGAGCTACTGACAAACGAACCCATCCTTCAGTACCCTGACTTTACACGCCCCTTTAATCTTTCAACCGATGCCAGTGAATTTGCAATCGGCGCAGTTTTGTCTCAGGGACCTCCTGGTAGGGACAAACCCATAGCCTACGCGTCAAGAACTTTAAACGACACAGAACAGAAATACAGTACAATCGAGCGGGAACTACTCGCCATAGTGTGGGCAACAAAATACTTCCGCCCATACTTATACGGCCGCAAATTCTATATTTTCACAGACCATAAACCGTTGAACTGGCTCTTTTCTATTAAAGACCCAAGCGCAAAGCTTACAAGGTGGAGACTCAGGCTCGACGAGTTCGACTATGTCATAGTCTATAAAAAAGGGTCAGCGAACACCAATGCTGACGCATTGTCACGAGTAAAAATCGGCGAAGTAAACACTAACACAGTTACCTCGGAAGATCCGGATGGCGAAGACCTCGAAACTATCTCCATTTTAGCAAATGTCTCTGAAGGTCCCAACGTGAACGAAACTGAACCGAGTAACGATGGAGACGAAAACGATACAGTACACACCAGCGAAGAAAACCCTATATTCGGAGTACCGATTTCTGAAACCCCTATTAATTACTTCAAGAACCAGATTTTCCTAAAAATTGTTTCACTCCCTGTAAAGCCACCAAAACTTTATCGGTTGTTTCAAAATAAAACTAGAACAATCATTGAGATCCCACAAAGTGATTTCGAGAGGGACGTTATTAGTGTTTTCAAAGAATTTGCCGCGACACACAAAACGTTCGCATTAAATCTAGACCGAGAAGAATACATCCCCAGACTCTGTAATATCCTCAGTAGTACATTTAGAAATCCTGGATTCAAATTGGTCCTTTGTAAAAAGACATTAGAGGACATAAAAACTACGAACCAACAAGAGAATATCATCAAACTGTGTCACGAGGGTAGAACAAACCATCGCGGCATACACGAAACAGAAGCCCAAATAAAACAACGGTACCACTGGCCTAATATGAGGAACGGTATAGCCCGCTACATTAATAACTGTGATTTGTGTTTAAGAATGAAGTATGACCGCCATCCGCCAAAACAGAAATTTAGCATCACCCCCACACCCAGCAAACCTTTCGAAGTCGTGCATGCAGACACGTTTACGTTAAAAAAACAAAAATTCCTCACCATAATTGACAAATTTTCGAAGTATGGGCAAGCCTATCCTCTAGACGGGTTGACTGCGATTCATGTTGCAAAAGCTTTCATTAATTTCATGACCCATCACGGCACGCCCAAACTCTTGGTCCTCGATAACGGCTCTGAGTTAAAAAACAACATAGTAAAGGACTTGACTTCCCTACACAATATAGACGTCCACTACACAACCCCACTCAACCCCAACTCCAACAGCACAATTGAGAGATTCCACTCTACAATTATAGAGCACTCACGAATCCTAAGTGAGACAAGGAAAGACCTAAATATTATTGATCAAATCCCATATGCAGTCCTCGGTTATAATCATTCTATCCATTCTGCAACAATGCAACGACCAATAGATATAATAAATGGTCATTTAGGTAGCAATAGCCCATTCAACATAGATATCAATAAACTTCTGTACTCAAATTACATTAACCACCACAAAGAAAAAACTTTAGAAATATATAAACAATTACACCAACAAATGTTTAAACAAAAAAATGATGTTATCGAAAAAAGAAACAGGGATAGGGAAGAACCGCTACCGTATCAGCCGAACACGTTGGTTTACCACAAAACGAGAGCTCGGGACAAAACAAGTCCTCGCTTTAGACCTCACGCCGTTAATAATGATAGAGATATTACAGTCGAAACCCCAGAAAACACGTACCACAAAAGTAATTTAAGACGACCCCCATCTAACAACCAAAATATATACTTACAGGAGCTTGCTCACCCTGGTGACGGCGGTGACCGCGGCGGAAATTAAGATAACAAACCTAGAGTCCAATCCTGGCATCCTGCCTTTCAAATTGGGTAAAGCAAAAATTAAGGCTACCTACCACACCTTTATACATTACTTCGACCTTGAACCAATAGGGAACGAGCTGAGCTCAATTTCTAAGCAATTCGAGACCGTTGAGTCAACTGATATCAAAAAGGAACCGTATGCCTCGGCACTGAAAACAATGAAGAATTCCATATCATTTCAACTTGAACTTTCAAGAGAGAAGCTAAATTCTCTCCATTATCCGGCTAATAGCAGGAAAAAGAGGGGTGTTTTCAACGGTTTGGGAACGATCTTCAAAAGTATTACGGGTAACTTAGATTCCGAAGATGGCAAGAGATTCGATGAGGCCATTAATGCTTTAAAGTCTAACCAGAATAATATCGCCACAACGTTGAACAGACAGATTTCGCTGACCACTAGAATACTAGAAGAGTACAATAGCACACTTAAACTAATTAAAGAAAACGAATATCGCTTAGCCGCTAAAATTAGCGATATCATAAAGTCAACACAACTAGATGAAAACAACTTCTTTCGAATTAAGGTTGCACTGGACGAAATAGGTGCAGTGACTAGTGTTATTTTGCAAACCCTTAATACACTAGAAAACGCGGTCACATTCGCGCGACTTGGAATTTTACACAGTAGCATCCTTAGACTGAAGGATTTGGAATTCGTCACCCAGATGATTCTGAAACATCGCTCCCCGAATGAGCTGTTTTTCGAGGGTGGAATTCATAACACCCACAAATATTACGAGCTGCTAAGTGTCGAAGCATATTATTCAGACTACAGAATTGTTTTCATTATCCACTTCCCCATAATGCACCCCGAGATCTATTCCTTCTACCACTTATATCCAATACCTAATAAAAATAACGATATTATCATCCCCTCCAAACCATTTCTGGCAATGGGAGACAAGAACTACTACTACGACGACAAAGAATGCAGAAACATTGGTTCAATTTACTGCTGCGATGCCTACGAAGAGATGGAGCAGACCAAACAGGAAGATTGTATCCACGAGATACTCCAATTGAAAGCTAATACTTCAACTACTTGCAAAACAGTCCCAATTATCGTAAAAAACGAAATAATTGAACGAATAACTGATAGCCACTATATTGCCATTTTTCCCCAAGAAACGAAGATCAAAATAGATTGCACGACATCAGATTTCACCACACTAAGGGGAACCCATTTGATAGAACTCCCACTAAACTGCAGCTTCCAAACCACACAAAATCTTTACACAAACAATGAACACTCGACCATAGGACAACCCTTACTGCTACCAGCCATCAGAACACCAAAAACCACAACCAACGATCTTCAACATCTGATCCTAAACGACATCCCTTTGGACAAAATACATCAAATCTACAAAGAACAGCAGACCATCCAAGAAGTCAGCCTTAGAAGCACGTCAAGCGGGTTCGAGTACAACTGGATAACCTTTCCTTGTGTCATCGTGGCAATTATAATAGTAACAACGAAGTACATCTGTAAGACCAGAAACTCAGTCACAAAACCAAAGCAACCAATTCCCGAGGCGGGACAACCAGCAAAAATAGACGAAGCATCGCCATCCATTCATCCTTCAAATCCAATAAGGCACTACGCAACAGAAATCGAAGACGAATAACTGATCCATCCTGTGCATGTATGGATCCTTCTAAGGAGGGAGGAGTTACGTGCACGAGCATGCACGTCAGCACAATTCACATCAGCACATCAGCATTCCTAGAAACCCAGTAAGAAGATACAACTAGCATTCCTGCAAACCCAGCAAGAAGACACGATTGGACTCCCCCGGGTGATTTTCGTGGTGGGACAACGGTCAGTCTGACAGAAGCTTCTGGACCATAATCATCTTCAACAATTATAACTTAGAAAAATTATTCAAACATTTTATTCGTATCGTATCAATAAAACCAAAACTTAAAAGTAATTATCGAGTTTTCATTAAAACCCGTAACTGGCGTCGAGATTTTACACTTGACCAAAAAGGTGTTCTGAAATTTATATTGTAATTG
The DNA here is from genome assembly GCA_949715965.1 of Dysmachus trigonus. Taxonomy (NCBI): domain Eukaryota; kingdom Metazoa; phylum Arthropoda; class Insecta; order Diptera; family Asilidae; genus Dysmachus; species Dysmachus trigonus. Next base: position 3,899,558 of record OX454323.1, on the reverse strand, counting down.
CACATATTTGATATCTATTTAATAAGAGATAAACATTTATTCATTTGATAATAAAGTAGCTTTAAATTTCAAAATTCTTCATTGATCTGAAAGAATCCACGGTTAACAGTGCGCGTTACAAAAAGTAGTAGAACTTTCATCCGGGTTATCCAAATAGATCTCAGTCAATTTTCTGATTAAACACAATATCCCACATCTGAAATGAGTAGAACAATAATTACTATCAGCCACTATTCGCTGCCGGATTGATTTCTTCATTTTGACCCATGTTAAGAGGAAACGTCTTGGCGGTCAGCATAACGTTCGAACTCTGGATTCGTCCCAGAGGGCGTCACATGCTCATTCCGTCCCGGATGGTGTCAAGCTGCTGAGAACTAGAGAAATGGTCCTTCCTCGATTCAATTAGCCTAATGAATTGGAAACGCTGATAGTCATTATGAAAAATTAATTCCGGCTGCTCTCCCACTGGATCGACACGGGCCAAGGAGGGGGGTGGACGATTCTTATTTATGCAGCGGGCAACCGTCGTTGTCGTTGGCGGGTCGTCTCAAATGTTGGCGATAACAAAAGGCTAATGGGATTGGTTACATATGTTGACGCCAGAGCAGTTATTGAATATGAAGGGATGTCTATTCCCTTTTTTGGTGGTGGGTAACAAGTTGCTGTGACATATTCTTGGAGGAGCTTGTGGTGGGCAATATTAAGGAAGTTTCAGATGTTTGTCGATTTTGGTGCCAGACTACATCCGATGGAGATTATGCGTAATTGGGAAGAGAGGCGCCCTCTTAAGGGTTTTCCAATACAATTTTTAATAAATAACATACTAATTAGTTAGTTAAAATAATGAGGCTTAAATTTCTTATCTTATTGTATTATAATTTATTTTCTTCCTTTAGCTTTTCATAATTTTTATCTATGACATTTCATTAGTTTTAGTAGTTAACTTTTGTGTCTAATTTGTGTAATGTCAAGTGGTGCCTGTACACACAAATAGTAAAAAAAATGAGAAAATGAAAATGTGAAAACACGCCAACTTGTGTTATACTTTTAAAATGTAGATAATACTAAGCAATCTGAAATGTCACAGTTCATACGAATGTTGGTTGCAATAACATAATTAATGAGAACCTTCACTGTAGTTTCTAAGGGAAACCGTGAGCTAAAGCCATTACCGAAAGCCTTTTTAAACGCTTGTTCCTAAAAGGACAAACTTTAAAGCTGAGGGTCAGGCGATTTTTCTTCCCTTCGTGCTTACATGCATCCTACGTCCTATCCATTGCCGGAAGCATTTGTTGGTTTCTTTGATATTACTTTGAAAACAGGCGCACAATGCTGGGCCAAACATACTGACATACAGGTATAAGGATCTACGGAACATTTCGAATTACATACTTTAAATTCAGTCCCCGGTAGAAGAACGTGATTTAATTAAAAGGTATTCCAACATCATTTGGACACGTGTTCGAACCTTTTAGAATATGTGTTATATGGATAAGAAAGTTTTTGTTGCTACAAAATGAAAATTATTTAAGTGAGCTTGCCTTAGCACCTCATTTGGTACGTGGGTTTTCAGGATATGTTGTACATACATGTCATATATTTTTAGACACGGGAAAAAAATCTGTAAATTATCATTTTTTGACTGTAATAACTTGAAATCGTAAATTATCTAGGTTTCCTAAGAATATAATAAAAAAAAAACGGAGAGTACATTGGTCAACATTAACTTTACAGACGAACTAATGAGACATAATTTCTATAGGATTTTTTTATTGCACAATACGAATTCGTATGCTAAAATATTGATGATTTGGCCTAAATGTACTTTTAGATATTAAGTGTATTAAAGAAGAAAACGTTTTAAAACTCTTCGAAATATTCCAAGAAACGATAGTAGGCAATAATGTTGAGAATTTGGTCCAAGAGCCTTCAACGTAAAGTGAAATATGTCTTGTTTAACTAATGGAAAATGTTTCTGTTTTAAATAAAAATACTTTTTTCATGAGTTAATTTAAGGGGACATTTACTTTCTAAATCGAAAGAAATCGATTTCTTCATAATTGTAATACTCCCAAAATCGTTTTGAGAAATTCAGTATATAAAAAAAGTTATAGACACATTTGTAACGGTATCTTACGCTAAGGAATAGAAACGTTAATCGCTTTTTTCTCGAAACAACATTTTTTGAACTCGTGAGACACATTTCTCAGGCTCAGATCATCCGATTTGAAAATACCAAAAAGTAAACGATTTTTTATACAAAATATTAAATTAAATTCCATTTCTGTGGCCAATAAAATGGTTTCCCCTTCAAAAAACCATCTTGACTTTGATATGACCTTCAAGGTCATTGCCAAGTTCATGATCAAGGTCACATTTGGACGCAAAACTGCCACTCTTTGCAAATCCGCAGTAACAATGCAGGTTCCTCTTTAAAGAGCCACCTTAACCTTGATATGACCTTCGAGGCCATGGTGAAGGTTATAGTTGGACGTAAAATTTTTCGCTCTTTCCATTTCCGTGGTCAAAAATATGGGTACCCATTTAAAAAGGTGGACTTGAGCTTGAAATGACCTTCAAGGCCATGGTCAAGGTCAAATCTACGGCCACTATTGAATAGCCAGGGAAAATTCCTCAAATTTCTGTCTAAAACTTTTTTCTCCAAAGTGCATTCCTCGAAAGTTATTTAGCCGTTTCCATACTTCTGGATCACCCTGTATAATGGCTGAAAACATTGAAAATAACAAAAGAACCACTATTTTGGCGGTTAGTTAATATTAATCCTTTTTGATGGAAGAAATGTAATTAGGTTATCAAAATATTGGTAGTCGTGTGATTTATTTAAGTGTTATTCTTATTTTTTGCTTATGAATTATACAATGATTATGCTTATATAATGTACAATGAATTGTATTTGATTATTTTATTTATAAATAAAATGTTACCAATAAAATAGTCTCTTAATATAACAAAGAAGAACGACCGGAAAAATCCATAAAATGATTTCCACATTTACACAAAAGGAAAAGTATATAAAATTTATCGGAATTCATTTAATGTTCTCTTTAAAAATTGATAAGACATTCTGAATGATTTTAAAAAGGGGTTATCCAAAGAGAAATCTAATAACTTTTGTTTTAAATAATTTGGTAAATTTTCCTTAGTCGGCATTTCTAAGTTCCATGTTTTTTATAATACGTACGATTATGATTGCATCTTTGCACACTAGCTCCAATGCCCAGGCACCTTTTTGGATACACATTTATTCCATTTTGTGGTAATTTTATTTAATTAATTATGATGGGAGAAAATAAAACCTGTTCAGTCTCTGTCCTGGCTGAAATTGTTTATTAAACATGTGAAACAAGCGCATTGCTCTTCATAATTTTCCCTCTTTTCATGTTTCTTTTGATAATTCCAGCTGAACGAAGTGTCCTTGTGGAAAAAACAAGAAATATTTTGTGTGTGGGGGGGAGTAAAAGCCACACAATTTCCATGTTTGATTATGTCAATTGTAGCCCCCGGAATAAGCCCCCTGCATCCTCGGCAATTAGCACCGGGATACTCGCCGCCACGTTGGAACGCAGGCTGTAGGGCACGCGTGAGTAGGAGCCATCTAGAGCGGGTTCATTCCTCCCACTATTCGGGGAATGCTTTCACAATGGGAAAAGTATGTGATACGTTGCAGAGTTGCAGCCTTTTTCGTGTGCAGAATTTTTAATTAAAAGAATATCCCTCATATTTTTCACCCGCGTATATCAGGGGGAGGGCACATGAATACCCGGGGGCCTGCAATTATTTCACAGACCACCCCTGCCTGCCGTAGCTAGGGCGGCGGAACGTATGGTTCGGGGTAAATTAACATTTCAATTGCAATTAATTAAAAACATGACCTGTCCTCGTATATTTACGGAGTTCACTTCAAATGTACCTACCTGACAAGGAGTATGCCGAAACGGCTGCAAGACGTGGCTCTGGCGTGGCACAAAATGTTACATGACGTCGTCGTCGTTGACTAGACGCAAAGTCGACGGCCTGGGGGAGCTTTAGGGTGGGGGTGGGCGGGACTTGCTACAAAGATGAAGATTGATGGTTACGTGACTTACGGAATTTGTCATAAAACTGAACAAGGAGGCCCTGCTTCAACTCGGCACAGTAATTAGATCCATGCCGCTCGTTCTAGGGATATATTGTTCCAGTGGCTTTCTGGTTCTGAGGGGGGCGAATTTATTTTGTCACGTTTGGAACTTGTTCAACTGCGAATATTTCTATACCCGCGGCGCAGTGGCGGCGGCGCGAGCGGCAGCGGCAACGGCTGTTTGTGGGATATGAAAATTGTTCCCATTTTGTAAGAGTCGGCAGAGGACCAGAGATTTATCGATGCAATTAGAACATCTCGCTTCTTATATATAGCTAACTGTTTTGGCATTTTATGATAATTACCATCTTGGTCCTAATTAAGTTCCTCGGTCGCCTGCTAACGGTGCCAGCCATGAAAGGTAATGCAAAAATATGATTTGTTTCTAGACGACATGAAGCTTTGTATGTTCCGTCAGGTTTATCGCTCTAATTTTTTAAAGAGGCTATATATTCATGTAAAAGCTTCTATTAGCCAGTTTACTGCATTGTGAATAACGTGGGCTTTGTATAGGGCTTTTAACACAATCTGTGTAACATACGAGGCTTTTTCATGCATTTTAATGCGCATTTGCGAGCACTTTAATTAGAACCTTAATCAGATTTGTGGACTTGTTGTTAGATAGAGGTAGAGAGGATTAGTTAATTACAGTGTAGCCACGATTATGTTCGGATACTATAAATTAGCGAATAAAAGGAGTGAACAAATTTGATAAGGTAAAAGCCTGCTCAGCTTAATGTAAGTCTTTATTACATTGAGAAAAATATCGTATTGTAATGGTAAATGTGCACGTTTTTAGAACTGGTTGCGGATCGTTAATAATAGTTTATTTGAAACAACTATTGAATGCATTAAATAAGACATTCAACAAAGTTAAATTTTAATGCACAACAATGTTTTTTTATACAACTTCGTAAAACAATCTCGTAACATGTTATTTTAAATACTAGCTGGGTTACCCGGTTTCACCCGGCGTTGGGTAAATACTTACTAATTAAACACTTCTCAAATGTTCTAGTTTGTTATATCCTAGAAATTGTTTCAACCCGAAAACCCCTTTATAGATCCGCCACCTTGAATTTCCAAAACCTTAATAATATTCAAAATTAGTGGCTTTAAAATAATCATTGTACCAATTTTCATTAAAATCCGTTGAAGTCGAGAAATTATGATCACCATATTGCATCCGCGCCATCTTGGATTTGGAAATTTTGGTAATATTCGTAATTAGTGGTCTCAGAATAATCATTTTACTAATTTCCATTAAAATCCGTTGAAATCGAGAAATTTTGGTCGCCATCTTGGATTTATAAAATTTCGATAATATTCGAAATTAACTGCTTCAGAATAATCATTGTACTAAGTTTCATTAAAACAATAACATTGCATCTGCTGTTCTGCAAATGTTCCATAAGCTGACCTGAACAAAATTGCTTGTGTCTGTACACTAGTTCTTCTATTGAAAACTAGGAGCGCTATGTATACAATTCCGAAGACATTTTTGTCTCACGTGTTGGCAAAAGTCAGTTGAGTGCTGTCAAAAGGCGAAATATAAATATTAAAGTTTGAGAAGCATACACCAGGGACAAAAAGTTTAAATCGCTAGCAGCAAAGGATTAATTAAGTTTTTTCCTCTGAAAGAAAGGAATTCATCCTTTCTTGCTAAGTGACAATTGAGGAACGCCTTTGTTTCTACATCATCCCGCGTTTTTCGCTTTTCTTTGTTGGTAATATTTAAACTAGTTTTAAAAATTCAATAATCTTCTTGAGAATGTGAGCATTTTTAATTGTGTTTGCTCAAACGCAACCCACCACACTTTTGAGAGGTTGCTGGAGTACCAACATTTCAAACAAAAATAGTGTGTCTTTTGAATCGCGCTTTGAATAGCGAGCACAAAAGAACATGGCTATTATAAATAAATAACTTAATTAAGACATTGTCTTTTATTGATGCTATTTTTTAGTAAAAGTTAAGCTTAATTTTAATGCCAATTTTTTTTAGAAGCTATATCAGCGTTAGTAATTTCTAATGCGCACTAATTTCATTCGTTTTAATTCGAATCAAATGGCAATCTCGCGATTCTCAACAGCTCCCAAGTACGTGATTTTCAGCTGAAACTTGTGAAAAGTGCTAAGAATTGCAAAACTTCAACCCCTCGAGGGTCATGCATTTTACCCTCATTCATTCAGAGCACACCCCAAGTTCGTAATAGTTGTGAATTAAGTTATAACAATGGGAACACGTCCCAGAAATTATCTACCCTAATTGTTTCGCGTTAAATTGACACCCACATCTCCCGAAAAAACCCTTCTACAGGGTGTTCCATCTGGTCTTTCCAAACTAAATACTTTCAAATTTCCATGTGAAATTATTGCAGCGCACGGCGGCGAAAGGACACTTCTTTTGTATGTATGTCCTCCGGATGCTGCGGGTCTAGAGTTGGGGAGACAAAATCCTGCGACAAGAATTGCTCAATTTTCTGGTTCGTTGTATTTCCTTTTCCGTTGTACTTTTTATTCGTGAGCATGCCTTTTCAAATTCCGACAGAAGTGGGGTTCGCAAGGGAGTAAAAAATGAGAAGCATTTTACCTTTTTGCATATGATTACCTTAACCCTCTCTGGAGGTACCTTTTCCATTTTAAGTTAGCTGTGTGTCAATTCCCATTTCCCAGATCACCGCCGGCATTCTGATGCTTCTGTGCGAGTCTAGAAAATTCCAACCACGCGGAGCTGAGTGCTAGTTTTTTTTTTTTTTTGTCCAAATTCATTCGTCACGAACTCGAAACATAAATAATAAAACCGAGCGCTGTATGTTTGCGACGAGAAAAATGGGTATAAAATGAAATTTTTATGCAGATGCAAAAATTTCACTGGATAATAATTTTCCCATTTTTTTTTTTTTTTTGCCACATTTTATGGGTGCTATTCATAGTTCTCGACACCATCGCGCATAAAAGTTTCGGTTCGATTTCAGTGCGAGCCAATGAAGTTGGAAAAGCAACCCGGCTCTCCCCTTCATGCCCTCCGGGAACTTTGTTTTACCTTGTACATGATCCCAGCTCCCTTCAATTGAATGCTAGTTGAAATTACAAAATTTTTCTGGATGTGAAATTGTTCTGCCACGGGTGGCCAGGCTAATGTTTATTGTTCGTCTGCATTAAATCTCCATGCGAGGGTCATCCATTGTTCCGGTCAGGAATAACAAAGTATTTGCGGGCTTAGAACGCTCGAGGATGTAATGTAAGTATTTCAATCATAATAAAGTGAACATATCATGCTAATCCAACCAGAAAAGTAATATAGTATCATAAAATCAAATGCTTTAGAAATGTGAGACTGCACATATCCCGACAAAAAATAGGTCAGCGGTGTCAAATCACACGTTCTTGGTGGCCAGTTATTATTAGGTCCATTCCTTGCAATAAGATTTCTCGGAAATTGTTTTGGTTGCTGTATGACACACAGCGCCGTTCTGGTGAAATCACAAGTTGCTTACATCAATCTGCTATTTATTATTGACGATTACACGTTGTCCTGCCGTAGTTTTCAAGAAATTTCAGTCTTCAGTAATGCTGGCTTCAACAGCTGCGATATTTTCTACGGAATTATGGCGTGTTGTCATTACAGAATTAAATTGGAGCTGACATTTTCAATAAAACGACGATAAAACAACGAAAAGCACGTTCTGATGAATGATTATTCGGTTCATACAATTCACGAAGTGTTCTAGACGTTTTTATAACTGAATCCTGATTTCGAAAATGAATTTCGACGATTTGGAAGCGTTTCTGTAGTGTATACCATTCTATGATAATTTGTTAGACTTTAACAAACAAAAATGACATTGATACTTACAACAAATGCTATCTCATTTGTAAACAAATTGTTTTACCTTTCTTTTTTACCAAATTACAAATAAGAAGAGATGTAAACAAAAGAGTAATTAAAGAACTTTCTGTATTTAAATTATTTTCTTCCTTACCTGTACGTTCGTATTGGTGTCCTAGTTTTTTGCCTGTTATCTGTGTCTAATAAGTTTACATGTACATTTATACTTTGAATTATTTCTTAAGAATCTTTTGAGTGTCTTCACTACATACTATCATGAATTAGTCAGCCCCAAGATATTATCCTTAAGAAGATATTTTGGTACTCGAGAATTCATCCATGCAACCAAATCACCTTAAATAAAGTACCTCTCGAGGTGTAATTTAGTACGAAATATTTTCATATTACTCCGCATCTTCGGTGCAGTCACTGAGTACTTCTACATAAAATAGCGTTGAATTAACGCCCAAGAGCGATTTTTAAGATTGTTCCGCAGCATCTTGCTCTAGGATAAGCGCTCACAATCTGGAAGGACACGAAATATTTAAACGTTGGAAGCCAAATATTCCGGCCGTGTCCTCCGTTTTGGTTTCATATCATCCATTTAACCTATTAAATCTACCAGTTGAGAGTGGTACCGGATACTCTGGTACATCAGGGATGCTGCACTTGATCCATTTCAGTATCATTGCAGCTCCATGTCAACATAATTTCTTATGCCACTTTACCGGGGGAAAACGATCAGCCTTGGCAAGGCGAGGTGGGGCAGGGGGATGAAAGGGCTGTTTACTACCTGTCAAACTCAAGCTCAAGGTTTTCAGAGCGCTTTCGGGGAGGATATTTTCAAGATGAAACTTTGACTGCTTGCCTCGCTGAACTCGCTTGGCATGAAAGGAACTCAATCTCGACTTATTCCACTTGCATAAGTTGTTTGCCTACGTTCCAGCGGGGGAAAAAAAAATGCTAGGAATAAATAATTCCCGTGCATCTGTCGAGTGTTTGTCTTATGCACCCAAGATTTCTTCCGTCTTACATTACTGAAGCCGGCAATCGATTTGTGACAAAAGCTCAGATTGACCCATCAAGGCGAAATGTGATTGAACTTGATTTAAAGTTAAAAAGCTGTCACAATTTTTGTTACAATAGATCGTTGACTTAGAGCTCTATTTTGTTTAGTCAGAAAAGCTTTCATCAAAAATGGGACACACAATCGCCGTTCGATTCATAAGGTAAGGGATTAAAGAATGATCTCAAAACTTACTTTAATGCGAAATGTCACGTAAATGAACATATAATGTACTATCAGAAGAATTCCCTTTTTGGTTGACATTACATCACTGTCAAAGTTTGCGTGGTCAACTGACGCGTCATTTACACGAAACCATTGAATTTGTTGCTATCTTCAGTATACTATACCAAAGAATATCGAATTCAACAAGAAACGACACTCTCAATACGCTCTCAAAGTCCCAACTTATATGCAAGCTCTCGAAAATACACCCAGGAAAATTTCCCATTAGATAAAGCAGCTCAGGACTACTACCTCTGTAAATACCTATAAGAAATGTAGAGAGAGAAATAGTCACCAAAAAGTTCTCACAGATAGCTTTTACAGCGTAATCTATAAACTGAAGCTTTTTTTATGAACGCTTTTTTAACCCTCTGTAGCGCCGTGTGACATTTCTGTCACAAACCTCAAAAATCCCGCTAGAATACGCACCGAATGTATTTAGTTCATTCAAATCGGCGCCACTTTGCTGTCACATATTATTGAACAATGTAGTATCCACGGAAATCATCATAGAGAGCGTAAACTGTTAACAGTTAATCGATTAGAATTTCGCCCGTAATTGAAAGTGACAAGTTGAAAGTCGAGCAAATTTTAAATTTTATAAAAAAAATACAAAAATTGTGTAAAATTGTGTTATTTTCTTGGAAACCTATAGATAAGTGAATGAATATGTTCCTTCCATACCAAATTAGTTTTTTTTGTTTACGTTTAACTCAATTTTACAGTAATGTTACACTCCCTTAAATGTGAAATAAATAATTAATAATACATATTTTTTTAATTTCTGAGAAATATGTATTTTTTATTTCCCTAAACCTGTCAATTTTTAACATAATTTTAATGTTTTATGATCTTGCCCTACAGAGGGTTAAAGGCGCCCTGGATTTATGCGCTAGTACTAGGTCGCTCAATTTGACCTCTCTTCGCAATGTTAAGTTATAGGGAAATGCCGAATCGGAGAAGGGAGAAGAGGCAGGTAGCACACACCGAGCATAAATACGGACGAGTTTATTTACATTTTTTCATTGTGCATTTTTAAAGGCGCCCTGGATCGAACATTATTGTGTGTTCCGCTCGCTTTGTGAAAAGTATCGGTCTTGATTTGTTCGGAAATGTGAACAAGCTTAATCTTTAACTGGTGACATGGAGTCTCACAGGCGTCGCGCGTTCTGCCACCACTGACTGTTATACTGTTTTTTTTTTTAAATATTCGATAATAAAAGCTGGTTAAATGTACTTAATGTTTTTTATTACATACCAATGGTTAAATATCAACACAATTTTAAAACATCCAAATTGATTTTTATAACAAAAATTGACTTTAAAAGTAGTAGCCTGTGTTATACATTTTTCATGTCCCTGGTTAAAGGTTAAACGCTTTTGAGTAAAAAAGTGCTTTTTTAGAAGCAATTATTTAAATTAAATTAAATATGCTTGAGATAAATGATGGGTAAGCATAACATAATGCGTTTGGTGTGTGGCTGTGGAAAAGGCAGCGTGTAATGTGTTCGTAGAAAAGTTTTGTGATAAAAGATTTTTGTGAGGTGCACCCTGCATGACTATTCCACTTTTTGCCCCAAATTGTTGCTTTCTTTATTACTAACTATTTCTAGCATAAATTCCCATTGCATTCCTGTAATAAAAATGTTCTGTGACGTAGAACAGGGGAGGTGACATATGACAACAAATATGATAATTTGGAAATACCGATTTTGTGTATTATTATTTTTTTGTGTGCTCCTTATAAAATCTTGCATATACTATAATATTACAATGGATATCATAATAAATTATTAATTTTACAAGGCATAAGCCTACAGATATGTATTTATTTCTATTTTTGCACAAATCCAATAATATTTTGATTTTTGGTCATGTTTGTCCTTATTCCAGGTGTGGTGAGGAGACCCACCACAGATTTGTAGCAGTTCATGGACTGATAATAAACAACGTATGCAATTTATGCGAGCTGCAGCCTCGGCCCAACAACGCCATAAATATTTGTATGCCAAAAGGCTGCGCATTTCGGCCAATATTGTTAATCATACGGGGCGAGTATGGCAATAATTTTTTGTTGTCTGTCAGTCAATACACCCGCCACCGCCACTCTCTTTGTTCGCATTTAATCCATGTAGCGAAATTTATTTAATTTCCCGATTTATGAGAAGCATTGCGAGTGCATATTGTTGGCGCACTGTCGGCCAATGCTGGTCGCTATTGTACCAACAAGGAGTCCGCAAACAATATGGAGTTCATCCTGGACTCTACCGGGAACACCGGCATTTGGGAGAGTAGGACCTCATCGGAACAAAATGTCCAGTGTTGGGGCAAATGCAATTGTAGCTACCGGGCGATTATGGCGGCTCCGGAACTGCACCCGAAGTTGCTAATGCGGGTGATAACCCCTCTGGCCTAGCGCCTGTGTTTGCGGACGCAATTAAAACGTTTGCTAATATCCCGACGAACTATTTTGATTATCCATAAACAAATTCTCAATGGTTGGCACACACTGTGGCGGGCCAGTTTGACTGCTGTTGGTCATGGACATGACTCCGGTTAGTTAAACTTTGTTGTCCTCGTTCGTTCGAGTGTTGTTGGCTTTCGTTCAAAATGGAATTTGTGTTTTAACAACTCTATGGCACTCGAGCCCCTCTCCGGGTATACGCCCCTGAGTTATGATGCGGGCCGACCCGCTCCTGCTGCTTCACTGATTTGTTTAATTCCTCGAGAAAGGGCAAACAGTCGCCGCCGGCCTTCGCTTTCGAGTCGCACGGCAAGGACAAGCGAAGAAATCCAATTATGATTGTGTGCGATGCGCGGGCAAAGGCCGTGACGTGATTAAATTGTTTTCGTGATGTTTTGTCGGCGGAAGAGTTTTGTTTATTTGATTGCCACTATTTCATGCGGCACAACCTGTTTGTATTATTAAATGTTTGAGCTTTATGAAAATTTCCTCAAAATGTTTTCGATATAATAGAGATGTGGGGGGTAGGCAAAAAAAAATAAAAGTCTTAATAAAAACATCACGCTCGAAGTGGATTTCGGAGGGTGGTTTTGCTATTGTTTATGTTATAAAGCCCTAAGTTCATTTTGAGCGATAATCGCTTATAGCAGTTTTCCCCAACCTTTTTTGATTAGCGACACACTTTGACTTTGACTTTATGTGACACACCATAATTTTTTACTTTAAAATTACCACAGTTCATAAAGTTTTAGTTAACACTATTTATTAATGTTTATTTTTTTATTAAGGTAGAGCGCAAAAAGGTTGAAAAGAATTTATTTATTTTTAGCACAAATTACCAAAAGATTATTAAATCCTAATTTGGAAACGAATAGCAGACAAAAGAACTCAGAATTCTAGTTTCACAGAAAATTGCCTCTCAGTTTGACATTTTTTTTTTCAGTCTATTTGGAAATTCAGAAATTTTTTATCTGAAGTGATGATATTTTACTTTAATCAAAACTACAATAGGTATAATCCACAAGCTGATTTGATAAAATAATAGATTTATAGAAGATAGTGTTATGTTTAATTATGAAACAACAATGCTTTATTATTGATTTAAAAAAAAACGAAAGTTCTGATTAAATATCAAATTCAAGAATTTCAAATTTACAATGAAGATTTAAAGGTTTATAGGTATAAATTTTGAACTCCACTGGAATTTTTCCCAATTTTGTAATTTTGTTGTCTATTTTGACAGGACCATAGTTTTAGCTTTGTTTAAACCGATTTTAAAGATTCTTTTGGTCAGCAGCTTGATAAATAGGCTAATAATTCTTGTTGCATATGCTGAAAGTGGCCCTTAATTGCAACATTTCATCAAAATATCTTTCTCAGTTAATTATTGGTTATGCTGATAATATCTCTTTATTGGTTTTTGCGTAATCCGCGACCAGACAAGACAAACAGACAACTGACATAAATTATAAAAGATATAGGGGAAGCATGGAAAACTATATTTTCACAAATATTTTGAGAACTGGTATACGAAAATAAAATTGGTAGAAGCTTTGAACCAGGGGACCTGAAGTCATGACCATGAGGAATGATGAGAATTAAATAAAAACAGTGAATTTCAATTATGTTTTATTACAAAAATAACTAAATTCAAATTCCATAAAACAAAATTTTGTAAGCAAATACAGTTGTGTGCTTAACTTCAGCGTTAATGGTAATAAACCTCTGTCCAATTCCTCCAGATTCAATATAAGCTTTACTAATATTAGAAGTCTGGCCAATTGAAAGCTCCACAGAAGTAACTATGCTGCCCAACCCTTTGGGTGGATATCTCATCGTTTCTTTGACATCTTTTGGATTTGCCCAACTCTGACCACTACTCTGTGTAACTAAAAGCCTATCACCTGCAAAAAACCATTACCACAATAAAATTAACTCCCAATCTCCAAATTGTGGTTTACCACTCCTCCGATTGCCAAAATGATATTTAAAAATGTAATTCAGTCCATATTTTTCACCAAATAATGCATCCGAATTATCTGTTTTATTTATTGGCAAGCCTGTTTTCGAAATGACGTCAACAAAGTCTATTTCTGACGTTTTACTAGGCGCACTTATTGTCGTAAGAAACAGTGTAAGAAAAACAAAGAAACGCAACATTTCGAATGTATTTTATGTCTAACCGATCGGTTCCGCCACTCAAAGTAATTTCCCAAGCTCTAATCAAAATATCTTTTCATAGGCCTGTTTGATATGTTAAAAATAAAATCTGATAAGTAGAGCGGTATGGATGTGATAACATTTCATTTTACTTTATCTCTAATTAATAAAAGATTGTGAGTTTTACTTATCTGCTACCATTACTCACATTCAATTTTCTCCTCAAAATCTAAATTCAAATGAATTATCGTTGTTTAAAAATATAAACAGCAAGATAAACTCGAAAGATTAACTTTCCTGACATAAACGCAAGCACTGGCTAAAATTTTGCTCAGGTTGCCAAACTACGTAAAAATTATTTATGAAAAATACATAAAAAAAAAACAATACATATTAGATTAAATAAGTGTAGCAAATAAAAACTTACTGGCGTCTAACATGTTCTAAATAAGAGTACAAATTCTCTCAATATTTGTTTCTGATTAATATTTCGATTTTGTTATTAATATACATTTAAATGTGTAGTTGTGTTTACATCGATAAAAGAAATCGAAAGTAAATATTTTTTATCGTACATCATTCAGAGATAAAGTAAAATGAAATGTTATCACATTATTACTCATCAGATTTTATTTTTAACATATCAGACGGGCATATGAAAAGATATTTTGATTATAGCTTAGGAAGTTACTTTGAGCTACGGAACCGATCGGTTAGACATAAAATACATTCGAAATGTTGTGTTTCTTTGTTTTTCTTACACTGTTTCTTACGACAATAAGTGCACCTAGTGAAATTTTCGAAATAGACTTTGTTGACGTCATTTCAAAAACAGGCTTGCCAGTAAATAAAACAGATAATTCGGATGCATCCTTTGGCGAAAAATATGGATCGGTTTACATTTTTAAATATAATTTTGGCAATCGGAAGAGCGGTAAACCACAATTGTGAGATTGGGAGTTAATTTTATTTTAGTAATGGTTCTTTGCAGATGATAGGCTTTTAGTTACACAGAGCAATGGTGTGAGTTGGGAACATCCAAAAGATGTCAAAGAAACGCTGAGATATCCACCCAAAGAATTAGGCAGCATAGTTACTTTTGTGGAACTTTCAGTCGCACTGACTTCTAATATAAGTAAAGCTTATATTGAATCTGGAGGAATCGGACAGAGGTTTATTACCATTGGCGCTGAAGCTAAGCACACAACTCTATTTATTTATAAAATTTTGTTTTATGGAATTTGAATTTGGTTATTTTTCTAATAAAACATAATTGCAATTCACTGTTTTTATTTAATTCTCATCATTCCCATGGTCATGTCTCCAGGGACCTTCAAATCTTCTAAGAATTTTATTTTCGTATAAGGTACAGTCGCTAAATTTCGTCCCCAACCCTAATTTCGTCCCCTTCAATATCTACTCTTTTAAAAACCGCCATCTATTATCAGTGACCCGAACCGACAGCTAGTTGCATCAGTCGGCCATTGTTTGGAAGTGAGTGCGTCACGACGTTCGTACCGACAGAAATTTGAAAATCAAAAAAAGTGTTCAAGGTGAGTTTTTCATTGAAATATTCTCGGATGCTATAAAATATTGAGATACCTGACTTATTGATACAATTTTTTTGTCAAACTAACTATTAATATCTCAGATGTTAATCGATTAAGTAAAATTTGCAGGTTATGACACGTGTTTTGCTTAAATGGATGTGACAAAATAAATAGAAATTTCCTAATAGCGTCCCCTTACGTGAATCTTATATCGATAATATGTAACTTTAGAATGTTTTATTTTTTAGTTTTTAGATGCCGAAAAAATGATTAAAATAATTAAGAAAGGGCTGATTAGATATTAATATGATAGTTAGGTTCAATTTAATATAATAGAAAAGGAGTAAGTACAACTCCAATTCACGTACTGATTATTGTGATCTCAATATCGTCTCCGGGACGAATTTAGGACCCCAAAAATATATTTTCATAATTTGAGTATTTTTATTAAAGCTATTTTATAACTTTTTCTAACAATGTTAACGCGTTTTTGATTATTTTTAAGAATAAAGGAATATTGAACCTAATGTTTGACGTTTCATTTATTACTGTGGTATTTTTTTCTATTTTTTTAGATTTGTTTTACAAAAAGGGGACGATATTTGGCGACTCTACCTTACCAGTTCTCAAAATTTTTGTGAAAATAATTCAAGTTTTCCATGCTTCCCCTATATTTTTTATAATTTATGTCAGTTGTCTGTTTGTCTGGCCGCGGATTACGTAAAAACCAATAAAGAGATAATATCAGCAATAATAATACCAATAAGTAACTGAAAAAGATATTTTGATGAAATGTTGCAATTAAGGGCCACTTTCAGCATATGCAACAAGAATTATTAGCCTATTTCTCAAGCGGCTGACCAAAAGAATCTTTAAAATCGGTTTAAACAAATTTAAAACTATAGTCCAGTCAAAATAGACAACAAAATTACAAAATTGGGAAAAATTCCAGTGGAGTTCAAAATTTATATAAACCTTTAAATCTTCATTGTAAATTTGAAATTCTTGAATTTGATATTTAATCAGAACTTTCGTTTTTCTTAAATCAATAATAAAGCATTGTTGTTTCATAATTAAACATAACACTAATTTCTCTTTAATCGATATAAATCTATTATTTTATCAAATCAGCTTGTGGATTATACTTATTGTACTTTTGATTAACCGGTTAACTGTGGTGCCCTCATCGAGCCATGACGAGTATATTCGTCAATCACAGAATAAGTTGCGCTGGTAAGATAAGGCCATGCACAAAAACTTCTCCTCAAATTGATTGAATTCTTGGAACACTAAACCGAGGGAGACAATTTCCAAGAAAATTTTGTGCCTCTCAGTTCATGTGCTTTGTATTTGGAATGGTTTTTTGTTGACATTCATGCAATTAGCCCCTTTCTCTGCCCAATAGCTTCCAATTCTTTTATAAAATCTAAATTATTTTCAGACTGACAAGAGTTCTTGTAGTTTCATATTTTTTGGTTAACATCTAAAAAACGTTATCATCGCACATAAATAAATTCATTATGCGAACTGGTAAACTTTTTCAACCAGTGCATACCGGGACGCATGAGATCATCTCAAACTGTTTATATTTTCTACTTGTTTGTTTTATTCCGGCATAGCCTTTAAATATTCTAAACATCTTTAAATTTGAGAATATGTTTTGTTTTTCTCAAAAATTGCAATTTAAATAGCCAATGGTCACTGATTTATACGCATGACGAGTATACTCGTCAATCACAATTAACTGGTTAAAGTAAAATATATATCAGCACTTTAGATAAAAACTTTCTGAATTTCCAAATAGACTGAAAAAAAATATGTCAAACTGAGAGGCAATTTTCTGAGAATTCTGAGTTTTTTTGTTTGCTATTCGTTTCCTAATTAGGATTTAATACAATTTTGGTAATTTGTGCTAAAAATAAATAAATTCTTTTCAACCTTTTTGCGCTCTACCTTAATAAAAAAATAAACATTAATAAATAGTCTTAACTAAAACACTATGAACTGTGGTAATTTTAATGTAAAAAATTATGGTGTGTCACATAAAGTCAAAGTCAAAGTGTGTCGCTAATCAAAAAAGGTTGGGGAAAACTGCTATAAGCGATTATCGCTCAGAATGAACTTAGGGCTCCGAAATCCACTTCGAGCGTGATGTTTTTATTAAGACTTTTATTCATTGTTATTTATTATTTTATCAATGAAATAATGAAAAATTGGGCATTAAAATCTGAATTCACAATTAAATTTAGGACAAATAAAAATTTTTTGTTAATTTATATGTTTTTTCCTGGTCGCTAGAACTATAGATAATTGAAAAAATTGCGTAGGACAAAGTACAATAAATATTGTACTGCTATTATGGGAGCCAAACGTATATTTTGTAGGAATAGAAGCAATACTTATAATACAAATATAACTAATAATCCAACATAGCATAACATATTTTTTTGTACTATTTGCAATTATTTAATTATAATTAATTAATTTGATGTGACATTTTTAAAATTGCATATATTGTTTTATTTTTTAATTTCTATTGAGATATAATGTCAAATAACATCACTAGTTAAACGAGAGATACATTTTAAAATACACATTCATTAAGGGAAATTTGATTCGGGCTTTAATGAAAAAAAATATATACAAAAACCACTAAAACTCCAGCAATTCAAATAGTCTGTCTCTGTAGAAGGAAACCTTTGGCGAGACCAATTCATGCAGGATGTGAATTTTTAGAATGAATGGCTATCAAAGGATCCTGTGATGGAGTCAAAAGCCCAAACGAGCATCAGAGAAGATTTGCATGGAAATAAAAATTAAATGCAGAATACAAAAAAAAAAACTCTAAAAATTCGACTGATACTTTTTTGTGCGGTGCGCGAAAATAAAAACGAAAGTCAGGGGCAAAAAAATTCGCGAAACAAAAGCGGAAAGCTACTCCCGTCCGTGCTCTATGCGAAAATTTCCATTCCCAATTATCCAGCGGGAACGCAACATTTCATCTATAGAATTCTCGGGATCCGGTGCCGCGAGAATAGGCTTCCCTTCGTTCTATGAGTTTTTGATTTTGCCCTTTTCCATGACTACAACTAAACCATTTTTTAGTGTATTTGTTTTTTTTTTTATAGAAACGTTGTAAAGGATCCAAAGCAAAATGTTTGCAAAGGGTTACAGAGGTGGCGGGGAAAATGTTGAAATTAAGAAGGATCCGAAGGGTTTAAGAGTTGAATTTATGGAATTCAATTTAGTTCACCTGCCACGTGAACAGTGCAACTAGATTTTGTGGCACCATCATTGCATTTATCTCTAGCAATGCGTTTAAAGATAATCCTTATTTCAACGACGAATTAAAATCGTTAAATAAAAACCGCATTATGACTATTAGCAGCAGACATGCTTATAACTTCGCTAATTTTTGAAAAATATACGAAAACGAAAGTATTTTGAGATCATACGCATAAAGAAGATACTTACAGTCTGATAAATAGGACAAAAAGTAAAGGTCCAAGATGGCTACCTTGCGGGACGCCTGAAATAGAGTGTCCAATAGGAAATTGCGAAAACTAATGTGTCACAATTTTTTAACAAATGGAGAGATCAGTAAAAGGTAAATACTTTCTAATAAAGGAAAGTCGTCATTTTTATTTCATGTCCATTTTATTATAAAAAAAATAAATCTATTTAATACAAACCATTAATTTAAAAATATAGTGAAAAACGTTAGTTACTAATGATATATATTTTCGATATTTTAACCATCTAATTTGCCACAAATATCCATTCCATATGCTTTCTAAAACTATTAAAAACATGTTCTAACGTTTCATGTGAAATGCCATTGACGATCTTCCCAATGTCTTTAATAAAATCCTCAACTGTTTTTTGGTTATTTTCATAGCAGAGATCTTTAATGTGGCCCCATAAAAAGAAATCAAATCGAATGAGATCTGACGAGTAATGTGGCTATTCTATTCCTTTTCCCCTAGCAAAGCGTGGGTACCCTAGGCCAATAACTCGATCGCCATAAAATTTATTGATGATACTTCTTGTGTGCGATGAGGTGCTGCTCCGTCTTGAATAAAAAAAAAAAAAGATTTAACGCGGCTCCTCTTTTTCGCATGAGAAAGGATTTGGTCTCTAACATCCCTTTGTACTTCTCTCCGGCGACAGAAGATTCAAAGAAATGCAGGTAGATACCTTTAGATGTAGATGGTTCACATTTCACAAATCTATATTATTAATAATTCACGTTTTTCACTATATTTTTAAATTAATGGTTTGTATTAAATAGATTTAATTTTTTTATAATAAAATGTACATGAAATAAAAATGACGACTTTCCTTTATTAAAAAGTATCTACATTTTACCGATCTCTTCATTTGTTAAAAAATTGTGACCCATTAGTTTTCGCAATTTCCTATTGGACACCCTGTATGAAACAACAAACTTGCCTATTAATTTTATTAATTGGTAACGAAATTGCTGGGACAGAAACTTGAGTTGGTTCTTATCTCGGTTCTTTAAACAAGTATTTTTTATAAGAACGTATACGACTTTCATCAACAGAATAAAGAGACATCTCTGAATTTGAGAGGCAGATCAGATGCAATATTTTAGCTAGTATTCCAGAATATAATATAACTCGCGCTCAAAGCGTAGCTGCTTTGCCAGAGAATTATTAATTTAGTAGAAATTCTACTCGAATATTACATCTTAAGAGCGGATTCGAATGGTAGGGGGCTGTCGGGAAAATTTGCATCGCTCGCAATGCTTTTATGGCAATTTTCTGAAAATTGTAAATAAGCAGCCATCTCGTCTCTTCTCATTATTCTAAATTGTAATATACTCTACTCAGCGTTCCGAAAGGAAGCACTGTGTCATAATTAAATTTATGCGCAAAAGGAACTCTCGTTTCAAACTTTATCGGGGTCGAGTAATGGAGGCCTTTAGAGGTTATGTATCCGTTTTCCATTTTAAATGGCTTTTCGCTAGTGCGGTGGATGAACAATCTGAAGCGCTCGTGAAATATTAATTCGGATAGAGTTAGCTACTGAGTTAAGATATTTAAATATGTCAGTTTTTGAAGGGATGTATGCGTGGTTCTTAGGAATCCAGTTTGAGCATTGCACTAATCCTTCTAAATATTATCATTTTATAATATAACAACGGATGTGTCTAGGAATGTAATTTTACAAAGAAAGACGACCTAAAACCACAAATTGAATTGAAGATGTAGCTAAGAAATTCTTTGTAAAGAGATGTACAAGGATTAATGATTTTCCTGCCATGCAAAGGTGCATTGATGGTTACATGTTGTTCTGGTGCATTTTTGACGAAATATGGACCGTGATGCCACCGAATCAAATAATGCATATATATTCGGATGCATACGCAGTTCTTACATTGCTTGAGGATACTCATCAGACCAAATACGACGATTCTGCTTATTTACGTATGTTATGAGTTTCATCGCTGAACAGAATTTTGCTATAAAATAAAGGGTCAATTTGCTATTGATTCTGAGACCATTCAGACAACATTTGATGTTATGCGGCTTCAATTCTTGTACCAATTGCATGTTGTAAGCCTTAAGGCTCCTTAAGGATCCTTCCTCAAAATTTTCCAAATTGTAGAGGACAAAATCCAAGTTCTGGGCACTGGTTTCTTAGTTTCTTTCTTGTTGATGGCGTGTTGTCTTGAAGAGTTAACCCATTAATGCCTGAATAACAAAAAATTGTACGGCAACTTCGAGGCCCTAACTTTTATCGAAGTGGTGGTCAATTCTCATCGAGACCAACTTTTCTAGACGTATTTTGAGTCGCCTGACACGATCCAACCAAAAAAAAAAGTGAAAAAAAATTATTTTTATTGTTTTTTTGCAATATTACGTAAATAAACACCTTTTTCACGTAATTTTTTTTCGAAAAACGACAGATTTAGTGGGGAAAAAGCAACTTTTTACTGCAATAAAGTGCATAGAACGTGTTATTAGTACTTAAACTTCAAAAATATGCAGGCATTGTTTTCGTTAAAAATATTAGGCTGCAAAAAATTGCAACATTGTAAATAATCTTCTACGCATATTTACGTTACTTTAGATCACTTTTTTTACCTCACTATGTTCGACTATTCCCAAAAATGTATATACACTAGTTTTAAGGGTCACTGATTACGAATTTGCTATCAGATTTTCGTAATTCAAAATGGCGGATCCAAGATGGCGAACAATTTTTGGTAAAATTCTCAATTTCTTCGAAAAAAAAGTGAGTATTCGGAGTTTTTGGGGTCACTGATTACTGATTAAATGCCTGCATATTTTTGAAGTTTAAGTCCTAATAACACGTTTTATGCACTTTATTGCAGTAAAAAGTTGCTTTTTCCCGACTAAATCTGTCGTTTTTTCGAAAAAAATTACGTGAAAAAGATATTTATTTACGTAATATTGCAAAAAAACAATAAAAATAATTTTTTTTTTTCACTTTTTTTTGGTTGGATCGTGTCAGGCGACTCAAAATACGTCTAGAAAAGTTGGTTTCGATGAGAATTGACCACCACTTCGATAAAAGTTAAGGCCTCGAAGTTTCCGTACAATTTTTTGTTATTCAGGCATTAATGGGTTAAGTTGAGAAGAAAATTTTCAAAACACGACGAATAGTACGTTCAAATGGGCGATTATTCATATTTCCATAAAATTGAGCCCTGATTTCGGACATAAATTTCCATGCCGTGTATATTGATGATTTGTTAGATTTTAACGAATAATAATGACATTGACACTTACAATAAATGACAGCTCATTTGACAGTTATCCCTATCGGAAATTTAGCATCTCTTAAACAAAACCAATGCTCACATTGAGCGAAAGCTCACTCGAAAATTAGGAATGTATAATTAAATTTTCAAAACCTTTTTAACTTTTAAGTGAAGTGATCCTCATAAATTAGCAGTTAATCAACTAGAACATAGATAGATAGCGGGGTTAATATACCCCCCTGTCATTTCGTTCTAAAATTTTAATTTCGAAAATTGTATGGTGCACACATGATCACAAACAGCGAACCTGCGCTAATCTTGTTAAATCACTCGTTTCCATAAAAATGCATTACACGATGGCAACGTGACTTTTTGCCCTTGCAAATTTTACGTATACCTGTGACAGGGCGATGTGATGTTGTAAAATGCATGCAGGAATAATGTAGTTATGTTGTCGACAAAAGAGCTATCTTCCCTTGGATGAAGGGGGTTGGGACACCATTAATAGAAGAGTATATATAGATGCATATAGATACGTCCCAGGCGCATAAATAATGTTCGCAAGCTGAACAAGATCCATTTGCTTCATATGTGCATTTGTTAAGAAGGTATTCAACCACCGCAGAATGCACTTCGTACCGCTCTGCCCGAGGGCAGAGGGTGGTGTTGGTTTGCTCTGATTTTTGTCATTCGTCCCAACTAATCCCGAAAGGTTCGTTAGGGAGTTGGGATCTACCTAAGAGATCTTATCGCTACAGATGCAACCGGTAGCTTCAGCAAAAATGTTGGGACTCCCCTTGTCGCGGCGGGATCTTTCCTCTCCCCTAGCCTTCTTACTTACTGTGTGTCATTGCAGTATGCATCGGCTGCACAAAAAAAAAAGAGGATCGCAACAAGACACAAAAGCGATATTATGCTGGCGCCAGTGGAGCAGAAAATGTTGATGGGTTGCGGCAGAGGGGGCATCCTGAACAAAGGAAGATGTGCGCCATTCATAATTGAAGAGGTCAAATCGCGCCAGCAGAGCATTGGGGCTGTTCCAGAAATGGCTTATGGAGCCCTCTATAGTATTTCTGGGGAATTGCGATGCGAGGAGCTGCCCTCATCCTTGTTCTGCAGCCGCGGTTCAATGTGTGCTCTCCGGGTATAAAAGATTGCTGCCAACTTCCCACCGTGATGGTGGAAAAAACACTGCGTTCACTGCACTCTGATTAATTGACTCTGTCGGGCGAGTGGCACTGGGATTTGCGCTTATTTATTCGTTGCATTTGTCGCCGTTGACAAATCCGAAACCTTTTTGAGCTTTGACATTGTCATATTCTCGTTTGTACCTTGTCGTCTCCTTTGGGGTTCTGTGAATGGAGTTTTGGTATGGTCTTTTCTCTATAAATAAGAGGCTGTAGATAAATGGGGTATTATTCAAATAGGATAGATTACGTTAATATGCAGTGGTGTAACAATAGGGTGGCAGAACTGGCGAAATGTCAAGGGTGCCCGAGCCGAAACATATTTGTTATTGTATAATATGTCTCAATGACTGTAGACATACCAGACTTACACTCGAACAATCTTTATATTATCATTTTAATTACCAATTTAGTTTTAGTGTATTAATCGGGCTCAACTCTTAACTACAGGGTGTCCAATAGGAAATTGCGAAAACTAATGGGTCACAATTTTTAACAAATAGAGAGATCGGTAAAATGTAAATACTTTTTAATAAAGGAAAGTCGTCATTTTTATTTCATGTCCATTTTATTATAAAAAAATTAAATCTATTTAATACAAACCATTAATTTAAAAATATAGTGAAAAACGTGATTTATTAATAATATATATTTGTGAAATGTGAACCATCTACATAAAAGGTATCTACCTGCATTTCTTTGAATCTTCTGTCGCCGAAGAGAAGTACAAAGGGATGTTAGAGACCAAATCCTTTCTCATGCGAAAAAGAGGAGCCGTGTTAAATCTTTTTTTTTTATTCAAGACGGAACAGCACCTCATCGCACACAAGAAGTATCATCAACAAATTTTATGGCGATCGAGTTATTAGCCTAGGGTACCCACGCTTTTCTAGGGGAAAAGGAATAGAATAGCCACATTACTCGTCAGATCTCATTCGATTTGATTTCTTTTTATGGGGCTACATTAAAGATCTCTGCTATGAAAATAACCAAAAAACAGTTGAGGATTTTATTAAAGACACTGGGAAGATCGTCTATGGCATTTCAAATGAAATGTTAGAACATGTTTTTAATAGTTTTAGAAAGCATATGGATATTTGTGGCAAATTAGATGGTTAAAATAGCGAAAATATATATCATTAGTAACTAACGTTCTTCACTACTTTTTTAAATTAACTGTTTTGTATTAAATAGGTTTAATTTTTTTATAATAAAATGGACATGAAATGAAAATGACGACTTTCCTTTATTAAAAAGTATTTACA
Source organism: Dysmachus trigonus (assembly GCA_949715965.1). Taxonomy (NCBI): domain Eukaryota; kingdom Metazoa; phylum Arthropoda; class Insecta; order Diptera; family Asilidae; genus Dysmachus; species Dysmachus trigonus. Next base: position 3,874,920 of record OX454323.1, on the reverse strand, counting down.
TTTTACCCATCTCTCCATTTGTTAAAAAATTGTGACCTATTATAGTTTTCGCAATTTCCTATTGGAAACCCTGTATATTTCATAATCGACACTTTAGGATTGTAAGCTAATCCGACTATCAACCTTTGTTTTCCACGATAACAAGTGCTCTGGTTTGATAATCGAGAGTTAGATGGTTTAAGGTTCCACTGTAATCGGAGTTAAAAATGAAAATGAAATTTAGTGGGTAAGTACTAATCGCTAATGACGAGAACTCCCGGAACAGCAATGGTAATAATTGAGAATGCTTGTTTAAATAATTGCAGATTCCATTACTGAGCAAAACCTAATGTACTGTGAAATTTGTTGAACGTTAGTCTAAATAGCTTTCCCAAAATGTTTCCCCTCATAAAATAAAACACTTTTAAAACAGAGTTTCCCACCCGTCTGATGCCGTCAGAGCTCGGAAATTAATATACCATGAATTCTCTATCATTCGGTGGAAATTATAAAATTGCAATCAGCCACAAACGGAGCCTTGCATAACCGCCAAATAACTCCCAAAAAGGGTGCAAAATTAAATTCATTTACCGCCGACAGCAACTGAATTTTTGCTAGTGGTGGTGGTGTCCTATTACAAAATTTCTATTTCGACCGATGATCGTGTTTAGAATTCACGTTTCCATCAAGAGCCAGAACGTACTTGAAGCCTGCAGAACAAATGGTGCATGAATTTTAATAAACATACCTTCATGCCACATTGTGGCTTTGCCATTGGGCCACATACGTCGATTTTGTAATCTGCATAAAACAGCAATTATTACATGTTTCAGTTTGGGTTGATTTAATTAAAAAAATTAGTCGGTGGCACGTAATTACACCAACATTCCAGTCACCGTATTTTGTAGTGTTCTGCATAAAACACAACCTTTCTATCGCAATGATGTTACACGACAGGAGTTGAAAGTTATGGCTGAATTATATATAGAATTAATATAGAAAAGAGTATAAATAATAAAACAGCTCAGAAGATAATAATTTCACAAACTATTCAAATTTATTGCATATTATAAAATCCGAACTAGAAATATTTTGTGTTACAATAAAGTGGTTGTTATTCGGATCAAATTCACTTCTTTCCATTACAACAAAGAAACACAAACTTATATCCTTTCGAACTCTGTAAAAATTTACTGATTGTTTGTCTTACTTGACGTGAATCTCTAATTTCTCTTTGATTTGGAAGATTTGGAAAACATTATGTTCAAGAAAATGCGTTTAAAAGATTTTTGATTTAATTATATGTATAAAACCAATCTTAAAATAATGCAGTAACAAAACCAAGGTTGGACTATGTTTGTGTGGATATGTGAAGTTTCTGGTAACTTGTTGTTCGTTTTCCGGATGCGATTGAAAAAAGTGGTATTTAGAACCAAATATATAATGTCTGACAAAAAAACTTGAAAACTATTGTCAATTTTACCCTATTTCGAAAGTATTACTATTTTCGCTCCCAAATTTAAGATAATTAAACTCGTCGTGGTTAAATTTGTCGTAAATCCTATTAAAGATTCATGAGATTTCTTCTTATTAAAAAGTCAACAATTCTGTGCATCGATTCAGAAAAGGAAAAAAGGACCGATCATATATCCACCTACTGAGGTTGACAGCCATTCGATTTCAGATAGGGTCGAGAGATAGGCTATATTAACTGAATTCCCTATGGAGCCTATCCCGGATATATCCGCTTTAATATAAAAAATATATTCCGCCAAAAGACCAACTTAATTAAACGTTCATCTCAGCAATCGATAAATTCTCGTGACATTAAAGCATTAAATCCAGTCCTTGTGATGCCTGAGGGATTTCTCTGTCTAGTGACGGTGGCATTGTTTCATCCTTATCTGGGTCTGATTTACATTTTTTGCAATCAAAGGAAAATATTGCAGAATCTGATTCCGTGAAGCGATACTTCATATCATTAATCATCTCAAACATACATTTACCCTCGCCTCTCTTCTTTTCATAAGGGGGGATGGGACCGAGGAGGGGGGATAAAAGAAAGTGTATCGTACAAAAATCCGCCTTAGCTGATGGGTGATACATTTTTTTTTTAGGTCGCAATTCGTAAGCAATGACTCTCGGTCTTAAGACACTGAGTGAGTTTGGTCGGACCCCTCCCCCCCCCCCCAACAGGACTTGGGAATGGGAAAAATAAATCAGTTCATTTCATATAAGATAAGCACAAAAATACACAGGATCCAACATCCTGCATCAGCCTTGGCTGAGTGGAAACGCAGGGGAAGGGGGATTCTTCTCACCGACATCAAAAGGATTTTATCTAAGATACAGATACATCCTCCACCCGAATGAGATAACCGCCGTGACACATGGGGGGAAAATTGCTAGTGACGATAACGATGCACGACAGAATGAGGTGGTAATAGAGCCCGCAATTTACCTGCCTTTCGGCAATCATAAAAGTTTTTCCTGTTTCCTATTTGGGACCACCTCGTCCTCTCCACACTCTACCTGTCCCTTTCAATCGTCAAAGTTATAGTATTCTTCGTCTTTATCTCGCACAAGATAGAAATTGTGGGACTCCACCATTACCATTCGCTTCTTCTTCATTTTATCCAGATATTGCTTGTTTGTAGTCACAAGGATCAAAAGCCCTCATCGTCCTGGATGAGATGGGTCTGGTTTTGTGTAGTTGTGTGTATATGTGTGTCATCTGTATATGTATGGAATGAGACAGGATAATTTTGCCTTAGTACACGGATCACTGTGTCCGGGAAGTCCTTAAACAAAAAATTATAAGGCGAGTTGACAATAAATCAAAGCAAATCCGACACGAAATTTTTGGGAATGGAGTGAGGTGAGATTACTCCCCCCCACTTTCGATGAGGACCATTCGATCGGGTTCGATGGGGGATTACCCCGGGGAAGGAGGGGGAACAGTCAGGTTTAATTTAAATTTACAAATCCCTTTCATGAATACTCTCAGAGTGATTTTGATGAGATTTCTCAAGATTGATGCGCATTACGGGTCCTCCTCCTATATAAAGGAGCAACAGAGTTTTGAAAGGAGTCCCGACAGCGGAACTCCTTTCAAAACGTCAGGCTGTTTGTCGCCGGAATAAACCACTGCTAGCTTTTTACCAATATCATAAATTTCACGGGAAAGTGGGTAAAAATTCCAGTAAGTTTCTTAATGACAAATTCGGGATTTGTGTGATCCCCTCCCCCCGGCATGGATTTAGAGACAGATTTTTTCGTTGACGGAAAGAATGAGGGGATATTGATTGGCTATATAGTCTCTATAGTGGATGACACCGGAAGGACTCTCCCGATGGAATTTCTTTTCTGTCTTCGTAGTCAATGGGTCGAAGAGAACATTTTTTCAAGTGCCACTTCAGAAAACTGATAATGTTTCATTAGTCCTTGTCATCAAACTCCATCAAATATCAAAGTGAATACAACTAATATTTTATTGAAATTTTATACATTTCAAATTTTTAGGTCAGTTTTGATAGATGGGATTTCATTAGGACCAGATTAGCTTTTTGTATAAAGTATAATAAATTAAGACAAAAATATTTACCCAGAAATGTTAACTAAAAAGGACCCTATGTTATTGAATTCTTAAATTCGAAAAGGCAGAAATTATTAAAAGATTAGTCTATTTATAATTGTATTGTTAAAACTTGTTAAAAGTATACCAAAAACCTAAAATATGCAATATAGAATTAATTATATATTAATATCCATAATAACGTGGCGATGGTGTTTATTTACACATATGTATTTATAGTTATTGTTGATAAATGAATTAAAACATTATTAGCTATGGTTTTTGAACTACAAGAAAATTTTTGAATCTTTGATTTCAGATGAATCCACACCGAAATATCATGTCCACCGCAAAAAAAAAAAGGTTGACGGCGAAAAACGGCTGGAAATTGGCAAATTTTCAATATTTTTGGCTGAAAATTTTTTTACAAGTACTTTAAGTACTTTACTTTCATATGTTTAAATTTTAAATAAAAAAGATTTTTCGCTTTTGAAATAAAATTTTTTAAAGAAGTCGTTTTTTTTATACCTTTAAGACCCATGTAACCCCTTAAAAAAAAAAACCTAGCTAATGTAATGCAGAAAATGTAAGAAAACATTCCAAAATTGTTAATCGTTTAATAAAACTAAATAAAACACAATTGTTTGGCTTATTTTAAATCCGAAGCATAAACCCACATCAAAACCCATTCAAGATATCCAATTAATCTTCATAACTTTCGGAAACCGACATTAAATATCACAAAGGTTTTCGACCTCCCCAAACAATACTTCAGTCATTTTGTGCATTTCAAATCAGGCTGACTCCGGAAATTAGTTTCTCTAAATAAAATGATAACAAGACAAGCAAATACCTGACCCGGCCGGGAGCGGGGTCGACGGATGTCAGTTCTGAGGAAACTTAATTGATAACTCAGAAAGATAGTGATAACAACATGATGCTCCGACATGGACCACATATCTCCCGCTGGATGTCAGTTAGCTAGGAGGCTATAAATCACGCTCCCTTCACATCCAGCTGGGGGTGCGATGCTGCGGCGCCTTACTTATTATGTTCTAGCATATGTACCCGGGGGGTGGGACGATAGAAATATCTTTCCAGATCAAAGGAGTACAATGTGTTGCAGGACTCGGGATTCACACACACGACAAGTAAATCTTCTCCGCCACGCAGTGGACCACAGCATCTTGTTCGAAACGAGGTGATAAGATGAGGCGAGCTCGTGGTCCACGTCGGTGGGGTGAGGGACGGGGATGACCACATCGGAAAATGAAAAATATACCAGCTGGATCTCAGTCGTTTCTTGTAATTACACAGCGAGAGGGATTATGGCTGAGGTTTTGCGGTGAGGTTTCTGTGAACATCTTACCTTGAGCTGTTTTTAATGACGCCATAAGGGAAGGAGATGGGAAAACTTCTCCAAATGGAATGGCACCTCAGTTTTTGGCGCAGTAAATTACATGTCCTCAAAGATTGTCAGAACTGTATAAAATATATTGCTTCAAGCTTTCATTTGACGAGCAATACCAAACTGATTAATTATTATAAATTTTCTAAAGTGGCAGTTATCATAAAAGAAGATATTGGATTTTTGTTTGCAGGTAATGAAATGTAATTAAACAAATGAATGCTATATGTTATAAAATTCTCTTCCAACTATCCCCTAATTTCGAGAAATTTAAATTTTTGTCTATTTTTCGATGAATTTAAGTAAGTTAAGACTCGTGTAAGAATTTGGCGTAGAGAAAAGGCGTTGTAAAAACAATAGAAACGACTTTAAATCAATAATTTTCACATATGATTTGTCACCAATAACGAAAATTCTCGCATTAAATTTTGGAGTTAACAATTTCCATTGTTAATTTGACAAGAAAACAATTTTGTAAACGTATTCAAAGCAAAGTGATCTATTTCTATTATTAATTATATTTGTTTTTGACAAAAAAGTATTGCCTTTTTGGAACAATACATTTTGTAGTAAGATTCATTATGGAATTTTTGATTCAACTATTCTATGTTTTTATATTTAAATATTCATTATTTGATTTGAATGCATGATATTGTTATTTTTATAACGAAGTATCGTTAAGCTTGTGCCCGTCGAGTACTTTCATAAAAAAAAAAATGTTTTTATTCTAAGAATTTATTTGTTAAATAATTACTTACTACTGTGATCAAAAAGTAAAGCCAATTTGTTTATAACTTTGAAATTTTTTATTTATTCTTCCAAATCCATATCATCCCCTTCAAAGTTGTCTCCACCCGATACAAAAAAAGCCCAATATCTCAAGAAATATCGATGTTAGCAATTTGGTGTTCAAGAACTTTTTGTTTTAAGAAAAAGTACACTTTAATAAAGCAAAATATTAAAAATAATCTTATGGACTTAGAATATTATCTCGAAATTTTTCTGTATCATTATAATTTTGTCTTTTAGAAGTCCATTCACTAATGGAGGGAATTGGCAGTATTTAATCCAATTATCCATCCGCCAAAGGTTGCATTCACTTACACCAGAGCCCTTAATATGTCCTGAATTATGGACGAGTGGTTTATTAGACTTTTACATAGTAATTTTCCAAAGCGGCTGTTGACAACATCAACCACACGGGCGATTACTTTGTTTTTCAAGTTAATTGCTTCAACAATTTTCCGATTAAAGTTATGAATTCGAGAGCATCGACTCGACGTACAACAAGCTCATTACCACAGTCCGAGCGTTCGCACCTCCGAAAAATCTCCGACGAAATTTTCATTTGGTCCATAATGGAACCCTGCGTCCGAGCAGATCGGTGCGGCGTGAATGTCGCATTAAATTACATCTGCGACCGACAAAATTTCCATGGCATTTTAATCAAAATAACAAAAATAACGAATTAACACGCAATTACTCATTTCGGAATCAGGTGCATATTTGCATTTTAATTTAATGGGTTACCGCATCTGCTCCCCGTGCGGGTGCGCTTTTGAATATATTTCAAGCGTACAGCGCATTGATAGGTGGCTCGGGTCCCTTAGGCGGACGTCCACCTCCCTAGGGTCAGATCGAAGCGGGCAGGCTGCAATTAGCCACTGCGACCAGTAGTTGATCGAACATGAATTCCCGGCGAATTCATAAATATTTCAATAAAATATCCAATAAAGCAGTTCCTGCCGTATTTCAGGCATTATTTGCTGGAAGAACCCGATCAAAATCCGGGAGTTTTTCTAACACCAGATTGTACGAACGCACGCCAGCGGTTGTGCAGGATTCAGAATCGTGTGCTTACCACGGGAAGGGCGAACAGGCGGCGACGACGACGAGGGCATGAAGCTCTTATAAATGCCATTGCGACTAAATTTATGCACCACTGGCTGCATAGTGCTCCCAATGCAATTTCGCATTAAACCATGGAGAATTTGGTGGACTGATTCCGCCCATATGGCGGTAATGTGCCTGCAGATGTGCCCGAAGCTCCATGAAATTGTTTGGTTTATGGGATCTTTTCAACTTTATGGCGTCCTAAGTAATTCGTCCCACAGTAGTCATGGGAGCCCTGCAAAGCAAAACGATAAAACATAGATAGCTATTTCCGCACAAACGAGATGCGCGTTATTTCAATTGCTCTGGACTTTTGATGGACTCGCAAAAATTCGAATACAAATTGTAGTTTCAATTGCAATGTTGGAAAGTTCGAAGCATTCCTTCTTTGCTTGGCATCGCAATTTAGCCGTTCTCAAAAACGTTCGGGCTTTAGAAATATGTAGAATTTGTTACTTAAGTCTTGGCATCTGAGTTTCTGAATGCGTGGAACTTGATATAGTAAGAAGGATATAGATAGATATATACCCACAAAATCTAAATATAGTATTATTATTAATAAATAATTTTGTGGTAGTATACTGGAAATTTATTTCGAAAATGAATTAAAATTAAACTTCGTATCTAAAACTAAACGAAATAAATTCAGGTGCATTCAGGTCAAATTATGTTAATAATGTTCAAATGTTCAAATTACACATATTTTTTTATGAATCAAAAGTCCCTAACTCAAAGTAAATTATTACAAGCAATTGTGAATATAATTAAATGAAAAATATACCAGTATAATGTTTTATACTATATATTATTTATTTATATTAGGAAATAATGGTGTGGGGGGTAAAATTACATTTTTTTAATAAAAAAGAAACAAGATAAAAATAAACTATAAAATTACAAAGATTTTGTCATTTATGGATGAATTTCGAATGTTGTTTGGTGTTTATTCAAAAAACCTATATTAGTACATAATTTTTACTAATATTTAGTATTTAATATTACTAAAAAATAATGAAATGTTTAAATTCAATTCGATTTTTGGGTAAAATTCTAATTAAGAATTCTTCAATATTTTAGATGGGTAAATATTTACTTAGAAGGAATTCGATTTCCTATGAATGCAAATAAAATTCAATTTTTTTTTTAGTGTATTGAATTACGTTGGCTACAAAGTTTTGTCCAATAATTAAAAATAAATGTTTATTTGTAACAATATTTTTATTAAGCAATTTCAATTATAAATATATATATACTATTAGCAACGACACTAGCCCATCTATCGGGTAGGTCTTTAATGCCTTTGGCCGAAAACTCTGGCGGCTGCATCTCGAAAAAATTAGTAACAGCGATTTTGAGGTCTTCATAGTGTTTGCATGATTTCCCGCACAAAAAGTGTTTCAAATGACGAAAAAGGTGGTAATCTGAATGTGCGATGTCCGGTGAATATGGAGGATGTGGAACTGTTTCCCAGCCAAGAGATTCTAATTTTTGTCAAGTTTCGTTTACCACATGAGGGCGTTCGTTGTCGTGTAACAATTAAACCGAAACTCGTTTTCGTCGTTTTTCTGAGATAGCTTCAGCTAATTTTTGGAATTGTTCAGCATACGTCGAAGCAATGACTGTTTTGCTTTTGTGGGAGCAACTCGAAATACACCATTCCCTTCGCGTCCCACCATTAGCACAACATAATTTTTTTCACCTGCAGATTCGCTTTTGGCTAGGTTGGTGGTACGACGGGAAATATTTTCGTAGAGGAACCAACTTTCGTCTCCCATTACCAAATCCTCGAGAAAATCTTTTCGAGGTGAGCGAAGAAGGAGCGACTGACAAATAGTTACACGACATTGTTTGCTGTATTCGGTAAGACGATGCGGAATCCATCGGCTGAGAACTTTGTGATAACCGAGTGAGTCCAGACGATTTATAATAGTCTGATGATTGCAACCGAGCTTCATCGCTAAATCGTGGCTACTGGCTTCGGGATTTTCTTTGAGACAGGCGAGCAAAGCGTTATCATCAATGGTCGGTGAACGTCCAGATCTCTCTTCTTCTTCGAGGCTCACATCTCCACCTTCGAAGCGATCAAACCAGCGTTTAACTGTGTGCCAAGAAACTACATTTTATATACGATATCTGTCCATTTTAGGTGATATTCTGCAATAAAGCGCGCGAGTTGCCTTATATACTTCTGGTGTAGAAGTTTCGAGAATTATTTTTAATTTTTTTCAGTTTTTCATAACCAATACACGACATGTTACTTCGCTGGAATATTGTGGACTTTTAAAAAAAGTTGGATAAAATATGTATGATCGCCTAAATCCAACAATTTATAAGATAAAATTTTCTCGCTTAGAAATATTGACAAAATAAATAATAAATATCTCTTGTAGGTATCTTATTTTTTTGTTTGATATTTAGAAAATTTTAAATACTATTACCACCTCTATGCATTCACTTTGACCTTTTAGGGGTAAGGCCAACATATCTCTAATCTAGTATTCCAATTTATCTATTTTCCCCACAAAACATAGAATCGAATAACCGCATCCGCTGTTCTGTAATGCAGCACAATAGTAATCAAAGTGAATTCCCCAGGTGGCCATAAAGCACACATAGACAAGGCAATGCATTTACTATATATAGTTGAAAGTTTCACAGGTAAATGATAACAGTTAATCCCCAGCAGATTAGTATAAAATCTGACTATAGTTAGTGTTCTGCATCCACGACGGCTTGAATCTCCCAAAATCCCCCGAATATTCCCTTGTTTCCGCTGGATTCCTGTTTATGTCCTTCGGAGCCCTCTCCAATCGCACACAGTTGGTCTCCATTCTCGGGGGGATTCTGCGGGAGAGCGAAAAGGGGGATGGATACATTCATAAGTTACCTGGACGGGAGGGGGCAATTGCAAGCAATTGATTGCACGTTCCATGTAATCAGCATCGTAATGGAGACACTCTGGGGCTACGGTGAATGGGGACGATTTATTCAAAGACTCGGCCAAATATATGCACCGCATTAGAATAAATTACGTGCCAACATTCGATTATTGAAATTGAAACTCCCCGGGCGGCAGGAGGGGCAGATATGCACAGGTGCGAATGTGTAATCGCGACAATGAAGTCATTTATTTCCACTGTACTAGCAGCAAACTTCTGAATTGAATTCGGGCCCCAAAAGGGCTCGCAATTGTTTCGGTGTATAATTCTACGAGTACTCTCAAGAGATTCAGCTGCAACTGGTTAACAAGCAGCTAAAAAGGGCTTGAGATCTATTCTTATGTAACAGTGCACATTATTCTTTAACTCAAAGACACTTTTTTCCCCTTTCATACGCTTAAAAAAAAGGAATTCTTTGAAAAAGGCAAGTGCAGGAAAGTTGCATAGTTGCCCATTATATGGGGAGCAACTTTTTATCTAATCTCCACAGCATCCCTGGGGGAGAGATGGAATTTTAAGATTATGTGCACATTCACATAAAAAAACAAACTGCCGGCTGTCCTTCAACGTGATATATATTGCTCCCCAATGGAACGTCCTTGCTCCGTCCTCTTATGATTTTGCTGGACGGAATCTCTTTATTGAATGGCCTCCACTTGCCAGTAAATCATATTTTTCCGGCCTAGCTGTCGCTCTGATGCCGCTCTTCGAGGATGATATTCACGAAGTTGTGACTCCTAAGGACTTCAGAGCATTTCATATATGATTCTTGACTTGGAAGGCTTTTACATGCCCGGCGTTCTATACACGCTCCAAAAGGACAAGAATTTCTCAAATTGGACTGAAAGTGAACAGTTGAGGAATTCTCATACGTCAAGGGGAATTTCTAAAGTTTGATGAATCTTTTTGGAATTTTTATTATGACCAACACTCGAGAACGAGAATGGACATTATGGCGGGATAATTCTTAAGATATTTCTTCGAAATGTTCCCGGTGCCACGGTATTCGAATTTAAGTGCATACTCAGAGGAAAAGTTCTTCTTATGTTTTCCATAATCTACTTACAAAAGGGCACTGTTTATCCATAAGTACATCTTATATTTATAGTATAATATTTTATGTGCGGTAAAATATATATAAAACTTATTAGAATACGCTTAGTATTAGTCGGTGGATTGTAGAGAAGGCGGATTTTGTAGTTTTGCCTGCCAGCCGGTCAATGGATAAAATTACAACAATATTATAAAATTTAACATAGTATCAGTAAAACTTTTCAGAACGATAGCGTATTTATTTAAGATCTTGATGTTCTTCAAAATATTCTATTAATCTGGTAAAAATAGACTTTCGAGATAATATAAATATTACAGTTTTGAAGCTTGACACAAGCATTTATACATATATAAAATATAAAGTGAAGATTAAACCAAAAGTCCTGGATAATCATAGGTGAGCTCTAGATATCATTCGAATATGAATGGTACGGCGTGTACCACCGGTGGCTCACACGTGAATGGTTTATCTGGCGGCGTGTACCACCAGTGGCTCACATCAGCTTTTCGTAACACATATATAAATATAAAAATGAATCCCTGTTTCCCTTGGTCACGCTATAACTTGAGAACGACTTTACCGATTTCATTCATCTTTTTTTTTAAAGTGTTCTAATACTTTGTAAAGGTTCTTACGGAAAGAAAAGTTAAGAAAATTGCGCAGAAAATTGGATACTTTCAGAAAACTTAACTTGACAGTTCGCGCGTTTTATTTGTTTGTAACAAAAGAATTGCCTATGAAAGTTCGTTTGTTTGTTTATTTGTTTATTGGTTTGTTTGTTTGTTGCTCAATCAGGCCTAAATGCTTCCATCGATATTTTTCATTTTTTGTCCGAACGTAGTACATATTCCAACTTAATATATAGGCTAATTCTTTTTCGGATAATATATAGAGTTTCAAAATGGCGGATACAAGATGGCGGTTGAAAACTTTAAATTTGAAGCAATTTGAATGAAAATTGGCACTTAGGGGTTTTCTGCAATGCTGATTCCAAATCCGTTGTCCAAATTTAGAAATTCAAGATGGCGGATCCAATATGGCGATCAAGATTTCTCGATTTCAATGGATGTACTTTTATATCCTAATTCAACTATTATATATTATTATTATTTTATAAATTTTGTACAAAAAAAATCCGAAAAATTGTGATTTTTTGGAATTCAAAACCTAAGTGGTTACGTGGTTAAACGTATAGTAAAAGGAAACTGCACATTTGAAGTTTTGCTAAACAACAGATAAAGCAAAATACGATTTTAATTGCTGCCCGACGAAGTGAAATACAAAGAACTGCGCCGACGTTATCGTGTTTAAAAGGATTGGAGAAGACTTTTTGTGAGAAATTTTGTAGCGATTATTTATGGCTTATGGACCCGTTTTTTAGATATTTACGAAAAACCGAAGGAATATACTTAATCAGTCCAATTTCAATTTGACTTGATTTGGTCTTTTGGATAATCCACACTTGATATCTAAAAGCACGTGCCCCAAGTTTACAACCCTTCATATTTTTTACGTATATGTCCACAATCTGAGAGTTGCATGGAGTATTAAAATAAAACTAAATAATTAATCGGTCTCAAACTACACATGTGCATATCTGTATTACATTTTCAAGATGCAAGACTGTATGTTTCAAGATTTTCTTAAAAATATACCTTTGCGAAATCCAAAAATATTGCTCAGGAAAACCCATTTAAATGACATTTCGTACACATCTGATGATGGTCACCAGAAGACAAATCTGGTCAAAAAGAATAATCTCATTCAAACGGATATTAGCAAAGTTGTAGTAGTCATTATTGGTCATCGTCTTATCGGTAAGCAAGCTAGAAAACTTGGTGTAACCTACAATGACTTTTGCAAGAGTTGTCACAATGAGGAAGAGGAGGAAAACGTCACTAACTTCCTATGTCACTGACCTGGTCTGGCTCTTCGTAGGAGTCGTCACCTGAGCTCCTTACTCTTTGATGACCTTGTGGACCTAGGTTCTGTTAACATCAGGAATCTTGGACATTTTATCAAGAACTTTAAATAGTTTTTCGGTTGTGGTGTGTATGTGGGTTTCTTTTTTTGCCTAAGAGTGCCATTTCAACCTAACCTAAATCAATATGGATTTCTAAAAATATAGTATACATTGTCTAGCTTTAAATTAGGCAAGTGATGTTTTAAATTGAAGGCACTCACTCGATTGCAGTACAGATAAATAGCCATCCGAATCGAGTATCAATAGCTAATTTTTTAAGCCCTAATTTAAAAACCTGGAAAGTAAAATCCCACAAAGCTCTTTTAACGTGCAACTCTCAAGGTACACATGCGTCTATTTAAAGCCGAGACATAAAGGGCTGCATTTATTAAGCGAACGGATTTTACAAAATTGAGTCTTTATCCTCTATCCGGCTGCTTTATGTCGAACTGCATTTGTCGGTTGCGCATCGCAGAGCATTTATGGTGAAACTTCCTTTGATACAATTCCGTCGATTCATCAAGTGTCGCCTGCTCACGATGACATGACAAAAAGTAATTAACTCCTGTGTACCGCATAGGGGTCACGGCAACGTGTGCTCCATCGTATGTCAATGTGCCGAGTTCTCGCGGGAGGGAATCCTTTGGCGGTGTTTTAATAAATCGTGATAAGCCATAAATCATCGTCATGGCTCCGTTCAACGGTGACGAACAAAATCGCGCACCTGAGGGAGCGCGCCGTGTTACAACTAAGTATGCGACAGGTTTGAATCAGACACCGATGACTAAAAGAATTATGCCTCCATCTTCCATCCAAAGGGAATGTGGTGGGAATTTGCAACAACCCTGGACATTTTTCGTGTCATTAACTCTTAAGAACTTCATTGCGTGGAAAAAGGCGCCATCTAGGAGAAAAGTTGAGGCTGAAAAAATCATACTACATACATATTCTATAAGTTTTACAATTTTTATTTGTGGCAGCCCATAATCAAATATAGAGGTCTAAAATATAAATTGAAATGAATTGAGATATTCAAGATTTGTTCTTTTTCAAATCTGGAAAAATGTCTAATATTTCTGTTAAGCAAAAATTTACGATATGCATGGGCCATCGGCTTGTTTCTTTTTAAAAATGCTATAAAATGAACACATTTATTGAAAATAGTAAACCTTCCGATTAGTTATAGAATATTATTTGATTTCAATAGCTTCCTCGGTTGGCTTGGCAGAAACGGAGTTCGACAGGAAGAAGGGTGATTAAGGGGGAGTTGATTGGATTTTGATGGGATACAGTGGTTAAAATTTCACGACATCCTGGCCCAGCTCGGGCAATGCTAGCCACAGGGCTCTCTGAGGTCTAAGGTCTAAGATCTTTGCCTGTTTAAGGTACCGAACCCTTCGCCAGGTGGCACCGGAGGTGGTGGCAATTACTTGACAACTTGTTCCCGAACTGCCAGTCTCCGAGTTGATGGCTCAGTAACGTGGGGTGGGGCGCAGTGTTAATATGGGCGGGTGGGTGCATGTAATTTTGTTTGGCGATTAATTTGATTAATGAACGTCTAATGCACGCTGAAATTAGTTTGTGGCCGAGATAAACACATTTGAGGGGTACTTACGATGACCAGAGGGGTGACGGGGGACGGCCGGTCACATTGTTGGGGAAATTAATAACATGGAATTTATGCGGTATTGAGATTTAATGGAACGCGAATTAATTATTACAAAACGGCCTTCTGGTGAGGAGCTGTAATAAAATGACTTCAATCCCGAAATATAAAACCACCAGGATTTTCAGCATTATACGTACGAACCGCAGTCTTGAAATAAAGTCGATCGTGTGCTTTCCACGAAATTTCTCACAATTTAACATTTCACCTCAAGGAGGCGGCTGTCTTACGCAGGTTTTGTCTTAATAAGGAATTTAATGAAAGGAAATTCCTCTCCCATGATCAAAGGCCTCCAGGAGTGATGATTTGGGGCTCCTTCTGAACACCGGTGATGGTGTGTTCATTTCAAGGACTCCATTTACACTTATTTCTTCTATTGATTTCCTGGATGTCCTCAAGCAGCCCGGGATTTAATTATCTCTGAGCCGGATGAGCGAATTGAAAAAAAGAATTTTTTGTCTAATGAAATAAACTTAAATGAGCAGTGAATTAGAAATTCTACTGTCGCTAAGAGTCCTTCCGATTCGCTGTTCATAATTTCGACTTTCTGAAATGATGAGGATGCTTTTAATCAAAGCCACATCTTTCATCAGATACGAAAGGTCTGTCCGTCCTTGAAGATAAACTCGATGAATTTTGGAAATTGAGCAGCGGTGGGCAATATCTAGGAGACGAAATAATTTTAATGCGACTGCTTCTTGTATGAGTATATTATTTTTAAAAAAAATTTGAATTTGAGAAACAAAATGGAAAATCCATTTTTCTATACCATCTTGTCTGAAGATTTCAGATACAGTTTATGTGTTT
This sequence comes from Dysmachus trigonus, assembly GCA_949715965.1. Lineage (NCBI taxonomy): Eukaryota > Metazoa > Arthropoda > Insecta > Diptera > Asilidae > Dysmachus > Dysmachus trigonus. The sequence continues at coordinate 3,859,637 of OX454323.1, read as the reverse complement.
TATGTTGAAAGCCTACGCATATATTATTAAATATTGGTATTTTCTTGATCAAACTGAACTAATATTTGATTTGCGCGATAAAGTTTGGGCTTGATTATCTCGTAAACAAAGAAGGGTTGCATAAAATCCCTTTACCATAATGCACAGAGAACTAACATTTACCACATATTTAAAAATTATTCAAATCAATTCTTATCAAGTTGTGCTCTGCCCTTGTAAGTGAAATTTCCCTAAGTGGTTTCACCCTATTGTAGCTTAGGCATTAGATATGTCTTCCTTTTAATTTAATTTAATTTTTTAATTAGTTTCTTATTATCTAGGTTTGCGTATTTTCTAAATAAAAACTAATGAAATAAAATACAAATTACCAAAGTGGTTAAATTTTTTTCATTTATAAAAAACACTTTGATAATTTGTATTGTATGTATTGTAATTATGTGAGAATTGTATTGACGCGATGTTTGCTTTGTTTTCCTTTAAAAAATTAAATTTAAATTACTTTGTAATAAGCCAAGAACCATTCAATCGTTGGGGAGAATAACACCAACAACGTCAAGATATTTCAATAAAAGTGGTTTAATTACATTTATTTTTTCTGAATATATGTGAAAATTGGCGGGAGTATTTCTAGTAATCGCTGAATCCGGTCAATATCCGGCCTCGAGTTGGTCTTAACAATGAAAAGTCTGTGAACTTTCGAACGAGCTCACCTATGAAATATTCATAAATGGGAAAATCTTTAGGTACTTAATTCAAAGTAAGAAGTCGATTTAACGAGAAACAATTACTTACTCCACTGCCACGACCACGCAAGTGTCTTACGATTATGAACGCTTCAGCTGTCAGCCTTGCCGCAAAAGATTCATAAAAGAAATGACCGCCCGGATCATTAGGCATGCGCGCGTGGCTTGAAGATCACCTCGATTTTGATGGACTTTGCAGTTTAGACTGGAGAAAGGATAGGGAAGAGGAGGAAGGGGATCCCGCTCTTTGTTATCCCGCCGACTGGTGGCGACTGAGCTTATTAAACGAACTGTGACAGAAATGTGACTGCCTTTTTGTTGAATTAGCACTAAAGGCGCAAATTAATTCCCGAGAGTGCACACAATGGCCAGCGCGAACTTTCCCCCGATGTGTCTATGCCCCCGTGAGGCTGTTGCCCGGGCGGGAAAAAAAAATGCAAATCAACTTGGAAAGCGCTAAAACACTAATTTATCCTAGAACTGCTGATTACCTTAAGTGAGCGATTGTGTGGATTTAATTACGCAGATGTGCTTCAGACCCCCCTCTCTGTCTGCTGTCTATGTTCGCGGGGGTCTGACGGAACTTGTCCAGGCTGTAACTTGACCTAGTCCATGGAGCCCCAACTCGGACTGTGTATAAAAGCCGTAGGAGAGCTAGAGCTTCTGAGATTTCCCGGCGAGTTAAGAAGACGTAAGGTACTTTGATCGAGATGAAGTTTAGCAATTTGTTATTTTTCCTGGGGTCCATTATTTTGGTCCTTCTGGCGACTTTTGCTCAAGCTACACCAGGTGGCGGTGGCGGCGGAGGACATGGTGGCGGTAAAGGAGGCGGAGGCGGTGGTGGCGGGGGAAAAGGTGGCGGTGGCGGAGGAAAAGGAGGCGGTGGCGGTGGACACGGAGGAGGAGGCGGAGGACACGGAGGTAGCGGTGGCGGCGGTGGAGGCAAGGGAGGTGGTGGAGGAGGACACGGCGGTGGTAAAGGAGGTGGTGGAGGCGGTCATGAAGGAGGCGGAGGCGGAGGCGGAAAAGGAGACTGGTAAACTGGACCGGCTTCAACAGTTTTATTTGACGAAACAATTCGAAAGAGCTGTACGAATTTTTTGTTAAGATTATGGAAATTATTGACTATTTAGGATTAAAGGCGTAATAAATATTTTTGGCTTATCTCGCCTAAGATAACTATGTTTTACTTATGATTATTTTCTAATTAAGAGCCGATTTCACTTGGTTTAAGCTCAAATTAAATGTTCAACACAGTTTCATGACTTTAGGTTATGCTAAGGCACCTAATTTCGGTAATTCAAGCTAAATGCATTTTTGGGTGAAATTATATTTGTCATGGAAAGTGAATCTCACTGAAAGCAATGGATTCAGATCAGAAAAATCTTAGCCAGGATAATGATGCACTAGTTGTTGACCAGATAAATCTTATCTGTTCTTGTAAATTGGAATAAAAACGAAGATATTACAAAATTTCGAATTGCGAATGTTTATTGCAAAAATCGAAAGAGGAACTGATAACCATTCCAATCATCGAGTTTCAGAAGTGTTTCGAGGATTGGAAAAATCGCTGGCATAGCTGTATTGTATCGGGTGGGGATTATTTTGAAGGGGATGATATAGATTTGGAAGAATAAATAAAAATTTTCAAAGTTATAAACAAATTAGCTTTACTTTTTGATCACAGTAGTACACCAGATGTTGACCAGGCTGTTCCAATTGTTGAACATGGTTTGTAGTAGTTATTTACCACCGTTAAAGATAGTAGTTTTTTAATAAAAATGCTGCAGCAACTAACACCACAACTACACTAAGGTTACTATTGAAAATCTCTCTGAAGAACCAAGAAATCACTAATAATTAAGGAATTAATTAATAGTATCAGCCAATTTAAAACAAAAGGTTCGTGGCTTGTAACTATAGAAGGTTCTAGAATTTATCTGTTATCATAAATTTATTATTTACACACATCAACAATTGAAAGCATTTCTAAATATGGGAAGAATTACTATAGGAACAATTGCTAAATACACAAACGCTACGAAAGCTATCAATTTATCTATAATATCTTTCTTTCACACATATCAACAAAAGATTCACAATTTAAAGTGGTAATAATTAAAAGGAATATAAAGTTCACAATGATGAAGCGGGATAGTCACCGTTAAAAACGATACGCAGACGTGAATTAAAATAATTGTTTAAATTAGAATTACCATTCTAACTAAACTGGTGCTTTACGAGTTACTTATTACTCGCAGACTGAAAACCAGGCACTTCAAATAGATTTTAACGAAATTCCCGGAGAGTTTGAAAGCAATTCCATCTAATCAAATCATATTTAATTCTCGGTAGAAGGGTAACTCGATGCGGAACACCACAGAGACTGACTCGAAATTGTTACCCCCACTCATAGAGGATTCATGCCCCACAAATGTAATTAAAATGGCATTGCTTTTGGTCTCTTAACAGTGGTAAAATGTGCACATATACACATGCACATGCACCCGAGTACTCCGTCCATCTCGTGAGGGTCCATTTAATTTTGCTTCTCAAAGCATCCCTATCCATCCCAATTCAATCTCGGATAGCATCAAACAGTGTTGAGGAGTGTAACGTGGAAGCATTTCAAAATCCTGGAAACTGCGACGCCAACTCCGACGCTACTGGCTGCCGGAGCAGATCATAAATCGACAAAACATGTTCATCAAAACCGATAAAACGTAAACATCAAAATTTGCATACGAGAATATCAAATTAGATTGCATCCCGGCTGCGGACGGACTCCGACGGCGGCGCTGGCATACCTTGAAAGGGGGAAGGGGGACTGCTTCCTAGATTGAGAGAGGGGAAAGGGAGGCTGCTACCCTACCGGAAGCATCCAGATACCGGCCGTCTCTATAATGGAATATCCCAGTTATTGCATTATGGAGAGTGCTTGTTTCTTTTATCTCCTCCCAGCATCCCTTCAGTATTTCTGGCATTTTCGAGAGTTCCAATTTTTTGTAGCGCCCCCCACTCCATTTAAGTGCATTCCCTTGGCGTGGTGCGTGCAGCAAAGAGTACACCCATGCGAGCGGGTCTAAATACAAAATCGATGCAATTTATGCAATTTTATGCACATTTTAATGTCCAGCCAGAAACTGAGGAGTCTGCACTCTCAGATGCAGTCGTTATCTAGCTGCTGGTGATAAAGATAAATTCATTCCAGTGCGGCTCCCCTCTTTGTCCCCAATGTAAACGCTCCGGGGGATGCTGTAGCATCGTTGCAACGACAATTTGATTTAGAAAAGTTCCGGAGTTGTTAATGGGAGTGGAGTGTGTAGTGGGGCCAGCGCCTTTGCGGTGCGAGGATGCTTCGTCCCAGCCTTAGGTGCCATTTGATATCGTCGTCCCGCTGGAAAGGGGAGGATTCGTGGAATACAAATGCCGAAATCATTAGGACAGAGAGTGCAGCTCACGAGACAATTTGCGAAATTACCGGCGAGGACGTGGTAAAGTGATATATGGGAGTTAAGCTGCGATTTCTCCGACTATTGTACACGTTGGGACTGCTTATAGCATCCCCTGAAAAGTATCTTAAGGCAGCGTGGAGTGGAAAAGAATGTCTTGATAATGTCGCAATGGTTGCGATAGCGATCTGAAATTTTTTCAGACCGGGGAATTGCCAGTTTGGTGTGTTTTGTGTTACTCATTTCAAGGTTATTCGATTTCAAAAGACGAGCAAATCTCCAGAAGGAGGAGCAATATTAATTTTACTTAAGGTGTCATGGCATTCGTTTTCTTTCCATACCGAAGGAAATCTTATGTTACTGTCGACTATTTTTTGGTAAGGTTTGTCATTTGATAGCATAGTGTTACAGAATTTGCCTTCACTTATAATTCACACTTGAAGTTGTGATCGGGCAGATATAGGGATTAGCTTTCGATCCCTCCTTTGTGAGTGTCTATGGCAGAGCAGCCAAGCGTCATACTGATGAGATCAGCTTCGCTTCTCGGATCGAAACACTCATCGATTTTTTTGGGCTCGTCTACTTCGGTGGACGAGTATTATTCCAAACAAAAATGTCCCTACGTCCGTCTGTCTGTCCGTTAGTCACCGAATTGTGGCGAATGCAGATGGTGTAGTTTTGCCGGCCAGTCGCTCGGCGGGCAAAATTGTAACACTGGTGCCAGGTGTGGGGTTCCCGGAGCCCTCCTAACCGGGGTTATTGTCGAAAATATTTATAAACAATGACCAAGGAATTTTGATTCATTTGAGATATTCAATACAATATAATTATACGTATAAATTCGTATTGAAGAAAACGGCTAACATTGAACAACATTTTTTTAGACGGCAAAATCTATACTTCAAATGAGGTCGTCAAAAATGACTTGGATCAGTTTTTTGGCAGGAAAGAGAAATTTTATGAGCATGGAATCATGCTACTGCCAGAAAGATGGCAAAAAGTATTGGACAAAAATAGAGAATATATAATTGAATGAAATATTTATACACTATAAGAAAATCGTCTTTTAAACTCACAAAAAAAAAAAAAAAACGAAATTACTTTCCGAACAATCCAATATTTCTGTTGTTTTATTTTTCCACTTATTTATTTTAATCTCAAAAATGTCAGAGAAGTAGACGCTCCCGGTAAAAATAAGTAACCTGCTTAAGAAGGTTGTGTTTGTGCAGTTTAAGGGTTAAATTAAGTAATTAATTTAAAAAAAAATAAAATCCCAATAATCTAAAAGCCTTAATTTTAGTTATTGCATAACTTATTAAATTTATGGAGACATATAGGTCCCTTGATTATCCTATGTCTATTTTTAAGCAAATGTAAGGGGGATTTTTTCAGTTTGGAAAATAGTAAAATTAAAAACTTACCAATGTCCCTAGCTGTATAACAACAGTAAACAGAAATAAACCTTCTTGTTATGGTACCATAACTTTCTACAAGTTTCGGAAGGAAATTATTACCCATGTGAATCACAGAGAGATAACAATTTTATCATCCTCCCGACAATGCTTCTGGCCACACCGCAATGCTTTCACACAAAACACTTAACCGTATAGCTGCAAAATATCTTTGCTGAAACAAGTGCGGTTAAATGAGTTTAAATGAATTCTCCTAGAGATTATTCCCGCGGCGGCGCCCATAAAATTAAGATGCATTCTACCAAAAATGTGCATCAACAATGCACCGGTGGTGGTGCGCTAGTGTAGGAGGGTGCATTTTTCACCCGGCGGCGCATACACTAAAATAATGGAGCATTTTGCAATTTCCTTAAATCTCGCTATTGTTGTAATTGTGTTAGCCCTTCTGGCGGATATTTTTATTTATCTTAACCCGTAAATCCCCGTTCCGCCAGCATGCACCAGGCTAAGTGCAACATTAATCTTCCTTAGATGTCGCTAGTTGCATATTTGAAGTGCGAGTGGGGTGGGAAACAAAGGGGGCGGCGGATAATGAAAAGCAGCGCGCTGATACATCAGCTGCAACAGTTTTGCTGAGAGTGCTAAGAGTTTATGGTGGAATTTCTCACAGGCTAAAAATCACTTTGACAAATGATCGGGAAAAGAAAGAAAATCCCAACGGTGGAAGGTGCCCCGGAGCACCGGAACTGTGCACATCTTCAGTCGGACGCCGTCGCGCTTTCGGGCTGGCACCAGCTTCTCCGGGTGCCTCAGATGCTGGCGCAGGTATTGCCTCATTCATCTTGCACCAGGCAGTGCATTGGGAGGAATGCACTTTTTTAGGCCAAATCGCAGCATCACGGTCCAACAAGAGGTGCTCCGGTTTAAAGCCGAGATTTCCTCGTGGGGAAGGGCGACGGCAAGGTGCCTGCAATTCCCACCCTGAAAGTGGTGTTCGTATGCGGTTAGAGACACTTCCGCGCGGCTGTGGCCGGGCCGCTCGAACACCAGTGTCCCGGATCTCCCGGCATTCCTTCCCGCGGCTTCCGAGAACATCCCTCGGGATGAAAAGAAAGTTGGCGACTGCCTGTCTGGTGATATTGAAATATAAAAGCACTTGTTTCTGCCCCATTTATCTAGTTTTAGTACACACAAGTGGGGCATAAATCCCCGAGTTGAAGGGGTGGCGGCTGGGGTTCCGGGGCCGCAGGGGCCGCGCCAAGGCAGCTTGTCTGGTGTCACTTTTGTTGTTCGCTCAAGACTGTAAATTAAGGCGAGATGTTGCGGCCTGATGTCGAGATGTTCGCTTAAAATTCAATTATGGGACCCGCGCGCAATTGTTAATTCCCCGGACAGGACGTCTGCACTGCAGGCTGGGATTACCAATGGAGGAATGGCCCCCGAGAAAAATGACCGTCTCCAGTCTGTGGGGCTTCACGGATGAAGAAACTGGCGGGAATTGTTAAGCTTTTTCTGTTTTAGTTTTAGCGGTTGCCCCGGCGTAGATTAGTTTTTAATTAAAGTGTTACCGCAGAACAAAACACTTGGAAAAAATATCTGGTGCTGAGTAAAGAAACCAAGATCTTGCACTTAACGGAGCTTAATGTTTATGTTAATAATAATTAAACTGCGGATTATATGCAAAATTTTCTAATCCTCATAAAAATGTTCATAATTTTTGGGTAAATTAAAATAACATGTACCTCATTAATAAAATTGATGAATAACTTTTAAATAATAAAGAAAAATCCACATTAGCAGGAATCGAACCCTGACCATCTATGCGCGAGCCACGTCACGCTCCCCACTAGGCTTGCCAACCGCATACAAACTGAATTTATATTTAAGTTGCTTGGTAGAAGCAACTTTCAAACTATTGAGCGTTGCGTGAAATCCTTTTGGGTAATTACTCACTTACTCAAATATAACAACATATATAAAAATCATTGAAATCGGAGGCGGACAATCTTGGCGGTCTCCTTATAAGTTGCTTCCAGCTTGTGCTCATCTCTATATATGACTGTATATATAAAATGCACAGTCTCTCTGTGTGTCTCCGTGAGTGCACTTATAACTCGAGGATCACTGATCCGAATTACTTGTTTTTTTTTTTAAATTATAGGAGTGACACGATATGATATGACACGTTACATGATTTTTAGTTTATAAATGTACTCCCTGGGTTTTTAGGTTTTAGTGTATATTTTGTAATTACGCTAGGTGACGTGATATGACACGTTACAGGATATATGATACACATGATCACATAATGTGTCACTAGACATGTGTTGAATCACGTGTTATAATATTGTTGCGTCAAGTTACGTGTCATGTCACGTGATATTTCACGTCATGTGTCATTTAATGAAGAAAAATGTGTAATAATAGATGTCGAAGCTATGACTTTTAATAACACCTTCCCATACTAATAACATTAAATTCAAAATATAAGTTAAAAGAGAATATGCGGGTAAAAGATTATTGTTATCGTGTTGTTTGTTTTCATATAAAACTAATGCACTTACAGAATTGAAAGTCTAGGAGGGTTAGAAATTACTTTTGACACAAATAAACGTTTTTACACAATCTGTTCCGACTTTACAAAAAAAAGTATATGAAATTTTGAAAACGGGCTAATTTTCAAGTCTTTTAGATGCATCCAGCCACTTAACTGAAATAGTAACACAATCTATAAAATATGTAAAAACTATAAAAGCAGTAAGGAAGTTCTCTGATAGCAATCTGTTTCCTTTATGGCAAAAAGACCATAAACCGGAGCAGCCTTCGCTTTCAGTCAGACTGAGTAATGTATGAGCACTTGATTAATGAAGAGATTAGTATTCCTGGCGAGGAGGTCGGGGTCTAATACTGAACAAAGTCATTAAAGGTTTTGCCTTCCAGAGATGAGATGAGAGTGATACGCACCCTCATCCCCTAGGAACCTGGGCTGCAGTCGTAAATTACTGCAGAATACTGTCGCCAAGGTAGCCCCGCTGAATTATGCAATCGAAATAACTATACCCCCCCCCCCCCCCGACTAAGTAGCTCAAAGTCGGCCCATAAATTATAGGCGCAAAACCGCCACCACCACCCCCAACATGGTCCAGAGGAGTCGTGTAAAGATCGAGAAGATGATTTATCCGTTCGAGTACAGTTGCTCGTAAATAAAATACGCCATTAACTCTGTCGGACACCTGAAAACTTTAATTTGTATCTCTTCCACTCGAATGAGCGGAACTGGTGCGGGGTGGTCCGTTCGCAGCTTGGCCCGATGGTGCGGCCGTTCAAAGCAGCCGCACCAGCAAAAAGGAAATTGACAAATGGCAGTAAATGGCCAGGAATTGCGATTAATGAGCTCTGATAAAGTCGATTATCTTCCGGGGTCTGAAGGGGTTCTCTGGTGCGGCAGCGGCTTTTTTGCTATCAAATAGGCAAACAAAAAAATAAAAGGGGAGAACAAAATGTTCTCGGTCCTTGAGATCCAGGCGCGGCGGGTTGGTGTGAGCCTGTGTTTTTGGTATTAAGAGTCGAAATAAGGCTCCGGGAAGAGGTAGTCATTAAAAACTCATTTTGAAAGTTTTTGAACGTACCCCGAATCCCGGCCCTTCTTCCCTTCTCCCCTTTCTCCCCTTCTCCCATCGGAAGTCGTCAAAACTTTCCATTTTCTATTCCATTTCGGCCAACCCAGCTGCTGTGTGCCTGCTGTCTGGCTGCGTGCTTTAATATTCTGGAACGCTCCAGATTCTACAATAGTACTCCAGCCTAACCGATCCGGAGATCCCTTTTTAGCCCCCCGCGTACCCGCAGCCAACAGGAAGCGCTTGGAATATAATCAAAATAGATAGAAAATGGCTTAAAGTTTTTAAGTTTTTCCGAGAGTACCTTGAATGATGTATGAGGATGGCAGGAAGAGGGAAGGAGGGGGCGCGAGCTTCGCAGGATCCTCCAGGAATAATACATAATATATAACATTGTATATATCTGCAGCAATGGAACGCGTGAGGTAATGAGCTAACGTTTGTTGCAGAGCGCCTGAATTTTGCCCTATTGTTGGGCTGCAAGTGCACCGGGGAGCCTCCTGGTTCATGGATTTCCATGCCAGGTTTCCCTTCCCTGTACTATCTCTTGGGAGAGGGGCATTCCTTAACGATGCCGTGCTTTAAACTCTATGGACGCACTCGGAAACTGCTTCCTTTCGCACGAATTAATTATGGGAAGGCGCGAATTAGCAAACTATGCACCAACTGTGAGTGCATGGAAATTTTCGGAAAATGAATTTTCCTCCGGGACCTCCTGAGCTCCGTCATATAAATGTTTCCATTCAAATCAGTTAGCCCTCTAGCAGAATTCCTCGGCAAAGTGGGGACAATTTATCAAAAAAAAGAAGAAAAAAATTGTTTTTTTGTTTTATTAAAAAATTAGCGCAGGCTCTTAATTAAGATCTCTTTCCGGTCTGATTGTAAAGTACGAAACAACGGATTTCTATAAAAATGGAAGAGCTATCGCCAAGCCTTGCTAAGTTTCTTTGCAAAAACTGAGAAAGTGAATAATGCCGTTCTTAACATTGTTTAAGTCTTTTATCCTGAATGATTTAAAGTCGTCATAGCTTTATTAATATTTATATATTGTAGTACCTATATATTGGACACTCAAAAAAAGTTGGTTAATTTAAACAAAATAAATTGTAAGACAGAAAGTACACATAAATTACTAATTAGTACTAATTACTAATTTAGGTGCTGTCTGTCATGGGCTTATCATCATTATGGCCAATAAATGACGAAAAACTTGATCATTTATGACTTGCTAAATGACCATAGTTTGATTTGATCATTTATACCTACATGATGAAAAGTGTACTAGAATTCAGCTGGCTTTGTACTTCTATACCAGTTGATACATTACTTTGCACTATACATTACAAAGAACAAGAAGGAGAGAAGCACAAGGACTACTGAATAACTGACAGCTGATAAATGATGATTAGGAAATGGCTGTCTGTCACCACTTCATCAACTAGTAATTATCGCTAAATGAGTAATTAAGTAATTATTAATTTAGTGCGCTGTCTATCCAGGGTATTAGGTAAATTGGTCATAGAACTTAGACAAATATCCTACAATGTGTAAATAATTTACACTAATCTAATAGAAGAGAAAGTAATTCTTTGCGAAGAAATAGAGAATCGTCTGTTGAACGTGAAGTTCGTCGTAGTCTTGACCAGAATAGACATAACTCACACAGAGCCAGAGAATCCTCCATTGAAAGTGAAGTTCGGCTTAGCATTGCCCGGGATAGATATAACTATCAGTACCAAAGCTATAAACTCTAAATCAAAAACTTCGAAGATCCGAAATTACAGTAGCAATAGTGATTTCTTAACGGTTTTTTGATAACAATCTTACATAAGTTTTTCTCTCAATCAATCCTAATACCTTCGACAGACCATTGGTGGATTTACCAGCAGGCTGAGTAGGCTGGAGCCTGGGTCGGCATATTTTAGGAGCGGCAAATTTGGGACCAAAAATTTTTTTTTATATCTTACAAAAATTAAAAAGATTCATATTTATATACCCAAACTAGTAGTCCGTGACTCTTGGGATCAAACGCCCTCATCCTACCAGTAGATATAAATTATATATAAATATAAGAGATAATAAATCGAAATACTAATACGAGTAGACTGCACAATTTGTTTTAAATATCATCAAAAAATGAAAACCAAAAGGAATAACGAAGTGTATAAAGAATAAATATAAAAATATTTGAAATTGAAATTGTAACATATCTCACAATTCCCAAAGAAAGTCATGTAATTTGCAGCAAAGCAAATATATAGAATAGAAAATCGAGCAAAAAGATATTGTAAAACTATTATAACTTAATTAATTGAATTTCATCGTCATCATCAGCCGGATTGTTACCAGATAATGAAATATATTGTTTTTAAAGTGTAAGTAAACGCAATACAAATTTATTACTAATTTAATTACTTTTACCGATTGTACATTATTTTGTAAGTAGTATTAAAGCATACCTTACCCCGCTTTATTAGTATTACATGATTGAGCTTGTATTAGCTCAGAAATATACCCAAAAACTATTTCTTGTGCTATATTGTGTAAATCGTTGGGTTGTAAAAATAATCTAGGAACTGACACATCGATCCCCTAGTTCACAATAATACTAATTACGGGAAAAATGTGGTGTAATTAGAACGATAGTGTACAAATCATAAACTTAAGCATAAATTCAAACACCAAACCGCTAACATCGATATTTCTTGAGATATTGGGCTTTGAAGTTGAGGTAGTGTTTCTACAATTTAGCTCAATAATCCATGAAAATTCCACACTACTTCAACTTCAAAGCCCAATATCTCAAGAAATATCGATGTTAGCGGTTTGGTGTTTAGAACTTTTTTGTAGGAAATTGAATTTCCTACAAGTTTGTCATATTCACTTTTTCTATACCTCTTGTTTTTTACGAGATAGGGGCAAAAAGCGAGAATTTCATGAAAAAATTGGGGTTAGTGACCCTCACTACCTCGCTGATGGGAGTTAGGGTTACACCGCAATGGACACTTTTGCAGAGCATTCAATTCTGAAGAAGCTCTACCATTGACCAAGATTATACCATAAAATGCCTCTAAGCTGTAGAGTTTTGAAAAAAAAATAATCAAAGTTTACGTGTATTTTATATGGGAAATTTTTATACGCCTTGGTCTAGTACTTAACATTAATATTAAGGGCTCCAATTTTCAGGGAATTTTTGTTTAGGTATTTGCCACAAAATTTCGAGGTGGGATTGAAAAAAAAAATAGTCGCAAAACAAAAGCACCCTAATATATATATAAAAGGGTATCGAATTGTAGAGGTCGGAAGAGGCTGCAAAATTTGAATAGCCTACTGGCGGTAAATGTGTATATCCGCCACTGCGACAGACTATCGAGCATACTTCATTTCAAAATTATCACATTGCCATCAAATTAAAGTGCAATTTATATCAAAATTTTTATTAAATGCGTTATTCGTCTGAATTTTCATAAGAAATTCAAAAATAATAAGAAAGTTTCAAAATTGATTATACAGAAAATTCGTTCAAAGTTTGTCCAGGGTATTACCATAAGCTGCATTCATATTATTTCTCTGAATTGCATATCCATTGAAATGGAATTAAAGTATTCCAGAAGGTATAACCAAAACATGTTTGCTCACCGTTTTATCAAAATTCAAGCCAACTGGTTAATGGTCCAATCGTTTAGCAGTGATTGTACGTATTTTTCATTGTTACTGCATTTTCAAAAATACCTTAAAAATGAATCTCCACTTGGGCGCCATTTATCTGAACAGTGCAGAGACCGGTCAGATTCAGACGGCGCGGGCGGCACGCTACAAATCCGACAGAAAAATCACTTTATGGATGTAAACCCATCTCGAAATCCCATCAGAAATCCTTTCCCGGATTGATTAATGATTCCAACGTAAAATGAAAACTGAGCAGCACCCATCGTTGCTGACTCCCCCGCCCGCACTGCAAATATTTGTAATCGGGAATGCCTTTATTCGGCACGGAATCCGAGCTCCAATAACAAATCACTTAAAACGTTTTACCAGTGGGGGCGGGGGGCAGGGCGTTAGTGCCGACTGAAACATGCTCCCATCCGAAATAGATTTATCCAATCGGATCGAAACCTTTCACTTTAATACGATAACCTGAAAATCCCTTCGTCCGCACCCCACCGCATTCGTCTTCTTCGGGTGTCAGGACTCCGTAGAGTTGATGTGATGGCTGGCGCCGGGGTCTCCCGGATACGTGACGCAATTTCTAAGCTGGTGCGCTACCGTACGTGTAACACGTGACTCAGCCACACAATATGTAAAACTCGTGGCACCGACTCGACTACGTGTAACACTGAAAATCGGTAGAAGGTAGAAGAAGGAGTTGGCTTTGAGCCCTAGCAATGGGAATCATGTTAAAGAGGGTACCTATCCCTAAAATACGAGTACCTATCCTCAAAATTCGTTGCTCCACCGACAGAACGGCTGGAACACCTGAAGGAATTATCGTATGACCTCGACTGAAATATTCAGACAAATTCTTAGTACGGCTGTTTATTTGTTAGAAGCCCAACCGTCTGTATTCCACAAATTTCTGAATTTCTCCCTGAATTATTCCAGGTGAGAGGTGCGGCAAAAACATAGGATGCTGAGTTTGAATACAACCAGGATACAGGATATCTTAGGTCCAATTTACCTTCTCGGTCCCTCCCGAGATGACTAGTCTGCTTCCAGCTTTTGAGGGTATATTTTTTTATACAATATAAAATTTCGTTTTGTTCTTCAGATCCTTTTTTGAACACAAACAAAAGTGGCCGGTCGTGGATGGGGATTGAAAATAAATTCAATGGCGGATCTCCTACGCACCAAGGGCCAAATGATCCATCCAATTGCGTTTACCACATTGGTATAGTTAAATTCTCACAGCAAATTGGACACACGTGAAAGGTGTCTTTCACGTAAATCGCTCGAGCCTGAACTTTCTCTTTTTATGCATGTAAATAGGGGCGCCCGCACCGATAATCCTTGGGGTCATCCGAAATAAAAACGTTTTACTAGCGGCCCCAAACAAAAACTTGGAATTTCTGGAGCATTACGAGCAGTTTGGAACTTTTTTTTTAGAGTTGTTCCTGCTTGATAACAAAGGAAATTTTGCAGCGGATACGTAGGGAATTTGAAGGCGAGAGGGGGAAGCTCTCATGCTCACCTTTATACGGAGGATATGTTTTCCTTCCGGTCTTCTGCGGCCTCTGCGGTGGATTTTCGTATTCAGAGGGATCACGGCCTCATGCGGAACGACCCAAATGGGATGTAAATTTAACAAGTGGAGGTCATTATATTCGCATAAGAAACACTTTGCGAACAGTAAGCGCGCCTTTGAAATGCTCCCAAAATTTATTGTGTGCGGTCATTGACTCCTGAATTATTTATTGGGACCGTGTAGCTAACCTATTATATCTCCTTTAGATACTTGCGTTCTGAAGAGCCAACTTATTTGAGGATACAACCGGTGGCCGAAGAAGCGTAACTAAAATTACTTATGCGCGAAAAGACCTCTCCTGAAATCAGGTTTAGGTTAGGGCTCTGCGGAGAAGGTGGTGTACGTAGTAAATTTTCAATATTTAGATATACATATCACACGAGTAAAACTTCTGTGGTATGGCGACCACTAACAAGATCTGATGAGAAACAATGTTGACTAATTTAATACAGTAGAAACTTTATAAAACGAATTTCAAGAGAATGGTTGAAATTTTCGAGTTAACGAATTTTCGATTTATGGAGATTCTTAGTAGAAAACAAAATGAGTAATGAATGGTATTTTTTTTCCAAAGCAATAGATTGAAAACTAAAACTAAACCATAAGCAAACAGTTAATATGCAGATGTAGGCCAGTACACAATACTTTCTTAGAATTAAGCATCGATGGCATAGGTAACTTTTGATGTTTCAAATTTTATTACTTCTAGTTATGAAGTCGATTTACAGAGGCCGTAATATTCGTTGTATTTGCCTTACGGAGGTTCGATTAGGCAAACATCAAATATACACTTAGGCTCATACTTCTCAAATGTGCTAGTTTGTTATATTCTAGAATTTTTTTTCAAAAATCCGAATACCCCTTTATGGATCCGCCATCTTGAATTTCCAAATCTTAATATAATTCGAAATTAGTGGCCTCAGAATAATCATTGTATCAATTTTCATTAAAATCCGTTGAAATCGAGAATTATTGGTCGCCATATTGGATCCGCCATTTTGGATTTGTAAATTTTGGTAACATTCAAAATCAGTGACCTCAAGATAATCATTGTACTAATTTTCATTAAAAAATCCGTTGAAATCGAGAAATCAAAACCCCTATGTACCAATTTTCATGAAAAATGTTTAAATCGGGTAGCAATTATTTAGCCTCACGAGGATCACATGCGGCATTCATAATGATGCGCGAATGAGACAAGGCGTTATTTGCCCTTCGTACGCCTTATACGGCAGCCTAATGGGACCCACACGAGGCAGTATGGCTAACCTCATAGGGACCCTAGCTGTACCCCTCCAAAATTCTAGTCGGGAATAAGTCGGGCCGGAAAAACACTAAATTCAGTAAATAGCACTATCGATTACAGCAAGTTTCTCAAATTGGAAGTGTACTGTATTGCTGAGATTATTCAACAATTTAGTCAAAATCTATCAAAGTCTAAATTTTTTAATTCTCTCAGCTTAGTGCTAAAAAAATGTAATTCTTCAATTGTTATACATATTTAAAAAAAAAAATATTTCAGTATTTGTAATCAAATCTGATCAAAGCTTTTTTTGTTTTTCGAAAATAAAGGAAATGGCAGCCTTTGCTAATTTACTCGCGGATCTTCAAGGAAAAAAGCACAAAGTTTATAAAAAAAAAAATCGCCCAAGTGCGAGTCGGACTCGCGCACCGAGGGTTCCGTACAAACCTGTAGGTATATAAGTAAAAGTTCACCCAAAAAATATGTGATGTAACTAAAAATTTAAGGTTTTTGGAATTTTTCCTTTATATGTGCTATAAAACTTTGCTTCATGCCAAATTTCAAGATTCTAGGTCGACTGAAAGTACCCTTTAGGTTTTGATTCCCTTGCGAATAGTTGTGAGTTTGAAAATATGCGGCTTAAATTCCTGTTTCTTTTGATTGCGTTGACATAGAAGTTTGATTTTGTTACAGCTTAAAGGTATTATAGACCTGAGTATTTGATATGAATTTCAATTTAATACCTCTACGCGTTGATTAGGAAAGGGGTAGTAAGTTTAAAATTATTAAAAATATTTTTATTATATGATGTAACTAAAAATTGCTGGGAAAGGAAACGGATGTGATCGAAATGCGTGCATATCGTGTATTTCTTAGCAATATGCGAAAATGCAAGAAAACTATGCATCTTGTTACTAGCTACAAATTAGGAAAAACTACCTTCTCTATTTTCATGCCTTCAACCCCTTAGTAAAAAATAATCCCAGAAATTTGTTATATGTTATTGAAAATTTGAAACGATATGCATCTTCGCCTCTTCAGCCCTTAAGGGGGTACATGGGTTTCAAAATTTGAAAAAAATCGATTTTTTTTTTGTTTCATTTTAAAGTATATCATAACAAGAGTATTTTCTCAAAGTTTCAAATCGATCGGAGCAAAACTCTAAGAGAGCGAGCGATTTCCCCCACTAAGCTCTACCACACGCTGGTTTCAAATTTAAACTTCAAAGTCACGATTACTTAAAAACTATTCCACCGATCATCCTAATATTTTGCATACTTTTTCTACATAGTATTCTCTAGGGGGTGAATGAAGGATTTTCTTTTTGGTGCATTACAACTTTACTTATGTGGCAAAATATATTGATTTTTTATACCGAAAAATGATTTTTTTAGCGCGCAACGCCGCCAAAAATTCAAATTTCGATTTTTTAACAAATCCTTCGTTCACCCCCGAGCTATACACGTATACTATATACAAGAAAAAAAAAATTTTTTTGTTTCAGATAAATCTAAAGCAAGATATCATGCCTACCGCATTTTCACCAAGTTTTCGAAAAATAATATAGCCATTAGAGGGTCAATTTTCAAAATTTTCAAACAAAAATTTCACAAAATATTGTTCAAATGTTGCTTTTTTCAATAAACAATAGTTTCAATATAATTGTATTTATTGCACCATTAAAAAATGTGTCCAAATTTTAGTCATTTAAGACCCATGTACCCCCTTAAGTAGAAAATAACCTCAAAAATGGATACGGATGTTTAATCCCGTATTTTCGTGATTTGAGACCATTGTGCGGCGTCAAATCTTTTTGTGAAAAGTGTTGCCGTCAAAGTGTTAATATCTCGGCAACTTTTACGTTCTCAAATCAATGCTTAAATTAACTACGGAAAACTTTAGAAACCAATTTTATCTTTAATTGAAAATTATTTTTCTTGGTTCAAGAACTTTGCTGTAATATCAAATGCGAAAATTCTTGCTCTCAATAGTGATTTTTTTTAAGTGTAGTTGATTAAAACAGAAAATGAGCACCAGATGAATTAACAAACCCTCATTGTTGAATCAACTAGAAATATTTTTTTCAATGTGAATTTGAGTAACTCACTTAAAAGATATTAATAATAATTTCAAACGACGACTGTAGTCCCGTATTTTCCTCTTCTAGTGTTACGTGGTAATTTAATTGTGGCCAAAGTGAATGGAAATCTGTCGTGAGGTTTCCCATTTTTCTTTCTAAATAAAATTTACGCATGCGAACCAGGAAATCAGATGAGGTTTACGTTTCCTTGTGGTTGCGCTGGAAGGTATCAGATGGCCGGTGGTAAGGCAAATTCATCTCTTTCAAGTTGAAAATGCACCTGCCTTCGTTCACGACCCGGCCTGAGTGCATTTCCTGTGCATCATGAACGATATTTGTGTATTATTATTACAGAGGTAAAAGCCACTTAGAGTTTATCACAGGATATCCACTATCCAGTATAATGTTGGGAGTGCTGAGAAACGACTTGACTACAGTTGACGTTTAATAAACACTTCCCTCCAGAAATTTCTCAGGATTAATCAAGTTAGCAAGCAGGGATTGAGAATTTCTAGCCTATCCGGTTTCCGTCACTCTCAAGCAGAGCAAACGAAATTTTCACTCCGGCACGTGATTTTGAATGGAAATTCAGAGCGGCTCCTTGCCAAGGACGCGTATTTAATAAAGTTTCGGGGGCATGATACAGAACGTGCTGACTTTGATATTTGACAGGTATTGGGCAAATAATCCTTTGAAGGCACTCCAGGCCTGTACCGGTCCCAGTTTCAGTCCCGGCTCTCCCGGAGGGCTTTCCTGGAAGGGACTCAATTTGCATATATAGCCGGCACCGACCGGCTGACTCTGGGAAAATATGGCAACCTCACGCCCGATATGAACCTCGCACTTTTCAGGTTGAAAGGCTGTCAGTCACCTCACCTCGCCCACGTGAGAGTGTACACCGGCCTGATACCGTTATTTATACGGCGTAGAAATTTACAAGGACGAAATTTTCCTCGAAATTACCCTTCAGCGTTATATTGGATCTCGAAATCGTATCAGCGTCAATCACGTATTGATTCTATCGAGCTGATTTGTCTAGTGGGTGCGGAGTGGCGGTGTTCGGGCTCCGCCATTCGCGTCACGTCCGCCCGCATGTCAGCAATATCAATTTGGGGCTCCTTGAGCCGAACGTGGGAGATGCAGGGCCACTCGACTTTATGTCGCAGCGCTACCGATTTCCTCTACCTGGCCGTGGATTTGCGGCCGTCGTCATCTGGCGATGCAGCTGAACGAGGGAAGTATAAACACGTAATAGATACGGAAAATTAACGATGAGGGAGGAATACTGATGTCTTGTCCACCGCCCCGGGTCTTGGGTTATGGGTTCTGGATGCCGGCTCTTACGGCTGAAGGGTGGCAATATGCCGGGAGTGCGCAATCCGCTCGCAAGTAACATTTTGCTCACGAGCCGAAATTAGGCCGAATAACTATTAAAATTGTTATACTCCAATAGGGTCGGTGCTACGTCAGCGAAATTAATTTAAGGGGGTATTCTCATGAATTTGTGAAGTGAAACTTCTTTAGGTACGGTAGTGAAAGTTGATTTATTAGGAATCTAAGTGAAACGAGAAAGTGAAAGCGTTTAAGGGGGTAAATACAATTACACGGGCAAAAATTACGCATTAGAAAAAATTTTTTTTTTCACAAAGAAGGTTTAATGCAATCATTATAAAACTTTGTACACTTATTAAGGTATAAATGAGGAATGTAAAAAAAAAATTTTAATTTTTGAAAACCAAATGGCGGCTGTACGCTGGCGTGAAGTTGACCTACAAAAAAAACTGCAACCACTCTGGACGTCGTGTTATTGATCTATAACAGCCCATAAAAAAAATTTGGTTTAAATATACATGTAATTTGTCGGTAAACCTCAAAAATTAAAAAAAAAAAAAATTATTCTGCGTTTGGTAGAAGTTTTTGTAAAAAATCGATAATTTTCACTATTTTTTCAGCCATTTTTGCATTAATAATTCAATTTTGCAACAAAAAATTCCAAAACAATTAGGCTTACAGACAAGCCTAAGGTATAAAGGAAAACCCCTAAAAATTTCAGCTAAATTGGACAAGTAGTAGTCGAGATAATTTTTTTTTTATGCATATTTTTTTATAAACAATAATAAATATGTTGATTTTCGCACTTTTTTTTACAAAAAATTTCGTTTTTTTTACTTCTAAGTGATGCCAAAAACTCAAAAATCGATAAAATTTGAAAAGCTCGACGTCACTCCCTCGAGAAACTCATAAACTAACATAATCTTTTTGAATTTTTTGTTTCAGATGATCCAGTGACGAGTGACTGATGTCCGCCGCAAATTCATTTTTTTTTTTGGACGTGTCTGCGAAAAATGGCTACCGTTGCCACAATTCTTAATATTTTTACTTGAAAATTCATATAATTATTCTTTGAATTATACTTAAAAAGCCTATTTAACTTAAAAATAAAATAATGTAGCCATACTTCCAAAAAAAAATTCACAAAAATTTGCTTAAAAAGTCATTTTCAAACCATATATATATAAAAAATTACAAAAGTTTGAAAAAAAATTGTAGAAAAATTTACTTTTTCTTCATATTTTTCGCTTGCCAAATTTTTTTTTTTTTAATTTTTGGGCTAAATTGTGGTAAATTACAATAGAGGCAATCTAAACAAAAAAAAAATGCACCAAGATTTGTTCTAATCGGTTCTGTAGATCGAGAGATTATCTATGGGCAGACTCAAAAAATGTAATTTCGAGAAAAACGTGTTTAAAGTTTAGAGAGTCTCTCGGAGCCCATCCGCACGCTTTCGCTGTGTAACGCTATATGTATTTTTTTCTATTACGAATTTCTCAACAAAAATTTAGGAGATGATTTCTGAGACTATGAGGAGTCGATTTTTTGAAAATTCTAGACGATAGTGTAAACGCCTGAAAAAAATGTGATTTTTGGGATTTTTTTAAAGACAACTACTGCATAGAATGTTTTAATATTTTAAGGATTTATTTGTGGTATGTGTACATGATAAAATGTTTGAACCCATAAATTGAAAATTCAGCGAGTTATTCGCAATTTCCCAAGGCTCCAAATTAAAAAAGTCCCCCACTGCTGCAGTGATAGCGACCTTCACAGTGCGTGAAATCAAAAAAACTAAAAAGTTTATTAAACTAAAAAGTATTTCCTGTGCCATGAACCTCGATTAAAAATAAAAATTAAATTTTAAAAAAATGTCGGAGTTTAAACAAAAAATTCAAATTTCGCGGGAAAATTTTATGATTTTTGGCCTGCCAAAATTACATTTTTTATTCGATCTTGAAAAATGGAGGTTTATGGCATGGAGAAATGTGTATAAAAGAAGCTGCAATAAGAATCAAATCGATTTTATGATTTGTCTTGGAGTTACAACTGCAGCAAATTTGAAAAAAGTAGTTACGAGAAAAAAGCGTTTAAAGTTTAACTCATTCATTTCTCAATACCTCGATACGAAGAGCGGCTGCTGTTTAGATGGCTGTAACTCAACAACTATTTGAGATATGAACTTTAAATTTTAGTATGTTATTTCTAAACATACCGTCTGTCGAAATATGAATTTTTTTTTTTTTTTTTTTAAATTTCACACTATTGGTGACATAGCTCTGTGCGTTGCGAAAAGTATGAATATTCAAAAAATTATTTTAAAGGTTATTAAGTGAAAACTATAAAAGAATGTCGATTATACATTTTTAATTAAGATTTAAATTATAATACAAAAGGTATAAAAAAAGTTTTGCAATATTAACATCACTTTCTATAGGGTCAAAAGGACTACTACTGAAAACCATGACGCCTCCGAGTTGACATGATAACTTCGCTAAAAATTACCCAATCTGCATAAATAAAAAATAATTTTGTAAAATATTGTAGAAATTACAGTCTGTCGGGGGATTTTTTTTTTTCAAAAATAAAAATTTTACGGTGTTTCAAACTGTAGTATGCAAATTTTGAATAAAAAATGTCTCTTTAATTATTTATAAAAAATTGTCCAACACAAAATTGTCTACGACAGACTATAACTACTACATTATACATTACGTGTATGTTTGGAGCAAGATTGAATATAAATATAACAAAATTTAACTTCAATATGTTGCATGCACAGTGTGTATTCATTTTTTTTAAATTGGTAATGGTATACAAAACACAATTTTATTCTTGATCTTATGAAGAATTCTAAAAAGAGTAAAAAATACTTACTAAATAGGTATTTATAAAATTTAATTTATAATGTTAATCAACACTAAACCAAAAATATATTAGTTTTCGTACTAGTATTTCGTCTAGAATATTTCCGTGTTTCGCTATGACTGTGGCAAGAAGTCTGTAAAATAATTACTATGAATAAATTTAACTTTGGCGTTTCGTCGGGGGTCTCAAGTAACCATTAAAGTAGTATCTATTGAATATTTCATGACCGAGAAGGACTGCAGCCTTTGGGTACTTTTATTTTTATTTAAATTCTTATAAACCACGAAGAACCAGAAATAATACTTTTCTGTTTGCTTGTGAGTAACCCAAACAACCCCTGCGGAATTGAAAGGAATTTTTTTTTAACCTTACCGAAATTCAACCGGGTGAACTTTGCATCGCAAATAGACCAGGAAAAGAAATTGAAAGCAATTGCCTACAAATCCCTGAGGGTTATTATTGTGGGTCTCTCTCTCTGTGCAAAACAAATCAAGGAAAGGGATAAGAATTTCCGAACTTTTTGAGGTTTTTTCTTCCCTGGTATTGATTTTATTTGTGTATATTTTCTTGAGTTTAGAGCTGCTGTAAGCTGGAACGAATAGCTTTGAAAATTTGTTTACCCTTGGGAACATTTTTGAGAATATTTTTGGTATTCGATACTTATTGGTCGTCAACGTCAAGTATCGAATACTAACCCTTAACTTGGGTGGCCAGAATATCTTTTAGCGATAAGTGCCTATGTGTTTTTTCTAACCTCTTAAATGGGAAATTTAAAACGCCCTTTCTTATTTAAAGGATAATATTTTCATAGTCATTTTATCTAAAATGTTAATTTTAATTATTACATTTTGTTTAAGTTCAATTTCGATGCAATCATAATAACAATTCACAAACTCACATTCTTATAATATACTAATCTTTCTTTTTACACTTACGTCACGATAAGTAAAGAAAACAAAATTACCATATCATTAAATACTTTTACTATTCAATAAAATCGAAAAACGAAGAAATTAAGAACCATGTAAATACTACCATATTTTCAGTAAACGATTTTTCTATCTGCGATCTAAATTATGATTTTGCTGACTTCACCCTTCCCTTTACCTTCCATTTTTGGGAACAGGATTTTATCTTATTTCAGGATTTTGGTCAGCATGATATTGTGCAGGAGTCATTTATTTAAGCTTTCATCAACCGCAGTTTTTCGAGCAACATGGGCAAAAGGGAAAACAAAAAACAAAAGGCACATTTCACACCTAGAAATTTTTTTCTAGGAAATAAGGCGAACAGAAGGGTAAACATTTCTCGGTGAAGGTATGCAATACGAAATGCACCATATACATTATACATCTAACCCAGCTAGCCCTAGGTTAGTGCCTCCGTTCGGTCCATATTTCACCGAAACACCACCATGACAGGCAATGAATCTGCTTTTTTTTCCCGGTTTTTTCTACGTTTCCCCGAGGAAAACAAGGAGAATTTTTCGAGAGATATATCCCACACCTGGCACAATTCACATCCTGCTACTCGAGGTTGGTTTTGCAACAACACAGCACTACGGGGCGGGCGAATTGAAATGAATTTTCAAGCAGCGGGAAAGAAGCCACAACTTCATTGCTCCATATCCCGAAAGATTGCACCATGCTAGTGATAATATAGGAATAATCCCTTTACCCTCCTCCTCAATATTTATGGTAAGTTCCATGGGTTCTGACAAAAGATATACAAAATCCACATGAGCAGCTAGAGTTCTAGCATAAGACGCTTATTAAGTTTATACTCTGATACTTGTGGTGGCGCGCACGTATTTATGAGGATTTGCATATCCCATTCTTATCCCGTCCGAGCTGCACTCGGCAATGGGCAACCAGCAGTGGCGCCCTTTGTCGATTATATGTTGGAGCATGATGAGTCGGACGGGTCCTGTTCTGGTCTTGGCGCCTGTAACTTTACCGAAAATTCAGATTACCTCGTGAGGAAAGCTGAGAATTGCCGCATAAATTATGATGGATTCTGGAAAGTTTACGATACAACTTTACTGGCAGCTAAATAGGTTCCAACAGATCTCTTTAAACCTCAGATGGGTGCAAATATTTGGCAAAGGCACCGATCTAGCATAAAAAAATATAAGTTTCATATGAAATGCTGCTGATGCGGTTCCCGGGTGTTTCCTTACAATGTTTGTGATTTGGGTGCTTAATGTGGCCATCCCGAAGGACGTGCCCAGCTTTATGGCGCTCCGACCGGATAATCGGCACTGACTTATACGAACCACAAAACTCAAGCTGCTGAAAATGTCTGCAGAGTTTTTAGGAAGCTCGTTTGCAGAAACATCGCGCTACGGTCGTTTAAAAACCCCCGTGGACGATTGCCTTTAAAAGTTTTTATGTGTGAACGCGGTTGCCACCATGTACAGGGTGTACCAAAAGAAAATCTGTTATTTTCAAAAGCTTTTATTTAACTAGCTTTGACTTGATGATACCATTGAATAAATTCTAAAAAAAACAACAAATTTTGAGAATTTATTTAATTTTTTATTTCCAATTTTTTATCTAACATTAAGCTTATGTAAAGATAATATTGTAATGTAATATTTACTGTTTGCCAAGCTTGATCAAGGCCTTCTTAAATTCCTTCCAAGTTTCATAAAAATATTGCAGATTATTGTTATTTGTTATACAATGAATCGATGTTTAAATCCCTTAGCAATTTTACAAGAAAACATTAAGTAAACATTAAAAGTTGCTTGAATAAATAGATTGATTTCTGCTGTATTTAGACTTTGTGCTACCTACTAAACCCAAATATATTCGACAATATATTTCAATGAACCTGGAAGACTTTACAAAATCAACATTTCAAGTTTAGCATTGGATTGATGGAGAGATCTCCGGTGCGGTCACTTCGAACTATGAACTCGTGGACTAAAGCCTCCACCGTAACGTCAACAAAGTTTAGATTCTCAAAGGGGTCGAGAGTAGAGGAATAGGAAAAACAAATATTTTCACGTTTTTTTCTAGTTTTACATTAACCCTACCTTTAATCATTATGAGAACACATCCAATCTCGACTAAGGCCACATTCACACGAACGTGAAAAATTGAAAAAAGCGGCTGTCAGTCCACTGGAAATTGGGCGAATAGAGTTACAATGTTTCAAAACAAATGGAGGGAAATGAAAATGGAAAATTCCGTCGACAGGTCTCCATTATACCTTTTTTCGGTAGCACATGTAAATGAGGGGATATGGGGGATGGGGGGGAAGGGCGCTCCAGGTACGATGGAAATTTTATTTCACTACAAACAATGCCGGGCGTGAAAAATGGTTTGGCTAAAAGCGCGGTGACAGAGAAAATGATAAATCAGCGGAGAAGATCCGGTAGCAGAGAAATTTTCATTCTGAAATATAAAACAAGGAAGGCCAAACCTCAGTGCAACGTGGAGCCTCACTATCTCCCTAAGGTTTCACGTTAGAATATATGTCGTCGATTTCCTAAAAAAAAAACAACCGAAAAGGTGTGTTGACTTAATTTAAAGTTGTTCACGCACAACAGGGTTCTGGAACAGGTGTTCCCCCACCGTTGGAGCCTTTGAGATTCACGTCTATGTTGTAACAGCAGCGAACTGTTTTGATTGTATTTAATACCAAGTGATTTCGCTCTTCCGTGTGACATCTGCACGATGGCTTGTCGTAATTAAACCAACAACCGGCAGGTAGCTGAGGGAAATAACAAAGCCAATAAACAAATATTCATTTTGCTGACGAGCATCTCAACAACTCGTTGAAACTCGTAGTTGGGGGTGGAATAGATTAGGGAAATTTTTTTCGGAACGATTAGGAAAATAACTAGGTTTGAGGACGTTACCTTATATTTCGAGTACAAATATGAATTTTCTTTAAAGTTTAAACCCTCTAACACCCCTACAAATGGGCACAGGTTGGGAAGCCTTATGAACATGTTTTCTAAGTTTTAAATCTTAAAATTTTATTGTATTTGATATTCAAAGGTTTGTGAACGTTGAGTATCTTGAACCTTTCCTCACAGCAAACTTGATAATAAAATAAAAGCTAAAGTGGCGTAAATCTCCAAAACTAAGCCAGAATTATCTTTTATAGTTTCTACTTTTCACGTCTATATTCGAGGGCTTAAATTCTTTCGAATCTGGGTCATGGCGCATTATTCGCCATGTCTTAAGATTCTTTTTTTGAATTTCCCCAGAGCGGATCACCTCGGTAACTTAACTGCGAAGAAGTCACTCCAGGGAAACGTATGACTCGAAGTCGCCGCTTACAAGTTAACGAGCTGCCGGTTTCCTTTTAGGGCCTTTTTCGAAAAGAAATAGAACTTTTCGAATTACACGAAATAATAATTTTTAATTCGCTTCGCCCACGGGAACATGATATCTTCGCGTTGTGGCTATGAGCGAAATAGCGGAGAACTGGTAAAAGTTCTTGTGCATTCGACATCCTCGCAGGAAGAAAAAGGGAAGAGCCACAAAGTAGACACGGCTGGAAAGTTATCCTTGTTCATGAATCCTGGCGGCTTGCTCCAAACGAAATAATGGTGTAAAAAGCGCAAAGTTGTCACGAGTCACTTTAAAGTAACTAAATTTTAAATTGCACCTCCCTAGGGTCGAAAAATGGAAAAATTCTAAGATTTCTGAAGGTGTTAGTGGCCTTTAGTGGGATTTACATAGTTTTCAGAAAATGGTATCACGCTGTGATACCTGTGAAACCAAAGGGCTTTTATTTTGCAGAAAAGTTTAACCTATAAAGTTTGCCTGTTCGTTTAAAGTTCTAGAACTATTAGGGCAGTCAAGATCACGAAGTCAGTCAAACTGTCAAGGTTTAAAAACAGATAAGATTTTCAGTAATTTGTTCAATTTTAATTCTTCTTATTTATTAGTTTTTATAAGTTTTGTGAAATGGTTAGCAACATATAAAAGCAATGTCTGTGGACCGCAAGTGGTACAAATTTGTTGCTTTGGGTTCTGATTTACCGGCCACTGTTATGTCGATTGTTGAAGACATTTGTCGCAGCGTGTGACCAGTTAAAAATGATCTTGGTTCATTTCTAGCGTCCCTCAGTCTCTTTGACCGGCCAAGGTTCGACGGTGGTGGCTTGCAAGCGCATTGAATGGCTGCGTTAAGGAGCCAGATGTCTTTTTGCTCTTCATTCAAGGTCCTTGTGCTTAAGGAACTTTTTTGTGCGGTGATAGCTCCTAATATTTGGCCTCAGGACTCTATTGTTCGGGAATTTGTAAACAATCCCAACGCCAAATCGAAGAAATCGCCATCAATCATCAACATGCCAACGATCGTTTTACTACAGCAATGTAACTGCACTACGTTCCAAGACGACTTATAAAAATTATAACGCACTGCCTAGCACCTCTCTTAATCGAGACTGAACACCATCCTGCTATT
Source organism: Dysmachus trigonus (assembly GCA_949715965.1). Taxonomy (NCBI): domain Eukaryota; kingdom Metazoa; phylum Arthropoda; class Insecta; order Diptera; family Asilidae; genus Dysmachus; species Dysmachus trigonus. The sequence continues at coordinate 3,832,218 of OX454323.1, read as the reverse complement.
AGTGTTAGTTTAACCATCACTTTTGTTATAACTTCATAAGGGCATTTAATTAACCAATGGCTCACTACTCAGGACTGGAGCATTGTCGTTGAGGAGAGTGACATTGACCTGTCTGTTTATAAGTTTTACAATATTCTGTCTTGTTGTTTTCTTCATTGTGTCCCAGTCCACAAATCTTGTGGTTCCCATACCAGTCCTCCGTGGTTTAATGGCGATTTGACACATTTAAAGAATCTAAAATGTAAGACCTCGAAAAGTTTCAGTCTCTATAGGGACGACATGGATTATGCCGCCTTTTCTTCGCACTCAGTTCATCAAAGAACTGGAATCATCCTATAACATCTACTTAAATAATACGAAGAGTTCTTTGTTCGAAAATCTGATTCGCTTTTGGAATTTTGTAAATTCTAAGCGATGCTCCGATCACTCAATCTTGGTGATATCAACTCTGACGATTCATAAGTAATTCCTAATCCCTTTAATGATTTCTTTGAGTCTGCTTTTCTGCCCGTCAAACTGTGATATCGATGTCTGTAATACTTATAAAGACTTCTCTTACTTGATGCTTCCGTCGACTTCTTAAGGTATTAAGGATTTACCCGTTGTCGTTAAGTTAAGCCTTTTTCCAAAATATCGTACTTAACTGACTCTTTGTCGTGTAGGCCTGGTAGAAGTTCTGCTGCTAACATTAACCCCTTGAGTGGAAATGACGGGCCTCGCCCGTCAAGATTTTCTGTGTCAAATCAGACTTTGACGGGGCACACCCGCCGCATATTTAAAGATTTAAAAACCAGATAAATTTGTTCTAACTTGTAATAAAACATTATTATGATATTTACTATTACTATGAATTTATAACTCCACGTATAGGTTTGCGCTAAATTTAATTGTGCGCACGCGCACGATTCTTCGAAAGTAAATCGTAAGGCAAAGGGTTAAGCGATGCAGCGAGTCGCTGATCCCTATTCTTCGCTATTTATTTAATTTATCTTTGTCTTGTGGTCTTTTTTCCAGCTTGTTGGAAACTCTTTACCATTTTACCTCTACATAAAAAAGGTTGCAGGTATGATATATCGAATTACAGACCTCCGCTAATTTATGTTGTATGGCTAAACTTTTTGAGTCAGTGATCTGTGACACTCCCTATTTTTTCCTTTCTTCATTCATTTCAGCACGTTTCCCTCATGGAGAAATCTACTAATCTACTGGAATTTTCTAACTATTGTTTAACAAATATCAAATATGTGAGTAACTCGATTGCATTTTCAGCCAGCTTTCCTTTGAAGACCACATTGACGTGATAGTGGGTAAAGCTGGCACTACTCTGGGCATGGACGGCGCTCGGATTTTCACCATGGGTGGGCGGGAGGTGGGCGGAACATTAATCTAGTGGGACGGGTGGTATATACACGTCTTTTTTTCAAACATATAACTCAATGTGTGGTGTGAATATGTAATTACAAGGAGAATAATCAGTTCGTATTTAAAGAATCCATTCAGTAATAGTCACTCCATTTGAACACTAATTTTATAATATTAAGTAGTAATTAAAATTGCACTGGAGTAGCCTATATGCAAAACCTGCTATATGCAAGAAAAGTTAATTCAGTTAAGTTCAGTTAATGGTGGAAATATTAACCTTATGTCTTCTGCCATCTGAAAAACAATATTTTGTGCTGCAAAAAGAACTGAAACTCTTTTGAAATAAGGCGATAAAAATCAGCACTCTAACATATCTGTGAGAACTTTTACACGTTTTCTTTGAATAACTCAAAACTTTTTAAAAAGCATATAGCGCGTTTTGCATATGGGATACTCACTTGTAATTTCATGCATACGAACTTTTCAAATATTAATAACAAAAGCCCGTTTAATTGTACAAAGAATAAATTATTAGGAGGCCTACCTTATTAATGAAGATTGATGCAAATTTTACATTGCTTCTTAAACTTTACAAAAATTCCTTTGCTTGCTTTACTGAGATTGCAGGCTTGTTCGATTTACTACAGAAGTTGTAAGTAAAGTACAAATATCTGAATCCACAGTTTTAGGGTGGGCGGTTGGGTGGGCGGTTGGGTGGGCATAAAAGTTTTAGGGTGGGCTGGCGCCCACCCTCGCCCCACTCTAACGCCGTCCCTGACTCTGGGCTTTGTTAAGCGCTCGGAAGAGTTCAATGATCCCTACATCGCCAAGACTGTTTTTTTCACCTTCGTTAGGTCTATTCTTGAGTACGCCAGTTTGATTTAGTCGCTGTTTTACGGAAATCACATTTCTCGTATTGAGGCAGTTCAGCGGAGATCGCGATCTTCCTGGAACAATCCTTTGCTGCTGCCTAAGTACGCTGAACGGCTGAAACCACTTCATTTGCAATCTTTGGACAACGTTGCATAACCGCTAAAATTTGTCTAGTGGGTAAAATTAATTCGCCGGAGGCCGTTAGAGATCACGATTTTCACCATATGTCTTACCATTCAACGAAATACCGCATGAACCATTCACGTCAATGTCACGCGCCTCCAACTCTCATTCCACGCTCATTGATTTTCACCTCACAACTAAGAACTGAGCAGTGGTTTTTGTTTTTTTTATAATATAAATGAAGCGTCCTCGAAAATGACATAAATTGAATGTTTGTCTATTCTTACAGTCTTCTTCTTTTAGTTGTTTTAAATAAATAAAAAAAGGAATTGCTTTCTTCTTATGATTTTAATTTATGCCGACATACCTTAACCAGTTAACTGTGATTGACGAGTATACTCGTCATGCGAATAAATCAGTGACCATTGGCTATTTAAATTGCAATTTTTGAGAAAAACAAAACATATTCTCAAATTTAAAGATGTTTAGAATATTTTGAGGTTATGCCGGAATAAAACAAACAAGTAGAAAATATAAACATTTTGAGATGATCTCATGCGTCCCGGTATGCACTGGTTGAAAAAGTTTACCAGTTCGCATAATGAATTTATTTATGTGCGATGATAACGATTTTTAGATGTTAACCAAAAAAATATGAAACTACAAGAACTCTTGTCAGTCTGAAAATAATTTAGATTTTATAAAAGAATTGGAAGCTGTCGGGCAGAGAAAGGGGCTAATTGTATGAATGTCAACAAAAAACCATTCCAAATACAAAACACATGAACTTAGAGGCACAAAATTTTATTGGAAATTGTCTCCCTCGGTTTAGGGTTCCAAGAATTCAATCAATTTGTTTACCAAAAATAAGCAAACGAAACTGACTATCCCACGATTCATTCAAAAATTCATAGAATTATCACGATCTGAGGAGAGGTTTTTGTGCATGGCCTTATCTTACCAGCGCAACTTATTCTGTGATTGACGAATATACTCGTCATGGCTCGATGTGGGCACCACAGTTAACTGGTTAAAAAAGCTATTATTTTTTCCTATCTACGCAAATACTCCTCAGAGTGCAACATTTTGATATACCCCGAAAATATATCGAATATTCTTAAAGTGTTTTCTCATACATAATACCACTTGCTACTCGCACAAATCTGCAATTTCGAAAAGTTCCGAACATTTCCTATTCTCCAAGAACGTTTTAAATTTGATTAGAAAAACAACCTTGCGATGTTTTCCTAAAGGTATTGGAATGAAAGTTTTGGACACGTCGAAGGAGTCTCTCGATAAAAAAAAAAACAAATTGGCCTAGACTGGGGAGAGCCGCCAAATCGGGTTCTCTGCCGATTTTTATCCTGGCAAGTTATATATAGCCCAGTCCGTTTCAGTTAGTGAAATGTTTTGAATCAGTTCCGAAGTTAGGCGCTTTAGTATTCAGCCGGAACGGCAGGACATTAAATTTGGACAACATTTACCCAGATTAGCCGGGAAATCGGGTTAAAATAAAAAATTGCCAAACCGGGCTGTGTGTATGTCAGGATGGATATACCCGGCCCTGGTATGTGCATACAAATGTGTCCCCTTCCCAGGCCCTTGATGCTGGGACCGGAAATTCCTTTAAAGGAGCTTCCAGGTTCCCATAGACGAGGAGGCGGACTCAGGGCAGGGATCGGGTGCGATTCATGGCCCTGCGTAAGATACCATTCTGAAAAATCGTGCCTCGAATTTAATACTTCGATTTTGTTTCTTTCTTACTTGATTTTTTTTTGTGTGTTTTGTTTCTTCTGCTACACTCCTTCTATGCGTTTTATCATCACACTATGCCCTGGGCAACGCGGGTGAATCTCTCGTTGTTTTCCGATACCATTCCCTCCTCTTCCTGCCGTGCCCTCTAGGGCTTGATAGGGCCATACATTCTAGACTAATCCTGTTATTACATTATCCTTTGACGTCCCACCGTTCCCAATCGAAGGGAGGGAGCTAGGGCAGCTGTCCTAGATGGTAGTGCTGTCGGAAGGGAGGAAAGAACGTGGTCTGGGGACTCTAGCTTTATTCTATCACAGCCAAAGAGATGTTTTGCGCCCCTTAATAAAAAGGATTTCGTCCTTGGAGACGTGCCCTTATTTTTTGTCCACTTCTTATCTGGGAGTCTCTAATGTCACCCAGTCAGAGCGATATTGTTTTCTTCCGCCTTTTTTCCTTCTTTATCTTCCGATTCGGAACAATTGAAATAATCAAAGGCACAAGAGCGGTTGCCGCCGCCGGGTTGCGCAATTTGCTTCTGGTGTCCCCCGCCCCCCGTCCCGTTCGGAGCTTGAGAAAACTTCGCTGATGAATGCAAAATTGGCTCAAACAAAACACAGCCTCTGGGGGTAAATATTTATTCTGGTTCCAAATCTGGACATGATGAACCCCTCTGCCTTCGTACTCAGAAATAAAGAAAAAAAAAAGAAAAACGTAATTTCACAATAAGCCTTTTTCCGAGGGGGAGGCCACGATAATTGAATTTGCCGCCTGATGATGATGAATTTGTCATGAATATGGATCGCTTCCCGGAGAGGATCTATGGCACCACATTGCCGCCGCGCCGTTCTGAAAATATTTAAATATCCAAATAGCAGAAATGGTACGGGTTGCGGATTAAGCAAATCGCATTCCAACCCATTCGCTTGTTTTATGACCGTTTCATATTTCATTGGGCAAATCCCGGGGCTTGGGAAGCTTATCTTTAAAAAAAAAAAATCCTTTAAAAAACGATAGCACATTAAAAATTAGAAAGAAAACCCGAAGCGACCTGGAGCGGTACGGCAACGGTCCTTCGTCCTTTACCGGATTAAGCAAACTTTCTCCATATTTTGTATTTTAAGCCCGGAATTTCCCGGAAAACTTTGTCCCGCTGCCATTCCCGGTCTCAGCTCCTGAAGAAATATGTGTCACTGTAAAAATCTCACATAGGTAAGTTTCCCCATAAAGAAACGGGAAGCTGTCGACAGGAAGTGGGAATATGCCAGACTTGCAGATTTTGGATGCAGTCTAACCTCCTGGATTCTGGATCGGAGCTGCATTATCAGCATAATCACTTCAGAGTTTCAATTTTCTACTTTGCTATATCGGATACACGCCTCTAGGTGAGATTAAAACATAATGTCAGAGATTATCGAAAGGTTCTTTCTACGTCCTAGTCTTGGAAATGTGTAGGAAAAATTTAAGACTTTAAGTGACTTGAAAAGTTTGAAGTAAGAAGTTTTTAAAAAGATTATATCGGCTAAATAATGAACTTGAGTTTCCAAAATTTCCATTTTGAAGTATAGGTACCTTATTAGAGTTCCATAACTCGAAATGAGAAAAACAACCCTTATAGGATCAGTCTGTTGTCTGCCTGTTTGTCTGTCACACATTTTACCACTTTGGAAGTGTCTCTCGCGCAAACTATTCAGTTTAGAAAAAAATGATATTAGAAACCTCAATATTATTTTTGAAGACCTATCCATAGATACCCCACACGTATGGGTTTGATGAAAAAAAATTTTTGAGTTTCAGTTCTAACTAGAGATGCCACGAATAGTAATTTGGCCGAATACCGAATACCGAATATTCGGCGAGGTTCTTGGCCGAAGCGCCGAACATTCGGCAGCCGAATATTCGGCCACACTTAGTACTTTCCGCGGGCGACAAGTCACAACTGTCGCTGCAGAAAATGTTCGTTCAGATGAAGGTGTGGAACAGAAAAATTCTGTTGCAAATGAACTTGATTTTTACATGGTATCTGTTCGTTTAGATCGGACAGCAGACCCTTACAAGTGGTGGTCAGCAAACGCGAAACAATATCCAACCCTTTTACAATTTGCTAAGATGTATTTATCATCTCCCGGTAGCAGTGTGTATAGTGAGCGGCTGTTTTCGGAAGCAGGTATTTATGAGGAAAAACGCAATCGTCTGCTATCAACAAACGCTGAAAAAATTGTTTTCATTCATCATAACTTACCACTGGTAGATTTTAAATATTAATTTGTTAGTTCTTTTTTTTGGTTAAATAAATATATCTTTGTGAGTAATATTTTGAGTTCTTTTTTCATGATTTATTTGGTAATCCTTACTATATTTTATCATAAATACGAAAGTAAATCTGTTTATCACGATTTCACGCCAAAACTGCTGAACCGATTTAAATGAAATTTGGTACACAGATACTCTAGAGCCTTAGAAAGGACATGGGCTATAATTTACGCGGACGAAGTCGCGGGAAAACAGCTAGTAATAAACAAATAATAAATAAATTGCTATTCGGTATTCGGCCGAATAGTTAACCATATTCGGCCGAATACCGAATAGCGAAAAAAAGTGGCCGAATAGCCGAATACCGAATAGTTGCCGAATATTCGTGGCATCTCTAGTTCTAACTATGGGGAACCCCCCAAAATTTATTGTTTTTTTTTTCTATTTTTGTGTGAAAATCTTAATGCGGTTCACAGAATACATATACTTACCAAGTTTCAACAGTATAGTTCTTATAGTTTCGGAAAAAAGTGGCTGTGACATACGGACGGACAGACAGACAGACATGACGAATCCATAAGGGTTCCGTTTTTTGCCATTTGGCTACGGAACCCTAAAAAGATACAGCCTTTCAAAGTGTATTTTCATACTAACCGACTAATTCACTAAATTTAAGATTTAGGGGGAGGGTGTAATTGGGGCCTATGCATCGGCTTTCGTTCGGTTTGGCTTCGGTATATATTTCAATACCATATCGACTTTGTTTCGGTTTATAGTTATTCGCTTGGCAGCGTGTATACGATGACACTGAGATGTTTTATCGGCCTTATGTTCACTACTTACCAGCTAATTTTCGACGTATTTTCAGCTTTTTCTATCATTTAATTTATGCGATAAAATTCTCTTCTTTTTCAGTCTCTTATTTTCATCCGGTAAACTTAAAATAATTTATTCATTCAGAGTTTAACGAAATATTTTTGGATCATCAGCATAACAGAGAATTTTTGAAGACGAAAGAAGCAAAGAGATATCATTGATATAAATAATGAAAAGCAGCGGGCCAAGAATACTTCCCTGAGGCACTCCAGATGAACTGTGAATTTCAGAAGATAGAGCTCGCCGAAACGAAGCTCTCTGTGTTATGTTCCTTAGATAGGATTATTTGCTACTTTTGATCGAACAAGTAATAAGTTTATTTTAATTATTGCATTATTTACTAAATTAATGAATGTTTTTCTTGACTTCGATAAAAAATTTGACATGGTATCTGATCAATATTGGAGCCTCGAAGTTCGTTACATTCTTCTTCAATTTGTTTGTTCATCGGTCGAACAACATTATCAAGTTGTATGTGTTGGTTTCAGTTTTTCTATTAAGAAGTGCTTTCTTGTCCACACCCACCACCACTGGTAAATTTCAGGAGCCAAAGTTAATCCAAGAAGTGGGAAGAAGATTAAGTGCACGGCAAACAAATGATCGACTTTACCTTGGCCAATAATCCCCCAGGGAGTCGTCAAGGACTGTCTTGTTTGCTTAGTCATGTTGCTGCAACCTCCTTCGCAGTAGCGGCGGCGGCGGCAGCGGCGTCCAGATAAAAGACGGACGTATGCTTCGGCACGAGCACAAACTCACCCGGCCCCAGAATTTATGGGTAAACATAACTTTCAATATCCTTACCAAAGGAGCTCTTCTACCGCAACACCCCCGCAAATGACACCCTTGTCTCATAAACTTCCGTATTCGGAGCTAGAGAAGGAGGGGGTGGAAGGCGAGTACACAAGAGGGATGAAAATGGCAATTTTCCCAGCGTGTGGCGGCCTATGTTCCACGAAAGCGCCAAAAGTTACTGCCAATGAAAAGAAGTTAAACATCCGCAACACGGCTCGAAATCAGTGCGTCGATGAAGTTAGGTTAGTGTTGAGGGTTTTCGGGGGACGGGGGACGGGGGAGGTTTGGACGAGAGAGAGAGAATTTCTTTTTTTTCCCAGGGTGGGGCATTAAAAACACGCTCGCATGTGCAATTCGCCAGGACACGGAGATAAATCTTGCCGCCTCCGCTGAAGGAAAAGTTTTCCACTTAGGGCTCGAAACAAGGCGAAGAGCACAGCCTGAGGGCGCCGGGAGTGCGGTTAGCGCAGCTTTCAATAGGCGAAAATTAGTAACCTGCTCGATATGAGATATCAGAGGGGCGGCGTACCCCGCCCGGGTAATAAATTTCGCCCGAGCAAAGTTCCCGCTTTATTGATGATCAAACTTTGGAATAATCTCACCATGAGGTCTCCGGAGCGCGGGGCGAAACCCGCTCGTCAACAATTAAAAGTTGACCGTCCTTCGGGGTTAGTGCTTCCCTTTAATTGAAAAATATCTCGCCCTACTTTTACCGGGGAAGGAGCCCTAAGGAGGCGCTCGAGGTCATCCAAGGCGCCAGAGAGCGCTCAATTTTACCTTCGAAGTCGAATTCGTCTTCATAAGACGATGGTCGTCCTGTCAAGTGCGGGTGGGGTGTTTACTAAAAATCGTATGCTTCCACTAACAATCTTTTGTGATTATTCCCGCCCGGAGAAACTCAAAAGATAGTTTGCGGACTTTTAATGGTTCATTGCTTCATAAAAACTGAGTTCCGTTGAAAGAAGTTATTCGTATCCATTAGAGTCTAACGAAATTTACCAAACTTTCGGTGAATGTTGCAACTTAAAGACAAGAAACAATTTCTGCATAATTTTCTGAAATATTTCCCCCGCAAAAGTGGAGCAGACTGAGGAATTTTCTGACATCAAACAACTCATTATGAAGGAAAATTATTCGCCTAGGGCGCCAGACTCTATTTAACCTGCTTTGTTCCGGGAAATTCAACTTATTTTAACTCAAGCCATACATTTACGTAGCTTAATAGAAAGTCAAACAGATGACGAAATGTTTAAATATTCTCTGGTTAAAAAATAATCGACAACTTAACCCATTAACGCCGAGGTGATCAGAATTTTTACTAACTTTTCAGTGTGTTTATTTATTATGTTATCGGACCAAAAAAATAATGTAATACCTCTATTCCTACGCGAAATTTGATGCTCTTTCAGAATCTGAGCTCAAAATTTCGATTAGACACCGGAAAAAAAAATTGTCGATTGAAACGTGAAAATTTTCGAAAAAAAATTTTTTTCGCATTTTTTTTCACAATGATACCGCAAAGGTATCAACTTTTTACTATGATCAGAGGTGATCATGGCACTCGAACATTAAGAGAAATTTTTTTCAGAAAATTTTATCGACGCGTTTTTTCAAAATGGCGACGAGAATGAAAAAAATTTATAAAAATCTTAATCTATCGTTTTCTTAAAAACTATAAACTTTAGAAAAAAATTTCTAAGAACAAAAATGTCTTAAAATTAGTCAAAGAACACTCTCAGAATTTTTGGATACAATTTTTGATTTTTGAAAATTTCAAAAAATCCAACTTTTCAAAAATACCTGAAAAATTTTTGAAAAAATTTGAGAGTGTCTCGGTGTCTAATCGAAATTCTGAGCTCAGATTCTGAAAGAGCATCAAATTTCGCGTAGGAATAGAGGTATTACATTATTTTTTTGGTCCGATAACATAATAAATAAACACGTTGAAAAGTTAGTAAAAATTCTGATCATCTCGGCGTTAATGGGTTAATAAGAAAACATGATTAGGAAAGGACCTCTTTTTCCGTAATGTCAAAAATAACTAGGAACACTGCTTGGTATTCTTCTAGTCAGCAAAAGGGAAAATTGGCAAAATATGGAAACATGACCACGGCAGTGTACAGGGTGACAAATGGGAAGTTGCCTAAAGTATACCTATGTATTTTCTCCTCTACTATGTCGTAGAAGGTTTGGCCCCGTTGTTATATACTAGAGTGTTGTCAGTTTCTATGGAGACAAATACCCTCCTCCCGCCACCATGCCCCCTCCCCAATGTCATCCACTCTTCTGTAATTAATTCAAAATATAATATTGGCAGTTGATATTGATGCTGCATCAAGACAACCAATCAAACATAAATACCGTGGGGGAGGGGGTATGATAGGGGGAGGTTGCTATTTTCTCTTCTTTAGAGCTTGAAAGGCTAGTTAAAAAAAAAAAAAATTAAAATATTTTGATTTCAAATGACCTTAAGGAAGTTGTTGGGGTACCCAATTTTGTAAGTATATTACATGGAGTTATATCGTAATATACAAACATTTGTGACTATATTTTTAAGAAAATTAAAATCCTCCTGTAGATCTAAATTGCAAAGAATTTACTTTCCTCCTTTAAGAACTAATCCAACCTACACAAGAATGGACTATATCTACTTTACTAACACTTACCATCTGTTCTACAACATATGATTTATATAAAAATAATTAGCAATTATATTGTTCTAGTTACATTACCATTCGAGGTAGTTACTTCAAAGTCGTCCCTTTAATTATACATATATAAGTCTTTTCGTATTTCCTTCCTAACTAGCTAATTTGTGGCAATTCACCTCTACTTTGAAATGGGACATTTCATCTTAAATCATGAAAAACTTGTCTATGGACCATGAAAGGAAAGTGGCCTTCACAGAAAAGTTAGCAGCACTTAAGGGATGGGCCTAGAATCAATAGTGACAGAGGGGGAAAAAAGGCGGCAACCGCAACTCCAGTTCGAGGGGTAGATTCAGGGGAGGGAGAATGGTATAAAAGCACCAAAAGGGAAGTTATCAAAACCAAGTAATCCCCTCCAAGCCACAGCAGTGTTTATCCCGAGCCAATCTAATTCATGGAGTGAAAGATAGCATCGGAGATACTTAACGACCCCAGAGATTTTCTTTTCATTACTTCAGTGGAAAGGCTTCCCGGAGTGCCGTGATTGGGCTCCACATAGCACCTCGATCGAGCAAAAGGTGGATGGATGGTGGTACGATGCCACATTATATATATCGCTGAAGCTGTCTAATCCCGAGGGAACACTAAACGTAAAGTAGGCCACTTTGGCACTGAATTGAAACGACACACAACTCCCAAATAAATATACATCGCACCGACCGATGCTCATTTGTTTCAATCCGGCACACGAAGCACGATCTTCTATGCGGTGTCGTACATCCTTGCATTTAATTATTCTCACTCATGAGCTTAATTTTGTCGCCGAGAGGCCGGGACGGGATTCCGGGATATCGGGGAGAACCAAAAAAAAAAAAACAAAAAGGATACCAAACATACCCGACTCCGGACGGAAATTAGAAGTTCGTCTATGATACATAATCGTGTGCGCAACACCTACGTCACTTCGAATTACTACTATACTACCATCTGGCGGGAAGAAGGAGCCCTAAAGGGCTAAGTTCAGCGCCAGCGGGGTCGATAAGAAACTTTCGGGCTTTCTGTGCGGTTTAACTGCTAGCAAAATTATGTAAGGAGCGAGCGCTGTGGGTCTGTCGAAATAAATTCGTTGGGACAAAGAGGGATTAGGCGGGATTTAACTCCAACAAAACGACCATTTACATTCGTTTCTTTACTGTAAGAGCTCCCACTGAATATCCAGAATATCTAGGCATCAAAAGCCAAAAAGATATCCTTCACATGCCCTTCGCCCGCCCGTTTCCCGCCAAAGACGAACATGTGAACAGAGTCATCCGAGGAGGCGTCGGACGAATTATTGTTATCGCCCCTCTAATGTTATTACCCAGCATCTCGGGGTATAACCGTTTAATTACGAAAGCAAAGACGAGCTGCTCCTCCTTGGAGCGATTACACGGATGGGCCCCGGCCGGCGCGGGCGGCGGCAGCGACGTCATCGTCTTCAGATCATTCTATACATGGTCACGGTATTACTACATATCCGGGGAATTCCCGAAGTGATAATGGCACTGGGGAGGAATTCCGAGCGGATCAGTCTCACTTCCTGGAATGGCTTTCTTTCCATTGTTTTGGGGCTTTTTGCGACTTTACTCCCCCCCCCCCCCCCCCCCCCCCCCCCCCTCACACCATAACTTTTTGCAGTGTTTCCAACATATCGGATTCACAGCCCTAGAGCCATCATTCGGGATGGTTGCTCGGAATTCGAATTTACTATGGACTTCGAGAATTTTATGGGAGCTGTCATTACATAGAGCCCTTTTGTTCCACAACAATTTTGTGGGTCTCATTGCAATGGAGAGCCCAGCTGTACGGAATCAGTACGGCTATAAGCTCTCCCCTCCTCCATTCGAGCGGCTGATTTACTTGATATTAATTCCCATCATAATGACTCCACCCGCCCTCCCCTCCGACTTGTTCGACTAATTACACTCCACAGAATTGGAAACGTTGTCCAGATTGTTGCCATTAACAAACCAATCAGCCGGCGGTGTTATGAGTTGCTATAAATCGCCAGATATTGGTTCCAATTGTTTTGAGAGGTCTTAATTAGTTTTTAAATATTCAGCACTTGCTCGAATTGGACCCGGCCAGGACCGAGCTGTGTTTGCGCGCCGCCAGCAGTAATGAAGGATGGTTAATTGCAGGGAGACCCGGACAATTATATTTCCCTCCAAATGGAGACCAATTTAAATTTTACTCCAGCCACCATCAATGCCGGTAATTTTGTTTTTGATTGGCAACATTCTACGCTCTAGCGTATATATGATTCTACACCGACAAACACTCTAAAGATTCAACTGATGTTGTGTAAAAGAAGACGATATTCGAATAATTTCGCATAGTGTGAATTAACATACATATGGGAATTACGAGTGAAACCGATCCCACATACATATAATCTATATATTAAGTATAATACGTCAACATCGGAAATTGTTATACCTTTTTTTAGTATTTATTATAAAATGGGGGGAATGAAACTTATATCTGTTATATACTTATATATGTATATAACTTACTAGCTGGGTTACCTGGTTTCACCCGGCGTTAGGTCAATACTTACTAATTAAAAACTTTTTATATTCTAGAAATTGTATCAAACTGAAAATAGGTTTATGGATACGCCATCTTGAATCTCCAAATCTTAATAATATTCAAACTTTCATTAAAACCCGTTGAAATCGAAAAAAGTTAGCTCGCCATATTGGATTTGAATTTTTTTATAATATTCGAAATTAGTGGCCCCAAAAAACTCGTACTAATTTTCATTAAAATCCGTTGAAGTCGGGAAATTTTGGTCACCACGAAGATGTCCTAAATTTGGACAGCGGATTTTAAATAAGCATTCCGCAAAACCCGTAAGTACCAATTTTCATGAAAATCGCTTCAAACTTAAAATTTTCAACCGCCATCTTGGATCCGCCATTTTGAAACCTTATATACCATCTGAAGAATACTTAGCCTATATGTTAAGTTGGAACAACAAATGAAAAATACAATTATGTTTAAATGCATTTTTGTATTGTGCAAAAAAGTCTACATACAAATTAAAAAAGTCGAGAATTAAAAAAATATACCCCTTCAAAGTTGATAGATAGCTGTCATGAATATTCAAATTTAATGCATTTGTCGAGCATGGGTAAAAATGTTAATTTTTGGGAAACGAGGGAAAATGCATGACCTGTCAAATTTTTGTTTTATTTAGAATTGACAGATAGTGTGGGGCGAAAAATGTTCGACTTTGTATAGCAACTTTCAAATATATAACCCTACTATCTGTAAGTTAGATTCAAATAAATTAGACATTTATTAATAAATATCACGCATTAATTGTAGTTTCCTATTTAAAATTTATTTTCAAAAAACAAAATGGCATTCCATATTTTAGCTAATTTCGTTTAAAATTTGTATTCAGTAAAGAAGGGTTTGCGGTTATTAATAAAAAACAACTACATTTAAAAATGTGTATAATTAAGCTTACAAAAACTGCAAAAATAGCGAACTATGCAAGCCTAGGCCACAAAAAAGTACCTCGTTTTCTTGCACTCCTCTTATTTTAATGTCCCTGATGATCACTCAAGTACTAGAGTCATCATACTTTTTTTTGGAAATCGCTAAGCAGGAGCCCATTATCACTTCGATCGTGCACGCAACTCTCCCAGGGAACATTAAGCATTCTTCGGGACTCTAGGGAGCTCCGGGACGCCGCCTTATATAATTCACCTTGGTGGAGAACTTTTTGCATTTAAGTGGTCATTTCCGTCTTGACCATTTTCGGCAAGAACAAATGGAATCCACTTAGTGGGGAACCGACATCAATTTCTCCTCATTTCTCTCCTTATGATGACAAATTGCGCTCCCTTTTTCGCATTAAACATACTGAAATTAATGAGGCAAATCCAGCAGCACTCACTACCTCCGTCCATGTCGCTTAAACACAGCGACGGTGTCGCGACACGTCGGCACGTGCTTTTGCACCGTCGTAAGCACAACCCTTCCGTACGAGCGATGAGACAGCCGAAAATACTTATTACCTTCGTTACCCTTAATCAAATCACATCTGTTCGTTCCCAAGATATTTAATTTCAGTCTTAGCATTCCGCTAGCACTAAGACGTAACTCGTAATACGTTTTGCCAGTTTTTTTCTTTTTCATTATCCCCCGTTCGTCGATGTGCTCCGGCTAGAAAAGCACAAATAACCCGGCACATGCCAGGGAGACCCCACTTCTGTTGGTTCTGTGGAATGTTTTACCGTCTTAGCATAAATTAATGTTAATCGCCCCCGATCCCCACTGATTCCCAAGCATCGAGTGCTCTCCCCACAATATCCTGGAAACTGGCTGGGACCTCTTCTCGCGGAGAAGCTTGAGCGGGAGGGTGCCAAATCCAGAAATGCGAAATAAAGTAAGGCGATTCGTTGAAGCGACAAAACGTAATCCTCCGCGCTTTCGCGAGGACAAACAAAAGGATTCGGTGACAAAATGAATTGGTACTCAGATAAAAATACGACAAAAAAAAAAACAACAACAACAGAAGCTCCTGAAGGAGAGTATAACGCTTTCAGAGAGGAGGCGGTTGTATATCTTTAAAATACGGTAGATAAAGGAGTATCTGTGCTCGCAGAAAGCACCACACAAACACAATTGAAAACGCGATGTCTTTTAGGCAGCATAATCAAAGTGAATTTCGCACACGCGGGGGGCCGACACAACAGCAAAATTTCCCTATGGAACCCAGCTGCTCACGGGGGACTCGTTCTATTTTGAGCTCCAAAGTTGTCGAAGTGGGCGGTGAATCTCACTCTATCCTTGAATACCGCTCTGATCCACTTCGACTATATTTTGGATATCAGCAATTGTAAATGGATAATGGAGGTGGATTCGGAACACTCTACGCTGATGGCACTTTGATGATGCTAAACTCGCTCTATTTGCAAATTAAGAGGTCTTCGAAATGTGTGATTTACTCCCTTTGTTCCCAGAGGATGAAGCAACAGCGATAGAGGGAATTTGACCTACGATTTTCGCGATGATCACTAAGCTTATTTTCTTTAAACCCCATTCAACGAATGACATAGTTCACTCTATGAGTTTAATGAATTGTTTTCAGCAACTGCTACGAACTATGATGATTATTTCCACTTAACTGACTTGAATTTAAAAGAAACACTATTAAACCGACTTTAATACGATTTAATTATTAGACCTAATTAAGTAATTAACCAGTTAACTGTGGTGTCCTCATCGAGCCATGACGAGTATATTCGTCAATCACAGAATAAGTTGCGCTGGTAAGATAAGGCCATGCACAAAAACTTCTCCTCAAATTGATTGAATTCTTGGAACACTAAACCGAGGGAGACAATTTCCAAGAAAATTTTGTGCCTCTCAGTTCATGTGCTTTGTATTTGGAATGGTTTTTTGTTGACATTTATGCAATTAGCCCCTTTCTCTGCCCGACAGCTTCCAATTCTTTTATAAAATCTAAATTATTTTCAGACTGACAAGAGTTCTTTTAGTTTCATATTTTTTGGTTAACATCTAAAAAACGTTATCATCGCACATAAATAAATTCATTATGCGAACTGGTAAACTTTTACAAACAGTGCATACCGGGACGCATGAGATCATCTCAAACTGTTTATATTTTCTACTTGTTTGTTTTATTCCGGCATAGCCTTAAAATATTCTAAACATCTTTAAATTTGAGAATATGTTGTTTTTCTCAAAAAATTGCAATTTAAATAGCCAATGGTCACTGATTTATACGCATGACGAGTATACTCGTCAACCACAGTTAACTGATTAAATAATCAATATATCCTACTTTATTCTCTACAATTTCAGTGCAATGTTTTACCGTCGAAGTGTACAAATTTTGAACAATGTTATTGAAATTTCATCTCAGGCTTACTTTAATGGTACGCACTAAAAAATTTGTGGAATATTGACACATTAAATATAGTAAAATTTTAAATTGTGTAAAATGAACATTTATTTAATATTATCGAAAAATGATTGAATTAGAATTTTATGGGTAATATTACAGGAAACTGTTAAAATTATTACATCGACAAATTTAAAAACACAATTTTTCGAATCAATTTTACAACAAAGGCAGATGAACGCTACACATATAAATGCAATTTTCATTTTTATTAATTTAAAATCTTTAAAGGTTCAACAACACTACTTTTTACTTCCCAACAAGAATAAACAACCATTAGAAAGAACTCTTTTAATTAAGTCTATATATGAATCATTCCTGAAAAATATTTCGGAGAAGTTTATTCCTTTTAAATCCTTTATTGCTATTTAACCGAAAGAAACGTGTCCGCTCGTATACACCCTTTAACATTATTTAATATAGAAAAGAAATGTTCGTAATTCACTTACCGATTGTTGTAAGAACGGTCAGGGAGTAGAGGAATGCTCTGGCGAATGTCCAATCGTATTCCTGCATACTGCTCTGGTGCGGCACCACCATTACAGCACCTGTGGACGGTGTGTTACCTTCCAGCTGGGATGATACATCCTCAGTAAAGCGTTTAATCAGCTGATCCTGGAAGCGCGCTATTTCCAGAGCAGCTAACCTGTGAAAGTTTATTTAAAAAAGTTATATTAACATTTGTCTTTAAGACAGTGAAGGTTTAAGGGTCTCACATAAGAGTGGAGATTTTATCGACATTTATTTTTGTTATTGGAATATCTATCCCTTGGTTAATTATTGTATTTAGGAGGAAAACCCAATTTATCACTTAAAGGTTCGATTTTGCCGTACTTCATTTCACTAAAATCAATTGGAAAAGACTTAAACACATATTTTATATTAATTTTAAATTTGTTGATGATGTAATTTGTTACTTTGGATTATTTTAAATAGCTAATTTTTTTTTTTGCTGTAATGGATTAGTGACGAAGTCCAAATATTCGAAATTCCCAAAAAAATAATCTCAAAATGAATATTTTCCAAATATAGAAATTCATAAGTTTCAACCTAAAGAGTACATAGGTTTAAAAAGGGAAAAGAATGTTATTAATCTGTGTGCTAAAGAATAAATCAGTAATCAGTGAAAAATAGGGTTTTTAACGTGATCAAAATATTGAAGGCAGTGGTGAATAAAAATAAAATCAAAGGAATGAGTGACGTGCGCACATATTTTGAAAATATTATAAACGCTCATACTAAAGAAATTGATTGATTGATCTGATTGATTTCAGAATACCTGGAAAACCGTACAGCTTTTGACTAAGGTAAATTTGACAAAATATATTTCAATATATCATCCAACCGACAGTTTTTTCTCCATGTACAAATCCGGTTTATCTCTAAAACGTAAGATTTTGTTCTATGGTAAGTGTGGCTAAACAGATTCTAAGTCGCTACTACCGTGAGATACTCGGAGACATACTAAAGAAGTTTAAAAAAATTAAAAGCAAAAAAAACCTTTTTTAAAAAAAGCTTTTATTTAAGTACTCTAAAAAGAAGAAAATAAAATTTTCCTTGAAAATTTGAACTATCAACTTATAGCCTCATTATACACAATTTATATGATCATAAAAGCTTGGTTTTTTTGCTATTAATTTTTTTAACCTGCATTTTTATTCTCAACGAACCCTTTCATTTAATACCCATACTATAGGAAAGCATAAAAAACTTCAAAAGTCCGCCATATTGGATTAAGAGTGATGTCAGAATATTTATCTAATTATTCTCGGCAAGCCCTTTCATTTGATACCCATATTGCAGAAGTGCATAAAAAATAACTATACCGCCATCTTGGATGTTCCGCCATATTGGATTTAGAATGACGTCACATTAGTTTTCGAGTTACTCTCAACAAGCCCTTTCATTTGATACCCATATTGTAGAAATGCATTAAAAATAACTATTCCGTCATCTTGGATGGTCCGCCCTATTGAATTTAGAATGACGTCACACAGCTTATCGTATATTGTCATCCAAACTAAACGTGCATACAAAATTTCAGCTCAATCGGTTGAAGATATCTGCTTTAAAATTGAGTAGCAAGATTTCACCCGAACAAACATACATACATACATTGCAAGTTAAATAAAAGCTTTTAAAATAGGGCTGTAATCTCTCCTGCAAATGCCACGATTACGATTTTTGCCGTATTTACTTATGCAAGCAGTATTTCTGATCGAAATAGATTCTTGTCGAGATTTTAAATATATGATTTTAAAAACGAGATTTCGCACTTCCACCTATGTTATAAACAAATACAATGGAAATACTCTTTTATTCTATTGCTTAAATACTTCTCCACGTTTTTATTTCAAAGTTTGTGGGGCATTCAGAGGAAACCATTATATAAATTGCTTTGAATTATTCTCCAATCCTAAAATTTTTCTCTTAAAAATGTTAAACTAACCATGCAATTTCCTCAACAAAGTAAGGTGTTCATAAATTTGGTCTTAAACTTGAACTTAAATGTGGAAATGTGAGCTCCATTCAAAAAATTAAATACGTTATATTTCTTCATTTTCATGAGGTAGATTTGAAGTACCTATTTTATTTTACCTAGTTTGTAACAGAAGGCTTTGTTAATACAAAAAAACTGCTTCTATACTGAAATTGGGTAAATAACTTTAACTTATAATTACCCCGAACAATAGTCTCAAAAACGCTCAAAAGCTCATTCGAGCCGAACTGTGCCCGAGTCTCTGAGTAATTTAAGGGTACACACAGTCGCCCCGGTCTAATGAAACCTTTTACATGTAAAAGTTTTTCCTTGGCACGAACGTGACTCGAATGCGGTACACGTCCGCCGCGCAGGGCCAATATAACCCACCTAGTCCAGTTCTCTCTGTACAGAATGTTAAGGGAGACGGTAATGTCCCAAATATTTTCAACGGTCCGCTGGCGGGCCTCCATGGCATCTGACATGGCACTTGGTGAGAATGTGACATTTTCAATAATTCGTTGTGACGGCCGTGGAATTTGTCTATTTGTTGAGGCTAATGTCCGCTGCTGCATGGTCGACGCACCGCCCTCTATCGCTAGGAATATAAATGAGCCTGAAAAGACGAGAAGAAGGGCCAAAAAAAAATGAGAAAGAAAAATTATATATATATATAGAGAGGGAGGAGAGGATTGGACCCTTTTTTGGGTCCGTATAAGTGGTTTGGCCCTCACCTAAAAGTGTATATGCGAAGAGCAGTGTGCAAATTCCTAAATTTGTTAAAAGTCCCGCCCAAAATTGTCCAGAGGCCGAACCCTTGCATGAGCAGCATTTTCGACGGGCCTTTGTCGAACTGCCGGCACCAGCACTTTTTAAGGGTGCTGAAGTTTCGTCACGTTTCAGGGAGTTGGCCCCATTGTTCGGCTTGCTCAAGGTCGGATACGGTTCGTAGTGGTATCGACCAGCGTCCTTTTCGGCTATATTGTCCATTTTTTTTATTTAGAGTCCTTTGATTCCTCCTGGAAATAAACAGTAAAAACGTTAAATTTATCCCCCCCATTTCGCATCCTTCCCGATTTTCGCTTTATTACCAGTCGTGAGCTCTTCAGTTTATCACATCCCTGCTCGGGTTGGACATTGCTCCATCAGTGTGGTGGATTTCCTCCGTTTCGAGGGTCCAGGATAGCTACAGATTTTTTTTCGTTCGATTCGAATCGAGATTGGATTGCAGCTCCTTTCCTCGACTGCCTGAAAGAAAAAAATAAAAAAAAATAAATAAATAAGAGAGAACAAATATAGGAAAAAATTAAACTTTTGGTCCCCGACTATAAAATTTGCTCCGGCAAAAATCGAAAATTCGTCAAAGTAATTTTCAATAAATTTCGCAATTTTGTGATGCTTTCACCCAGAGGCCCTTATTAAATAATTGGAGCAAACACTGCTCTGCGCATAGGAGCAATATTGGGGCCCTCCTCCCCGCGTGCCAGAACTGACTCAGCCCTTGACCAGGAAAATTAGCTTCCGTTTCCTTTTGGAATTATTTAAAAATCATAAATTCACCTTAATTTTGCAGCGTTAACACCGAACAAAATATTCGAATCTGAAGCTCCCCGGGATAGGAGAAATGCGGGGAAACACAGAGCTTATTTATTTATTTATTTATTTGAACACCGAATTGATTGAAATTCTTCGAAAACTCGCCTGCATTTTGCATCGAGTTTACCTGACTTATTCGGTACACTTGAATTAATTAAAACTTTTGAGGGTCTCCTTCATCCTCTTTGGGAGCAGTGGAGAAAGGAAGGGAGGGCCAATTGATTACATTTCGTAAGGAAATATCGCTAAGGGAAAATTGACGGAATTTATTTGCAATCTAAGTTGTGCTCAGCTGCATTTCTTGTGCTTGAACAGCTGCAAAAACTTTGATCGTTTATTTTGTAAGATATACAATATACATAATACTCGTACAGCTTAGTAAATTCAATTACATTACAATTACATCTCCAATTCGCTGTAATTGTAATTTTTAATTGATATTTTGATACTAAGGAATAGTATTAGAGTTGAAAATGATTGTAATTCCGTTAGGAGTAATTGTAATTGTTAAATGATAATGATTAACTACTTAGTAAGGGATTTGAATTATTCGTCAATTCCAATTAAAATTAATTGATTTGTAATGTCATTAATTTTTTTCTGAAAGAATGTAATTTTTAAAAAAGATATTTATTTATTTATTTATTTATTTCGTATCAACAGGTTACATAAACCATCTGACATAATAACAATCGTCTAAAAAACTGAATAAAATAAAATAGCAAAACAAAACATATAAATAAAGTAGCATAACAAAACTTAAGTGAAAAATACAAAGAGTAATTAAATTATTATTAATTAAGAGTAATTAAACGGTTTCTCAAAGTCTTTCTATCACAGTTAAAATCTATTACTGAGAAGGAAGAATTGTAAAGTTTAGACATGGCTGAGATTGGTTCATTTGAGCCGTAATTGGTTCGATGACTAGCAATATAAAGAAAATTCTGTCCTCTAGTAGCACGCGGTCGGGAATTAAAATTAAGGAGACTCAGCAAGTTAGGGGAGTCTATATGGCCAGTAACAATGTCATGCATAAACGTGACGCCTGCCACTTGCCTGCGCCTGGAGAGGGAAGACAGATTTAAAAGCCCCAACCTATCCTTATATGGGGGGAGGTTGTAGGGATCACTCCACGGTAAGTCGCGGAGAGCAAAGCGCAGAAAACGTTTCTGCACTGCCTCAATACGATTTATATGTACATCGTAGTGAGGCATCCAAATTACGGACGCGTACTCTAATAGCGGACGGACGAAAGCACAAAACAAGGCTTTAAGGACATAAGGATCGGCAAGATCCTTAGACCAACGCTTAACGAATCCAAGTGCTGAGTTAGATCGACTAATAATCCCATCAATGTGGTTATCAAAATTGAATTTTGCGTCAATAGATACGCCAAGATCCACAACACAATTTAAACGTGTTAAAGGGATATCATATATTTTGTACGAGTGATCAAAAGTCGAACACTTCTTGCTGAAAGAAATAAAATTACACTTACTAATATTTAAACTTAAATGATTATTTGAACACCATACCGCAAACGTATTTAGATCGTGCTGAAGGCACAAAGCATCAGTCAAAGATTCAATCGGCTTGAAAATCTTCAAGTCATCAGCGTAAGCTAAGATATGAGACTTACGAAGCAAAAGAAACAAGTCGTTTATAAAAAGAGTGAAAAGCAAGGGCCCGAGATGACTTCCCTGAGGAACGCCTGAGAGAACAGGAACGTTGTCAGAAAACGCAGAAGAAAATTTAACTTTAAAAGTACGATTTGAAATATATGACTTGATCCATTCAACAAGATCTGTCGGGAAGCCAAGTCGGAGTAATTTAAAAATTATGATTTTATGGGAGAGCTTATCAAAGGCCTTGCTGAAATCAGTATATATACAGTCGACTTGTTTGCGCCTTTCAAGATTCGCAAGACAAAAGCTAGAGAACTCGACTAGATTTGTCACTGTCGATCTACCCTTTACAAAGCCATGTTGCTTTGTGGATAAAAGAGAACCACATTGAAAAGCCAAAAAGTCGGCTACAATGGCTTCGAAAAGTTTCGGGGTTGGTGAGAGTTTAGCGATAGGTCTGTAATTCTCAATCAACTCCTTTTTGCCCTTCTTGAAAATGGGAATAACATAAAATAATTTCCAGGCAACAGGGAAAACACATGTACGCAACGATAAGTTAAACAAAAAAGTGAGGGGTTCAACAAGCGGCTCACCACACTTACGAAGGACGATAGCTGGAACATTGTCAGGCGAATCAGAGAAATCTTCGTCAATTTTACATAGATATTCCAAGACAGTAGGCACATCAAAAACAAGCTTAGGAAATTGTGTCGGAAGGCATGTCAAGTAGTTAAAATAATCTAAGTTAATATCACAGATGTCATCACAGAAAGCGCTGCTAAAATATTTAGCAAAAAGGTCAGAGATTGCAGAAGGGTTAGTACCAGTTTCGTTGTCAAGTGTTAAAACATCAGGATAATTATTAGTCTTCCGTTTACAATTAACAAACTTCCAAAATACCTTAGGGTTATTCTTTATTTCAGACCTCATGCGATTCATATACTGGCGATATAAAGTCCTAGAGTAAACGTTAAATTGCCGTCGCAGCTCGGAATAGCGAGCGTAGTCAACTTTATTGCCAGTCTCCTTAAATTTACGCCAGGCAGAATTTCTCCTGTTTCTAATTGACCGTATATCGGAATCGTACCAAGGTGGATTATAAATTAGGTCCTTTTTCTTAACCAAAGGGACAAATCGCGCGATACCGTCATGGATGAACTCATAATACCTACGAACAGCAAGCTCAACATCATCATTGCAGTCATAAATTAGTGACCAATCACAGCCATGTAAAAAAGAATTAAGGGAATCAAAGTCTGCTTTTCTAAAATTAAAGGAGTAATCAACTAATTTATTGTCAGATGGTGAATCGGCAAATGACATCGAAGCCAACAAAACAGGATGGTCAGGTACTGCATTGAATATAGGGTTCATGCAGGTGTCCACGTAGACGGAAGCGTAGTCAGATGTGAAAGCCAGATCCAGAAGGCGACGTCGAGAGTTAAGCACACTGTTGATTTGAAATAGACCCAAATCGCACATATTGTCAACAAACTCACGCTCAACGTCCTGTCTAACGTTTGATGCAGAAAGAAATGTAGCATCATCCAAGTGGTCCCAAGTCAGATGGGGGAGATTGAAATCCCCAAGAACAATAGTATCGTCTTTGTGTGTGCACAGATCGGAAACGTACTGAAGATTTCTTATCAACATCTGATAAGTTGAAAGAGAGCTCCCAGGAGGAAGATAGGCTGTGCAGACGAAGATATGCCTATAGTTGAGCCTGAATCGCACGCAAATAAATTCAAGGTCCGGGCAGCCAGGGGGGTCAATTCTGCAGGATGGGAAAACTGATTTAACAGCAACGAAAACACCCCCACCAACAGGTGAATTCAATTTGTCCAGGTGACGATCTCGTCGGTAAACATGATATTATAGTACTTATGGTGACATTAGACGCTTGACAGCAGGGAAATCCCACTTCCTGTATTAATTTTAATGTAGTTACTAGTCTCGTAGAGTAGTAATGAGCAAAACAAGACTAAGACTGGCCCATAAGAGGCCGTACAATGCGTCAAAAACTCTAGAACTAAACACTTTCAAATTTTGAGTATCAATTCAGTTAATAAAAGTTCACTAAACCGCGTGTCTTGGTGAAGTCTTGCAAACATGGTCTTGGTCTTGCAAATCGAGTCTTGGTAAATGCTACCGCAGGTATATATAGTACTGGTCTTGGTCTTAGAATTTTTGCAAGACCAAGACCGATTTTGCTCATCACTAAATTCAAGACCAAAACCAATTGTGCAAGACCAAGATTTGGTATTAATAGTCGAACCGATTATCATAGTCTTGGTCTTGTTATGCTCATCACTATCGTAGAGTTAAAACTTTTAATTTATATCAAATTTAGTTGATAAGAACACTTTTTAAATATTAAGTATATGGTTGCGTTCTTAAAACTAGTTAACTGTGGTGCCCTCATCGAGCAATGACGAGTATATTCGTCAATCATAGAATAAGTTGCGCTGGTAAGATAAGGCCATGCACAAAAACCTGTCCTCAGATCGTGATAATTCTATGAATTTTTGAATGAATCGTGGGATAGTCAGTATCGTTTGCTTATTTTTAGTAAACAAATTGATTGAATTCTTGGAACACTAAACCGAGGGAGAGCACAGTTCATGTGCTTTATATTTGGAATGGTTTTTTGTTGACATTCATGCAATTAGCCTCTTTCTCTGCCCGACAGCTTCCAATTCTTTCATAAAATCTAAATTATTTTCAGACTGACAAGAATTCTTGTCAGTTTCATATTTTTTGGTTAACATCTAAAAAACGTTATCATCGCACATAAATAAATTCATGCATGAGATCATCTCAAACTGTTTATATTTTCTACTTGTTTGTTTTATTCCGGCATAGCCTCAAAATATACTAAACATCTTTAAATTTGAGAATATGTTTTGTTTTTCTCAAAAATTGCACTTTAAATAGCAAATGGTCATTGATTTATATGCATGACGAGTATACTCGTCAATCACAGTTAACTGGTTAAATATTGATCGCACATATTGGCAATGCACTTTATTCTGATTCTTTTTCATATTATTACCTTCACGAACGAATTCAGACATTTCATTTTATCAAATTAAAGCTGAAATCCTAAAAATATGTTGCCATACTATTTTGATAGCAATCGAAACCTTAGATTCCTCAAAATTTGATTTTAGTGAAGTACTGGATAAATTTATAAATATAAAAAACCTCTAAAAGGCTGCAAATTTGATTTGATGGTATTAATTGTAATACATCTCATTGTTATAGTAATTGAATAGATTGGGATTGTCGAAAAGAAGCGACAATACATATTTGTTCAATTATTATAACAATTAGATATAAGATGTGATTCAAAATATTTAATGGTTTCTTTCTTGACAAATCTGCTTTGTCTTTTCTTTCTTGAAACTTACTTAAATGTGAAATTATTTGTTATTTTTTATTATTAAATGTTTTTTAGTTTTATGAATAGTTAAATTGGTGTCAAGTAGAATGATCATTCAGAAAAAATTTATCATTGATAGTAGTTTTTATCAATGAAATTTGTATAAAACATTTAGACCCTCAACAACTGTGACATATATACAGCCATGTTGAAATTACAAGGGTTGATTTTATTATATAACCCTTACATACATATGTATATTCGAGTATATCAAAAATCATATTTAAGAAAATGTAAATTTCCCCCCAATGCAAACGATGAATATTTGTAAGCTGAAATCCTTCTTATGACGACATAATGAGAAAACTCTTCAATTATTTTTGAGTGGATATCATCACCAGACGAGCTGGCAAGAATCAGCGCCTCGCATTTTCTCCACGGACCTAATGTAACGTCTTTAGGTGAGTTCGTTATGCAAACGATGTCTTCTTGAACCTCCCCATCCGTAATCTTTCGTCTGATAGAAGAACTCCTTTGCGTTTTTTTTTGGGTGCTCTGCACATTTCTTATTAGATATTCAAAAAGAATTTTAATCACATTTTTACTCCACGGAAAGAGTGAATCTATGCTGCATGCGAACGTAGGACCTCACAGTCTTTGAATAGTGAATCGGTGTCTGTGTGACCCTAATCTGGGCGCTTCAGAAATGTACGCGATATTATTGAAAAAAAGGGAAGAAAGGGGGAAAAATAAGGGAAAGACGGAAAAAGCAAAGGGATTTCGTCTTTTCCAGAGCATCACCGCCATATTGTCATTCTGTAAGCAGCACCAGAATTAACCCCCCCCACTACCGCTCCCACATATGCCCCCGCACTCGTCACAGGGAACCGGGAAGGATACAATTTCCAGGTGAATGGAGTGACTCGAAGACACAACTTCTGATGCCTAACTCCTTTCGTTCCCAGCAACCCGCAGCGATCGGTGGGGGGTTAGGGAGCTGAACTGAATGTGTGATGGGATTATTCCGGTTCATTAACTCTGGGCTGATGCGAGCGCCCAATTGAATGTAAATGAGGCGAAGTTTTAACGCAAATGAGAGTTTGCGATTTTATTTCGCTCGCCTCACTCCTGCGCGCCGCCTCCAGCAATTTCTGGATTTTCTGGAGCCAATGTTGTTGAGCTCGTCGTGAATTGTTTCCTTTGCGAGGCGACGACCATCCCGTTCGGTTCTAGGGGTTGATTTTCGTCTCCCGAGAAGGATTGGATTTGGATTGGATTGGGTGCCCAATCCCAGTCCCAGCCTCTCCCGCTCGGAGCTCAGGAGAAGCACCTGCTGAAAGAATTGAATGGGATCGGGGACTTTGCCGAATGACTCTGTGTTCCAGCGAGAGGGCGAATTGAATTGTATCGCTCGGGATTTCCAGGTGATCTCTGATGGAACCTTCAATTGTTTTAGTTTTATTGAGGCGACGATTGTCTTCGACACTCCCGAGTCCTGGAAACGACAGTGTAAAGAGGGATTAGCTCTTCTGGGAGGAGCGATGACTTAGTTTTGAAATTGATTGTCAGTTTATGGACATTTTCAGCTCTATATTGTTTAACCGTTTCTTATATAGTTCCTAAGAAAGGGCTTTATTTTACTTTGAGGAGAATTTATTGTGTGATGTTGGATCGTTCTGAAGTTTCTTGGGACTACACTTACATTTTCAATTAGGGTCTTGCTAAACTTTAATATTTTATATTTTATACTGACAGTATTTTCCAGTTTCAAAGAGTTTTAGTCATACCTCTAATAACCACAAAGCGCAGTGGATAAAGCATTTTCAAGATTAATAATCGCTATAGTATGTTTTAAACTATACAAATATTTTGCAAAATTTACGAATAGCACGGAGAGAAAAACTATAGTAAATTTAGCAACTCAAACTTGTAAAAGGCAACTAGGTAGACATTTTCTTTCTTAAAATACATATCAAACGCAGAAATTATTGTAACTACCAATTTCAAATAAATTTAACCGATGCCTTCGGATCTGAGAGAAGCAAACAACATTTAGAAATCTGTCATTAATTGCTGCACATCCCTAATTAACGAATTTGACAGAGCTTTTAGTTATTACTGTCAAAGCAAGCACAACAACATTAATTTAATACTCAAATAATTTTAATTTTTAATTTTTGTGTTCTAGAACTTTTTGGAGGAAATTGAATTTCCTACAAGTTTTTCATTCACATTTTTTCTGTAGCTCTTGTTATTTACAAGATAGGGGCAAAAAACGAGAATTTCATGAAAAAACAGGGTTAGTGACCCGTACTACCTCGCTGGTGGGAGTTAGGGTTACGCCGCAATGGACACTTTTGTAGAGCATTCAATTCTGAAGAAACCCTACCATTGACCAAGATTATACCATAAAATGCCTCTGAGCTGTAGAGTTTTGAAGAAAAAAAAAATCGAAGTTTACGTGTATTTTGTACGGGAAATCTTTATACGCCATGGTCGAGCACTTAATATTAATATTAAGGGCTCCAATTTTCAGGGAATTTTTGTTTAGGTATTTGCCCCAAAATTTCGAGGTGGGACTGAAAAAAAAAATAGTCGCGAAAAAAAAGCACCCTAATATATATACAATATATGCTACAATCGCGTAAAGATTAAAGATAAATACAACTGAATTCCTGTCGTTTATGTCTGTATCTCAGCCTTCTAAACCAATCATAAAATGCTCCTTTATTTGGATCAACTCAAGTGCATTCATCCTCGCGAAATAAAATAGATCCCGCAGGATGGTTTCGAAAGTAAATGGAAAAACCACAAAACCTTCAAAGCCAGTAGCAGAAAACCCACCTGCAGATTTGCGAACCCTGCGGTACAATGGTTTTCCGCAACAAAGTGTCGAGCCGCCCCCCACCTTTTCCCAGATACCCCCCGCTGCTTCGTTTGGTTTGATCATTTCCAATCCATGGAACTCATCGTTTGCAGGAGCAGTACTAGGGTAAAAAATTTTAGGGCCGTGTGAAATTTATGCGACGTAAAGTTTTGCGATCGCCTGCAATTCGTGGAAATTTGAATTGGCAGTAGCACTACCGCCAAAACCACCCTCCGCTCACCAGCAGCCAGTGGCTCCGGCAGTGCAACCAATGCACTAACTGTATGTTGTGGAGATCTCCCACCATCCCCTTTTTGCGATAGGGGTGAGTTGGTAGCAGGAATGGGGAGCCTTTTAAAAGCGATATGCTTTGAAACTCTTTAAACTGAATGGTTGCCGCTGGGGTTTGAATTATAAACTGACGAGCTTAGCGGGAGGAATGGCGTGGCGACGGTGAGGCGACAGGGAGGGAAGCTGGGGCGATTGTTGCACAACAATGCATCATGCACCTTTTGCAGTCGGGGACTTAACTTTTACGACTTCGCAAGGGAATTGCTTTCGCCGGGAAAAGAGTCAGGCGGGAGCATTGAAATGGTCCGCGGATTTACTCGAAGAGGGTGTGTGCTGGAAAGGAGTGAGTCTGGTGGAGTTAGGACGGAAGAGCGACTATAAAAAACACATAGTGTTGAATTGGGGCGTAACAATTTCGGAACGTGCTCGCCAGACAAAAACTACACATGACTTGCCGAAGATATATTGGACTTGTTCCCGATTTTACGAGCACATTATTTATCAATATACATATTTTAGGAAAGGGCCAGAGGATCACACGATAGTTGGAAGAGGGAGGACAGTTAAAAAGGGGTGGCGGAATCAGGAGGTGATGCTGGAAAGTTTGTACAACGGAAGTGCACATGATGGCGTCCCATATTCATAATTCCGGGAAGTACCATG
This sequence comes from Dysmachus trigonus, assembly GCA_949715965.1. Lineage (NCBI taxonomy): Eukaryota > Metazoa > Arthropoda > Insecta > Diptera > Asilidae > Dysmachus > Dysmachus trigonus. The sequence goes on along the minus strand of OX454323.1, from coordinate 3,802,654 downwards.
CCAGCCAGAGTTCGCGGTGTGGTTTCCCGAATTCTCTCCGCTTCTCCCCACACTTTTTCTCTCCTGTGGCTCCCGTAAAAGGGTGGTTTTATGTTTTTTTTTTTGCATCATCGACAAAGGAGAAAAGTTTCCTGCTTCTAGCAGCAGTTTCCTGCATAGGATGCCGGGAGATGGAACCTGCTCCCCCCACGTGCGCCGCATATATATTTTGTATTTTGTCAATATTGATGGATTGTTTTTAAGTCCACCAGACATATTGGAGCTTTGGGGTTGTTATCGGGATGAAACATTTGCCTTCCCCTACTTTGTAAGTTATTGTACGGATCCAGGCTGTATGTATGTATGTCGCTTTACCGCTGCTGGCGTTTGCGGTGTCGCCGGAGTTCCGAAGATCAACATTCATCACTTAAGGAGCGCAGCGGTGTGGATAATCTCAGGACTAAAAGGGCACCCGATGAAAGGATCTGAGTGATTTACCACACTTTGTTGTGGCTTTCCATGCAGCTACAGTGCAGCTAGAAAGGGGGGTGGAAAGGACGAGGACGTCGACGTCCTATTTTTTTGCATGGCAAATTGATTTCGGAAGGTTGCTCTCGAGGGCTCTCTGCTTTCGATGACTCACTTTGGCACAAAGCTAAAATATGAGCCATAAGCATGACAAAATTTGCAGAAAAGGGGTAGGAGGAGGTATGAGCTTAGCTTGACGTTCATTCAAGGAGATAATTTTTTGGTATAGCTACTTTAAGTCCTTATTTTAAAACTTTTATACGTGTCGTCGTAGAGACGACGTGTGAAGATACAAGGAGCTGATAAAGTGGATCAGGAGTAATTTGGTAAGTGCTTCAGATATCTATGAGTTTTTTTCTGTTGATGACATTGTAAGCGCTCGAAAATAGAAAAGTATAATAGCATCACAGTCCTTTTGCAAGGCATTAAATTTTAAACGTTTGGATATAACATCAAAAGGACACAGAGAGTAAAATCAACGTAAATGCAAATAAAATAAATGAATTGAAATTTAAAAAATATTATAATATATAATATTTGCATTCAGACTAAGGCCGTGTGCCAACTTGACTTTTCAAATTTTTTTACTTTTCCTCAGGCACTTCGAAAATTTGAACTGTGCCAATTACCGAAATTTCTGTTCATTGACAGTTCTTTTTGACAGATTGAAAACATGGATGATTTAGATTTCTTGTATCTTATTTTATTGTTTATTAAGTCTTTTTTGTAAATAAATAGTTCAGTATGGTCGTTGCTTTTATTAATTTGATGGTATCATCCTGTGAAACTAATACAGAAATAGAAAAATAAAGTTACAAAAATATAAACTACAATAATTCGAACTTACGTTTTTTTGAATATTTTCTTTTTCCAAACATTTTGTACGACTATCACCAGACAACTTAGAAACATAAATGACATTTAAACAGGTTGTCAAATGAAACGGAGATACCTGCCAACCGAAAAGCAAGGAAAAAATCTTGCTTTTCCAAAGACGCAAACCTTCGAAAACGAACTGACTAGTCGAAATGGATTTTTTCATACAAATCTGCTTGTGAAATGATAAGTTGGCACACACCCTAAAAACATATAGATTCAAGGTACAGCATTTTTGATAACGAATTAAAATCGTTATTAATTCATACCGTAAACTTATTTGTGAATAAAATTTAAAATTTTTTTGTCAAAATAACATCAAATTGCCATAACTTACGAAAACTTTTGAGTCAAAAATTACTCTGGAAAATTTTTAGTTCAAGATTGATGAAAATCATGGCTATTTGATACATATTTCCAAAAAGATCAAATCTTTATTCTGGGTATCTGTTTAATACAAAATCCTATCTCTTCTATCTTGACCCCTTTAACCCCTATCTATACTTCAGGGATCTGCAGGCCTTCAACCCACTCAAAAATTCAATATGCGGAATTAAAATGGCTGACAAGAAATTCTTTACTCAATCGAATTTAAGTAAAAGTTCATACACTGTTGTTTTGGGGTCATTTATATCAATTCTGATATCAAAATGTAGAAGTTAAACATTTGGAAACCAATATGGTGGATGGTCCTTCACAAAAATTGGTTTCTAGTGGTTGTGGGAGTCATTTTACTGAATTTTGATATCAAAACATTAACATGGTGTAGGTCATACGGAGGAAATGTCACGGAAATTGAGTTTGTCGTTATTCCTTTGTAAATTTCAATTATATTCAATTGTTGTGTTATTAATTTGGTTTTTAGGTGATTCGTACTATATGTCGTATCTGTCACACGTTACTATTTTCGTTCAGTGACTGAATGAAGTTTTCATTTGAACGAAAACTAGCATTAGAGCAGTAGTTTTCAGCAATTCAGGTTTTTCTTGTATATACCTAAAATTACTAAGAACACCGCTCAAGCACACGAAAGACATATTTATGTATTTATGTAAATTAAACCTCTCCCCAAAGGATAAGTTCTCATGTGTATGTAAGTCGTTGAAAGCGAGAAAATGCATCTTTTAATTCCCTATTCGCTTGATCCTAACCATTTTATGCCTCCCTTAACTCACTAAAATAGGAAAAGACTTGAAAAGCCTTAATAAGCCGTACGCCATCTTCATGTTGTGCACATAATGTGCCAGTTGTTATGTTGAAGCCCGCAGATCACTTTCTTGTCGAATAGCTGGAAAGAGCACATATTTTCCCCGCCATAAATTGAGTAAACTATCCCATTAGAGGTCGCAATAACTCGGCGAAACCGCTTAAAATATAAATTCGCTTATACTCGGAGGAAGGTTTCCTAACCTTTCGCCGACCTTGCATGAAAAATTCATAAGCATTTAATGGCAACTCATTTGGGCGCACGGAACAGAGGCATCCCGAATCCTCCTGCGGGGAAGGGACTCCAGCATACATATGTATTTTATGCCGCCATATGGAGGAGACATAGTCGCTAAAAAATTCCATACGAAACAGAGGAGCATTTAAGGCGGGGCGCGGAATTAAATCAAATGAACCGCAATATGAGAAACGAGTATGTGAGCGTCAGGATTTATTCACCAGGTATTATATAAATATCTAGGAGAGCTCGAGGGATGGGATTTTGGGGATGCCGCCGCTTGCGTGTAATCATGCAGAACCCTCTCCTGTGCTCGTCGGGGTTTTCGTAAAACCATAATCGGGCATGAATCAAGCAACTGTAAGCCACTTGAATATATCTCTCTTTGCCCGGATTAAGCACTTGGAGCATACCGGGGCGGCGTCATGTGGCTATACACGAGCCGTTCCGCCCCAATTTTTGGGGCGCGCAGGTGTCAGGTAAGGTGACAACATCACACCGGTGACGGAATCAGGAGGCAAACTATAACACCCCCTTTGGCTCCCCCGTACTGAAATTAGTGTTGAAAAGGCCCTAGCTCACCTAACGTTCTTGGCATTAATGGGGCCCGCGAAATACCTGGAGGCGGCTGCTGGAGGAGCCTTAAGGCACACACACACTATCTCATAATGCACAGCTCTCAAGAATTTATTAAAACGTTAAATTTTAATTAAACTTTACGCTCAGGATGGCAAATCTGTCAGAAGGTAGAGTGATAACACAGAGATGCCTCTGGCCTGGGGAATGGGTGACGTAAAATTACCGGATATATCGCCCTGCATTTATCATGATTTAGGGGATTGCGCTGATTAGCCCCGGAGAAGGCATGGTGGCGCTGGCTTAGTCTCTGACATTTGAAAATTGCCAAGAATTTTTCATATTTACGAAAAAGTGCGTCCGCACTCCCGGAGATTTGTGTAATACTTCCATTTGCCTTGCCGAAGATGAAAGGCCCACGAGCTGGCATTTTTCTCTGTTCTCTACCTGAGCGGCGTGGAGGACGGAGGTGTGTCTTATGGCTTAGCAACAATTGATGGCCGGATAAATTGCAATTTTGAAAAATTGTCCCTTAATGGAGGCAAAAATGAAATTTGGGTCTATTAAGGGACATCAAGGAAAGCCGAACATTTCATGGAACTTCCTAGCAGATATTCCCCTATATCTTCTACCTGTGCTACGTGGAACATTTTCTGAGAAATCTGATTTCGTCAGTAGAGAACCTTCAAAAGATCAACGTAATCTAGCTTTTTGCAATTTCTTACATCATTACACCAAAGACTTCATTTAGAAGTTAACTAATCCACACTACAACATTTAAGAGGAAAATTAAATTGAATGGATAATGAAGTGATATTTTAATATGTGTCATTTGACATTAGCTTAAAAAGGTATTTTTCAAAAAATTCATTCTTAACCAAATAATGATGATTTGATGATTTCTGTAATTGTCCTATTTATTAAAACAGTTTTTCAATACGACTAAAACATTCGAATGTCTCCACGATAAATCTTGACTTATGCCCATAAAATTAACAAATTGGAAATAACTTGACAGGTGGAAAAATAACAAAAGAAACGTTCTTTTAAGTTAATGAAGTTTAAAGCACTTTTATTGTTAAAGTACTTTCTTTGATTTTGGAGCTACAATTTTTCTGAGTGTACAAATCTGGTTTTAATACTAGTAAGATCACTCTTGCGTCCATCTGTCAGTCGATTACTGACGTTTTGCTTGAAAACTACGTGACGTAAGAATTTGAAATTTGACAGAATGTTAGAACTTCATCAATCAAGGATTCCATCCAAAAAAAAAAAAAAAAACTATTATATTTATCAAATTAATTCCTTTCAAATATTATAATGGAGAATATTAAAAAAAAACCTTTTTTTTTGCGTTTTGAGTATGTCCTATTCACTGCAGAGGGCGTATTTCTCTAGGACTTCCTGTAACACATATACTACTCCAAAGCAAAATAGTTCGCCCACTGGGTTCAAAACTAGAACACTAAACTTTAATGATGTGCAACACTGTTATGAAAAGGGTAAGTACAAAAATTTTTTTTCCTAATTAAACTTTTATGTGTTTATAATAAGTTTGCTCTAAAAACTAAGTTATTTTGTTCATTTTTTTTACAACATTATTTAAAAAAACAAAAACAAAACCAATTCAAAATAATTCGCCCAGGCGATATTCTCCTCAAAATAGTTCGCCTACTTTAAGTTTCAGTTTACAAAATGCGAAAATTAAAATTTAGTGACGTCGCCTTTATTTAGAATTACTTCTCGCATTCTTTGTGTCATGGTGGCGACAAGATCTGAACACTCTTGGGGTTCAGTTGAGTTCCAGATCTCCTCAATTTTCGTTCGTAGCGCTTCCATGTTGGTCACTGGGCTTTGCTGCAATTTTTTCTTAATTTTGAACCACATGGACTCAATTGGGGACAAATCCGGGCTATTGGAGGGCCACTCCATGGTTGGCACATTATGTGCAGTCAACCAATCCTTCGTGCTTCTTGCCGTGTGGCAAGAGGCTCCGTCCTGTTGGAAAATGAACTCACCATTCGGAGATTCCAACAAAGGAATCGAAGGTAAAAGTTCAGTTTCCAGGAGGTTTTGGTACTTTACAGCATTAATGGTACCATTAATAAAGTAAAGCCTACCCACACCCCTTGCAGACATGCATCCCCACACCATGACTGAAGCGGGGAACTTAGTTTTTCTCCGCAAACACTCTGGCCGAAACGCTTCGTTCTTCTGCCGGATGACCTTTCTTCCTGTTTCACCTAGTGGAAGTTCAAAGCGCGACTCATCGCTCCAGATTACGGACTCCCACTGCCTAGCGGTCCATTCTAAATGCTCTTTCGCGAATTTTAACCTAGTTTTTTTCTGCCTTTGCGAAAGATATGGTTTTTCCTTTGGCTAATAAAATTTCATCTCAGAATTTGTGCATTCATTACATCCAAAATGTTACCTTAAAGAAAGAATATCCCAAGTCCTTAATCCTTCTTGTACAGGTGGTTACGGAGACGCACTTGCCAATTCGTTCTTTCCACTATGCGGTTATTTCAGCGGTTCGCGCATAGCGGTTTTTCTTAATAATTCGGCGCAGCACTCTCATATCTTTCTGATTTGTCTTCTTTTTTCGTCCCGTTTTCACTTTTTCTTTCACTTGTCCCGTACTTTTATACAAATTAATTATATCACGAACCGTCGATCGTGACATAATTAAATTTCCGGCAATAGCATATGCACTTAGTCCTTGCTGGTGTAATTCAATAATTTTTAGTCTTAAATCTTCGCTTAAACTCTTTCCGCGTGCCATCGTGACAAAATAACTCCACAAGTGCTCTCAAAATAACTCTAAAGCCAGTAGGAACCAAATAACACCGATATTGTTAAAAACAGTTATTACATTTACGTTTTTTGAACTGAAACTTAAAGTAGGCGAACTATTTTGAGGAGAATATCGCCTGGGCGAATTATTTTGAATTGGTTTTGTTTTTGTTTTTTTAAATAATGTTGTAAAAAAATGAACAAAATAACTTAGTTTTTAGAGCAAACTTATTATAAACACATAAAAGTTTAATTACGAAAAAAAATTTTTGTACTTACCCTTTTCATAACAGTGTTGCACATCATTAAAGTTTAGTGTTCTAGTTTTGAACCCAGTGGGCGAACTATTTTGCTTTGGAGTAGTAGTAAAAACTCCAACTATTCTAAACTTCTATTCATACGACTAAATACTAATAACTAAACTTAAAAAATACTTTATTTTTAATATTTTTATCATTTTATAAATATTCTTCTGAAAAATAAAGAAAAAAATATTTTTTTTGGGTAAACTACCCCTGTATAAAAAAATAGGGGTATGTAACATAGTATTTGTAAAGTTTTAGCTACTAGTATTTTTCATAACGAGTATTTTGAATTACTAAAATCTGTTGAGTAGTTTTCGAGTTACAGATGCGGGGAATTTAGCAAATGTAGTTTCGAAAAAAACGCGTTCAAAGTTTTTGTTATATAATTTTTGCATATAAAACGCGTAGAGGTACCGTTAAAAATATAGGTAAAACTTTTTTTCCTGTAAAAATTCCTTAAAACGGATTTAGGACAGTATTTCTGTAATCACTGAAGAACACTTTTATGTAAAAACAAAAAAACGATTTTTTTTCATAAATGAAACGTACAACTACCATCTAGAGGGCTAAAAAAACGGACTTTAAAAACAAAAATTGTATTTAGCTCTCTCCTTATTAGATACTAGCTGGATTACCCGGTTTCACCCGGCGTTGGGTAAATACTTACTAATTAAACACTTCTCAAATGTTCTAGTTTGTTATATCCTAGAAATTGTCTCAACCCGAAAACCCCTTTATAGATCCGCCATCTTGAATTTCCAAAACCTTAATAATATTCAAAATTATTAGCCTTAAAATAATCATTCTAGCAATTATCATTAAAATCCGTTGAAACCGAGAAATATTGGTCGCCATATTGGATCCGCCATCTTGAATTTCTAAATTTGGACAGCGGATTTGAAATCAGCATGCCGCAAAACCCCTATGTACCAATTTTCATGAAAATCGCTTCAAACTTAACATTTTCAGCCACCATCTTGGATCCGCCATTTTGAAACTGTGTGTATTATCCGATATAGCCTATGTTATTCAGGGTGCATGTAGCTTTCTAATGGTGAAAGAATTTTTGAAATCGGCACAGTAGTTTTTGAGTTTATTCATTACAAACATACAAAAATACAAACCTTTCCTCTTTATAATATTAGTATAGATTGTAATAAAACTTTTTTAACAACATTAAAGGACCCTTATAGAATAAAAAAAAAAAAAATGTATTAATTCAATTTTCCAAAGTCAAGTGCTCGAAAAAAAGGTTGTCCCATGACCGCTAGTTAGTCTCAGGATTGGCAAGTCTAAAACAAAAAAAATCAAATGCTATTTTAATCAGACCATGTACAGGTGTAATTATGATTCCACTAGATTTAAGAGACGTAGAAGTTCTGAGCTATTTGTTTTTTTTACCAGACATGGAAACTTTAAGTTCAAAATCCAGTAAATTCGGACCTTGTTTTAATTGCATCGAACATTCTATTGGATTAAATCTTTTGGGAGTGACAAGACAATGTGGCAAACGTACATCAGCTGCAAATAAATATCCCTCGTAGACTTTAAGACAATTATTTGAAAATTTCTTCCTCCAATTTCCTTCCTAATGAGAAAAGTTGCTGGAAGTGACCACTCGTCGGCGGCTGGAGTTTCTTTTTTCCTTTTATTTTGCATTGCCAGCTTTCAACAAGGAAAATGCCACAGGAAATAAAATGGAAATTCAATTTCCCACCAGAGCAAAATTCTTGGCGAATTTTTCACATCCTCTCAGCTTGAGGGGTGATTAGCATCTCATTAAAAGTCCGCTTCCACAGCTCAACGTATTTTTTATTATATCAAACTCCCTCCTGTCCGCCACCCCACTTGCCTGCTTCCAAATAAAATTAATGCAGAGACAAAAGTCTTTCGCTGAACCCTTTGCATACCCGTGCCTGAAATTTTAAAAATTTTTTAATTTATGTAAATCCTTCGTGTGGGCAAGAAAGATGCACCAGGGCGAGGCTGACTTTTGTCTTTTCGTGCAAAAATTCCCCCGCCGAGAGTCCGGGAAACTTAAACTCAAACTTCGAGTCTAGTTCGAGTTTATCATAAACAGCGGGATAAAGTCAAACGCTCGAACTGTTGAACTGCCTTTTTAAAAATTTCCCAAGAGCCGGCGGCAGCAATGTCTTCGAAAATGGAGTTTCACTTGGGTGCTACAAAACTCGGTTCTTTAGCGCCTCCCCGAACAAGGGAGCTCTGGTGTTTATGTCGTAGTGTCTGCTCCCCTCTCTCCCTGCGCCCCATCTAATAGGATGTGGATGCTTAAGACCTGAAATAGTTTTTGTCACCATAGCAGCGAAAAAGTTCCTTTGAAGGATGAGAGTTTGCTTCACTTGAGAGAAAGTTTTAAGTTTTATCGGCAGTTACCACGTTAACTAGCACAGAAACGGTTAAGAATGTGGCGGATAAGGAAAAAGGGGTGGACTCAGGAAGAAAGTAAATATAGTCCAAGAAAGAGTTCTTATCATTTTTACTTTTTTTCGAGACAAAAATACTTTAGAACTCACAAGACAAATGCAGACAGATGAATAGGTGCCGAGGGAGGGACTGTCTGCTTTTGTTCTGAGCTCCTGAGCTAAAGACATTAAACGTCTTTCTAGGAAAACAATACATGATAGAAGTTTTCAATAAAACTCAGTTCAAATAAACGCGAAAGGTTCGGGAATATTCTGCCATGTGTGCCATAAAGGCCAATTAAAATTACAATACATAAAGTCAGAGGATTAGAGTTATTAAAAAATTAATGGGATTTTTACTTTCAACATTAATCGTCCTTTCAGAAGAAAATAGCAACTTTTGTATAAAATGATTGGCTTTGTGATATTGCCGGGGTTGACGTATTCATTACGAAACTTAGTAAAGATTTAACGAATTTAAGTATAGATAAAAGGTCTTGAATGGGGCTGAATATACAAAATGATAAATTTTAACTTCCCCGTTCATATTGTGAATATAATACAAAGCTTTCTATAGGACAGATACTTCTATGTGGCTATTGGAAATACTATCTCAGACACTATTAAAATAACAGCTGTTCATCAGGTGTTCATCACAGAAAAGTACTTACAATTAGTCCTATACTATATAATATCTGCACTTCTGACATTACCAAAAACCTGGAATATCACATCAGTTTTTTCGCCGATGATACTGTGTTATACCACTCAACGCTGGAACCCGAAAAGATCGTTCATTATTTCGAAAAAAAGTTAAGTTCCTTGTAAACCTATTTTTATAACAAATTTAACAAATAAACCACTGAGTTTCAATAACCAAAATGTACCTTAATCCAGTGAAATAATGTTTATTTTTATTATATACATATATTAGGGTGCTTTTTTTTTCGTGACTATTTTTTTTTTTCAGTCGCACCTCGAAATTTTGTGGCAAATACCTAAACAAAAATTCCCTGAAAATTGGAGCCCCTAATATTAATATTCAGTACTAGACCAAGGCGTATAAAGATTTCCCATATAAAATACACGTAAACTTTGATTATTTTTCTTCAAAACTCTACAGCTCAGAGGCATTTTATGGTATAATCTTGGTCAATGGTAGGATTTCTTCAGAATTCAATGCTCTACAAAAGTGCCCATTGTGGTGTAACCCTAACTCCCACCAGCGAGGTAGTACGGGTGACTAACCCCAATTTTTCCATGAAATTCTCGTTTTTTTGCCCCTATCTTGTAAATAACAAGAGGTACAGAAAAAATGTAAATGACAAACTTGTAGGAAATTCAATTTCCTCCAAAAAGTTCTTGAACACCAAATCGCTAACATTGATATTTCTTGAGATATTGGACTTTGAAGTTGAGGTAGTGTGGAATATTCATTGATTATTGAGCTAAATTGTAGAACCACTACCTCAACTTCAAAGCCCAATATCTCAAGAAATATCGATGTTACCGATTTGGTGTTCAAGAACTTTTTGGAGGAAATTGAATTTCCTACAAGTTTGTCATATTCACTTTGTCTGTACCTCTTGTTGTTTACGAGATAGGGGCAAAAAGCGAGAATTTCATGGAAAAATTGTGATTAGTGACCCGTACTACCTCGCTGGTGGGAGTTAGGGTTACACCACAATGGACACTTTTGTAGAGCATTCAATTCTGAAGAAATCCTACCATTGACCAAGATTATACCATAAAATGCCTCTGAGCTGTAGAGTTTTGAAGAAAAAAAATCAAAGTTTACGTGTATTTTATATGGGAAATCTTTATACGCCTTGGTCTTGTACTGAATATTAATATTAGGGGCTCCAATTTTCAGGGAATTTTTGTTTAGGTATTTGCCACAAAATTTCGAGGTGGGACTGAAAAAAAAAAAAAAAATAGTCTGCGCTCTTTTTTTACAAAGTTTCGATTAACATGATTTTTCTTGAAACATAACTACCCCCTTCAGTTTAGAGGGTAGGTGTATATTTTAAGTGTAAAAATTATAGTCCCAACTAGAAATACGCAGTGTTTTTTAATAACGCATATTGCAGTCAGTGATATAAATTCAATGTCGTCATTGCGACAAAGTGCCCTCAAAGAAATTCTAAATTTGATTTCAAGTCCCAAGTTTACGCGGTTGCTCGCAGAAATCCTATCAGTCGAAGTGATGCGTTGCGTTGTCACCGCATTCCACATCAACGGATATTACGTCACTATTACGCGCGTCAATACGTTCCGCCCGGTGCTCCCCATTTCCCAAGAACAATGGAGCACCTCATCAGGAACGTATTCACTTCGCTGGGTAAACTTCCGCTCGGCTGACGAGGAAGAAAGTGCCGGAGTGGAATGGAAGTGCGCTCGACAGCACCACGACGACGCACGCTTGTCGCTCGGGGCAAGTCAACAGGATAATTTAATTAACCCCTCCATCAATGTCCTTTATCCGGAGGACGAGTCCCCGAAGACGGAGCGCAATCAACGCCTGCTCCTTTCGCACTCTTCGCTGACGACTACGACGACGGTGGCGGCACGTCGCTACGGTGGGTTTAATTCACACTCCCTAATTCGGGGAGCTTCGGCGTTTACACCACGTTTCAACTTAATTTCACCCCTGCCCCAAAAATCTATCGCTTAGGAGTACCCACCACCTCCACCACAGCCCTGCAACTGCTGCCCTATATTTTGATGTTAGAAAACGAGCCATGTCCAGATTTTTGCTGGCGAATCTCTGTCTAAATCGGGGGTGGCCAACCTTTGAGCCTTACCGCCCCAGCCGTGTCAACTTGGATTTACACTCAGGGTAAAACACACTAAAATTTTCTGAAACAAAACTGGACTAATAAAAATATCAATGTTCTGGTCTGTGGCCCGCATTCATTACAGCAGTGGATCGTACGCGAGCCGCGAGTTCGACAGCCCTGGTTTAAATTGAGATACTCCTGTGGAGCTGATGTGCTCCAAGCCCGGGGGGTGCGAGGACATAGCCCCTCTAGGGTTTTTCTAGGGAATAATGGGAGGGTCTGATAAGTGTACTTAATGGAGATAGGGCTGGGGGGAGGGGCGGAAAACTGTCAGGAAGCGCTCGCGCTTGAAAACACCTGAAAAGGCTGAACAAGAAGTGCCCATCACGTCGGCGACGGTGGCGGGAACTGAGCGAGGAAGTGAACAGCATCGCCCGCAAAGCAATCACAAGATAAACTGCCGGAAAGAGGAGCATTTGCATACGGTGGTGACAGGTGAAAGGGCCGGCACTACACTGAGACACACCTGAGCACGGTTTTATTTTTTTCAAAGTGCACTGACGCTGCAGGATCACACACCGCCCCACTTCACGCTCACTTTTGAGCTCGGCAAAAGCGCCTTGAGCACGACACGTCGACAACTGTCGGCGGTCGGTCGGACAGATGAAACGGTCCAAAGGAGCAGGATTAGGACACCGTTCCACGTCCCACCATCCAGGATGAGCTCTTGTCGTGTGCCCAATGCGCCACCACTGCTCCTTTTCAAACCCATCAACATCCCTTCCAGCAAACGACGGACCACACACTCAGACGAGGACCATTCCATACCACTCGAGGATTAATTAAAATCTTCAAATTAAGTGTCGACTGTCAGGTGATATGGAGCCGGAAGGTGACACGCTTAATGTCTGACTGCCCCAGGTAACCGCCCCCAGGTTTTCGTCTAAAGGAATTTTTTAATATAAAGGTGAACAAAGGTGAATTGCCCGAGATTGAAGCCTTTTTGTTTTCTGAATTCTCGAGCACGATTCATTCCGACGCAGGACGAAGCGAAGTATTTTACGTTCCGGATTCCTACAACGTCGAGTTTCTTTGTATCTAATGGAGTTAGTTTTGCATAAATTTCTTCAGCTTGCAGCGCAATTAGGACCGAATGAGTGTCGTTCTGTCAACGACTGCTCGGAATGCACTTTGATGTATCTTCCCTTGGATTAAAGTAGAGGAATTCTGAATTAGGATTCTTCACTTGGGTTTTATATGGACTTTCTTCGTCTGCAATAAAGTTAAAAGGATAATGGTCGCTCTTTAATAGAGATTTATTAACGAAGAGCAAGGATTTTATTTAGAAAAAAATAGACGTTTATACTTTATTTTTTCTTTCAGCTCCTTTATTATAAATCTAACTACATCTTTTTTTTATTTGAATATTTAAGTCTTGAAGTTGACAAAAAGAAGTTGTTTTTTCTTTTTTTAGTACCTTATTATATATATAGAGGGCTCTCAAAAATTAACAGTAAAAAAAAAGAGGGTTCCATGGCGGACACTCAATCTAAAAAACGGCAAGTCCTAAACAAAAAAAACAGAAAGCATGTTAAAAAGGAAGATAAATTTATGGGGCAATTCACCATAATAAGTAAAAAATCGGTAAAAAAAAAAAAAATGGCGGATGTTTGAAAAAAAAATTTGAGAATTTTTTCGTTTTGTTCGGTTTGCAAATATGTTTTTTATCAACTTTTCAACCCTACAATAGACCTTAACAAACAAAACGCTATAAGGTTTATTCAAATCGGTTCAGCCAATCCGAAGATTGACTTTCCGCCATTTTGAAAAATGTAGTTTCGAGAAAAACGCGTTTAAAGTTTTTTTACGATATATTTATGTGTGTATAGTCAAAAATGGATGCACACTAAAACTGCTGTAGCTCTTCGATTTCTGTGAATTTCTTTGTAAACATTTAACAGATGATTTCTAGAGGTATAAGGAATCATAAAATGCAAAAAAAAAAGAAAATTTCGAGGCAACTAGTACCTTAAAGCGCAATGTCTCAAATTATGGCTGCGTTCGGGAACGTCAAATTGATCGTCAATTGATGTGTTCAACTTAAAAATCGACTGTTGTCAAATTGCAACTGCCACCGTCTGCATGACATTTCAAAGTACTGCGAAGTCTGCTCAAGTTACGGACAAAAATTGCAGCAGATGACGTTAGTGAACTTAGGACATCTGCAGTTTGCAAATGAGAACGCTTGATAAAAGCAGTATGCATGCAGACGACGTTAAAGAACTAAGCCTATGTTTATCCCATTTCAAATTAAATCTATGAATCTTATAAAACATAGGCCTATATTATTATTATTATTATTAATGAGTAGCCAAGTATAGAAATAATATAATTTCCAATTACACCACGCAACGAAGAATGAATACAATTAGAAAGGCTAGATTTTAACAAGGACATTGCATTTAGTATACTTTTAGGCTAAAACTGTTCACCAACTTTGCCGCAGCTTAATTTTATTTAGCTCTTAGTAGCCCTTATGTCAGTTTATGTATGAATTGTTTAAGATGACTTTTATACTCTTAATTGGCAGCGCTAATAAAATCACGGAAGATTCTCTATATTTTTACACTTTTACCTCATTATTTCAACCCTTATGACCCTTGTGGCCATTACTACTACGTGGCAGCTTGACATTTGTCATAATATAATATAAATCCTTTAAAAGTAAATGTTATAACGTTTATCCTTTACATTCCACAAGTACAACCTCATCTTTACCATTTGTATTACTTAATGATAAAGTCGGAACTTCCTTTTCGTTTTATGATAGAGATAGGTAAATAGATTTTTTATTTTTACAAATTTTGGCTTTTATCAAAAATGTGAGAGATGTAAAATTTATATGAAATATTTGTACAAATATTCCTCAGCTGGGGAGCTGGATAAATTAAATATAATGCAAAATTCACTCCAACGCCTTGTACATAAACATTCGAATTAGTGTCCCAGCTTTACAAAATGAAAATTCCGAAGAGGATTACGTGAGAAATTTTACATTATAGGAGCTAGGTAATAAAATTTCAAAGCCACTCATAATTGAATCCGAGCAAGCACGCAACATTTCAAAGGCGGTGGAATTGCCGAAAAAAAAAAAATTAAAATAAACAAAATTAAATTTAAAGTGAATTCGCTGTAAAAGCAATTCCACTTTCCTTCCTCCAGCCTCCCTGGTCGCTCGCTGGTCTGTGTACTCGGGACCAGAAAAAAACTTTATCCAAAATTCAGAACTTAAAACATACTTCAAAAAGAAAAAAAAACTGCATTTAGGCCATAAATTTCATTGCGAAATTCTTTCGAAAGTCTTTTTTTTTTTTTTTTTTTTTTTTAAAGAAAAATGCTCGAGCTTCATTGAAGTATCAAATGAGACCCATCCTGTGAGCTTATTATCCGAGACCTCCTCATTTCGGGTTCCGGACCCAGCATCCCCTTTTCTTCCCCTTCATCCTCCAGCATCAGCATCGTCCGACTGATCCATAAAAATAAATTAAGAGGGACGACCTGACCCGAGAGAAGCCCGTAAACACGAAAATGAAAAATTACGCTAATATCGTTCTCAACTGGAAACTCGCACAATTTTTCATTGCCCACGGGCAGTCCTTTTTTGCATCCCCTTCCTTCCTGGTCCAGGATTTTTTGGCTGGTGTTGAGCTCTTCCTGCTCTTCCCATAAAGCCAAGCCAGCCAGCCAGCCATCCAGTTGAGCCGCCCTGTCCCGCACCACCCTGTGCCGACCCCTTAGAAGCTGCAAGATTTTTTTCGGTGAAAATATTTTCTTCGCTCCTTGAAGAGATAAGGGGAAATATGCTCACATGTCCTGAATACTTTCGTTTTATCTTTAATAATATTTCTGTTATAAACGTGGCCTGAATGGCATCCGGGATCCTATCTGGGCTGGAATTCCAATTCCTGGATGAGTTCCGGAATATTTTATTACTCAGGCCACGACGCGGCGGTTGTTTATGGCACGAGTTTAACCAACTTTCCTGCCGCCGCCGCCGCATCACACCACCACAGGCCCACCCTGTTCCGGGTGCGCAAATTGATAAATAAGGAGAAGTTCGGAATTAGCAATAAAGCACCTGAAGCGAGCGGGAGCCGTAGTCTGCCGCCGGGATTCGGGACTTCTCCCTGGAATGACCGAGCCTCTGGTGCCCTGTGGTCGTCTCTCTTTGGACGCATTCGGGACTCTGCTGAGTGCCCGATAAATTAATGCTGACACGGTTTTTCGGCAGAAATGATATTTTGCAGTATTTCGGACAATCCGATTGGTTCGAAAACTTTCATACATACAAAGTACAGGGCCATTCATTTTATGGCAGAGCATTGATTAGAATTTTCATTTGTTTTGATCGGAAGCCAGCCTCCAGTTCATAGGGGAACTAGCTGACGGGAAAGTTTCTCTACCATCAGATTGGTTCCTGATACCGCTTAAAACCGCTGGTAAAGAGGTGTGATAGGATACCGTCGTTTCTAATAAATCAGGCTTATAATTTTACAACGACAGGGTGGTCTCATATGTTCAAAAAGAAGCCCCGAAAAGTGGGAGCTGTATATCACACTCACAAGGAAACGTTCTCAGGTGTGTCTCACCGATTTTTATGAAATTGAAATATGTTATAGAGTATCGAAAAATAAGAGACACGTATTTTTTTTTTATCTGCGGATACGCACATTTAGGGGGTGAAAACCACTCCTAAAGTTTACCTCCAAAAACAGTTTTTCCTAAATATTTCAAGTACTAATGAATTTTTTCGAATGAAACAAAATGGAAATGATGTGTCATAAATATACTAAACTTTTGTAAGTAATGCAGTTCCCGGGAGTGGCAACCCTTATTTTTTATTGCAAAAAAAAAAACGATTTTTTTTTTATATTTTTACGTCAGAAAAATACCAATTTTAGTTAAAAATCATTGAAAAATATTTTTTTACTTACGATTTTGAAAAATAAAGTTGACCTGTTTTTGCGTTTTCGTAAAAAAAGCTCCACAAGGGGGTAAACAACCCCTAGAACTAATACGTAAATGATGTTTATTCTTTAAGGCATCAGTTTTTTCGTGAAAACCAGTATCAAGGGGTTTTTGGAGTCGCTGATTACGAATCTGATGTTAAATTCAAAAAATTCAAAATGGCGGATCCAACATGGCGGACAAACTTGTGAAAAGTACACCAATTTTTATTTAAAACAAAACAATAAATAAAAGTACCCCCTAAATGTGCGTATCCGTAGATAAAAAAAAATCAGTCAGAGCTGGATCGGAATCAAACCTTTAGGAATCCACTGAGTTGTAATTTGTAATTCATACGTGGAATTTCCTGAATTTTTGAGGAGAAATTGTAATTATTAATTACTAATGATTAAACACTTGATAATGGGCTTGAATTATTCGTCGATTCCACTAAAAGGAATTGCACTTGTATTTTTTTTTTATTCTAAAAAGAAATTAAGAAACTATTTGGAAAAAAAAAGAATTTCTGTCAACGTGTAATCAGGAATTCCAATTTCTAAGAACTGATTCCGAGAAAAAAACTATTTTTTTTTACCTCACTTCTTTCCAAGGATTTTTGCCATAGCATCGTACAAACACTCAATTCCTCTTGGATTATTTCTGAAGATCTACGTCTTCTTGGTTTTACTTTTAACACAAATTATCACATCTAACAAATAGATAGAGAAAAGGCAATTAAGCAGCATAATTAAACATGTAATTAGTACTACCAGATAGAAAGATCTAAGTACTACTAACGATGATGGTATTGAATAAGGTATGGAAACAAATCTCATAATCAAAGTGATTAAATTCGTCACAGCCTATTACATCAAGTCTTTTTAATTCCAAATTAACGAAGTATTGTATTGAGTTTAGATAAAGCCGAAGAACATTTCATTGATTTTTCCTTATGTTTCCAATTTCAATTAATTTTTATATTTTTTCATTGAATTTAAATCATTGTTCTATAATTATTGGATTTATTCAGTTTTTGTAAAAAGTAGATTTCTAATTAATTCAGAAAAAAAGTTAAAAGATTCCTATTTATTTGTATTAAGAAATTAGAAAAATTAAGAATTTGAGTTTTTTTTGAGAGTTAGTCCTTAGAAGTTGAAATTCATTTCCTCAAATAATACAGTAATTAATTTTTTCCAAATACTTTCTAAATTACTTTTTGCAATGGATAAAAACCAAGTACAATTCCTTGTAATGGAATTGACGAATAATTCAAGTCCATTACTAAGTGGTTGATCATTATCAATTAACAATTACAATTCCTCCTAATGGAATTGAAAACTGTTTTTTTTCCAGCACTAAGGAATTTAACATATCAATTCTAGGAAATTGTAATTGTAAAGTAATTGAATTAATCTAGCTCTGCTGATCACATTTAATCGAGTAAAAGCGGCGAGAGAAATTGGTCAACTGTGTATTTCGTGTTGGGATAGAAAACCCCGCCAATGCGAGGATAAGAAGAGCACCTGTCCACTCTACTTCAGCGCAAGGGTCGAAATATTCAGAATGTTCATAATGGATTCGGCTGAACTTTACAAACTAACATTACCTAAAATATTGAGCTTTGTCAGACGAACCAAACGTCGAACGACTTATGGCGGGCATCGAAATTACATAGAAAGTGATGGCGAATCTTCTTTTGAGGTGTGCACAATGGACCACATGGTCTAAGTGCAGAGTTTGTTTGCTCGCCTCCTTACATCTACATCAACGTCTACATGTGTAGGATTATTATTATGAAAGATACACCGGTTTTTATGAAGGAAAAGCAAGTCTAAGTCGATGATATTTTCTTGGTTTTCCATTAATTTTGTGGGTATTCTGTTGGTGTATTATAGTCATTATAAATTACACAGGCTTCACAAAACTGCCATAAATATTTTTTTCTAATTATCAAATTTTATAAAAAAAAACTCGAAATCAAAAGGTATTATAGTCCGGCCTGACCCATTTTGTCCGTTCTGCGGCGGGTAAGATGACCGGCACACAAAACATTTCCTTTGATGCTACAAAAAAAAATAGAACCCCTTTTTCAGATTAATTAGAATTAAAAGAGGTCCTTCGCACTGGAGCATTTTGATGAATTTCAGGGTAATTTTAATTTTTGCGGAGGATGAGCTGCGTTGCTAATTTCGAACCGTCTGAAAGGAATCTTTTCCTGCCGTCAGACAGCGTCGCAGGATAAAATTGCTGAGAGCTAAAACAATAAATATACATGCATCCATAAAAAAGCGAGTTTTTACTCGAAGATAACACAAGTATACTTACACCTTACCACTTTGTTAATCAAACGCGCTAATTAGAGACGCTTAAATAATATCGAAGGCTTTGTTTAATTGGAGAATTGATTAAGTGTATTAATTAGCAGTTGCTTAATCCTAAGCAACGTTTATAAGCAAGCAATTTTCTTAAAAAGTTCGTCATATTCAAGAAAGGAAGTGACGTAGTGAAATCGAGATGTTATGGCACGTGTACCATATCATCCATACAACCGATTTATTACTAAGCATAAGTAATTAGCATTAATAAGGTTTCTAGGAAATACAATATTCCTGATACCACACTGAGGAGGCACCTAAAACAAAGTAAGCTTAAAATCCTTACTTGGGTCTCCTTCTTGCCTTGGGCTGCAAAATAAGCTTGTCATACATATAAAAAAATATATGAAATATAATATCCCAAATACGAAATTATTGGTTAGAATAATTCAAAGCAGTCCAGTTCCTCCAATTATTCAACGGTCTGAGGTCCAAATATTTATAATAAAAATTTGATATTAGTCTTATATTTCAGTATTTTGACGTACTGTGCTCAAACAAAACATATTTATATCAGTTTGTATTATAGAAATACCAATAATATGGAATTAGAGCTACTATTTCATATTTGGCTACTTCTACAACGTTTCGATGCATTGATCGATTTACATTGTATTTCACATATATTTATACAAATGCCCTCTTATGTGTTTCCTAGAATTGATATACCCATTGTTTTCAGTACATAAAAAAGTGGAAAATCATATCGGAGTATATATTTGTTGTTTTCTAAATTTTAATTCATTTTTTTTTTAACTATAACGCTTAATGTTAGTTAATTGGTTCTTTATTATTGGAACTCCGCTGTCAGAGTAATTATATTTTCATAAAGCCTTCAAAATTTAGGATTATTGTTTTCTATATTGGTAACACTGTTGTAAATTCAGACGAAATATCGAAGTTTATAGTTCCAAAAAAAACAAGTTTAAAACAAACACTATTTCATATTATAAAAATCGTTATCCATTGTTTTGATACTGGATGAATTTTGATTTTGAAATTCTTATAGAATACCCAGAATCAGTGGCTCCGATTCCTTTGAATTTATAAATTTATTAATTCGTTCAGGAATCACACACACACAGTTCTGAGAATTATGAATATATAATACATAGATTTCGGCCCCTATTATGGTTAGCGAGTCGCACAAATCTCAAACGAGTCGAAAGGAGCTTACGAAAGCCCTTTTTGAATAAAACTTCCTCACAAAATTCCTAAATTTTTAGTAAATTCATTTCAGTTACCTTTGACTTTCAATTAATTTTTCCTCACAAAACGTCAAAAGAAGTTAAATTTATTTTTCTATCGAGTAATTTTAATCACTTTGAACGAAAAAATTAATTGAAGTCAAAGGCTACTGAAATGAATTTACTAAAAATTTTGGAACTTTGTTAGGAAGTTTTATTCAAAAAGGGCTTTCGTAAGCTCCTTTCGACTCGAATGAAATTTGTGCGACTCGCTAACCATAATAGGGGCCTTAATAGCGAAAAAAAACTCACCAAATGAAGTCAGATATTACAAAATGTGTTCAACAGTGACTGCGTGTATTCTTGTCGAATTTAGTCGGCCACTTCTATCATACTTAAAGTCATTGGAAGTTAAGTGCTATATGAATATTATGAATAAATATGGACATATATACAATGAACTTCAAGAATAATATAAGTGGCTTTGAAAAAAACCGTTATAGTCGCGTGTATCGTGCAATCAAACTAAAGCGGTTAACAAAAACTGTGAAAAGTTGATATGAAATATAATTAATCTTACTTATACTCAAAAACTAATCTACGATTTTTTTTTATAAATTCGGCCAAAACATCATTGTAAAAATTCGACTGATTTCTAATTTGTAAAAGAAGGTGTTTTTCTATCGATAAGAGTGCTAAATTTGAGAGCCTTTCTTCGGTTTGAGAATTTCTTAAATAAGTATGTATTCTCTTAAGGGCTGAAAAAGATCTTTCCGCGGAAGCAACTGTAATGGGAAGAGTTAAAAATATACAACACAAGTTTAAAATTTGAGGAAAAGTATCTTTTAAAATGCCACATTTAATATGCGAGTAAAGCGCGAGAATATCAAATTGCCGTAATGAAGAAGTGGTATATAAAACGTTCAATTCATTTTTTAAAGCAGAAAACTGGAAAATTCCCGGGAAAACTGTAATTAAAAATGATATCTTTTCGTTAGGACTTGATTGAGCAAAATAATCATATTTTGATTTATTAAGTAAATCTAAAAATTTTAGTTGACTAAAGGAACTATACCGAGTTTTAATCTGAGAAATGACGAGAAGCCGGATTCTATCGTGTTATCGAGAGGTAATAAAATAGCACCACACCACACTCATAAGTCACAATCCGTTGAGCACCAAGGCAAAAAGAGACACAAGTTAACAATTTTTTTATTAAAATATAATAAACAAAACCACACACCCCTCCCTTCCGAGAAGACGACTTCTGCCGTGTTCTTGTGAAATAAGGGAGCATTCACTCCTACAATTCACAGCCCCTTCAGTATCAAAGAGATTTAATAACCAAACCCACCCCAACCAACCCCACTCACCCGAGAAGCCGCTTTCTACCGTGTTATAGGGATAATAAGAGAGCACCACTACACTCACACCCGTTCATAGAGAAGACACGAATCAGCTGACATTCTAAGAAATAAACAACCAGCACCCGCCGAAGTGACCCGAATTTCAACTTCTGCAAAACAAAAACAGCCGAGAAGCCGGTTTCTATCGTGTTATTTTCTTATAGGATTTGCCTTTAGTGAGCAAAGGATATCACACACGATTTCTTTGTTACTCGTGGAGAAAAGTGTGGGCTTGAGTAAGCCGTAAAATGACCGGCTTACAAAAGCAGCGAGCGAGCACTTCATACCCGATGCAACCCCTTGATAGAACCTGCTACGGTGCGAGGGAAGGTTTCATCGTAGTGCAACAACAGATTATGGTTGTTTTTGGTTGTAACACTTGTTTTGCCATGTTTTCTTTACGAGATGAATTTTGGGAGCGCTTTCCAGGAATTTTACAGGCATAGAACAAGTTTTAAATTTACGGGAATAGGATGAGTTCCCAAAAGGGAAGCCGGTAGGAATCGTGTTATATGGACCCCACGCCACTGGTATGTCATATCAGGAGCTTGGATGGATACATTAAAAAAATTTATACGAAGCAAAAATTTCAGCAAACTGGGCACTATTATTTATGTGTATATTAGGAAACAAATTTTCAATAATATTCGCTCAACAATATTTCGATTAGAAATACTGCTCGTCAGTTAAAGGGGTAAATACAATTAGAAGGTCAAAAAAATCGATTTTTTTTTTGTTCCTCTAAAAAGTTAGGAAATTTCTCGTAGAATACGCTCCAAAAAGTTTCAGGTCGAAAATCGAGCCCCTTATATATTTTTTCTTCATTTTTCGAGAACGCTTTGTTCAGCGCATAGCAGGTTTTCAAAACTTTAAACGCGTTTTTCTCAAAACAACATTTTTAAAATTTGCAACCACGATTATTCGAAAACTACTTGTCCAATTTATCTGAAATTTTTGGGGTTTCTTCTTTATACCTTAGGCTTATCTGTAAGCCTAATTGTTTTGGAAGTTTTTGTTGCAAAATTGAATTATTAATGCAAAAATGGCTGAAAAAATAGTGAAAATTATCGATTTTTTACAAAAACTTCTACCAAACGCAGAATTTGTTTTTTTAATTTTTGAGGTTTACCGACAAATTAAATGTATATTTAAGCCAAATTATTTTTATGGGCTGTGACAGATCAATAAAACGACGTCCAGAGTGGTTGCCGTTTTTTTTTTGTAGGTCAACTTCACGCCAGCGTACAGCCGCCATTTTGTTTTCAAAAATTAAAAAAAAAATATTTTTACATTCCTCATTTATACCTTAACAAGTGTAAAAAGTTTTATAATGATTGCATTAAACCTTCTTTGTGAAAAAAAAATGTTTTCTAATGTGTAATTTTTGCCCGTGTAATTGTATTTACCCCCTTAAGTTCAATCACGACTGAATATTGAATTTTTAAGCGAACCATCGAATATAAATGTTTAGAGGTGTATTTGATTGATATCATTATTTTCGCAAACCAAGTCCACCCCTAAGTACCTCTACATAATATTAAAATAAAAAACAAACAAGCACTCAATTCATCCATTAAATTGTAAAAATATAATCAGACAGAGATCAGATTTGTACAATTATTTTATCGAATATTCGATATAAGGATTAACGAAAGTGGAATCTATTTTAATATTCAATAAATGCAATGATTCAATAAATGGTTTATTTTCGAAATATTTTTTTATTTTTTTAAATCGCATATTTTCATATCCATTTTAGAAGAATTTATTTATGAAGGTATTTATTTCCCCTTGGAGGTGGAGACGAATTTGATTGATAGCTAACTAGGTCGTGTTTTTGAATTCACATGATGAAATATTTTTCCACTAAAAACAAAATTCTGCATAATTTACTGCAGTGTTACTTCGTTATCATAGAATTATGAAAAACTTGTGTCAATTTTTCACAATTTAAATTATGACTGACCTTTTTTCATGTAAAAACTAAGACTTAATTTGTCCTCAATTTTATGGTATATGAGCCCTTGTTTTTTCTTAAAAATACATATTTTGTTGTGTTATTATTAAAAATACATTCCAAAAATAGCCATGTTTTCCACGGGGATTGCCAGAATAAAATCTTAAGAGATTTTGTACAGTTGACGCAGAAAGTGATATTATATTTTTCGAATTCATTTCTGTAAACTTCAGCAAAATTTACTTAAAGGATATCAACTCTTTAAATGCATTAGGCCAGCCTTCCAGGCAAAAAGTAATGAAACTCCCATCAAACTTTAAATGGATTTGACCTGGGTTCCTTTTACCTGAAAAACCTAAGGCTCTTTAAAGAGTACACCTCAACACGCAGTGCTTTAACAAGATCGTTGCAGGATATCTGGAGAACGAGGGCCAGTAAATTTATTCAAGCTCCTTCACTTCCACCGTCAAACCCTTGAAGGGAACAATTTTCCGGCATCCATCTCCTGGATTTGCAGGAAAACTTTAATGAAAACAAACTCATAACTCCATAATGCTATTAATCTCCTAAAAGCGTCTGAAACTCGAGAGCGCCCTATACCTTCGTGTCATATCAAGACTGAACAGCCTGACTAGAATTTTGGAATGATGTCAAGCTATTTGAACTGGATGCCCAGAGGCCACGAAAAACGCATGCAGGAAACAAGCGCAAGTAAAGCGGCTCCAGAATTGAATTCTGCGTATTTTTTCCCTCGAGGGCGACGTGTTCGGGCCCTGGTCGCTTAAATGGATTATGGGGCCAGATGCAAAATTTGATTAAAATTTCCCCGGAAATTTCTGCTTAAACTCAACTCTGCTATAAGTTGTGACTGGCTCTGTAGTTAAAGTAGATCAAACTTTCTCTGGAGTACACGTCCCATGTATGCATCCCGCGTGGAGTACTTTTCCAGTCTGTTTATTCCACGCCGCAGGTGGTGCGGAGAACGTCGAACAGTTCAATTAGAGAATGACCAGGATTGGGCAAGGTAAAGGTCGTGCTTTCTCAATTAAATTTTTATTGAAGATGACTTCAATTCCGAAAGAAATTGGATATGATTTGGTGGAATACTGGCCACCCTCAGCCCCGATCGTGTTCTGTCTTTGCGTTCAGGCTCGAGTAGACTTGAACGGTGGCTGCACCTCGGCCACACCACGGCCGCAAGGTTTCTACACGGTGGTACCGCAGTGTTTCTGCAAAATATGATACGGCCGCACGAAGAAGTAGAAATAATTTGTAAGAAATTTTAAGGGCCATACGTTCGGCCGTATGAGGGTCGAACGTGAGTACAAACGACAGCGGCCGCACCTCGGCTGAACCACGGTCGAACAAATTTATATTATGTAGATAGTCTCATTTTTGAAGTATTTTACAGTGGAGCCGACAGCAAATAAAAAAAATACGAGTGTGCTTTAGACCACACGACTGAAGTAAAACTTCTTTAGCTCCATCTATATGAATATATATATATGTTTATATATGTATAATATATACAGGTATATACATATATTCATTTTCTACAAATATTTAAATTTATTATCGGTTTTCATTGATAAATTAGTGCTCGCACCTCTCTCTCTTGCTTCTACAGTAATATACGAAACGTAACTCTCTTCTCTTTCTATCTTCACTAACTTATATCTACTTCCGTGAACCCATGACCTCTGAATCCCAAGTCCAACTGTTCACCACTGCACCAAACGTCGCTTTACTTCAAAAGCATCCCCACGCTGGGATTCGAAACCGTGACCTCTGAATCCCAAGCCTTACTGTTCACCACTGCACCAAACGCCGCGTTCGCCTTGCCCGAATATTTTTTTTTGTAACGCTCTCGTCATGCATTCACCAGCTTACTCCCCAAAGTCAAGCGTGCGTAAAGAAGTTTTACTTCAATAAATTTTTAAATCTTCTCAAAAATTTTAGATATTTTTACTCGGGGCTGTAGTAGTTATTTTTGTGCAAAGTTCAGTAATCACTCAATAAAAGAAATAACTACTTTTAATAAAAATTTCAATTTTTAAAAATTCTCATGTAAATTCTGATAAGAAAAAAGCCAAAAAAAACCAACAAACAAGAAAAATATATGTTAAATTTTTGAGAAATTTTTTTCATTTTGAAGAAAAGGTTGATGATAACGTTAACAAAAAATTTGAATTGAAGTCCTTAAGCATCATCCTTCGTTATAAAAACTTGAGTAAAGTTCTAATCTCATTTCAGAATTTATTAAATGAATGCAGTAATTTTGAGGGTTAAAAACTAATTAGTATTCTGCTAAGAATCAGGATAAAATACAACTAAAAGGAGAACGGCTTGTAAGTCTAGCTCAGGTCTAATCCAATAGGGGGCACTTCACTTCCCAAAACCTTACAAGAATTGAGGAAGTTGGGAGAACTCTACAGGGTCGAAGAAGATTACATTCACTTGCTCAAACTAAAGGAGCTGTTAGAGAACAATAGATGTACAATATATGTCTAATACGTCGATAATTAGGAGCCCTTATGTCGCAGTGGCAGGACCGATCGTACCAGGGGAGGGAGCGAATCCATTAAAAGTGATTAAGCACAAAACAAAAACAGTGTACTGCCCCCGGAGAGAAGGGCAGATCCGGGCCAGCCTTTGACTTTCATAGTCCAATTTGTAACCCGATTTTGTTTCATAATGCCCGGAAGCCCTTGAATTTGTCCGCAAAGACAAACCCACCCCCTCCACACACACACACACACACACCCTGCCTAGCTGACTTGTTATGAAACGGACAACCAAACACAATAACAACAAGCCAAACAAATCAGGCTCCTAAGCATCAGTCAACTTGTTTCAGCGATGATGATGACAACAACAACAACAACAACAACAACCACGACTACGACGACGCCTAAAACGACTACACGATGGCGATGTTGATGGAGAGGACGAGGGGCGGGACCGGATGATGAAGATGCCTGTGGTGATAAGGCTGACATGGCTCGTTCCCGACCTCTCCTGACAGGACTCAGGAGTCTCCTTTTATAAATAATAATGACAACGGCAGGAACAGCGCCAGCAACAACAATCAATCTGCCATTAACGACACAAAGCGGCAGAGAACAGTGGCGGGCTAGGACTCCTAGGGGAGGGAGCAGGCAGGATTCGCTGGGAGAGTCCCTAAACTTGCTGACCCCGATCGGGAGCATCAGTAGAAGTCCACTGGCCGCAATTATCACTGCAATAAGTAATATGCCATGTCCCAGAGTCCTGCTCCTCCAGACAATGGCTACCACTGCTGCGGCTTCTCTCTGACAGGCTCCCCGGGAAGTGTTTGGGACTTTTCAATGAATTCGCTTCTTCCTTTCGCAATTTTGGGGAAGAGCATCTTTGAGCAATAGACGGGTAATTGATGGTGAACTGAATGTACAACGATTAAATGCTGGCAAAATAAATTTCCGAAATTATTTTTGGACAACTCTAGTACGAAGAGTTGACTCCTAAGCAATCAAGCGGATTATCGTCTTTGTCTAGAGATTCGGAGAAATTATGCCAATAAGACTGAATAATCTTTTCACTCATACTAATTAGACAATTAACAGATGGAACTTTTAGTAGTACATTAAAACGCAATTACTATTATAAATAAAATACATAACTGACATTAGTTATAGTTATAAATTGTTAAAAGACCACGCCATGTACAATTGCTGAAACTCTGAAAACTTTAAAAAATTTTCGTTGTTCAACACTTTCAAATTTTCATACTAAAGTTTGAAGAACATCGTAATTTTTTTTATTTTTGAAAAAAAAAGACTCTTTGTAAGAGAATAAGACTTATTTTCATTAATATACGAAGATAATTTACAGTATTGACTTTGTGATTGAAAATATAAGAAGACTATCTGACTAAAACTACCATTAACTAATTTTTTCCAAAAATTGGATTTATGAAACTTTCAAAAACAACGCCTCATATGTTGTTTCCTTAAAGAATCATTGTTCATTAAAATTATTAGATTTTTATTATGGTTTACCACACATATTTAACGTCACTTTTGAAGTTTTAAATTAAACTAAAGTTAAATTTATTTACCATGTTAACCAAAATTTAAACTCAGATTCTCTTAGCGCTTACATGTCCGAGAGTGGTACAAATAGGTTTTTTGAACCTTAATGAAGAACTCCTAAAAAATCTATTTTTGTTTACCATGGTATGTTCGCTTTTGCACCTACGTTAGTTATAAATTTTGTGAGAAAAATACCTAAACTCTCCTAAATCTACGCATTAGGGCTCATGCGAAAGTTTTGCTTAATGTCCATCGTACTTTTACGTACATTTAAGAAAAACAATAAAAATAAAGAAAAGTAAAATGCCACAAGCATCGTACTAGTAACTCCCTTCAAAGAATTATTGTGCTGGGCCAGCAGCACTAATGGGGTCCTATTTCCCCTTATGGCAAATTTTTTTCTATTTTACCACAGCTCCTGAAATTACCACGAAGCAGGAATACTCCTGGTCTGGAAATATTTTCATTCGAAAGGATGGTGGTCAGCACAAGAAACTTTATGGGAGCCACAACTGTGTCCAACTCCCTTAATAACCCCCTTCCATCTATTCCGTCATGGAGTTCGTCCTCATTCACCCCGCGTTTTCAATTTAGTTAATGAAAGCAAAAAATCAGCTATTCATGGCGAAAGACGCAATTACATAATTGAAGACCATTCCGAGTTTTATCCCGAAACCACAAGAGCTCAAGCAAGAGCCCTAGAAAAAGAAGGAGTTGCTGGCCAGCACCCGAACAATTGCCAGTCCATCAGTGGCCTCATCATCATCATCAGTCCGGTAAATAGATCAAATGAGATAATCAAATTCAATATAATCACATTCCCGGCAAGAGATCCCGGATCGAGCAATAGGGCAATGTGAATCGTTACAATTCAGCCCTATAGTGGAAAACCGCACTCCACGCAGGGGCTTCGTAGGGTTGCACCATAGAAATGTTTATTTAAAATTATTTCTATAGTTATTTATAGAGTCACTGATTCCAGCTGCCTCAATGCTGCTTGGAATTTTCAAGGATTTATGGACTCAGCTAGAGTCGGTGGTTTTACATGCGAGAGCGACCGAAGTAGAGCAATTGATAGACAGAGAGATAGACAGACAGACAGACAGACAGACGAGCATAGATGCAGGCAAACAGACAGACAGATGGTAGCTTCGCTGTATGCTCTTTACACGAGGTGAACAATAGCTGCAGATAGGAAAAATATATAGATATGTTGATTCTATTGACTAGCATGAGTTATAGGCGAATCGAGCAACTTTTACTGGACACCACACCACCAGAGGGAGCAGGTGCTGCAAATATTGTGTATCTTTGAAAATGAGCTTTACAACAATTCAAACAACTCTAGGAATTTTAAAATAAGAGCAACGGCGCTCCACTTTCCACATATTTTTTTTAACCAATGGATAAATATAAAAAACAAAAACATTTTTTGTTTGCTCACATAAAAGCATTTTATTTAAATTTGTGCATCTACCGAAAGTAAAATATTTTGCAATTTGTACAACGTACATATATAGACCAAACTTGGCAGCAGTACCAAACATCATATGTTATTGGACGAAATAATATATAGAGTATATGCGATATTTTAGTTGATTCAAAATAATGCCCACACTCTGCGGCTGAAACTCAAACGTATCTGACATTATGGGCTATTTATAGCAATATTGTGTGTTTTGGAGAAATATTAATTCATTTCATTGAGTCATGATGTTAAGTACTATTAATTGCACCTATTTATTATAGTCTCGAACATACATACATCCATTAATGAGCACATTTCCAAAAATATTTTACCAAAAGATTGTCTGTTTACTTTAATACTGCTACTTTAATAAACCAGAAGCATATATAAAATGTAAAATAGGGGAGGCATGGTCAACACTATATTATGTTTTTATACGAAATAATTTTTTTACATTTGTATTTATTCGTATAATGGTCCTCAAATTGTGAAAGCATTCAAAATTAATTGTTTGTTGGTCAAATTCAATTGATATTGATACAAGAGATCATATTCATATATCAGCAACATGACCAACGCCAATACTAATGTATCGAAAGACTATTTATAACATTTTTGATTCTCCAAGCAAGGTCATGATTCATGATGTTACTGAAAGGAGAACCACCAAAACATTTGATTCTTTCACGAGATTATATTTCAAAGTCATTAGGTCTGACAAACCCAGGTCTACATAATAAGCGTGCAGCTCACCCTTAAAAAGTCGGCAATTAATGCAAATAAAATGCGTAGAATAATGTTTTTTGAACAATGTTTGATGTTTAAATTATACGTAATCCCTATACAGAGTGTTTTACATAGCATATGCCAAAATGAGTGGGGTAAAAGATCTCACCTAGACAAACCAAAAATGGTATGACAGGAAGGGGAGGGAGTCGGGGGGGGGGGGGGGTAATTCATAAATTCGAAATTTTCATGGTATGCACATCATCAGTTTATTTTTATTATCTTTTGATCTACTCAACGCAGCGACATAAAATTTACGTCAAAAAACTACTACACCAATGGCCGTTCCAAAAATGTCAACAATATTGATCTACCTCCCACACTTAGCAATTTCCTAAAATTCAAGTTTTCCCTAAGTTTTCTCCGAAATTCATGTAATTAATATACATCTTTTTTATTTTTATTAAATTGCCCCTTTTATTACCTATCAGTAAATTCAGTTATTAATAAAATTACATCCTCCATATAAACAAACTCGCTCTCTTTATATATGTATTAAAAGTAAGTAAGTAAGTACAGATTAGGATGTTATTAGAAGCGCTGATCCAAATAAAGTCATAAAATACTTGTCTACATACTCTTAGATGCAATATTCATACACATAGTAAAAGCAGTGAAAAGTAATAACGTCTATATTGAATCAATAAAATTCTTAAATATATACATATCTACATATATATAATATACTTTTTAAACTCATAAGAAAATAATTATTAATATATTTTCGTTAATTCTCGATTTTATAAAATTGTACAGAGTGGGCCATCTAACGTTTGGAATTGGAACTATAGGTTGTTTTGAGGTTGGAAGGTTTGATGACATTTTCGATATGACAGAAAGTTATTTTTATGTTTGACATTTATGAAATGGGTCGTTTTTCGCTTGAACAAAGTTCATCTTTTCAGATGAAGCTCATTTCCACCTCGAAGGATACATCAGTAAACAAAATTGTCGTATCTGGGGCTCAGAAAATCCACACGTCATCGTGGAGAAACCAATGCATCCACAACCAGTGACTGTCTGGTGCGGATTTTGGTCTGGCGGCATTATTGGGCCATTTTTCTTCGAAAATGGGCAAGGAAACGCCGTTACAGTGAATGGCGATCGCTACCGCGCCATGCTAAGCGATTTTTTATTTCCCAAAATTGAAGAGTATGACATAGACGACATTTGGTTTCAACAGGACGGCGCAACGTGCCACACAGCCAACGTAACAATCGATCTTTTGCGCACTGTTTTCGGAAATCGCATAATCAGCCGAAATGCTGATGTCAATTGGCCACCTCGAAGCTGCAATTTGACTCCGTTAGACTTTTTTTTGTATCGAAAATGTACTGAAAAATTTGACTGATCGAATGGGGTATTGTAAGGCTAGCCGTGGCAGTCATTTGAATGGTGTTGTCTTCCATTCCTAAATGGAAAGGTTCAATCTTTCTAATAAACTCATAACTTTGAAAACATATTCATTTGTTTTTTTTTTATAGCCGATCCAAATTCCAAATCTTAAATGTCCCACTCTGTATGTAGACTTTTATGCCTAAATATTTTAAAGTGTAAAGAATTGCTCTTAAAAAAAAAAGATTGCTTCTAATCAACATTCCGATCCGTCACGGATTCAGATTGTAATAAATCACCAAATTAATTGCCCATCACACGCAGAAAAACAAATTTCCCTAATTAAGTTCAGATAGCAGAAATCCTAATCAAAAGCCTGGCTCTCCTCTGCTCATACCCAAAATTTCTGAAGGAAAAAAAAAAGATCTGAAAATTAGTAACTTCTTATTTGAGATTCCAGCAGGATACCTGGAAAATATTTCCCCCAATTGGTACCGCGGGGAACTCTATTGAATTGAAAATTTACAAGCAAATCCCGAAAAAACTTCGTTTTCATTTGCTTAGTCCCGGGAGTCCCGGTGGTGCCTCATTCAACTTTCAAAAACCGCTTAGTGCTTAGAGAACTTGACTAAACCGAACCAGATCCATTCGTTTTGGAAACCCAATTTATCACTCTGGAGAGCACACCGTGGAAAGTGGGAACCAGGTGAACTGGGGGATCTAGGGGATCTTGGGGAGAAGCCGGCGAAGCGGGAATTGTGGACTTCGCAACAAAAAGCTAAATCGAAACTTTGACAGTGTTTCCCTAACGAGGTGAATATTTGATGAACCGCTGGGAGACGAGAAGTGACGACATTAACTGCGTCATGCAGGGCTCGAGTACGACTAAGGACGGCTTAGAAGGTGTGTGTGTGTACCTTCGCCGTGAAATTTGCTGAGACGGAATGTTATGCAAATTATGTTACTTCGCCCCTGTTCGCTATGCTGACACTCATAAGCCTACGCCCTGTAAAGTGCACGGCAACAAGAAAAAGCGAGTAATAGAAGCAAGGGCAGCACCCTTTTTCCCAGAACGGGCCTGGACCTCCAGGAATATTCAACTTTTTGCCACGTGCGCACCTTGGATCCACGGAGCCTGAAATGTCCAACGTCATGAATGGTGGCGCACTATGCTGTGCTCTAAAAGTGGAAAATTGCTTGTTTTTCCCCCTGGTCCAGCAGTCTCTTCCAGGAAATTCTAAGCCCTCCCGCAGAAGAGCTACGCTCCAACAAGACAACCGACATTCCTCTGGTCACTCTGGACGAGTGCTACGGACTTTGGATTTGACATAATTATGCAAATTACAGGTAAAATCTCTGGAGTTTGTTAACTTAATCCAAATTGCGGGATACACGGCGACGGAGGTAAGTCCCGACTCGACTGAGTCGTCAGGCAGGCAGGCAAAGCACAAAAAATTCTCCCCGAGATGGACTGGTAATTTGTTGGAAGGATTTATTTTTCTGGGGTTTTTAGATCTTACCAATTTAGCATGGATGGAGTGATTCTAAAGCACCCTCCATCCTCCATCCTCCCTTCCGGCATGCTTCCTCTGTTGGGTCCAATTTCTTGTCCTGTTTTGACGGTGAATTAATTTGAATTTTCCGCCCTTTTAAACTAAAGGGACGCAAATTAATGCAATTTGCTTATTTTTCTGTACACTCATTTTGAAAATTCTTAAAATGTAAACATGTTTCCCGCGAATTTCTAATGTCATACAAAACAAATTGCCTTTGTTTGCCTTTTTATATATTCCTTGAAAGTGATTTTCTTGGTTTTTTCTTGGTTTTTTCTGAGAAAACTTTCTTAGCTGCTCTTGTTACTTCAAAGTCGATTTGCAGAACTTATTACGAAAAGTTTTATTTTAAATCTTTAAATTCGGTATAATGAATTAAAGACTTAAAATTTATGTAAAAAACAGATAGCAATGAAATTTTAAATAACTTTGCAACATAAAATAAAAAATGCTCTTCAACAAGAAACATTTGATTGTGATTAAAAAAACGATAGGTAGCCCTTAAAAAATATGATATTTTTTTTTTTAAAGCTTTTATCTAGAATAAAATTAAAAAATAATGTTTTTTTTTCAGACAAGAAAGTCATTCAACATAAAAAATTACAATTATTGTTTTATTTCATCAGAGGCTTTAGAAAAAAACAATATTATTATAATGGCAATTTATTATTAAAATTGTATAACGAGGGTGGAATAACCAAAAAAGTAGTTTATTTGATTAATAGCAAATTTCAAAGCAAACTAAACAGTGTGAAATTCAACACAATTTGACAGATAAACTTTAAGTTTATGATTAAACGCCGGTTTAGTGGTTTAGGTTTAGACGACGTTTAAACTCAAACTTAGAAGCTGGTGAGTCGGACTAACGTTGTGTTAGTTGTGTTTTTCGTTAACTGTATTTAATAGTTATAAAAAATTAATTTTACGTAATGAGAATGATTAACCTTTTTTGCATTTCCTTGAATTATATATATTTTCAAATGTCTCAAAAAAGTTGTAAGTCAAAATATCCAAAATTGACTGAGCACAGGTTTATTGAAACACGTTTTTTGCGTTTTTCTCGAAAAAATTTTTCCGTTTAGTATACTCGAAAACTTAAAAATTAATTATTCGATTTCTATTTTTTAAGAACGCGATAGATGTTTTTAAAAATTTCGAAAACTACTATTTTTTCAGGTCACTTGAATGAAATTACTGGTCGAAAAATTACAAAAATAGTCTAAAAGATCGCTATTCCCTTAAAAATAAAAATAAAATAATTATATATATTAGAAAGATAGATTTTAAAGATATTTTTTTCGAATGAACCGAAATATCGATAACACATACGGATTTATTATTTTGATGGACCAAGGTTTAAATTAAATAAATAAAAATATGCTTAAAAACGTATTTTAGTAATTTTTATAAATTAAAAGAAAAAGCACAGACGTGGTAGGAGTTCGAAAGTTCGAAGTTTTTCATTAAAAGTCAATTGATAACACAACTACATACATAACGTTCGGCAATTTAATTTATATGACTGAAGAACTTGTTCCCTAAACAAATTTTAATAAAGTTTATAAGTTTAAAGCTATAGTTGAGGATATTGATGAACTTGAATATTATTTATGATTTACTTTTTTAACTCAGTTTTTCTTGAAAACTTAACCTGATGAACATTTTACTTGAATGATTAGTTTCCATTAAGGGGGTATTCTAGTGCAGAAATTTGAAAAAATCAATTATCAATTATTTACCAGTTATAGCGATTTTGGTGAAGCGGATAAATTCCCACATGAAACTTCTTTTGTATTTTATACCTATATATTGAAGATTTTGAACGGAAGGAAGGTCCCTTGTATGGAGCAGGGATCGCCGATTAAAAATATTTAAGTATACCGTACGATTGCATGAGCGCAACTGCTTGAAACTTTACTCTAAACTTTAACGTGTTTTTCTCGAAACTACTTTTTTCAAGTTGGCGGTAAGGATATCTCGAGATCTACTAAACCGATTTACTTGAAATTTGGTGTGAACGTTCTTTATATATTCCTCTATCGTAACAACCTCAAAAAAGTTTTGATTTTTAATATTTTAAAAAAATTTAAAACTGTTGAAAAAATCGCAAAAAAAAAAATTTTTTTTTCAACCGGCCGCCATTTTGTGAAATTTTTTTTTTTTTTTACTTTTTTGAAGTTGATTCTATAGCGACAACATTACTAATTAAGAATCCGACTAAAAGACTAGAACGGTTGTAATTTTGACCGCCGTCACACCCCTTTTTTTTGGATCCCCCACTCTGCCAGCCGATAACTTATGGAATCTTTGGTTTTTTTTTTTACTTTAATTTTTATGTATTCTTAAAATATCAACAAACAAATAAGAAAAAAAAGGATGGTAAAAAACTACATTTCTTAGGAAAGGCAAGAAAAGAGCTAAGAATTACCCATATTTTAATCCCTCACAGTTGTGTTCCAAATTTTTCCAAAATTTTCAAAAATTGCTAAAATTCATCAGTAACATCTGAAACAGTTTGGACTTATTATTTAATTGAGTTCAAGATTTCTTTCTGGATTTTGATGAAATATTGTGAAACGTTCATTTGAGATCAAAAGTGATGAATATGCTAAGACAATTTGGCGGTTGCATATACTTGCCAAGATAGACAAAGAACAACATCATTCATCGCCTATGTTATAAAATACTATTGAATAAAAAGTCGAAAACTCCTCATTAAAATTGCAAGTGACATAAATATTAGTTTTGCTCTCTAAGACTTAAATTACCGTCGTAGTGTGAGAAAAACTACGGAAGATAGGGAGCAGACCTATAAATCATCTTATCGGTAAGTGGCGACGTCAGATACATGTGCCGAAGTGACTTCGATATCTCGATGACTACTATCACGTCGGCTTTCCTTAGTCAAGGCTCCACTCCACTAGTAGGTCCCTTTTTTTCGTCTTCTATTTTTTAAATAAGGGCTCGAGGGACGAGGAGCTGTCCAAAAACTTTTCCAATAAAAAGCAAACAAATCACGGATGTGTCTGGCGAAATAATTCCTTCCCCAATATTTCTTTATAACCTGTCATCATCAAGAGGGCCAGGAATCGATCATCGGCGGGTATCTATGACACCCACATATGCTTGAGGAGCCGATCAACTTCTTTAAGTGATTGAACATTTTGCATATCGCTTCGAGAATTTTGTGTATGTCGCTCAATGCCATCTGGTGTTGAAATAAAATTACAACTCCTGCTGCTATACAATTTATATGAGGCAACTTCTCATATCTAGGATATCGCTTCTTGCCGGAGTATACCAGTAGAGGGCCGAACAAGCCCTTCACAATTCTTTTGAGCAGCCCTTCATATGTATATGTATTATAGAAAGCCCATTATCCTTTTTGGTTTTTTGCAGGGCTCTCCGGGCCCCCTCAATGAAAATCGGACGACACTTCTTTATGACGTGGCTGTCGATTCGCAATATTTATGGCTGCGACTGTTGACATCTCCTCAAATAGAAAGTGTCTCGGGACCGATTGGGCGCGGAGAAGAAAGGAAGTGTTGAGAGGTGGTGATAAGTTATATAAGTGCGGGAAAGGAGCTATCGATCCAAAGGACGTTCCCTGTCGAACGAGAGAGGATTTCTTTTACCCCCATCCCGAATAGATGGAAGGATTCTTCCCTCTTCTTCAAAAAGGACGAACTTTCGTCTTAAAGTGGACTGATGCAACTGCTTCGGAAAAGTTAGCCCCAAACTGATGACTGAATATGGTGAGGTGGCAGCACTAAACCAATTTTCGAGTATATCGGAAAAGCAATTTGGGGAACATGAATTTTGTTGGTGCTCTGCGACACGGAGCCCCATTTGCATAAAGTGAGCTGTGGAAGAAGTTCGGTTAAAGGTAAGGGAAGTAGTTGACAAGTTCAAAGAAATTATTTTTATTTTGGAATTTTCCATGCGTCAGTCGTCCGTCGCCTTTGACCAACCGATCATGCGAGAATTTGAAAACAAATTCCTTTGAATTTATGTGGCACATGCAGGTTTCCAGATATTTCGGGATTTAAAGCCACACTCTAGAAAATAATTGAGGAATGTTACAACGACAAACGTTGGCGCAAAATGCAACGTTTCAAATTTAAAACGAATTCTAATATTGATACAGCAATGTGCAAACATTTAACATAGTATTAGTGAATGTACAAATTTATCAGAGGATTTGCATTCCGTAGTTGTAAAAATACTTCTCGATTGGTAAAGTAATTTTATAAACAGTAAATTTACACGACAAGACAATAAAAATATTTATATGCCTAGTAACATCATATTGATAATCTTGAGATGTTGTACATTTATATCAGAAAATTAAAAAAAGGAAAAGCAAAAAAATACCCTAGCCCCCCTTAACCCATTAATGCGCAAAACGAGGATTTTGTGCACGCAAGTTCAATTGTCGAATAGCAAATTGGGGCGAATTCCCTCCAAAATCGTATATAAGGGGTTTTTGGGGGTGCTCTTTCAAAATCTGACATTTGTTTTGCATAAAAACTTCAAAAACCCTATTATTTTTTGGGTTTTTTCAAAAAAGTGCCGATTTTTTTTGGTCATTTTTCTTTTCAGAGTCGATTTTCTTGTTGTTGCTGCTATTGAATGATCATATAACCACCAGAAATCACGGTCCGAATGTCTAAACTTTCTCAAACCATGGTTTTGAAATTTTTGTTTCGCTTTGGTTTTTGAAAAATGGCCATTTTGTACAGCAATGTAATAAAAAACTTCGCGATTTGTTTACACGAAAAGGATCAACTTTACAAAAAAATTTATATCACAAAAAGTACTTATAATTAGCCAATTAAAACATGTAAATTTTTTTCAGAATTTTTTGGACTATTTTTGGTTTTTTGGATTAGGCAAATTTTTCAAAAATTCAAAAATGTCCCGAAAAATTCTGAAAAAATTTACACGTATTCCTTGGCTAATTATAAACATTTTTTGTCATTTAACATTTATTCGTATAATTGATCCTTTTTGAGTAAAAATATCACCAAGTTTTTTTATGATGAAATTTGGTGATATTTTGACTCAAAAAGGACGAATTATATGAATAAATTCTATATGACAAAAAGTACTTATAATTAGCCAAAGAACACGTGTGAATTTTTTGGGACATTTTTGGATTTTTCAAAAATTGGCCAAATTAAAAAAACCAAAAATAGTCCAAAAAATTCTGAAAAAATTTACATGTTTTCCTTGGGTAATTATAAGTACTTTTTGTCATATAAATTTTTTTTGTAAAGTTGATCCTTTTCGTGTAAACAAATCGCGAAGTTTTTTATTACATTGCTGTACAAAATGGCCATTTTTCAAAAACCAAAGCGAAACAAAAATTTCAAAACCATGGTTTGAGAAAGTGTAGACATTCGGACCGCGATTTCTGGTAGTTATATGATCATTCAATAGCAGCAACGACAAGATAATCGACTTTGAAAAGAAAAATGACCAAAAAAAATCTGCACTTTTTTGAAAAAACCCACAAAATAATGGGGTTTTTGAAATTTTTATGCAAAACAAATGCCAGATTCTGAAAGAGCATCCCCAAAAACCCCTTATATACGAATTTGGTAGAAAATCGCCCCAATTTTCTATTCGAATCGTACAATGGAACTTGCGTGCACAAAATCCTCGTTTTGCGCATTAATGGGTTAAGTATCAACAATTAATGCAATAGTACTATTGTTTTAATGGAAAAATAGTTGAGTAATTAAATTATAATACTGTATATGGTAATACATAAGTAAAATTAAAAGAAAACAGTAAACAACCAAAGCATTAATTTACGATATTAATTTTTTGGGGTATTTATTTGAGACGTCCACTTTACAACGTGCTGGTTATATTTCGGACCTAATCTCTTACAAAATCTGAAAAGTTTCAGGTAAATTGGAAACCTTCCCGTTGCTAGCAAATCTAACAATAAAAAATAATTTAAAACGGATTTTTAAGGGCCATCGATGAAGCCTGATTTATGTTTGGAGGACTTAAAAACACATAAACCTGGTTAATATGAGCAATGGTCTTAACCGCATCGAGGCCGAGATATTTACGATAATAGTTTCCACATAAAAATTGAGAATTTTATCACAGTAGGATTTTTATGAAGCGCTTCTGGATATAAAGCAGGATTTTACGAGATTTAAGAAGATTTCAGCTTTTATATATATATTAAACTGTATCGTAAACACCATAACTTCGATACGATTTAGAACTTTGTTCAAATAAGCAAACAACTTTTGTGTGTTTTCGAAACATAAAATCAGGTTTATGTAAAACCAGGTATACTATACTATAGACTTAGATGGGAAGAGTATCAGTAAAAAACTACTAAAATTAATGTACGAAAAAAAACGTCTTTGTACTTCAAGAACAAAATACCTTTTGCACAAAAAGTTGAAAGAATCTTGATGTCATCCACCTGGAAGGTAGCATGCATTCGATGGCCCTTCAGGGGCCATCTGTTGTCTCCAAGATCATTAAAAATTCCCTGAAAACCGCCGTTACCTCGTTTCGAGAAAGAAGTGGCACCTCTTATTTTTTAGTGGTCCTCGCCTCCAGCAGTTTCCTTAGACATGATTTCCAGAAAATCCCTTCTTCTGGTTCCCGGACGGCAGACGAGATTTTGCCCCGAAGAGCTCCTGGCTTCTGGCTGCTGCAGAGCGGCTCCTCCATAAACAGTCTCCTCCGCAAACAAAGTGCCCACTTTTACTTTGTTACAACTAGAGAACACGGTGGCGGCTGGGGATGCTGCTTGCAGGAGCAATTTCCAAGGACGAAACTTCGTAATTAGAAGATTTGTGGTTTTAAATGCCGCCCGAGTGTCATTAAACATTAAAAAGGAGGACTATGACAACGGAGGGA
Organism: Dysmachus trigonus; assembly: GCA_949715965.1. Lineage (NCBI taxonomy): Eukaryota > Metazoa > Arthropoda > Insecta > Diptera > Asilidae > Dysmachus > Dysmachus trigonus. Next base: position 3,762,909 of record OX454323.1, on the reverse strand, counting down.
TCGGGACCAGGACGCCAGAGTTAGCCTCAAACGCTCTATCATTTTGAGGAACAGGAAGAAAATTAGTCAATGGAGGCGGGGACGGCGGCACACCCATTTAAGATGTCCCAAGAATTATCCTCGAATGAATTTTGTAATTTCAGGATAAATACCACTGAAGAGAAGATTCTTTCGCTTCTCTGGAATCTGGGATCGCAGCAGAGATTTCCCCTCTGAGCGGAGGATAGCTCAACCAACAAGTGACCAAACAATTAAATGAAATTTAACTTTTCAACGAAGATGAGTTTCGTTTCGCGCAAGTTTCGGTGATGAGCAAAAATTATTTCCTTCCGTTTTGTACCTAGAAAGTTTAGCCATAATTGACCAAGGTGGTGATGGAGCTTCTGCCGGCTCTGAAAATGCTCCCGGTAGGAAAATGAGTTTTTGTCCTGAGTACGCAATTTGGTGGCAGGTGCATCTGATGGACCAGCTCAAGAAGATGGCATTTGCTAAGCAGTTTGCAGGCTTCTAGGGGAGTTATGGAAATTTGTGGGGAAGCCGCTTTTATTGTAGAAAGTACTTCAAAACTATTAAGATTGTGAACGTGCTTTTAGAACAGCACTAAGTTTGCAAGAAGTACACACAGGAAGGATACTTCTTTATACATATAATGATACATAAATCATAAGTATGCAAGAAAGTTTCAAGTTTGGTCAAGTTGTTTCGCAAAATAGGTTCAGACGATTCTAATAGGATCAGACCATGAATACATGTCCACTGCTCCTATTTCTGGTTATTGTATCAATTTGACTTTGAAATTAAACAATTTTCTACCAAAATTTAATTTATTTTTCTACGCAATCTCCTTTTAGTTTAACATATGAAATTTTAACTACACTCAGAAAAGTTCAATTGTACGATTCGAATAGAAAATTGGGGCGAATTTCCTCCAAATTCGTATATAAGGGGTTTTTGGGGGTGCTCTTTCAGAATCTGGCATTTGTTTTGCATAAAAACTTCAAAAACCCTATTATTTTTTGGGTTATTTCAAAAAAGTGCCGATTTCTGTTGGTAATTTTTCGTCTCAAAGTCGATTCTCTTGTCGTTGCTGCTATTGAATGAATCGCGGTCCGAATGTCTACACTTTCTCAAACCATGGTTTTGAATTTTTTTTTTCGCTTTGGTTTTTGCAAAATGGCCATTTTGTACAGCAATGTAATATAATAAACAACTTCGCGATTTTTTTTACACGAAAAGGATCAACTTTACAAATAAAATTTATATGACAAAAAGTACTTATAATTAGCCAAGGAAAACAGGCAAATTTTTTCAGAGTTTTTTGGGCTATTTTTGGTTTTTTGGATTTGGCCAATTTTTGAAAAATCCAAAAATGTCCCGAAAAATTCTGAAAAAATTGACACGTGTTCTTTGGCTAATTATAAGCACTTTTTGTCATATAAAATTTATTCGTATAATTCGTCCTTTTTGAGTAAAAATATCACCAAATTTCATCATAAAAAAACTTGGTGATATTTTTACTCAAAAAGGATCAATTATACGAATAAATTTTATATGACAAAAAGTGCTTATAATTAGCCAAAGAACACGTGTCAATTTTTTCAGAATTTTTCGGGACATTTTTGGATTTTTCAAAAATTGGCCAAATCCAAAAAACCAAAAATCGTCCAAAAAATTCTGCAAAAATTTACATGTTTTCCTTGGCTAATTATAAGTACTTTTTGTCATATAAATTTTCTTTGTAAAGTTGATCCTTTTCGTGTAAAAAAATAGCGAAATTTTTTATTACATTGCTGTACAAAATGGCCATTTTGCAAAAACCAAAGCAAAACAAAAAATTCAAAACCATGGTTTGAGAAAGTGTAGACATTCGGACCGCGATTTCTGGTGGTTATATGATCATTTAATAGCAGAAACGACAAGAGAATCGACTTTGAGACGAAAAATTACCAACAAAAATCGGCACTTTTTTGAAAAAACCCAAAAAATAATAGGGTTTTTGAAGTTTTTATGCAAAACAAATGCCAGATTCTGATTCTCTTATATACGAATTTGGAGGAAATTCGCCCCAATTTGCTATTCGAATCGTACAATTGAACTTGCGTGCACAAAATCCTCGTTTTGCGCATTAATGGCTTAAATTTAAGGAAAAGGGAACCAAGAGAAAAAATCAAATTTCCTATTTTTAAAAAACCTTATCTTAAATCTTATAATATTTCTTGAAATTTAAAACTACTTTATTAAATTTTGAATATTTACAAAATCTGAATAATGCATTCATTAATTAATGATATAATTTTAAGGAAATCCAATTTCTTTAACCCTTAAATGGTACCATGGGCGAAAATTCACCCCAGACAATTGACCCGAGATCGCAAGGGAACGGCGAGTTTTGTGAAAAATGTTTAAAAAGCACATTTCAATACTTTTTTCTTTTAGCTTTCAAACAAATTCAAACTCAAATTGTTTGGCTTCCCCGTTCACCGTCGAAAACTATCCCACTATAAAAATTTAACTTCTTCTACTTTACGCATGTAATTGAACCACAACTTCCTTATATACTTATGTCAAGTTTAAAGTTTTTTGTCGTTTTTGTGTCTGTAAAAAATACCTGTAACAGGCCGACACCGCGATAATTCCAAAAATTAAGGGTTTTTCTTCCCAATTTTGATACGAAACACGAAAAAATGACTAAAAAAGAAAACTTTAAAATAATTTACTTTTATCCTTTTAAACATAGTATGCATATAATGTTTGAATCATTACTACTACTCAATTCTACTCTATTACTATTACTATTAATCCTACGATTATGTATTATTATGAATGCCAAATTTGTTAGTAAAATATAAAATTGTTGTTAATTATATTTGCTGAATCGAAACTACTAAAATATACTACCTAAATAGTAAATGCAATAGGAGCTGAATACTAACAAAAAAATATGCACATATTATAATAAAAATAATATATAATATTTATCATAATAGAAAATAGCATCGAAAATGGTGTCAAAATTGATATAACGTAATGGCACCGAATACCGGCCATTTAAGGATTGACTACATTTATTTATTGTTATTGAATTAATAGGAACATTTATTTCAATTGTGTTAGTGGTTTCAATATGAGAAAACGATTCTGAACGATAATAAATTATTCCCGTTCGTTTATTTTGTCGTTGGTATATTTAAAATTAATTTTTAATAAAAAGCTTGCCATTGTTGGACTAGGACCCTAACTCCGGCCACTATCTCGTACTGATCCTAATACCGAGATTATTACATAACTAAAGAATATATGAGTCTAGAATAATTATCAAAATCATAATTAATTATTGAGATGATACAAAAACATTTCTCATTTTTCAAGAATCGATTTTTAGCATTTCATAGATCTATTGAAGCAAAATCTAACCTTCGACCACATTCATAATTTTTTTTCGTTTAACAATAAATAATTTTATTATTTTTTTTTAACTAATTACAAGTACAGTAATTAATTTATATATTTTACTAGTAAAAATGAATTTATATTTAGTGTTCGCATAGATATTTATTAAATAACCAAGTGGCCGGATTTAAGTAGCTGGCCGGTATTCGGTGCCATTACGTTACTTAGCGCCTGTGAAAATTGTGACTTTTAGACGCTGACTAAATTCTTGGAAAATTATCTGCAATACAGTGCACTTCCAATTCCTCAGACTATAAAGTAATAGCTAAAATTTAGTGTTTCTCTGACTAAACTAACTTTTAGTCCTTTGAAATTTGTGGTCAAAAGTGATGAATATAGTGAATAAAAATTTAGTTTCAGTTTAAAAAAATGACATTATTCTATAGCAAATTTCTAGATATTTCTTACAAATGTTCCAAATTGTGTAAATACCTTAAATTAAATATGTTTCCGGCTTCACATTAACAAAAAAAATTCCTTGAAATTTAAGAATTAAAGTAAAATATCTTTTTCGACTGATCGATGCTGACAAGCACGCATTTGTCTTGTAAAATGACAGATCTAAGAAAAGAAAAATTATCTTGTTTAATTTTAATTTAAGGTAACTTTTAGAGATTTTAAAGTTAATTGGTAAATATAAGCGATTGTTAACCAATGTTAATTAATTCGCTACTTTAGACTGAAAGTTAACGTACTTCTAAAAATGGATGCGAATACCTCCAAATCAATTTAAATTCTCTGTTTTGCTGTTGTATGTCTGGTATATAGGGCGTTGGTGAACTTGCGGACGGGATTATCGGTCATTTGAATTGGAAAGTGAATTTGCAGGCTTAGAAATAATTAGCCAGCGACTAAATTTGAATCACAATTCCCCAAGGGCCTTGGCATATTTTTATGTAAATTAAACATCTAGGGTATATTGTATCTTCTCTTCAAATTGAAGTGTCTAGAAGATCTAAACGACCTAAAGAGCTATCTTGATTTTTTCGATTAAGAGAGGTCCAATCCTTGGCGTCTACCTTCTTACGGCAATGGCCGATGGAAAGCACAAAACCAGCAATTTTTGCACTGAATGTTTGCCAGCGCCATTTCTATCGATCCCACGGCCGCCGCATTGCCTGAAATGGACCATTTTGGGCATCAAGAGAAACCTTTCACCCGGCCGCACCAACCCGCTTCCGCTTTTCCTATCACTTTTTCAATTTCCCCGAAATCCTACTAATGTCTATTAGCCTGACTTTGGGACCTTTTGTTGCACGCACGGGCCCGAATTGGCTTCATCCACTCCAAATGGCGGGAATTGTGTGCTTCTTTTCACATTCCCGAGTGGCGTGCCCCATTAAGGCTTCGATGGAGACTGACGCCGATTTTCGCCACGTAAGCAGAGATACGCGCGCTCGATATGACGACCGACACGAGTAGCGACGAGTTCGAAACGCGCGGAAAGTGCGTAATATCTGGATCCTATCCTGCTTTGTATCATGCCTCTCCACCCCCACAGACCTTTACTACGCCCTTGCCAACAGGAGCTTCGGAGCCAAATCTGCGGGCAGGCTCCTTTCGAAGCTCATTACAGAGCTTAAGCCACTTTGGCGTTATTTGTCGCTTAGCAATTCAAGGGATGTTGTGCTAAAGATCCCTTCCATAATGATTTCGATATGCTGCCCACAGGCGCGGGGAGCGCGGGATTAGTATGATACTTTTTAAATATCTCACTCTGCCCCAGTTTAGACCGGAAAATTAGCTGCTTTAGGGCGGTTCGAGGGAGGCCGGGGGAGTGGAACGGGACCACAAAACATCTCTTTCGATCGGGGCTGTATACGGTTGAACAGGTTTCCCTTTACGGCCAATTTCCTGCTCTTTGGAGTGATTTCGGGGATTATCGAATTTGGATGCTTTTTAACGGCGGATTAGCCGAGTGGATTATCTCCCTTTTCAAAAGGGCGCGCTTCGTGGAATTTCCGATTATTGCAGATTTTACGGATACGCTACTCTATGGTTACACGATGCGCAACGACATGGAAATGGTCTCAGAATTTTATTACTATGATTAAAATGATTCTATTGCTTTTATCGATGGGTATATTTCACAGACATGTGTATACTGTATAGATATAAAGATGGACAACTCCTGTCTCAAGTGTCCGCCAATTTGAAAACCGATCTGCCACATGGGGGACAAAAGAAAATGTATAAGATCTACACTATACTACATACATATGTACTGTCAATTTTTTTCGTGACTATTTTTTTTTTTTTCAGGCCCACCCCAAAATTTTGTTGTAAATATCTAAACGAAAATTCCCTGAAAATTGGAGCCCTTAATATTAATATTAAGTACTAGACCAAGGCGTATAAAGATTTCCCATATAAAATACACGTAAACTTTGATTATTTTTCTTCAAAACTCTACAGCTCAGAGGCATTTTATGGTATAATCTTGGTCAATGGTAGGATTTCTTCAGAATTGAATGCTCTACAAAAGTGTCCATTGCGTCGTAACCCTAACTCCCACCAGCGAGGTAGTACGGGTCAATAACCCCAATTTTTCCATGAAATTCTCGCTTTTTGCCCCTATCTTGTAAACAACAAGAGGTACAGAAAAAGTGAATATGACAAACTTGTTGCAAATTCAATTTCCTACAAAAAAGTTAATATCGATATTTCTTGAGATATTGGGCTTTGAAGTTGAGGAAGTGTTTCCATAATTTAGCTCAATAATCCATGAAAATTCCACACTACCTCAACTTGAAAGGCCAATATCTCAAGAAATATCGATGTTAGCGATTTGGTGTTCAAGAACTTTTTGGAGGAAATTTAATTTCTAACAAGTTTGTCATATTCACTTTTTTCGTACATCTTGTTGTTCACGAGATAGGGGCAAAAAACGAGAATTTTGTGGAAAAATTGGGGTTATTGACCCGTACTACCTCGCTGGTGGGAGTTAGGGTTACACCCCAATGGACACTTTTGTAGAGCATTCAATTCTGAAGAAATCCTACCATTGGCCAAGATTATACCATAAAATGCCTCTGAGCTGTAGAGTTTTGAAGAAAAATAATGAAAATTTACGTGTATTTTATATGGGAAATCTTTATACGCCTTGGTCTAGTACTTAATATTAATATTAAGGGCTCCAATTTTCAGGGAATTTTCGTTTAGGTATTTACAACAAAATTTCGGGGTGGGACTGAAAAAAAAAAAGTCACGAAAACAAAGCACCCTAATGTATATGAATAATTAAATTAATAATTAATTAATTTAGTATGCATAAATAATTATTTTTTTTATTTAATTGTACTTAAAAAACACTTTTTCATTTAAATCGTTCAAAGGACCCTGGACATAACCATTGGGAAAAATCATTCGGTTAAATTGGCTGAACCTTCGAGAAAAGGTGGCTCAGATGATCCTGAACAAAAGTGTTTTAGGTTTTCATGTGGGAAGCTTGAATCATTTTCTCCCACCCTCGTCCTTGTTCCGCCAATAAGAGCGAGCCTATTTAAAGCCAGGGAGCGTGTACACGAATTATTCAGTGAAATTTCCATTTTGCTCTTAAATCCTAAACAGGTTCAATCTGGACACATTTCACGCTCACCGGGTGCCATTGCGTGGCAAATGGTAATGGGCTTACCCGCAAAATTGTAAATTTAAACAAGGTCCGGACAGGTTTCAGTGCAACTTCATGGCAGCTGAGGACGTCCCATCCAGGCAGTGACGCCTGTGAAAGTTCTTCACGTTTTCAGTCCCAGGTAACCCAGATACCCATATATCCTGGTGCGTCCCGTGATGCAATAATCCCTTGCCTTGGCACTGCATAAAACAATTTGGAAATGCCCTTTCAATTAGAATACCGCCTGCATCTTGTGGTGCAGCAGGGTCTAAGCTGCAATTAAACTTACTCCCGTACCCAATTCAGACCCCTAGAGCGGTGCTCCTGCAGGTGAGAGAGACACTTTGGTCCCGCAAAAAGGTACAAAGTGATTAAGCAGTTGAAGCGACGAGATTATCCACTCAGAAGTGGGTGCCAGTCGGAGGCACCCGAGGTGTGGGCCTCGAGTGTCACTGACTTAAATTTGCATAAAATTAAACCGAAAACACTTCATAACGGTTGCTGGAAAGTTTAAGAGTCTTATCCCTTCTAATCCCCAAGTTAAGATAAAGCAAGTTCCTTGGGGTCCTTGGAACCATATTTTCGGGGATGGAAAATGTCCAAGATTATGTTGTAATTATAACGTTCGGGACTCGGGCGACACGGGTGACACGGGCGACACGGGCGCAGACCTCCTCGTCCTGGTGTTTTTCTATTCGAGTTGGCGCTGCGCTCTTCTATTATCGACCCTCTCCCAAGTCCCACAACTCCTCAGGGAAGGAGTTAATAATTTTCGGGATTTCCTCAGCCGGATACACGATAAGCACCCCAAAGGGGTTCGCGGGCCAGGGCGAATCAATTTTTGCGTTCGGAATCCCCCCAAGGGTTGCATATTTATTAGGTAACAAGACGCAAAGTAACAAAAAAGAAATTAACTCGCGGGTTGAATTTACATTTTGCGATGATGTTGAAAATAGCTGACACGGACCGGGATAAAATATGTCAGGACCGGGGGAATTTAATTTCAATTAGGCAAAAACCCGCCATCAACGAGACATTGTACGATAAGAAATTAATTGGATTTGCTTTATTGGTGCGGTATCCTTAACGAAAGCTGCTAGGGGTAAATTCCTGTCGACAGGTAAAATAAACGGGTCTTACGAGGATAAGTTAAAAATCCTTAAATATTTATACACTTGCGCAAAGTTTACGCTACTCTCAGAATGATAAATTATGGATTACTGAGAGTATAACAGTTAAGAAGGAAAATGGAATAGGGTTAAGAATTGCTGTCAGAACCTTTCTCTAAAACTTTTTGACACGAATATTTGTATTACTTGAAAGTTGGTGTTTATTAGAATTTTCTTAAAAAAAAATCTCATTCTAATTAGATACTGTTTCTAACTTGGTAATTTAATTAGTATAATGTACAATAAGTTCAATATTATAGGCAATTTATTTTGATTTGGTTGATTACCTAAAGAAAGCCTCCCTTTCCTGTCACTTTTGTACTGTCAAAATTATTTTATTTGAATTTCGAAAAATTTGACCTTGTTTAAAGAAAGTGAGGTGGAGCGGAGATCAGATATTATTGGCTGCGGTTCAAATAGCAAATGTACATAAAATTGCCATAATTTTTATCCATCCAAATTTCGAATTTTGAATTAAAAGAAGTTTTGTACTAATTTGTTTACGGAAGTTAGTAAGTAGAATAGAATGGAAAAGCAATAAATGATTGTCAGTCTATCAAATTTGTTATTAATTATAGCGATTAAAAACTTCAGTAATCAGTTGAAGCCGAGAAATGTTCACAAGATATATTTTTTGTTTTTGGTTTCCAATCCCGAACCTAAATGGAATTTAAAAGCAAAGAATTCCCGAGATAAAATTTTTCAGTATGCCAAGAGTATCCCAGCGTCTCCCAGCGTCTCCCAGCGTATCCGTGAGCGTCTCCCACAGTATCCCAGTGCATACCTGAGTGTTTTTATGAATCTCCCACAGTCTCCGGATGGGAGACTGGAGCTATAAAATTGTTAGTTGAGAGACGCAGGTTTTTTTCGAGTCGCCCGAATTTCGTGGAATTAGAAAATTACAACATCGTACATATCGTCGTTGCACGTGCAGTACCGCGAAAGAGCAGTTTGTATATACCGCGTATCTGCCTTTTCACGATTTTACAGGAGGAAGAAAAAACTTCCCGCCAACTTCAAGGCTAACCATCCACACTCTCGATTTATTCAGTTGCTCGCTACGTTTACTACGAGATGGACGTGATCGACACAAAGCGGAGCGACAGCGGGGCGCGGCGAGGGAAGACGAGGGGACACGAGCGCACCGTCCTCACTCTCGTACTGGCGTTCCCTCATGTAGCCTCGTGGAGAGTCTGGATGGGGCATTATAGGTTAATTTAAATTCTGTGAAATCTATAAGGAGCGAAACCATGTTAAAAATCCCTAGGCGCGATATTTCAATTTTGCGCCTTTTGCTGTTACGCAGTATTTACAAACTGCTCTTTCGTGGTATTTTTTTAGAAAAATTGTTGATGCAGGATATCGCTGAATAACAAAATCAGAGATAATAATTTTAAATTTTTTTAAATTTTTTTCAATCATCCAAACTATTTCGCTCTTAGAAGCTGGGTAGAAAATATTTTCCTATAGTCTATCAAAACAGGTGTTTAATGCTTCCTATTTTAAATATGCATTTATTCTGTAAAAAAAATGTTGCATCCCTCAATACCCAAGTTTTCCAATTTTTTCCACGTACGGATATAATGATATTCGGCGTGCTTACGCAAGTGAAATTCCTATTTTTCTTTCGATTAATCCGCTCATGCGGACGAGTAATTTCAATCAAAACGACGTATCCGTGGAGAGTGGCTCCAAACAGGAAATGGAGCTGTTTTTCGCCTTTACACACCTTTGCCCAATTTACATTCGGGGAAAAAAAATTGCGTGCCGAATGCGAAAATTTGTTTATACAACAAAAATCGAAATTTAATCGCCATTTTGCCGCTATCGGCCGATTATTATCATATATTGAACCTGAATATCCCGGAAGGTGCATTTGTATGACGAAACAATTTCGCTCCTGGGCGTTTCAGGGGTACACACGCTTCCCCGAGGGACAGAAGAAGATATTCCTCGTAATTCTGATTGAATGAAAGCATCACAGCGCAAAATCACTACAAATTTAATTTGAGTGTACCTTTGTGCCCTCACTGAACCCTAAAAACAAAAATGGAAATTGCACTTACGTTAGCGTCGCTGATTTGCTACCAATTGTTCGCCATGGTGTGTCTATGAGGTCTTTTATATCTGAAAAAAAAAGTAAAAAAAAATTGAAAGAAATCGAATTAGCGGCCGAAATGGAAGTTGAAATTAAATTAAGGTGCAAAAGCGCACAGAGTGCGCGGGTGAGTGGAAAATTGGGTTTCCCGGGAGAATCTATCAGGATAAATGAGGTATCAAAATTTATCGGACGCAATCCCATTTTCTGGTGATGGTAATAACTCCGTAATGTCCTTATAGATCACCGGCACTTATCTCAATTCCACATTACTTCACCGAGTCCTTCCCGATCCCTAAAACTCTAACTGGCACTTTCAGCAGGCCATCGCTGTGTGGCACACAGACATTTTCTCTTGGAAAAGTTCTTCAGACAAGATTTAAAGTTTCTTTAATACGGTTTTATAAAGCATAATATAAAGGATAATTTAAAACGATCCGAATCAGATATTTATTTCTTGTAAATTATAGAGAACTAATTTTATACTGATGTCCTCAAGCAATTCCATTTATAAAAAACAGGTCATGCGCGAATTCGATTCGATCGCAGAGGGTTTCATACCATGTTATCTTGAATTACTAAAAATCTATAAGATCTAGTGCTATTTAAAATTATGAAAAAAAATATTTTTGTATTTCACATAACTAGCCCTTTTAAATGATATATAAAATTCCAAGATAAAATTTTCGAGTACCTAATTCATCCCTTTTTAGGGTTCCGGAGCCAAATGGCAAAAAACGGAACCCTTATCGATTCGTCATTTCTGTCTGTCTGTCTGTCCGTCCGTATGTCACAGTCACTTTTTTCCGAAACTATAAGAACTATACTGTTGAAACTTGGTAAGTAGATGATTCTGTGAACCGCATTAAGATTTTCACACAAAAATAGAAAAAATTCGGCCAAGTGCGAGTCCCCATACTTAGAACTGAAACTCAAAAATTTTTTTTCATCAAACCCATACGTGTGGGTATCTATGGATAGGTCTTCAAAAATGATATTGAGGTTTCTAATATCATTTTTTTCTAAACTGAATAGTTTGCGCGAGAGACACTTCCAAAGTGGTAAAATGTGTGTCCCCCCCCTGTAACTTCTAAAATAAGAGAATGATAAAACTAAAAAAAAATATATGATGTACATTACCATGCAAACTTCCACCGAAAATTGGTTTGAACGAGATCTAGTGCGTAGTTTTTTTTAATACGTCATAAATCGTAAACCGCAATTTACCTTTCATTCAATCAACTCAAATAAAAAAACAAGCCTATATGGGCTCGCATATAGTTGGATCTAAATCCCATCATTTACGTACCTAATTATAATGTTTACTTATCAATAACTTAATTTAAAAAAAAATACACTATTATTAAAACATCGATCAAAGTTACAACGAACTACAAGAACTTTTATATTATGTTACTTGCTGCTATATGGGCGAGTCCGACTCGCACTTGGCCGCTTTTTTAATTCTTATATGAATATTTTAAAGTGTTAACTAAACCCCAAAAAATACTTGGCTCAAACAACTAATTTCTTAGTTCATTTATTTTTGCATATGATTTTCACCTAACACAGTTGCTGGTAAGCATATGACTAGAGATCTCTATTTAAAAATTATAAAAGTATCTTGTTATTTAAACTACATATCTAGTTGAAAAGATATGACTTCATTGTTAAAATAACTACTAGGCTTATTATTAAAACAAGTTACAAACTTGTTGAATCAACATGAATATACTAGTTTAAATAACGATATTAATTTTTAAATCAAATCTCTAGCTTGTTGAATCAACGTGGAACTCCTATGTAGTTCACACAACAAAGTCCACTGTTGAAATATCGCATAAACTTGTTGAATATACATGTAGCTACTGATTCAGACAACGAGACCCATTGTTTAAGCAATTGACGAGCTTCATGAATCGACATGGAGCTAGTAGTTCAGTGAATGAGGTCCATTGTTGTCTTGAGAGAAAACTTCTAGGTTTATACAACGACACCCATGAGTAAAACAACTTACAAACGTTAAAGCGTTTTTTCAAAATTGAATATTAAACAATCTCAAAAGATATTCAAATTTTTATTTCTTCATTAATTTAAATATGTTTTTACCAATTATGTTCAAACTTAAAACATTGCTCGTAATTATGTTGTTTAAGCTGGCTTTATCGATTTCTCTCTCATATGTAGTTTTTCAAAAAGCAGTCATTTAGAAAGTGATTAAGTTTGGTGTTTTTCACTGCACTGAAACAACCAATAAAATCTTTTATCCCGAAATGTAAATTTTGTCCGTTGTACTTCAACTAGCTATTACGAAATACAGCTCGATCGTAAATAATGTAACTACCACATCTAGTTTAGTGGACCAGGATTCTGGTTTACCACAAAGAATTTACGTTAAAATAACTATACATGTAGTACATCTAACAAGAAGCCTATTGTCGATCATAGTATTTAATTTGAATACCTTTAAAAGAACTACATATCTAGTAGCCAAAATTCAAGTTGCTTCATCCCATGGTTTCTGAGAAAATCGACTATGACAGACGTCTAATGACAGATGGAAAAACTCCCGATTGATCTTATAAAAGTCGAACTTTTTGCCTTTGGAAGTACGGAGCGATGTGTCACCTGACAGATGTGATATTTATGTTCAGTATAGTCTGTCAACTAAATATAGTAAATAAAAAAATAAAGTAAAAAAACTTTTAAGTTAAACGATTGCCTGAGGTATCCAGAAATGATAACCGATTTGAATACGTTTTCATTATTGGTATTTTGGAGATGATTCCTAGGCAAATCGGTACAGCCGTTTCCAAGATGTTCGACTCACTTTTTTCCTTTTTAAAGGTTTACTTTTTTTGTGTTGGTTTTTTTTTCTAATTTTTATTTTAATCTTTTTGTTTTCAGAACATTTATAAAAGCGTTCTTTTGAAAATTTTTTTTACATTATTTTCTTTTCTAATAATAAACGTCAAGTGAAAACAAAAAATTGTTTTAAGAAAAATGCGTTTAAAGTTTTAAACATGAAAATTGTATACTTAATATTCAGTTAAATAAAATTACAAATTCGAAATCCACGTAATAAAAACCTTTAGTTTCCTATTACGCCTTTCCGTAATTTTTCCTGACTGATTGAGCATTTTAAAGTCGAATACCTCTTTAAATTAAAATTTGCAGTCCTCTTGAAATCAATTTTTCTTTGCTAACATTTTTTTAAGAACATATTTCTTGTTATGTTTGGTAACCCAAGCAGATAAGCTCCTCAATATCTGCGGATTTGATAAAATTGTGATATCGTCGAGGGCTCATAATCACATTTTGGATGCCAGAACCCCCAAACAGTCCCACATCGAACAGATGTGTTGAAAGCAGGAAATCCCATCAGTTTGGGATTTCTTACAGTCGGGCGAGATATATCCAGATTCTGCCTGATCCAGACCAATCCAGGAAACGTTTCCGAACTGTTCCTGCCCCCTGAAGTGGCCCTCAGTTAGCCCACTTTGCCCATTTGGCCCACTTACTCCACATGTGTCGTCGTGGCTGACTACAGCGCCCCGGCTGGCAAACATTCTCATCTCTGTGTTTTGTAAATGTTAATTAATTCCAGTGTTTGATGTGGGCCAGGATCACAGCAAACATCCCCGCCGCCGCGCCCTTAGCTACTGCGACTAGCCGGCAAAATGTCGTTACAGTCGAAGGGACACAAAAGGCGTTCCCAGTAACTGGAAACTACTCCGGGGAGTTGGAGACTGCAGCAGCCGAGGCCAGAACACAGGATGTCCTCAGAAAAGTTTTTGGAAAATGGAAAACCTCAAAAATTATGGGAGCGTGGAGGAGTCCCATTGTTTCGCCCTTTGATACGGAAACTTCGTGGTCCAAAGTCCCCAGTGGTCGAGGGTTGTTTTCATCTTATTAAAAAAATATAAAAAAAAATAATAATTCTCTGGGATATATCAAGAGTTAACCTGGGCTGGAGGAGTAGAATGTCGTTTTTTATTTCATTTTTTATTTACAGATTTTCCCCGGTGACTTTTCCACTTGAGTCCTGCAGACGTTTATCTGACCTGTTTCGAGTTACACGACCTCCATTATTTCTCCCTCTTGCCCTATTCCCTCCCCCGACCGTATCACCCTCGGCAGGCGTTTCATTTATCATATTCCGATGTTGACAATTATTGGACCCTTTGTTAGGAAACTTGTACTCTAGATCGGGCAGCCGTCAGTTGGAGCCATTCGGATGGTGGCCAACCGACTGGTGGGGCTGCTGTGGGGCCGCTACTGCTGCCCACTGACTCCAACCAAGCGGACCGCAAACGACCTAACTTTTACCTAATTTCTATGGTAGTTCTAGTTGAGGCTCCCACTGCCAGCTCCAACCAGCGCGAACAAATTGCGCTGACTGAGATTCTGAAATTCAACTATTTGCGCTCGATGGCTAACAAAGTCTACTCTATTTGCAGGATATTTTTGTTATTGTTGTCCTGTCCCGATTGCGTTTCCAGTCTGCCGAGTGGAATGGTCAAATAAAATTCAGAGACGCACTTTCTTTATTGCAAAAGGCCACAGTTGGAATGTTTACGCAGTTTTCTCTGTTTCAGCTTTGAAGAAAACTTTTGTTTAGATACCAAGCATTAAAAAAACGTCTATCAGAAAAATTGTGTTTCCTCAAAAACATATAGTAAAAAAATGTCCAAGGTAATAATACAACCGCAATGCGGATGCTGTTGTTGTTTTATCCATTTGGAATAAGTAAAATCAAAAAAAAAAAATAAATTCGGACAGGACTGTTTAATTTAAGAGAGAAGAATCAGGGCTCAGTTATAAAAATGAATAATCGCCAATCAGAACGTTATCATCGTGTTTTTGAAATTTTCGGCTCTAACTTAACGTTGTATGACAACATGCCATTAACAAAAAAAATGATCGGTGCTTTCCAAAGTAAATATTGCAACTGTTGAAGCCAGTATTGCTGTTTTTTCGGCAGTACAAAGTGTAACTGTCAATAGTGAGTGGTATGGAGGAATGATCCACGACTTTTTGTTTCCCAAACTTGGAAATCGATGTTGAAGAGTTATGGTTTCATCAAGACGGCGCTACGTGCCATACAGCGACCGAGAAAATCTTATGATAAGCAAAACTGAAGGAGTGTAACAATGAAATAATATGCTCATTAGAACCATAATTAATACGATGATTTGATAAGTGGAAAAAGTCATGACTGCCATTGTCCCTTGAAACAACATTGTGTTTGTAAAAATGAAGCATTTATAACCTGTGCTAGATGCAGAAATAATTACTGTTTCCCCTGCTTCTATAATGAATATCACCCCGCCAAATGTAAATGATCATAATGAAAAATAATAAAACTTTGAATTTTAATGTACCTACAAAGTCTTTTGGTATGAGCTTTAATTACAATCCTTTGCTGAAAAGGCGACAATCCCACTTTGTTTCCTTATCTATGCCTTTTGCGTATAAATAAATAAAAAAAAATAAAAAATTTATCACTTCGCTTAATTGCGGACACCAATCTTATAAAAATTAGGAAAGATCCGAAAAAAAGCCTCCGCACGCAGAGATTCGAACCCGTGACCTCTGAATCACAAGCCCAAGTGTTAACCACTACACCAGCCGCCGCTTTGGAAAAGTGTTTCAATGAATGGGATTTAGAGCCGCGTGAAAATTTCCCTGTAAGACAGAATTTAGAATTTCACAATCATAATTGTCAGATATTATGCGGAAAATTATCGCATCGTCTCGAATTCTCGAGTGGCTAGAAATAAAGGATAAATTGTGGATGTACAGTTTGAATAATAGTGGGCCGAGATGGCTTCCCTGTGGTATACCAGATTTGTTTTTAATAAAATCAGAGGTTTCTGAAAAGAAAACCAGCAGAAAAATTGAAATAAATTATAACTAATAAAGCTAAAAAGAAAATAATTATAGATAAGAAATTATAACCAATGAAATAAAAAATAAAAATCATTTGCTTAATTTTTTGCTAGCCTTTTTAATTTTATCGTTATCTTTATTTTCGTCAAATTTATTTCTGTTTTTTTTCTTCTTTTCTTTTTTTCATCTTTTCGTTGTTAAATTCGTTTATCAATACAATCACTAAGGACCAAATTTTGCAAAAAATACTTACTAATACCTGCCTGTCCCACATTCAATCTTGAAATGACTCAGTTATTAATTAATCCAATAATTTGGATTTATACTTTTCGAAATCTCTTAATAATGCCAATTAGCATTTTCATAAGCAACACGCGGTAACCATAATTTACCATCTTTATCTTCAGTCTATCAGCTTCATCCCCTTCAAAATATAATATCTTATTCCTGGTCTAGATATAGCCTACAAAATTTGCCTCGCGTAATCTCGACAGAAACAGACGAATTCCAGTTTACAAATTTGAATTATTCTCATCAATTTAAAATAAAATGGAACAAAGCCCAAAACGCAAAAGTGTTCTTCAACTTGTTCCGTGTGGTAGAAAACAGCCAAGATGAAAGGCGGGAAAGACGCGAAAAAAAAAACAGAGTATTAGAATTACGCGAATAAATGCAAATCCTGGGATATTAAATAAACATTTGATTAAATCAGATGAAAGAGCGGCGGCTTGGAGGCAGGCTTCTTTAGTACTTATTTTGGGCTGTACGAAAACAGCCGGCTCAACGCAAATTCTAAAAGTTCGGCTCACTTCTTTTCCCGATAAAAATTAATTTCCCTTCTTCGGACAGCGCGCGTACGAAGAAGTTTCGCGTATAAATGTTCTTAAAAAAAAATGTTGTCCAACTTTTCTGGAGAATTATTTTTGGTGCGAGCTATCCCGCCGGGACATAGCGTGGTGGAGGGAAACATGACAGAATTCTCCTTCCTCTGATCCATGTCATAAATCTTCCTAATCCGGACGGACTTTTATTTTCCCATCAGTGCTCCAATACTGTCTTGAGGCCGGAAAATAATTTATTTAAAAAAGATACGAGATACAAGTGCGCAAGAGGTGGCCGCGCGATTCAGTCATCCGCCAAACTTTGTCTAATTTCAACCGGGTGGAAGCGAGTTTCTGGTCGGGGGAGGTGAGAGGGACTTAAATTACAAGAAATGTTTTTCGAACGACGGAGCCTGAAAGGGAAGAAAAATTAAAGGTCAAATGGGAACCGGGATGAGTTTTTCACCCTTGTAAACTTGTAACTCTGCCGGGAATGAGACGAAACAATTTTTCAATGTAATTTTCGATGGGGTAGGAATTCAATTTCATTTTGGCGGTTATGGGCTGTTCGCGTGCTGTCCGGTTCGGACCTACGCCCGGGAGCGACGACGTCCAAAAACGACCGCTCATTTGCCCGGCTAAAAATTTGAGATTTCATTAATTTTATTAGCTTCAAAGGTTGAGGAGGAAGCACCACTTTTTGCTACAGAAGGCAACTGAAGTGTAATCATATTGATTTTGGGGCTCAAATTGAATTTAATGGTTAACGAGTTTTCTGATGTGCCCCGGAGCCTCGACCCGGGGCTTGTTTAACACGATTTCAAGGATTAATTGGAAGAAAGTTTGTGTCGAACGAGTGGCACCCTCGTTTCCTGGAATCGAACATCCAGGGAACTACCCTTTCCCTCTAGATTTTGGGAGAGTGTAGGGAAAAGGAGAGACCAAGCTCTACTTTTTCTAGGCTAAGGGTATAATAAATACGTGCGGAAAGGGTAGTACAAGTTTCTTGAGACTGTCAAAGTGCTCAAGTTGGCAAACAGAGGACGGTTAAGAGGGATCAAGTGTTAATAAACTGCTTAACTACTTACATCCTTGAAATTCTATTTTAGACCCTCGGCTGCGGGGCGGCACAAGAGAGGAATTACAAAATAGGGAGAACCGCAAGTTTGTGCGGGCCCCCCGACAAGTTTGCCCCAAAAACCCAGAGAATGTGGGCTTTGCCAATTTCCTGAATCCAAACTGTTATAAGGACATCGCTTGGTTCTACGGGAACATGCCTAGTTACCGGGAGGAGAATGTATGTTTTAGGGAAAACTCAGGAAATTAACCTGTACTCTGGTGACGGGTGGCTGCGGGCAATGCGAATTTTGGCTGTGGTCAGCAGTTTTTGGTAATTTCATTAACTCAGTAAGCCCTCTTCCTACTGCTGCTCCTCGCATCGTAGGCCTTAACCCTCGAAACGAGAATATTACAGGCTTTTTCTGAGCGAAATCGTTACAAGTTGGCTGTACACCATTACGATGAGGGTGATATCACTGAGGATGTGTTTTATTATACACTCAGAGAAACATCACTTAAAATTAATAGTTTTTCCAATTAATTTTGATTAATATGATAACAACCTATGCAGTGGCGGATTTACACATTTGCCGCCAGTAGGCTATTTAAGTTTCGCCGCCCCTACCCACTTCTACAATTCGATATTATTAATTAGAATATTTTTGTCAACGAAATTGTAACTTTAGGATTTGTGCACTATCGTTCTAATTATGAATACTATCGCTAAGCTAATAGATGCTTTGGTTTCTTCCATAGCGGCTTCATTGGTTAAGCATATTATTGTGAATGAGCAGAATGGAATTTTCGCTCGTAGATCTACTATTTCGAATCTAGCGATATTTAAAAATGTCTGTGCTCTTAGTATAGAAAATGGTATTCAAGTGGATGTACTGTATAACGACTTTCTTAAAGCGTTTGATAAAGTATCAATTCCGATTTTATTAGACAAAATAAAATACTTTGGATTCAATGCATCAATTTTGAAGTGGTTTCAGTCGTATCTTATCAATCGTATACAACGGATAAAAATAGGAGGCCTATATTCTAAGGATACTATTGCCACATCCAGAGTACCACAAGGCAGTCACCTTGGGCCCCTATTATTATTATTGATATTATTTATCAATGATATTGTTGAAATATTCTCTTTTGCTACGTGCTTAATTTACGCTGATGATTTAAAACTGTTAGATCCTCAGAAGATTGTGCTCAGCTTCAAAATGATTTGGATATGTTAACTAACTGGTGTAGTATTAATGATCTTTCTTTGAACGTTACTAACAAGGAAACGTTCTCAGGTGTGTCTAACCGA
This sequence comes from Dysmachus trigonus, assembly GCA_949715965.1. Taxonomy (NCBI): domain Eukaryota; kingdom Metazoa; phylum Arthropoda; class Insecta; order Diptera; family Asilidae; genus Dysmachus; species Dysmachus trigonus. The sequence continues at coordinate 3,743,495 of OX454323.1, read as the reverse complement.
TTTTGATGAAATTGAAATATGTTATAGGGTATCGAAAAATAAGAGACCCGTATTTTTTTTTATCTGCGGATACGCACATTTAGCGGCTACTTTTGTTTATTCTTTTTTTTTTTTTTTTTTTTTTTTAAATTGGTGTATTTTTCAAAAGGTTCTCCGACATGTTGGATCCGGCATTTTGATTTTTTTAAATTAAACATCAGATTCGTAATCAGCGACTTCAAAAACCCCTTAATACTGGTTTTCACGAAAAAACTGATGTTTGAAAGAATATACATCATTTACGTATTAGCGCTAGGAGTTGTTTACCCCCTTGAGGAGCTTTTTTTTACGAAAACGTAAAAACAGGTCAGTTTTATTTTTCAAAATCGTATGTAAAAAAATATTTTTCAATGATTTTTAACTAAAACTGTTATTTTTGTGACGCACCCGGGAATCGGATTATGTACTTACAAAAGATTAGTATATTTATGAGACATCATTTCCATTTTGTTTCATTCGAAAAAATTCATTAGAACTTGAAATATTTAGGAAAAACTGTTTTTGGGGGTAAACTTTAGGGGTTGTTTTCATCCCCTAAATGTGCGTATCCGCAGATAAAAAAAAAAACGTGTCTCTTATTTTTCGATACTCTATAATATATTACAATTTCTTTAAAATCGATGAGACACACCTGAGAACGTTTTCTTGTAAGTGAAGTGCAAAATCTGAACTTCCACAGATGTATCAACCCTGTAAGATAGGATTATAGAATTAAAAATTTTTCAATTGAAAGGGTAGACAAATATAAAGACCATCAATAAAACACTGAAGCTTTTAGGTTTTGTTAAAAGGAATGTTGCATAGTAGACGAACTTATTTGCGTGTCTTATTCATAAGAGATATTTTGACTAGCCATATTGATTGTCCTGAACTATTAGCCTCAAACAAAATATTTATGCCCCTGAACGAACGTAGAGTATGAGATGGTTTTCATTTTTTGTTGTTATTTAAAACAAATTGTGCAGTCTAATAGTTATTCAATTTATTAACACTTAAATTTATATATATAATTTACTGGTAGGATGAGGGCGCTTGCGAAACCACGGATTACTAAAAAAGGTATATAAATATGAATTTTTTTAATTTCTGTAAAATATAAAAAAAAAATATTGGCCCCAAATTTGCCGCCCCTAAAATCTGCCGCCCTAGGCTCCAGCCTACTCAGCCTGCTGGTAAATCCACCACTGAACCTATGAGTAAATTTACAATTTTTGATTAACAATAAATATTTCGTTTAAATTTGCAATTTACTAGTAAATTTGCTTGGTATTTGATCTTGCAATATTCAGTAATTTTACAGACATTGTGGAAAAAATACGTAAGATTGGGAAAATTGAGTGCATAACCGCAGTAAAATTTGATGACGATATTATTTCAAAGAAAGATATAATAATTATATTCTAGCGTACAACTACAACAAAAGGCAAAATTAAACTTATGTTAAAAGTAGATTGTGTAATATTGCGACGATTCTCTATGTAATTAAAAAAATGTACACTAGCAACGTTTATAAGTTAAATGGGATTTCACATTTCCACACACATAAAAATAGCTGTTCTGAATTTTCTAATTCGTATTGCAATGAATTTTGACTTTCTTTGTTAATTGCAGCCTTGCAGAAAATATTTTATTGCATTATTTTTGTATAGAAGCTTAGGAATTACAAAAATCAATAGAAATATAGTACTAAAAAATGGCATCTGTATTACATCTTACTGAAATTTTGAATATTTATATCGAATGGTAATTTTTTATTTTCCACGACATATACACGACAACCGCACCACAATAGAGCTTTGGATTGACGTGTATACATTGGTTAAATGTCTACAGATATTAAATCTTACAGACTAACATATATTCTGATATATCAATATTACTATGCATGTGTAAATTTACTATTTATAAAATTTTTACAAGTACTGAATGCAAATTATTATACTTCGTTGTGAACTGTAAAACGTTTAACTTTGACAAGTTTTATGCTAACGTTTATCGTTATAAAATTCCTCAAATAATTTTTAGAGAGTAGTTCATATATTTGGCTAGATGTAATGATGGATCTAATGACGGTTCACGTAAATGACTCCACATAGTTGAAAATGGAATTATAAAATATTTAAATGAATTACACTGATGAAATATAAGATAAATAAATCCATAAAAAATACACTTTATTAATACATTACACTGTTGTGATATTATTATGATATGAGTACGGTTATACAAAATTGGACACACTTTTCATTCATTTTAAAAGGTCTTTTAACCCGTTAAATCCCAAACGGACGCATTTTTATTAGCTTTTTCAGCCGCCCTAAATTCTACTGAAACCTTCACATAAAAATTCTGAATTGCTCAATACTGATATAAAATTTCACGAACTTTGAGAATATGATAATGATTTTTAATTAAATTTGGAACTACAGAGGTTATGTTCGCTTATTTTAAGAAAAATTTGGTTTTTTTCAAAATTTTTTTTTAGAAAATCATTATTTATGGCTCGAAAACAATGAAAAATTGGGCGGAAAAGCAATAATATCGCGTCCATGGACCCTGTTGTTTAATTTGCATATGAGTATGCTTTCAAATTCAAAATGGTGGTATCCAAAATGGCGTTTGAATGTCGAAAATTCAATGATATATAATATTATGACTATTAAAAAAGAAGTTCTTAATGCATTTATGTAGAAACTTATACAGGGAGATTTTTGAGTACGCTGATGGCGAATCTGAAGTAAAATTTAACAAATTCAAAATGGCGGGTTCAAGATGACGGACAAAGATATTAAAATTTTATAAATCTGAGCATGAAATAGCTCTAGGGGGTTTTCGGGGTCGCTGATTGCGAATCTGAGGTCAGATTTGCAAACATAAAAATGGCCGATCCAAGATGGCGGACGAAAAAATTAAAATCATACGGATGTGAGCAAAAATTTGCACTGAAGGGTTCTTGGGGTCGCTGATTACGAATCTATGAATTCAATTCAGAATTTTTATGTGAAGGTTTCAGTAGAATTTAGGTCGGCTGAAAAAACTTATGAAAATGCGTCCGTTTGGGCCTTAACAGGTTAATGATTTAATAAAATGTAATGGCTACAAGTAATATTTTAAAACTTGAAAAATAATATAAATATTGTAAAATGAGTCCTTTTTATTTCTGAATGTTGGAACCGACATTTGCTTTTTAATTGTAAAAGTGCACCAACCATAATGACCTGTAGTGGTTTGCTCTGGAAACCCTGATAACTCTAAGATTTCTCTGGTTTGCTTCGGCGAACATTAGTTAGAAATCAGTTAGTTAGTCGACCTGGATTTAATTAATTAAAATAAATCTTTTCCATCAGAACAACTCCTTCTATCTAAATGTTTGGATATCACTCTCAAGTGCTAAGGTCCCCTTATTATCTTTTTCACAAAATTATTGATTCCTAGTACGCCCCTTTTTTGTTAAGCTGACAAGGGAACTACATGTCCGGGAAGAGGCATTTCCATAAATTCTTTACTGCGGAGGAGTAAGCTCTTCCGTTTGAAGTGTTTCGATCAAAAGCGGCATCATCTCCCATTCATATCCTAACCACCATTTATCCCACATGGGAGAGTCTTTATATTGAATTCGTGTTAAAGAGGTACAGGCCTTGTCTGTAAATTCGTAAAAAATATGCGATTTTTTTTTTTTTTTTTGTCCACAAAATCTGAGATAAGTCGATCGCTTGTCAATTATCGTCGTATTTTGGAGCTTCTAATGAAGAAATTCTACACGACAGGAAATCATTCTGATTGAAGGTAGTTCAGATGTGGCATATATGCGAGGAGTTTTGAAGGAGGGATCCTTGTATCTTAGCATCTATAACCTGATAGCATGCTACAAAGCGGGAGGATTGAATAGGACGATGCTCTTGAAAAACGGGGCGGAAGGAAACCTGATACCTTTTCTGAACAATTAGATTATATCGGATCCCGCCCCCCTTATGTAATCAAATCAGCTTGAAGTTTTCCATTTCGGCTCCCACAGGCATTCCACTATTAGGGAAATTCCTTTGAAGCCATTTTCGGATTTCACCAACACGAAATATCATTAGATTGATTGATACGTCGGCCCGGTGCGTGCTCTTTGAAGACCTTTGTTTCGCATTTCTTCCTCTGTTATCGAGTACAATGGCGGCCGAAGGCTTCAGTTACCTTTTCGAGTAAAATTGCCACTTCCGCAGGGAGCTTTGCGATTTTAGCACATGAACGAATCACTACGTTTCAATTAGTTTGAGTGAAAATGTTCGAAATTTCATTCCCATTCAATTCTGAAAATGTTTAATGGTTATTTTTAGTAGGTAATAAATGACAAAAGTCCTGCATATGTGTGTGTGTGGGCTATTGACAAGCTCAGTCGTTTTATTTTATTATACATATACAACCATTTATAAAATGCACTATTTTAATAAGGGTAAATTTTTATGTTTGAAGTTAAATGCTGGTTGAAGTTCAATTAGTGTTAATTGTGTACCATTTTAATACCGCAACTTTGGACTGATACTCGGATGTTATTAAGTATTGTGTACCTTGGATCAAAGCCAATCTGTGAAGTTCGAAAAGCGAACAATCTCCTGTATTCTGGCTTTGGTTATATTTCTGAGGTAAAAACAATCTCAGGATTTTGAAACGTTTAGTGTAAAAGTGTATTCGCGATAATCATAATAATCAAATCCTTTCATAGCGATTTTAATGGACAATGGGTTATTTATTTATGTATTTGAAATTGAAAGCAACAAATACTTTATAAAGTATTTTACGAGACATTAGGGTTTTTGTAAAATACGAGTCTAGGAAAAATTAAATACAAAATAATAATCTTAAAAATAAAAATGAATCTGACTGACGTTTAAGACAAGTAGGGAAAATTTTTAAAATAATTTCAATTTAATCGATAATATTTGTTGTTAGGATGATAAAGTACTTGCAGTTTTAAAAGCTTTTATTTAACTTGACCGTGCCTTGCCTTGAAATTTTGCATAATGCTAACTTTTTGATGACACTACAATTTAAAAAAATGTTTCTACCATACAATGATATGGCTTGTTCGTTATAATAATGATTACTTGTAACATTTAAGAAACTACGCCACACTTTTATTTTATTTGAATATTTAGTAAAAATATTTATTTAAATGAGTTACGTAGCAAATATTCGAATTCTCAATTTAATTTATTTTTTTCTTTTCAGTGCATTAATCTAATTTATCTAATATAAATTATTTTTCTTTATTTAAAACTAGCTGGGTTACCCGGTTTTACCCGGCGTTGGGTAAATACTTACTAATTAAACACTTCTCAAATGTTCTAGTTTGTTATATCCTAGAAATTGTTTCAAACCGAAAACCCCTTTATAGATCCGCCATCTTGAATTTCCAAATCTTAATAATATTCAAAATTATTAGCCTTAAAATTAATTAGCAATTTTCGTTATAATCCGTTGAAATCGAGAAGTTTTGGTCGCCACATTAGGTCCGCCATTTTGGATTTGTAAATTTTGATAACATTCAAAATCAGTGACCTCAAGATAATCATTGTACTAATTTTCATTAAAATCCGTTGAAACCGAGAAATATTGGTCGCCATATTGTATCCGCCATTTTGGATTTCTAAATTTTGATAATATTCAAAATCAGTGACCTCAAAACAATTATTGTACTAATTTTCATTAAAATCCATCGAAATCGAGAAATCTTGGTCGCCATCTTGAATTTCTAAATTTGGACAGCGGATTTGAAATCAGGATGCCGCAAAACCCCTTTTCATAAAAATCGCTTCAAACTTAACATTTTCAGCCGCCATCTTGGTTCTGCCATTTTGAAACTGTATTATCCGATATAGCCTATGTTACTCAAGATGAATGTAGCTTTCTAATGGTGAAAGAATTTTTGAAATTGGCACAGTAGTTTTTGAGTTTATTCATTACAAACATACAAAAATACAAATCTTTCCTAGATTTAACTTTATTTTCATCTTTCAATGCATATAGTATAATATTGTTTACTTTAATTTTTTCTTTCTTTTGAGTACGAATAAAATCAAATATTAAATGCATGCTATACCCATTATTCAATTAATTTTATAATGTTAAATGAAAGCGTTTCTTTTTTTAATTTTTTTAAACTTATTTTTTTCCTTTTAGCCAATAAACGCAATTATTAAATATGTTTGATAGCAGTCTAAATTATATGTGTATTGGTAAAGATATTTAATATTCTAGAATAGATACAGCAAACTGAAATTCTTTTAAAATTTTGGTAGATATTTGATAATCATTAAATAACCCCACTCATTCATGCCATTCTGTAAATTCTTATTACCTATAACATAGAAATTCATTATGTTACACTAAAATATAATTTAATTGGGCAGAATTCCATAAGTGTTATTTTACATTTATGTAGACTTAAAGTATGCTGGAGCAAATGCAATTTCAATAGGTTAGTTGACCCAAAACATGATATCTAGTTGTGAATATTTGGAATATTATTTTAAACATATAACGTTTTGCACTGTGGAGAAATTATAATAATAAACCCATAAAAATACAAATGTGTAATTAGCATGATTATAGTTATTGTGTATTTGCTTTCAATAAAATTCGGAGGTTAGTAGGTGTAATGGAGGGAATGATCATATTATGCCTATAGTATATTCCAATTGAAACGCTTTGGATTGAAAAATCGCAGCAAAAGAAAAGTATGGAAAAGTGAAGAGCATTATATAAGCAACTGTCGTCAAAGATAAAATATACTAATATAGATTTTCATTGTGTTTTTTCTGCAATATGTACCCGTAGTTTGAATTTTGTATGCATATGTATTGCACATGTCCCCCCGTGTGGCTCATGTTTCTAGTTTGAATATATAATTAGGTATATCTTCCTAATTTGCCGGTGCATTTTCAATCTAGCAACAAACAATTTTAATAGAAATATAGGATAAAATCTGTCTTACCATCTTTTAGCAGAATTTCTTTTGAATTCTTTAATTCCTTAAGAAAGGGAATTTTGTTAGAAAATTTTAAAAATGTTTTTGGCATCTCAAAAGGAAGGATGAAATAAGTAAATAAATGAAAGCTTGAAGAAAACTTACCAAAAATGTCTTCTTTACATTTACCAAAATATTAATCTTTTTCCCTGCTAAAAGGTCGACCGGTAGAGAGACCTTTTCAGATTTTTCTCCAATTATTTCGTCATCGTTTCTTTGGTTATAACATCTACAGGGCCATTACCTTAAAGTCACATTACATGGATGTGTCACAATGTAGAATACTGGAAAAACGTATATATACCTGAACCTCTTGAAAAGTTGTAGAATTTTGGTTCCAGGAACCATTGTCATTAAATTGTTGCATCTTCCGACAGAATCATGTTGCTTTAAGAGCAGGAAAATTATATTTAAGTTAATGCCCTCAAGAGACCTTTGTAAATAGCCGAAAAGAAGATTTGTAGAGAAGGATATTCGAGAAAAAGGTTCCATTTCAATCGAGCCTCATCAAATATTTGCAGAGAACATCCGTGAAGGACACTTTTAGAGTGTTACATAATCCCTAGGAGGATTTTGTAGCAGTCATAGGGCACAAACGAGAATAATGACCAATTTAGGATTTAAAACCTCTCTGTGATTCTCTATCTTTGATTTTTGAATTATTTTTTGTCTTGTTTGCCACGCTCCAGAAGTTCGTTCATGGTTAATGTTCACAGGACATAAACTCCATCTACGAATGCATCTAGATTGCTGCCAGCCTACGGTCTAGAGATCATCGCATTATCCCGCCACTTTACGAGCGACATCTGCATATGATGGGATAACTTCAAAAGCGAAACGATTATAGTCGCAATAAATTCTGAAATTAATTCAGAAATGAACGCAACTCCTGACTGGGTGGACGTTGTCTCAGAGTCCAGTATAGCCCCAAGTCCGGTCCAGAATTAAGTTGTAAAGTCCGAAGTTGATTGCAGCAGGAACCCACCCGGCTGGCATAAAATATGCAAAGGATCGAGCCACTGGCCCGAATTCGCAATCAGACCGAGTTTTGAGCTAAGCCCCGTACTCTTATGCCATAAAAAGTGGCAAAGAAAATGAAAGAAGGGACGACATCTTGCATAAGCCACCCACGTCAACTTGAAAAAGAGCGATTTCTCGGGTCGTCTCACACGTCTTAGAGTATCTTGTTTTTTTTTTTTTTTTTTATTCCACACAGCTGAATGGTAAGCAACCGAGCCACTTGGAAGGTGAAATGGGCACTTGCTTCAAAAATCGGACGGATGGGGATGGACGAACGTTTCCAGTTGATGGCGCTGTTTGCATTCATAGAGGATTTCAGATAGCATCTTTTGCAACATATCCTTCCGCAGCTGCAGTATCTTTTTAACAGCTCCAACCCCTCGCATTTATCCCCTGAGTGGCGGGATTAAGGAGCAATGTTTGAATTCAAGTAGACTGACACAAGTACATTGAGAAAGGCCACGTCCATTGTATGAACCATGAACGAAACCTTCCCTGTAACCCAAATCTCCTCACGAGGAGATAGTTATATTTTTCATGTGCACATGAACAGTATCAATTTTTCGATAGAAGTCTTGGACCTGACAGGGTCATAATGAACTTCCCCGGAAGACTATAAATCAGCAGGATGCTGGCTAAGGTTGAACCATTGTCATCAGGTCCTCTCTGGCTGGTTATCTCCCTGCGACATTAAGGGACGCTTTTGCTGGATGCTAGTTCAGAGGCATACTCGGCCACAGCTTTGAACCTTAGGAAAATGTTTTCACTTACACTAAAGCTGGGTGGATAATAGTCCGATTAAAGGGCAGTCACCCGTTAATATCTTCAAAAGCAGTAAAAATAGTATTACTATGTTTGAGACACCCGATATTGTATGGTGTCAGTGTTAATGAAAAACTAAAGGACTCTCATTGTATGCGATACAATTACACATTTTGTATTTTCGTATCAAATTTCATTGAATCGTGTTTAATGATAAAGTACCGTGCTATTTAATGTGCACCTTTTACAATGATACAATAGCACATAAAAAAAGCTGCTGTATTTTTCTAAAAAAAAAAATAGTTCCCAGAGAAATTACTATTGATTCAATATGTAAAATTTTACACTCGATACAACAAAACCATACACTAGAAAATACACACAAAGTGTGAATTTAATGTCTCTATTGGTTGATTAAAATACGAGAATAACCCATTTTGAGTCAACATAAAATGAAATAGTAAAGCCTGAATAAAATAAGAAAGTTGTATGTGAGTGTCGATCTGGCCTCAATCATATTTGTTTTTTTCAAATCATTTTAAATGGAGTTTCATATTAAAGAATTAAACATATATGTTAATAAATCGATGCGTAATAATTATTGTACGAATGGCTGGTACCAAAAACTTCTCTGTGACTTGCCCATACTTTTGAACATTCATTGGTCCCTCAAAGAAGTCCAAAGAATCCAGGGTGTAGGAAGAGAAGTATTCTCAGACCATTTGAGTAAACTCGGAACGTCGGAACAAATCACAGATCGCCAGTCTTCCTTCGTCCATTTTTTTTTAATTATTCGACCATTCTAGACAAACCATTTTTGTTTTTTGTTTTTTTTTTTGTTAACATGGGTTTTTTCACTGGTCATCTTCCATATAATCCAATACATATCTCTTGCAACCTCCTACGGATGGTTTCGGCGTTAAGGTCGACTCCCTCAGCTCTGCCTTTATACGGATAGTGCTTTTAAAGCGATCCTGCAAGTACATTCGTCGTAATGTTTTGCCGGTCCGTGACTCTGTCTTCCGTTTTTTTTCTTCTAGATCCTTTCGTCCTCTTGAGGGTACAAATTCTCCTTTTTCTTCATCAAGCGAACGATAGTCCGATGGCTGCGCCGCTGTCTAATGATACGACAGACCTTTATCTGCCAAAGTTAAAATGTTCAATTTTTTGTCCTCATGCAATTGTTTGTACTTTCCGTCGTTATCACCACATAATTCAAACTGTCTTAGAATCGGTTACGATTGTCATAGAAGTTTTCTCTTACGCAGATACTTTTTTTTTCAGTATATACAGGGTGTCCCATAGGAATGTGTGAAAACTAATGGGTCACTATTTTTTAACAAATGGAGAGATCGGTAAAATGTAAATACTTTTTAATAAAGGACAGTCGTCATTTTGATTTCATGTCCATTTTATTATAAAAAAATTAAATCTATTTAATACAAACCATTAATTTAAAAATATAGTGAAAAACGTGAATTATTAATAATATATATTTGTGAAATGTGAACCATCTACATAAAAGGTATCTACCTGCATTTCATTGAATCTTCTGTCGCCGGAGAGAAGTACAAAGGGATGTTAGAGACCAAATCCTTTCTCATGCGAAAAAGAGGAACCGCGTTAAATCTTTTTTTTTTTTATTCAAGACGGAGCAGCACCTCATCGCACACAAGTAGTATCATCAATAAATTTTATGGCGATCGAGTTATTGGCCTAGGATACCCACGCTTTGCTAGGGGAAAAGGAATAGAATAGCCACCTTACTCGTCAGATCTCACTTAATGTGATTTCTTTTTATGGGGCTATATTAAAGATCTCTGCTATGAAAATAACCAAAAAACAGCTGAGGATTTTATTAAAGACATTGGGAAGATCGTCAATGGTATTTCAAATGAAACGTTAAAACATGTTTTTAATAGTTTTAGAAAGCATATGGATATTTGTGGCAAACTAGATGGTTAAAATATCGAAAATATATATCATTAGTAACTAACGTTTTTCACTATATTTTTAAATTAACTGTTTTGTATTAAATAGATTTAATTTTTTTATAATAAAATGGGCATGAAATAAAAATGACGACTGTCCTTTATTAAAAAGTATTTAGATTTTACCGATCTCTCCATTTGTTAAAATATTGTGACCCATTAGTTTTCGCAATTTCCTATTGGACACCCTGTAAATTAAATTAACAGTTGAATGCATGATTTTCGACTTTTATTTTATTTCGGCACGCTTTCTATACCTATAAACAAGTGAACTAAAAATTAAATTTAATAAACGCTCAAACCTTTCGTAAATCTCGCGGATTCCGAAATTGCACCTTTTGTTCTGATTATAAAAATATCTGTGAATATTTCGTTGACTTCACCTCCCGAGGGTGAACGCGGTCAATGTTCCGGGGATCCGGCACCCCCACTGCCCCAGTGTTCATTTTTAAAATTAATTGCTAGGATAGCAGCCGCGAGGCAGCGAGGCACGACGCGGTGGGGGCTCAGAAATTGTCGGTGCGAACAATGCAGCAAGAGGTAAGAAGCTAAAGTTTCATTTTAATGCCAAACAAAACACACAGCGGGCAGTGAACAAAAGAAGCTGCTTGCTGCTGCACCGCGCGCGCTTTATCCTGCCTCCGTCCAGGGAGTAATTGCATTTGCCTGGGTCACTCCCCGGGTGCGAAACAGTGCATGACTCCCGTAATGGAGTCGCGAGTCGTCCATCTTCTTAAATGTATCCAGTAAATTTTGGACACTTTTCATTATCTCCGAGATATTTCAGCGGAACATGAAGAACTTCGGATAAGCGAGTGGAGACGGAGGGGTGACGAAAAAGGGCGACTGACTCACAGCAGCAGGATATATTCCTAGACGTGCTCCACCTGTCCGGGAGAGGTGTGTGAGAGGATTAAAGCGCTAGTTCGTCAGGAGTTTCGGGGAGGGTGTGCGAACGATGCGAGCCATTATTGTAAAGAATGCTTTCACGTACTCCTCGAATAACAAGGTAAATTGGTGAAATATTCCCAGGTACACGGGGGTCCCATTCCAGGAATATAAACTAAAGCGACATCCCACATTTCGTTTAGTTTTCGCCGGGACTCGGCTCCAAGGCACCCATAAATTATCCCGGCAACAGAATGTAGCACAGTGTCGTTGCCTTCAACTTTTTAAAGGACTCCGGGCTGATTGATGTTCTCCAGTTTTGGAATTTCCCGCGGGTGAATATAAAATACCCCCCACCAAAATAGAGACATGGGTCGAATGGGTGTTTTTATGGGAAGGAGAGGGTAGTTGGAGGGGGATAAACATGCTTCCTTTACTTCTGACATTTTGTTAGAGAATCAGATGCTATTCTGGAAACTGCCTGCTGTCTGGTGCCGCGAGTCAGAGAGTTCGGATTCGATGATTCTTGCCAGCGAGCGGGCTCCGAACGGGGACGCCATTTGCCACCGCAACAAGATTAAATTTGAATCTAGGCAATATTCACCTGTCGCAGATAATTTGCCCTGACGGCTGTTTTACTTCGAGATAAATGCGCGACAATCCTCAACATGATATCTTGGCGGCAGTTTCGATTTTGGGGAAGGATGTGACTTAAGGGGAGGTTCCTTTGATCGGCGATGAAAAAATCGTTTTTTTTTTTTTACATATTATCAATCTATAATATGTTAAAAACATGATCCTAAACCGTTTTGCGTTTTATGCAGTTTTTAGAAAGTTACAGCGCTTCAAAGAGAAGCGTGTAACTGCCAACGCGACACAGCTAGCGAACAAGGCGAAATTGGTTCTAAAACTTCAAACGCGTTTTCCCGAAAGTTGATATTTTCAGTGCGCGGGACAGTGTATCTCGAGAACCACTGATCGGATCCACTTGAAATTTTAAAGTCATGTGTAAAATTCAATTTCGGAGCCCTTGAACCATTATTAACAATATATTTTAATAATAAACAATGTTTACGCCTGTCTTAAACAACTAAAACACACCCCAAAACACGGCCTTAATTTTCAAGTGGATAACTTTCTCTGTTTTTTTTTATCAAAATTTCGAAATTTTTGGTTGAAGGGCCGCTACATATGTTTATTTAACTAACTTAAAAAATGTTCATGTTTCAGTGACCCCTACGACCCTCGGGAACGTCCCGCGCAGACGCATATATGGCGCGCAAGGCCTCGCGGAGATATGGCTGGAGCCGCCATTTTGAATTGAAAGAGGGGGGGAAAAATAAAATTAGGGACTCTTTTTATCAATAAACATTGTACAAAAAACCGTTTGTTCATATCACATTTCTTTATACCTCAAAAAAATTCATAAAAGTGAAGAACTTTTCAGAGTCGATCAGAGGAAGCTCCCCTTAAGGGGGTAGTCCAGTGAAAACGACTGTTTTTTCAACGATTTTTTTTTCATATTAGAAGTCAATTTTTATTAAAAAACTTTTTGACATATGATAGTACAACTATTAAAATACACAAAAAAATTTTTTTTGTTTGTTTTCGATGAGTCATCCCGACAAAATGGCCGCTCCAAAAAAAAAATTTTTTTGTTGGCGGACGTCGAATCTCTGCAACGGTTCATTTGAAACAAAAAATTCAAATGAGGTTTTAATCTGTAGGACATTGGCTATCGTCGGAACTAGAATTATTAATTTTCAATAAAAAATAACAAAATGGCGGCATTTCGAATTTTTCGGGTGTTTTTCGGGTGCTTAATTTGTTTATAACTTTGTAAATAAACAATGAATTTTAATAATTCTAGTTCCGACGATAGATACACAATCAAGAAATATACAGCTAAATTTTTAGATCAATCGGAGCAAAAGACTCTGAGATCTGACGTCCGCCGAGTCAAAACATGCGGTTTTCAGAAAAACGCGTTTAAAGTTTTCTATGCGGAAAAAAGCTAAAAAAATTAATTTTACCTTAGTCAGCGATGCCTACTCTATACATAACGCGATGCCTCCTCCATACATAACTAACCTTAAATACAAAGCAGAAGGACCTAGAACGTTATAAACTGAAAAAAAATGGGCGAAGCAAACAGAAATACAAGAGTCCTCCCTGCTCCGAAACACGCCAGGGGACCCTCGAGCTTACACGTCTCTCGAAAACTCTCTGTATCTTTAAAACTATTCAATATTTTGCTTAGATATTTTAAGGGAGTATTTTCTAGGTGTAGTAGAGTAGATTTAAGCAAAAAAAACAAAAAACGAAAAAAAAATTTTTTTTCACTGGACTACCCCCTTAAGCTGCCACGGGAGGAGGTGCAGGGAGCGAGTTTTGTCAGTATACTGCTTTAGGATGCGTCAAGATGTTGATACTTTGCAAAAATGTTTTACCATTTTAATAGAAGGAAATGGTTCCCCTCATATAATAAACAGAAATTTAAATTCGTGTGAATTTGCGTATTAAGGATGTAAAATACAATTACACGGGCAAAAATTACGCATTAGAAAACATTTTTTTTTCACAAAGAAGGTTTAATGCAATCATTATAAAACTTTGTACACTTGTTAAGGTATAAATGAGGAATGTAAAAAAAAATTTTTTTTAATTTTTGAAAACAAAATGGCGGCTGTACGCTGGCGTGAAGTTAACCTACAAAAAAAACTGCAACCACTCTGGACGTCGTTTTATTGATCTGTAACAGCCCATAAAAAAAATTTGGCTTAAATATACATGTAATTTGTCGGTAAACCTCAAAAATTAAAATAATAAAAAAAATAATAATTCTGTGTTTGGTAGAAGTTTTTGTAAAAAATCGATAATTTTCACTATTTTTTTCAGCCATTTTTGCATTAATAATTCAATTTTGCAACAAAAAATTCCAAAACAATTAGGCTTACAGACAAGCCTAAGGTATAAAGAAGAAACCCTAAAAATGTCAGCTAAATTGCACAGGTAGTGTTCGAGTAATCGTGGTTGCAAATTTTAAAAATGTTGTTTTGAGAAAAACGCGTTTTAAGTTTTGAAAACCTGCTATGCGCTGAACAAAGCGTCCTCGAAAAATTAAGAAAAAATATATAAGGAGTCCGATTTTCGACCTGAAACTTTTTGGAGCGTATTCTACAGGAAATTTCCTAACTTTTTAGAGGAACAAAAAAAAAATCGATTTTTTTGACCTTCTAATTGTATTTACCTCCCTTAAATGTGTTAAAAGTTTATGCAAAGTCGTAAATTTTACTCATAAATAGTGGAAAATAACCGGATAAAATGGTTAATTTTGGTATGTAACGAAATTATATAAATATACAACAGAATACAATTAATTTAAAATTATAACGAAGATAAATTAATTTGCTAATTTCGGTACAGAAACAGCAATGTCATTCCGTAATGTGATAAGTGATTATTAACATCAACATCTAATTTGTGGAATATTACAACAATAAATGTGGTAAAATTTAAAAATCTTTAGTATTAAAAATGCACATTTATCTAAAATTATACGAAAGATTGATCAGATTTTACGGGTAATATTACAGGAAACTGGCTTTAAGGGAGGAAACCAAATTAGAAGTATTTTTTAGGCCAAATTATTATTTTTTTTTTTTTTTTACAGGGAAAAATTCAAATTAATATTTTTAAACTTAGGGGATTTTTGATTACTGCTTTCGTGAGTACATGTCATTAAATTTTGAAATCATTTCATCTAGAAATCGCTGATTTTTTGTCAGTCCTCCACACCAGAGCTTTATCCGACTTTTTAACTTGCATGCATCCTCCTTTTCAAATCAAAAACAACAATTTTTGTACATTATTATTCCAAGAAAATGAATTAATCTGCGGTCAAAAGAGTTAATGTTTTAAGACAATTTAAATAAAAGTATCCATGTTTTGGTAGCTTTATGCAAAAAATCTTGAGATAGTATAGATATCAAAAATAATTTCGAGAAGAACACGTTTAAGGTTTCGCTTGGATCCCAGACATTTTTTGAGTTCTGAAATATCTCAGAATGAGTAGGGACGACAACTCTACCGAAAATTACATCATTTTAGCATAAAAAAACTAGCCTAACATAAATTTAAAAAAAAAAAAAACGTAGTTCGCGAGATATAGCAGCTTGAAAATGTTCCGGGGTCAGCCTTGTGTATTCCCAAGGTACTCTGTACGAAGGTGAGTAGTCCCAGTATTAATATTAAATTTTCTTAATGTTTCTCCATTTTTGAGTGTTATATTTCAGTACTTCTGATGTCAATTCAAGTGTCACTTCAAACCCCATTGGATTCGCTTTAAATTTGACATTTCAATCCCAAGTAGTCAAATAAACGGATCGAAAACTCTAAAACTAAATGTAAATGCTTTATGACGGTCTTAGCTTTAACATTGTTTTGAGAAGACGATTATCAAAGTTTTACAAATAGAAGTATGTAATTATTCTCGTACAGATATTTTGCCTAACCTAAATTTACAAAAGTATAAAATGTCGAAATTGGATTTCAAATGGTAATTAGATTGGTATTAATTTCAAAATTAACAATTAGATATTTTACGACTCTATTAGAAATTTATGTAACAATGATTGAACGCTCAATTTAGAATCGTAAATCAAACACATCATACAAAGAAAATAGATACAAAAGGCTTTAGGTACTTGATAATTCTAAATGCTAATAATTTATTTTACCTACAAATATGTATGCAAATGTTTTGTTTATGGAACATGTTTATGATTATTATTTGAAAATTCCAAACATGTCGTCATTACCGGCACCATAAAAGCGATTTTGTGAGGCTGTTTGCTGTGCCGGCGCCCCCGGCATTATGAACTTCCTTACATCAATAAAAGTGCAGTAAATCCCTTTGCTCGTTTCCATCACTCAAATTCATCCTGTAAGACGTGTGCTCACGCCCTTTAATGTTTATATTAGCCGGGGGTAAAAAAAAGCAGCGAAAAAGTGCCGGGATTGCCCACATCCGGTGGCGCCGAGATAAACAAAATCGCAATTTCGACGTACCGCAACGTTCGCACCTAGGACCATGGCACGTTCACGTTCATGCCTACAAATTTCATTCGAGGCGCGTGAAGGAGGCGGCGAATAAACAAAGCAATGTCGCCGCACAAAAGGAGCAATTTTTAAGGGCAAATGTACAAATATGCGGCACACGTTTCCCCGGGCGGGCTCATGTTTATACCCGCGTATGTGCCTATGGAAAAACTCATTTTCACATCATCAAGGGCTGATCATAAAACAAAACCGACCGAGCACAGTCAGAAAAATTCCTCCGCCCTCGCCGTGGCAATATTACACTGGAGCTCTCTGTGCCAAGGCCCTCATTCAACCACCCAGGCCCCCAAAGGGGAAAAGCAGCATAGTGCGCCCCATTCTTGACACAAGGCAAAATGAAAGCAATATCCGAAATGACACGCCAATAACAAAATCCAAGGACGCCGCAGAAAATTCAGCCCTTCGAAGGGTAAGCGTCAAATAAATGAGGTGGAAAATGCGCGGAAAAACAGCGGAACCGCGTCACACTCATTTTCTCAGTAATTTTTTATCTGGGCACTCTAGGACCCTTGACTTTGCCCCGTCGCGTCGCTCGCTGGCGAAATTTAGCCCGGAATAATTTTAAATCTCAAAATTATTAAGAGTCTTACCCGGCCACAGGGTAACTTTTGCCCTTTTCGCCCACCCTGCAACAGTCGCGACCAGAAACAAAAATTCGACCAGAGTGAGGCTTCTTTAGGGGCACCGGGACAATTTCCGCCATAAATAAATGACGAGGGCAATCCAACACAGGGTGGTGAGAAGAAAAAATGAAAATGAAAAATTTCCACTCTGATGGAATGGATGGGGTGGCGCTCATTATGCCGAATGTGCGGCTACTTTGATTCACTCCGGTGATTGGAGCCCCTGAGCCGAAATGCCAGGAAAATGAGTTTCCGCAAGTCCGTTAGAAGTGGAAAACTCACCTGATGGAATAATTCTGCAGCCGGACGCGGCGGTAGGCAGAAGTGGGGTTAAAGGGAAGTAGGCTGCTGAATAGCTTCCACCAATCCTCCGGGAACCTCATTTCCCGTCCCAATTACTCACCGCACCTCAATATACAGGGTGCCAAAAGGCTGACTAAATAACAGACAAATCGCGGACATTTCTGGGACAGACATGACGACTTTCAGCAAAAGTGACTGCGCGTCCCGTGGGCTAGGCAGGAACAGCATATTTCCGCACTTGACGGATAAAAATGTAAATGTAACGACGGCGAAATTTTTCGTTTTTCTTTTTTTTAGAGCCGCCCGAGACAAATGCAATAACTTTGTCGGTTTTTTTTCAGTAGCTCTACCCGCCTCAAGAAAATTCTTATGAAAGACGTGACTAAAAAGGTTCTTTTTGCGGGACAAATGGAACACGTGAATTTTTAGGAAATGGAAATTTGTCGGTGAATTGAGTTTTCAAAAAAAAAAAAAAAAAAATCATCAATTACTTTGGCAGGAATAATGAGTTGGCTTCTTCAATTATCCTTGTTACCTCATAACTCAACAACAGAGTGGAAATAATTTACTGGACTACTTTGTATAATAAGATTAACTCCAAGCACCTCGAAAGAGGGAAATAAGAATTGGGAACTAAGCCATATACCATATACATACATATTTATTTTAACGTTTTTAAAAGAGTTTAATTATTCATCAAAAATCGGTACTACAACTTTAAATTTTATTTTAGTGCTTCATTGCCTTTTTGACCATTTAGATTTAAATTTTTCATAAAAGCTCATAAAGACAACGTGTTTTAAGCGCTTTTCTTAACTTTAAATCAGAAGTATGTTTCCGATAATAAAAAAATATTTTAATTAAAATTTTTTGCTGAAACCGACTAAATTATTACCCGCAATGAATTGAAACTTTAAAATTTCTCTCTGAATACAACAATTAAGAATTTTCTATTCATCACGCAAAATAAGTAAAAATATTTTTCTCTTTTCTAAAAACTCGTCCCTTAGCGCGCAATGGTGACGATTCCCAGAAATTTCCACTGTCGCTAAAGCAATTCCTCTGAAATTTTCGAGCTTGCTAACGAGTCGCTCATTTGTCCTTAATTGTCTAAAAAGAAAACAAATTGTCAACTCGGGGAACTATTTCTCCGCGCGCTGAGGCAAAATATTTAATGGTATTGTTAATTTAATCAAGGCGCGCTCAGTACAGGAATTAGTGACCTCGTCCTCCGGGTCGAAATGGAGCAGTTTCTTCCGCTCGCCTTCCTTATTAAGCTGATTAATTTGAATCCCTTTTCGTGCCGCCGCCGCGCCGCTCGAGACAGCCTAACAAATATTTTCTCTTTTAGTTTGGGAAATGGGAAAACTCCTGATAAACGGGGAAAATATAATTTAACTGGACACACAGAAAACAAGGGCGCAACATACCACCATGCTCTAAGAAAATTCCCGGAAATGAAAAGGGTAGCAAACAAGGAGCGAGCTGTAAGGTTTCTCTTTTACAAAGTTTTCCTTATCTCAGGCGAATATATTTAGCAAGCTGAAGACCTCCAATTTTCTCGGTTAATTTTAATAAATTGAACTCAAACTACCCAAATTACGTTTTAAATGAAAATACTTTCCGTATTACGCTACATTGAACAGAACAGCATAAGTAATATAAATAGAAACAACGCAGTGATGGTGCAAAGAAGTACAAATATAAATCTGAGTAATCTGCAGATAAAACTACCACAGAGGTTATTTAGAATTTTTTGAATATTTTATCACTCAATTAACAACAGCTACTTCAGTTACACCGATCCTGGATATTCTCAAATCCCAAAGAGGCATTAGAAATTATACTCAGCACCAAGTACCTCAGGAATCAGCTCTAAGCCCACTGCTGGTTACAAGTTTGGCCGGGAATAAAATTATCGTTGTCTAGCGGCTTTCGTTTTTATAATGCAAACTGAATTTTAAAGAAAATTATTTTTGCTCCCAAAGATGAAAAGTCCAACTCACATGGACGAAAGCATTTCACGGGTCTATGAACGTACATAGATAGCATAGGGCTTAGGGCCGGACAACCAAACTCGTCTGACAATGGTCAGGCGAAAAGTTAAAAATTTCAACTTTTAGAGTAGGATTTCGTGGCGTCCACTTTAAAATTCATGACTTTTAGCTGAAGCAAGTAAAAAGGGGGAATGACAAACACACAAGAGGAACCCTTGAAGCCCGGGCAGGCGGACTGCCAACCCTAGATACATGTTGAAATTTTTGCGTTTGTATGCACGGAGAAGTCTACAAAACAAATTCTGGGGAAATATTTAAATGACATTTTTATTCTGTCAGAATAATGAAATTTGCAGACGTTGGAGAAAAGTTTTTATCCGACCTGACTTGGCCTGGCTAGCATTATTTGTCTTGTCACTTCTGGACTTGTCAGTGACGGCTAAAATTGTTTAAGCTAGTACCTCCTTCCTATTGTCGACTTTGTTAAAGCGATGTTTGTTATATTATGCATATTTACGCTTTAAGAACTAAAGGGTGAATTTTTATTGTTATTGAAATATTATTTAGTCTCCATCGCCAATTAAGGTTCTGCTTTTTTTTTTGCTGGAACAATTTTAATAATAATTTTAAGAGATATGTTTGCAAAAACATTGTAAAGTGGTATTATAAATTTGGAATTAAGAACCACAAAATCCATGACACCACAAATTCAATTTAAGTCATTGTATTAAAATACGAATATGAATAACTTCATAAATAAGTAAAAAACGCATACACCTACTCGAATTTTTTCAGCATTTTGAAATAAGATTTTCTTCAGATGTAATGAGATGTTTATAACACATCGCCTGAAGATATATTCTCTATCTGGGAAAATTCTCGTTTTTCCACAATTCATGTAAATTAGCTTGTTTTCGTAAGCCATTTTATAATTACAAATTAGCAATATGATCATCTAATAAATTTCTTCGCAGCCCCGGCAGACAGCTGAGGTATCCTCCTTAGGAAAACTCATTTCCTAAGTAAGCCGCCGAAAGTAATGTAAATCACCTTCCACGGTAGAGCCCAATGAATTATTACGAAACACCTGCTTTACGCAGAATTATGCTCTGCTGGCAGCTCCCTTAAGCTCCTGGACACTTTCCAACCCCCCAGATCTCTCCACCTTAAGCGGAGGGGGGGGGGGGGGCGGTTGGGGTATAGGGCTATTAGCCTAAGATAGCATCGAGCAAGACAGTTTTATCTGCAGGACAAGAAGAACAGCGCAAAAATGGAAGAAGTCGCCGAAAAAATTTTCGGACAAATTCCATTACTTTTAAGTAATCTCCCCCCGAAATTCATTTTTTATCACTCTGCCCCACTACCGCTTTACCTGGCTACCGTCTTCGCGGGATGTAATTAATTTCCCCCCGCCGAGCATCTTATTACAACCTCCACGACCTTCGTGGTTTTCTTAATTTTTTCTTTCTCTTTTTTTTTTTTTTTTTTTTTTTTTGTGTTGGTGTTATTAGGGCTTTTCGCTAAGCAGCAATTAAGCCATTTGTCAGTTCATTTAATTATTTCTTTCTTATCCGAGGCATACTCCTCGAAAGCGGGAGCACAGCTAGCTGCTGGGGGAGGATTAAGGGAGTGTTCCCTACTTCGCCCTTTTGTAGCCCTGTAGGTGGGAGCTGACAGCAACAACAACAACAACAACAACAACAACAAAATTATACGGTGAGTAAAAGTAAAACCCATTTTTATTGCGGCTATTCGAAATGACTTCTTTAACAGAAGCAGCCCTCAAACAAGAGGATAGAATTTTTTATGCGTTAAAGTCCCCCTCACGATTTGCTTGATTTGATCTTATAGTCCTGATTGCGTGCTGTAACCAACTTCTCAAAGCAATTAAAAGTTTTACACGTGTAATTCTTGAGATAGGGCACTGGATTGAGTTATACACCCATAAAACCTTCTTGAAACAGTGCACTCGTGCCCGGCATCACTAGCAATTAAAAATTTTGTTAATTTAACTCCAGACAAGTGATGCAGTTTATACCCCCGATCTCTGGAATCAACGGAGCAAGTTGAGATTTTTGCTCTGTCATTGTGAGCTTTTAACGCTCCACTAATTACTAACTTTGCAAAATTTCATGTATTCAACCATATGCAAAACTCTCCTTTTCTGGAGCATATGAAATTGAACCCTATATTTCGATCAAGGCTCATCTATCCAGGATAGAGTTCTGTTCGGATCTCCCTCTCAAGGCACATCGAACTAGATAAAACGATCTTATTACATCTTTAAGGGGGGGTTGATAATTTTTTTTTAAACATATGGTAAAGTGTATTTATTTGTAAATTGTAAAAAATAACAAAGTATGATTTCAAGAATATTCATTTAAATTTTTAACCTAAAATATTAAGAAATAATGAGAGCAAATCTTCGGATACTCTTAAAAAAAAATCAGTTTTCAGTGGACATCAGAACTCATTACTGGATTATCTTAAATCAAAAAATATATTTGGTTAGTTTATGAGTTTTTCGAGGTAATGACTTCGAAATTTCGTTTTTTTTTTACAAATTTTCAATTTTTGGCATAATTTTAATGTAAAAAAAACGAATTTTAAAAGAAAGAACCGGTAAAAATCAGCCTATTTGTCATAGTAAAACTAATTATAATGCGTATATGTACTTAAAGAGTGTGTCAAATTTGAAGAAGATCGATCATTCGATCAAGACCTCTCAATTTCAATTTCTGCTCTTTTAAAATCTGCGAAAAAATGTTCTGATGTAAAAAAATCCCCTTGACCTTGATATAACTTTGAAGGTCACGGTCAAGGTCATATTGAACGTAAAATGTTCCACTTTTTCCACATCCGCAATAAAAAATAGAGGTTCCCATTTGAATAAACGACCTTTACCTTGGAATGACCTTCAAGTCAAGTTTAAGGTCAAATCTAAGGTTGTTATAAAATCCCCCTTTAGTGGGTTTGCACAACACCTCCGAGCACAATAGAAAAATGCAACCTCGATTACACCATTTAATATTAACTCCAAACTACATCAAGTTTACTTAAACTAAATCAATTCAAGAAACGCGGAATGTTGTGAAAATACCATCGAGATTTAATGCAAAGATTCCGATTACAAAAATCGATGTAAATCAAAAATCTAAAATATTATAACAAAAATGATCCACTCACCATGCGCGCCAAATCCAGAGTGAGACAAGGAAGTAGCTTTTCAATGATGGTTGAAAAGCTACTCCCTTTTGGGTAGTACTAGAGCTGCCAATATGGCAGGTCAAACAGTTGAGATTTAAATTTAAGTTTGAAAGAAAACGTTTTCACAACATCCCTCACCCCTTGAGATGCGCTCTTTCTAAGATGCGCTTACTTATGTAACTACGTTTACTACTACACTACGTCTACAATTCCAATTAGGCAACATATTTATTTATTAATTTTTCTAAAGTTCAAAATAGCATTATTTGAAAGTTCATGTTATGAAATTCATATTATAAAATTTATATTTATATTGTTTTACATTCTATTCTAAGTTTCAAATTTGTCAATTATTTAAAATGTATATAAGAAATTCCATTTTTTTTTTCTGTTATATTAGTTATAGTTACAATTCCAAGCTTATAGATAATATGGTTTATATTCATTTCTTGAAAAATTGTAATTATTATCTCGGATGTCATAATTTAAATCTAGCAATAAGTATATTCATTATAATCACATTACCTTATCTACGAGTAATCGGAACCAAAAGTATTAAGTGTTATCAATAGAAATCAAACATTAGTAAGAGTTTATACCTTTCGAAAAGATTTAAGTCTATTATTATGAACAACCTTGGTCGATTTTCCGATCTTGATGGCACTATTTTCGTTTGACAAAATATCAACAATTTCATAGGGTCCCAACCAATATGGATCAAGTTTTCCCTTCCGGGCTTCATTCCTTAATAAAACTAATTCGCCTAATGAGAAGGCAGAATCCTTACAATTTCTATCGTAGTAATCCTTTGATTTATTCTTTGATTTAAGTAAGTTTTCTTTAGCTAGCGCAAATGATGTCTGGAGTTTAAATTTAAGATCAAAAAAATAATCTTCATAATTGTTTTGAGGTTCTACTGATTCAGACAGGGAGTTTGGTATATTGGGCTTGAAACCGTATATCAGCTCAAATGGCATGAATCCCGTAGACGAATGTGGAGTAGAATTGAAAGAAAACATTGCATAGGGAATCCATGAATCCCAATTTGTTGGATCCCCTTGACAAAAATTTCGTAAAAAGTCACCAATAGTCCGATGTGTTCGCTCCAGAGCCCCATTTGTCTGAGGATGATAAGCGCTAGTGTTAAGCTTCGTAATTCGCAATAATTTGCAAATTTTTCGGAAGACTTCGCTCATGAAGTTGGAACCTTGATCGGTTAAAATCGATTCGGGTGCGCCGAAATTACAAATGAAATGTTCGCAAAATACGCGGGCAATAGTTTCACTTTCCTGATTGGGTATGGCGAATGCACAAGAGAATTTTGTAAGGTCATCTTGCATAGTTAGTATATATTTATTGTTGTTATAAGATGGATTAAAAGGACCGACAATATCAAGAAACATTTTTTGGATAGGCCGGCATGAAGTCGAGGTGATTTTCATTGGAATACGATGCTTGAAAGAACCCTTATTTTTCTGGCAATACTCGCAGTTATTAATAAATTTTGAAATTTGTGCGATCATTTTGGGAAAGTAAAAATATGCTCGTAAGCGTTTATAAGTTCGGTAAACACCTTGATGAGCTCCCAACGGACTTAAATGAAATTCTTTTATAATCCTTAAAATTTCTTCTTTATCATGTAATATCTTTATTTGAGAACTACTAGGATCGGTTAGATTATAAGACTCTTCAGGAGGTATCACGCAAGAAATTTCGGTATCAGAATCATTATTAGAAGATTTCCTTTCGTTTTTTTTCTTAGACTGTGATCTGGTGACGATATTTACGTTACTTGAATTAATTCTAGCACGACTTAAAGCATCTGCATTAGTGTTAAGATGTCCAGACTTGTATTCAATTGTATAATCATATTCGTCTAGCTTAATTTTCCAACGAATTAAACGGGAAGACGGTGTTTTCAAATTGTTTAGCCAAATAAGCGGTTTATGATCAGTAATTATAACAAATTTTCGTCCATACAGGTATGGCCTAAAATGTGTGACTGCCCACACGATAGCAAGGAGCTCCTTTTCAATAACAGAATAATTTCTTTCTGCTCGATTTAGGATTCGACTGGCAAATGCTATCGGGAGATCGGAATTATTTACCTTTTGGGACAAAATGCTTCCTATAGCAAAATCACTGGCATCACATGTTACGTAAAAAGTCTGGTTAAAATCTGGGTACTGAAGGATGGGAGTATTAGTTAAAGACTGCTTAAGAGATTTAAATGCCTCATCACAAAAAGCATCCCATATAAAGGGTCTATCCTTTTTCAACAAATCATTTATAGGTTTAGTTATTTTGGAATAATTTTTAATAAAACGACGATAATATCCAGCGAGACCCAAAAAAGACTTGACTTGTTTTTGGTCTTCGGGAACTGGAAAATGTGCAATAGCTGAAACCTTCGACGGGTCTGGTTTTATGCCTTCAGGCGTAATTATATGGCCAAGATACAAAACTTCCTTCCTTAGGAATTGACATTTGCTGGGGTTGATTTTTAATTTATTTTTTCGTAGGCATTGAAATACATCGTGAAGCCTAGAATTGTGGTCGTTTAGATTAACACCGTACACAACAATATCGTCAAGGTATACAAAACACTTGACGCCGTTTAATCCAGTCAGGACAGCATTCATAAGGCGCTGAAAAGTTGCAGGTGCCCCTTTTAGACCAAAGGGCATCCGCGTAAATTGAAAATGGCCAGTGGAAGTGCTAAAAGCTGTTTTGGCGCTATCTTTCGGATCCATAGGAATCTGGTGGTATCCGGTTGCCAGATCAATAGTGGAAAAATAACTAGCTTTGCCTAACTGATCTAAAATTTCTGGAATATTAGGAAGTGGAAAAATGTCGTCAATAGTAATTTCGTTTAGTTTTCGATAATCTACAACTAAGCGCCACTTTTTATTTCCATCGACTGATATTTTTGGAACTATTAAGAGTGGGAAATTCCAAGGGCTTCTACTGGGTTCAATGATGTCGTCATGTAACATGTCGGATACCTGTTTATGTATTTCACCCTTAGTAGCTTCAGGTAATCTGTAGGGCTTGACGTATATAGGACCTGAATTTGGCTTTACAGGGATAGAATGGTATGCAGCGTCAGAAACGGACAATTTATCTCCATCTAAATGAAAAATATCGTTGAATGATCGACATATATTTAATATCGACTCCCTTTCCTGAGAATGCAAATGACCAAGAGATAATTTAGACTCGAGACGCTTCAAACGATCGGAAATTTGATTCTGAGTTGAATCAATATGAAAAATTTCAAAATCTTCAGGAGATTTTATATTAAGACTGTTACTTAATACTGCTGGAGTAAGTTCAAAAGGTTCTTCCGATGCATTGACGAAACTACAAATGGCATTTCCGTTTGTAATTTTCATTAAACAATTAGCTGCATAAACATTAGATGAGATTTCTTTGGATAGGCACAGAAGCTCTGAATTTTCAGGATAGTTTAGGGAAATATTTACAACCCTTTCAGACCTAGGAGGTAGTATTATATTGGGATAATTGGAACATAAGTTAAAGGTCAACTGAGTAGGATACGAAGTTATTAGTATCTGTCGTTTAAAATCTAGCTGACATTGAAATTTCATTAAAAAGTCCTTGCCTAGGATTCCACTATAAGAAATTGGAAAATCTTCACGAACCAAGTGAAATATATGATTTAGTGTTAACTTAGGGTTAATAGTAAATGTCATATTGCAAGTCGCTACAGTCTCTATCATTTCAGATGAAATTCCCTTGATCTTGCACCTGTTGTTAGGGTTACATAAAGTGTTACCATCAACACAGTCACGTTTTATAATACTCAAATCAGAACCAGTATCAATAAGAAAAAGAGGATTTTTAGTGTTAAGTTCATTGAAATTTAATTGAATAAAACGATTATCAGCCGTACCTTCTGTAGTCAGATTTAGAATGCGAGAAATAGGGAACTCTTGGGTTGAAATTGGATTATTAGTTGCACGAGAGGGGTGCTTTAACAATGAAGATTTGGAGCTAGCACAATTAGAGAAATTTTTTGAGCTAATATTGGCAGGGTAATGAGAAATGACGTCAAGCAGGTAAGAAGACGGCTGATGTGAAGGTCTTGACGGTATAAGACTGCCACTAGATTCTTTACAAGGCGAGGTAGTGCTGTTAGCACGAAGTTCCCTTTTCTTAGTAAGCTGGTCTTCGGCTTTAATTGTGTTAGAATGATTAGGACACTCTACTTTGTTTCGCAGACTCGCAAGTGAGTGTCTGGAGATGCCCTGGCGAGTCCCGAAGAGTTTCCCTGATTTGAGGTTCTGTGATTATCAGACGGAATAGATGTGTTAGATGAACCTTCAGAAGAACGTTTTTCGTCCTTACGCTTCTTTGTTTGACACTCTGATATATGATGGCCTGTTTTTCGACAGTAGGCACATATAATATTTACCTTTGGGAAAGGACGGTTATTAGAGCAAGACTGATTTGGAGCACTGGATCGGTTAGCGACAACATGATTGTTAGAGGTTGATATGCTACTAGACAGACGAAAACATTTTGAAGCAACATGCCCTACTTTATTGCATAACTGACATTTTGTGGAAACTGAACTAGAAAGAGGAGATGCGGTGTTTCGAAACTTATTCTGCATTAATATCTCTTCTTCACCAGCGATTGAGATGGCATCCTTAAGTGAACTAGGATTTCTGGCCTTAACAACAATTTTCACTGGTTCTCTTAACC
The DNA here is from genome assembly GCA_949715965.1 of Dysmachus trigonus. Classification (NCBI taxonomy): domain Eukaryota; kingdom Metazoa; phylum Arthropoda; class Insecta; order Diptera; family Asilidae; genus Dysmachus; species Dysmachus trigonus. The sequence continues at coordinate 3,715,798 of OX454323.1, read as the reverse complement.
CTTGCGTAAATGACTTGAGCGCGGTTTTTTCGTTTAGACCGGTTAAAGCTTTAATTTCATTTTGCCTTTTAGCAGTAAACTCACGAGTGGACACCTCATTTAACGAAGACAAGAGCTCCTCAACACGATTGGCATAATTTCGTACATTTTCATCTTTATTTTGAGATATACTAATTAACTCGATTTGTAGGGATTCCAAAGATCTTTGCTCACTAAACTGTCCTTTCAATGCTTCCCTTAAATCTTCCCAACTACTAAATTTTTGGTACTTCACTACTTCGTACGCCTTTTGTGTAAGTTTGGTAGAGAGAAAATTTACAAAATTAGGTTTTTCCTCATCTTTAATACCTTTGACGATTAGATCGCAACACGCAAGGAACCTATGTAATTGTGATGAAGTGCCATCAAACTCAGGAATGACTTTCAAGGCTAGCGTTAAATCTAGAGCAGCCATGACGTTATCTTCTTCAGCAGAGGAGGCTGTAGAATAATTATCTTCTTCTTCAAATAATTTTTTAAGACCGGCTCTTGTTAAAGGCATAGGATATTATATGGTTCCGTTCACTATTTTAATATGCACAGGGGAATCAGCACTAAGCACTTATGCATGCACAAAACTTAATCTTACTAACTAAATTAAATCATGTACATATAAGCAAATTAGAAATTTAAGAAAACTATATGAACTACTCACTGATTTACATAGTAGGATTAGCCTTAGGTATCTCGCAGATAAAAGAATTGATGCTGATGAACTAGGTGTAGATGACGGAAGACGGAACTGATGCTGGTATGCTGTGCGATTTTGGTTTGAATTTGCGGCAAGATCCGACCAGGTCCAGCGTGATAAAGATGCGTGAGGTGAACTAGCCAAATCCAACAAGAATGTAAGCTGACGGTACTTATTGTCTGGTGAGGAGTCGTAACTGCACTGATAAGCTCGCTGATAACTACTGAAGTGCCTTATTCTGGTCAGAATACGAAGGATGGCGTGTTTGTGACTGGACTGCGTAGAGATGCTGGCTCCAGCTCGAGGTCACGCAATAGGCAATTAGTTTGCAATTAGGTGCCTTTTGTATTTTTTTTTTTTGTTTTTTTTTTTTTTTAATATGCCGTGGTTATATTATCTCCAGGCATGATGATAGGCAATGGTGAGTGGATAAAATCGAAATGGATCATGTATTAGAATTTTATTTAATTATTAAATTTTTTTAAATTGAATTGATTTTGACTAAGCAAATTGAATATGTACTATAGAGATCATAGAGGTTGTAAGATTGAAAAAACCATGTGCCGTGATTAGGTTAGTTGTGATTCCACATTTATTGCTCCTAAAGCCGGGAATCTATTCTTAACAAAATGAAATTTTGGGATAATGCGGGATCCCACCGCTGCCACCACTGTTATAAAATCCCCCTTTAGTGGGTTTGCACAACACCTCCGAGCACAATAGAAAAATGCAACCTCGATTACACCATTTAATATTAACTCCAAACTACATCAAGTTTACTTAAACTAAATCAATTCAAGAAACGCGGAATGTTGTGAAAATACCATCGAGATTTAATGCAAAGATTCCGATTACAAAAATCGATGTAAATCAAAAATCTAAAATATTATAACAAAAATGATCCACTCACCATGCGCGCCAAATCCAGAGTGAGACAAGGAAGTAGCTTTTCAATGATGGTTGAAAAGCTACTCCCTTTTGGGTAGTACTAGAGCTGCCAATATGGCAGGTCAAACAGTTGAGATTTAAATTTAAGTTTGAAAGAAAACGTTTTCACAACAAGGTCACCATCGAATAGCCAGCCAAAATCCTAAAACTTTTGTATGAAACATTTTTTCCCAAAATGAATTTTCCGAAAGTTATTTTAATGTTTCCATACTTTTCTGACACCGTAATCATCATCATAATAATATTTTTTTCATAACTCCTGAGCTCTAATCAAAACGCAGTCCTACATTAAAAATGTTACTTTCGACTTCACGCTACTCTGTTCGAGAATAGAGACACTCAGACACTCCTGAAACCAAATTCAGGATATGTACCCCTTCTCCTTTTAGCCCTCTGAACTCTTCGCTCGGACAACTTAATCCTTGTCTCTCATTTGCATAATTAAGAAATCAATTCGCCTCTCGAAAACCGTTCGCCTGTTAGTACCAATTGTCAGTAAATAGCTTTCGTTTTCGGTGCCTGAATTTGGATGCCTTCAACCGTCCTCCGGATGCTGTGCCTGAATGGATCTGTCGACTGTCGAACGTCGGGCTGCACCCGGGATGCAGTGACGGCATGCAGTTGTATTGCAAGTGCTACTAGAAACAATGCAGTTCAGATAATAGGAATTCTAATTATGGGCGCAGGGGCCGGGAGCGAACTTAATTCATTCCCAGTTTGGCGAAAGCTCAGTACCATTCGAGGTATCCCGAAGGCAGAATCACCAGGTATCATGAGAGAAGAAGGGAAAGAAGGGAAAGGGGGGTGGGGGAGCACACCCAGATGACCAGGTGTATTTACCCAATGCTGGGAAGTAATTAGACCTGAACAGATCTCGTAAGGGCAAATATCATGGGGTGCTTCTACCTGTTTACACTCGGGATGAATCCACCCCTCCAGTGGAATTATGGCAAAAATTCGTTTCGAAGTTGAAAACGAAAAGTAAAGCACTCGGTCCAGTTTTGAGTTTACGTGTAAACTGAAAAGTTTATGTGCCCTTCTCGACGGAAAGTGCGAAGCAAACGAGTACTTTGCGTTTACAGATTATGAGGTTTAATGGAATAGCACTTACTTGTTGACCTTTAAACTTATTATATATTACAAAAACTGCATGAAGTTTTTAAGCCAAGCACCTTGACGAGGTTGGGTATTTAAATTGGTATATAATAATTGGTTTGAATTAGTTTTACGCGCATCTTAAAAATACGGATACATAAATAAGGAAAATACAAAAATCTACCATATCGTCAGTTTAGTTATTTATCGCAAAGTTAATATAACCGAAGTTAGCGTTTTTTAGAGGTTATTTTCAAAATCTATTAAATTTGAATTATTATATTTTTTGGTTGATTCACAAAATATATCGGGTTGGCACGAAAGAAATGAGACAGTTTGTTTTTACATTTTAAATTCTAACATTTTTATTTTACTATACATTTAGTCAATCAAATACTCGCCGAAACTGGATGACTGTTGCCCAGAACTCAGCGGGCCGTGAGTTGAAGAAGGTGGCTACGTAGGTTTCAACTTCATTCAAAGTGTTAAAGCGTTTATCACGCAAATCATTTTTCATGGCTCTGAATAAATGATAGTCTGAAGGGGCAATGTCTGGGGAATATGATGGATGAGGTACCGTCTCCCAGCCTAAGCCCTGCAGTAGTTGGCGGGTGGTGGATGCAGTGTGCGGGCGAGCGTTGTCATGAAGTAAAATGACATTGGCTCTTCTTCGTCTTTTTTCTTTGATAGCTGTGGATAGTTTATCGAGCTGCGCCGCATATGTGTTAGCATTAACTGTTTCATTATGTAATAATTCATAAAACAGCATGCCCTGAGAATCCCAAAAGCAGCACAATAGAACTTTTTCGCCGCGGTTTTGATATTGCTTTGGTTGAGTTGGTGGATCTTCTTTTCGTGGCAGCCAGAAGGCACGGCGCGTATTGTTTTCGTAGAGAACCCACGACTCGTCCCCTGTGACCAAATCCTCCAAAAACTCCTTCCGGCGCGGTCGAAGTAGTAGCGATTGGCAGACGGCGACCCGAGCAGCACGAATGGCGTCTGTGAGGGCATGAGGTGTCCATCGAGATAAAACTCTCCTATATCCAAGCTCGTGCAGGTGATGTTCTATAGCGTGATGGCTTGCATCCGGCTTCTGTTGCAGTTCACGGCGCAAATCATCATTGTCGAAAGCTGGTGGTCGTCCCGAGCGAGGCTGACTTTCGAGGCTTCGGTCTCTTGTACTGAAGCGTTTGAACCAACGAGACACTGTTGCGTGACTTGCAGTATCTGAGCCAAATGCAGTGTTGATGTTGTCTGCCGGAGCTCGCGCACCATGGCCTAACAAATACTCGTAAAGGTATAGAGTTCGAACTTGTTGCTCATCCATTTTTCTTCAAACTGACTGAATTAATCGTGCGTGTGCTTTTATATACCCCTAGGACTGAAGCACCTAGAATGTTCTATAACATACTAGAATATGGTCGAAAACAATTGATTAGAAAAACAAAATGAGTAGAGTTTTCTAGAGTGTCTCATTACTTTCGTGCCAACCCAATAGCATGTCGTACAAAATAAAAGTAAAAACAAATTAAAAATTCTTAAAGTTAACGAATTATTAGAATTTAAACAGCAAATTGAAAAAATAGCGTTCAGATGCTAAATTCTCATTTGATAAAAAAATGTACACTATTATAGGGTCAAAGACCAGATGCGACTCACCTACAAAGAAGAGAATGAATTGAATCTTTGTGCCTTTATTAAGGAGGAAACCACATTGGACACTTAAAAAAATCGTATTTTTTTTATTCCATGAATCGTCAGCAAAACATCTCAAAAATATGTTCTTAAAGTTTTAGAAAGAAACTCGTATTGTTTCCGAATTGACGAATTGACGAATTGATCGTTTTAAAATCTTTTATACGTTTACGTTATTAAATTGTCAAGAACATGAACTTACAATTGGGGTGATATGCATTCATGATATGATATGATTTCAAGTTTTTTTTTTTTTTTTTCTGCATAAAGCTCCCAAGGGTAGAAATTGATTTCAGATAAAAATTACGAACCCAGAACCCAGCAAGCTAGAAAGTTGGGTGAAGAGCTGATAATAAAATCAGCGATTTCTGGCTGAAATAATTTCAAAATGTAATGACATGTATACGAAAACATTAATAAAATATTCCCAAAATTTAAAAACAGTCAATTAAATTCTTCCCTGTAAGCAAAATCGCAAAAAACATTTATAATTTGACCTCCACAGAAAACCACATATCCTCTCTTAATTTTGAAGTTTCAAATAACTCAAAATTTTAGTTAAGTGAACTACTAATTTGTGTTATTAATTAATTTAGTATCCCATTTTCTACTGGACCAATTTGAGAGTAGGTATCGAATTTTGCAATATTAAAAAATAAATGCTGTATACTTAAATTTTTCATTCACAGAAAGCTCTTAAACGTTGGTTACGGGCAATGTATGACACATCTAGGTAGATTATCTTTTCCCTGAAGAAAATACCTTACCAACCGACTTTTTGGACAAAAGAGGATTAAGTAAAATAAATCAAATGTTAACAATTTCTGAAAATTGTGAGTGGTAGAATTTAATTGAGAATAAAATGTAGTATGGTAATTTTTGAATCGCCCGATCAACAACCCTTCGAGTTGCCCAGGAAGACTCAACAGATGCTTCAGGCAATCAATTAGATTTACATTATCAGCATTAAGCTCCATTTACCCCCTCGGAGGCTCGCTGGCTGTCTCGTTTTAAATTAAATTTGCATCAAATCAAATTGAATTCCGCCAGAGTCCATATACACTCCAGCCAATGCATCGGGAGTGATAGGGAGGATCAGTTTTGCGCTAAATCAATTTTTCAAACTGCTTCCGTCTGCAGACTCGGGGGGTGTGTCGTTTTCCTGCTGTAAAAGGTTGATGAAAGCGGCGCTATTAAGTAAGGCTCCTAAGCGCTGAAATATGATAAAGAAATAGTTCAAGAAAAAAAAAAGGTCTTTGCAAAATACGCCCTTCAGCGCTATAGGAAAACGAGGCACAAAAGAGAATTTAATTTACGCCTTGCTGACACCCTTAAAAATTTCAATTTCTCTAAAATCCCCCGAGCGGAGAAATGCGGCAGAGTCCTCCATATAAAAGAGCTGGAGCCAATGGAGAAAAAGATAAATTCAGTCCTTGGCTCCATTCCTTGTCTCGTCAGAGGAATCACTTCTAATTGATAACCCTACGAACGGGAGCAGAGCCCTCCTATCATTTGCCACTGGGTGTCTAACCCTCCCTCTATTTTGCGAACTGTACCAGTTGGATTCCCATTTTTAGACCCAATTAAACCTGATTTGCAATTCCTCGGGTGCCTTGCCCGTGATTTTCCGGACTCCGGGTCTCTCTGTGTCTCTGGACAAGGCAAAGATGTCACTTTTCTCCAGTTGTTTCCTTGGGATACTCCTTCTCTGTATCAGAGACCGACGAACGTCCCCAACGACTCCCATATCCACAAAGAGTCCTGGCAGATATCCATTCGAAGTGTACTCTGAATGTCATGGGCTGAAACCCATAGCTAGAAATGACAGACCGTTCATTTCCTGGCTGAGGGATCCCAGATAAAAGGTTCTTTCCTGGCTTAATCTGGGCCTTCTATTATAGGAAACAATTTTTAATTGGACTCATTTACTCAGGCTCGAGAAATACTTTTCGGTGGTTCAATAAAATTGTGGGAAGGATTTTGAGGCGTCTGACAGGCACGGGAAATTGAGTAATTGAAAGGATGCTGGGAAATTAATTTCAATTCCATATTTAAAATTAAACTTTCAAATTTTGCGATTGTGGTAGAAATGGTAAATATTTTATTACAAATCAGACTTGTCCAATGGACAAGTCTTTCGGACTTTATATTGATTGACAGGCCCTCCTTGAAAAATTATAAGCTTTTGAATTTGACAAATTGGATTTTTTGTGGTTTTTTTCTTTAACGTGCCGCTATTATTGATTGTTTAGAATTCTTGCACGATTACCTTTCATTTAAGCCGAAGATTTTATACCTTGCAATTATATCTTGCAATTTTCTGGATACTTAAAGAATCAAACCGAATAATCTACTCAAATTTTTGAATTCTCTCCATGGTATTTCAATTTGCATTTTACAACTCTTAACCTCTTCTTGATAAGCGAAAATGTAAATATGACACAAATAGCTAAATTATTAAGGTTAAAAGGGCTTAACGTGCTCAACTGATTCGATAGTTAATGCAAATTGGAAATGTTAATTAATCGGGGCAATTCGATAAACTGTTCAAGCATCCAATCAAGTGAACATTTCGAAATGCAAATAGCTGCAGTGACCACTTATTAAATTGTAAACAAAATTTCTTAACGCAATAAATCAAATAGGCTCAACTGTTCCAATTACGTTCGAAATTAATAATTGGTGTGGATTGGAAAATCGTACTCTCTTTAATAAATCTATAGAATTTCAAATTCACAATGTTAAGGAATATCATCTACTTTAAATCTACCTGTTGAATTTACTTATCCTATTCCGAAAGACATTGTGAAGGAAATTTTCATAAATAAGAATAATACAGACTTCAAACGATTTTCTTTATTTATTTCAAAGGTAAAAATTCAATCTTTTTTTATGGTATAGCCAATTATCTCTGGTTTGTTTGTCTAGACATCTATCTACCTATCTGCCGTTCGTAGTCTATGTATAGCACGAAAATAATAAGAGGAATTTGGATCTATAAGAAATTTTTGTGGACGTCTTTTTCTTATTTCTTTTTGTGCCTAAAAATTTAAATACATAGATTCACCTTTTAATTTATGTATTTGGCAAAATACAAGACTTTTAATAATTTTTTGTACATTTTAATAATGATAATAAAAGTGCTGTCAAACTGTGACGTTTCTACTCTACCAACAGCAAAAAAAAAAAAGGAAGTTATTCTACACCATAATCTTTCGCTATAAGCATTAAGCATCTATGACCCATTAAAAACCCCACTTCCAATACTTTTTCGTAATTTTACTCATTGTCAAGGGTCGTTGCATAAATTTCAGGGACGTTTTCGCCACAAAAGCCACTCCCCTCGCGGTCTAGGCTGTCCCTTTTAACCTTGTGACCCATTTTATCAATTCCACACCTTCGGTCTTTGCCCGAAAACTCAAGTTAGCACTCAGCACAGCAAAACGGAGCGCCACACTGAAGTAAATCCTTGACTTAAAAGGGTCAAATGTGATAAATCCAAAGAGGCCAGGCACCAGACAAGCTCGACAACTTTCAACTTTCTGCTGCGGAAGAGGGTCCGACCGTTTTTCGGATATATGTATGTATGTATGTATGTATAGGGCCGAAACAACCCTTCCACACATGCAAGTAAACACTATTCCACAATTTCCTAGATAATGCTCAAGGGCAAGGGAATGCGAGCCCCAAAATCCTCAGAGCGGACGGAAGCTGGTGGAGCGTTTACACGGCCATCAGTTCCTGTAATTCCTCCTTCCCATTCGGGGATCACTTTCTATTGTCGAAATTTATTGATACGAACAGCGGGAAGGGCTTTATAAAAATTCATTCGACAAGCCCGGGGATCCGGTGAGCGGCTACCCGCTCAGTTATATTTCTGTCCAACAGGACGTTTTCCCTTGTTCTGCGCCTTCTTCAGACACATGGACAGGATAAAGATAAAATGCGGTACTTACCCTTTTCTAAGCCAGTCTAAATCGACTTTTTGTTGATGCGCCCGTTGTTGTTTGCCCTTTATTTCTGGGATCCAAACACCGAATATCCTCCTTTTATCCAGTCGCCTTTGTCCAGGAAATTTTCGATTCTTCCGAGAGTCCTTCGCTGAATCCCTGACGGTCAAATGTAAATAAATGATGAATTGTGGATGAATTTAATGGTCAATCCCGGCAGTATGGGGGCGGGCCTATGGAACCCTTCTTTGGGAATGTTTTATATGCCACGTCTTGAAAGGTCCTGGGATCCGCTAAATTACTCCTCGTGCGAAGCATCCACGGAACGGATATGCGGTTTTCTTTTCGTTATCACACAACAAAAAAGTATCTGACCAGCGAACCAGTATCGGTCATAGATGGCAGCCGAACAACGACTCTTTAACTTTCGTTTGGTTCAACGATTTTTTCCACGTGTGCACGACTATAAATCTTTGTATGTCACCCCTATATCACTGTGACCAGTGGCGTAGTATATTTTTCTCGCCAAGTCTTCGGACCTTGATGCTTTTTGCGAAACACTCCCGGTGAGTCCTGCCATATCTGAAATGGAAAAGGACACGTGAGGATGAGTGGTGGCTCCATTTAAGAATTGTGGCGTTAAAAAACGAATGAAAAATTTTCCTTCTCCCAACCTAATCCTTTTTTTTTTTGGCCATTTGTCGTTCGTAAATGACATTTTGTTTGAGCACTTTAAAGCATCCTTTGAAAGGTATAAATGATGCATTGAAGGGAGATTGTGGGCGGGCTTAATACAGACTAAAGGAAAATAAATCCTTGGTGCTTTCACAGTTCTTAAAGATATGTATCTCGCACGTTTATGTTGTCCGAAAATATCCTTTTCATATTTATTTCACCGGAAAAACAATTTTGTTGTAATATTCATGTTAAATTTCAAGTCTTTATTTACTCTAATATTTTCTAAAAAATAAAATCTTCAATAAATGACACATTATGATAGTTAAAATGGAAAAGAGTGTTTCAGGCCATTTGATTTGACTGTTTTACACCACATACTGAAAAACTACGAGCAAAGCAAACCAAAATGTTGCAAATTTTGCACAGCAATCTTCTCTGTAATAATCCTTATCCTTACCAATATAAAGCTTTAACTGTCTGTCAGTCTGTTCCGCCATAACATCTAAACCACTCAATCGATTTCAATGATACTTTACTTACTATATATCATCCGGCCCAAGACAGGCTTGATTCAAGCTTAATTCGAGTTGAGCCAGGCTTTTATGCTAAGCTTGAGCCAAGTTTAGGCTAGGGTTAGTAGAGGCTTAGACCAGGCTTGATCAGGACTTAAAAATGATTGAATTATATATGTAATTTTGAGACAAATTTAAGGTTTAGGTTTAGATCTCTTACGATCTACAATTTTCTAATTATATAAAAAAAGCCAAACGAATTATAAGTACCTATGTACTACATCAGACACGTATAGTTTTAGCTCATATAATTTAGAAATTTCAGCAAATATGTTTGATTAACTGATCAAATTGGAGCCATAAATGAGAATCAGATGAAAGCATCCACTACCCCTGTCTTCTGTAGAATGACTCTTTAATTAACAATAATTATTTAGACTAAATCCAGGTACACTGTTTATAATTAGTCTCCAATTTTCAGTACAGACAATCTCTAATTCTGAGCTCATATGTCTGTCAAATCTGGCAATCTCTCCTTCATCACGTTCATTAAATGCATCACAATCAGATTTTCCTTTGCTAATGGAATAGAAGTTATAAATTACCTCTCCCATTTAGCCCGAAAATGTTGCAAAGTTAAGGCCAAATGAAAAGGAGTCATAGTCATTGAAGGGATCCATCAAAACCAATAGACAACTATAGAAGAAGTTCTATGTATATGCTCTCTTATCGCGGAGTGTTGAACTGATGCAGCGTAGCATCAATCACAGTTTCATGCCGTGGCAAGGGTTTAATATCATAAAATTGATGAATCCCCCCCCTCCACCCGATGAGGATTCTTCCCGAAAAGTTACGAGGACGTTGAGCAACTCATTCCAAAATTCCTTGTAAAAACTTTTATCTTTGACTAATGGCGAATCAGAAAGCGCGCACAACTTTGCCGCAACAGCAATTTGTCTATACGGAGGAACCCAATGCGAAACTTTTAATCTGTCGAGCATCTATCGATGTGGACCATTAATAATTTTTGCGAAAAATTGAAAAGGATGGGACAATGTGATTTTTGGTGGAATGAAAAATTTTTATTTTGATATCGACGCACATTTCAAAGAGAAATTTATTTCTCAGAATAGTCATGTTAATCAATTTTCCCATTAGAAATGCCAAAACCCAGTATTAGCTTCACAGTCAATCATACTTATGTACATTTTGTATATTTTCATTTCTTCAGTTGAGCTAACAATTTCGAATGGTAAAGTATCTTTAAACGAAAGACGATTGTGAACCCATTCTGCGGTATTTTCGATTTTTCGGGAAATTAATTCCGATTTCTGGGAACATTTTCTGAAAATGTATGATCAAGCTTTTTACTCACAAGGAAGGTATCCCGACGCGACGTGTCACCGCCGATTTTGCTGTGACTGAAATATGTTTTTCTACATCAAAAAGAGATATGGCCGATTATTTTTTCCTTCTTTAACGTCTTTATAAGTCGCCTTTCTAATAATTTGTAAAAAATTGTTTTTTAACTTTATATATAGGGCAATATTTTATGTATATGGGTAATTCTTTTACAAACCGAACACCTTTTTGACCGACATGTCTCCGCTTTGGCTGAAACTTTTTTTACGGATTCTATATCGAAAAATAAGAGATACGTGTCCGAGAATTTTTTTTTTTTGTTCCGCATATTTTCGATAATACTAGTGATCGAAAATGTGAGAATAATGGATTTTTTGGCTTGGAGACTCATTTTCAAAAATTTATAACTCTGGTTTTATTTGAGCCACAAACTTCTTTTTTTTTCATTTTAAATCTAAAGGACTGAGTTTTGAGAAAAAAATATTTTTAATAAAATTATTAACAACTTCATATTGTTATTAACAATTTAATTGTGTAAATCAATTTTTAACAATGGCCTCCACCTCGTAGCAAGCTTTTAGTACCTACTTTTATTGTATTCTCCATCAAATTTTACATAAAAAGCATGTTTTCAAATTATGGTACCTTTATTATTACTATTTTTAAAACATTAATTAATATAGCGCGACACGTCAAAAATAACGGTTTTTTGTTAATAAACATAAAATTATAGATCGGTTACATATAAAGGTTGTAGATAATGAAAAGATCTACAATACTTGTCTCAATTACTTTCAACATAACCTCAAACTTTTCGAATAAATTGAAAAAAATGTTAAAAATCACTTTTTCCAAATTTATTTGACACATTTTTTGCCTCATGTCGTTTCTTTTTTTTAAAATAAGTAATTATTATGTTCTTCTTAACAAATAATATTTATTAGCAACCAATACAATAAAAAAAAACATAAATTAATAATAAATGATAGAACATTATATTATCGCATAAAAAAAAATTTATTGTGGTTTCAATACTTATTATTGGTTAATATGTATTTCGATTGATGGTTAGTTGAGAAACATATTAAAAACACAAAAATTATATGTTAATTTCTTTTTTAATATTTTATAGTCTTTTTATCAATAAATAATGTTTCAAAAAGGGGATTATTAACATTTTTTGCGTTTTATTCGAAAAATTTGAGGTTATGTTGAAAAATAGTTGGGACAAAAATTGTAGGTCTTTTTATTATCTACACCTTTTATATGTAACTTTTTTTGATCCGAGTTATAGTTTTCTTTTTATTAACAAAAAACCGTTTTTTTGACGTGTCGCGCTATATTAATTAATGTTTTAAAAATAGTAATAATAAAGGTACCATATTTTGAAAACATGTTTTTTATGTAGAATATGACGGAGAATACAATAAAAGTACTAAAAGCTTGCTACGAGGTGGGGGCCATTGTTAAAAATTGATTTACACAATTAAATTGTTAATAACAATATGAATTTGTTAATAATTTTTATTAAAAATATTTTTTTCTCAAAACTCCGTCCTCTAGATTTTCAATTTTTATCAAAATCCGTACGGTTTGGAAAAGAATTACCCATATGAACCGCAAGGATTTATGACTCACATCAATATTTTGGTAATGTAAACATTGTTATTAAATGTTATACGTTGAGTATTAATTATATCAAGTATTTTGTATGTATTGATGTATGTTTTTTAAATTTATATTATTTCGCGTTCAACGCGTTTAGTGATAAGAATCTATACACATTTTTAAGAATTCTTTATAATATAAGGAACAAAAATAATTTTTTTTGATTGTTTTTAGTAAATTTATAAAAGGATTGTGCCTGGCGCCCTGACGCTAAACGCTAGCGACATAGTATATTTATACACCCTATGTTATTCAATCCTTACGGGGCCATTCACATCTTGACGTTGGGTGTAATATTCCCTCACATTATACCTGCCGAATCCTTTCATTCATACCTATATTAAGGAGGTCATGAAAAAGGTAATTCCTCCTTTTTGGGGCGTCCACCATATTGGATTTAGAATTTTACTTGCCAAACCTTTTCATTTGATACTCATGTTAAGAGGATTGTAAAGAAAAAAAGCAGAAAATAATTATTTAAATAAAAAATATTGTTTTTAAACTAACTAAAAAATATAAAATAAGTTTTCCTAGATCCATAAAGATTTACAACCCTTTACAGATTCCGAACCTCACACAGATTGTCCTTATACACGTGCGCAAAATTTCAAAGTTCTAACTTATTTCGAACTATTCAAAATTTTTGTTGCAAGATTTTTCCCAAAATTATTAAAAGACAATAATTAGAACATAAATATATTCTGGAAAATCAATCCTACTTGTAACAGTTTCTATTTTCAGTAGTCAAGGATGATAAGAAAGTAACAAAGTAAAATATAAATACGTTATTAAATATTATTTTTAGACAAATACGTTACAAACCTTTAAAACGAAATATTTCTCTAAATAAAATGGAATATTATACCCAGAAATTCCAGCTCCTTCCTCTATTGTGATATTCAGATTAGAACCTAAATGCCGAAAATTGTTGAATTCAACATTATAATGAAAAATTCCGTTCCCCATCATCCATGAGGCCGAGTAAATTTAATATATCAAACACGTGAGAAGTTGTTACGTCTGATACTCGATCTCAATGGTAATCATCCTCAAATTGCACAAAGAATCAAAATCTCATAAAGGATCCCTTCACATTTTGCGGGGTAAGGAGAAGGGGCTGTTGAGCTTTTGAAACCTTTGAAAATTCCCCAAGTGGCGCAATTCAATCCTTTTAACCCAAGACCCGTGTCGTCAACGTTATTCGTCAGGCTCACCCGAATGTAATGATAAACTACCTTTGTCGCAGGGATCTTCACTTCGAGAGGTGCATTAAAAAGTTGAGAATATGTTTCACTAAAGGTCGCTTAGCAGGTACCATAATTCCCCCCCAATCCCTCCCGCTCTTCCTGCAACCCCAACAGGTAACTTATCATCCCGAGTACCTTATTCAGGGACTTCCGAAGCGCTTAATAATTCAAAGGAGTCACCCTGTGAAACGACGGCTTAGCAACAGCTGGAAAAAGTTCTGTGTAACCAGTAACCACTGCTGCCCGTCGCCTCCTTAATTTGACAACATTCGTCCTGGATCTAGGGACACATGTTCCTGGAGAAAGAGAACCAGGACCAGGAGGATCATGACTAAACCGGGCTCCAGATGGATCGGTTACTTGATTCCTTCAATTCACGAACGAATTTTAATGATTTTATCTGTTGTAAGGGTGTCTCTAGGGCTTCTCAAGCATGTTTTTGCTGCAATTTTACCGCGTTGCCCATGAGTGCCACATGCGAGGACTGAATTTTAAAGCAACCCATGCTTACCCCCTGCTGCTTGAATTTTCTTGTTATGGAAACCCAATAAGAATGGTTGTGGAGTCCTGGGGCTGCATGCTGGGGCCGAGTGTGCATTGTACGCAGGAATAGTGTCGATGGATTTCATTCACTCGGAGCGTGAAACCCTTTGAGACGGGGCTTAGTTAAAAAAAAAAAAGAGATACCTTTGTTTTGATGCACCCACCTTTAGTAGGGCTCGTGTACACTCACCTTTGTGTGCCAGGACTCTAGCAAGCATCGAACTAATAGAACACTTCCTGGTTCTTTTCTTCTTTCCACAGGAGCCCAGTGGAGCTCCAAGAACTTCCGCACTTTATCCCGGGTGAAGCAGTTCTTCTCCTGACTCCATTCTGTTCGGATTGAATTGTAAACAGCTTGAGGTCCAGACTAATTGAGAGCGTCATCCTTCAAGGACACATGGAGCGTAATTGGATTGAATTGTGACAAACAACACGGCTGCAGTCGAAGACAACAACAATAAGAAGAAGAGAAAAGTATACTTCAGCCGTTTTTGTATCCAATTGAGGCAAATCTAGAAAATGCTCCCGGATTGGCGGACATCTTGGGGAAGTTGAATAACTTTGATCCCTACCCCTGCTCCCGGCAGACGACATCGACATCCTGACGCAATCAATTTTACGACTCTTTTATATCTCGTAAGTATCATGATGAGTCGTAGTCACGTTTATTGCGGCGTCGAACAAATAATTGTCGAGATGAACCCAAGACCGGGGAATTGAATATCTTCATGACGCTATAAGCTTAATCACCACGATAAGCAAGATTGGGGATAAATAGATAAAATAAATGCGAAAAGACATTGAAATTAATTTTTCCAAGGGAATTCCCTTTTGGTTTTACTTTAAGGGGGGGAAAATGGAAAATTTTATCTATCCTCAGCACGGTGGTCTTGAAGCATCGACAGGTTTGACAAAATGTTTACAAAACTCAGACGTTTCGAGCTTTTTCAGCAGTTACTGAAGAGTTTTTTTAGTTGCATATTGTGTGGGGGTAGTTTTCACCCCCTTTGAGGGTGTCACTGGTGTTACTTGAGTGCTTACTTACGAGTTATAAAAGTGCGCGATTTTAGCCAAACGTAGTATCCATACAAATGGACTTCATGTTAGATTTAATGTTTTTCCCTGGTTTTTTCGTGTCACTTGAAGTCTGGGGTTGTTTCTCGCAATCCTATAGGGGTGGTTTTCGAGTATTACGTCAAATCTACTGCAGTTTCTTGTCACTTTGACAAAACTTAGACATTGCAAGCTTTTGCATCGGCCATTGTTGTTTTTGATCAGTTAAGTAAAATATGGGGGTAGTTTTAGTTCGGGATTATATTAAGGGGACCCAGCGGTCTAGCACCCGAAAATTTGAGGTATTTTTAGAATTTTTTTAAAGGTTAAATTAATGAACAACGATATTGAAACTTTTTAGATATATCATAGTAATCATGCTGCATACAAAAACATTTTTTAGGAAATTAAAAAAAAAGTTAATTATGTTAAAAATGGCACTAAATAAGACTCTCTATTTATCTGAAAACTAGAAACTAAGAAAATTATTAATCAGTAGTGTTATGAACCTCTTTGGGAGGGAAAAGCAAAAGGTACAATCGAATGATACTATAAATCACATCATACTTTTTTATTTGATTTTTGTCAACAAAATTAACCCGTTCGCTACCAGGACCTCCCGGGAGGAAACCGCCACCACAGCCCAAGACTTTTTTCATGATTATATGAAACCAATTGGAATAAATTTAACGTATGTGTATTTAGAACAATTTAAAAAAACAAAAATAAACATTCTCTCAAAATGACACAAATATGTGACGCTAGGCTATGGATAAAAACTTAAAAGTATTGCCCAATACACAACATGTTTAAACATGCCTTAGTAAATTGACTAAAAACATCTGTCACACATATGTGACGTCGGGCTGTAGTAAGAAACTGATGTGTCACATATGTGTGACGGTTCGTAGCGAACGGGTTAAGTAAGTTAAATTAAATGAAAAGCATCTAATATTTGGGTACGTTCTCTCAATAGTTTGTAATTACCCAGTATGTGAAGATATTGTAGGATATATTACAAGTAACCTTAGGTTTTTCTAAAAGCGATACAAAATATTGATCCTGAATTCAATAAATTATGTAAAGCTTCCATTTGTGAAATGAAGTAAATGTATGTAACAAAGAAAACATTTGACCGAACAGTTGAAATCGAAAGCTTGTCTTTTCATATGAAACATCCTTCACTTCTTTTTCCTTAACTGAGTTACTTTAGTTTCTATAAGGACTTTTTATGTTTGACACTAATTTTATTTTATTTGAAGAAAGTCAGTTGCAGTTCAAATACCTAAATACTACAAAGTAAGAGTAAGAAATTAAGCTTAAATATCTTGACGATATGGAGAACTTCGAAAACTCGTTTTGAACATTATTTCCAGCTCTCATATCTATTACAAATCGTTTAGCTAAGGAACACCAAGAATTTCATAGTTGCAGTACTTGACATATTTCATAAATTCAAAAACAGATGGCCCATCTTTTCTGGACGTTGTTCCCCCCTAGTTATAGATAGCCATCCAGGCTGGCCAGATGAGACCATGCATAACAAAAGGATCCTGTGCAGGGCTGGACATCGGGACTATACTATACTACATATATAGCTTCTCAGATACCGACCCTATCCAGACAGAGGCAGGCACTTTGAAACCGCCCCGAAAACTTGGCTCCAATCTACCGTAATGGCTCCTCGGCTAATACCCATCTCAAATAAATTTCGCTGGGAATGAATTTATCGACGGAGCCAGCCAAAACTTCAGTTAATATTAATCATCTTCCGCTCATATATGTACACATCCGGACATAAACCACAATTCCGTCCCATATCTCTCTTATCTTCGTGCAGGAGGATGTGAGTGTGTGGGAGCCTCCTGAACACACTCTTACACTCATATATACCGAGGTACTTCAGGGAGCCCGACAATACCAAATTTTGGTGGATGTGCCAAGCTCTAAGTGCATTTCATCCCGGAATGGAAAACTTTTCCGAGTTCTCCAAATTTAATGACATCGGTTGCCCTTTCCAGACGAGGCGTGGGATAATCCTCTGTGCCGTGGCAGACCTCCAGAACCACTGGTAGTACCATTGGCACCTTAAGGTGCTCTGGAGTATAAAGGAACACCTAACCTCATTCCTGTGGCCACATCTTCATTCACCTACATAGATATCTTTAGGGATACTGCAAAATTCTTACAACTATCGCCTGACCGCAGCGCATCTTAAAGTTTCAGTGGTATAAACTTCGATTGCTAATCGAAAGTCGCACTTTCGAGGGAGTATAAGATGTTTAAAAAAGAGAAATTTATCCCTAAAATCTAGAAACTTCCCTCTACTCCTTTTAAGGGGCAATTGTTAGCCTTTCGCTGCCGCAGAACGTACCAAGTGCAAAACGATTAATTATTTGAGATGTTCGGCTGGTTATATCCAAAAGATATCCGAAGTGGTCTAAGTGCGGTCCTCGAACAGGATGTGCACTTGAAGGAATCCCGAGTTTCGAAACCGTAGCGAGAAGGAGCAGAGAAAGATATATGTATATAAGAAAAAAAGGGGCAAAATTCCTTTTCAGAAATCTCAAAGTTGCCGAACATTTTCTTGTTAGGGTGTGAAGGGTGCCGATATGGACTGTAGCCATAGAGAAAAAGCTTCCGGGCACTGTGTAATTTATAGCCTCCGTGTCGAACGGGGATTAGGCGAGGGTTAGGATGATTTCGGGATTATTCTCTGCCGTTCTAATTAAAGGAAGATCGCCTGGGACTTAGGGCTGGAAGAAAGGAGAAGCTATATACCCTACATACATATAGCTAGAAGTCGGTAGAGGGCTAATAGTGTACGGCACGAAAAAGTAAATTAATTCCATCGAGATTTATTCATACAAAAACTGTTGAAGCGCCTGTCGGAGCGAAATTAATTTCGCCTCCACTCAGGTGTTCGCCAACACGTCGCTCGTGCGAGTATGAAACAACACCACGTTCAATTAAATGGCGCTAATGAAAAGCAAACGAATCCACAGGACCCTCCAGACCCCGCCTGAAGGATTCCGCCGTTGTTCATGCCGCCAAAACAAACTTACGAGCACCGAATGAAATTAATTCTCCCTACCTCGAAAACCCTAAGTCCTTCTTACCGCTTTTCTACCATACCGTCTTTTCAACATACCATACACTTTCCGCCACACCACTTTTCCATCATACCGCCTTTGACTCACCACCCACCTCACTCTTCTTCTATATCTATAAGTTCCGATCTTTCTGTCGGCGGCTTACCCTTGAATTGTCTTAATGAATTTTGTTGTGTTAGCAATTTCGGGAGCAACAACTCCATCTAGCTGCGAAGGGTGCATCACTGGCAGCATTGCCTTTCCCTTCCCCTCCCTCTTCCTCGTCCTCTCTCCTTGTTTGCTGAAGTACTAATGAGGAGCCCGGGTATATGTTCGCCCAGCAATTCTACACTCCACCGGGACGAACGCCACAATAGAAATTATTACGCTCCTCGTCTAAGCTATACCTACATACGTTTCCTTATTTTTGGGGAAAGATATGTTCCATACCCGGGTTTCACGGGTTCATGTGCTGCGGGGCATCTCACGGGCGGTAGCGCACGGAAAATCCACTGAGAACCGAGAAAGCTATTCAATTGGCAAATTAATTTCGCAAACAACTTTGCCTTGCACCTTTGCCAGTTGTATGTATTCCCCGCCGCCCGCCGCCGCCCGCCGCCGCCCGCCGCCCGCCGCCGCCCGCCGCCGCTTGTGCCATCTCCAGCACTGCCGCACGCCCTTTCCCTAAAATTAACTGATTTTGAAAGCAGGAATTTTCGACCGTGTGCCACTTGGATCCGGTCTTGGTCCTTTGTTCTTTGTGAAAGTGGTTTTGATAGGTGAAAGTTTTGTATGCAGAAGCTATGGTTTGCTTTATATTGAATTCAATATTGGATTATTCGGAATCAGCGATATTCTTGAAGAGAAAGGGGCGATACTACAATCAATGTTTTGTATTTTTTCAAGTGATGCACGTTTACTATATTAGAAATTTACGAGTACTTCGCAGTGGTTCGCAAAGGACTTTTTTTTTATTACTGTCAATTTAATTTCAAATTCAAAGACGGAAAAAAGGAGTGTTTTTGAAAAATGAATAATTAATTTCTGAGCAAAGGTATATAACTAATATAATTTTGAAAAAATTTTTTTACTTTGATTTCAACACGAAATAGGTGTCACTATAATAATTAATTGAATTGAATAACTTATAAATTTTAAATACAATGAAAATTGGAAACAATGGATTTGATTAAGATTGGATTAAGTGTAAATGATCATAAAGACTATTTTACTTAACACGAATATAGAAAAATAGCCTTTATGAGCACTTGGACTTGGGCCACTTGGGGCATACTTTTAAAAAACTTGTAAGTCCAGAAAGATACCAAAATTATAGAAGTTGAAGTGAAAACCTATGTTAGGAGGAGGATTTTCAATAGGGTTTTCTCTAAATTACAATTATTTATGCAGTGTGTACGATAATTTGAACTTATTTCGAGTGAAATTTTGCACACATGTTCTTAAATATTATTAACATTTCACAATTAGATACGAAGTTTATTCTTTTTTATTAGTTGTTCAATTCAATTTTTATAAATAAATAGAATATTTTTCTTCCCTAGCATATGGTAAGGCAGTATGGATAAACAATTTTCCATTATATTTGAAGACATTTTATTTCATTGTAAATTGCAAAACGAACTAAACTCTCGTGCAATGACCGATTTTATTTAAACCGAATTGTTTCAACCCTCGGATCATTATTACCGTCCAAAAAACCCATAACGATCTGGGAGACTCCCAACATTCGGAGAAAATGTGAAAAGTTTTCACAGCCACGCCACACCGCCGACGGCGGCTTCCACAAGTTGTGGAGATATTCAACATTTGAAATGGTCAGTTTATTGCGCCCCGTGGCCATTACGTTGCGCGATCCCGACATCTCTGCAGGATTATTGAAATGCGGCGGGACGATAAGGTTTTAAGTGCGTGAGAAAGAAATTTGTGAGATATGGCGGTAGATAGGGCTCGTTTGGGATTTTTAGGGTATCTCCAGCTTATTTCGAAACAACATACAGCATCATGCAAAAGGTACATATGTGTATATATTTATGTGTTTCACAGATATGCATTCTCACGATAAAATATTTTATTTTAACCAGATTAAAAACTAACTGTCGTTGCACTACATCGGCACGCTTTCTAGACGGCGGCAGGAGGTTCAAAACCACCCACAATTCGCTCGAAGCCTCTTTTGGCAAAAATTTCTTGAGTGACTTTAAAAATTCTAATTACTTCACCTTGATTTCGAAAATTCAGCATATTGAAACTCAATCTTACGATTCAAGAACTTAAAGCAAAATCTGGAAAAAATCAGAAATAGGATTTTGAGGTTTCTGAATAAAAATTGGGCATTTACTAAATCGTACAAAGTCTCCTGAAAGTCCTATTTTTGATTATTTCCAGATTTTCATTTTTGCTTTAAGTTCTTGGATTGTAAGATTGAAGTTTTAATATGCTGAATTTTTGAAATCAAAGTGAAGTATTTTGAATTTTTAAAATCACCCAAGAAATTTTTGGCAAAAAGGGTTTCGAGCGTCGCTTCGTTTCCTCCTCGCGGGTATCCTCCAACAAGAATTTTCAAATTTCGTTGAAAATTATGACCTGTGGGTGATTTTGAACTAATTTAGCAACATATGCCCAATGTGCGGCTGTATGACAGCTGTTCACGCTCCGTAGAGTTTTTGAAAATATTAAACGGATTTTGCGGAGTAGAAATAATTTGTTAAACATTTTAATGGCTGAACTTGAAGTTTCCCCATTAATAGATATCCAAATTCCGAAAACAAATTAAAAACCCTATTGCAGGAAGATTTTTTCAAATCTTTTTGAATTGTAAAAATACTTAACTTGTATAGTGTTAAATTTGCGTTTAAGTTTTTTAAAGTTTTATTTTCGTCTATGCCATGCCATTCAAGTTTACACAACGTTACTATTTGCTTTTTAAAACGACATGAGGAACTAGCTCTTAAAGCATTGTAACTTTTTATAAAGAAAGGTCAATTCAATTCAATCACAATGAAAAAGCTTGCTATATTTATAATATGTTAGAAAGTTGCTTCAAACAAGCAAATAAAACGCAACAGCGCAAGGAAATATTTCCTTGAAATAAAAGAAGCAATTCTTAAAACACAGAAGAAAATCCAATTTCTTATTGAAAGAAAGAAAATGGATGAAAAATCTCAAAGGAAGATTTTTCTTCTTTACTTCTTTTTTTTTCTCGACAGTATTCAATTTTAGAATATATATTTGGTTAGACTTACGAGATCGAACTTCTAAATCTTTTGAATTCTAAAATCCAATATCTAACGAATACGAATTTAATTTTATTTTCTTACTTTGAAAGATTTATCTCAAATGAAGAACATTTTGCTTAAATGAAAAACTTGTTGCTTCAATTTATGTTTTATCAATTTGTCTTAAACTTTAAAGATATATAATTATTACGTTCTGTGTATACTGAAAATATTTTTCTTATTTCTAGGCTTTAGGAAACTACTGGTATCAAAGTAGCCTTTAATAAATTGTTTTTTATTAAGTAACACCAATGAATCAGAAAGTTAAATCAAATTTCCAATGAGCCTTATTATATGAAGGATTCTCACAAATATTTATCGGGAAATTGGTAATTGCAAATAGCCTTCCTTCAGTTCCAGGAAAATTGCTTTTCTGCAAGAAAACATTTCACTTCGGGTCCAAAAAGATTTTTTCTCAAATAAAGAAGCCCAGAAAGAAATCGTAGAAATAGGGGAAGAAAATAAAAAAATAACAAGGAGCAAAAAAAGGGCATCCTTTAATGCAATAATCCAACTTTAGTGCCTTTGCAGTCCAACGAGAAGCACAATTTTTGCTCCGTCCTGTTTCCGTCTTCCAGGTTACATTTCTTTGTAGGTCCCAGCCATCACTTCGGGTCTGCTAAGACGATATTGTTTGGATGACAGCTTGTGACTGCACGTTATTTCACATTTGGGTAGTCGAGTGCACCTGGCTGCACCTGAAAAATCATAAAGGAGCCTCGAGAATGGAAAAGGGAACAGAACGGCTGGCCTAGGTATAGCAGTTGAATGGGTTTTTTCTTCGAAACCAGAATGAATTTTCCATCTTAAATTGACCCCGAAACAAAAGGAAAAAAGGACTGCAGACGAAGGGAAAACATAAAACCAGCGGTCATAGTAGCATAAGAAATAACGAAGGCTCCATGGCTCCAACATTTTGTTGGATATATCTTGAATGGATTGCGCTTTTATCTTTTCGGGTGTAGATTGGGTTTCTCTCGTCGCAATTCCCTTGAACTCCAATAACCCTTCTCTACGAAATATACCATCGAAACCCCTCCGTCACTCCCCTTTACCGAGAGCTCTTACGACCCTCCTGCCCACTCTTCGATCACTCCATTTTTCGAGTGAGGTATGTAAAAACCAAAAAAACGTCAGAACGTTAGTGTATCGACTAAAGGGCTTTTCCCAAATTGATTTTATGATGCTGAAGACTTTCGTTATGATGTTGATAAATTACTCTGGCAATTTATTCAGTCCCGCCCCCATCCCGGTGCCTAGTTCTTCTTTCGACCCTTCGTATATATGCTCCCCAATTCCCCCTACATTTTGTTTTTCCCTTTTTTTTTGTGCTTTTGATGACGCGTATTTTTCGGCACGTCATCCCTTTGCCTTTCTTGCTTTTTGCCAAACCACTTTGGGAAGTTTTGGGGCTGATCGAAGACGATTCTCAGGGAAATTGCCTCCAAAAAGTAGCTCATTGGATTTTCTACAACTTGACGGTTGGCGTTTTTCACTGTTTTTCACTGTTTTTCTGCAATACATAAATATATATATATACATATATTTTTTATCAGTATATTTTCAATGGGTTTCATCAAAAGTTTTAAGTGTCAATCAGTTTAAAAAAAAAAATAGAGTCGAAAGGTAGAACAGAACATGTGTAGTAGGGGATGTTTACTGCCCTAGAAATTCAGCAAAAGACCTGATTTATAGTCCATGGCAGGCTTTTGGAGCAATTCTCTCTGTTCTCTATTCACCACCGAAGGACATTAACACGAAATTAAATTAATCGCAATCGCTGCAGCATCGCCTGATGCAACAAAATGTTCATTTTAACATTAAAGCACCAAAATACGAGGCTTAGTGAGAGCAATTGCGTATTTATTTATATCCCCATTCTATCGCTAATCGCACATCCGTAAATGCTTTATAGCTGCATTTGCAATTATCGTGTGAGCGATATTCAAATGAACTCTTATGCAAGCATTAACGACCCTGTTCTGTATACATATATTAAAAAAAGCGTATTGTACCATTAACGAAAAAGTTATGTCTATCTAAATAGCAAATTTATTTTTAAGCCTATAAATTCATTTTGGCCAATACGGATTGTTTCGAATTAAATTAACCCTTAAAAAGTTAGGCTTTATATATAAATACAAATAGGTGGAAATAATATCGTGTTCACTTTGTATAACTGGTATATAGCAATGACTTATTAAGGAAGTTATATTCCATAAAGCATGAAATTTTAAGACAATTTGTGCACAGCCCTGCAAATTAGAAAACATTGGACGTTTCTAGAAAGTCTATAGTAAGTATAGAAAAGGCAGTGAGCCCTTGCATTTTACTGCAGTAAATTACAAAAACTTGCTGACAGATGACTAGTAATCTGGCCCTCAAAATCGTAAAGTCCTTTTTCTGAATGATAATGCAAGGCCACATATTGCAATTATAATAAGACAAAAACTTTTAGAACTGGGCTAGTATATTTTGTCCAATATATATCGACCGATTTTCACCCTGAGCAATGTTTTTCAGATTAAAATTTTTAATAACCAGGATGAGATAAGAAACTTCTTAAATTTTTTATATTGACTGTTTTAACTCACTGTCACCGAACTTCTACACAGATGAGATTAAGAGTCAGCCAGATCATTGGTAGATGGTCATAGATTGTGATGGAGGTTATTTTACTGAATAAACTCTTTTGCGAAACATTAAACAGGTCTTTTAAATGTTGCCTTGAAAACGGCAAGGACTTTCCGATCTATTTTCAAATTTATATGATAACGTGCCTCCTGGGCTCTAGAATTTTGTTGGTTTTATTTTGGCGACTTTGGGTAACTTATACCTGCTCTTTCATTGCTATGCTTTAGATACCTAATGTTTTATGCAAAAGGTAGACAATATCTGAGGCTGGGCGGCAGCTCTCCTAAAGATACCTCCACCTGGAGATAGTAGTTAGAATGGAATAATAAAGACGCTACAACAGAGTCTGCAGTAAAGGACTGGGAAATTAAAAGGCAATTTCGGGCGAGTCCTTGCAGAGGACAATTTGTCGTAATTCGCCTGACATCCAAAAGTAAACAGAGATGAGTCAAATTGAGTGCGTCCAAAAACCCAATTCCACCGTCCGAATTTCGAAGTTAACTTCTCGAAGCGTTTCCTCAGCCGTCCTCCATCCATCCATCCATCCATCCGTCCATCCGTTCGTCTTTTGTGCGAGGGCTTCTGAAGTAGTCGAGCGAAGGAATCAATTTTGTCACTGGTCTTTGAGCACCCTTTCTCTAATTAATTGATGCAATCCCGAAAATCCCACCGGGAACGGGTTCTTATCCATTACAACGCAACTTAGAGGTGCTATAGCTAGTTTCTGGGGGGCGGGTGTGGGGGCGTGATAAGAAAATTAAATTTCACCAGGAAAATCCTTTATTTTGCCTGAAAAGCAGCGAAGTCAGGGTTCCATGCTAAGGACCGGGATGGCCACGCGCTGCTTCCTGCAGCCTGTTGAGGAGCAGGGAGCACAAAGGGACTCCGCCACGATCGTTCTTCATGTTCGCAATTAAACGGTCCAACTGGGCGGAAAGCACCAGTCTCATTACGCTTTTAATTGAAAACGTAAAATAACAAAGTAAAGACGACTAAATGACTAACCTGAAGCGCTTCCCTGGGTGTCGTCGGTGTCTCACGACGCCCTGCTCTCCCTTCCTCGCCCCCAGCCAATGACTCCTGCTGGATTCGAGCGCTTCCCTTCCCCCGTCTTGGTTCATTTGAATTATCGCGAAGCAATCCAAAGGGAAAATTTGAAGTCGTAAATTTCCGTCACGAAATGTTTACATTCGCATCTCGCCTCCTACGGGAGAATCTTCTATAATTTTATTGCATCAATTCCCGGACTTTCGGCTCGGCAATTTTGGCGTCCCACTCCGCTTGTCTGTCCGTGTGTCTGTCTTTTCTTCCGAAATATTAGCGATAGCAAATCACTCCAGACCTTGCGGAGGTCCTTCGACGTCTTTAATTATTCCATCAGAACATCGTTGTCGCGCCCGGGGCACTGGTGCGGTTCGGTGCACCCTTGCAGTTCTCGATTGCACTCGGGGATCTTCGCCCATCAGTTGAAATCTGTTTAGGGTTCTTTCAGATGCGTGCACGGGAGCCTGCATCTGTCACGTCGCCTCGAGGGCTCCGAAATGAGCCGCGATGCAGGTTAGCGCTACAATGAGTATAGTAGTCCCCGGACTCATTTACCCGCAATCAGGCACAGGTGCTGAACTAATGTACGACGTTGCTTGGCTTTGATAAAATGATGACGACGGGAAAAGATGAGTGGATAATTACAGATTCATCGCCGCTAGCTGCGAAATTAGCAGAGAGTGGGCTGCACGTTTTCGGGTGTATAAATTATCCGTTTGATGAAAAGGCGTAGTTCAAAAGTTTCAAATTAATGCCTTTCGGATTGAAAATAAATAATGGCTGTCCTAATTAGAAGAGTTGTTATTCAATAATTTATAAAATCATTAGTTTCACTCGTCATTGCGTAAATACTTATTAATCAAACACTTCTCAAATGCTCTAGTTTGGCACCCATAATTTCCAAATTGTGACAGAAAATTCCTATGAACTGATCTTCGAGAGATTCGAAAAAATAGCACTAAGACCCTTTGTATTAATTGCACAGGTCAACATTTTATCTAGGCTTGTGCACGGGAATCGAAGATGGTATCCTAGGGTTTTTGGGGTCGCTGATTACGATGAGTGGGTCGGTTAGGCTCCATTACGTCAAGTTCAAGGTCATTTGAAGGTCAAACGGTGAAAAAACCTTCCAATCCAAATAAAAAAACTGAACAATTTCAATCTGCGAAATGCACAATTATGCCACAGAACTAGAATACCTGTCTTAAGATGATCTTGAATGACCTCGAGGATGCATGCAAAGTAAAAATGAACACCGGATTCGGATTCAGCGACCTCAAAAACACGTCTATGAATTTTTTTCAGATTTTTAGAAGGTTTTTTTGACCGTTTGACCTTCAAATGACCTTGAAATGAGGTCGGCTGACCTCAGATTCAGATTCAGGGTCATCGAAAACATACCTATGAATTTTTTAAGATTTTTCGGATGGTACTTAGCATTTTTCTCAAAACCCCTTCAAATTACCTTGAATTACCTCGAGAATGCATGCAAAGTAAAAATAAACACCGGATTCGGATTCAGCGACCTCAAAAACATGTCCATTAATTTTTTCAGATTTTTGGAAGGTTTTTTGACCGTTTGACCTTCAAATGACTTTGAACTTGACGTGAAGGAGCCTAACCGACCCGCTCATCATAATCAGCGACCCCAAAAACCCTAGGATACCATCTTTGATTCCCGTGCACAAGCCTAGATAAAATGTTGACCTGTGTTATCAATGAAATCTCATCTCATTGGTCGCCACATTGAATACGTTATATTGTTTTTCTAAATGACAATAGCAAATTTAAAATAAGCGACTATAAATCCCATGAATAGCAATTTTATATCGCAATACTGGATCCGTTATCTTGAATTATAAAATTTTGATATAAACATAGTAGATTCGAAATCAAAGACTCCGAAATCCTTTTGGTACTTTTGAAATTTTGTCCCGCCATCTTGGGTTTTCGAATTTCGATAGCAAATTAGTTATAATTTTTTAACAAATTTTTTAATTAAAACCTTTCAAATTTCGAAAAAATTTGTATCGCCATATTAAATCCGCCATCTTGAATTTCCAAATTTTGATATTGGAATCGAGAACAGTGACCCCTAAGATGATTTTAGTATCAAAACTCGTTCAATATGAAAAATGCTGGTCGCCATATTGAGTCGGCTATTTCGAAATTCTGTGAATATTCTCGAAATCAACATCATAAAAAGCCCATAGGTACCAATTTTCATGACAATTACTAAATTAAATTTAAACTTCTCTCCGCGCAGTAAATGAACAAATTCAGGCAATTATCTGGTGTCGTGTCAGCACTAAAATTCGCATTAACTCTGTCCCAGGATCCAAGAGGATGAACCGAAACGTCCTGAAGGGCTGGAGCGATCGTACAACTATACACGATAGCTAATTCCGCCCTCAATCTCCAGAGATTTTGGTGCGTATTTGTTCGCTGTCCAATTGGCAAAAGTGTAAACGCCCCTGGTGCCATTTCGTTTTTCAGTGTGTTTGTTTTTGGGGTCCGTTTTATAGCCGGGCCTATAAACAAAATTGTCCACTTTATGATTTGGCAGGCCCAATTTTTGAGTGTCCTAGGGGGCAGAACTGGTCCGGTCCGATCCGGCCCGGTTCGGTTAGTCCTGCTCCTTTGGTATTTGGTAACACCGCAAGACCGGTCGGTCCGGTCAACCCGTCCGGTCCTTAGAACCAAAATCGTTCATCGGTCATCATTCTGTCGCCCAAAAAGAGCTAATCCAAGGCAGTTTCTATTGTTCCACGAATGACCCACCCCCGCTCTGTAGGCGCAGACAGCCGGTCGGGGTGGGGCAGAGGAAAGGGCTGCTTTGTGTAAATAAGACCACCGGATTGATGGAGCATGATGAGTGGAATGTAAAGGAAGCCGACGAGTGCCGCAGCCTCCGACCGGAGTCCGGTGGACCATGGTCTCTCTAGCATTGGAGATCCTTCCGCGCGGGGCTTTGAGGGCGGCAAAGTGCCTCTATTTAATCTTTTTATGGTCCTTAGTGTACATAACTGGGAGTCAGCGTGTAGTCGCAAAATGGTTTAGTGGACGTTTTGGGACTGCTAAGAGCCTTCTGCAGTCATGCTCGGGTGTTCATTGCCCAGAATAGGGCCATTTTCTGTGGACAGAATTACGTAAAAACAACAGGGGGCTATGCGGACTTTTTTTGGGGGGTGATGGCTAGAAATTGTTATTGGCTTCTTATTTCTATTTAGGCTTAAGGTAATTTTTTTTTTTTTGCAAAACTGCCTTATTTCGGATTTTCTGGTCGGCTCCACAAGGCGACTACGGCATTTTCGATAGTTCACTGAACATGCTCCCGCAGCTTAATGGGGAGAGGGGATTATCTGTGTAACATTCACAGAATTAATAAAAGAGAATTACGAGTTATTAAAAGGACTTAATCGGGGTTATTATAAATGAAAAATGAATCACTCACAAGCACCTGCAAAACAATGGCTGAATTTTCAAATCTTTCCCCACAGATCCCACCCCAGCTGCTTAAAGCCGGAGATTACAGGCACGAACCCAAAAGCGATCTTACTCAATTAAAATAAATCCATAAATCACGCGGAAAAAGAGAAAAAAATAACAACGATTTCCGTCATAAAATAAACGCCAGCCACCTTCACCTGTTAAATGTACTTTCGTTGATATCCTGGCCGCAATTATGCCGCCCGAGCGCACCATTTCGAATCACTTCATAACTCAGCTGGTGCCCGGCGCGCCGAACCGCCCCTAAAGGTGACACGGAAACCATAACACTTTGCATAATTGTCATACTTAAGGCACAGCGGTGGATTAATGGAAATTCTCAATTTGCTTGATACTTTAAGGCGAAAGTTGGGTAGGGGTGCCAGCGCAGTAATTTCTCACGAAAGGGTCATAAAACAGCGAAGTCTGGTCGCGATTGAAGGGAAGATATCGAAAGAATTTACGACGGAAAAAAAAACTGGCATAAACAAGATTCTTGAAATATTTTTCGTTGAAAAAAGTGAATACTTTACTTCGAAATCCATTAAAAAATTTTCCAAATTGTGAATGCTCAAATACTTCATTAAAACTGGGGTCTTTGATATAATTGTTAATAAAATAATATTCCATAACTAATCGGAAGGTTTCCTCTTTTCAATAAATTAACAAACTTTGAACATTTTGCAACAGTGTTTATTTCATAGAATTTTTAAAAAGAAACCAGCCGATGGTCCACTTTTTTGTTATTTTTTTTTTTACTATTTTCTAATTTCTGTTCTACTGAATTAATCGATTTGACAACTGCAATTGATTCGTTTGATAAGCACAAAATCGCAACAAATTATTCATTGAGCTCTTATGTGACTTACCCCCGAAAACGAGCTCTATGTGTCCCTGAGTTGTCCGGGCGAGGCCAGAGTCCGGTGGCGGGGAAGCCCCTCATTAATCTCGATTTACGAGGAATTATTAAAATTCGCTTAATTCCGTAAATAATAATTACTGAAAGTCCCGGCGACCATCACGCACGTAATAGCGGCTAATTTGGAAAGCGAAATTATCAAATCCAACTCCGACCGCGGGGACCTTTGACAGCTGGAGTTTAGGGCTAAAGGCTCCCCACCGTCCCCCCATTCAAGAGTATAAATTATTTTGGAAATCTGACACATCAGCTACCCACTCATTCGTCACAATGACAACATGTAGCAGCAACCTGTTCATTGCTCATCCCCTCTCTGGGACCCGTATCACAGAAGAGGAGTGGGGAGGGGGCACAATGAAGAGGATAAATTAAGTTCCCCCGTGCTTATTCATATTTATGGGAGTACACCCTGCGAAAATGATTGTGATCTGAGCGAAAAAAAAAGGAAGAAACGGAGCGCCCTATCTCCCTTTCGGCGGCATTAGCCTGGGCCCAGGACCTCCTCCAGGGTTCGGGACTTAATCCAGACGTGCAAGGACATTATGCCTCATACGCGCCGCCCTTTCGAACATCCTGGGTTCTCTGGGTCCTGGATATTCCCGGGAAGGTGATGGATAAATGGAGTATCCGCTTCCGAGGGCACTTGATACAGCACGAATCTCGTTATTTATTACGGGCGTGATACGTTTGTCCTGGAGCAATTTATTCCAAATAAATTAAGGAGGATGGCGCAAAATAACCCACTCACTCAGTCGGGAATTGTGGGATTAGGGGAGGAGATGGGCCCGGCCCCGGGACCAAATTGACTTTGTACCTGGGAGAAAAACTCATTTATATTTGCACTCTCTGGGGGATCGCAGCCGGAAAAGGGGTCATTTAGCGGTTACATTGCGGCCCTTTAACGTGTATGTCATACGATGTAACGTCATACTGTCGAGGGCCCATATATTTAGGTCGCATACTGTTATTCTACAGGCGGACATTTGTCAGCAACCTTTACCGGTGGACAGGGCTAATTGTGGCGGGCGGCGGTCTCCCTGTTTTTCCTGGCGAATGTACTTAAACTCATTCTGTGGTACAATGTTAAACAGGATGATACGAACCTGGCCTAAGGTCCGCGATTAATAAACTAACTTGGACATGGCAGCCGCCGGAGTGGGAGCTTGTTTTGTAGAAATGCGTGACCATTACGCAGAGGTTTTAATGAGAGCACATTTAAAGCGACGGGTCAGTTCTAGGGGAGTGGGAGGAGTTAGGAGGAGAGTTTTCGGAAAAACATCCCAATTCTTTTAATAAAACAGATATTTGTCCATTTCATAATTATTAAAGTTTATAGCTAAGACAAACAGGGTAACATGTTTTTTTTTTTTTTAAATTAATTGAATCTTATTCACGCAAAATGTTTTTTCAACTAGATTCAGCTGACTAGCTAGACTAACAAAATTCCAACTAGAGTTGATTTGCTAGGATTTCTAATTATAATTGTAATGAAAGTGCAGACAGTAGAATTATATTTACCTACTTTATAAACAATAGAATTCTATATTGTTGATAACTGAATAAGAAGTACTAGAATCCAATGAATTTATCGTAAATAGGTTTTTTATAACTAGATTAACATCCAAATTCACTGGGTTTCTAAAATCTTTACTAGAACATCTAGGTTTGTATACCATATATCCAGGATACCACCATTAATTGAAATCACTGACTTAAAAATCTTCTCATACCGATTTTTGTGGGCCATGTGTTCATTCTTGATTCCCGCTTGTAATGTGATTCTGAATCAAACACCTATAATTTCAGTGAATTCGAATAGAAAAGCAGGTAAGTATTCTGGAATTCAGTATTGGTACTAGATTTTGTCTTTTTCGCTAGATCAATTTATATATACCCAAAATTTTGTTTTCTCTAGGTCTTCAGTTAATTTTGGAAGAAGCTCAAAGAAGTACCTTTATTTCTACTGAGGAACACTAGAAATCTAGAATAACTCAGTATTAGATACAATCTAGTAAAATTTCACCAGAAAAAAATTTAGAGAGAAATCGAAAATTCAAGAATTCATATATTGTCTAAAAGTCGCCCAATTTCACCCATTCAAATCAATCAAGAGTGTAACGTTCTCTGTGTTACTGAATCTGTAAGCAGGGAAAGTGTTACTACTAGGGGTTAAAATTAAAAAACAAAGCCCTTTCATATGATGCCCTTCTTGACTTTGTAGATCCACTTTTGAATTACGATCCCCTATTTTGGAACCAATTTATTGGAAATATTAAAATATTTTCAAAATTTCTCTCCCTGAAACACAACCGGCTTCTTTCTAAACGTTATAATTTTTAAATGTTTCCCATTTTCATGATATTTTATAAATGCTTTTAGAAACGTTTTTAATAATTGTTAGGATAACAAAAAAAAAAAAAAAAAAAACAAAGAAGTAAGATCCGAAGGAGGAATCGAACGCGGGACCTTCGGCACATAAGACCGAACCTTAACCGTCTAGTCTAAATAGCGGCTCGACAAACGTTTCACATTTTTAACTCATAAGGCGCCTAGGAAATTTTGAATCGATTTTTCTCGGAATTTTCCGAGTAGTGCATCCTACTGCTTTAACCACGTGAGGTGCTACGGGTCCTCTTTCACCACAAAAAAATTCGGGCAAATCCCCCTCCCCACGGTGGCGCCGTCTCCTTGTAAAATCCCCCCGTTTAAAATTGTGTGGAGGCAAAATCGGATTATTTAGTGTATAGCGTTTGTAAAATATGAGAAAATTATAAATACGATAAAAAATATGAATGCTTCGAAAAAGTTGATACCTCATAAAGTTGAAGTTGTTTTATTTTGGTATTATTTACTGATTTTTAAAACTAATCTCCACCCTTCCGCCCGTTCTTGAGCTCCTATTCTGGGATCTGTGGATAACTCAAAGGATACCATAAAATCTCTAAAGTTTCCATCTATACATCCATCGACATACGAATATACCCCCGGGGGTGCGTGATGGGTATCATTACAGAACTACGAGCATCCCCTCCCCTCCTCGGTTGTTACCTGTACCCTCGAATACACCTGGAAGAGGGATGCGACCCCAGCAGTGATATAATTACCCAATTGTGTGCGGTTGCTCTAATGGAGGAACATCGTTTGATATTGCCTTGGGCATTCAGTCAGAACATAAATTTTTCAGAGGGAAGATCGTGAGCTGCACGGCAGACGGCAGCGGGGGTTCGGAAACAGGGCAGCATCAGGGGTAGCTGAGAACAGGAAGCGTCGATGGGAACACCTTCCTATAGGTGCCGTCACACGATAGCTAACTAGTTTGATACAACCTCCGATCCGGGCACGTTCGGGATCAGCTTCCACACCAAGAGGAAGCTCGGCGGTGTCTCCTGTTGTGGCTGTTCCCGGCCTCTGCTTCCCGATTTTTCGATTACATCTTTATGGGTGCACTGACGTGAAAACTGTTTTCTTGTGTACACACACCTTTTCTGTAGATGCTTATCTGTCCGTGAAATGATACTCAGATGTGTCTTTAATGATGCTCATTTGGGCCACGACTGGAGCGACTGGAGGAGGCCGTGATACTCCTCAGCCCCTCTTCTGCCCTCACCGGTAGTCATTCGGGCGCCGCTGGAACACAATCAACCGGAAAAAGAGTTTCTCTGCTGTGAAACTTTAAGTAGGGAACTGAGCTTAAAAGGAGGTGTCCCGAATCTTTCCAAGCTCTCTTGGCCCCCGAAGTCTTTCAACCTTTGCGGCAAATGACGGAGAAACTGGATTTTTCCCTGTGTGTTTATGGCTTTTTGATTGGTCGGGATATTTCATCCTGCCGAAATGGTTGGATTGTGCCCGGATTATGAACGCCAATTTCAGTTTTTTTACCTTCAATTTGGATTTTGGAGGATTTCCCGCTTATGAACAAGAGATGGATAGGATAGGAAATGTTTGATTATGGTTATGATGTGATTTTATATTGTATTAAAGAAAAATCAATAGTTCGTCATCGGCTTAAAACTTTAAGTGGAATATTATAATTTTAAGATCATTCTCAGTTTAACTGAAAATATTGTAATAATTAAATTCTAATAATTATCAATAGATAAACTAACCTTTTAGGTAATTCAACGCAGTCTTAGTAAGATTACATTTTATTATAGTTTCAAAATGCATGAGTCGATCTATTTCTTAGATATTAATTTCAATTTTCAACTTTATTGTGTGATTCGTAAACATGTATTTTAATATATGCAGGTCTCATAGTAACCAATGTGTTTCGAGGCCCTGATACCACATCTATCTCATAAGTAAGCTGTCATACTGCACAAAACTCAAAACAAGTTACCCGACTAGAATTTTGGTGTGGCATGTGGTCCTCGTGAGGCAAAATAATTGCTACCCGATTTTAAAATGTTTCATGAAAATTGGTACATAGGGGTAATGCAGAATGCTGATCTTAAATCCGCTGTCCAAATATGGCGTCCAAGATTTCTCGATTTCAACGAATTTTAATGAAAATTAAATACAATGATTATCTTGCTCTTTCAGAATCTGGCATTTGTTTTGAATAAAAACCTCAAGAACCCTATTATTTTTTGTGTTTTAAAAAAAAAAAAGTGCTAAATTTTTTGGTCTTTTTTCTTTTCAAAGTCGATTATCTCGATGTTGCCGCTATTGAATGATCATAAAATCAAGAGAAATTGTTGTCCGAATGTCTAAACTTTCTCAAACCATGATTTTGAAAGTTTTTTGTTGCTTTGGTTTTTTTTTTTGTTGCTTTTGGCCATTTTGTAGAGCAGTGTAATAAAAAACTTCGCGATGTTTTTGCACGAAAAACATCAACTTTACAAACAAATTTTATAGAACAGAAAATGCTTGAATGTAGCCAAAGAAAACGTGTGAATTTTTTCAAAATGTTGTAGGCTATTTTTTGTTTTTTTGGGTTTTGCCAATTTTTGAAATATCCAAAAATGTTCCAAAAAATTCTGAAAAAATTCACAAGTGTTTTTTGGCTAATTATAAGCAGTTTGTGTCCTGTAAAATTTATTTGTAAAATTGATCATTTTTTAATAAAAATATCACCAATTTTTTTAATATTTATTTATCTTTTATAGTTCATTTCAGTTTCTATTCCCTCGTTAGAAGGGATACAAATAAAGAATATTGGGACATTTTTCTGATTTTAATATACAGGATGAAAGCAGTTATTCAACCTCTTTTTCTCTAATTTGAAAAAGTTAACAACAAACTCATACGGAAATATATTTCGTCTTTAGTTTAACATTGTAGTGCACTGGAAGTTATTGCATCATTCTACACGAAGAAAATCAGTTCCCAACCAACCAAAAGTGGATTGAAGTTGCTGGATTATTCCTGCAACTGCCTGTAGATGGCTCTATCATGCCTTCAGGAAGTCCCGCAGAGTTGCTCTGCTCAGGAGCCCTACAGTCTAGCCCAAAACTCCGCCATGCCTCGGTCGAGCAATTTTTATTCAATTTTTGGAATAAGTAAAAGACTACTTAAGCCAATTTACCTCCTGTCGCAGCAGCAAATCAAAGGGCCACCCGAAGGTTCTGCGAATGACGCAACGGAATACCGGTGGCGGCGGCGGCGGGGCAGCCCTACCTGAACTGTTTCGTTACATTTATGACATCTCCTGAACCGCTACCGCTTCAGGTAGAATAAAAATGGAAAAAAAATATCAGTTGGGTGAACCCCCACTCCGTCCCCGTACACTTGAACTTTTCTCCGAAACAAGACACAGAAGAGGCTTAAGAACCCCACCGTTTCACCGTTATTCGCTCTCAAGCGCTGTGCACTTGAGAGCAGAAATTGAACTCCACACAATAATGCCCCCCGCTCGCTCCGCCCCCGCTCAACCCTACCGTTTCAGCTCATGTGAAATTGTTTTCCTTTCCGATTTGGCGCACCCTACTCCACCCCTAAAAACGCAATTCTGGTTAATGGAGGCTCCTTTGCATACATAACGCCCTTCCGTCGTACCCTTCTCTCCCCGCGTGTGCGGTTCCCCCCTTCCCAAAAAAAGATTAAATACCAACAGGAGTAGGTTGCGACGCGGCGGGGGTGAGTCGCAAATAGAAAAGTGGAAGTGAACTCCTTGCCACCTCGGAAAAACATCCGAAGAAAAACATTTTCATTGTGCGGTACTTACTTGGGTCGGAGGTTAAGGGTACACGGGGACCCTCTGCCCTTCCGCCTTTTCCCCCCACAACCACACCCTGTCTCCGCCTCGTCCCCGGGGTTCGGGGACCTACCCGCCCGGTGGTGGTGAAAACATGTTTTGCGCGCAAAGTAACAGCGGGAAAAACTTAATTATGACGAGAAATGTTTGTGTGTATCGAGTGGAAACGGTACATTCGCGCACCCACGAATAAAGTAATTATGTTACGAGGATCTTCTAATGAGTTATGGGCATCCGGCGGTGCATTGCTGCACTCAGGGGCGGAAACGACAGAACTAGAACTGCTTTTACCTTCCGTCGTCTCTAGGGGGATTTTTTAGGGCGGTCGTAAGTTACTCAGGTGAGCACTATTTAAACCGCGCCCTAGTGCAGCTGGAATTAAGGAGGAAACACCTTTTGCTGCACAGAAGAATAAAAAAAAAATTTAGAAAGTTTAAATATTATAAAAGATAATAGGTACATATAACGAAATATTTTTTAAATTTATATATTCCGGTCCGTAATGGTAGCTCACCCAGTTCTGGCATGAAAGAGGGGCAACCCGGGTGCTAAGGCCAAGAGGGCGCCGGGTGCTAGCGTGGTGCCTTGAACCGCGCATCAATGATTAAAAAAGAATAACGACGTGACAAAATAACACAAAAATGAAAGAAATAAAATTAAAAAAACAATTCTAAATCAATCTTATACATACACATACCTTTTTGGAAAGGTAATTAGATAGGCAAATTAAAAAAAATAATAAGTAGGTATGTTAATAACATGAATTTCGGAGAAAAGTGGGGGCGAAATGTGAAAAATCGTGAAATAAAAGTTAATTTTTTTAACTTCCAGGGGGGATTGTGGCCAAGGGGTTGAGGATAGGGGGGTGGTGTAAACTTTTTTGGA
Organism: Dysmachus trigonus; assembly: GCA_949715965.1. Lineage (NCBI taxonomy): Eukaryota > Metazoa > Arthropoda > Insecta > Diptera > Asilidae > Dysmachus > Dysmachus trigonus. The sequence continues at coordinate 3,678,762 of OX454323.1, read as the reverse complement.
AAGGGCTTCCAAATAGTGATTTTTTTAAATCAGTTTGGGGCCGCTGCGACGCGTAGAAAAAAAGATAAAAATACAAGAGCGGTTCCCATATAAGGCAAAATCCTGATTTACGAATCACCCTGTAACTGCCAAACGGTGCGAGATGCCCCCCCCACCCATACGATTTTTTGCTTGTCTCGGTCTGACCTTTCACCCCCTGCAGTATTGACCTCCCACCTCTGAACACCCTGTATATAAAACTTATAAAAGCTTGGGGCGTTACCATCTCAAAGCACTTATAGGTATAACTTATCATTAGCTGTCCACCTTAGTTAACAATTTTTTTACTCGTATTTATTTTATACATTTTAGTCTGGATTTACCTTATAGTTTATCGTATTCTACTCGTCAAACCGTTTTATTTGATATCCGTATCAAAGGGGTTGTAAAGAAAAGGGTAATCCGTTATCTTGGGATGTCCGCCATATTAGAGTTAGAACGCTGCTAGATATACTATATTGTACTGTAATGAGACTTACATCACTCTGTCAAATTTCATAAAAGTCGGATAACAGAAAGTGAGTTAAAATTCGAGTACAATAAATCGATAATTTATGTTGCTGTATGGTACTCGGCGCCATCCTGTTGAAATTACATCTTGCCATTAAGCTATTATGTAATTTATGCATATCAATATATCCAGCTACTTTCAAACAATTATACCAAATGCTTCCGTTTGATAAACTAGTTATTTTTCTTTACTGGTCGGGATGTGGAACACAAATAAATGAAATTGAGCCGAATACATTTACATCTTTCGGAATAAAATTTCCTGTTCTGATTTACCGGCATTTTGTTAATTATTTATCACGGACTGTGTACAAAATTCAATTTAGTTTAGTCTACTCTTCTGAATACTAAATCGAATTGCATTATCCACTTTCCTCCTTGATGTTTATTTTAGCACCTTATAAAGAGTTTATCAATAAATAGAAATCATCATTTTCGGTGGAAATGACTTGTTAATTCATATTTTGTACTAACATCAATAAATGTAAAACATTTTGTGTCAAATGAAAGTTACGTACATTATATTTTATTTGTATTTAAATACGATCATCTTTGAGGGATCAGAAAAAGATGATTTACATACTGGAAAAAATGGAAAACTTTTATTTGGAGCAGAAAATTCAATGAATGAAAAAGTAAGCACAAAACTCGAGTTTTCTTTCAAACATTTTTGATTTGACAATACGTATGAAATTTGTGGGGGTGTAAATAAATAAATATTTAAGCAAGAAATTTGTTTTGGAGGAAGAATTTGAACAAATGCAAATGAATTTGATTTATTCATAAATATTAAAGCTGCCCCAATAAAAATTTCATAAACAATTTCCGAGAACTTTGTGTAAACTTATAGGAAAACAAACCTGATTTGGAAGTAACTTTGTACAAGAAGTAAATTCCCTTTGGACAGGCTATCGGGGTTTTTTTTCCAGGAATCCTATTTCATCAGCGTTTGATTGAACATATTCGCCGTAGAAACCCAGGTGGCACCAAACAACATCGATCAAATCAGAAAATACTTTTTTTTTTCCTGGTCTGAGTAGCGATGTCGTAAACAGGCTGCGTGATGTTACGTGAGGCCTTCCTTAATAGGGAATTGATCAGAGGCGAGACAGGAAATCAATACTGACTTCTTTTTTTTCTATTTTGAAAAAATCAAACCCAATCGCATTCAGTCATGTGTGTCTTTATCGTTATTAACATATTTTGAGATTTCTTCGAAGTTCCGCAGTCCCGTGATGTGGAAAATTTATATTAGATTGGGTTTTTTTGGCTGACGTGTGGGACAAGCTTTTGCATAATATGTAAAATTATTGAATTCTGAAATCCTTACTTTCGCAAGGAAATTCTGAGAATCCTGAAGTCTTCCAATACTTGATTTTATATTGCAGAATTAATTGCAATTATTAGTTTTTCCTTAAGCAGTTAAAATATTTCAGTACGCAGATATTGAATTTGAAGTAACAATAAGGTTAGGTACATAACATTTCTAACAATTCTCAATTTGTTTGTTTTATTTAGGTTTCTATTAGTCTTTATTTCTTGTTTTATTTTTATTTTGTTGGATTTATGTAATTTAAATCTATAATACTACAAAAATAATAAAAATAGATTATATATATTATCACCAACGTTATTGTTTTGAATTCATTACGTGTGAAATTTCAAATTTTAACAACTGCTAAAATTTGAACTACATATGTATATTAAGTTATTAATGGTTATAAAGATTACGTGGAAAAGAATACTATCAAAATTCCATCAAATATATTTTAATGATGTATAAAATGATATCAAAGCATTAAATTTTAATTTTTTTTTCAATTACTAAATTAATTGTCGAATTAACAGCACAATAAAAAACAAAGATTGCATATATACTTCTTTGAGATAGCCTAAGACTACAGGGTGTCCCATAGGAATGTGTGAAAACTTATGAGCCACCATTTTTTAACAAATGGAGAGATCGGTAAAATGTAAATACTTTTTAATAAAGGACAGTCGTCATTTTTATTTCATGTCCATTTTATTATAAAAAAATTAAATCTATTTAATACAAACCATTAATTTAAAAATATAGTGAAAAACGTGAATTATTAATAATATATATTTATGAAATGTGAACCATCTACATAAAAGGTACGTACCTGCATTTCTTTGAATCTTCTGTCGCCGGAGAGAAGTACAAAGGGATGTTAGAGACCAAATCCTCTCTCATGCGAAAAAGAGGAGCCACGTTAAATATTTTTTTTTTGATTCAAGACGGAGCAGCAGCTCATCGCACACAAGAAGTATCATCAATAAATTTTATGGCGATCGAGTTATTGACCTAGGGTACCCACGCTTTGCTAGGGGAAAAGGAATAGAATAGCCACCTTACTCGGCAGATCTCATTCGATTTGATTTCTTTTTATGGGGCTACATTAAAGATCTCTGCTATGAAAATAACCAAAAAACAGTTGAGGATTTTATTAAAGACATTGGGAAGATCGTCAATGGCATTTCAAATGAAACGTTAGAACATGTTTTTAATAGTTTTAGAAAGCATATGGATATTTGTGGCAAATTAGATGGTTAAAATATCGAAAATATATATCACTAGTAACTAACGTTTTTCACTATATTTTTAAATTAATTGTTTTGTATTAAATAGATTTAATTTTTTTATAATAAAATGGAGATGAAATAAAAATGACGACTTTCCTTTATTAACAATTAAAATAAATAGTATAAAGGCAAATTGTGAAACAATTGTTCATCCAGATTTTTCAAATTTTTCCTTTATTCTGTTTATTTTAATTATTTCTTAGACCAAGTTTTCTATAAGTTTCTTTCTTATTAATTTAATATCCCAATATTTTAACAGATTGAGAAAAGATCTATACGAAATCAAATATATTCAACATTATCTTTCAAACATGATTAATTGAACTACTCCTTGTCTTTGTAGCCAAAATTTACAAAAGAAGTCGTATATAGTATTTCGTAAATTAATATTTTTATTTCTGAACTTTTATAGATCGCTAGAAAAAACTATAAAAAAAAATCACCTAAACGATCTAGGGTGAAATATTTTGTATGGACATTTATTTATTTTGTAACCAGCTAAGGCTACCTAAGATTTGGTAAGTCATCTAAAATAGATTTGTTGATCTGTCCCAGAATTTAGCAAAATGTATAGATAAATTTTAGGTAAAAAGCTTTCAGCTTTTTTTGGAAATTTGGAAAAGTATTTGGGTAAATGGTCCAAATTTTGTTGTTAACTGTGGGATAAATATTGCGTAGGCTTGTTGTTTATCCTTGTAAAATTAGAAAAGTACTGGCCTATTCCCATCGATAATAAATGCAAAAGCAGTTTTATTCACATACAATAAATAAATAAATGAAAAAGTGAAGTTCGTTGATTTGTAAAATTTTTAAACCTGCATAAAAATATTTTTTTATTTGGAGATTTATATTTTGTTTATGAGAAATTAAAATTTTTATGAAAATAAATTTTTCTGCTTATTTATATTTTTATTTTGCTACCTATTTTGTGACCTCTCAGAAAATGGGACAGCTTTAACTTTTGATATTGTCTATTCAGAAACATAATAATTTTGGAAGTATGGTATATTTATTTTTTTTCATGTTCGCTGTTAAATTAAATTCAAGTTTTTTTATTTTTTTAAGAATTACCTAATTGCAGCTATTTCATACATAATTTAAGTTTTTAATTTTTTTCCCGGCAATAGAGAATAGCAGTATAAAGTCGATTGAATATTTCAAATCTGTATTTGAAAACAACAAAGATATACATATATGTATATTAGACATAAGTTGATAATATATACAAATTATTTAATAAATTTACGTATCATCTTTGAAAATTTCTCTTATTTGGAGTAAAACATACAAGATGCTCGTTAGTTCACCTAAGCTTCTTTTATATGATTGACCTAATAATTTTCGATAGTTTATTGAAGGTTTTAATTAATTTACCTTACCTTCTAGCATAATATTGGCTATTGCTCTGGTATTTTTAGGTAATTTGCTGAAATTCTTGCATAAAAATGTTTTTAGATAACACTGGCCAACAAATTCAATGTATCTTTCTGTTTCCGAACGAGTACCATATCATTTATATAGGATTTTTTTTCGTATATTACGAATTCTTTAATGAAAATTCTCAATCAGCTCCCGTTTTCGAGAAAAATAGAGTGGAAAATTCAAAATATCATATTTTTGCCATTTTTTGAAAATTCATCAAAAAATCACAGAAGGTCACTGGAACTTGTAACATGGCTTAAATCAAAACCTGAAACTTATTCTAAAAAATATCAAATACCACTAATTTCTATAGCTTTTCTAAACATTCTCACGAAAAAGTTTTTTATGTGTGTGTATTTATTATAGTCTTCATTCAGCATCTGTTGTATGAAATAATTGGTTTGGTCAAAACTTTGATTTTCAAGGTATTTTTCGAACATTTTTAATACCTTTAGTATTTTGAGATAATAGCTCAAGATTCTAACTTTGCTTTAAGCCACGTTACAAGCTTCTATAATTATCCGTTACATTTTAATGATTTTTCAAATATGGTCAAAATAAGGTCTTTTGACTTTTTCACTCATCTATTCCTTGAAAACGTAAGCTGATTGATCATTTTCATTTACGAATTTACGGAAAAAATCGTATATAAATTATTTTTGTCACTTGTTCGAAAAAAAAAATGTGTTGTTGACCAGTGTAATTTACCAAACTTTTTAGTTAGTTCTCCCAATTTACTTTCTCTAATTTTAGTTTTTGAGTATTTTGCCTAAAAATTTCCAAAAACCGAAAATTGTAGTAGTAATAGTGCATTTTAATATGTTTTTTATAACAATATTCTCTTCTCAAGATAAAAACATATCGATCCGTTTTATCAGATTTTCTGATAAAAGCTAAGGTTCGAACAGTTCTTTAAATATTGTTAGCATCTCATACTTGTTAAGACAATTGTATTACCTATTCAAGTGTAAGGTAAAAGAACGAAATTACTTACAATGGCAACTTAATTGTCCGATATTCCTTGACCTTTCTGAAGCAGCTTTTCCTCCAGAACAATGCACCACTCCACACACGTAAATTTTACAAGAACCACAAACAAAAAAAAAAGCGCCCCGGAACACAATGCACTTACACTTCAGTGGCACAATTGCTTCGTACACTCAAAAAAAGGGGGAGCCCTTGAGGGCCAACTAAGAAAAATTTCTAACTTCACAGGAGGAACCACCGCCTTAAAGCACCGGCTGCAGTTCTTATGTACTTACTCCAGGAGGGCACCTTTAATGAAGAGCGGCCCCGAGGGCGCCTCCGCCCTTCAGTAACACCTGTATACAGGACCCCGCGGAGGTGGGTGGGGGAGGGGAAGATAAGCTCGAAGATCAATTTCGGCGTGACACCCGGGGAATCGTCGGTTTGATCTCAATCTTGCCAAAATTCAATTAAAAAAGTACACACGTATTCGGCACGCTTACGCACGTTCTCACGGGCTCATTTCCACGAACGGAACTTAACAAAAAAAAAAAAAAAAACAAAAAAAATATATGTTATATAGGCAGACGATAAAAATCTGTACCCAGACTCGTCGCTCCCCTTTTCCGGCGAAATGCGTATTTTTCACGTAACACACACAATTTATCTTTGACACTCTCACGCTTTCCCGGTCGCAGTAAAAATGACGACAACACAACAAAGACGACGGCGACGGCGAGTGACGGCGACGAAGACGATTTTCTGCGGTTAATGTCGTCAAACGGGGAAGGTTTGTGCTATCGCAAGATTTTGCAATTTTTTTATCTTAAATTGAATCGTTGGCGAACGATTGAACCCCGATCCCGTCTCCTCACGGCAGCAGTCCTAAGCTGATGTTGGCCTGAAATTTATTCCCTCCCCCGGGGGCGGTCATTTTAAGGGTGATGGGTTCAAAACCTTTTTCACCGCACCCGGTCAATTTTTTTAAAGTGCTTAATCCCGTTTTTCGTATCTATAAAATCACACACTCAGTCCATTAATACTATCGCTGCAGGTGAGCTCTGATTGAACATAACAAAAAGAAAATTCAGAGAAAAATCCCGTCTCAAATGGGAGCAGCAGTCACGACGGCTGGACCAACAAAAAATTTTTTCCGCGACACGTAAAATTTTTCGTTAAAACGCGACGATCGAGCGACGTAGATGCAATTTCCCCGAGAATATCCGCGAAACTGAGCTCCTCTGAAGGAATTGAAAAACAACACCCCGTTACGGCTGTGTGGAGCCCACTTCCCCTCCGGGGAGAGACAAAACTTTAAGGAGCTCACCGGGACTACTCACCGGGAAACTCCCCAACTCTCAGGGTGCACTTGACTGGGTTATGAAAAAGTAGGGACAGGCTACGGAGCCTGTGTGGTCCATTTTAGGGTCTGTCCCAGCATCGTCCAGTCAAGATCCCTGCAGAAGCCCTGGGGAACTCCCAGAACCTACTCCTCCTGGATTTTGGGCGCTCCACAATTCAAGGACTTAGATTTTTTGCATTTTGAAATTTTAATTTTTACCGGGTCGTGCCCGCGTGCGTGCACCTCACTCGGCCAAGGATAACGGCGGCAACCTCAGCAGCATCCAGGCGTCCTGCGCATCGCTGGAGCAGCTGAACGAAAGCCCCATCGCTCGTGAAAGGGGAGCTGCTTCTTCGTTAAATCACTTCGTTGAGCTTTCCGGGGAGCTTTGAACTAGATTCCTCTGATTACGGGCCTAAAAAGCATTGCCAGCGTAAAGTGAAATGCCCAAAATGCTCAAAACGTGCACAAAGCAAAGATACTATCGTAGGAAAGTATTTTTTTCCAATATCAGTATATTCAAAATTATATTATTTTTCTCAGAATTAATTAAATTAAATTTTTATAAAAAACAAAAAATCAGATCCCATTCAGCGATCAATTCATGTTCCTTTGTTATATCAATTTTGTAAAAACTTTGAAATCTACTATGTAAAAAAATTGTTATACTGTTTTAAGACTGTAATACCCTTGACACACTGAGTTGAAGTTGAGAATTTCGAAGTTAATTTCGTTTACCCCTGACACATTGCTCTTCTCCATTTCAGTTGTCAATTAAAATTTCAAAATTTCAGAGATGACTTCAAAAGAAATATTGATTTCGTTAAATCAGCAGGCTTCACGGTTCAACGTTTACTCCAGCCATTTTTAGTTCGTGACTCATGTCTTTAAAGACATGGGAATTTCGTTTGGAGTTTCTTATAAGTGGTATGTAGTCATTCCACTTATCTATTAAAAATGTCACTTCGCCCCGGATCCAAATTTTTCTGTTTTGGAATTTCCTTTTTTTAACTTTATTAGTCAGCTCCATTTTTAACAATTCGAATGTCGCGTTTGACTGGGAATTAAGTAGTAAGCGCGCCACCTGACGCAAAATTTTTATACTATTTTCTTCATTTCGCACGAAATTGGAAAGTAAAAAGTCAATTTCCAAATTGAGTTGAAATGTAGGTCGAAATGGAGAACAGAGCCGAAATTCTAAATTTCGACCACAATGTGTCAGGGGTATAATGAAATTTTAAAATTGAATATTCTTTAAACCTTCAGTTCCCAGTGACACCTGTAGGTGACAGCAGTTTATAATTTTTTTTTTCCCTATTAAATGATAACTTAAGAAACTTTTTACTATTAGGATATTAGTGAATAGTAATATATGGGTTTTTTTTCCACACTGATGTCATTTTAACTGTCAAATAAATTAAATTATTTCTAATGGTATTATTATTAATATATATTTCTAATTTTTTGGCGTGACAGTGACTTGCTCTGCAAAAATTGCAATAAAAAATATCAAAAGCCTGAGTATTATATTTTTTCTTACTGCATGTGATTTTTTAATAAATATACTAATACATATAATCAGTGCATTTTGTGTGAAAAGCAAATTCCAAAATATGTGTTCAATTTTCAAGTGTCATCCGTAGGTGACACGTTTTTTTATAAAAACCCTAAAAGATTTTTTTAGAATAATTTTACTATTCTTCTTGGGGATGTCTAAGGAATACATAACAAAAAAATAATATTATTATAAAAATATATCATTTGATCGTAAAAAAAAGTACGGTTGTTCTAACAAGTTTCTAAAGTAGGTATTTTAAATATCTTCGCAGCACTTCATACAAATTCGAGTTTTTTGTATATATTTTCTACAATCGATATTAAATATGCAATATAAACAACCCAAAAAACGCGCAAAACTTCAAACTTTAAACATTTTGAGTGCAACTGGAAAAAACTGTTGAAAAGAATCGAACATACTAAAGATTTTAATTAATCAGACAAATTAATTAAAATAAAATCCACTAAAAAAGGATTGAGCAATATTGTTAAATTATTTTAATGAGATTTGAAAAAATAAATGAAAAATATACTACTTATATACAGGGTGTTCAAAAAGTAGTGCGCCAAAATTAAGGGGAGTGTAGCTTGGGTCATGACCTACCAGAATATCAAAATATGACTTTAGTGAAAACTTCACTGTTTTCGAGATATTTGGGTTTTTATGAAAAATTAAATTTGATTTAAAATGAACATGGCAATATCTTGTTATTCATGAATAAAATGGGTGATTCTGAAATCTGCATTAATTAAGCTATTTTTTGAATTGCTTTCCCATCACTGCCTAGTACATTTTTTTTTCACCAGTGAAGGTCAAAGTAGAGTCAAATAATTTTGAACAGCAAAAAAAAAATATTTGATTATTTTTTTTTCGCGACAATCTTGTGTTAGTAATAAAAAATGACATGCTTACCAGGTAGGGTAACTTATCTAGAATATTTTAGCAAAAAAAAATGAAAACATGTCTTTTTATGTGCACCAACTAATCAATAATCTGAAATTTAATTTTTCATAAAAACCCAAATATCTCGAAAACGGTGAGGTTTTCACTAAGGTCATATTTTGATATTCTGATAGGTCATGACCCAAGCTACCATCCCATTAATTTTGGCGCACTATTTCCTGGAACAGGGTGGATTTTAGATTTCCCAATAAATCCATCAAATTGCCATGATTATAGGACATGACACAAGACATGGAAGAAGATGAGACACAAAAATCTATTATATTAAACCACATTTGTTACCATTACACATTTGTGACCTAGTAATATTAAAAATAACGTAGGTAAATTGGATTTAATTTTTGGGTTTTGATTTGAAGTATTTTTCAGAATAAGATTTTCCTTTTATTTTAGTTTTCGAGCATCTCTTTTACGTTCCCGGTTAGTTATGGTTTTATTGCACTTTACATTACTACTTTTAAAAGTTTTGTTTTCTTCATGGTCAATAATGCCAAAATGTTTTGGTAGGAAGGGCTTGACATTTCTTTGAAATTCTTTTGGGATTTTTATCTATAATCAATATATAGTCACAGATTTCAACCAATACGAAACTTCCAAATACCCTCCCCACCTCTCTGCCAATAGTGTCCAAAGTTATGAAAAAGCAACTATAAATAGCACTATTTTAATGCATTAACCCTTATAGAAAATGTCGTCTCAGCTAAATCTTTTATTTTACAATACAGATAATGGATCTAGACAACCAATCAAACATAAATATCCACCTCTCCTACCTTGACCCTCCTCCTTTATAAAATATAATACCTATTCTGAGGAATTTACAATTTAATAGAAAAAAAAATTGAAATCTACATTTTATTAAAAATTAATCTAAAATGTCTTAATGCATATGGTGCTCTACTTTTCCATAGAAAACTGTATGAAATTGCTCTTTAGTTAAGAATGGATCTACAATCAGTTTCATGTTAACAGTGGACGCATACCATTATCAACTCTACTGGACCGAAAATCTTGAAAAGGGGTTTACTCGGAAATTCCAGCTCTCAGCTCAACAAGTATGTCAGAATCTAGACCCTAAAGAGCCGGATCCGTTCATGTAGCAACATCTTTCTACTTTCGTGAGGTTGCCTAAGAGTCCTTCAACTCAAGTAGAATTTAAACTTGATTCCGAATATGAGAAAAGGGAGTATCTAATTGTTAAATACCCCCAAAATTCCTGAAAAAAGCTAGATATTCAGATTCATGCACTGTTGGGATGACTGCTTAAACGGAAATAACTCCTCCGCTTGAAAGTAATCCTTTCTCCGCCCAGCCCGCTGGTTAACAATGAATAAATCATCCCCCCACTTCAGAACACAATAATTTAGCTGCCAGGTTTTTTTGTTGGTTTTCACCGTGGCTCCTTAAATTTTCCCAGACAAATGGAAAAGGATGAGTAAAAAAGAACTTCCATTACACCGCCATAAAGTCGATATTACGACAGATGGGGAGGGGCGATAGAGGCCGCGAAAAAAGTGTCTTGAAACAACTGTAAGACATGGAGATGAACAAAATTCTCTTTCCTGACAGCACCGAATTAATCACGTGCTGATGAGACCCCAAAAGTGGGGCGAAGTGGGAATTATTCAAAACGACAACTCCAGGACCCAGGAGACAATGGGATACAATTGGGTGGTGGCAGTCCTCCCCCGCCTTCCGAGATAGACGACGACGACTGCTCCCAAACGACGACGAATTGAGAGGTGCAGCCGTGGTGGCCGGGGGCAGAGGCGGAGGCGGCGATGGGCAAAATCAACGAACACGGGGCGGAACAAGAACAATGATTCCGATGTAGAAGATCACAGTGACGAAGCTGTTCGAGTGCCTGCGCTACCTCGGGGGGAAGAAGAGGGTGCGGAGGCTGGGCCAAAATCAATTTTCATATCTTGTCGAACTGTCAATTTATTTTTCATTCCGCACGATTTGTCGGTGATTCATTGAAAAGGCTTCCATGTGCTACGGGCGGGACAGTGCCCGGCATAAGTTCGTGGCTGGGAAAACTTGGAGCAGGAAACTGCATCCATGGACTTTCCCGAGGGTATTTTCAATCATAACGCCCATTATGGGGAAAAATCGTAAGAAGAACGATGATTGACGAAAGTTTTTGTAATGGTAAGACACTTTTATAATTTGCCAGATATGACTTTATAAAGTGCCAGATTCTTACAGAAAAATGTTATATTACTCGATCCATTGCGACTGTAAAGTTTTAAAATGTGGGATTAATTTACTGTAATAAAGTTGGTATTGAATTAAAAAAGAATTGTTCTTTTAAAAATTGGATTGTTTCCTTTGAAAACCCAAAATTTCCAGAAAACTGAAAAAAAAAAATAAATAAAAATTTAGTTTATAATGGATCGTTCAAAAAAATTCTGGTACTAAAGGGAGCGACTGCTCGTTATTTGCTACTATTTTTCTGTATTTAGATTTACGTTTAAATTTAAAAAAGCGGCCAAGTGCGAGTCGGACTCGCCAATGAAGGGTTCCGTAGCAGCAAGTAACATAATATAAAAGTTCTTGTTATTATTAGAAAATAATGGTTCACGGTTATGTTTATGAAATTAAATGTTTTTATTTTATTTTTATATTTGAGTTGATTGAATGAAAGGTAAATTGCGGTTTACGATTTATGACGTATTAAAAAAAAACTACGCACTAGATCTCGTTCAAACCAATTTTCGGTGGAAGTTTGCATGGTAATATACATCATATATTTTTTTTAGTTTTATCATTCTCTTACTTTAGAAGTTACAGGGGGGGGGGGACACACATTTTACCACTTTGGAAGTGTCTCTCGCGCAAACTATTCAGTTTAGAAAAAAATGATATTAGAAACCTCAATATCATTTTTGAAGACCTATCCATAGATACCCCACAAGTATGGGACTGATGAAAAAAAAATTTTGAATTTCAGTTCTAAGTATGGGGACTCGCACTTGGCCGCTTTTTTTTCTATTTTTGTGTGAAAATCTTAATGCGGTTCACAGAATACATCTACTTACCAAGTTTTAACAGTATAGTTCTTATAGTTTCGGAAAAAAGTGGCTGTGACATACGGACGGACAGACAGACAGACAGACATGACGAATCCATAAAGGTTCCGTTTTTTGCCATTTGGCTACGGAACCCTAAAAACGGATAAATAATATTGTAATTAAACGCCCAAATTTGAAATAGTTTTCTACATCTCTTATAAGTTATCAGTCGTGAGATTACAGAAGTGTTGTGTGCATCACAATTATCAAACTCCACCACGCAAGCGCCGTCTACATCTAGGTGTCAATCATCTGAGATATAATATATATAATTTTGTATTGAAGTTATTCAAATAAGTAAATAATAGATCTTATTAAATACAGAGGTTAAAAAACTCTTAACGTTTTTTGTGCCAAGTATAACAAAATACATAAACAAAAAGGTCCGCAACTATCCACAAAATCCGAATTATAGGCAGCACTATTTGGGAGCCATGGTATTTTCTCGCAGCAATGTTACTGATATTTTAAACGGCGCAGATTGAGATGCATCGTACAACTAAAAGGTGGTTTTTTAAGAGGCACCGGATTTCCGATAGGGATATTTGTCTAAAGAGCAGTCATTTGTTATAAATTTAAATGTCAATTTTATTCGGAAACGTCTAACAGTAATCATGGGAAGATATATGTACACCTAAGCAACGATTTTACGTCGTGGAAATGTATTTACGATATCAGGGCTAAGTTATAAAAACATATAGAGCAGTTCGGATAATGTGTGTGGTACAGAAAAATGATCGGCGACCTTTTGTTGCCAAAACTACGGGAGATTAATGTTGATGACTAATGGTTGCAGTAGGATGGCGCTACGTGCCATACAACGACCGGAACAATTTTTTTGTAGGACATAGCTCTTTTTTTAAAAGACCCTTGAAAAGGGTATACTACTACTGCATTAATTGAAATTTGCGAAACTTCTATTCTGTCTCTCTATTTTATCTTTTCTCTAATTTAAAATAACCTCGTTTCAAAAATCGGCGAATTAAACTTATGTACAAAATTTCATTAAAAGTTAGGTTATTGTTAGTTTTGAAGTTCAGTTGGTTTTTGATCATAGTGTTCAAACGGGGAGGATGTACCTACTAAAACTTTGATAGCAAACGTCTTTTCTCCAACCCTGCGATTTCGACAAAAGGTGTTCCCACGAAGCTTTGAGGACTGGGCCTTCTCAGACCTTTCTAAAAGGCGAAATCCCGCAATATTCGAATAAAAAATAAACGCAGATGGAAAGTCTCATACCGCTCGGCTGCGCACTTTGTTCAAAAAAGTGTTTGTTGTCTTTTCGCGATTCCACTCAGCCTCGTTTGCCTGTCTTCCACTCTAGCGGGGCAGACAAAACAAAACAAATTTCCAATTTGAGGTTACCCACCGACAGACACTAGACACACTCTCGAACGTGCCCCGCCCGCCACTTCTTTGCCCCAGCAGCGCAACCAAAACCCGCACAATTGGTTACGACGAAAGAAAGGGATCAGATCCTTCTCAAGGCAGCCGCTTTTGGCAGCCGACACCAAAAAAAAAACCGACCCTCGAATATTCCGGTCCCTCCGGGCGGGCGGCGGCGGGGGGCACCAAGAACCCTTACTTCTTAGACTTGGTGTTTCCAGTTGTTGATGATGAAAATTGGTGAACTTTCGTACCCTTCTGCCCTTGGAGACAGTGCAAACAAAGAAGCGGAAATAGTGGCTGAACGACGCCCTTTTATTTGGCCCCTTTTGGAACGCCGCCAGAACATGGGACCATCGCAATTTCTTGATGTAAGCAGTGGTGGCACCGGCGCGGGTGCGGCCCGGGGAGGCGTTAGGGAGCTGAATGGGGCAAAGGCTTATTTAGTTTTGGGCAGATCGTGTAACTGGATGGGGAATCAATTTACATTTTGCGCCCTGGATTAGAAAAGGAGGCGCTTTGGGCAATAGCTCTCCTTTTGGTGTGGGACCATGTTGGCAGACTTTAAAGGCGAATTTTGCGGAGAAAGCGAAGTGTGTGTTGAAATAGTATAGCCTCGGAATTATCATATTTCTCATATTAGAAAATTGAGGGCTTAAGATCTCTCTACCATCTATCGCACTCGTGTGCGCCCAAGAAATTTCTCTTTGCTCATTACTCACTGGTGTGCGCCCACGAACATTTTCAATTACTTACTACACACGAATGAGTAATTGCAAAAAAGATAAAGTGATTTTATTTAATTATCGATCTCTTGAAATATTGTGTGAAATACCCAACTATTTTAGTTTATTGCTCCAAGTTATATAAGAGGAGCCTAACTACGTATAAATAGATAAAAATTCATTCTTTAAATATTTCAAAGTTCAATTTTTCGACTTTAACAGCACTAAACCCACGGAAAATGTTTCTTGCTTAATTTTTTCGCCTGCAAATTGATACATAAAGCTATTTAAAATTGTTTAACTTTTAAAATGAATTTTAAAGGTTTTAAACTTCGAAATAAAGATAATAAACTCGGAATTTATACAATAAACTTCCTATCTACACCCAGTTCCTCATATGAGATGCTCTTATTTCGCTGATCCATTCATTTTGGGAAAATTGCGTGCTACTCGTAAATTAGCATATTTTCCTTGCATTTGAGTTCAGGAACAAAATATAGCCGTGAAATGGGGACAAGGGCGAGTAAATCAGCCATTAATCAAGGATATACTCGATTTTACGATCCTTCTTGAAACTGACGGGGGTCTGCGATAAGGATTGGGTCGCAGACACCTGAAACAATTCATAACTCTTTATGTCTCCTTCAATTTTATTAGAACGCTTGAACCACACCGGTAATGTCGTTATCAAGGATTCATGTATCTAATCGCGTCCCCAATAAAAGCGTGGAAAAACGGAAGCTGATAGAGTCAACCGTGCTCCCTAAAATGAGGGGGCTGGAGCGCTTCCCTGAAAACGTAGGTAAAGTGTTCTATCCGGAACCGTCCTCCTCTTGACTTGTTTTTTTTATAGTTGGCTGACTGTTCCTCTTATAGCTACCACTGGTATCTTATTATCTGTCTTCATTCGCCTTTCGCTTGAAATTTTATAGAGCACCACCCATCCAGTTTGCCTGCTAGGTCCCAGGTACTTTAGGACTACATTACTTCGATGGGTGCCTGGATGACAAGTTCTGAGTCATGGCTAATAGCTGAGCTCCCATGGGACTCCGCGGAGTACCTTGCTTGCCTGGCAGTATGTCTGCCCATCGTTTTCTATGTACCTACTGTAAAAAAAAAAAAAAATCAAAATCACAAAATTTGCGATGGGTTTCTTTTGTGGAACTCACCATAGCATCTCTGAAATTGTAAAATCAGCAAAATCTTCGAGAAATAAAAAATTCATGAGATCGTGGGCATGGAATTTTGAACCCGCCCATCTTCTAATGCGTGCAAATCTTCTCTTTGGATACCCGACGAGTTGTGGAACAAGTCTACCTTTTTCAAACATTTAAATCTTAGCGAGGCATCCAAATTACTAATTTCAATAGTAGTGTTTCTACAATTTAGCTCAATAATCCATGAAAATTTCACTCTACCTCAACTTCAAAGCCCAATATCTCAAGAAATATCGATGTAACCGATTTGGTGTTCTGGAACTTTTTTGTAGGAAATTGAATTTCCTACAAGTTTGTCATATTCACTTTTTCTGTATTTCTTGTTGTTTACGAGAAAGGGGTAAAAAGCGAGAATTTCATGGAAAAATTGGGGTTAGTGACCCGTACTACCTCGCTGGTGGGAGTTAGGGTTACACCGCAATGGACACTTTTATAGAACATTCAATTCTGAAGAAATCCTACTATTGACCAAGATTATACCATAAAATCCCTCTGAGCTGTAGAGTTTTGAAGAAAAATAATCAAAGCTTACGTGTATTTTATATGGGAAATCTTTATACGCCTTGGTCTAGTACTTAATATTAATATTAAGGGCTCCAATTTTCAGGGAATTTTTGTTTAGGTATTTGCCACAAAATTTCGAGGTGGGAGTGGAAAAAAAAATAGTCGCAAAAAAAAAGCTCCCTAATATACATGTATTGTCCTAAAACATTTAGGAAGAAATAAATTTCTTGATCAACATTTTCTTCTACACCCTTCTAAAATCAACTTTCCCCCTTACAAATAGGGTTTGAAAAATATGGGCAACTGACAAATAAGCAGCAGCAGTTAAATAGAGCACACGTGGAAGTACCTTCTTCACCCTTTAATTGTTTAAGGGAGAACGTCACTGTGACGCGTCAAAAAATTTCCAATATTTGGGAATTTTGTTCACAGGTATAACTATTTATTTAAGACTCGGGTCTAGTATATGTTTAAATTGTTTAATACTAATTTTTATTAAAAACAATTTTATAGTAACTTTTTCTCCAATATTAATACGAGCCGAGATCCTAATGAAAAATGGTATATTCAATAAAAATATTTTTCCGTGAACGAGCATGAAAACCCGATTTGGTTAATAAAAAACCGGTTTCATAGTTATTTTCAAGATTTTTGATTAGGCTGGTGTTAAGAGAATATAAACATTTATAACATTACCCTTGCGATTCTTGGTCCCAATGCTCCACAAGACTCAATTGTTTCATATTAAAAGACTGTAGCTGTGTTTTTCCTTTTCTTTTTCCTTTTTTTGCTAAAGGGCTCAGTTGTTGTGTCGAGTCATTTAAAGTTTGTTCCCATCAGTCACTATGTCACTTCGACATTTCGAAAAAAAAGTTTCCACACACACTTTCGTCACCCTTCCATTTCATGCCTTCTCTACAAGCCAGAGAAGAAAAATTGCGGAAACGAAGCGCCGCACCCCCGCCCCGTCCAGTGAGGACTCGGCGTGTCTATCTACCCTCTGGAAGGCACATAAAAGGGCACTGTAAGCAGACTGTAAACGATAACAGCCGAGACAGGAAAAACATTTTCTCAGCGTTGATTCCACGTTAACTTTATTGAACCGAAGGAGGCGAGGGAAAAAAAAAGGATATCCCCTGGGTGTCAGCGTTAGTCCCGCCCTCTCTCCGTCGCCCTCTCCCCCACCCGCCCATCCCCTGGGGCCTTAGCGTGCTGGGTGGTGCCGGCACCGCTGCTGTACGACTCCCGAATAAATTGGGTTCCTGAGGGACTTTTTCCAGCAAATCTGTCGACAATTGGAAGTGCTAGAAACGTATACGGCACTCGAGGTGGGGGGCGGGGCTAATTTAATGTTTTGAGGTGTTGATTTTGCGTTCGTTGACTGCTGTTGAATGGCAAATTTGCGATTTTCTCTGTTTCAAAGTCGAATTGATTGCGGGTGGAAATGCAATTTTAATCGGATTGGGGGTGGGACTGACAGAGGAGTCCCACCATTCCCAAGTGATTTCTAAAGGATTCAAGGAAAATAATATTTCGGCAAATTTCGGTGGTAAGACCATCTGGGTTATTTAATTTATTCGAAACAATTTTGATAATTTAACCAAGATTTTGCCTTACTTTATTTACGCATAATTTTGGAAATTGTATAAAGATAAACATTTCTTAGTGCTTGTGTCCAAATGGCCCGATTCACACTGCGTCATAATCATGACGTGCTCTTTTCTGAGTTACGGATGGTTACCCAAACATTTCATCGTGAATTCCATATCACAGACACCTAAATGATCGCTACTCAAATACCGTTCGACCCCCCGATAAATGAATCTTCCACCCCAACACTAACCCTGAGGGGTGAAACAACCTCACTCCGTACCAAACCTGCCATATGAATTATTCCTGCTTGCGGGTTCTCAAACTGGGTGACTGTGATTTGCATTCCACAGCCACCAAAGCGTTCACTATTCAATATCATTCGCGAACCCCCGCCCTCAACCCCTACACATACCCCAACCCTCGTCCCAGGCCGTAAAACCTACCATACGGGGTGTGAAACCGTTTGATCGTGAATTCCATCCCACAGCCACCTAAACGATCATTACTCAATAACCTTCGACTCCCGACAATTGAACCCTCCACTCCAATACCAACCCCGGGGTTGAGGGGTGAACTAATCCCACTCCTTACCAAAATCTGCCGAATGATATTGAATAGTGAACGCTTAGGTGGCTGTGGAATGCAAATCACGGTCACCCAGTTTGAGAACCCGTAAGTAAGAATAATTCATATGACAGGCTTTGGTACAGAGTGGGGTTGTTTCAACCCCCCTCCCCCCCCAGGGTGAGAGGTTCATTTTTCGGGGGTCGAACGGTATTGAGTAGTGATCGTTTAGGTGACTGTGATATGGAATTCACGATGAAACGTTCTCACAGCCGGTAAACGGGGATAAGTCGCATGTCAAGCTATGAGGGGTGGATTCATGATCAAAAGTCAATCTTTTTTTTTATACTACGAGTGCCTTAAGTATATTTATTAGTTGACAGTTGTTGTCAGTTTTTGAATTGTTCATGAAGCGATAAACTATCGTAAGTCAGGATTTAGGAATCATTTCCCCATGCGAATGCGGAACCCCACACATGATGACGGCAATGATGGGATGGCGATGCAAGACGACCATCCACCAATTCCCGTCGTTCCCGCCATCCACTCCCGGAGGATTCCCTGGTCTGGTCTTCTTCTATCATAATCTTGATGGTGGTAAGTCATCTCACAACACGCCCGGTCCTCGGTGTGATGGAAGATGATGCCCAGATTAAAAGGACCTTGAGGTGTTTAATTAAATTCATTAAAGCCGCAGTAACTTAAGTACGTGTGTAGGTGCTGAGATCCCCAATATAGGGCTTGATTGTCTCAGAGAAGATACAAATACAAGCTCAACTGAGCCAGGAATTGAATTTCTAACAAGGCACCCAGCTGCTGATAGTGTGCAAGACTAATGTTTTGCCTAACAGGCTGAGAGGATGAATTATTGTGGGCCTCATTCCCTGCTAATTAGTATCCTGAACATTTGTAAGAAGGGAATTACGCTATCTGTTCGAATCGGGTCTGGGTACTGCACTCTGCTCTAAATGCATTATTACCTGGTTAAATATGGGTGCGGAGATGCAGCTCGAGCCGCCACACTACCTCGGAAGGGTGGAGATCTGACGCTCGAATCGAGCAGCAACAGATATCGCCCCCCAGATCTCGGCAACAGCATGGAGTTATACAAGAAAATGGCAATCCTGCTCACACGGAATTAATGACTATTGCTATGGAAATGGGCCTCAGTGCAACTTCATCAATTACGTTTGCAGTTTGCGGAATATTCCGTTCTCGGGCAGATACTTAACGCTGCCGAATGCAACACTTGCTTTCTTGTCTCAGAGTTGTCGCCACTTCAAATTTATTATAGTTGTTTGCGACAATTAACGAAAATAATTGCGTGTGCACCTCCCTTCACTTCGATAAGAGGAGTATCTTAAGGCTAACGTGAAAAGGGGGCTATGTATTGGGTGTGTGAATATGACACTGCTCTTTTAGTTAAAAGAAAACACATTTGCTTTTTTAGAAAATTAAAGAAAAGTTTATTCAAAGTATGCTCCATCGGAAGCTACAACCTTCATCCATCTTTCAGGTTATTTACGTATTCCTTGCATGAATAAATCCTGGTCTTTTGAGCTGATCCAATTATATCAATCCAAATTTTGATAATTTCATATGAAGTTAACCGTTCTCCAGTAAGATCTGACTGCATAGTTCGAAATAAGTGATAATCCGAAGGAGGTATGTCTGGCGAATATGGCGGATGCTGTAGCACTTCGCAGTTCTGTCCATCTAAATATCTTTTCACGACTTGTGCGGTATGAGGTTTGACATTATCCTGTTGAAGAATTCATTTTCTGTGCCTATTCACCCATTCTAGTCGTTTTTTTTTTCTATGGCTCTCTTCAAACGCATTAATTTTCGTCGGTAAACTTATAATAAAAACACCTCTCTGATCC
The DNA here is from genome assembly GCA_949715965.1 of Dysmachus trigonus. Classification (NCBI taxonomy): domain Eukaryota; kingdom Metazoa; phylum Arthropoda; class Insecta; order Diptera; family Asilidae; genus Dysmachus; species Dysmachus trigonus. Next base: position 3,658,412 of record OX454323.1, on the reverse strand, counting down.
CACCAAATGCAGAGCATAACCTTGTCACAGTGAATATCTCTCTTTGGTTGTGATGGGCCGGGTTCACCTGGCTTCACCCAAGCTTTTTTACGTTAAGGATTTTCATAATACATATAACCATTTTTCATCTCGTGTGATTATTCGATGCAAAAATCCTTTTCTTTGCTGCCTTTGAAGTAGCATTTCACAAATCGTTTTTCGACGTTTGATGTCTCTTTCTTTCAGTGCATATGAAACCCAGTTACCAACTTTTTGAACTATTCTCATTGCTTTTAAACGTTTTGCAACAGTTGATCATTCAACATTTAATGCTGCAGCCAATTCTGATTGAGTTTGGCAAGAATCCTCTGCCAATAATGCTTCCAATTCAGCATCTTCAAATTTTTTTGGCGGTTTTCCATTTTCTTTGTCCTCAGTGCTAAAATCATTATTTTGAAATCGTCGAAACCATTCCTTACAAGTTGTATTAAATGGAGCATGCTCACCCGAAATCTCCACAAGCAAACGATGTGTTTTCGCTGCACTTTTCTTTGCAATAAAATAGTGTAATAGCACTTCCCGCAAATGATGTTTACGAACTCTGGAACGCGTGAACCGATTCCGATAATGCTATTTTTATTGGATAGCCTAAATTTATCAAAACGAACGATTATATGGAATGGCAAAAGCCTCTATAATTCTAAATTTCACTAAAATCTCATACAAATATTTATATATCGCGCCAATATCAAACATCTCAACGAACAGTTTGAGTTTAATAGTATATGAAATATACTCAACAAACAAGAAAACCTCGTAACCTTCTGAAAGTATTATAAAGATAAGCCATTTTATTCATCCTGAATAGATCAACAATACAATCAATTTAATAAAAGGCAAATATTCTCAATTCTTGAGCGAATCATCAGTTCATTTTTATTAAATCTTTATCACTTTCAATTTATAATTTAGAAACTCTAAGAGTCTTTTCGGAAATATCCACCGGAAGGAAGCATTATGAAAGTATAAAAAATACCTAAAATTGGACAGCATTCCACAGAAAAATGTTATTCCACATCATTTCCCTCAAATAGCCATTAAAAGAATTTGAAAGGTGCAAAAATTCCCTATCACAACTGTAGTTGACTATAAATCTTCGAATCTGGTACCTGGAACCTTTCTAGACTGATTCACCCTTCCCTAAAAACATGAAAAGTTTATCCGCCTTTTCGATAGCAAGGAATGCAGAGGACAAAAACTTCGATCCAACCAAGTTGTCCTCTAGATAGTTGAACACACTTTTTCCATAATTACGTCCCTAGGTGCGTGTCTCGCCCCCATCCATTGGCCTTGGGAAATTTTATTCTGCTTACCGTTTAAAGTTTAAACTCCCAAGAAAATGCAGGACTCAGAAAATGGATCATCCACAGGTAAGATACACCTCTCAGGGATTTTAAACCTCTGAATTCTTCAGAAGATTGAAAACGTTGGCAAAGAGAGGCGTCAAATAGACGATAGAAAAGCAAACATGTTTACGAACTATACGTATGATGGAATAAGATTTATTTTTATATTTTTGTTTGCACATAATAATGCTTGGTTTTGAGTATCAAACATGTAGAAGATTATCTTACCTTGATATTGATTTTAAACTCATCACATGCAAATTGAAAGCTGTCATCAAACAACAAGCATAATATTGCAACTGGTTGACCATGACCAGTATTCTGCTTTCTATCTGATCGAAATATTTAGGTTTAAGCATTCAAAGAGTAAAATACAAAGTAATGGTATATATACAATATGTGTTGTTAATAAATCCACTCACTGGTGGCTCTAGCGGATCTAATGAAATGCAATTAAATGCAAAACCTATTGAAAATATCAACTAAGCTTAAGCCTAACTTTAGTTAAGTTTAAATTAAACTTGAACCAATTAAGCCAAACTTGAAGTAGGCTTAACTTAGGCTTGAGCTAGGATCAATCCATACTTAAGTCAAAGCTTAATCCAGTACAAGTAATTTCTACTACTTCATTTCGCGAAGCTTAGATTTTCAGGTTCGAAAAGACCTTGGATATTGATTGGATTTAATGATACGTGACAATAAAGTAACAAAATAGCTTTTTAAACGCGATGTGCCGCGCCACTAGCAAATAGTATCTTTAGTATATAAGTATCTGCATAGATTTGTTTGCGATTCGGTTAAAAAATGGCTGAGAAAATCTTTCGAATAAGCGCCAATATTGCCAGAACCATGGTTATTTCAGAGGAGTTAGAACCCCTAATGGTTTTGGAATCGTACACGGTCACCGCGGGCTTTTGTTGCGTCCATCACAAATTAATGGTGGCAGCTCCCTCCAGAATGGACCAAGCAGGAATTGTCGATCTACACACTGTAGCACATCTGACTGTGTTAGCTTTGCGCAAACTTTCCAGCTGTTAGTCACTTTTTGCCCTGCTTGCGCGTACTGTCTGCATACTGTGAATGGATCCTTAGAAAACCACACGCCCGTAAACGGGGGTGGATGCATGAAAACCGGGATGATGTGCGATTCCCAAAGGAATTCTGCATAATATGAATGCTCTTTTGGGTTCCTATAGTCACACGTTTGCAGAGAAAAATGTGAAATTGCTTCATGATATAATTTCTTTTCGGGCCATTTGCACTTCGCGAAGTGACTTTCTGTTTTATTCTCAGAAGAGACTTAAAAGTGGGTCACCTGTTATTTCAATTTGAAATGGAAATGGGGCATTTAAGGGCTGTGTCATTTTTAAAATGAATTTATGGTACAAAATTGCCAGATTGTTGAGATGGTACACACCCTTTTTATACCTACATGAGATGTAAGTCGTTCGCTTAATCTTTTTTTTTTTGTATTTTTAAAATTAAAGCATCATTCTCTTAATCCTCGCGTTTGAAAAATTTCTTTTATAAATTGTGAAATTTATTACAAATAACAATACAAATTTTAAGATTTCTTCGAAAAATCATTTAAGTATAAGAAATGTTAAAAGAATTTATTCCAAACCAAAAATAATTCTAAACATATATTTTATGCTATTCTTCTTTTTAAATGCCAAACGTATTTGTCACAACAATATTACACTCAATTTTCCAACACTGTTAAATGCTGCGGGTTTAAAATAAAAGTTCAAGCATTTTCAAATTAAAAATAAATGCTATTGGCGCCCTTTTAAATAAAAGGTTTTTTATTGATTTATATAGGTTTATCTGTTGGTTTATTTTTAAATTAAATATTATTTTGACACAGAAGGCTCCTTTGCATTCAAAAACATGACGGAAACACAGTATCATATCTCCCCGGTATGAAATGAATAGACTTACACTTGAGCAATATTGGGAAAGTTTGAAAATTTATTTTCAAAGTGAGTGCAATGTTGCCGAAATAGGTGAAATTTGGAAAGATCATGTAATCAGCCGTTTTGCAGACGAGCTATGCCAACCGTGCAACTGCGAATTGACGCTGTTGGACTTTTTTGGTGGCGTTCAGTTAAAGATTGATAAGCCATTTAAATGAAATTATATTCCATAACTAAGCGAAAGGTTTACTCTTTTCGATAAATAATAACATTTTGAAAATTATTGAACAGTTTTTATTTTACAGTATTTTTAAAAAGAAACCTGCCAATGGCCCATTTTATACAACTTTTTCACTAAATCTTAAAGGCAAAAGCGACCCTTGGGAACTGAGAACTGCAAGGTCGTACAAGAGCTCTACAAAAAATCGCATGTACCAAACGTTGACAATTGGCCGTGACGAAAAAAAAAATCGATCCCTAACGTTCAGCTAATTGCGGAGTACCTCGTTTTTCGGTCAGAAAGAATCCTTCGTCCGTGTGACGGGTTTTGGGGGTTTCAAAAATTGGCATTCACCTTTCATTCGATATGTACCTGCAGGTGCAACAACCCCGTCGGAAATAACAACGACTGACGAGTTGTTACTTCTCGGAGACAACCTGGCACTACATGTTCCCAGGTCCTCGTTCTGGTCCATACTCCGGGTCTGGATGTTGAGTTGCCCAGAAAACAGTCAAATCGCCCGAGAGAATTGAGGGTAGCGAAATGATTCCCGGGAACGATAGACGGATGAGTGGTTTGCACAGGAATCAGCGAAGGTATCCCCATTTTATTCAAATTCTCGAAAATTGTTGGTTTACGGTTGATGCTGTGACGAGGAAAAATCAATTCCTCCCCATTTAGCAGGATAAACACGGGATCCTTCGGCAGATGGCGGGGCGGAGAGGAATGCAATGGCTGGACATCATCACAGACTTAACTACGGCCGGGCTACATTAAGTGAGGGATTTATCCCGGAGGACTTTCCGTCTCAGTGGACTGATGACAAACGTCCCTTTCTCGAATGGGGCAAATTTTTGAGATCTCTCTCGGGGAGTTAAGTGCTGGACTTGTAACTGCTTTCGGGGGGCAAAACAGGTGCCGTTCAAAGACTGGCGATATCTTTCGGATGAAACGGCAAGAATAGGTCCTGATTGCGGGAATCTTGGACAATGTTATAAGGGTAAGGGTGGAGACAAACAGAGCTGAAAAGGGCAATGCTCTGCTAGCTTAGGGTATCTTGATACGAACTTTGCAATTACGAGCTAAGCTCGTCGTGCGTTAGACGAAATCGGAATAATGTAAAAATTGCCGAATATTCAAGGGTCGCATATCTCTATGTAGGCTCAAAAGCAATTCAAAAAATGAATACTTAGGGCAAACGAAAGTTAAAGCCACTTTTAGATAGGAGCTTTAGTTTGGAAGCTGCCGTAAAGTTTTTGCCATTTTTATTTCGCCCGCCGCAAAATACCAAATGCACTTTAAAATTATTTTTAAAAACTATAAAGTTGTATTTGTCATTATTTGGGATAAATTGAGTTTGAGATCTTCTTCTTATTCTGCTTTAATTCGCCAACTTCAAGGATACTTGCAGTTTTTTGTACAATGTAAAGATGTAAAAACCTTTAATTGAAGATATTTAAACATATTTGCAAAGAAATGGTTAGAATATATGTAAAAATTCATATAATATGTTTTGGGAAGTATACAATCTGTTATAGGTTTTTTGCATATTCATCACCTTTGACCAAGTTTAATCAAAATCCATGAGGATACCTCAAACTCAACTTTATGACTTTCGATTTTGATTTAATTGTAAATTACGCTTAAATTTAAATATGTATGTATTTCCGACGTATTTGTGCCCTGATACTTCACGACCCCAAAAGGCAGTTCCGTGGCTTTCTTTTGGAGGAAGTGATTCCAAATTTTGATAGTAGCATAAAACGCCACATCTATATGTATATATTAATGCCATTGCCCTAAATAAGGAAATTGAAAAAGACTGCCCTCAATTTCCCAGCAAAATCGCAAAAGACCCACCGTTTTGTTGCCATCGCGGGGTGGCGAAGGTACAATCAAATCACCGAAAAAATCACGCGGCTAAATAATCCGACACCTTGTCACATTTTTCCATAAATTCTTGAATTAAGCTAAACACAACCGAAGGTCTCCCCAGGGATGGATTTTGTGTGAAAACGGAATGCTCGCGGGGAGATAAGTGAATCCCCTTGCGTTGGTATTGAGGAGGCAGAGAGGTAGGGTGTAGATTTCTCAATTTAGCCTTAGTCCCCCCAGTCCAAAAAATCCCCTCTCCCGCTCGCTATACAGCAGGCAATCGCTTCAAATACAAAATTATTGGTACCATAGCATCGTATCGATTTATCCTTCAGCAGCAGATGAAAAATTGGCGGTTGTGAGAACTCATGAATACCTCGTACAGGGTGATGCGAAAGAGATTTAATTCGGGCGGGCACACAGTCCTCACCGCCTTCGTTTCGGGCTAATCGCCCGGCTGAAAAGAAATCGACCGCACACAGGAGGTCTGATAAGGTCTACCTTTTCGAGCAGAATCCCGAGGGAGCCTGGAGTGTGATGAAAAAGGGACACAGGGTGGTTCGATCTTGTTTTCTTTCGAATACCGAAAATGAGAAGCGTGAGGTAGGGCACTGTCCGGAGATAAGTTGCTTCCGGAAATCCACTTCTGGGAACGAATAAATGAAAAAAAAACCCCAGTCATTGTGAATGGGTTCCCTTATTTCTGAAGACTGGGGGGTTGTACCTACCTACGGGTCCCTGTGGTTATTTATCTGGGTGTACCCAGCCACCATTGCGTGGGAATGGGATGCTCTTGATAACCAATTTAGTTGAAAATTGAAATTTCACGTCTTATTAGGGTCGGTGGATAGCTGCGACAGGCTGATGTCTGGGCCATTAGTGACTCTGTCACTCAGTGGCTTTATAGAGCCCCCCCTCCCCCTCCTCCCTGGGCCAACATTCTCCATCATAGAGACGCTCCTTCAGTTGCGGGATTCTGGCTTACTTTAAGTGGAATTCAGTGGCAGGTGTAATTCAATTCCGAGAGGATTTTCTTCCCAAGATGAATTTGCTTCTTATATTTTTTCTATAGAGGACGCCACCCAGGCAATGTTTGTTGAGAGGCGCTTACACCCAAACTCCGAGTGGATGTTGCGGTGGGAAAATGAAAGATTGATGGAAGATGAAAATTGGTAATCTCAGTTGAGACTCCTGGATTATTACCGTAGTAATGTCAGGTTAATTATGGGTGAACCATGGGGCGGCCCCCAGGTGGCAAAGGCTTAAGTGAGTTTGGGTGTCTAACACCTCTGCCTGTATGACGGGCCAGTTGAGAGTTTCGTGTATGAACGACAAGTAGATTACAATTAACAAGATAATTCAAGTATGCTGGCGGATTATTGGGATGGAAGAGCTTTGTGTTACCTGGTAATGGAATTTTCTGGTAAGTATCACTATAAATTACAGAATGTTTTCCCTCCCCTCTTTCTCAGCGCACGTGATACTATCCAGCCTTGAAGAAAAGCAGCCTATACACGATCAGGAAATTTGTAAGTTTTATTTGATGTGTCACACTACCTTCGCACGATTTGAACCCATCTATAAGCTACTTTACTTCCAAGTTCTTATCATAGTTTATCTTATGTTCTAGGGATTTTTTACTGAATTGATTCCATCGACGTGATTATTAAAGTTAAATTTAAGGTATAACCCCAATTATGTCGCTCTATGTACAATATTACTTTTGTCATACTTAAACATCTGCCGAGGCTGCCGCGTGGTGCCCGTGAAAATAGGTTCACTTTTTACATTCGCCCGGAGCAGATTATAAGTATATTATTTCATTATTTCCTTTTGCACTTTCATGCTTGAAAATACCTTAAACCTTTCGGTCTTGCCCCCTACAGTCGGCACCAACGCAACATTCTCTGGGTATGACCGCTGCCTAAAGTCGGCATTTACGGAAAGCTCTGTGATACGATTTCCGTCATTATAGGAGGCAGTGAAAACTTTCCATGGATGCCGCCGACCAGGAGCTCGAGCTTTCTATGAATGTCTGTTGTAATTGAATATATTTTTAGATTCTTACCTATTTTAGCAATGAACTAACGAGCAAATCCTCTGAAAAACACCATAATAAATTGTTAAATTAATCGTAATAAAAATAAATAATGGAAAAATTCAATGTTCAAAAGAAAACGTGACGCACAGCTGATTCAAATGCACGACATTCTCACTCACTCTCACTCGCGAGTTTCACTGTCACTGTTACCAAATCACAATTCACTCCAGCCCCGAAAAACATAGCTTATGGATCCGCTCAAAGCATTTTGGTTAATGATTTTGGCTTCAAACGTGTCGCTACGTGCCGAAAGAACTGAATTTCATGCATAAAAAGGGACCACGTTGACGGCCCTAAAGACTAGATTTCGATGGCTGAATACGACCCAAGATTCATCCAATGCATAATTACTGGAGACAAGACGTGGGCATGACACACAAGCGAGTGAATGGCGTTCACCGAATGAGCCAAGACCGATAAAACCACATCGTTTTCAGCCTCAAAAGCAGGCGATGCTCACGGTTTTCATAGATTGTAACGGTGTTGTGCATCATGAATTCTTACCTCAAGGTGCGACAGTTAGTAAGGAGTATTATTTGGGAATTGTGAGACGTTTATGTGAAGCATTTCACCAAAAAAGACCGGATTTGTGGGCAAACAACCCGTGAATTTTTCATCACGATAACTCACCGTCGCACATAGGGGTATTTCGTTGATTTACGCGGTCAAAATTATTTCTTAAGTTTTTATTATCTTGAATGGCGTTTTCAACTTTTTTATAGCATATTAGGTTACATAAAATGAAAAATATATAAAAAATCGATCATATGGACTAATTTTTATTACGACAGATACTAAGATCTACGGAATTAATAAAATTTAAAATAAGGCAAAATTGTTTTGATAAAGAGTGATGTCATTCTTGTTCAGAAGACTCTTCCTCGTCTTCTGTAGATTCCTCTGCGTCTTTTGTAGACTCCTCCGTAGAATCCAAGTCATCATTTGGTTCAGCTGGTATCAACATTTCCGTGGCTTCTTTTGAAAATGGATTCATCTTTTTTTTTTGTGTTGACCTCAAGCTGCTCACTAGGGGGTCAGAGCTTAGAAGAAGTCTATTTAAGACATCACGATTGCATAATTCCCTTGAAAATTTACGTGCAAAGTTCTGTCGGTACTGCCTGAAATGCTTATTGCGTGCTTCAGCAGCTTCCTCAGACAGTAGACCTATAGGTAGCAAAGCGTGTTGCATCACAGTAGCACCATGCACCAGGATCTTGTGCAATGTAGGTGTCATCGGGTGCCATGGATACAATTCGACGTACAGCCTTGCAGTTTGTATTCCATATTCGGCAAACTTATTTAAGTCGACCTTGTGACCACTTGAAATTACTTCTAAAATAACTTTCAGTCTGTAAATCAAGTTAAAGTCAACTCCAGTTATTTGAGCTGCTAGTTCAGGGTTGGCAAAAAAACGTCTGCTAGTATTTCCGTCGTTCGTGTTTCCGAAACCTGATTTCGGAACATCTACTATCAAACCTGTTTCATGTCTAAATTTTTCTTGTATTTCTGCCTATCTTTGGTTCACTCACATCTTGTTCAGAGACCCTAAATAAGAAAAATCACAGTTATCCGCGGCAAATTTTAATATAGTTGATTAGTTAAAGCCATATCATAACTATTACAACAACAAAAAAAGCCGGGACGTACCCTGAAGTACAACTAATAACATCGCAATTGTAAAATAGTGCTCAAAAATTTGTTCAGTGGAAGACAATTTTAAATGCACTAAAATATCATTAAAATTATAGTAAAATAATTCCAAATTACAAAATATGTATGCAGCCTACCTGTACTATTAACATCCATAGTTTTGTTCTTGATATAATCGCCCAATGAACAATATGATACTAAAAACTGAATGATTATTCAAACACTTCCGAAAAAATTACGTGCGCCAGAGAGAACGATTAAGTTTAGACAGATGCTGGCGCGCCTAACGTTGCCGAGAGGTGGGGATACTGGCTGTATAATATTCCACGCCTCTTCAACTTGGTCGGGTAGCGATTATGTGTTGTTAGAGTTAGTTTTACAAAATTGACTTTTGGCCGCTTAGATTGACGAAATACCCCTATGTGCGTCGCATAATGCCATCGTTATCCGAAATTTTTTTTATCAAGAACAGAACGAACACCTGTTTTGAGAAAAACTTGCGTTTAAAATTTCGTAATGCAGAAGTTCCAAGTGGAAATAAGTCAATTTCGCAGACTATACCTCTTATAAAATATGGATTAATATTTTGTGGACAAAAATATTTAAAATTTTTGGAAATCTCAAAGGTATTTCCACTTTTAAGGGGACATTCTCTTTCGAAATTGAAAAAAAAAGCACTTTTTAAAAATTTTATTATGAAAAAACTATTATATTTACTGACAAAATTTCTTTTGGACATTGTTCAACTGTGTCTTAAGAATATAAAAAATTTTTTTTTTTTCATTTTTAGTTTCCCTTGGCTCCTGTAGAGGGCGTCGTCCAAAAGTGACGTTTTATACGGTAGGACAATTTGTGGACCTCCTGTAACAGATTTTTGAAAAATTCAAAATGGATTCTATTCTTGAGACTCTAAACTAAGGGATATGCCTCTAAAACTCATACTTTTTCATATTTTGAAGTTTTCATATGTATATTTCAGAAAAATGCGAAAAAAAAGCAATTTTTTTTGGGGTAAGTTACCCCCGTAAAAAAAGGGGTTTTTTTTTTTTAATTTTAGAGGCATATCCTCTAGTATTTTCAATAAGTAATCGAATGCTCTTTGGTTTTTTAAAATCGGTCAAGTAGATTCGGAGAAAACCGTCCTACCAGTTTGAAAAAGGTAGTTTCGAGAAAAACGCGTAACGAGGAGTACTCCGATTACCTTTTTTATGACCACCAGGCATTTTTTACAACTTTTTAGCCAATTTTTAACGAATTTAAAAAAAATAAAACACTAGCTTGCTTAAAGAATAACACAGAGCAACTGCCGAGCTGTATAATATCACATATATGTATACCAAAGATGTTTAACCTACAAAAGAAGCATCTGGCGCACCGCGCTACACACATGAATAGAAACCGGTTTTTACTCATGGGTGAGCGCTCTTACAAATATAGCTGTAACTTTTTTTCTATTACGAATTTCTTGATGAAATTTTAGGAGGGAACTTTTGAAAGTATATAGAATCCAAATATGTAAAAATCTCAAAATCGATTTTTTGAAAATTTCGAAAGAGAATGTCCCCTTAAGAAACGTGCAAATTATTTACAATATACGTACAAGATCTGTAGACACTCTTAAAGCACATAGACTCCTTATTTCTCGAATTATGTCTAGCAAGAACAGGAAAAGAAAAGCTTAAACCAACTCGAAGACGACGTGGCCTCCTTTGGAATTTAAGGCTGACTTCCCCGACTACAGTAGCAATAAAGGGCAGGAAAGGATATCGTCCCAGGGAGCCCGGTGCCCCAATTAAGTTTTCACAGCCACCCTTTTGGGCAACATCCTTGTGGACCTAAACAACTAGAAGCAGGAAATTGATGACTGGCCAAGGGGTGCATCCAAATGAAGGAGGCTGCCCCAGTCGGTAAATTTGCCATGGAGCCTTCATCAGGGCAGAACACACAGAAGAACGTGAGATGGTCAATTGTCCGGCGAGCCCGTCCAGACTCAGGACTCAGGAGGCATGCAGAATATAAGTCGTCTGCATTTGAAAGTAGTCAAACAACTGGAAGACACGGGTGCAGCGGGACTCTATTGTTGGAGTCCAAAGATCCCCAACAGCCGCCCCAACGGGGTTCTACAGGAGCGCCAATTGCACCCGTTCGAACGTTGGCCGTCTCTTAATCCCGATTACAGTCTCTTTTTTGCGAACGTTATTTACCTTTGCCTTACTTCACATCCCCACAAAAGGACAATTGTTTTGAAACGTCGTCTCCGACTAGGTCCTTGTGTGACCGACTTTCCTACTGCGCGCTTATATTTGGACGTGGTTCTGTTTGCTCCGAATGGCATCCAAACTGAAAATTTTAGGCAAAAGTTTTCCACCTCAAGGTGGTACTTACGAGGAACCTTCTTCCTGAATCCCCGTAACCTTTCCTTTGAACGTAAGTCGCCTGTCGCAACATTTTTTTTGCGCGTTATAAAATTTTTGGAAGAGAGCTCTCAAAAAAACGAAGACTGCCCGTGTGTCGGGAATATGTTCAGGATTAGAAGCCAAGTTATGGACTTAAATTTAATGAAAACTTTCGCAAAATTTATGGGAACAGAGCAGCTTTATTAAATGTCTACCTGCATCGTGTTTCCCAACGAAATGGGGATTAATGCACCCTTGAGAACCAGGACACTCGGTCTCAACCATTTCGAGAATGTGGCGATTAGAAGCAGTTGCAAAATTAAGAAGGTATGCGCTAGAATTGCTTGCTTAATCATTTCCAACGTCTTTTGTCTTTTGGCGCATTAAAGCTCGACTTGACGTGAATGTTCTGGAGAAACACAAACTCTGCGGACAATATAGAGCCAGAGTATTGCCGAGACGACCGACAAACTTACAGGAATGGTCTCACAGGCATACCTCGAAAGTCTCTCATCCTGGAACCCGACCGACTTCCGCAGGCAATTTTTAAGTCCGCAAATATGGGAAAAATTAATTAAAAACTTATTACAATGAGTGAGTCATTACATGAAGACTTTTTAAATAATTGACAAAATTGATTAATACATAGCAATAGAATTAAAAAACAAACTCCCGGGGGTTTTGTGGTCTCTGACAACAAATTTCATATCAAAAGTACAAAATTTCACCCCCCTCACCCCTATCGACCACCCGCTATTATTAAATATGGGTTATTTCACAACGTAATCGAGTAGGGTATCATTTTCTAGGTTTTTGGGGTCGCTGATCCATTAGTAAAATTTAAATAATTAAAATGGCGGATCCAATATGGCAACTATTATTGTGAAAAAGAGTATGAATGCAATGCATTTACTTGTAAATGAGCGTCCTTGTGTCTCTTCGAAACACACAACCACTGCTCCCCTCGGAAGCTACTCTCACACTGGCATTCTACAGGCGAGCGTTCAGTGGGGTCCTATTATAAGTCGATTCTATTTCACTAGGGACCACTTTAGCCAATTTTAGAAAGAAAAATCCCTAACTTAAAACTTTGTTTTAAAGACTTTTGGCCAGCTTTTTGGGATTTGGACCCATTGTGCGTTGGTGTCATGTTTAGGGCATCTTTTGCTGCTTCTTCACTTCTATGCACTCCCGATTGACTTGGTGCTCGCATTATTATGATTTCCTTTTCTTCTGAAGTTGATGTCACTGGATATACAGTGACATCAACTTCTACATGCTCTCTAATGGTAAAAGCTGGATTACTTCGGTGATTGAATGACACATGATTTTTAGGTTTATGGAGACAGAACTACTAAAAGATATAGCCGCAAAGTCAATTCCAGTAAATAGCTTTTAAAATATAAGCTCTCTTTGGCTTTCTATATCTTTGTCCAACACAAATAGGCAAGTGCTCCAACTTAACCATTATCGTGAATCGATGAAGCATTCTTGAGTTTACACCTGGATATAATTTCTGTCACCTAACTGCCGCCCAGCACCAGCTCTGAGGTATTCTCAGCAAACAGGAACCAAGAGCCCGGGGGCCAATTAAATAGTTCATTATGGCCCTGATCAAATTCCTTGATACAAGGGGACGAGGTCAAGTGTTATTTGATTTTCATTTGATGCAACGATAAGATTTGTGTTTGCCTATGGAAATTAATACATCCCACTAACTCTATTAGCTGGAAATGAACAAACGCGCAAATGGGTTAGCCGACAAACAGGCCCGCAGCAGCTGCAGCCATTCCATCGGAAGGGCAAGGGAAGAAATGTAATTTTTTAACCCTTGAGTCCACACAAGAAGGCATTCATTCATTCAGATATGGTGTGTGTGAGCTTCCTAAGAAGATATATTTTCCGGCCAGACCACCTCCGTCCAGCCGTCTTTTTCCCAATTGGAAACTTTCGGGGCAGCCAACAGTGTGATCAATTTCCTGTTCGCCCTTGTTTAGTTACACTCCGAAATTGCCCAGCAAGGCGTCTGAAACAGGCGAACTAGGCCAAAGAATATAACGAAAAGTTCTTTTTTGCGCTTCTCGTCCCGATGCTGCAAAGTTTGAAAGTTTATGAGCCGAAGGGATTTATTGGTTCGTTATGGTGGTGGTCAGGCCATCGGGATGTGCAGCACAACTCCCTTTGTGATTCAGGATTTTGGTAGAACTGAAAATTGTTTTTTTTTTTGTGTAGTACCAGTGAAAAAGCATTTATGGAAAATGAAGAACAAGCCATTAGCCATTATATTTGCTGGATAGTTCTCAGTTCTACAATTTTATATGAGATAATAGGAGGGAACCAATCGATAGAAGTTCAAACAGTCATCGAAGTTTTCTAGGCAGGATATGCATATGTATTTTATTCACTGGAAAATTATCCCAATAGCAAACTTTGTACCCATAACTACCCAAAGAGATGGTCAGTATATGTGCATATTTGTTATACCTGTGTTCTCTATTTGAAAAAAAAAAAATTATTTCTTGAGAAAACATTATTTCAATAATTGAAATATAGAATCCAGATATAATTTGAAATCGTTATTCCGCTTTGACTTGACATTTTTACGCATTCACACCTCCACCAAATTTTCATGCTGTTTATTTTGGACTTTTTAATAATCTCTACAGGTAAGAAAATATACAGTGCTGTACAAAACATTTGCAACTAAAATCATAGTTTCTTACAGATCATTATAAAATTTCCTAAACCACTGATACCAAAAAAAGTTTTACAGTGCATTATTCTTTATTATGTCTAGTTTCCAGATATAACAATAGTAGAATGTAATATCCCATAATAAGGGATCCATTTTTTTATTCAACGTAACAATTTTGCTTGTGCAAAACATTTGCAACCATATATAGTTAATAAAAAATAATAATAATTTTCTATTCCGATCCAACTACTGCAGGGTATATAATCCAGTCTGTTGTTCAGGTCCATGCGCGGAAGTGTATTATTAAAATATTTTTTTTTTTTTTCCTTTAAACGCAATTAAACTAAAAATTCTTAAAATGGGGGTAATTAATTTAACAACGAAATAAAAAACCGAATAATATTTGTTTACACAGATGGTATAACTTAAAAAGACATTAGTGAAAAATATAAAGTAGCTTAATCCACCATATCCAGAATTATAAGCAGTTTTAAAAAGACTGGGAGTATTGAAAATATTCATAAAGGATGGTAGACCAAGGAAAACGACAAAGGCTGAGGATCGTAGAATTTAAATTTTAATTATGTAAATCTCAGATTTTCCTCAGTTCAAGGTACTTAGGTAAAAAACAAATAAAACCTTGATGTGGATCCTTCGACAGTAAGAAGACGAGCCATAGAAACCGATCTTAAGAGCTACAGGCCAGCGAAAAAGCCACTACTTTCTGAAAAAAAATGGCTGAGCTAGACTTGTCTTTGCTCGAACTCATTTAGAATGGCCCCTAGAAAAATGGAGTACTGTCCTTTTTTCGGATGAGTGTTTAACTTTAAGTTTAACTTAGTGGGGCTAGATGGAGGGCAAAAAGTAGAACGACCGACGAACAAACGACTAAATCCGCGATAAACTGTGGTAACTGTGAAGCATGGAAGTGGTAATACAATGGTCTGGGGGTGTTTATCAGCTCAGGGCGTGGGACCGCTTTGTGAAATACCACGTATAATGAAAGCGGAGGACTACAAAAACATTATAGAAAATGTTATGCTCCTTTACGCAGAGGAAGAAATGCCCTGCACTGGTGTTTCGAACAGGACAATGATCCCAAGCACACCTCTAGACTTCTTCAGGCTTGGTTTTCGCAGCAAAACATTGAAGTTTTGAAATGGCTCGCACAGTCTCCAGATCTCAACCCCATAGAAAAGCTATGGCAACTGGTTAAGAAGAATATGAGGGGTCAATTTTACAACAACCGTGACGCATATTGAGTCGCTATTTAATTCTATGCCAAGAAGATGTGCAGCAGTTATTGTAAATAAAGGCTATTCAATCAAATATTAATGATAATATATATTTAAAGTCGCCAACATTGTTAATGTCAAGGAGTTGCAAATGTTTTGCACAGTCAGTTTTGTATCTTAGTATGAAAAAACGAATATTTCTCCTTTTTTATTGAAAAGTTACCTTTAGTTTTTTAATATTCTTAAATTAGATATAATAAAGAATAAAATACTGTCTTAGCTTTTTTGTTTTTAAGAATTTAAGGTATTTCTATTTGTTTGAAATCAAAATTCAAAATTGGTATACCTAAATGACTTCATTGAATTGAAATGTGGCGTCTGTGATTTGAATATTGTGTTTTTTTGTTTGTTTAAAGTATTAAAAATGTGGTATTTTTTAGTGGCTTATGATAATTAGGGAGAAAGTTTCTATATGTTGTGAAATTATAAGTCATAAAAATTCAAAGTTATGGATTACTTTATTTTTATAAAACACTTCAGAAAATGTTTTTCGTTAATTTTAAAATCACAAAAAAAGGTCTTGTGATTAATCAAGCATCTTTAATCTCGCTAACTAGTAGCATATGCACCAAAAAGTCAAGTAGCAGTATCTCTAGTCCAATCAAAAGAGGATTTTGTTTTGGCTTTCGATTTTCATGGCACCCAATCTGCGGTCGTGTTCATAAACTAACCAGCGCAACGCGGATCCATGAATCACGTCTGTTTAGTTAGAACGCCGATAAATCAATTTCGGAGCAGATTTCGCTATTGAGCTGTCGTCGGATGCTGGTATCGTGTGGGCTAGACCAACTCCCAAACTCCCGAGAGGGGTCAAGGGGAGACTAACATACGCCTGAGCAGGTACGCTTGTTCGGGCACATGTTCCCATGGTTCCTGTTCAAATGGTACAAGCCCGCCACTTGGCTGCAACGCAAAATCACACAATCATGGAATTAAATTGAGTCGCCAAGAGCGGTGGGATAATTTATTTATATTTTTTTTCGTGCCCTATGGCACTCCTACACCAATGCGGGGGCAGAGTGAAAAATGCCACAACAATTCAATTTTAGACGGTGGCGTCCGAAGTGTCCCACTGCGAGCACTTTTTCCCGCAGATATATACCATATTTTTTTACGGCCATTTGAGCCAGTTCTTCGAGGTTACGAGTCAAGCAGGCCATTGCTGCTGGGGGCTCCGGTCGGTTCAGAGGGGCTGGCCCATCAATCATGGCGCCCACTGTCGAACCATTCAGTTTACAATTGAACTTCCCTTGGCCCATTTTACACCCAGAATAGGGATGAATTTTTTACAACCTCTCGGTTGGGAGGAGATTACCCCACTACACGCAGGAGAGTGACTATTTGGGCACGGAACCGGGAACTGGGGGTCATCATTATACTTCTCCCCGACTACAAGACCTTTCATTCACATCTTTTGGAACCGGGAAGGACATAGATTTATACCCTCCCAGCGGTAGGTACCTTAAAGAGGGTATTTTAAGAGCTGCTACTCTCAAAGAGAGAAAGTAGTTAAAATTAACGATTTTGCGACTGTTTTTATGATTCAAAGAGTGAATACCATTGAAATGTTTCATTTTAACTATATTAAGTGGTTAAATGATGACAAAAGCAGGAAGGATTTACTAACCATTTTATAGGTAATTCAGAACACAAAATAGTGATTTCGAATATATTAAATTTAACTCTTTATATGGTGATATCTTAGTGTTAACTGGGGCAGTAGTTTTAACTATTATATATGATAATTCGAATGCCTTTGATAATAGTCATAAATTACTACCTCTTATATTTTTTATTTATATAAGGTAGCTTACCAGGCAATTCACTGAGAAAAATATCGCATTGTAATATGAAATATACCCGTTTTAGATTATCACTTGTTTAAAATTGGTTACAAATTGTTGTATACCGTGGCTGGTTTCTTTTTAAAAATGCTGTAAAATTAATGCTGTTCAATATTTTTCAAAATTTGTTAATTTGTTGAAAAGAGTAAACCTTCCGATTAGTTATAGAATATGATTTCATTTAAATGGCTGGCTCAGTTGGCTTTGGCAGTAGCTCATCCTGTCAACCCAATTTTGCAGCACCTTTTCGATGGGTTAGAGTCCTATTTCACGAATAGCTCGATCAATATTGTACTTAAATGACTGAATTGTTTCTAAATTGTGGATCTTTAACGACACCCCCAAAACAAAAAGTCCTACGACGCACGTCAAATCGCAGCTGCTTGTCAATTTGCGTGCAGCAGTCGTGGTTGGTGCATTATTTCGATCGAAATTTCTTTTCAAACTTGTCGCACAGTTGTTCAAGCCTAAATCTATTTTTTCCTTACCGCGGAGATATTATGACAGTATATCTGTCAATTTTTTGAGTGAGATAGAGCTGTCTGTATCCAAATAACATATAATTTAAAAAAAAAAAAACATAAACATGGCCGGTCTATACTCGGAACAAACATTGATCAGTATTTATTTATTTTACGAGTATAAGTTTAACAAAATTTCGTTACAAAAGTAATCATAGCATGGATTCAAATATTTTGGGGTAAATACAAACAATAGAAAATAATAGCAAGAAATGTTTTGGGGTAAATAAAAACAATAGTTGAATCAAAAGTTCTAAATGGTTAATTTTACTACGAAATGTATTTGTTCCAAAATTCGAATGCTTTTGATTCAAAAACAAATATAGTAAATAACGAAAATAAAACATTTTGTTTTGAATACGTTGAAAATATTGTTTTTTATCAAATTAACGTAGTTAAATTCATAATTTTCGACATTGGCGCCAAATCATATTTGAATATTATTGATTTAATATTATTTCGAGAGTTTTTATAAGAATTCTTTTCTAGTGTTGCGTTTCTTTTTTTTTTTTTTTAATTTTAATAAAATGTAACTCTTCTTAAATAAAATAAAATCCCAGAAAAAAAATAACTTGTCCCACTTTTAACCCGTCAGTTCCCAGTGTCACCTGTAGGTGACAGCAGTTTATAATTTTTTTTCCCTATTAACTGATAACATAACTGAAGAAACTTTTAACTATTAGGATATTAGTGAATAGTAATATTTGGTTTTTTTTTTCCACACTGGTGTCATGTCCGCTGTCAAATAAATTAAATTATTTCTAACGGTATTATTATTATATTTCTAATTTTTTGGCGTGACAATGACTTGCTGTGCAAAAATTGCAATAAAAAATGTCAAAAGCCTGAGTATTATATTTTTTTTCTTACTGCATGTCATTTTTTAATAAATATACTAATATAAGGTCTGTCTGGTAACTATAAAGTTTTTACTCGCGGGTAAAATTTTTACCTGAAAGTGTCTGTTAACCTCACGGAGGGGAAAAACTGAGCTCTTGACAGAACTTCTCCTCTTACAGAATTTTACCAGATTTCACCCACGCTGCGGAGACCGAGTAAATTTGGGTAAAATCATCGATTGCTTGTCACTGTGTAATCTGTCATTTGTGTGTTTCAATTTTGCGTTGCGATTCAGATAGAAGAAGAAGTTATTGAAAAATTGTTTAAATAAATAAAAAACATATTTCAAAATCTTCAAAAATATTAAATAAATCCATAAGTTTTCCTTCTAACATCTTGATCACGTCTGACAATTTACATACACAAGTAAGATTTACCCAATTTTTACTTGAAGTCGTCTGGTAACTTTTGATGTTTATTCCCACTACCATATGAAACTTTTTACCAGATTTTTACTCAAGAAATTTTTACCCAAAAGTTACCAGACAGACCTATAATCAGTGCATTTTGTGTGAAAAGCAAATCCCAAAATATGTGTTCAATTTTCAAGTGTCATCCGTAGGTGACACGTTTTTTATAAAAACCCTAAAAGATTTTTTTAGAATAATTTTACTATTCTTCTTGGGGATGTCTAAGGAATACATAACAAAAAAATAATATTATTTTTTCTATTAATCTCGTCATGGGAATTGAAGGGTTAAGGTCTCAAAAGAAGTTCAAGTGGAATTTAGGAATTTCCCAAACCCAAAGAGGGATCTGTGTACTGTGTATATATTATATACGAAAAACTGGCTTTGTGTGTATTTATGAAGAAAAACAGAATGAATATACTGAAATATTCCATATGTCCATAATTCCTGGAATTCGAAAGCTTTGTTACTTGAATAGGATACAGAAAAATAATAACACTTTTGGTAATAAAATACCACGTGCAGAAAAATGGATAATAATAAGAAGCCACCTCCGCATGTGGCCAAAAATAATATCTTTACATATGTGTACAAAGCAATTTCCCCTTGAGCTCAATACAGACCCTTTTGAAAATCAATCAAAAACGCCCTCGCACGAAACACACGCGCTCATCTTATCCCTCACTCTTCAGGTCACCTCGTCATAGTGCTCAGAGCGAGTTATCTGCACTTTCTGAGGATTTTAATTAGCTCAAGAAAATGAAAATAGCGACACAGTGGCACATAAAAGTGAACTCTAATTCGATTTTATGACCTGACTAAAACGCGAAGGGTCGTAAAGTGCTCGAGTTAAGTCCTAATGAGATATTTGCTAGAACATAAAAATTTCCCAGACACTTTAAAGTTCGGGTAAAAAAAAAGGGATGGTTGGGGAAGGTCTCTTTAAAGAACCGAGGACGGCATTTTCCCTATGTTTCCCTGGCAAGACTTGCAGATATTTTTGAGAGTGATTTAGGGTGGTACTCTAAACATGTCACCCTATGAACGAGCACCTATTGGGGGGTATCGGTGATTTACTTATGGAAATGGTACCGAGCATCCAATGGCCATTTGCAACTCCTGTACTCCGCTGGAAGATGCTGCTTAAAGATGTATATTCGATAGTATCACCTCTCGGTCCAGCTGTGCAATCGTCTGATTGTCCTTCGATTTATGGGCGAAGAAATAGAGAGCAGACCCAATATACCGGTGCCCCAGGGAACACACTTACACTAATACCCATATATGCAATGCATCCACAAAAATTTTTAGGATTTCCTGCAGTTCCGGGAATTGTTGTGGCCGGGTCAGAGTGACCCTGCCGAAATTCAAGGAAGTGCCGGAGAATGGCGATAGTTTTTCGGTTGAAAAAATTCACGATAATATGCAAATGGTCCTGGACACAATGGTCACGTGTATATCTGTGCATTTCGTGGATGTAATGTAGAGTCTACGATACCCCGGGGGAGTTTATTATACCCAAAACTGCACAGCGGCGCTGCTGTGTACAGACCTGCAAGCACCTCATTTTCAATCTGTGAAACTGCAAAGCACTTCGTTCCGACCGGATGCAGTTAAAGGATGTTATGCTCGTTGCTTAGAAATGGCGATGCAGCCCAACGGGTAACGACTCCTAATGCTTATGCGACCGGCTATACCCGGGCTACCGAAGATGATTTTACCCGGCGGGGCAAAAAAAAATTTGCATCCTGGATGCATGCGGAATTGGCGAAGATCGGTCCTCTATTTTTTCCTCTACCCCCGGTTTTTTTTTTTTTTCAATTGTTTATTCGGATACGACATTAGCTGGAACGTTTATGGCCTTGGATAAGTTACCCCGGATTTTGTCCCCTGAGTCTGCAGTTATCGCCGGAGCATTGCATGCGGTTATACCGCAGATTGCAGGCCAGACAATTTCCGAAAAGTGCTCAGTGGAACGATTCGCAATTTTCTGGCAAATTTTATTGCCAGGGGTTAGATAGATACTAGAAAAGGATGCTGGCCCTTGTTCACACCTCCTGAACTAAGCTCCAGGCGAGGTTAATGGATCCGATTCGATTGTTTCGAATTCTCATTATCGGAAAAACTTAAAAAATATGTATATGAGAACCTGCATTTCGGCACAAAAGATAATAAGCTACAGAAATCTATTAGCTAATACAAAAAACTGATGAACTGATAAATGGGACAAAAGTACGATTGATTTCGAAAGAAAGGAGCTTTAGAGACTTAAGGAGACTCTTTTTAATAATAATTTGCACGTTTTTTTTTTTTTTTTACTTTTTTCGCGGCATTTTACTAAAATTAAAATAAAAACAATTAATAAACAAATTAAATAACAAATAATAAATAAATTAAATAACACATAATAAAAAAACAAAAATGGAAAGCTGGCAAAAAATACTTACAACATTTAAGAATTTATCGTAACGTTTTCTTGAATGTTATGAAAAACAACAAAAAAAAAAATTATACACAAAGATTTGTATTATTGTTTGATCGTTGAAAATAATAATATACAAACAATACACAGCATAATTATAACACAAAATACACATTAACATTATAAAAATGATACACGAAGTATTGAAAAAGTACGCTTATGTCGTAAACATAAACGAATATGTCAAGAAATCAACACACGACGCCATCTATTGGATGCTTACCAACTCTAAATATCGAAAGATAATGAAGTGTTGTATCGATAAATTAACTTACACCCCCATCTGTTAGAAACTTATGGAACTTACAAATATTACATTTAATGTGCAATAAAAAAATATTGAGATCAATAATCGAGATAAAAACTATGCTATCTTTCAAGTTGGATCAAACTACACACAATGAGTCTTTATAGGATTTTTCATTTTTATGAAAGCTCAGTATTTGGTTAGAAAATCTTTTTGTTTCAAAACTACGTGACATCGGCGCTGCATCGAATCAAGTAAACATCGGCAGCGGTCAACTGGATTGTCGATTTGATTTTGTTGAAGAAATCGGTATGTGATGTTGGCCGTATGTTTTGGGTCATTGTACTGCTGAAATTTCCAGATTACTGGCATGTTTCAACAAACATTTGAATTTTTGAGACTTTTTAAAAAATGTTCTTACGCCAATGCATTAATCAGTCCTAAAGCGCATCAGTTCACTAACAAGGAAACGTTCTCAGGTGTGTCTCACCGGTTTTGATGAAATTGAAATATGTTATAGAGTATCGAAAAATAAGAGATACATATTTTTTTTATCTACAGAAACGCACATTTAGGGCGTGAAAACCACCTTTAAAATTTACCCCCAAAAACAATTCTTTTATATTGCGCTTACATTTCGGAAATGCATAGCAAAAAGATTATGACAGATGGACAAACACCGAGTTTATTCCACAAATATTCTCTTCGTTATTATTATGCAATGTTACTTATACGTATACAATATTAGTCCTTCAAAAGTTATACCCATCTTTATCTTATAAGTGCATCTTTGAACCTGCAATTCATCCATAGTGCCTTATTGAAAAAAGTTCAAAACAAAAAATCATGATTCCAATACCGCATAATATAGAATAATTGTATAGCAGAAAACAGCGCATTCAGACAACATATCCATCCATTACTTGCCATGCTATTCACAGGACCCTTAACGTGTTTTTGTATCGAGAAGTTCCTGTTTGTTCCTTAAACTTGTGTAACGTCTTTGGACTCAGGAGTCAGTCAGCTCCTCCTTGCCTGACGGATGAGTGTTCTGAATTTCAATGGGATAGGTGCCTGTCGTTTTATTGAAAAGGATATAGGCTGGCAAAAAAAAAATCATTGAAGGATACGTGAGTCGGGTGAACAAGAATGGGAGGTTTCCTTAGCTAAGGGAAGTTGTTTGCGCTAATACTGCAGGGATATACTCGTCAGTTCAGACATTTTTGTATTTTGAACATTTTCCGCTTTGAGGGATTTTACGTTGTAATTTGGGAATTGATATGATTTCAGACTATTCAGCGAATTATATTAGAAATGTTTTTAATATCTATTATAATACATTCATCACAAAATATCTGGATGATGTTATGTTCCTTAACTAATGTTATGACGTATGCTTTAAAATTAAATAAAAATTAATTTGAATTTTTCTATGTATTAGATGGCGTTATTAATCCTTATTAATGTTTTGGTGAATATTATCTATGTGATGTTAAAGTACTTGTTATAACTTGCGAAAGTGCGATTAGTTACGTAAAAATAAGCAAGTCTTTAGTGTGTTAGTTTTATAATTTAATCAAAAAATAAAAGTGCCGCTAAAGTCATCGTTTGCTTGTGGAAACTCACTATGAACAAACTATGCCGATTTAAAATTGGAAGATA
Source organism: Dysmachus trigonus (assembly GCA_949715965.1). Taxonomy (NCBI): domain Eukaryota; kingdom Metazoa; phylum Arthropoda; class Insecta; order Diptera; family Asilidae; genus Dysmachus; species Dysmachus trigonus. The sequence continues at coordinate 3,634,813 of OX454323.1, read as the reverse complement.
AAGAGTGTCTGGGTTAACCAATAAAATTTTAAAGTAGGTACAGAATTCCAAGCATTATTGTATGAAGTTTTAATTCAAACCCAAGAGCAACTTGCAACGACGAATTTTGACTGGCGATGGACAATGGTTTCTATTATATTGCTAAACGTTAAACAGTATATGGAAAAAGACCATCAACGTCAACATCCTTACTAAACCGAAACATTCATACTGCAAAAGTTATAGTGTGTGTTTGATGGGATCAGAAGGGCATATTATTTCATATGCTGTTAAAACCTAGTGAAACGATTACAGCCGATTGTTATAAATAATAATTAATCGAATTAAGGGGACCTTTACTTTCAAAATCGGGAAAAACACACTTTCTAAAAGTTGTTTTTTTAAAAGACTATTATATTTATGATTCTGAAACCTTTTGTACATTATTGGTAAGATTATGAAAAATATAAAAAGAATTTTTAAATGCAACTTTAGTTTATTTTAATGCCTGCAGATGGCGTCATCCAAAATGCACTTTTAAAACGGCCCCATTTCTCTAGGACTTCCTGTAAAAGATAGAGTAAAAATCTGTAGTGGATTGTTTTCATAAGACACAAAACTAATACCTAAACCTAAAAAACCTTTTATTTTTAATAAATATATCATTTTATAGACATTTTTCTAAAAAAGTTAAAAAACGACTATAAGTTAGGGGTAAACTTAACCTCCGCATAAAAGAGCGGGGGGTAAAATAATATTTTTAAAGGTTTGGTTACTAGTATATTTGATAACGAATGGCGTTTGGTTTGTTAAAATTGGTTGAATAGTATTTGAGATACATGCGGCCATTTAAAAAAATGTGATTTCGAGAAAAACGTGTTCAAAGTTTTTGCTATATAATTTTTGCATATAAAATGCGTAGAGGTAGCGTGACAAATATAGGTATAATTTTTTTTATTTTACGAATTTCTTAAAACGGTTTTAGGAGAATGTTTGTGTGATGTTAAGAAGCATTTTTATAAACAAAAAAAAAAATAGATTTTTTTTCGATTTTGAAAGTAAAGGTCCCATTAAACGGAATGGATTTTTCTATGGCATAAAATTACGATATACAAGATTACCTTTTGAATCATAAAAGAAAGTGCAAAGAGCAGTCTCTCTCTTCCGGACGAGTAAAGATTTTGTTATATTAGATAAGTGTGCATGTATCGAAGTAAACGTAATTCAGTTTACTTTATATCGAGGAATAAACGTTCATGACGAACACAGGTCCATAAAGAGATTCTCCCCAATAATCTGTAAAATCAACATATAAATTCGTGCAGGATTAAATGCAAGGAGATACACCTAATATAGGATTCTCCCGCATGCAGCGAGGACTATAAATCCGAGGTATACTCGTAAAAGTTCTTGGGATACTATCGGGATTACCATTAGCCCTCATCACACTGCGACCCGCCCGGGATATATCCTCTTTTATCCATGGGAATAAGCCACCGGAATCGGAATCGTTATCCGGCAACTAGTCGGGATGCTGCTCCCGTCCTGGATCCACAACTCTCTCTGAGCTCTGTTCCACTTAATTTGAATCTTTTAGTCGAGACGCTGGGCGGGAATTTATCATACGCTCTAACAAGGCTAAGAATTCTCAAAAGCCTGCAATTTGTTAGAAAATTTCAATGGTGCACCAAGATCAGGTTCGTGACCTCACACTCTGCTGCCGGACTCCTGTGGGAAATGCATTTCAATTTCTTGATCCAGTTAGTTGTTCCCGGGCAGCAACGAGAGTTTTTGCATGCGACTCAAAGGGGGACGGGAACTTCATAAGCTAAAGAAGGAACGACCAGGGGAAAAGGAGTAAATATAGTCGGAGTCCTCGCGGGAATTTATATACGAAGTGTGAGGACTCCTCCTACTGTGTGCAGATTCCCTGCGAACCGGAGAAGAACTTGGGAGAGGGCTCCATCGGTCCCGGCAATTGTCATAATTTGCACCCAGTTTTATACCCTTCCTGCTTAGCGATCGCATTTATTTTCCACCTCCTCGACGTAGAGACGAGGAGGCGAACTCCGGGAAATAATTTCCTCGGAGAGGTTTATATCATTTCATTACGCGGGCCTAGAGGGTCGGGCCCACAATAAACGCGAACGGCGTGATATAAGGGCTATTACTGCAGCCGTTCGGGAGGATCCGGGAATAACTTCCGGATGGGAACGACGATGCTGACGGTGAGACCCACCCGAATATTATTGAAATCCCCTGAATTCTACGGGCCAGAGAATACGTAAGTGAATGGGCACGGTTATGTGTAGGCATTAATAACGGCCAGGAGCGAACGGGAGTTACCTAGGGTTGCTGCAGCACAGTCATATCCACGGAAACGTGGCCATGCTGTGAGCCTCGGGTAATTTATACCCTCAGTTAGGCCCTTTTTCGAGTGTTTCATGGAGCGATTCTACCTTTTTTTTTTCCTCCCCTCTATGGGGGACTGTACAAATGGCTGCGAGAATCTAACCCTCATGAATCAAAATTTCAAATTTGATGGAACTTTTCAGATATCCCCGGGCTCTTTCAATGCTCCAGTTTGCTTCATTTGGGTGTAATTTAAAAGCGTCAGATAAGCTTAATTTGGTTACACTGCGGTGAGTGGGGAGAACATGAAAATAGGCTAGAAATAATCTGAAAGTAAGAGGATCGGCGCTGCGATAAAGTTAATAGAAAAATTCTATAGTATTTAAAATTGTATAGGATTTCTTTATTAACTCTTATTAAACCAGAAGTGATCTACTTGTCTAATCGGAGGATGTTTCTCGTTAAGTTTGGTCGCCTGATTATTACTATTGTCTGATTATAAGACTGAACAATTGAAATTAGGAACCTAGATTATTTACATAATGCAACTGCATACAATAAAAATCTTAATTATAGTAAAATTACAATAAACGACGCTGCATTCAATATATATTGGTTTTTTTGCTTTTTTTAAAGATATATTTTGTAACTATTACCTACACACAAAACTGGAAATGTATAGCTACACATATACTTGCAATTACATGAAGGAAACATATTTTGTAAGATTGTTTTACAAAGATGTATGCAAAAAAAAAAAATATATTTTTTGCATTCTATAGTTCTACTAGTTTAAATCATAGTTCTTCTTCTCATCTTTTTTCCCTTTTTATCAACACACCCTTAAAGGTGAATAACTTCATTCAGTTGACATTTTACGTCACAAATTGTGCCTAATCAGAAATTCTCAAAATGTCTGAAGATCATCAAAACCATTTTTAGTTAGGTGAAAGTCTTAATCAACTCTATTCAAGTTTTGCAGACACACAGTCGTACACAAATAAATAAATGTTTACAAAATTTTACCACGGGAGGAATAACGTAATTCGGGCGGAAAGAATCTGGGAAGCAATTCATGTTTTTATGTTTTCCCTGCATAATAATGGCACTAATCAATGACAATCAATTTTCAATTTGGAACACCCCCCCGAGAGTGTCCGAACAAAAGAAAAGCGGCCACAGTTCGGAGGAGGAAGAGCCTCTGGATGTAGTCCTGCCACCGAAATGTTTCCGGCCATGCCATAATTAATGTTAATCTGACTTCGGCATCAGACACCCTGGGACAAGCGACCGACACAGCACGAAACCTGTGTTTTGGTCCCTGGATCGTTCACAGCATCCAGTCTGAAGCAGCCGAGCTCACACAGTCGTTCGGACGACTGCTGTAGGAGTGGGGCTGGTCCAGAAAACCGAGTCGTCGGCGGTCAGTGGGAGGTCATCAATAATGAAAAACTCCCATAATACCCATAAGACGCTGCTAGCGCTCGGTGAGTATCTGAGTGTCTTTTGTTTTCGGCCTTATGCCAAAAGGGAATTCTTCTTTCTGTCTCATCACATGCCGCGCTGAGAAGCACACTACGCAAAGGAAGAATTACCCACAAGTGGCAGAGATGCTGCGGCCTCTCGTCGTCCATTGTTTGGAGATGGTTTTTCCTCTTATTGAAAGTGCTCTCGGCGGGGACAAAAGAATGGACGTGGGGGAAAAAATATAGAAAAGATATGACAAAAGTACGGGCAAGTTGCAGGATAATTTATTTGTCGTTCCTTTGTCGCCTTATAAAAATAAATAAGAAATGCGGCCCTGATCAGTTCATGCTCGGGGCCCTCAAATTGTCGACATGTGTCTTCATTTCATATTTTATTCCCTTTTCTATTGTGACCTGCACCATGGTTTGCGGGGAAACATAAAGGACGAGATGAAAGATAAAGGACACTCCATTTGTCCATAATTCATTCGATCGGTATACGATGAAGAATGCAATTATTTGTAATGTATTTATCAAATATTTTGAAGATCTTTATTACTATACAGGTTGTTTTATATAGGCTATCTCAAAATACGTAGGAGTTTGGGAGTTACAGAGTGATTCATAAATTTGGAAATTTCATGGTATGCATATCATTATTTTATTTTTACCTTTTGATCTAATTAATGTAGCGACATCGAACTTACGCCCAAAAACTATTGTCCCAAAGCCTGTACCAAAAATGCCAACAATGCTTATCTTCCTTCTACCACTACAGGTACACTCACGTGCAAAAATGAAAAAAAATGTTTTGAAGTTTTCTCTGAAATTCATGTAATTAATATACCTGTTTTCTATTTTTACTAAATTATGTCCCATAAGAAAAAGTCCAATGGAGTAAAGTCTGGAGATCTAGAAGGCCAAGGAACTGGTCCCATATGTCCAATCTAGTGTTTTTTTGGCTAGAAGAGATTTTCCACTCCACTTATTTAAAGGGCAAAGATATTGAAATCGGCTAAACATTAAAGACCAGTATTTTTAGCATTAAATGATTTTGGTGAAAATGTCTAGTTATTTAAATATCTATATAAAAAGAATTTAAATGTTTACCTTTCCAAATTGAAGAGGCCCTTATAAAGAGGTCGAATTGCGGATACTTTGCCCAGATAGTTCGTTACCATCGAAATAACTCAAGAGCACCAATCCACCATCGAATCGCAGAGGATTTTAATTAATCACTCCATCAGTGGCTATAAAACTGGGCGATTTAAGTTGCAATTAATTTGATTACTCCTCTTGGGAAATGGGCTTATGAAATAATTAAAATTTCCGCGATGGAGAAGGGAGGATTCGGTGCATGGCCCACTCTGAGCGAGATTGTTTAATTTTTCTCTCTCAGATACGCTGCTTTTAATTAAGGATCTCTCATTAACTCCTCTCCGCGAAATCCTATATAGCCTTCGGGAAGGTGCACCCACAGTAATGGATAATAATTCCTTTCACGGGAGCAGGGACCCCAAAAGATTCAATAGAAAGTGTTCACTTTGCGGCTGCCAGGCAAATAGCACCTAAACAAAATTTTGATCTAATTCTCAGGCAGGGGTTTTACTCTTGGGAGCGGAAAGGGACTGTCTTGATGGTACTTTTAAAAGGATGCGGAACATTTATCCGCAGGATCCGGATTTGGTCGGCCTAAGAAAACATTTCACGGATTCGTCCCTTTCGTCGGTCGCATTTAAGTTTCAAAAGGATCAGATTGTGTGCTGGTGAAATTAATTCAAAATCTCAGAAATTTACTTTTGCTGCCTGGATTATAGGAGCTCCTTTCATCTGACCGCCCTCTTCCCCCATAAAACTCTCTTTCCCAGATTTGCTTAACCCTCCTCTGTCGCAGATTCTTCATGTACCTTTATTAGCACCGAAGTAGTCTTCAACGCGGTCTTTTGGGTGCCACAGGGTGAACATTTGGAACCCGTGGTGGAGGTACTTTTCGCCGCTGTTTCATGAAAACTTGTTAGCTTTCTGCCTTTTTTTTTTTTAGTGAAATAAGAAAATTTTCCAGCTTGTCAAATGATGAGATTGCAGAAGTGGTGATTTGTTTTAGTTCTGGGCCTTTTTGAGACCCCTGGGATTTCTTTGGAGCGAGTTTTACACAAAGAAGTTATACTGTAGAGGGGGCTCCTTCATTCTGAATGAGATTCCAGAAGGGATAGAAGTTTTTGTGCGTACTTTTAATTAACTTTTAACTCAACCCTATTTCAGAGAAGGTATAAATCTTAAAATTTAAAAGGGATTTTTAGGATATATGCGTTCCTTTATTTGAAACATCTCTCCAAATAAAATTTATGAAAAGCATTTGCCTCTGTTTCTATTCTGAACAAAAAGAAAAGAAAAATAGTACAAAGAAGGATGAAAGGATGTAAGTAATTAAAAGCCCTTTCAAAAACTCATTCCGAAGAAATTCCATAAAATTTTTTAAAAAAAATTCCTAGATATGATCTCTGAAATGGAAATTCTGTTTGGCTTAGAGAAGTGCGCTGTGGTAGATAGACGTTGATTTTAAAATTTATGGTTAAAAGAGATGTTTACTGTTCAATGGGTATCGAGAATGCTTTGAGATTTGTTTTCTTTGGAGGCGGTTTTGATTTTCGTGCAAGGAATCTTAAAAAAAAAAAAAAAACTCGTATAAGTGCAAGTAGGATCGTACCCTGAGAGTTCCGTACCGTTATATAGAGGCTTAAGAAACCAGCTCTAAGACTTTTGTAAAATTTCTCATCGAAATAGACAGTTTTCAACTTACCACAAATAACCAGAACCCATAGGGTGATTCACAAGCTATGAGCAATCATTTCCATCAGGGAACATCTAAAGTCGAAAAATCTTTTAGGGACTATAACTCGTTAGGGAAGGGTTTTACGGGGGAGTATGTGGAACGATACGATCACCCTGTATATATATTAGGGTGCTTTTTTTTCGCGACTATTTTTTTTTTTCAGTCCCACCTCGAAATTTTGTGGCAAATACCTAAACAAAAATTCCCTGAAAATTGGAGCCTTTAAGGGGAGGTTCTCATCTAGAATCTTGAAATTTTCGATTTTTTTTTTATTTCATATTATTAAAGTTTAATATGTCTAGAATGTTGCTTTAAAATATTTAGTCGATCCGAGCACTAGAACGGATTCTACAGCCCATTGATTCTGGCGGTGTCATGATCGTAGTGGGGCGCTCAGCCTGTGCCGTGCCGTTCAATCACGATTATCTCGGAACTTTGTTTTTCAAGATTTTTCAAATTTGCGTACAAGATAACTCAAAAACGGTTCAACCGATCAACTTCTAGTTTCGTGCATATTAAAGTAAACAATTTTCTTCATAGAAAGAGTGGAGCACATTTTGAAAATTGTAACATTATCTCCTTTTTGTAAGTGATAAACTATGAAAAAAAACGGCCGAAAACGGCCTTAAAATTTCAAAATCGCGCCATTCCGTCAATTTTAAATTTTTTTTGAAAGTCGTCCACTCTTTCTGAGACAAATTTAGTCTAGTTTATAATAATGTCATCATTATTTGATTTCAGACCAATCTGCGACCCCTAAATTGTACGCAGCTGGGCCATTTTCGAAAAACATGCCTCCGGAGAAGTTGAATAACGGGCGCCATTTTGTTTTTTTTTTTAATAAAAAAATTTTTTCGTACAGATAAATATACAATAAAAGATAATGCCAAATATCATTTCCCTATGTCTTGTCATTTGCCTTCAAAAAAATCACGAACTTTACCTACTTTTTGACGTTCTAGATGAGAACCTCCCCTTAATATTAATATTAAGTACTAGACCAAGGCGTATAAAGATTTCCCATATAAAATACACGTAAACTTTGATTATTTTTCTTCAAAACTCTACAGCTCAGAGGCATGTCATGGTATAATCTTGGTCAATGGGAGGATTTCTTCAGAATTAAATGTTCTACAAAAGTGTCCATTACGGTGTAACCATAACTCCCACCAGCGAGGTCATTGACCTCAATTTTTCACGAAATTCTCGCTTTTTGCCCCTATCTCGTAAACAACAAGAGGTACAGAAAAAGTTAATATCACAAACTTGTAGCAAATTCAATTTCCTCCAAAAAGTTCTTGAACACAAAATCGCTAACATCGATATTTCTTGAAATATTGTGCTTTGAAGTTGAGGTAGTGTGGAAGTTTCATGTATTATTGAGCTAAATTGTAGAAACACTACCTCAACTTCAAAGCCCAATATCTCAAGAAATATCGATGTTAGCAATTCGGTGTTCATAACTTTTTTGTAGGAAATTGAATTTGCTACAAGTTTGTCATATTAACTTTTTCTGTACCTCTTGTTGTTTACGAGATATGGGCAAAAAGCGAGAATTTCGTGGTAAAATTGGGGTTAATGACCCGTACTACCTCGCTGGTAGGAGTTAGGGTTACACGGAATGGACACTTTTGTAAAGCATTCAATTCTGAAGAAATCCTCCCATTGACCAAGATTATACCATGACATGCGTCTGAGCTGTCGAGTTTTGAAGAAAAATAATCAGAATTTACGTATATTTTATATGGGAAATCTTTATACGCCTTGGTCTAGTACTTAATATTAATATTAAGGGCTCCAATTTTCAGGGAATTTTTGTTTAGGTATTTGTCACAAAATTTCGAGGTGGGACAGTCACGAAAAAAAGCACCCTAATATATATATATATATATAAAATTCTCGTGTCACGATGTTTGTCTGGGGTAAAGTCCGAAACTACTCAACCGATCTTGAGAATAAAATAATATTAAACATTTGTAAAATAAAACAATGAAAAATGACTAGAATTACGCATTGAAAAAAATTATCAGTATACTCTTGAAAATTATTCCATATTATAAAAAAATAGAAAATTAGCATTAGACACACTACAACGGTCAGAAGGGGAAATTTATGGCATGAACTCCACTTTCGCACTTCACTGTTTTTTTTTTTTTTTTTATATTCAAAGAAGTTAAGCATTTATTAAAATATATTTAAGTACCTGTTATTGTACAAGCCGGAATCAGGTATAACGCAGCTAATTAGTAATCGTTTGACAGGAAAATACATTTCCCTCTAGTCGCCAGGGTTGATGGACTGATAAAAACTTTTCCATTGTAAAGTGTAATCCACCGGGAGCTTATACCGCAGAAAAGGGAGTCGCTCTGCTCAGAGTTTTCATTATTTAGGCATTTTGCTGAGCCACATTGACGCTCTAGATATGGCGATGCCGATAATCGCAGATCCCTAGAACTCCTTTTCGTTCGAAACAAAGAGCAGCGCTTACCGCGCCCCGGAAGACCAGACATTGATGAAGGATTCCCTTGACAGTAAAATTCCCTCCGACAATAAACTCCTTACGAATACCCCAGTCAAATCTTAATGAATCGACCCGTGCCCCATCTCATCCTCCTCGGGCTCATCGCAAATCGCCTTTTATCCCTGGAAACTTTAGTCTTCGAGTTTAATGTTAGTTAATGAAAGGCTTTCCCCTGCCCCTCCCTTAGCTCTGGTCGGGAGTTGGCCTCATGATTCGAAGGAGGAAAATTCTTCGAAAAAGCAACGGATAGGCGAATTACTAAGTAGGGACAGGGCAGGAAGGGTGGGTGTCTAGGGCGCTTCCGTGAGGAAGTCAGTCAATCTCAGAAAGGCCTACCCTTCCATCAAATTCATTTTTTACAGGAGTCCACAAAGCCACAATACCTCAAAACAGTTGTCTGAATGGAACGGACGCGTTCAGTTCCTATGAAGTAAGATGCCCTAACTCTGCTGAGAAAGGGCGGCTTCAGCAATAATCCCACCCCCTCTCTTCTCCCCGCCACCCGCCTAATAGGCCTTTTGAGCTTCTTGGCAGTTTTAATTATTTTAATTTAATTTTAATTTAGTTTCGCATCGGAGCCACGCCCGGAGCTCGGTGGGAGGGGGGGGGGGGGGGGGGGGGGTGGAGGGGGGTGGCTGATGTCCCGGAACAAGTCGGTAAGTAATTTTCAACGAATTGATGGCCTTTCCGTGGAGGCTGCAGATGACGGGCACAAATTTGACATGAACAATTTTAATAACCTTTCAAAGCAGTCATATCATCCCTTAAAGGATTTTAACGACGCGACGGGCATCTGAGCAGAAGGAGCCAAAGATGATGCTTGATTTGAAAGGTTTTCTGTTACCATAAATTCAATTTGTTCGAGTTGAACCAGATTCCAGGTTGTGGTTTTTTTAATTTTGCTCTGGAATTGAATTCTTTTAAGGGGGAGTTATACATTTAGTTTTTGAAAAAATTGTGTTTTCAAAAACATCAAAAACATAAACTTTTGACCTGTAAAAACAATATACAATATGGTATATAAGTACAAAATATAAATATGTACCCTTATATAATACATGGTGTCCAAGCCCGCGAAAAAACCTTTAAACGCATGTTACTCGAAACCACGTTTGGTTGGCAACTTTTTGAAAAAACTATTCAACCGATTGGGCTCAAATTTTCAAGGATTATTCTACAAATTTCAGTTAATATTTCACTCGTTTTTTAACCATTTTTTTTTTTACTAAAAAAAGGGGAAAATCATTTAAAAGTCCACGAATTTTGTTTTTTGCTTTTTGCCTAACCTAACCTATACCTAGAACCACAACCACAAATAGGCTGAACATGAAATAAGTGTACTTTCCTAAGATCTAATGGACACGTTATTTTACTATTGGAAGCAAAGCAAACAATATCCACTCACTTCTACATCACGCAACCAAATGACGTATGTGGTTGAGATTGTTATTAATGTGATGGAAGGGATGATTTTGAGTGAAATAAAAAAAGTTTTGCGATTTGCGATCTTTAAAAAATTCTCGTTTGCCATATTAATGCAATATTAGGGCAATGTCCCTAATTTAATTTCAACATTTACGAATTTGAGATGGTGGACTATCAAATTACTGCCATGGTAAACTTAATTCCATTATGGAAATGTAACAATGAAATCGTGTATACCGATTTTTTCTTTTAGAATACCTATAAAATAGAAACCGTTTCCAAAGCCTTGTTATGGTACTACTACCACGAATTGAAACCCAACATATCGTAAGGTAAAAGGCCCTTGACTCGAATATATCCGATTTAAATTCACAAAAGTAATTCACATCAAATTCAAGTAGCAAGTTTGTCCGCCCAAACAGTCCAAAAAAAAGCTCTAGAGAAACGAACGTGAAAAATTCTAGGCCATTGCAATAGCAATAAAACAATAAAGGAAAGCGGGCAAAAGAGAGAAAAAAACTTTCTTAATTTAATAGCACTCCGAAAAAGGGTTAAGTTCGCCACTAGAAAAATTATTCGTACCTGAGCTGAATCAAATCATCGTGGGGAGAGACCATTCAATTTTACCTTCCAGTACATTTGTCTCAATTGAAAATTCCTCCATAATGTGATTTCCTCAAGAGTTGGCTCCCATCAGTTACAACTTCGTCTGCATGACCTTTTTTATATTATTCTTGGTGAACTTCGACCCGCCTCCATAAAGATAATCATTACGCTTTTTCCAAGGGTGACAGACGGGGAGGGGGTGAGTTGGAGGGTAAAAGAAGAGGGGAGTATCAAGGGTATGCACGGTTCGGTGGACGTGTGTTACTAACTTTCTAAAATCAGCCCTAATACACATCCGTACATCATTCTCGATCCATTAACATTCAAACGAAGCGTAAGTAGAGGCGGGGTGATGAAAAAAAATAGAAAAATAAATTGAAAAAAAAAAAAAAATTACAGGAATCCTATCCCCACTCTTTTTTTTTTTTTTAGAGAACAGGCACATGACCCTCAACTGAACGGTAGCCACAATCATCCACTTCATTCGGAAGAAATATGTTGGGCGTGAACCCTTTTTCAAAGTTCTGACATGTGAGAAATTGTCTCAACAGATCATTTTCGCTCATAAATTGCTTGGAGCATAAAAGTTGCACGAAAACCCGGAACAGGATAATAAAACCATCACCCAACTGACGTCTACTATACAATAGTTTTTCGGGCGGAGGGGATCACTGGGGAAATCCCTTAACGAGCGCTTTTAGATTGATGAAGCTTTCTTTCGGCTATGTAAATGTACCGAAAAATGTTTATATTGTATGTGTACAATATATTCTGTGGTGGAACTGTTCAAATGTCGAGAGGATGTAAACTCCATTCTGAACAAATTGTCAAGACCTGCCGCACAGTTTTCAAAATTGCTTTATGCCCGTAAACCCTTTGGATTGCAACATTTACTTCAGGCGTAGTATCTCTATTCAGAATTTATTTTGTCCCAAAATATACCTCATCTGGTATCTTACATACAGTATCTTCGTTGTAATAAAAGGGATTTTAGATATAAGGCAGTTTGCATCTCATTTCTGAAGAATGTTTTTTGATCCAGCTTAACAGCAGGAGGCTCTAATCTAATCTAAATGACTCAACCGTTTTTCATAAATAAGATGTTGATAGATTCGTTTTGATAGTGGAAATGATACAGTGTTCTATACTGACAAACATAACAAAATATGTGAAACATGTCATGTAAGGTATCAAATAAAATTTTAACATTTTCACAAAATTATTGATCGAAAACAAAGGCTCATTCACACCATAGGGACCTTCCCGCCAATCTATCTAATATAAAAGTCCGGTTACTCACAGACAGTAGTGTTGAAAGTCCCAAAAAGGTTTTTGCTGTACTTCGGAAAAATGTAAGTACATTGGTTTTAAAGCAAGTGAACACAAGAAAAATCCAGCACTTTCATCAAAGAATGAAAGGGAACAAAAATTGGACTGTTCATGATTGGAATCTGGTACTTTTTGTTATAATATAATGTTTTGTATAAAGTGAAGCACAAACATTCAAAGATCAAGCTTAAAACGAAAAATGAGTAATCTAGTTAACGTAAGTTTCTAAAAGTGTTTTCCAAAAGCTAAACAAGAAAATTGAATTTGTCTATATGTTTATTAAAAATTATAATTTAATTGAAAGTTTTTCCTTTTCAATTTTAAGCGAAGTGAAGGTTTTAATTAAAAATTTAACAAGCAGCAGAAATGCTTAATTAAATATACAAAAACTCAAAAGGCGCTTCATACCAGGGGATCTGTCAAAGTATCTTTTTTATTAAATTAAACATCTAATCCTTGAATTCCTGCAAAAATTCATTTTTTTTTTAAGCAAATTCAACCCCAAGTACCCCAAAATGCTTTAAAGCAGGGGTTCCCAAACTTATTTTGTCTACTGCCCACTTTGAGAATAAATTATTTTTTAGCGCCCCCATTTTTTCACCTACTTGAAAACCACTATAACTTCAAATTAAATTAATTAATTATTGTGAGCTATATTAGCGGAGATTAGGATTACTAATAACTATTAAAATGCGAAAGTGTGTCTGTTGCCTTTTTATTTGTTTGTTTGTGTCTACTTTCATTTCGAAACGCAGCGACCGATTGACATGATTTTTCTTTTATTTATTTAATAAAACAGGACAGATATATGAACTACGCGAAGAGAAATATCGAGCCGAGTTTGAGCAATCTCTTAATTAATATTAGTTGATGTTCACAAGTTGTAGTCGAGAGTGGAGAGCTCAGTCGGTGTCTGAGAATCCTCCTAGCTAGATGAAATTACAAATCGCCCCCCAAGCCTCTACACAACACCACCATTTTTTTCTGGGTCTCTTACCGCCCCCCTTTAGGCATGCAGCGCCCACAAGGGGGCGTTATCGCCCACTTTGGGAAAGTCTGCTTTAAAGGAACAAAGCGAAAATACCCTTTCCCTTCCATGTTATCAGACTTTCGCGAGCACAGCACAACAAAGCAAAACTTGCAAGGGAAAGCGAAGAACTCTTTTTACAGAAATTCTTTCAAAAACAATTTCGTGAAATTACAAAAAAGGGAAAAGAATGAAAGGTAGCAAGGAAAACACTGCAGGTATGAAGAACTCTAACATATCACGTTCCCTTGAAAAGTCTAAGGATTGCCGCTCCGACACGAGCCCCTTAAATTTTAGTTTCCTTCAAACTTGCAAAACTCCGGGTGCACCTACATGAAAACCCTCTTTTGGCCTTTGGGCCAGATAAGGTGGCACGGGCTCAGATATTTAATAAAAACCGGCCAAGTGGGAAATGGATTCCCACCTGAAGGGTCACTTTTAACATGGTACATAACAGTATACATTAGGTTGTATTAAAAAAAAAAAAAAAAAAATTCTTTCAACCAGGTGTAATAGTTGCAGGTACATAAAAGAAACATTCTGGTCCAAGAAGACCTTATAATATAAATTTACATTTTTAGTTTTCCATAAGAATAATATGGTAAAGAATAATAGAGAGTGGTCAGAAGACCCAATTTGTAGCGCAATCACTCGACCAATCCGATAAATTGGTATGCTGGTAGGGCTGTTGTCCAACTTTCATTGGTTGGCTGTACAACCGACTTGCCCAACCCCCTTAACTTAACTTTTTGGTTTGCAAGTCGTCTTGAGAGTTTTGCTTGTAATTATGAAAAGCTCTATTCACGCGTTTGGGTAAAATGAGAAATCACAGCCTTGGTTTTGCATAGTGCTTTTTAGTATCTCGACCAATCTCGACAAATTGTATCGTTTGTAGGAGGCTTAAGGTTGAGTATTTATGTGAATTTATTAAAGAGACAAGGGGAGTGGTTAGTAAATGTTTTTCTATTTTCGTCACTATACTAATAAGAAAAAAACAAAATGATACAACACATGCCTATATAAGCTAAAATAATGTTTCATTCCTTCTTTTGCATGTAATAGGATCCTTTCAAAAAAAAAATTCTTTTAAGATTTAAAACCTTTTCATGACTTTAAAATGAATACCCGTGTCCTTAAACAAACATGTTAACCCTTTTTCTTAGAAATTTTGTTTATTTTATGAATTTCCTAACTACGATAAAATGATAAAATAATTAGGTACTAGTCAGGGTTTTCTGACAAAAACAGGTTTTTCTACCCCGTTTCATCTGGACATGTTGTACCTTTTTGGAAAAAATAATAAAAATAAAAAATAGGTATATTAATTACATGAATTACATGAATGAATTTTAGAAAATTTGCAAAACAGTTTTTTTCAGTTTCATAAATGAGTGCACGTGAGTGGTAGGAGGTAGATCAACTGGGAAATTACGGGGAAAGGACATTGGGTAGTCGTTTTTTTTTTCTTAAGCTTAGTGTTTCTACGTTGAGTAGATAAAAAGGTACAAATAAGAAAATGATGTGCATACCCTTTCAATAGACATTTTTTCAGCTACTTGAATATACTGGCTTTAGGTTATCACTTCCCAATCCACCGAGCAGCATCCATAATCTCTGTAAATTGGTGAGTTACTGGTGACCACGAGCACGCATCTTCTGAAAGGTAAATGAAGTTCAAAAGATGCGGCTGCGTTTGGGGACAATTAACAAAGCCAACGATTGGAAATTTTGATAGTTTGGTTGCGAACTCGAGTTGGAACACTCGAGTTGGAACACCCGTGGTGCTTGTTTTGTCCCAAACGTGTTTAACAACCAAAACGAATCGAAGATTACTCTAGGTTTTAGGGGGGTTAAGGTTTTCAGCGTGAAAAAAGGGTTTCAGCGTAAAAAAACACTTTTTTTGCGATTTTTTTTAGAAATATGGATCGAGCAAATTTATTGAGACTTTTTGTATATTATTTAGTATGATTTCAACAATACTCAGTATATTTTTTATGCGAAAATATCGACAAACAAGCCGCGTTTTTAAAACATTTATGTAATGATGGACAAAAATAAGTCATTGAATTTTCTACTGAGGGAAACAAACACTACTTTCTATTTATTTCATTATGATATTTGTGTTGATTTTCTTAAATTAAAAATTAGCACTTTTTCAAGAAACAATGTATAAGATACCTATTTAAAATAAAATCAATATTTTATGGGATACAGGGAAACCAGTATTTTATTATCCAGATTCTGCAACTGTCAACTTTCAAGTGTTGGTAAACAAAATGTATTTTATTGAATACTATTCTGTGATTCCGCAAAAAATTAAAAAAAAGAGGATATTTATGGAACTTTATGAGATATTTTTAAAAATAAAATCTCTTGAGAGAGGAAGATTTATTTTTAGAAGTTCAAATTATTTGATCCAAAAGGAAATTATATTTAGACAAACAGTTTTATAACTGATAAGTGGATCAAGCGAATATGAGAATTTCGGATGGTAACTGTTTTCGTATTAGCCTATGATATAAATGCTCTAATTCCTTTAATAACTTAAATAATCCAAACCGGTGTATAAGTTCTAAGAGGCCACTTTAACGACAATTGTAATAAGTACTTTAAATTTCATAATATTGCGAGCATATTCTTAATGTGCTTCTAGTAAACTATTTAATAAATAAACCACTGAAGCGCAAACGAAATCTCTAAAAAAATAAATAAATAAATAAATAAATAAAATTTCCCTTATGGGATTTTCACCCTTACTGTACACTCGCAGAACAAGTGTCAGCTCAATAAAATTTAGGTTATGGTTACCTTTCGCCAGCTGTCAGAATTAAATTCGTCGTCGCACAGTTCTCCCTTGTCCCTGGGAGTTGGTTAGGTAAATTTGTTTTCTCGCGGCATTTGAAATTAAATTTGTGAGTGAAAATGTTCCGTTCAGTGCTTGGTGATCTCCCCACCGTCCTGCGTGCCGCCACAAGAGTAAATATGACCGCTCAGCGGCGCTACTGGAATTCGCTGCTAGACTTAATTTTCGGTCTTTTCCAGACGACGACCGTGAAGAGTACTCGAGCGAATTATGCAACAGAGGCGACCGTCGACGTTAAAGTGAGTTCTGTTCCGATTTGCCGGGGTTGTTCTGAGCCTTGGCCTTTCGTCGTTTCGGGGGGAAATTGGGGCCCAATTGCCCGGTTCCGGAGATTACTTGGCGCCGCAACGACTCCCTGCAATTTCGAAGTGCACGCGCAATTGTTCTGGGCTCGTGCCCGTCATGAGCTCGAGTGCTGACAGTGCGGGGCCTTTCTTGAGTGATTGGTGCGTGACTTTGGCATGGCGGTCGAGTGACCTTCATCAGCTGATCCAAAAACTCTGCTGATAACGTCAATCGCCGGCAATTTTTGTGACTTTAAACCCAAACCCTTCATCATCATTTTGTCATCTAAATTAACACATTTTTAATTGTTAAGGGGCCTACAAGCAACTAATTGGTAAACACTTTTCATGCTTTGCTTTAACAATTTGCGTAAATTCCAAGCATTAACTTCATTAATTGCGTGAATCGATTTACCAAGAACATGTTTAATACTTGCCAATTTCTTTTTGAAAGAAACCTTATAATTCATGACTGCATGCTGGGATACTCAATAAAAACTCATATTTCTAATATATGTACATATTTCCAGTTTTAGAGGTCAGTTCTATTAATAGACCGTGTTTATGTTATATTGGTATATATCTTCTAGAAATTTTAAGGACTAATTAAATAAATCAAACGAATGCTTTCTGGGGAAATTATAACAAGCCTCAAAAAACATGAATAATGAGAATAGAGAATAAAATTAAAGCGAATATGTACCTAATTAAAAATCTAAAAAGGCTGCCGGTGTACATTCATAGTATGATACAAGCCCTCCTACTAACTTTTATCTTGAAGGCTACTTTTTTCCATTCACTAAGCTTTTCAAAACATTTTTAACAAATTTTATTCCTTTGTATTTACGTTGCCTCTGCCTATGTAAAAATAACTATAATAAACATACAGTAACGCTTTATATTCGGTCTTTGAGCTGGCCATATTTAGTGTAAACGCTTTTTGAGTCAATTTCTCTATTACAATTGCGGTGTGCTTGGGTGTCCGTTTTGCTGAAAAATTACATTTTTCTCCTTAATTTTAGCTTGATGGATAGCATCCTGGAGGTTCTACTGGAGAATATCTAAATGATGTATATAATCCCATGAGAATCCTTAAGTTTGTTGATAGCTTGGTGACTAATTCCAAGCTTATTTGCAACTTTTCTTAATGATTTACACTTTTTTAAACACTTATCACCGAAGATTTAACTTTTAGCATACACGCAAATTTTTAACTTTATAAATATCCAAACACATGTTACCATACCGGAAATCATTAAATATGTATTAGCAAATGAAAAAAAAATTCTAAGAATAATGGGACAAAAGTGTGGCAATGCACTTAAGGGGTAAGGGGCCAGCGGCGGAAAAAAATGAGTATTTTAAATTTTTTTTTCTTCTACAGTAGATTCACTTGTGGAGGACCTCGAAGGTCAAAGGGGGGTTACTCGATGCCATATTTAAATGTATATTAAAATTTTTCAATCTTTCAATTTCCGAGGTCAAAAATATGGAAATTCATTGAAAAAATCACACTTAACTTTGAAAAGGTCTTGAAGGACGATTTTAAATCCAAGGCCACTATCGGATAGTCATTGAAAAATCCAAAACCCCTGGCAGTTTACTTTTCCCTTAACTCTTCAAGTTTTTGTAGTTTGACCTTGTGGAGGACCACCAAAGTCAAAGGGATCATTCAGGGTCATGTTTGAATGTAAAATTTTTCAGTCTTTCTATATAACGGGTCCGCCAAATAACTTTTTTTTTTTGAAAATGCTATAAAAAAAAAACTACTGAATATTTTTTCAAATTTCTTTTTTTATTTCAAATTACAATCCTTCCGGTTAATGATGGAAAATAATTTCATTCAAATGGCTGCCTCGGCTGGCCATGCAGTAGCCTACACGATCGGCTACGTGCCACACAGCCGACGCTACACTTGATGTTTTGCGCCCTGTTTTTGAAAATCGCAGTCGTTTGGCCACCTCGGAGCTGCGATTTGGCACCGTTAGACTATTATTTGTGGGGTGCCGTCAAAGATAAGTGTTACGCCGACAAGCCAGAGACAATTGACGCTTTAAAGGACAATATTCGTGAAGCCATTGGTGAAATACAGCTGCACACAATCGATAATGTACTTAAAAATTGGACCGATCGTGTAGGCTACTGCATGGCCAGCCGAGGCAGCCATTTGAATGAAATTATTTTCCATCATTAACCGGAAGAATTGTAATTTGAAATAAAAAAAGAAATTTGAAAAAATATTCAGTAGTTTTTTTTTTATAGCATTTTCAAAAAAAAAAAGTTATTTGGCGGACCCTGTATATATCCTCAGGCAAAACAAAATTTGGTAAAAGTGTTGCACGAGTGGCAGACAGTTTATAATTATTTAAATTCAGTGGAAAGTTTTTACATACATTTTAATCTTATTGTTAAAATTTATAACATTGCGGCCATTCGGATTTCCATCCATCTTGTTTTGTTCGAAATTAAAATGTTTGATAAATGCATGTTCAAAGAAAGTAGTCTAGAGAAAAGTTTCGTATTTTTAAATTCCCATTTTAAACATTAAACATCTCCTTATATTAGTATATTGTATGGGATGGATTAACTCACTAAAAAATATTAAATTTTTATATCAAACATTGTTTTGTCCGATGCTTCTTAAAAAAAAAAAAAAAAAAAAAAATATGGCTCCTAGGACACTTCAATTAAATTAGCTTGAGAGTTATCTGTAATTTAATTTCCAAGGATTTAGTACAATCTAAATCCGAATAAGTTTTCTCCATTGTTAAGTGTTTTAAGTTATTTCCATGATAAAGATAGCTAAAGTCATACCCTAAGAATTCTTAGAATCGTCAAATATTTAAAGATATATCAAAGGGTTCCTTCATCATAGCAAAGGTACGTTGTATAGTATACCATAAAGTTAGGTTCCATCTAAGGTTCGATTGATCTTTGAAATTGTTGCCTTAATTTTGAGTGAAAGTAAATAATTCATCACTCCAGAGATAACTATAGAGCGAAGACATCATCTAAGATTATTTTTGTAATTCAGGTATTTCGAGACAGTGAGAACATCTCAGTTCCCTCAGTGTCCCGGAGTCTCTTTTTTCCGCGAAAAACCTTTCAGCAAAAGGGTTTTTGACCTTTCGTAACAATACTTGTTATATTCATCTGCTTTATGTCGTCTTAGATAAAACCTTTGTCGCAAGACAACAAAGGCCATTACCGTGCGTCTTCTCCCTCCCTCCAGTCCCGCCTACCTGCTCCTTATTCATTTAACCGTGGCCTTTCACCCCCTGGGGCTTTTTAGCTTAGCAACTAATTCTTTTAATTACCATTTTGAACGCGTTCATCTCTCGTTGTTAGCCGTGTGTCTTTCACCCTCTGCCGTCCGCTTAATTAAGAAACACAGCGTGCCCTCAATGCCCTTCTGCCGGGAGAAAAGGAAAAAAAAAAGTTTTTTAAAAACAATGGAGGTGAAAAATATCTTTTCTGTATGATTACTCGACAGCCCTTCAAACTACATCGACTAGACAAGGGCCCCGAGACTCGCATCACCTTCACAAAGGATGAGGCTCAGGACCTCTACACAAAAATGCAGACGATCCGACGTCTTGAGACTTCCGCCGGGAATTTGTACAAGGAGAAAATCATCCGGGGTTTCTGCCACTTGTACTCTGGCCAAGAGGCTTGTGCTGTCGGTGAGTACTCATCTATGGGAGGGGGTTCCCCCTTTTGGGGACCTTTGTGCATGGTTGTCAAAACCCAAAATGTGACTCAACTGATCGCTTAACTCAAGCATTGAGTTCGCTAAAATTGTTGTCGTATGAGCCAAACTCAAATACTGAGCGGTCTTAAATTTTGAGCCTTTAGTTGAACGGATTCGAACATTAGCTGTTTTTTTTTTTTTTTTTTTTTTTTGTCTTGGGCTGAGTGTTGGTTTGTTTACTGTTCATAAAGTTTAATTCAAAGTATTCAAATTCCAGTTAGTCCTAGTGCAATTTACGATTTGAGTCCACTCAATTCACAAAATTTTAATCATTCAATATTTGAGTCCGCTCAGGATGACTTGACTTGAGCGAGTGACAGTTTTTTAGTTGATGGGTGAGTTGAATGCAATTTTTGTGTATGTGTATGCACGTGAATGACGTATGACCTTGAAGCTAATGATATCGTCCTGTCGGGCGACGCTCTTTTTCTCTCACCTACTATTCCTGCAGGAATGAAAGCCGCCATGCGACCGCAGGATAACATCATTTCAGCTTATCGAGTTCACGGTTTCACTTATTTGATGGGGGTTCCTGTCCTCGGGGTCCTGGCCGAGTTAACTGGCCGTCAGAGCGGTTGTTCCAGGGGTAAGGGGGGCTCGATGCACATGTACGCCAACAACTTTTACGGGGGCAACGGAATTGTGGGTGCACAGGTGAGTGAAATCCCTTTTTTAATCCAGCCCTTAGAGTGGATTATGTGACAAAGCTTTAGGTTCCACTGGGAGCCGGAATCGCTTTGGCGTGCAAATATAAGGGCAATGGCGGAGTTTGTCTGGCCCTTTACGGTGATGGTGCCTCCAATCAGGGACAGGTCTTTGAGGCGTACAACATGGCCCACCTGTGGAAATTGCCCTGCATTTTCGTCTGCGAGAACAATGGCTACGGTTAGTTTATTATGTACTGGACATATTATTTAGGTGTACAATGTACTTCTGAAAAGCATACAGCTCCCTTTATGGAAATGTTGTGGAGCTTTTCCATGACAAAAGAAAAAATTTAAAACTCTTTTACTCTGGTAATGTTATTCAGACGTCAAAAGCTCGGTTTTGTTCTCTTATTATTTTGTAACCATAAAACTGATTTTAAAGGATAGAGTAATTTTTGGTGGGCCATCTGTTGATTTCTTTTTAAATCAAATTTTATTTTAACACATAAAGCTCTTTTGCACTCAGAAAATTGACGGAAACGCAATATTATATCTCCGCGGTACAAAACGAATGTGTGTGTTACCGAAACAGTGTGAATTTAAGAAAAAATTTCGGTCGGTTCACCTGCTGTATGCAATTTGGTACGCAGCTGCGATTTGAAGCACTTACGCACTGAAACTAATCGGAAGTTTTACTTTTATCAAAAATTCAACACACCTTGGAAACTATTGAAGAGTGTTTATTTTACAACATTTTTAAAAAGAAACCATCCGATGGTACACCCTATATACTGCTGTGATCAAAAATAGTAAGACTTTTTAAATGAGACACAAACGGCTTATTATTCTTCCAAATTTATTTCACCCCTTTCAAAGTAATCCGCTCCAGATACTTATGACCGAAATTCCATTTTTGAAGCAAAATTGAACGCAGCTTCTTTTCTGAAATTTTTTCACTAATTTTAAAAATCAAAAATTGCACTTTTTTGGATGAAAATAAACAAGCGAATCCCATTAACTATTGAAGATATTGACATGAAATTTGACACAAATGTCAGTTAGAGTGCTACCAACCCTAAGAAAAAAAAACTACTCGTTTGGATAAGCCCGCGCGATTTAAATGGGAAAAGTCTTCCTATTTTTTGATCACAATTGTATATACAAATTTGCTATTTCATTTAACAAATACAAAAATTGACTTATTTTATCATTTGATAATATTTGCGCTTTCTATACAGATATTTTATAAAAATGGGATTTTTAGATTTTTCGGAAGTACGTACACAATTTGGATCATTTGCTGATAGTCCTAGTAGAGTTAGTAGAAGTCCTTTTATTAAAAATTGTTTTTTTTTTTTTTGGGTTAAGGAATGGGTACGAGCACAGAACGTTCGTCATCAAACACTGACTTTTATACTCGTGGCGATGCTCTGCCCGGTATTTGGGTTGACGGAATGGATGTCCTCGCTGTAAAAAGTGCGACAGCTTTCGCTATTGATTACGTCAACAAGCATGGTCCACTAGTTATGGAAGTATTTACGTATCGTTACTCGGGACACTCTATGTCCGATCCTGGCACCAGCTACCGTACTAGGGAGGAAATTCAGGAGGTTAGACAAAAAAGGGATCCCATCACTTCGTTCAAGGAGAGAATTCTTGAGAACGAACTTTTAACACCCGACGAAGTTAAGGTTAGTTTTCGGCAAACAAATTTTAGGACCTAGGTTTTTTTCTTTTTCCTATCGTTGACCGTACACATTTTTGTAAAACTTTATAGGCAATAGATACCAAAGTAAGGAAGGAGGTCGATGAGGCAACAAACCTTGCTAAAAGCGACAAAGAAATTCCTCTAGAGGAACTATGGATGGATGTCTACGCGAATAATTTGGAGCCTAAAATTCGCAATATTCAAGGCTACACCATAGATCACTTGACGCGCAACAAGGGTATTAATTTGTAAATGAAGGGACAAGGAACTGCCATGATTTAAATTAAGCCCTATGGTGTCTACTATTTTAAGACTTCCTTGCCTTCCCATCTCCCTAACCTGGTCCTTTTTTGTATAGCTAATTTTTTTCGCTCATACCCACCTCTTGTTAAGTTCAAAGTTGATCTATACTTTACAAGTGAATGGTAATTGTATTTAATTAATATAGAAAAAAAAATCTCAGATCCAATGAAAGACAAATAAATACATTTTTAAAGAAATTATAGCGTTCTACTTTTTATGTTATTTCAGTACTAAAGTTGGTGGAAGTGCGTGTGGAATAAAGTGCAAATCATTTCAGGAGTTCATATTTTCGATTCTTTTGTAAATCGTTCCAGGATTTGCCGCATTGTTCGTGATGCAAAAGTATGTCTTTTTTTACTACCTGTTCTACTATATCCTATATTATTTATAATACTGATCAACTGCAATTTTTGCTCCGAACAAATTGTATCTTTTTTTTCTTAAACTACGATAGCAAAAGCCACGTTTTTAATAAAAATAGGTTTGACTATTACAAAGTGAGTGTATTTTGGTAAGTTTCGAAAATTCATTAATAGACTATCGTGGGAGCTTGCTGTGTATGTAGCTCAAATAAAAGTTTGAATCTTTAGCTATCATATTCAAATGTCCATTATAAACGGACCGAAAATTTGGTGTAAATCGGTTGATTTTCCGAATTTCCGTCCGCCATCTTGGATCCGCTATATTGAATTTTGCAAATCTGACCCTGGATTCGTAATCAGCGACCTCAGAAACCCCCGTATGCCAAGTTTGGTGTAAAACAGTTGATTTTTAAGAATTCAGTCACAAAATCGGTTTTTTTACCGCTATTTTGGATTTTTTCATCTAAACACACCAGCTTTTAAGAGGCGTCCCTCAGCTACAATTTGAGCTAGACAATTACCCGATTAGTTGCGAATTTTTTTTTCACAATCTTTTTTTGCCATACACTTAATTTTTCTCCAGTTTCCGGCCGCCATATTGGGTCCGTCATTTTGGATTTTTGAAAAGTACTGCATTTGAAAGCCTCTTCATTTTGAGCCCTTATACGTCTCGATCGATCCAGGTCGGTGTTCCGCTTGACGTGAAACATCCCATATATACAATAAACTTATAAACTTTCCAAACTTTTGTAACCATTCAATCCTTTTCCTCTTCAGCCTTTTAAGTTTTACAAACTGACGCAAGAACCTGAACCTAAAATTCAATTAACTAAAGAAATTGCTTTGAATTGGTTCACTGAAATGAGTACTGTGAGAAGATTGGAGAATGAATTGGCTGCTTTGTACCGAGAAAAGGTCGTTCGGGGTTTCTGTCATTTGTACAGTGGCCAAGAAGCTTGCGCAGTTGGTATAAGTCCTTCGATTTTTTGCCAATCCTTCCATCGTCCTTATATTTTCACCTTTCAGGAATCAAGGCCGCGATGCGAGACTCAGACCTTTTGATTACGAGTTATCGCGCCCATGGATGGTCCTATTTGCTGGGCATTCCGCTAATTGGTATTATTGCTGAATTAACTGGCCGTGTTAAAGGTTGCGCAAG
The DNA here is from genome assembly GCA_949715965.1 of Dysmachus trigonus. Taxonomy (NCBI): domain Eukaryota; kingdom Metazoa; phylum Arthropoda; class Insecta; order Diptera; family Asilidae; genus Dysmachus; species Dysmachus trigonus. The sequence goes on along the minus strand of OX454323.1, from coordinate 3,610,198 downwards.
AGGTAAGGGAGGCTCGATGCACATGTATTCGCCCAAGTTTTTTGGCGGGAATGGTATCGTTGGTGCTCAGGTAAGTGTTTGTTTTTTTTTAAACTATACTAAGGATGTACAGTAGCTGCGGCTAAAAAAACAGGTCCCACTTGGAACTGGAATTGCATTCGCTCAGAAGTACACGAATACTGGTGGCGTTTGTTTTACTTTGTACGGTGATGGTGCAGCCAATCAAGGACAAGTTTTCGAATCATTCAATTTGGCATTACTGAATAAACTTCCAGTTGTTTATGTCTGTGAAAATAATTTTTACGGTGAGTATTACAGTTCTTAGCAATATTTTAAATTATTGAAGAGGTTATACTTATGAATTAAAAAAAGATATCGACGTTATCTAGTATTGTAGTTTTAGGTTTTGATTAAAAGTGAATAGGACTTCTACTTTATGTTTCTGTTACACCTTTATTTTTATTTGACTTAACTCAACCGACATCCATAGGTATGGGAACATCAGCCGATCGTGCTTCGGCGAATCCAAACTTTTATACTCGAGGTGATCTTATACCTGGAATTTGGGTTGATGGCATGGATGTTGCCTCCGTGAAAAGTGCCACAGACTTTGCAATCGAATATGCTCTCAACTGTGGACCCATTATTTTGGAACTGTACACTTACAGGTATTCTGGACATTCAATGTCCGATCCAGGTATCAGCTATCGGACAAGAGAAGAAATCGAAAAAACAAGAAAAGAACGAGATCCAATTACAATGTTTAGAGAAATTATTATTAATAATAATCTAGCAACCGAAGCGGAACTTAAGGTATGTATACATATGGGTTTCTTTTAAAATTATTGTATAATTGTTTTCATAATTTTTTAACAGTGTTATTATTAATAGCTTTAAAAATGAATTTTAAGGATTTTTTAGCAAATTTAAAACTTTTCTCGAATATACTTTAGTCGTATTGATAAAATATTAAAATACAATCACTGCATCCAGTTATTATAGGCCGATCCTCTCATATTCTATCTAAAAAGTTTTTAGTCTTTAGTCACAGGTTTGGTTTCGAAAATTCTAAGTATAAAATGTTTAGTTATTTTATGTCAATTCATTGAAGATCTTTTGAAGTGTTTGTGATTAAGATAAAGTGTTTTTAATAACAAATGTTTAAATATACTTTGTCAGTAAAATATGAATTCAATGTATAATTGACATGATTTCTAAGAATATGTTCTAGGAAAATTGGAAGTATTTTCGTTATTTCAATAATTCTCTAGTAAAACTGATATAAAAATCTCTGAACCAGGTTCTAGTTAATTTAAACAGATAAATCCAAACAGATGAATCAACCTGAGTCCTCATTTTTGATTCAACCAGAAATATCTTTTTCAGTGTAGATACTTTTGCGTTAGATATTGATCGACAAAAGTAGGTAAACAACTAGTCGCACTCAAATGAGGTTATGTTAATCTCATTAAGAATTTTTAGGGAACTGGAACTTAGCTTATTCTATATAAACCAGGAGTCCTAAAAAAAGAACGTAAAGGAAATTATCCTTTGAACAAAATTCTGAAAAAAAATGTATCGATCCAGCGAGTTTTAATTATAAACCGTATAAACATTTTCGACACTTTTTTTAAATAAAATGTTTAAACACTTTTTTAAAAACATCTTAATTGCAAAATTTAAGTATTTGATATGACAATTGATATTTTGCCATCGTTCAAAATTATTTATCCATAACTTGGTATTAATGAAATTAAAATCGAACATGTAAATATAATAATTTTGAAATGGATTCTAAAATTTTTATGTTCTTTCTTTTAAAAATAATTATCCTACTCGGGGACGTATTTACCAAAGGGCGAAAATAGCTGCAGATTTGAAAGGGCGGTACAATTGCAACTTATAAGTTGATAGTAAGATTTAGATTTAAAAGCTTAAAACCCTTTAGAATTTATTAGTGAAGAAAATTTCTAATTGAAAACATAAAAGTATAATTAAAACTTTTATTATAAAATCACATATTTATGTCACTATTTTTGAATGGAAAATACAGTATAAATAATAACAGCGTTACTAAAACTAATTGGAGTATAGTTTTTAAGCCAAAAGTGTTTTAAAAGGTGTACTTCACTGTCGCAAATATATTAAATTAATAATTTTGATAACTTTGCTGTGCACTTCGCTGTGTATTTTATTATGCACGATATAAAGTTTAACTATGTGTATAATAACACGGTTTGTAGGGATTCCGAAAAAGTAGGTTTAGAATATATTCCTGTACGAAATAGAGTGTTCGAGAGCTAAAGGGATTTACAAGTATTATAGTATTATTACATCAACTAAATGTAACATATTTCACTAAAAATTGATAAAAACGACTCGTGTAAGTTTCCTCACGAAATCTGACACCTGTCAAATTGACGGATTAAAAATGTTTCTAGGTTTTGAGAGTCTCTAAAAAAATGTTTTTATTACAACTGTTTTGTTCTCAGAAAACATTGGAGAACTCCCATTTAAGATTTCAAAATTAACCCACATCGGGCCTCTTGGCCTCTTTGTAAATAATTTGATTTAAAATATTTTTGATTTCAAATATTTTTTCTTATGACGTACGTTTATTTTTCTATATATTTTATAGTCTCGTTAAAAAATCTACCCTCCTGTATATAGGAAAAAGTAAAGAGGAAATGAGACTGAAAAGGGCGGGAAAATATTGTTTGTCAATTTGACAAAAACGTCCCTGATTTTTTATTTTATGTTTTGCAAATAATTTATAATTTTATTGTTTTTTTTTCCCGATTGCAGTTCTCAAAGTAATTTTCAAATCATAAAATTCCTAATTTATTTTCACTTTAGTTATTTTTCCTGTTTGATTATATTCAGGAAATTGAGGATAAAGTGAAAAAACAATTAGTTGAAGTTCGAGAAGAGGCGAAAAAAGTTCCAGAGCCGAACAACGAAGAACTTTGGTATGATGTATATTTAAATTGTGTTGAGAAGAAAATTCGCGGGATTCAATTATGGAATTTGGAACATAAAAATGTATCGAGTAAGAAAGATCCACCGCCCATTCCTCCGAAAGATAAGCCAGCATATGAAGAATACGCATACTTAATGGCTGCGAAGCAGATGGCGGCAGCTGATAAAAAACCTGCCGAAGCAAAGAAAGATGAAAAGAAAAGTGAAGATGAAAAGAAAAGTGAAGATAAAAAGGAAAATAAATAGGATGGAAAATATATAGGGTAATATACTGATTGAATTAGGTGATGTCATTTGGTACAGTTCAAAATTAATTTGATTATTTATTTTTATATACATATTTAAATCTATACAAATATTTTTTTGTTTATTAAAGAGATGTATCTTTACACTTTTTTTTTCATTACTCTAAATTAGGTTAGTCAACTTAAATCGTTATACTAGAAGGCAGATTAGATTCAGAACGTTTAGCCCAGTAATTTTATGAATAAACATTGCCAATCCGTCAAAATTTTTGGTTAGCTGGATTTTGGTGCACACACCTTTGTTTTTGTGTTATAAAAAAGGTGTCAAAAGTCCTCGTCGATCACGTTGTAAAATATCGACGTCAATGGTCTTTCTAAAAATTTCACTTCATATAGATCGGAGATATAAAAATTGTAGATCTTCACATTGTCAGAAAAAGTTTATCACAATTTTTTTAATACAACCAACCGTTGTCGTCTTGTGAATTAGAGGAAGTATACATAAATAAAAATCCATGGTTTGAATTGAGTTTGCGTAGTTTTGTTTGTTGAATGATATTTTTATTTTATTTTGTTTATTAACCTGTAACTAACTACATATGCACCCTGTAAGATTTTGAGTTGGATGCTCAATTACTCTACTAGCCACATTTTTTTGTTTTAGAGCTTAAAATCACAAAATCGAATTTTTAATTTTTCCTAAAAATAGATTTTTTCGTTTAGAAAATACCTAATTATATTATCATTATGTTTGGTTTTTCACTGGAAGATTATAATAATTTCTAGCCCACATTATATTTTCGTATATTTTATCGCTTTCAAAGTAATCTGACATAAATGAGTGATAACGATAGTAACAAACTGACTAAATGAGCATTTAGTTAATTTGTTACTTGTGTGTTTTTAAGGGTCTCGATATTTCTCAGTTCTTTAATGAAAGCTTGTCAAGTTTGTTCTGTAAATTTATCAGTTCAAACAATATTTGTCTGTACTTATCAAAACACTGCTAATAACGTGTAGGCAAGGAGCTTGGCATATTTTCTATATTTCAGTTATTTTTTTGAGGTAACAAAACACCACTCCTGACGAGACGTTGGCCAATTTTTTGACATACATGTTTTTGGTGGCATTCCACTACTTTTTGTACAAATACTTATAAAATGAAAAGATAATTAGTTTTAGAATCTAACATATCTGTTTTTGGCATTTCCTCTTTTTTCGATACCAATTTTGTGCTGAAAAGCATGATCAAACGTATTCTGTACTTAGCTCGATTGGAAGTAACCTAGATTTATGATGATCTATCAGTTAGTGAGTAAGTACCCAAAATTGTGATTTTTTGACACTCGCATCTTTCTTAACTATTCCACCTAGACGTGTGCAATTTGGAATAATGCTTCTTTTTGGTAACCTTAGCCCTCTGAAAAAATTCAGTACTAACTACCCTTGGACAGAGAAGGGGGTCGAAAACGCCTCGAAATGGATGGTGTAAATACCGCTTAGATATGCTATATAATTTGACTTTGGTCTTAAATTTGTCACACTATATAATATCAATTTCCTCAAAAATTATGGTTTCCATAATAGTGACAGTGTAATGTGTCAACGGTATTACATTATTATTACAAATAAATGGCATTTTCTAAAGAAAACCAGAAGAAAACAAAACTATTAAAAACCAGATTTGTAGGATTTGATGGCCCTATATGAAAATGGGAGTAGTGGAATCGTTGAGAGCTCAATTGAAAACCTGAACGGTGGGGTATTCACAAGCTTTTATTTACGGACGAACAGATGGACAGGTGAAAACGCTTGTAAAGAATCATTAATTATCCTGTGCTCCAATATTAAGCAATGTAGACCCATCGTCTTTGGATCATTGTTTGATTTGTCAACTCAACATCCTGTAAAAAAGTTGTTTGTGAGTGATTTGTACTTCCCGAAATATTTAACTTTAAGGGGAGATTCTGGTGGTTTTGATTGTTTTTTACATTTTTGTTTATTTCATAGTAGAAATGATTTGTTATTATCGGATTTTTTGACAAATGTAAATAATATACATAGTTACAAAAGAGAAATATAATTTTTTTATTTTTACTGGCGCAGGTAATTTTGCGACTCAGAAAGCGAAATACGAAATTGATTCTTATTAATAATTGTTCCGGCTATAGCTCGTACTAGAATCATTAATTTTTATTAAAAACCAAACAAAACGGCGGACTTCTGAATTTTTCGATCTTTTTTTTGAACTGTTTATTTTTCTTTTTAATTGTTTATAACTTTGATAAATAACAATAAAAATGTATAATTGTAGTGTTGAAGTTTATACATTTTAGCATTTTCTAAATCACCTTCGCCAAGTCGAAAAATGCAGTTTCCAGAAAAACGCGTTAAAACTTTTGATTACTTCCAAGTGTGTTTTGAGCGTTCGAACATTAAAACTGTCTCACTTTATTTTAAACCTGCTTTCGACCTTGATATAATTTTTTTCATATTTCTAGAAATATTTTCTAACGAAAAATGAAAAACAAAAATTTTTCATTTTTCCGGAAAAAACCACCTTAAAATTTCAAAAGGAGACAAAGGTGTATACTTAAAATCCGGCTTACAATTTTTAGCAGATGAAACCTAATTTTTTTTTGGGCCTAATTACCACGATAGACAATTTCAATTGATCCGACAAACGAAATATCGCTAGCTGAATCTAATTAGTGTTCGAAATTTAGTCAATGCTATTTAAAAAATCACAAATTATAAGGAAAATCCTTACAGCCCGGTGAATGTCTTATTTTTGGATAATTGTCCAAAGACATACTCCGCGTTAGGCTGTGCTGGCTGCAACTATGTCCTAAATGTTGTTCAAACGGCTTCGCGTCCTTGTCATCTGCGAACATGGCTGACATAACACTTTCTTTCCTGTAGTTGGTCAGTTTCGGGTCGAGATCAAAAGGTCCAAACGATGATGGGCGCTGCTTCATAAAAGGGTTGTGAACCACATCATCCGGTCGCGTACCTTTGGCGTCCGACGGGCCGAATGAAGATGAAGGGTAATTCATGACACTCGGCTTTGAGGACAAATAGGCTGGATTAACTGGGTCCTGTGGGAGGAAGGATGACATTCGCCGGTCGTCCAAATAGTTGCCCATATTATTGCTAATGCTGTAGTCAGTTGGAACGAAATTAATGCGACTTACGTCGGACAGTTTACGTTCATTTTCTTCGGGGATTGAGATGAAATTGTTTTGGTCAAAAGTTGAGAAGTTGTTAGTTGATGCCGGCCTTAAGGATGGACGGTGATGGTCGGGGATTGGTGAACCTTTGATTGAATATGGTTTGTTCTTCTGACTATCGTTTAGTGTTCGATGTCGCCATGATCGGTTATACCAGGATGATCCGAGGGTTGTCTGTCGTGTCAGCATTGAGTCAGAAAGTGTCCCCTAGAAATAAAGGTATGTATGGCTGTTTTGGAGTGTTTACCTTGATTGAAGGGATGAGTGATTTTTGAGAGTTAATCTGCCAATTTAATTTTAATATTGTACAGAAATCAAGCTGTTGTATTTGTTTATTTATATTTTTATTTGCTAGCTTTGCTTGCAAATATTTTACAAAATAGCAAAACTACATATACATTGATGCTTTTTGTTAAGTCGCTTATATTTTTTAGACAGCGTGACAAAGCACAAAAAACATGAAAAGAGTTTGCTTACAAATATTATAATTTAATTATAAATTTTAAATAAAAAACTTAGGTTTTTTAATTTTTACATTATTCAGTCTTTTTAACGAAAAATTTCAGGAATCTAATCGTTTTTCAGAAGAAATTTATAAAAACTTACAACAAAATTGAAAAAAAAATAGAATAAAATGAAATTACAAAAAATATTTATCAAGTAATAAAATATTTTGCGGGTGTATCTAAAATCAAGGAGAAAAAATTGGAAAACTCAATAGCCGGGAGGAAAGCGAGTACTAAACTTAAAAATTATCAGGAAAATTTAAATTAAATAACCTAGATAACAACAAGTGACACACGGCTCTTTGAACCTATGATGTGAAAATTAATATTTTCTGAGAAGTTTTAATTGTTAGGTATTATATTTGGTCCAAATTCGGACTTTGTGGGGCGGCAAAATATCGGTGGCTTACCCTCAGGGAAACTGATAATCACGGCTCTAGACGTATATGAAATTTCCACCTAACATCTAATAAGTATTTCTTAGTAAAGCACTTTTTAGATATTTTTTAAACTATTTTAGTAATAGTTTACAATATCCATTCTCCTGAAAATCCTTTAAAGTTGTAATCCTAGGTTGCCGTATTCAATTCAAAATCAACGATAAACTCCTTATACACTAATTTCTATAACTTGGAGTCAGTGAGCTTGAAAGTCCCTAAGCATCTATTTTCAGAGAAATTCCTTAAAGATCAGAATTTGCACTTTTCATATTAGACTACTCATATTGATTTTTGAAATGTTAATGGTAAATTCAAAATCAGAATTTCATGCAGTTTCACATAGTTTTTTATGAGATATCTTATTTTTTTAAATATGCATGTACCAAATTTTAGAAACGCATGATCTCAATTCGATGCCAATAAAACGATAATTGAGTGGTGAGTTTCTAAAAATTATATATCCCCGCGCCTTTGAAGGAAATGTTGCTAACGACATTTTCTTTGATTGCACGGACTATTTCACTAATTTAAAATATTTAGAGAGAGAGTTAACTCTATTTACGACTGCTTGTATGCAAATCGGCTACATAGGTATTACATACTTCGGAGGGACTGAAATGCTAAAAGTCTTTTTCCCCATAAAAGGCATTTTAACATAATTATTCTTTGAGTTAACAGCCTCTCAGGAATTCTCCTTAATCAAGATTACTTTATTAAGCTGGTGGAATACTGTTTCAATGTTAATATAATGTGCGAGCAGATACAGTGACAAGATATTTGCTGAGAGCGGTTTTCCAGCTTAGGAATTATAAACGCTTAAGTTGCAAATTCCCTGGATGTGTTTACTTAAGCCAGGAGGAATCATAAAAAAACAAAAAATCTACGAATTACCTGACGACAAATTGTATTGTATTATTTGCATCTCAATTACTCCACATTTAATGTTTCCCACGAGTTTTCCTACAGATACTCTTGTATAATAGATGATTGAGACGTTTGAAAAAAATTAAAATACCTTCTAGTAAATTACACATTGAAATCGTGTTTTTTAAGATATAGAATTATGAAAATTGTCTTTTCTTGCTATTTATTTTTATTCATCTGTTGTCTCAATGAAAACATTAAATTAAAATTAACACTACAATAATAAGCAATATTTACAGATTATTAATATTTTATTTATGTTTTTTTATCTTTTCTCCTTAGAATAATGATCGATTAGCTTAGCAAACATTGATATAAAATACTTTTACCTTCTACGTTTCATACTTTTACCTTCTAATCGGTGTTTGCATCGTCATTATGTAGTTATTTTATATATTGGTTAATATATTTTTCAAAATGCTTATTATACGAAAAATTTATCTAATCTAAAATAATGAATTTTTGTATTTATGCTCTTACATCAGAGACTATTTGTTTGTTACTTTGCATATTCGAAATTTTACAACTACCACATTATTAACACAACATTTAAAAAAAAAATTTTACGTTCAAAGTGTATATTTTTGATTGGTCATTTTTATGTTTAGTTTTTACAAAAAAAAAGTAAATACAGATTGTAGTAAATTACACATTTTTAACTTTGATTTAGCTTGGGGAAGAAATTTTCATTTAGAGCAATTTTTTATTGTTAGGAGCATTTTTATTGTGCATTTTCACAACAATACAATCAAAGGAAACAATTTCTTTTATTCTTGCGAAATCATTACAAAAATAAATGGAATTTGACGCATTAAAAGTTTTTTTAAAAATTTAATTTATTGATAATTTAAAGTTTTTCGATTATTTTTAAATATTCTAGACTTTTTAAATAAGCTAGACTTTTAGTAGTATACTTTTAGTATTAGTTATGTATTAGTTACAATGGCAGTTGTTGGACTTATACAAATATAGGCTAACTAAAAACTCAGACTTTTCATGTACGTATGTATTTTCACTATAGCAAACAACTTTATATAATAAAGAATACATAATTTAAGGAAACTGCCAATTACTCTAATTTTCTTTCTTTATTATTTACTGATGACTACTTTCATAGGTCAGTGTTAGTCCTATATATAATATTTACAGTTAGTATTTATATATGAGCCTTTGTTTTTGAAAGTAGTATAAGTCTATTTTTGGAAAAATGAATATTTATATATAATCACACATTACACAGTCAATCGTTTACAATATCCACATAAATTAATCAAAAGAAGTTTAACTATAGAATGCTATTGCAGGAATGTTTTTGTTAAAAGTAAAATTAGTGCATTCGTAATAATGATAATTGAAACAAATTTTAGCAGAATTTCTATGTTACCACAACTTCAAGACCTATAAGAAGGGAGAAATATAGAGATATGATGAGTTTACTCCCTTGCATACCTCCTTATCAACATAAATTCTACACATAACATTGAAATATGAATGTTTATTATTACAAGAAATTAATTTCCTTTTAATTCTTCTTTATTTATAATTAATTATAATATAACTGAAATCATTCGTTTACTAATATGGCTTAATTTTACTATAATCATTAAATTTTACATTCAAAATACATTTCAGAAAAGCCATCTTCTATTAAAATATAAATTTAAAATTGATATCTACACTTCTACACTAATATTATAAAGAGTAAAAGATTTGTATTTTTGTGTGTATGTTTGTAATGAATAAACTCAAAAACTACTGTGCCGATTTCAAAAATTCTTTCACCATTAGAAAGCTACATTCACCCTGAGTAACATAGGCTATATCCAATTTAGAAATTCAAGATGGCGGATCCAATATGGCGACCTATATTTCTCGATTTCAACGGACCTTAATGAAAATTAGTACAATGATTGTTTTGAAGTCACTGATTTTGAATATTACCAAAGTTTACAAATCCAAGATGGCGGACCCAATATGGCGACCAATATCTCTCGCTTTCAGTGTATTTTAATGAAAATTAGTACAATGATTATCTTGAGGTCACTGATTTTGAATGTTATCAACATTTACAAATCCAAGATGGCGGATCCAATATGTCGACCAAGATTTCCCGATTTCATCGAATTTTAATGAAAATTAGTACAATGGTTATTCTGAGACCACTAATTCCAAATATTATCAAAATTTGTAAATCCAAGATGGCGACCAAAATTTCTCGATTTCAACGGATTTTAATGAAAATTAGTACAATGATTATATTAAGGTCACTTAAAAAAAATCATGTCCACCCGTGCGAAGCCGGGACGGGCCGCTAGTTATTTATATTTTTCATAATTTGTTATTATTAAAATTGGTAAAAACCATTTGTAGCTAAAAAATGGCTTATTTTCTTTAACATTAATTATTATTTTATAATATGTAAAATTTTATGAGTTTATATTTTTACAAACATTACTCGAATTGATTAACTTTTACCATTATTTTTAAGTTCATGAAAAAATGGATTTGTATCACTTTCAAAAACACCGGCTCTTATATATATAAATATAGTATATACCTGCTAAAATTTCATGAATATAGTTCGTGAAATGCTTTCCATATACATATTTATGTGGACTGTTAGAGATTAGTGCAGTTTAATAATTTTGTCAACATTTCATATTATATTCTTACTTTTTACCAAAATAAATTTTAACGTTAATATTGTATATCATTTGATTGTAATAGGATTTATCTTTATCAAAGTTGACTTTGAACTAAGTTATCTTCTTTTTGTGTAGTAAATGTTATATCTTGCATCAAATTGTTTTTTTCGAATCTAAAAAAAGATTGCTTTTTCCTTAAGCTTCATTAATACTAAATTTTTGTGAACTCTCGTATTTGTGAATGTGAATACTCGTATTTATGGCCCCTATTCTTTAGAAGGTAGACTGGCACATTTAAAAAGGGGTATGTTAATAATAATTCATGTAGTTATAAATCATATCTATTTAATATTTATCCTATTTCCTTTTCTTTTCCTGGTCTTTGAACATTTTAACAGATTTCAATGCAAAAACATTCTCGATACATCGATTCGAAGAGAGTTTTATTCTAATTATTATACCGGGTGGCATACAAGTACCAGAACATCGAAATAACTCGCCAGGAGTAGATTTCCGCAAAAAATGTTTCAAACAAATGTTGTAGTTGTTGTGATCTTTGATTTGACCTTGAACATGAGCTTCAAGGTCATTTTGAGGTCAAGTTGATTTTTTTAAGTGGGAAGACATACTTTTGATCCCAGAAAAAGAAAGAGCAGTAAATATTACGTTCAGATATGACCTTGATCAAATTTAACCTCTGACCTCTGAAGGTCATATCAAAATCAAACACTAATACGGGAATAAAACTTAAAAATTAAGTCTTACTGGAAAATTTTTGGAATAAAAGTTGTAAGAATTTCCCATAGGTTGCCTGATGGTGACTTTGGATAAAACAATAACCATGACCTTTAAGGAATTTTAACCCCAACTACTGAAAGCAAGGAGTCCGGCTATCAAAAACTTAGATAGTTCTTTTTGATTTTATCAAGATTTGATTGCCCGTCGCATTGAAATCATCATTTTAAACAAATTTTATTTTGTTGTGTTTTTAGTGATACTTTTTTCAGGGTTGATAAAGAATGCAAGTATTCAAATCGTGACTACGCGTCTAATTGTAACGTAACCTAGACCGCCGAAAAGTAAGCAAAATTACCCTGTATGAAGTTAACTTCGAAGAATTTAGAAAGTTTTAAAATCTAGGTTTAAAATCGATAATTCTACTCTTTAATTTTTGAAAATGAAACCTCATCAAAAAATAAATTTCGAATTTTTCTTTTTTTCTTATATTCAGAAGAAAGAAATATTTGAGTTAAATATTCAACATCTTTAATAAACATAATGTTTATTTTATGATTCTAAATGTTTGTTTATACAAAAAAATATTTTGTTTTCAAAGTAGCGACCACATTTGATGCGTACGTCGGCATTGAATGCTACTATGTAAGAATTTCTAAATTTAGAAGATGTAAAATAAATTTTTGATTTCATGACACTAAACTTTTAAATAAAGGTTTTTTTTTTTTACTTGTATTCAAATTGATTTAAATTTAGTAACACATATCATTCAATGTTTTTAGTGAAGAACAGCTTATGTAAGCATACTTACTATTATGTTAAGTTCCTTTGTACTCGAATTTGTACATGTTTACCTGGTTATTCGCGTTTGGAGTTGAATTTTAATATTAAAAAAAAAAAAAAAAATTCAATAGCCCGATCGAATTTTTGTACATTCTTTCCAAAAATAAATAAATAATACTTATATATAATAAAAAATAAAATTTTATTAAATTTATAAATTAATTAATCTCTGGGAATGTAAATGAATTTTCTTTGTATTTAAATTGATTCAGAGATATGGACTAGGAAATATCTTTTGTCTTGCTTTGGGTACTCCCCTCGGTTTCCTCCTCTTCCTCAGAATGTCCTTTGCTGTGTGATGAAGGTTTCGGTGATATCTTCATTAATCCCTCGTCGTCGCTTACCGGTGTCTTCATCCTTGTCTATGTTAGACGTAATCATAAAGTTATTAGCCGGCCATGCAGCAAAAAACACTTACATAATTTACTTAATTTGATATGTTGCAAAAAAGCGGATACTAACTCAGCTAACCCAGAAGCAAGCCCAACAGAAAGTGTTAGCGAATATATAAAGTGATCGAAAAATAAATTTTCAGAGTTAACGTGAACATGTGATGGTCTAGTAAACGAAAAAAAACAACGAAATCAACGAAATAAAAGAAGCTAAAATATTCATCAAAGAATTTTTATTAGTGTGTGTGTGTCTCACAAAAATTTGTTAAAAGACATTTAAAATGATTCCAATTAAATGGACGTTGCGGTGGTTCGCGATTTATTAAAATATCCCTGGCTACTAACCTGTCTCATGTATTGATGACCCATAATTAGTTCCTTTACAGTTTTCCTGTATTTATCCGATAATAAGCAGTATAAAACAAAATTTGCAGCGGCATTGATTGCTACGAGCAAATTGGCAATGTTTGATATCAACCTTTCTAGATTGTTATCAACGGTGTCCTTGTAAAAATCAAAATTCATTGCAATCGTCGTAAATACCCACGGCGACTGACAAATTATAAAAAGGATAACTACAGCTATGAGAGTTATTGTGATTTTGTTCTCCTGCGTCATTGATGAAATTTTTTGCTGTAAATATATAACAAAAAAATAAATTTTTGAATTATATAACTAAAGTTGAAGCTTCTATTGAATCTGCTTATTTAAAAAGAAATCCAGGTAATTTCCAGAAAGCTAAATTAAATTCATTCATTAAAATCAAATTAATTTGTGTAAAATTCTATTCATTAAAGAAAATCGAGCTGCCATTTAAATTCTATATCACGTTACAAAACAATTCTCAGTATAATAATTAAAATTCCTACCCAGAAATTATTCGCCTTGTATACAATGACTTTTTAGCAACGTTTATTGACGGAAAGTTCTTAATCAATTACCAAATACCGATAAACGTAATTATTTTAATTGAGAAAATTGCATATTATGTTTTATAGGTCGCGATTATTTTCTTTGAGGGATGATTTGCGAAAGAAATAAAAAATGTTGTTGATTTTTAAATAATTAAGAAATTTTAGCTTTAGCAAATTTTTTTAAACACTTTTGCTTCATTACTATTTTTTCGAAGCAATGATTAAGACAAAAGGAAATATTACCTACTATAATAGTTTTTTATTTTTCCTAGTATACTATGCAAAAGGTCACTCAGACGCATTCGTTCTAATTTAAAAAATGATGTCTATCAAAAACTGCTCCTATACTACAGGGTGTCCAATAGGACATTGCGAAAACTAATGGGTCACAATTTTTTAACAAAGGGAGAGATCGGTAAAATGTAAATACTTTTTAATAAAGGAAAGTCGTCATTTTTATTTCATGTCCATTTTATTATAAAAAAATTAAATCTATTTAATACAAAACAATTAATTTAAAAAAGTAGTGAAGGACGTTAGTTACTAATGATATATATTTTCGATATTTTAACCATCTAATTTGCCACAAATATCCATATGCTTTCTAAAACTATTAAAAAAATGTTCTAACGTTTCATTTGAAATGTTTGAAATGCCATTGACGACCTTCCCAATGTCTTTAATAAAATCCTCAACTGTTTTTTGGTTATTTTCATAGCAGAGATCTTTAATGTAGCCCCATAAAAAGAAATCACATTAAGTGAGATCTGACGAGTAATGTGGCTATTCTATTCCTTTTCCCCTAGCAAAGCTTGGGTACCCTAGGCCAATAACTCGATCGCCATAAAATTTATTGATGATACTTCTTGTGTGCGATGAGGTGCTGCTCCGTCTTGAATAAAAAAAAAGATTTAATGCGGCTCTTCTTTTTCGCATGAGAAAGGATTTGGTCTCTAACATCCCTTTGTACTTTTCTCCGGCGACAGAAGATTCAAAGAAATGCAGGTAGATACCTTTTATGCAGATGGTTCACATTTCACAAACATATATTATTAATAATTCACGTTTTTCACTATATTTTTAAATTAATGGTTTGTATTAAATAGATTTAATTTTTTTATAATAAAATGGACATGAAATAAAAATGACGACTGTCCTTTATTAAAAAGTACTTACATTTTACCGATCTCTCCATTTGTTACAAAATTGTGACCCATTAGTTTTCGCAATTTCCTATTGGACACCCTGTAATATTTTTGGATATATTTTTAGTTATTCAGAATATTTTTCTCTAAATTTTAGCCGTTTTCATGAATTTTTCGAGGATAAAATAATTAAAATTGGTCTCTTCTCCGACATCTAAAAGTTCTTTGAAGATATAACATAAATCCTTTAATCCTCTTACCGGCTAATAGAATTTATCGAACTACAAATAATTTCTTGTTGATATGACTTCTTTAAAACAAATTATGTCCAAACATACGTACATATTCCCCATAAATCCAATCTATCTTTTCTTGATACTACTTGTTTGATTACCTGGATATCTTATTGATTAAGTTTCAGTGAATCACAATTTTACCTTGATTTGTCTTGAGTTAACATTATTTGTCATATCCTTCCTTAATTTGTTCGACTTTCTAACAGCTATTATCAAAAATGTGTTGAATGTGATGAGAAGGATTAGAGGAATCCCAGCGTATATTAAGGATGTGGCGAAGTAGAAAATCATATAGTACTGATTCACTGAAAGAGCCGACTGCTTGTAATCGTAGTAATGAACCTGGAAAAAAAAATTAAGGGGAACATTTATGGTTGGTGTGACCTCAAAAACCCTTAAGACGTACTGCAGTACAGGTGCTATTATTGTTCTGTATGGGTTTTTGTGTTTCATTGATATATTTTTCATTTCTTGGAACGACCTCGTCAAACTCGTCATCATCGTCGTCAAACTCAGTCTTGTTAATCTTATCCTCCTCCACAAAAAGATGTCGAGAGACCCTATCATCGGGCAGTACAGTAGTTGCCGCCCTTTTCGCCAGCGTTGAGCCACTCGTCGTCACCTGGCTAATGTTGCAGGCCTTCCCAGTCACCCTGTCCTTGTGGCGAGTCTGATGATTCAGCTGGTATTCGAACGCTGTCGAGAGAATCGAGAGCATCACGACGACGGCAATAACTGAAAATGTTCACAAATTTCTATCATTTGCCAATATTAGCACAGTTCTAGGACAAGAAGATCGCCTTACTTCCGATGACCTTCTTGGCGCGGGCCTCCGTACAAAGACGCTGTCCTCGGATCGGATGGCAAACGGCGATGTATCTTTCTATCGTGAAGCTGACGACGATGTAAATCGAAATGTAACCTGGCGGGAAGGAAGGACGGGAGATTTGTAAGTGAATTTACGATTTGTTTAGGCAAATGCGGCTATATTACTGAAGCTGTCTATGAGCCAGTGGAACAGGCCCATCAGACTGTAGTACATCTTGTATGTGTGCATGATCTCGTAGTGTCGCAAGGACATTATGAAGTACATCACCAGATAAAGCAAATCTGACACTGCTAGGCCTGTCAGGTACACGTTTGTGGAACATCTCATTCGCTTCCTGTGAAATAGGCAGGTGGAGAAATCCTTTTAGTCGAGCAAGTTCTTAAAGGATTTTAACATAATCAAAATTTATTGAACATTACACGTCTAGTATTTTCTTTCCTGCTTCATATAGTCGGGTTTTTATTAGCACAATTATGCGTTATTCTAGTATACTTTAACTTTTATTCGGTCATATAAGGTAATATTTAGTAACTCCCCTGTAAAATACTGGTTCGACTTAATTAAAATGAGTTGTATGGATAGAAGAATCTTAATAAATGTAGTCGCTTAATTTACATTGTTCTAAAAATGTAACACAAGCTCCGATTAGTTTTAACAAATTGTCCATCAACAATGAATGGCATTCGTTACTGTACTAACTATGATAACCAAGTTCCTGTGGGCTTATTTGGTCAAAATGGTTGTTTGTCGGGTGATTGCAAGTCACAGGTCTATACCATTAAGCCAGAAATATTTCCCGAGCTCAAGGCCAAGACCCATCGCATGATTGATGAGATATATTTGACGAGCGTTTGTTGACAATGTAAAGAAATAAATGAATAATCCTTCAAAAAATCCAAAAAATAACTGAATTGTAGCTTTTTTTTGCCTGCCATATTGGATCCACCATTTTGGAAATTGAACGATGCATTGACAATCGTTGGGAAACTTGATAATAATCATTTAAATTCATCATAAGTTTGGAATGATAAGATAAACAAGAAATAATAATGAAAAAAGCAGATTTTTGGGAGATTTTTACAGTCTAGCTGCCATTTTGAAAGAAAATGTCATTAACATGTAAATACAACAATTTTCTGTTAAACTTCAATAATTTTATGCACCGATGGGTCAAGAAAATTCCAGATTTTTGCGTGTTTTACGCCTGGTAAAAAATCATAACTATTGAAAATAACGAATTTTTTCTAATTTGTTTTTACAAAAATCGCCGTATTTAATTTTGTCATCAAAATTTATCAATTTTGAGCCCGAATTCTGTTTCAATACACCCAAAACAAAAAGTTTCTTACCTTTTATCAATTTATTACTTTGTTATATACATAAAATTTAGATTCAAAAACATGTAATAAATCAACGATCTTGTTGGTGAATGGAATAAGTGATTATATTGAATTATTTGGACTGGAAGAATATTGACAATAATATGTTTAATTCAGTTTTGCAGGAAACTAATCTCTGTTTTATAGGTCATTCTTCTATAGTTTGTAGGTAAATATTCTACAGAATGTAGACAAAGCTGCAGAATGTAAACACATTTTCTACAGAATGCAAACAAATTTTCTATAAAATGTAGACACATTTTCTACGCTATGTCTATGATTTTTAGGTAAATCTACTACGTGTATGCATAATGCATATATATTCTACAAAGTTAAGATGAGTTTTTCCAATCTATATTATAAACATATTTATTACAACATTACGGCAAAATGTGTACAGAATGTTAAAAAATTCTACATAACAATAGTTCGAAAATCTACAACAACAGGTGCTTTTCCTACACTTCGATGAGTAAAATAAATGCATCTTAACAAATAACTCTACACACGTCGTTTCTTGTGTTATACTTAAAGTAATAGAACGGGATCGCATATAAAACAGGTGAGGAATTCGCAGAAAAATAAAATTAAATGGTTCCGAAAATGTTTGATGCGCAAAACTTCCTTGTAATTTTATGGTATCTTTAGTTTTTTTTTAACACCAATGATGGCATTTATTTGGGTGGAATATCAATCTAAGCTTCTAATCGTATAGGTGGAATGGTTGTTAATCGAGACAATTTTCCCAAAAGATAATTTTAATGACTAAAAACAAATAAGTGAAATAACGACACATCACATCTTATTTGCTTATTGAAGCAGCTAAAAATTCTTTTTGTAAATGATTTTTCTATTTGCCAAAATTTTAGATATTTCACCAGTATGCAGTTTTTGGTGAAAATAAAGTATTTTCAACTCACCTAAAAAGTATTAAGTGGTTTACCTAAAGGCAGTCGTCAATTTGCCGAATCATATTAGATGATCCATTTAATTTTGTGGATTTTCACCTAAACCGAATTAGGTTATTTTTCTAAATCTGTTTACTCAGTGCATCCGTTATCCACAGTAAAAACCCGATCTGGTGTACTGGTAATGGTCAGTTTTAAATGTTCGTCTAAGAACCCTTCAAGACATAAAGAACTTGCCTATGGTAAGGGAATTCAGTGTGACCATTGCACAAATTAAAGTGCTCGCTCATCCGTGCCAGTAGTTTCGTAAAGGGCAAGGCCTTGCATGATTGCCATTGGGTCGTGTCCCTTAAGTGCCCAACTCTCCAGAATTGAAGTGCATTGCGGTAACTTGGTCCAGACACATTTCTGGAATAAGTCCAGACATTTCTGGAATAAGCACTCATATAATGGTCCGCTCCTACTCCCCTGCTAGCAATAAACCATCGAAATCTGCTGTCCAGTTGGTCTTCCAATTTCTTAATTAAGAACGTTACAAAATTATGGAAAGTACACAGAGACAGGAGGCAGACAGCTTTGTGTTGTTGGGGGAGGGTTTAGGAGGTCCTTTAGTGTCCTTTCGTAAGCAAGTCCCGGGACGAGATGCAGCCCCTGAAGACCAACTTTCCCACGGGTGGGCAAACTTGTTAAGTAGTTTTCCTTTTGTCCAATTTTATTGTATCTCTTCAAAGGTATCCTGCAAAAACGCCAGCTCTGTACCGCTCCCCTTATTTATTTTCTTTGTAAACACATGTTATGGTGGGGATGCTCCAGGCAATTTTCACGACGAGGGATAAAGATAAAAATGGGAAGGAATAAAAAACGGGCAAACGATACATGCATATATATATAGTATAGGGTATTTCTGGTTTTTTTTTCTCGATGTATCCACAGAGTGTTCAACAAGCGCTTTTAGGTGCACCGCCTGGAATATGGGCATCGGAGGTCCCATCGTCGAAGTCCCGAAGTACAACATCCAAATAAATTGAGGGAAAGAAGGGCGGACGGCGGTGAAGGATCCCCATCCTCTTGCGGGAACTCTGCCCGCTCTCCAGCCCGGGGGGCGGTGCACGAGTAAACTTTTTTAATTAAATCAAATCTGATGAGGCGAACATATTGTTGGCAACGACTCCCTTTCTTTCTTCCTTTGACATAAAGTTTTTCCCCAGTTTTCGGTTAGGGAAGAAACAAGGAAAAAGGAATTAAACAGCATCTTGATGTGATGGATGTTTTCCAGGAGTTCGCCGGAAAAATATGGCGAAATTACTTTCGGATGTGTTTATCTTCCCCGGTATTATATTATGTTCCTGGGGGACGCAGCCACACGCCCCTTCACGCGCCCTCGTTCTTACCTTGTGAGCACGACAATGCTGAGTGTGTTTCCCATTACGCCAACGACGAAAATTAACGGGGTGATGATTTTCTGCACTACGTGCCGGAACATATCCAGTTGCTCCAGTGTCACTGCCATTTTTCACTAAAAGTAAATTTTCCAGGATCGTCTCTTCTCCCGTTTTCGTCTTTCCTTCACTCAACACTACACACCTCCGGGTTAACTTAATTAAAAGTTCCTCCTCTCCTTACTCAGGCTGAAGTTATCTAACCCCGGAGGAGGCTATTCATCTGGAAAAGAGACGTGAAAAAAAACTATTATACGAAAGTTACCATATCACGGGGATCATATGTTATTAAGGTTTATGAGCATTTTTTTTAAGAGGATTACATAAATCGAGCATGTAGTGTTTCTTGGTATTAACGAAAATTTTGTCTTAAGCTACGTTTTTTTTTAATAATCTACTACTGTGATTAAAAAGTAAAGCCAATTTAAATTGCGAGGGTACATCCTTTCGAGCAAATCTTGTTTTTAGGTTGGCAGAACTGTCACTCATATCTGTTTACAATTTCACGCCAGTACGTCATTTGTTTGGTTGGTTTCGTTGTGTTTTCTGAGCAACAAAATTATTCGGTTGACAATTCGAGACCTTGCTGATACTGTAAATATTTAATTTGGATCGGTTCAAACCATTTTGAAAGGGCATTTGTGCTTGAGAAGAGTAACATCTAGATTGGTTCCAAAACCACTCAATTTCTTGGAAAAACAATGTCGTGTTGAACTCTGTGAAGCAATGCTCTCTGACTATCACAACGAGATGAAACGCATCATAACTGGAGATGAGACTTGGATCTATGCTTACGACGCGAAAACAACCGATCAATCCAGCGAAAATCGTGCAAAAGGCGAGGAAAGACCAAAAACATCACGCCAAAGTTGTTCAAAAATCAAAGTCTACATGACAGTTTTCTTCGATTATCGTGATGTGGTGCTTTATGAATTCCTTCCGCCGCCGGGCCAAACTTTTAACTAGGAATATTATATATTATATTTAAGTGTTATGCGTCGTTTGCGTGAAGCTATTACCCTCAAGAGGCCAGATTTATGGAAAGACAAGAATTAGTTTTTGCATCACGATAATGCGCCATCTCACACTGCATTGGTTCTTCGAAACTTTTTCATCAAAAATTCGATCCATGTCGTTCCACAACCACCGTTTTCGCCTGATTTAGCTGCATGTGACTTCTGGCTATTCTCTAAGCTCAAAAGAATGCTTCGGGGACACCGTTTTGAATCGATTGATGAGATAAAAGAAAAATCGAAGAAGGAACTGATGGCTATTCCAATCATCGAGTTTCAGAAGTATTTCGAGAATTGAAAAAATCGCTGGCATAGGTGTATTGTATCGGGCGGGGACTACTTTGAAGGGGATGATATAGATTTGGAAGAATAAATAAAAATTTTCAAAGTTATAGACAAATTGGCTTTACTTTTTGATCACAGAGAGATTTGGAAAAATGGCTTTGTAGTATTGAAATAAGTTGTGACTTATTATTGATATACATATAATAGTAGATTTCCCCATGCAAAGTGAAGGTATTGTTTTTTACCTGGATCTCCATCCAGATTAAGGGAAATCTTAGATAATTCCCACATCTCATTTCAAATCGGTAACATGTTTCGTAATTCGATCGTTCTCAAATTCAGTTTCGAACCGTCAAAAGCAAAAAATGCAGTAGCAAAAAAATTTAAAAGTTTAGTTTGTCCATTAAGCGCCCAAAATATGTTTCAATTAGAGAAGTTTTAACTACAACCTTGACCCAGGTCACCTCAATTTGAGATTGTGTGAACACAACATTTTAAATTTTTCAATTCATATTTTATTTGCCAAAATGTCTTATGCAAGGCACAATTCCCCTAAAATAAATGTTTTCATATTTCATAAAAAGGGAAAATCAAATATAAATAAATGGTTGTAGACTGTAAACGAAAAAAACTTTACCCAAAGTATTGATGTTAATGCAATGAAAAACCAATATCTAAAAAATCCACTTCTTGATAACTTAATAAGGTCGACCCACATCTCAATGATTGATGACGTGTAATAAGTTTTTCATGCTAAAGGACAACTGTCTGAAGGAAGGGTGGTGATTACCCTTGTAAAGAATACTAGCTATTACAAGCAATCTCCGAAGAGTATTATTAAGGGCATATCATCGCTATTGACATCAATCAAGAGAATTCTAATTTTCATAAAAAATGAAAATGATTTCCGCCCACACTAACGAGATGGAATTTATTCAAGAAAAAGACAGAGAAATTCATTTGAATCCCTAAATCAGGACTCATTCCAAGTAGCTCGTCTCATCAGGCAGTTTTGTAAATAATTCTAATGAAAGCACACGTACAACGATGTCTCTTTATGCCCTATGCAAATTTTATGGCGGACATCTTCTGTCGAAGCTGAGCTAATAGAGGCCCTCTCTCCACCACAGTCGCATTCAGCTGGGAGCTGAGGGGGTCCCAAACGTCCAAACAGTTTGACAAGTCAAGTACTCGATGTATTTCATGATTGCGCCTTAGCCTAGCCCATGATTTCGAGTAATGAAATTTCCTTTCGCACAAAAGATGTCGCTGGGTGTCGTGGTTGGAAGGGAGGGAGGGAGGGAGTGACGTGGTTGTCGACCAGAACGATGGTGACGATCAAAAATAAGCGAATTGAACATTTCATTTTAACTAAACGACGGAAATCTTTTGTCGAGCTGCGGTGTCCATGTGCCCGTTCAAAACAACAACGTCTCCACGCCCGGGATCAATCCAGCCAAATCCAATTATAGATTCCAAATTGGAAGATATCTGGCAATAACGATAACAATAACCGCAGTAGAAGTGATATCCTGACAGCAATAGCCACTGGGAATGTTACCAAGTGTATCCCAGTCCGGGAGGTCCGGGGAATCGGGAGGAACGGGGGGACGGTGACACATTACGGCCCTATCTCTTGTTAGGGCAACTGGGTGTCGTCTCCTCCGCAGACACGAAGGCACTGCGAGATGACAACTTGATCGTGTGTGTTGTCAAACTTGTCTGGATGTTGGAAGTAAGCGCCAAAATCTTATCAGAACGGATAAAGCGCGGATGTGTGGTCTATCAAGCCACTATCTGGTAACGAAAATCTCCCACAAAACCTGCATATTGCCCCAAAAGTGGGAAATCTAATTTTATGTTCATATTAGCTGACAACGGAGAAGGCAGAAGACGCTCGTCTTAGGTCCTAGAAAATCTGGGCGCTACTATGGCTTGTGTATCTCTAAGTACGTGACTTTTTATTAGATTCTCCACGTTGTTTACAATCCCCTGGCAGAACTACACTCTGTCGTCTGAAAAATAAATAAAGAATTTTTTTCTCCCCAAAAATATGAAAACTTGCGCGCCCAATGAAGATTTCATCGTCGTCAGAGGCAGCATTAGGGGTCACGCTCCATCTATTCATTTGGATGTCTGTCTGTCTGTCGGACGTCCTTCTTGGCGGTCGGTCCGTTGAACTGACAACGCTCTTTTCTACTTCTTCCAAGTTTAACAACAACAAAAAGTTAAATATATTCCGGCTCTAGCTAGTTCTATAAGGTGGAGAAAACTTGAATTTAAGGTGCCAGCGCCAAATGGCCAGAATATAAAAATTTTCCTCTTATTGTAATTTCTCGCTGACACAGATGGCGACGCAATAAAACCCATGAGGAAAATTTGTTCCTTTGGGCAGTACTTTGCCAACGAAAGTATGAGAGAAAATGTTTGCTTTTTTGTTTTTATTCTTCATTATAATGTAAAATTTAGTTGCTTATTCTCTGCAAAAGATTTGGGAAGGGGTCAGTGAATTACGTGTTGTTTTTCTTCAATAATTCAAGATTTCACAGGCAAAAGCAAATCAGGGCAGAAAAGTATATAAAACTTGAAATAATAAATATATAGAACTAGACACGTTGGACAAACTTTTTGATAATAACACTAGAAACGTGTCGAAAGATTATGGTGACATTTTGGTTGATGTTTTCATTTCCCTTGAGACAAATTATGTTTACTTGTCCCTGACTTTGTTCACTTTATTTTAATGAGAACATTGCTTCACGAAGTAGAACGACTGTTGTAATAAAAAAAAAATATACAGATGAAAGTTTCGTTTTAAGTTTAACTTATGTTTGTTTAAAGCTGAAAATTATCTTAACGCTTAAATGCCCGGCTTTTTTTATTTTGCAGTTGTGCGTAAACACTTGGCAATAATTTGCAAATTTTAACATGAGTCATCGCTCCGAGCCAGAGCGGGCTTTTTCCTGTTTCGCTCCCTATACGTATCTTTTCTAAGCGTAGATTATGAGACTATCAGTAAAAAATAAAGTAAATATTTACATTTAATCCTTGTTTAACACGAAATTTGTGTACATGTTTTATTAAAGCCGTGTTAAACGGAACCGTGTTACGTGAAATCGTATAAACTAAAAACATAAGCCCATTTTATGAAAGGTATATAAGGATTACCGTGTTATACGAAAATCTTGTTCGCAAAGTACAAAGGGAAAATGTATGACATATTCATTTGATAAAGATACCAATGTAATAAAATAATAATTATATTACAGATTGCAAAAATGCAATGCCGGTTATTTAGCAATAATCAAGAAACGTTGCATAAATGCAATGCCGTATATTTAAGTGTTAACTATATTTTTTATACATATGGTATGAGTGCTAGTTTGGCATGGTTTGTACAGTAAGAGAGTAGCTATTATTTGAAATTACAAATATTCACATTTTTAAGGGGTTATATACGAGAAGAATTTTCAAATATTATAATTATTTTTTTGTTTTTCACTGATTATTATTCTGCATACTTTTAAGAAAATTAAAAAAAAAAAATTCATTCAAAAATTTGACGTGATGACGAAGTTACAGCGTGATTTAAAATTCCTTTTTAATTTATCTATTACTCTTTATAGCTATGCATATGACATAAGTATTAAACGTAATTTTTCCTCACAGTAGATGAAGTAATCCAAATGAATTCGGTTAAAAGTACCTAAAAAAAAAAAGCGGCCAAGTGCGAGTCGGACTCGCCCATGAAGGGTTCCGTAGCAGCAAGTAACATAATATAAAAGATCTTGATTGCATAAGGTTTATGTTTATAAAATTTAATGTTTTTTTTTTATTTTTATATTTGAGTTGATTGAATGAAAGGTAAATTGCGGTTTACGATTTATGACGTATTAAAAAAAAAACTACGCACTAGATCTCGTTCAAACCAATTTTCGGTGGAAGTTTGCATGGTAATGTACATCATATATTTTTTTTAGTTTTATCATTCTCTTATTTTAGAAGTTACAAGGGGGGGGGGGGGGACACACACATTTTACCACTTTGGAAGTGTCTCTCGCGCAAACTATTCAGTTTAGAAAAAAATGATATCAACCTCAATATCATTTTTGAAGACCTATCCATAGATACCCCACACGTATGGGTTTGATGAAAAAAAATTTTTGAGTTTGAGTTCTAAGTATGGGGACTCGCACTTGGCCGCTTTTTTTTCTATTTTTGTGTGAAAATCTTAATGCGGTTCACAGAATACATCTACTTACCAAGTTTCAACAGTATAGTTCTTATAGTTTCGGAAAAAAGTGGCTGTGACATACGGACGGACAGACAGACAGACAGACAGACATGACGAATCCATAAGGGTTCCGTTTTTGCCATTTGGCTACGGAACCCTAAAAATAAGAGCCAATTTTGTATGCAAAATTACCATTTTTCTTTTGGAGTTTGGAGGTATTTTTTTTTTATCTTCATGTTTGCACAGAATTGTTTACAAAGAAGAATAATTTAATTTAATATTGATTATAACTTGTGATATTCTGACGTATTACAGGTATCCCTCGATATACACGGTACTTGAGTTGCACGATTTTCGAGTTACACGGAAAAAAAATTGCGACGTTCCCTCAAGTTACACACTATTTGAGTTACACGGTTTTATACCAATTTTCATAAAAAGGGCAAAATAATAAGGATTTATCATATACATATTCGTCAATGTTAGCTATCTGCGGAATCCTTTCGCTTCCTGCTCTTGAAAGTGGAATAATATACAGGTCACTAACAGTAGTTCTAAATCTCAGTATCCACTTCCGTGTAACTCGAAACCGGTTTCGAGTTACACGGAACCAATTAATCGTGTAACTTGAGGGACACCTGTATTACAAATTTTAAGGGGTCATATACAGTCAGGATTTTTAGAAAATCGATTTTTTTATTATTTTATTTTTGTAATGTACATATATTAAAGTAGAGCCACAGAAAATTGCATGTCAATCCGGTGAATATTCTCGAAGTTACACGCATATTTGTAATGACGTTCGAGTTTTTGTATGAAATGTAAAATGCTTTTGAAACTTTAAACGCGTTTTTCTCAAAACTGTGTTCTTAAAGTCGGTGAGCAAGATTTCTCGGAAACGGCTGAACCGATCAGTTTAAAATTTTAACACAGGCTTCCTAAGCATATTTTTTAGTAATTAATCGAAGCTTTTTGCTCACCGATAAATATTTTCCATTTTATAAACAATTTAGAGCGAAAATTGTTGTTAAAAATCGATTTTTTTTTTAAGAAGCCGCCATTTTGTCAAAAATTCTTATTTTGCTTATTCCTTCGATTAATTACGAGATAAAACAATATACTAACGAACTATTTTTGGTTTTTCCATTTTGGATGATTCAGTCTAGAGATACCGTGCACACCGCAAAACGCCTTTTTTTAGAGTTGCTTCCGCAGATCACCTGTAGCAGCTTTTAAAATAATTATTTTTACAAATAAAAAACATTAAAATACACTCAAGAGTTACCGTTATATGTGTACAGAATTTTACATTAATAACTTAAAAGATCATCTCAAGAAAAATTCTTGAAAAATCGACTTTTTTGGGCCTCCTGACTGTATATGTATAACCCCGCAAACTTTAGGATAAATTTGGGAATTTTTGTTCGCCCACAGGCGCCCAATTAAGAGTATGGAAACAACCCTTTTTTGAGATATAGTAGCCAAATTGGTATACCTAGGAGAGTACGCAATTTAATTTTTAAATTTTTACATAAAGTAGCCTGCGAAAAAATGATATGTGTAGGAATCACCAAATACATACTTTCTTAGTTTTTTATATAAAAATTGAACAACGTTTGATTTGTTCCAGGATGAAGCATCTGGCAGAAAACATTTTATTTTATAAAAAGATAATTAGGAAAAATGATAGGTATACTTAAATACGTAAAAGTAATATTTTTAATCACACTAATCTAATAAAACTGTAGTGTCTGTCTGTTTGGGATAAGTATACGTAAAGATTTATTTCTAAAACTTTGAAGTGTGAAAGAAGACGCTTCCAAACTTTCGCCCACTTGTTTTTATCATGTATGTTTTCGAAACTCTCTTTATAGCCTCTTCAGAGTTTTTCATAGCCCAGCTTAAGCTTAAGGTGTTAAAGTCGCGGGAAAAGGTTTTAGATAGAATTATTCACTAACTCTTCAAAAAATCCCATATTTGGGGTATGTTTTTATAGTCTCAGCCTCGTAAATTGAATAAAACTCTGGTTTTCTTTTCTAGAAAAACATTATTACGTCGAGAAATAAAATATATTAAAGAAATTTGAAACTTCACATGTTCGTTTAAAAGAATTTATATTAAATCTCATACTACAATAGAATCAAGATGATAACGAAAACCATCTCAAATATCAAATAAACGTCATTAAAATGAAATTCCCATAAAAAATATTTTTTTAATACACCACATGAGATATAAATACACATTTATATATGTATGTGTCCTTCCTAAAAATATACCTTGCAGAAACCAAGCAGGGGAACTAGAAGGAAGGCGTAGAATTGATATGATCAAGGTCACCGCGGGCAAGCCCCATAAAGTTTAAATCAAATCGATTCCAGTGGCGTGCAAGGAGTCGATTTTGGCATGCTGTTCGACACTATCCACAGCGAATATAGTAGGCACATTTACTGCGATAATCCGATAATCTCTATTCCCAGAACGCCACTCACTTAACACGCCCGCCCAAAATCGAACACATTTTCGCATGCATATCAAGGAACATCGAAAGGGGGAGGGCGGGAAAAAATACGGGGGCATACATATAAAACATAAACAGAGCGTCCCAGTTCTAATAATAAAACCAGGGAGCAAAATAACTTTTATATGTAGCCACTAGGGCGTGGGGGAGGAGGGGCACTTTTAGTGTTAATAAACTGCACCACACCACGGAAAACATCAAATCGTTACTGTTACTACATACACAGACCGCGGCGGCGGTGGCGGGTGACGGGGTCCGGCGCGATGATGTGAAAACACAGAAAATCCTTTGACTGATATTTCAACAACTGAAGGCAGAAGTTACACTCGTCTTGTTGTTATGACACGAGCGGCTATTTGCTTAACGTCGACGAAGAAAAAAGCTTAACCAAATACTTGAGGGGGAGGGAATAGTCGGGATGAAAGCGGGAAAGGCAGAATCGGGATAAGCGAAATGGTCCATCCATGGAAGCGTGGAGCTTATACCCAAACAAATACCGAGAAACGGATTAATAAACGGAGTTTGGGTGCTGCTCAGCGAGAAACGCTCCTAATCCCTACAAAGCCAAGGACGTGTGTCCACACATGGTATCACCACCAAAACAATACAACTCTGCCCCAACATATGTCGGTGTCGACACCGTTGGAATGTCAATATAAATGCTTCGAAAAAAGCTTTAAGCTTTGTATGCTCATTTATTGGGTGTTTTCCATAATCGAAACCATTAATACCTCTGGTGACGAAATTCTAGGCCGGGATTGGGTCCTCTGAATAACACAACACACAAGAAGCCGCAACCGCGGAGAAATATCACACGAACACAACAACAAAACCGGGTCACATCCGCCGGTATCCCACTCGCACTGATTCCAATGTTCAAGTCTTGTAAAACTTATATAATTTATACTATCCGTTATAAGAAGCAACAGCGTCTTACTGGACCGTTACATTGCTCCAGATATCATATCGTGTCTTTCGCGAATATTCGCGAGCTCGCTTCCTTGCCTAGCAGCCAACTAATGCAGCAAGGAAGTTAGTCAGGTTGAAGAAGTCCGGGTCAGGACAAGACGATGACGCCGCAAGGTCGCACCATAGCTCCGGTAGCTTTCGGGCCGGGCGGTGGTAGTCACTTTCCTTGTACTCTTCTCCTTGTTAAATAAAAAATAATAAATGAGGGTTTTATCTCTGCTCGTGGAAGATAATGGGGAGATCTCTGCCCCTCCCCTACCCCCGGAAGGGTCCCGGCAACCATTCACCGTAAATTAATTAACCACTGAATACTGGCGGCTGGAGCTGGCTGCTCCTAGAACATTATAATCCGGGTTGTGGGCCCGTCCCCCCTATTGATTTTCAGGGAATTTCTAATTTTCTGCCAAGCTTTCGATGGTGAACGGCTCGGCATGAATGATGATTAGTTGAATAGCGCTTTAGTGTGTTCGTAAACTGCTTTAAAAGTCACTCAAACGGTATATATAGTATTTATGGAAAAAGCTCATTTTCATTCATTTTATACATCCCGGATCCGAGAGGACCGAACCCGACCGAAAGGATGGAGCTTTACCCTATTCCTCCAATCTAGACCCTTTCTAGCGGCTTTCTAGGGCTGTTGCATCCGTTGTCCTGGTCCCTGCCTCCGACTATCTCTTTCCTTGGGTAAAACACATTCTTGTGGCGGTCCATAAAGCTTATCTGGCTATTGAATATTCACACGCAGGATGAGCCCTTCGCCAACCAGCCGGATTAACACCATTATTCTTCCGCAGTAAAGTTTTAGAATTCAGACCCTTCCTTCGTGCGATTTCTTCCGAGTTCACTCTCTTCATGCAGATTTGTGGCGACACAACTTTAGGACATGAAACTTTCGCGCTCTCCCGGCTCCATTTAACGGAGTACAAGAGTTTGTTAAATTTAAAGGGGAATTATTCTTAATTAAAAACTTAGAAATTACAATTTCCTCGGTATCAAAAGAATTAATCTGGCCGCGATCTAATTATTCTTAAATATCTTGTCAGATCTGCATTAATGTCGTGAACACTTCCCCCCTCCCAGCCATGTCGCAAATGCAATTTAGCGTCTATTGATTAATGATGAGGAAGATTCTTGGTCAATGGACCGGAAGTAATTTGAGATGCTTGAGTGCGTAACTTCTTTGATTGAGTGCTTTAAGCAATAGTATTTCAGTTAGGCAGTTTTATAATCACTGAACTTTGTCTTTGAAGTTGTTCGTAAAACTTTGTCTTACTAATACCTATGTACCTGTAATTGCATCGAAGATTAACATAGCTGCGAGCCGGGTGGGCCAGGCAATTAAACTTAAAATATTACTTATTAATTTTATTACTTCAGGCATCTCCGCGCATGAATAGTGCTTACATGTAAGACTTTCATTTACTCCTGAATCTGTATACCCTACTCCCACTGATATTACCCAATTAGATATATAAATCTAAATTGCTCTAATTTTAAAACTCCACTCTCTGTAAAGTTATAAGGTTTTCGTTTTAAAAATCGGAGGCAGTCAGTCTTTATTCAGATCTGGAATGATAAGGCTTACTGAGAATACGAAATACCTTTTCTTAAATTTGTGCAGTGTTAAACCACGTAGATGCAGAAATATACTATAAACCCTTCTTTGATAAGTAAATTTTAAATTATTAAATAGATACTAGCTGACCCGGCGGCAAACGTTGTTTTGCCATATTAATTATTTCTAGTGAATATTTTGGTAGTTAAATAAAAAAATAACTAAATAAATAACTAAAATTAATGATAAATTTACTATTAGAATATAATTAACATGAGAGTTGCACTGAGAAAGTAAAACGTCACTGCTACGATCGATGCACAAACAATAAAAATGGCCGAAAACTGTGTAGGGGAGTGAGAGAAAGTTTATTGTGTAAGAGAGACAGGAGACCGACTTCCTTCTCATCCAGATGTGACACTTGTAGACGCCTGGCGGTGATAACTGATCGATTGATAATTGATCAGTTATCGACCACTGAGAGAAGCAGATTTTAACTTAAAAGTAGCAATATCGACTGGACGGTAATCGATTATTACAATCGATTATAACAATCACACTTTCTGTTTTCACTGGGCTAAATACATAAAAATTTATCGTACGACAATGATAATCGCTATTAAAAAATAGAGATTAGTGGTAAAAGGTTGAAAATTTAGGGTTATAAGTATTTTTTAATTACAAATCATAATAAAAAATTTTTTTTTTAAATTTTCCAATGTACCACTCACATTCAATGCATCACAACAGCATTTTAGGTCCTATCTCCTGGTTCAAAAGTGGCTTGATAATGAGTTGATATATATTTTTATTTGATAACTACCTACTTTTCTTACTGTTTTGTTTTGTATTTTTTCTTAATTATTCTGCAAAATTAAACCGATTTAGCCTCCCTTCGGGATTTATTGAACTTTGGTAAAAAAATGTTATTCCGACCTATTTTTTCTTTCGCCTTAAACAGACACTGAAACACGCGTAGATACCATATGGAAAATCATATTTTTCTTCACATTTTAAAGGTATTACAATCAGAATCTATCATTATCTTAGACATGATTTTTTTATCCTGATAATTAATTACATTTCCTTTGGAACATGAAAGTAAAACAAAACATTAAGTTAGAAAGTTGAGGTAGAAATTGCTTTTTCTAACAAGGAAACGTTCTCAGGTGTGTCTCACCGATTTTGATGAAATTGAAATATGTTATAGAGTATCGAAAAGTAAGAGACACGTATTTTTTTTTTATCTGCGGATACGCACATTAAGGGGGTACTTTTATTTATTTGTTTTTATAAAATTTAGTGTATTTTTCATAAGTTTGTCCTCAATGTTGGATCCGCCATTTTGAATTTTTTAAATTTAACATCAGCGACTCCAAAAACACCTTAATACTGGTTTTCACGAAAAAACTGTGGTCTGAAAGAATATATATCATTTACGTATTAGTGCTAGGGGTTGTTTACCCCTTTGAGGAGCTTTTTTTACGAAAACGTAAAAACCGTTCAACTTTATTTTTCAAAATTGTATGTAAAAAAAATATTTTTCAATGATTTTTAACTAAAACTATTATTTTTGTGACGCAGAAATATAAAAAAAAAATCGTTTTTCTGCAATAAAAATAAGGGTTGTCACTCCTGGGAACCGGATTACTTACAAAAGGTTAGTAGATTTATGAGACATCATTTCCATTTTGTTTCATTCGAAAAAATTCATTAGAACTTGAAATATTTAGGAAAAACTTGGTGGCAACAAATTTAAATTTCTAAAATAGGGCTTTCTGGATCGCGATTTTTGGCTAAATCGACTCTAAGTAAAATAACTAGATAATTCTATGCAAAAACCAGAAAAGTCTAGAGGAAAAATTGGCAGAATTTTAATTTTTACATTTTTCCTTGTATTTATTAAGCCTTTTGGTGGCAAAAAATTTAAATTTCTAAAATAGGGCTTCCTGGATCGCGATTTTTGGCTAAATCGACTCTAAGTAAAATAACTAGATGATTCTATGCAAAAACCGGAAAAGTCTGGAGGAAAAATTGGCAGAATTTTAATTTTTACATTTTCCCTTGTATTTATTAAGCCTTTTGGT
This sequence comes from Dysmachus trigonus, assembly GCA_949715965.1. Classification (NCBI taxonomy): domain Eukaryota; kingdom Metazoa; phylum Arthropoda; class Insecta; order Diptera; family Asilidae; genus Dysmachus; species Dysmachus trigonus. The sequence continues at coordinate 3,577,685 of OX454323.1, read as the reverse complement.
GGCAAAAAATTTAAATTTCTAAAATAGGGCTTTCTGGATCGCGATTTTTGGATAAATCGACTCTAAGTAAAATAACTAGATGATTCTATGCAAAAACCGGAAAAGTCTGGAGGAAAAATTCGCAGAATTTTAATTTTTACATTTTCCCTTGTATTTATTAAGCCTTTTGGTGGCAAAAAATTTAAATTTCTAAAATAGGGCTTTCTGGATCGCGATTTTTGGCTAAATCGACTCTAAGTAAAATAACTAGATGATTCTATGCAAAAACCGGAAAAGTCTGGAGGAAAAATTGGCAGAATTTTAATTTTTACATTTTCCCTTGTATTTATTAAGCCTTTTGGTGGCAAAAAATTTAAATTTCTAAAATAGGGCTTTCTGGATCGCGATTTTTGGCTAAATCGACTCTAAGTAAAATAACTAGATGATTCGATGCAAAAACCGGAAAAGTCTGGAGGAAAAATTCGCAGAATTTTAATTTTTACATTTTCCCTTGTATTTATTAAGCCTTTTGGTGGCAAAAAATTTAAATTTCTAAAATAGGGCTTTCTGGATCGCGATTTTTGGCTAAATCGACTCTAAGTAAAATAACTAGATGATTCTATGCAAAAACCGGAAAAGTCTGGAGGAAAAATTGGCAGAATTTTAATTTTTACATTTTCCCTTGTATTTATTAAGCCTTTTGGTGGCAAAAAATTTAAATTTCTAAAATAGGGCTTTCTGGATCGCGATTTTTGGCTAAATCGACTCTAAGTAAAATAACTAGATGATTCGATGCAAAAACCGGAAAAGTCTGGAGGAAAAATTCGCAGAAATTTAATTTTTACATTGTCCCTTGTATTTATTAAGCCTTTTGGTGGCAAAAAATTTAAATTTCTAAAATAGGGCTTTCTGGATCGCGATTTTTGGCTAAATCGACTCTAAGTAAAATAACTAGATGATTCTATGCAAAAACCGGAAAAGTCTGGAGGAAAAATTGGCAGAATTTTAATTTTTACATTTTCCCTTGTATTTATTAAGCCTTTTGGTGGCAAAAAATTTAAATTTCTAAAATAGGGCTTTCTGGATCGCGATTTTTGGATAAATCGACTCTAAGTAAAATAACTAGATGATTCTATGCAAAAACCGGAAAAGTCTGGAGGAAAAATTCGCAGAATTTTAATTTTTACATTTTCCCTTGTATTTATTAAGCCTTTTGGTGGCAAAAAATTTAAATTTCTAAAATAGGGCTTCCTGGATCGCGATTTTTGGCTAAATCGACTCTAAGTAAAATAACTAGATGATTCGATGCAAAAACCGGAAAAGTCTGGAGGAAAAATTCGCAGAATTTTAATTTTTACATTTTCCCTTGTATTTATTAAGCCTTTTGGTGGCAAAAAATTTAAATTTCTAAAATAGGGCTTTCTGGATCGCGATTTTTGGCTAAATCGACTCTAAGTAAAATAACTAGATGATTCTATGCAAAAACCGGAAAAGTCTGGAGGAAAAATTGGCAGAATTTTAATTTTTACATTTTCCCTTGTATTTATTAAGCCTTTTGGTGGCAAAAAATTTAAATTTCTAAAATAGGGCTTTCTGGATCGCGATTTTTGGATAAATCGACTCTAAGTAAAATAACTAGATGATTCTATGCAAAAACCGGAAAAGTCTGGAGGAAAAATTCGCAGAATTTTAATTTTTACATTTTCCCTTGTATTTATTAAGCCTTTTGGTGGCAAAAAATTTAAATTTCTAAAATAGGGCTTCCTGGATCGCGATTTTTGGCTAAATCGACTCTAAGTAAAATAACTAGATGATTCGATGCAAAAACCGGAAAAGTCTGGAGGAAAAATTCGCAGAATTTTAATTTTTACATTTTCCCTTGTATTTATTAAGCCTTTTGGTGGCAAAAAATTTAAATTTCTAAAATAGGGCTTTCTGGATCGCGATTTTTGGCTAAATCGACTCTAAGTAAAATAACTAGATGATTCTATGCAAAAACCGGAAAAGTCTGGAGGAAAAATTCGCAGAATTTTAATTTTTACATTTTCCCTTGTATTTATTAAGCCTTTTGGTGGCAAAAAATTTAAATTTCTAAAATAGGGCTTCCTGGATCGCGATTTTTGGCTAAATCGACTCTAAGTAAAATAACTAGATGATTCGATGCAAAAACCGGAAAAGTCTGGAGGAAAAATTCGCAGAATTTTAATTTTTACATTTTCCCTTGTATTTATTAAGCCTTTTGGTGGCAAAAAATTTAAATTTCTAAAATAGGGCTTTCTGGATCGCGATTTTTGGCTAAATCGACTCTAAGTAAAATAACTAGATGATTCTATGCAAAAACCGGAAAAGTCTGGAGGAAAAATTGGCAGAATTTTAATTTTTACATTTTCCCTTGTATTTATTAAGCCTTTTGGTGGCAAAAAATTTAAATTTCTAAAATAGGGCTTTCTGGATCGCGATTTTTGGATAAATCGACTCTAAGTAAAATAACTAGATGATTCTATGCAAAAACCGGAAAAGTCTGGAGGAAAAATTCGCAGAATTTTAATTTTTACATTTTCCCTTGTATTTATTAAGCCTTTTGGTGGCAAAAAATTTAAATTTCTAAAATAGGGCTTTCTGGATCGCGATTTTTGGCTAAATCGACTCTAAGTAAAATAACTAGATGATTCTATGCAAAAACCGGAAAAGTCTGGAGGAAAAATTGGCAGAATTTTAATTTTTACATTTTCCCTTGTATTTATTAAGCCTTTTGGTGGCAAAAAATTTAAATTTCTAAAATAGGGCTTTCTGGATCGCGATTTTTGGCTAAATCGACTCTAAGTAAAATAACTAGATGATTCTATGCAAAAACCGGAAAAGTCTGGAGGAAAAATTGGCAGAATTTTAATTTTTACATTTTCCCTTGTATTTATTAAGCCTTTTGGTGGCAAAAAATTTAAATTTCTAAAATAGGGCTTTCTGGATCGCGATTTTTGGATAAATCGACTCTAAGTAAAATAACTAGATGATTCTATGCAAAAACCGGAAAAGTCTGGAGGAAAAATTCGCAGAATTTTAATTTTTACATTTTCCCTTGTATTTATTAAGCCTTTTGGTGGCAAAAAATTTAAATTTCTAAAATAGGGCTTCCTGGATCGCGATTTTTGGCTAAATCGACTCTAAGTAAAATAACTAGATGATTCGATGCAAAAACCGGAAAAGTCTGGAGGAAAAATTCGCAGAATTTTAATTTTTACATTTTCCCTTGTATTTATTAAGCCTTTTGGTGGCAAAAAATTTAAATTTCTAAAATAGGGCTTTCTGGATCGCGATTTTTGTCTAAATCGACTCTAAGTAAAATAACTAGATGATTCTATGCAAAAACCGGAAAAGTCTGGAGGAAAAATTCGCAGAATTTTAATTTTTACATTTTCCCTTGTATTTATTAAGCCTTTTGGTGGCAAAAAATTTAAATTTCTAAAATAGGGCTTTCTGGATCGCGATTTTTGGATAAATCGACTCTAAGTAAAATAACTAGATGATTCTATGCAAAAACCGGAAAAGTCTGGAGGAAAAATTCGCAGAATTTTAATTTTTACATTTTCCCTTGTATTTATTAAGCCTTTTGGTGGCAAAAAATTTAAATTTCTAAAATAGGGCTTTCTGGATCGCGATTTTTGGCTAAATCGACTCTAAGTAAAATAACTAGATGATTCGATGCAAAAACCGGAAAAGTCTAGAGGAAAAATTGGCAGAATTTTAATTTTTACATTTTCCCTTGTATTTATTAAGCCTTTTGGTGGGAAAAAATTTAAATTTCTAAAATAGGGCTTTCTGGATCGCGATTTTTGGCTAAATCGACTCTAAGTAAAATAACTAGATGATTCTATGCAAAAACCGGAAAAGTCTGGAGGAAAAATTGGCAGAATTTTAATTTTTACATTTTCCCTTGTATTTATTAAGCCTTTTAGTGGTAAAAAATTTAATTTTCTAAAATAGGGATTCCTGGATCGCGATTTTATGCTAAATCGACTCTAAGTAAAATAACTATATGATTCTATGCAAAAACCAGAAAAGTCTAGAGGAAAAATTGGCAGAATTTTAATTTTTACATTTTCCCTTGTATTTATCAAGCCTTTTGGTGGCAAAAAATTTAAATTTCTAAAATAGGGCTTTCTGGATCGCGATTTTTGGCTAAATCGACTCTAAGTAAAATAACTAGATGATTCTATGCAAAAACCGGAAAAGTCTGGAGGAAAAATTGGCAGAATTTTAATTTTTACATTTTCCCTTGTATTTATTAAGCCTTTTAGTGGCAAAAATGTCATTTCCTAAAATAGGGCTTCCTGGATCGCGATTTTATGCTAAATCGACTCTAAGTAAAATAACTAGATGATTCTATGCAAAAACCAGAAAAGTCTAGAGGAAAAATTGGCAGAATTTTAATTTTTACATTTTCCCTTGTATTTATTAAGCCTTTTAGTGGTAAAAAATTGAATTTTCTAAAATAGGGATTCCTGGATCGCGATTTTATGCTAAATCGACTCTAAGTAAAATAACTATATGATTCTATGCAAAAACCAGAAAAGTCTAGAGGAAAAATTGGCAGAATTTTAATTTTTACATTTTCCCTTGTATTTATTAAGCCTTTTGGTGGCAAAAAATTTAAATTTCTAAAATAGGGCTTTCTGGATCGCGATTTTTGGCTAAATCGACTCTAAGTAAAATAACTAGATGATTCTATGCAAAAACCGGAAAAGTCTGGAGGAAAAATTCGCAGAATTTTAATTTTTACATTTTCCCTTGTATTTATTAAGCCTTTTGGTGGCAAAAAATTTAAATTTCTAAAATAGGGCTTCCTGGATCGCGATTTTTGGCTAAATCGACTCTAAGTAAAATAACTAGATGATTCGATGCAAAAACCGGAAAAGTCTGGAGGAAAAATTCGCAGAATTTTAATTTTTACATTTTCCCTTGTATTTATTAAGCCTTTTGGTGGCAAAAAATTTAAATTTCTAAAATAGGGCTTTCTGGATCGCGATTTTTGGCTAAATCGACTCTAAGTAAAATAACTAGATGATTCTATGCAAAAACCGGAAAAGTCTGGAGGAAAAATTGGCAGAATTTTAATTTTTACATTTTCCCTTGTATTTATCAAGCCTTTTAGTGGCAAAAATGTCATTTCCTAAAATAGGGCTTCCTGGATCGCGATTTTATGCTAAATCGACTCTAAGTAAAATAACTAGATGATTCTATGCAAAAACCAGAAAAGTCTAGAGGAAAAATTGGCAGAATTTTAATTTTTACATTTTCCCTTGTATTTATTAAGCCTTTTGGTGGCAAAAAATTTAAATTTCTAAAATAGGGCTTTCTGGATCGCGATTTTTGGCTAAATCGACTCTAAGTAAAATAACTAGATGATTCTATGCAAAAACCGGAAAAGTCTGGAGGAAAAATTGGCAGAATTTTAATTTTTACATTTTCCCTTGTATTTATTAAGCCTTTTAGTGGCAAAAATGTCATTTCCTAAAATAGGGCTTCCTGGATCGCGATTTTATGCTAAATCGACTCTAAGTAAAATAACTATATGATTCTATGCAAAAACCAGAAAAGTCTAGAGGAAAAATTGGCAGAATTTTAATTTTTACATTTTCCCTTGTATTTATTAAGCCTTTTGGTGGCAAAAAATTTAAATTTCTAAAATAGGGCTTTCTGGATCGCGATTTTTGGCTAAATCGACTCTAAGTAAAATAACTAGATGATTCTATGCAAAAACCGGAAAAGTCTGGAGGAAAAATTGGCAGAATTTTAATTTTTACATTTTCCCTTGTATTTATTAAGCCTTTTAGTGGCAAAAATGTCATTTCCTAAAATAGGGCTTCCTGGATCGCGATTTTATGCTAAATCGACTCTAAGTAAAATAACTAGATGATTCTATGCAAAAACCAGAAAAGTCTAGAGGAAAAATTGGCAGAATTTTAATTTTTACATTTTCCCTTGTATTTATTAAGCCTTTTAGTGGTAAAAAATTGAATTTTCTAAAATAGGGATTCCTGGATCGCGATTTTATGCTAAATCGACTCTAAGTAAAATAACTATATGATTCTATGCAAAAACCAGAAAAGTCTAGAGGAAAAATTGGCAGAATTTTAATTTTTACATTTTCCCTTGTATTTATTAAGTCTTTTGGTGGCAACAAATTTAAATTTCTAAAATAGGGCTTTCTGGATCGCGATTTTTGGCTAAATCGACTCTAAGTAAAATAACTAGATGATTCTATGCAAAAACCGGAAAAGTCTAGAGGAAAAATTCGGAGAATTTTAATTTTTACATTTTCCCTTGTATTTATTAAGCCTTTTGGTAGCAAAAAATTTAAATTTCTAAAATAGGGCTTCCTGGATCGCGATTTTTGGCTAAATCGACTCTAAATAAAATAACTAGATAATTCTATGCAAAAACCGGAATAGTCTGGAGGAAAAATTCGCAGAATTTTAATTTTTACATTAAACTTTAAGGGTGGTTTTCACCCCCTAAATGTGCGTATCCGCAGATAAAAAAAATACGTGTCTCTTATTTTTCGATACTCTATAACATATTTCAATTTCATCCAAATCGGTGAGACACACCTGAGAACGCTTCCTTGTATGTAGAGAAGCTTTAGCGTTCTGTCGACTCTGTGAAATTACTTACGTCGTAAATATTCATGTACATGAGCAATTTCGCAAAAAGATAAACCTAACATCATTACATAAATAACGAAGATAACCGAATAGGTAATTTTCTGATTAAAAGGAGTACAACTTCTCAAACAAATAAATCTTTCCCTTTAGTTACATGAAAAATTAGAGGTAAAAGTGAGTGATTTCAACAATTTCCCAGTTGGGCCACTAATCGAATTTATTGACAGGCGATTGTAATTTCGGAAAAAACTATAATTTAAATTACATTTAATATGTAGTTATCAAAAACGAAAATTCGAAATACGTTACAAACCAAGAACATGGTTTATAAATTTGATCCCTTTGTTGTAATGTTGAAAACTACAAAAAAGTTGCCTACTAGCTTTAATATAGATAGTTATAGATATTAATTATTCTTTTTTATTTTTAATACAGATGGCAATAACTCTTTTTTGGAGAATAAACGAAAATACAGAATGAAGGGTAAGTCGTGAAAACCCACATATTATAATAAGTAATTGTAATATATAAATTAGGAATTACGAATATACCCCATTATATGTTCAATGTAAATTTAAAATTTTCATTAAGTAGATTAGATTATATTTGCTGGAAAGGCACACGATAAATTTTATTGAGGTTATAGATTCGAATATTTTTCTGCTATTACATATTACAACTATATGTAACTTACATTAACCGTTGTCTTGTGAAACGAATCCTATCGTTGGTAATATTATAAACAATTTCCATCCAATTTTTGAAATATAAGAAAACCGGATATTTTCCATCTAGCACTAACACTCGATTGCAGATTTTCGCTAACTACCTACAAATTGTTGCTTCACTGTCGTATAAATAATAAAAAATAAAATGCAAGAAAAATGCGATAGCAGCAGATTGCTAATAGTTATTCAGATAATAATTCATGTACGTAGAGCTGGTTTCGGAGCACATTAAGATAACTCCGTGTTAATTCACTTAGAGGTTCATGAAGAGCTATTAGCCTAAGCGTTGCGGTTCATCACCCTATAAAAGTTATGGGATTACGACAGACACTCAGATTAATCAGTTCTTTTAGCATTAATTTATGGGAAATTTTTGCACGCAATTGACGTAGACGCAATTGTTATGAAAATATTCATGTAGACTTAACAACAGCCAATGTAGTGCGACAGGTGATAAATATGAATAATTTATGATATAATTTGAATATGAGATAAGGTGAAGTTTCTACAAACATGAAAAATCGCTACCTTACATATTTCAAAGAATTGAATGAAATTTAATAAGGAAAAAGGTAACATTTGCAACTTGAAACTGAAATAAAAATCCATGATCCGTCGATGTTTTGTGTAATATCATTTTAATTTTAATTGCTAAATTGGTTCAAAACCACCCATAAGTCGTAATTTTTAACTAAATTTGAAAATTCTTATTGGAGGATACTCGTGAGAAGGAAACAAAGAGACGCTCGAAGTCATTTTTGCGAAAAATGTTTTGGGTGATTTTAAAAATTCAAAATACTTCATTTTGATTTCGAAAATTCAGCATATTGTAATTTGAAAAAATGAAAATCTGGAAAAAATCACAAATAGGACCTTCCGGAGACCTTGTGCGATTAAGTAAATGGCTAATTTTGATTCAGAAACCTCAAAATCCTATTTTTGATTTTTTCCAGATTTTGCTTTAAGTTTTTGGATAGTAAGACTGAAGTTTATCTAGCACACAACCGATTGTTTTGGGAGAAGTGTAACAATGTACGCAGGGTAAAGCTTGTCCCATTATAAAAAACTAGCTGGGTTACCCGGTTTCACCCGGCGTTGGGTAAACACTTCTCAAATGATCTAGTTTGTTATATCCTAGAAATTGTTTCAACCCGAAAACCCCTTTATAGATCCGCCATCTTGAATTTCCAAATCTTAATAATATTCAAAATTATTAGCCTTAAAATAATCATTCCAGCAATTTTCATTAAAATCCGTTGAAACCGAGAAATATTGGTCGCCATATTGGATCCGGCATCATGAATTTCTAAATTTGGACAGCGGATTTGAAATCAGCATGCCGCAAAACCCCTATGTACCAATTTTCATGAAAATCGCTTCAAACTTAACATTTTCAGCCGCCATCTTGGATCCGCCGTATTGAAACTCTGTGTATTATCCGATATAGCCTATGTTACTCACGTTGAATGTAGCTTTCTCATGGTGAAAGAATTTTTGAAATTGGCACAGTAGTTTTTGAGTTTATTCATTACAAACATACACACAAAAATACAAATCTTTCCTCTTTATAGTATTAGTGTAGATTATCAACTCATATTACATAGCTGCGTTCTTTGCTCAATCTGATCTCTATATTTTCCAGTAAATGTACTGAATTATAATTTATGATATAATATGATAGTAGTTACCCATGGCATACATTTTTAATTTTACCAAAAGTATATCAAATTTCCTTAATTTATACCCACTTTGCATCAACAAATTAATACAATAATTTGTTTCTGATGAAGATTTGAAGTCTTAGATCATAGAGAATAAGACTTATGTCCAGTCGCTTTAGTTGAAGTAATTTCGTGATGTAGTGGTAACCCAATTTCGCAGCTCTTGAGGGGAAGGAGGGTACAAAAATGACGTGTTCGTATTTGTTTTCTTTGGATATTTCTTAAAACATTCTCATCATTCATTTTTTAAAAAAAATAGCAATTATTTCCCTATTATTGAACACCAATTTCCAATCAGCAATTTCCAATGAATGATTGATAAAAACTTCAAATAGCACTCCTGCCGCAATGTGCGACAATTCTCCACTATCTGCAGGGAAGGTCTACGTGAAATAAGAAAGAAAAGCAACAGAACTTCAATTGTAGCTGAAAACAATTTACAAGTAAATTCTTATTTCAGTTAAATCAACTTTTGCGAGCTAATCGGAAAACAGTCAGAGTTTCTATTGTGTTAAATCCCCTAAGTAAGCATTTACCTCCCTTTGAAGTTCTTTAAGTAGGCTAATTCATCACTACCACGTCAAGGAGAAGAGAACTTTAAAAGTGTTAAAAAATTCAAATGTAAAGTTCTGCACAAGAAAAGTGCACCCGCCGACCCTGTTGGATGTAATCGAGAAAAATCCAGAGTAATTTAAATTACAAAATACGCGCGGAATCCCTTAAAAAGTTACCCAACAAAATTTTTTTTTAAGTTAGTAATCGAACTGTTGAAAAGTAAAATTTTCTTGGCGAAAGGAAAAATCTTGCAAAAATAGCCGGAAGCCGCCGACAGAACGATGGCGGTGTTGCTTCCTTAAATTTTTCCACCATCTCGCTTTTCGCTTCCTTTATTCCTTTCTTCCAACACTGTTTAACCGGGAAAATCGGAAGGAACAAAAGTTGGCGAAACCTAAGGAAGGATGCTGCAAGGGTGTTGGAAATGTCTTAATAAACTTTGGAATTTTGTAATTTGCTTAAGAAACATTTTTTTTTGGTGTTCCTCTCCTGTTTGAAAATTTATTAAAATTATATTCCACTAAGAAGAGTGTCTTTATGGAAAACCCTTTGGAAATTGAAACTGAATTTCAAGCTGTGTTTGGCATAAATTGAAATCGGATCAGAGCACTGGAAAAAATTAAAACTGCAATTTATACTTTAGAATGGAATTCCGCATTGAATTTTTTCAAAGTTCAACTGAAGACAAATTTAATAGTTATATTATTAATTTTTTTTTCGATTTTATCCAGCATTTTAAAGCATATATGCTTTTTAGTGTATCTATGGCCAAACATTTTCTTAGATAATTACACCTATTTTATTTCTCAACATACGTTAAAGATATTGCTGCTTTCAGTGTTTAATAAGTAATATATAAGAAGATTTCTTGAATTTTTAAATTTGATATTATATTTTAAATTAGCCACCCAGATGTAAATTTTCATGGAAATCATACAATGAGGAAAAATTATGGTACTAAAACCCAAGTTCACGCTTACCAAAAAATTGGCACGTTTTCAGCTTATCGAGCTTGTGGTTGTTATAAACAAATGTAATTTGTTGAATTTTGTGCAAGATATTAGCTGTGCTCGCAATTTTATTTGTATTTACCTAGAGATTTGTTTGAATATAGCTTCAAATATGTTACAGACAAACAAATCATTTTGTAATTGTTGTATAATATCGCATACCAAAATCGAACTTTCAGTGGTACGGGAACTTGAAATTTGGAATGGCGGATGGAGATAAAATTTATCATAAAGTGTAAATAAAGCTACGACTACGTTAATTTTCATTAAGTCCCTTCCAGTAGATGTTACATGATTCGTGCACAAACAAACATACAAAGGGTCTAGCCTATTAAGATAGTCAATTCAGGCTATGTCCCCAAATGAAATAAAATATATACCATTGTGTACGGGATGAATAGTAACGTCACTGTACCAAGTTTTAGATAATTTTAAGTTGACATAACCTCAAAAAAAATTGAAATGTGTTTTTCGATTTTTGACGATATCTCAGGATCCAGTGAATAAATTTTTTTTTTTTTTTTTTTTTTTTTTTTTTAATGTAGGTTTTGTCATTCCTTACAAATTAGTATTTTTTTAAAAAAATTCAAATTTTTAACAAATTTCGAAAATTTTAAAATTCGAGGTTTCATTAAAATCTGTCTATTAGATTTACGGATTATGGATTTACATCAGAATATTTGCACTATGTTAAAATACCTATTTTATGTACAGCCAACAATATATAGCCAAACAAAATATTATTTATAATTTGTAACCGGCTTCCAAAATAAATAACCCGGTTTTCAATGCAATATGTATTTTTCTTTCTTTCTTATTTCTTCCATATGTATTTTCCTTTTTGTAGAAAGAAATCATTTCCTAATATCGCGTATATTATTATCACTGGAGGTTTTTGAGGTCGTTGATTACGAATTCGACGTTAGATTTTGTAAATTAAAAATATTATATTAAAAATGGCGGATTCCCAATGTAAAGAATTTATAAATTTGGCTCAAAGCGGTTTCTGAAAAGATACGAATAATTTCAAATGTCGTCCACCATTTTGAATTTTTTAAATCTGAGTGAGAATTCGTAATCAGCGACCCAAAAAAAATCCTATACCTCAAGTTTTATAAAAAAAAATGTACGAAGTAAAAATCATCATCATCAAAGAGTTAAGTTTAGCCAAAAATAACCAATACGTGTTTTTAAGTTCTCATTAAATTCAACATTGTATTATATCCAATTGTTTTATATCAGCCATGGGATTAAATATTTCTTACAAATTATGTATCTTACGTTAAAATTAATTTTTTTTTTCTCTTATGCTCAAGCTTTTTGATGTTTGAATTTAACAATCTTATTTATTTAAATATTCTCAGGTCAGTATTAAACAAGTAATTTTTTGTTATATCTACCTGTATTATTTTTCTCAGTATATACAGCTTATTTAGTATTTGATATTTATTGATCTTATTTAAAATTATTGAGCCCGAAAGCGCGATTAGAACTTTTCATGAAAATCTCTGAAGTTTTGGAAGTTTGAAAGACAGTCAGACGGTTTATTGTTTTTGAGAGAAGAATGTAAAGCTGTTTAACCCACATTTTGGGAGAAATATAAAGAGCAAAACATAACAAAATCTCATCAAAAATATGCAATTTGAATTTTATAATAATAAAGTATTTGGTGTGTATGTGTGTCGTTTTTCTATCGAAGGCAAAGTGAAAATGTGTCCTGTTTGACAGTGCAAGCTGAAAAACGTAAGTCGGAATTTTTATTTAATAATTTCCAGTTTCAGTAAACTGTATCTTATACCTCTTTGGTACAGATTATAAATACTTTTATTTTTTAACTTGATTGAATCCAAGTTTTTTAGCTTTTTGTCTAAGTGTATTTACGACGATGTACGACTGCAAATATACGACATAAAATGATCATTATTATAATAGCGCATGAGAAACTCGAGAATGCATTTATCATAATTACGAAGGCGGTTTCCCAGCTCAAATTAATTTTCGATGCACGGTGAAGGCAATTAGCAGTCAGATGATTTGCTCGTGGTTGCAACTTAATGTATAAATTGACACTGTGGATTTCTCTGCAAACTTTATATTTAGAATTCAAGTTTATCAAGTACAGCGCGGAATTGTAAACAATCTTTTTGTATTTTATCTCTGTAATTTATATTAACTCATATCCATTGTGAAATTGAAAGCAAAACGGAAGCTGATGAATAGCAACATTTTGTTTGTGCTAACATTTTAATACAGCAATATTAATCAACACAAGAATCGAATGTAAAATCTACCCCGGAAAAAAAACTGGTTTTGACAATAAAAGTCGGGTACCTACTCTCATATAATAATACATGTTGTATGTGTATAATTTTATCTAACAAGGAAACGTTTTCAGGTGTGTCTCACCGATTTTGATGAAATTTAAATATGTTATAGAGTATCGAAAAATAAGAGACACGTTTTTTTTTAATCTGCGGATACGCACATTTTAATAATAAAATTTATAGACCAAGTCTTATACATATGATTCTCATATAAATTTAATAGAAAAAACGTATTCACGTACTGTGTAATAATTTTATTATCTAATATATAAAATTCTTCTGTCACAGTTTTAGTGGTTATACTCCTCTGAAACGGCTTGACCGATTTTGATGAAATTTAATATGTATATTCAGTAGGTATGAGAATAGGTTTATAACTAATTTTTATACCCCTAAGTGTTAAGGGTGGGTCACCCTAAAAAATTTTTTTTTATTTTTTGGACAAATTTTTTTTTTGGTAATTTTTTATGGTGTGGCATTAAAAAATACATTTAGTCCTAAATTTTTACCCTTCTACCACCAACCCCTACTTTTTAATAGCATTTTTTATTTTTTAACCCCGATCGATAGCAATAACTTGAGAACGACTGTACCGATTTCATTCATTTTTTTTTTAAAGTTTTCTAATACTTTTTAGAAGGTTCTTACGGAAAGAAAAGTTAATAAAATTGCGCAGAAAATTGGATAATTTCAGAAAACTTAACGATTATTTTAACTTCGCCAGTTTGACCGTTCGCGCGTTCTCGATTTCAACGGATTTTAATGAAAATTAGTAAAATTATTGTTTTGAGGTCACTGATTTTGAATATTATCAAAATTTACCAATCCAAGATGGCGGACAAGATTTCTAGATTTCAATGGATTTTAATGAAAATAAGTACAGTGATAATTTTGAGCGCACCAATTCTGAGTATTATCAAAATTTACAAATCCAAGATGGCGGACCCAATATGGCGACCAAGATTTCTCGACTTCAATGGATTTAAATGAAAATTAGTATAATCATTGCTTTGAGGTCACTGATTTTGAATATTACCAAAATTTCCAAATCCAAGATGGCGGATCCAACATGGCGATTAAAATGTCTCAATTACAACTGATTTTAATGAAAATTAGTACAATGGTTATTCTGAGGCAACTAATTTAGAATATCGAGATTTCCAAATCCAAGATTGTGACCAACAATTTCTCGATTTTAACGGATTTTAATGGAAATTAGTACTACAGTTATTCTGGGGCCACTAATTTGAATGTTATCAAAATTTCCAAATTCAAGATGGTGGATCCAACACGGCGACCAAAATGTCTCGATTTGGACGGATTTTAATGAAAATTGGTATAATGATTATTCTGAGGCCACTAATTTCGAATATTATTAAAATTTGTAAGCCCAAGGTGGCAGGTCCAACAGGGAGACCATAATGTCTCGATTTCAACAGATTCTAATGAAAATTTATACAATGATTATTCTGATACCACTAATTTTAAATATTATCAAAATTTCCAAATCCAAGATGGCGGATCCAATATGGTGATGCAAATTTCTCGACTTCAACGGATTTTCATGAAAATTAGTACGATTTGTTTGGTGCCACTAATTTTGATCATTATCGAATTATCAAAGTTTCTAGATCCAAGATGGCCAATATACAGGGTCCGCCATCTAACGTTTTTTTTTTCAACTAGTGCTTATTTCGTGGATGGCAGCACTTAGCTCATGTCTGATTTGACAGATAATTAGTTTTATCCTTCCGCTGAACGAATATGGTTGTGTATACGCTTGAACAACGCTGGGCCTGCGCTTCGCTAAGTGGGCCTGCGATCGACTTGCAGAAGATGCGGATTTTGCCAAAAAAATCATCTTTTCAGATGAAGCTCATTTCGATCTTGGCGGGTATGTAAACAAGCAGAATTGTCGCATTTGGGGCACAGAAAACCCGCACGCATTCATTCAAAAGCCGATGCACCCAAAACGAGTCACTGTTTGGTGCGGATTTTGGTCCAGAGGCATAATTGGGCCATTTTTCTTCGAAAATGAGCAAGGAGTGGCCGTTACAGTCAATGGCGATCGTTATCGGCCGCAGAGCTGATGTCGTTTGGCCACCTCGGAGCTGCGATTTGACACCGTTAGACTATTATTTGTGGGGTGCCGTCAAAGATAAGTGTTACGCCGACAAGCCAGAGACAATTGACGCTTTAAAGGACAATATTCGTGAAGCCATTGGTGAAATACAGCTGCACACAATTGATAATGTACTTAAAAATTGGACCGATCGTGTAGGCTACTGCATGGCCAGCCGAGGCAGCCATTTGAATGAAATTATTTTCCATCATTAACCGGAAGGATTGTAATTTGAAAAAATATTCAGTAGTTTTTTTTTTTATAGCATTTTCAAAAAAAAAAGTTATTTGGCGGACCCTGTATATAAAAAAAATTCTCGATTTCAACGGGTTTAATGAAATTTGGTACAATAATTGTGTTAATGCCACTAATTTTAAAAATTATCAAGATTTGGATATTCAAGATGGCGGATCCATAAAAGGGTTTTCGGGTTGAATCAATTTCTAGGATATAACAAACGAAGATTTGAGAAGTGTTTAATTAGTAAGTATTTACCTAACGTCGGATGAAACCGGGTAATTTTCCAATATTTGTGAAGTGTAAAAGGGTTTACTTAATATTAAACAACGTGTAAGTTTGTTCAATAAATTAATTAGGGATATGAAACGGAAACACTGTTTTCTTATATTAATAATATTATTTGTAGAAACATGCGAAAAGAAAGAACACGATCAAATATTGGTCAACGCACAGGGCATAATGAAAATGTACCGGAAAGGGCAGTACAACGTCTGCCGGGCCAGCTAGTATTCGTCTAAATTTTTTTATGGCTTAATTTGTTGATCAACCTAATCCAAACTAAAAAAGTTTTAAAGTAAGTGACAGTGTAAACATTTGCTATATATGAATTCTTTTCGCTCCACAATTGTGAGCTTTTGCGTGAGCACTCAGAGCGTAATCTGAAAAATTTGCTCGCTTGTTCCAATTCCAATTGATAAATCGCCCAAAGTTTCAATTCGTGTAAAATTCAATATCAATTTGTATCCCATTTCTTCATTAAAATTTGTTTGCTTTTTTTAAATTCGAAAATAGCATGTCTATTTATAATTTACTCTTTATAATACAACAACAGTTCAAAACTTAGACGAAGAATTGCTACACTTGGATAATTTTTGCAGCATTTGACTAATATTGGAAGTATAAAAAAAAACTCCCATTTTTTGCAAAAAGCATGACATCGCCCACTTTGTCATGCAGTTTTTCATAGAAACATGAATTTCCTTGTTTGTTTTTGTTTTTTGCTTGTGTGATTCAGTCCGCTTCAACTACCTCGCACCTTTCAGCGTGTGATTAAAATGTAAACAAAAACCGATCGTTCGCGCGAAGTTTTAAATATTTGTTTGCTGCTGTTTATTTCTTTTATGATTACTTGTCGATAGCGAAGTCGATTTATGAGGTGTACGGCTAGCGCTAACTGAAGGAAGATTGTGTTTATACTATGTAAAGTGTATCAGATAGCAAGTTTTATTGTGACTATAGTCATGATACTGATTACATTTGAATACCAACCGCTTTAGCTAAACAAATACATGGGTTGTGATATTTGCAGATTTAGTTGTGGGTGTAAGTGGTATTTATTCCTCATGTATGCATTCTAGGTCCTGGGTGACAACTTGCAAGGTTCAGGAATTATCTTAAAAAAAATTACGGACTGTCTCCTGGGACCCATAAATTAATGTACAGCAGTTGTCTGTCGGCAGCATGTTGCTCGTCTGATTGGAATTAGAATTGTTTTGAGAGGGCATGCCCGAATGAGCAGTTGCCATGTGAGACGAGAGACAAGCACACACAATCGTATGCCAGTAAGAGCCCATAAATTAAATAAGATTCATCTCTTCTGAGATCACTTCCTTGGAGCTGTTATTGCTCGCTTTACAATATTACACCAATCAGCGCCGGGGAGGGCATTCATTAAAGCGCACTTAAATCTAACAGCATCCGCACGCCTGTTGAGATGGGACCAATTTGAGTGGCAAAGTAAATTTATCATGAAAATCAAAATCGTCTTAGAGATTCAACTGTTGACAGATTTAAATTGGTTTTACTCCAACCGCCAGACGATGGGAGGTGTTTCGACTGCTGAAACACATGTTCCAACCTCGTCGTACCAAAAATCCCAAGACAAATATCAAGGGGACACAATTTAAGTAAATTAGACCGTTTTTCCAGGCCCCTAAAAGTGAATTACCACCGTCTAGCTAAGACATGTTTGTCATTCGTGTGCACCTTTATACGAAAATTTACATCACTATGGCACAGGTACAAAATCCACAAAAAGTGTGGTCATCAAGCAAATTTGCACCGATGCCAAGAATTTCCGTGCAAGTTGCACACACGTAAGTCTGACAAAAATAGATAAATGCATGAAGTTTTGTATGTACAAGACATTTTGTCGTGCTGTAGTGCAAGAGACCACTTCGGAACGATAACGTGAAACGAATTCGGTCCTGAAATAGAACTTTGCTCCTCATCGAGGAGGGGTCTAAAGGGGTGGGTGGAGGTATGCTTACCACAGAAACGAACATGTTTTTAGAATATGTTTTTGAAGTTTCAGTAAACAATTGAAGAAAGTCTTGTCTTATTCCAGAAAATTTATCGTTTATATTGGTCCCAAAGTCGAGGTATGGTCGAGGATTGTGGCTGTGCTTTGACGTTAATTTGTTCTTATTTGCGAATAAATTTGTAACAGTTTGCTTAAAGGATTCGATTCGATGGAAATGCCAACAAAATATTTTGTTTAATGTTTTTGCTAACTGCCAAATGCGACAGTCATGAAAGTTCGAGGTTCGTGAAAAATATCTGGGAAAATATGTGCGTAAAAGTAACTAATTAAGCTTAACGAATGTGAGACAATTTTCAGGATACTGCACCATAAATAGCAGGATATATTCTTAAAACTTTACTTTTTATTCGAATAGTAAAATATGTACTCATGTCAGAGATTTATGCAGTTGCAAGAAACAAATAATTTGGGTTAGGTTGATCAACAAATTAAGCCATATATATATAAATTACATAAATTTTAGACGAATATAATAAAATTCTTACACAGTACGTGAATACGTTTTTTCTATTAAATTTATATAAGAATCATATTAAAGTAACATTCATATAAGACTTGCTCTATCAAATTATAATCCTCTAAAATAAATAAAAAATAACATTAATTTAAAGAAATAAAATTTTTATTTGCGATATGTAAAGTCTCTGTTTTTTATGATTGTTTGTAAATTTCTTCTACCTACGTAAAATATGCAAATGTACCACTTCATAAAATCAACACAACTTCTAAATAGCCTATCCCAAACCGACCTTCTACAACTTATTCTAAAGCTTTTTGAAGTTTCCGTATATAAAATACATACATTGGAATTTCGCAAAAAAATATTTTTAAATTTTGTTAAATACAGTAATTTTTCAATTTATCACATTTTGAACATTTAGAAAAATTTCAACAATTTTTCCCGATGAGAATGTGTTTGTTTTTGTAATTTTCTAGATTAATTATCAAAAGGACACAAAAATTTTCTGAAATTTTTAATAAATGAATGTGATTATTCTTATTTTTGTAAAATTTTCTTAAATATCAAAAAGTGCTAAAAATAATATTGACCAAAATGCGGTAAACAAAGAAATACCAACAACTAGTAGTATGTATTTACGCGAAAAAAAATTAATGATAGTATTTATTTATTCAGAATATTTACTTCATGTATTCGTCACTACTTCAAACATTTTTGATTTTCTGGTTGGATCTAATTTAATTATCTAAATAAAATAAATAAGTAAGAAATGGGTGAGCCATCTGTTGGTTTCTTTTTAAATGACATGATATGTAGACACAGAAAGCTCTTTTGCGCTCAAAAAATTGACAGAAATACAGTACCATATTTTCGCGGTACGAAATGAATAGATTTAAGTTTGAACAACTTTAGAAAATATTGAAAACTTATTTCCAAAGTGATTACTGTGTTGCCGAAACAGTGCGAATTTTGAAAAGAAATTTCAGTCGAAATAATGCACAAACTGCGCCTACTGGTCTTATGAGAATCCAGAAACGATTGAGGCAATTAAGCACAATATTGATCGAGCTATTCGAGCCAAACCATCGAAAATGTGCTACAAAATTCGGTTGACAGGATGGGCTACTGCCAAGTGGAAAGACGAAGCAGCCATTTAAATGATGTAAGTTTCCATAACTAATCGTTAGGTTTACTCTTTTCAATAAATCAATAAATTTTGAAACATTTTGAACAGTGCTTATTTTATAGTAATTTTAAAAAGAAACCAGCCGAAGGCCCACCCTCTTTATTTAAAAATAAAGGAAAACAAACAAAGTAAGCTAAAAGGCAGACTGAAGCAGCCTTGAAAAATTATCTGTAGCAAACTATGTTTAATTGCAAAAGTGATTTTATTAATTTCAAATGACTGAACAGCTGCGAGCAACGAAAGTTCAGATGATCAATTAGTAAGTGTCTAAAGGAAGGTTGCTACGTCACTCGCACCACCAAAAATTCTGGCAAAAGTAAATTCGCACTTTCCAAAACGTCTCAAAAAGCTGAACCACTTCAGCAAACTCAGAAAATTTTACTTTGGGGATTAACAGAATTTCGATTTTCTTACAAAGAAAAATTCCGAATAGAAATCCGCAAGAAGCACGATAACAACGAAGAAAATAAATATTTTGGCAACGCAAAAATCTCTCGTCAGATAGCCGCCTTTAATTAGTCAGTTTCGGGGTGAATTATGTCGTGACGCAAGGACAGATTTCATGCCGTCATCGTGTATCAAGAGAAAAACACGCACAGGCATGTGGCCGAAATTGTGTTTAATGCGCCAGATGGTTTGATATAATTAATTTTAGCAACTGCGACTATACCGGGGCAATTAATGAAGTAATTAATTGGGCCTAGCTACTCTCGAAGACGAAAGGGCCGCCCGCCCGCGCCGCCCCGTAGAGTAAACGTCGACCGATGTCCGGTGCAGATTTTACACATTTTATGCGCCTCGTTGCCTTTGCCTGCCGCCAAGGGTCAACGAATTTTATGTTGGCGAGCCTAAGAATTTTTCCACGTTTTGGTTGGTTGGATTTTGTTGCGATGACCGTCCCGAAAACTCTTGACCACATTAACTGCGTTGCGAATGAAGAAAACCGGATTCCAGATTTTAAACATATTGTGGTCAGTTGGATGGAATCGATACTCATTTTTGGGTATCTTCTTCGTCTTTTAAATGTTTCTAACTTGATACACTTGAGTCGCTCTTTGAACTCTAAAAAATAAAGTCAAAACTTGAACGTCTCGAGAACATTTTTACGTGTATCACGCACGTTTTAATATACCTCCTATCGCAATTAACCTATTCTCGATTCTGTTGCAAGTTCCAAAAATCTGATTAAATTTTCCACACTATCCGAGTGCACTCTCTGTGTGATGTGTTGAAAATGCAACTTGATTTACATGTTGCATTCGGTGTCCAGGGTCAATTAACATTATTAAGTAGAAGGTTAATTGATCAATTCAAACATAGATCACATCATCACCACACAAACTCTATAATAGCAATTGGTGGACGGCGGCACGGTTTATATAATTTACCCCCCTGCTGCACCCTTCCCGGAGTAAAAGTGTTATTTAATTGCGAGATTTTTTGATGGCTTTTCATCTTTAGTCGACCCACGTCTCGTGTTTCAGATTGCGTGACTCGTTACGTGAAATATTCATCAAACTAAATCGAAAGTTAATCGAAACGACCAACGTAGGGAAATTCCAATAGCGATAATGAAATTAAGAGTAGAAAATAAGCGATTAACTTTGATTTATCGAAGAATGTTAATTTTGCTTTGTGCAATTGTTTCATTCTCATTCACACGGAATGTGATTTGATCTTTTAATTGACCACATAATAAAATTTGACATGCGATAATAAGGTACACGATCCTTATTTTCTTTTTAGAGGTGAAAGGTAATTCTGAATTTTCGAGAAAAATTTATAAATGTTAATATAAATTGTAAACAGCATTCGAGATGGTAAGTGCATTTACGCGAAGTCAAACATCGATTTTAGAACTTTTAAGAACTATTCATGTTCACGTGAACGTGCCTTAAAATTTAGTGTAACTGAATGTGATTTTAAACTGCATTTTCATTTAGTAAACAAATCCATGTTAAAATTTGCGCGTAAATTTTTTAACTACTATTTATACTGCGTTTTTTCCGTCTATCCAGAATATAAGGAAATTATCCCTTGAATTGAAATGTTTCATAAGTAACATAGCCAATATTTAAATTTTTTTTTAAAAATAACATCAAAAATACCATAACTTATAACAAATTTTGAAATTACTCTGAAAATTTTTCAATTCAAAGTTTGAAAAACTTCAAAATCAACTTCATGAATGAAAATCATGGCAAGTATAAATGAGGAATGTAAATTTTTTATTTTTGAAAACAAAATGGCGGCTGTACGCTGGCGTGAAGTTGACCTACAAAAAAAAAAAACGGCAACCACTCTGGACGTCGTGTTATTGATCTGTAACAGCCCTTAAAAACAATTTGGCTTAAATATACATTTAATTTGTCGGTAAACCTCAAAAATTAAAAAATAAATAATAATTCTGCGTTTGGTAGAAGTTTTTGTAAAAAATCGATAATTTTCACTATTTTTTTCAGCCATTTTTGCATTAATAATTCAATTTTGCAACAAAAAATTCCAAAACAATTAGGTTTACATGCAAGCCTAAGGTATAAAGAAGAAACCCTAAAAATTTCAGCTAAATTGGACAAGTAGTTTTCGAGTAATCGTGGTTGCAAATTTTAAAAATGTTGTTTTGAGAAAAACGCGTTTAAAGTTTTGAAAACTTGCTATGCGCTGAACAAAGTGTTCGAAAAATGAAGAAACAATTTATAAGGAGTTCGATTTCCGAACTTTTTGGAGCGTATACTACGGGAAATTTCCTAATTTTTTAGAGGAACCAAAAAAATCGATTTTTTTGACCTTCTAATTGTATTTACCCCCGGTAGTACCGGTTATAATTTGCTAAAAATCAATTTTTTTTTATATTTTTCAATTCCTTATAACTTCAGAAATTAAGTCTCAAAATTTTTTATTAAGAAATTTTAAAAAGAAAAATAGTTACAGCAGTTTAAGCGTGCGCACCTTTTTCGCTCTCTGGTGGTAATTTCGGCTATATAATAAATTAAAAAAAAAACTTTAAACGTGATTTTCCCTAAATGACGTATTTTCAAATGACGAACAGTTAATCTCCGGATTGGCTGAACCGATTTAGGTCAAATTTGGTGTGATTATTTATTCAAGTGTTCTGTGTGGTAATCTACCACAATATAGGCCAAAAGCCAATACAAAAAAAATTTGGCAAGCGAAACAGAGTGAAAAAATAGGTGATTTTTCGAAAAATGTTTCAAACAGCCGCCATTTTTTTTTTTTTTTAATCATTTATTCAAATATTGTGGTGAATTACCACGTAAGAAGCATTGCTCTTTAAAATGCCGTTTGATTTTTCTGTTTCAGATTCTTCATTCCTGAGATTAACTGTCCACCATGCAAAGAGGTTAGTTTTTGCGGTCACAAATTCAAAGCCCCCTAATATAATTTATAACCGGTACTACCCCCTTAATTTCTTATTATGCGCCTATATTATACACTCATATCTGACGACAATGAACTGCTGCTAACTTCGATATTCAAATTACAGCCTAGTTATATAAAAAAAAATATTACTTCTTAAAACTCAAATAGCAGTCAGTAGCGAATGATAACTTTAAAGTTTAAGGTTAAAATATTGCTAAACAAGCTGTCAGACAGATCAACTGGCAGAAACAAAATTGGTGTAGCAAGCAAAAACTGAAATAAGAAGTAATTTCAGACTGAAATGCTTAAATTCTCAACATGAACATATTAGAGCTATTTCAGAGAACTACCATAGTTAAGATAGAATTAAATAAATAGATAGTTAGACTTTATATTAAACAAGAATAAAGACGACTCGTGGTAACCTTTGAAACGTTGGAAATTTGATATTTTCCATACATATTTTGTTTAAGTAAGAAGAAAAAATATTTATTTATTTAATTTCAACAAAATTATATTACTTTTTCATTACAAACCATATTAATAATAATTATTTGAGAGGACATTTTCTAATGAAAGATTTGTTCCAATTTAAAAGAAATTTAATTCTCTATGTATCTCGAAAGACTAAAATTTCGTATATAATGCTCATTGTACAGGGTGACAAATGGAAAGTTGTCTAAAGTATACCTATGTCTTTTCCTCTCTAATATGTCGCAGAAGGTTGGGACCCCGTAGTTATATACTAGAGTGTTGTCAGTTTCTGTTGAGACGTCATAAAGAGAAATACATGTACTTTAAAATGAGTAACCTTACAAACGGAGAAAAATCGAGTGCTTTTATTCTAGAGATAAAAACTATACTGAAGCATATAGAGGCCTTCATACCAAGTTTGGAAGTAAAAATGTAGCCAGCCAAAATACTCAGAAGGTAAGAATTATAAAAAAATTATTTGATTTCATCGTAAAACCGCATTTATTAATAATGTTTTCAAGCATTTATGTACATAGTTATCCCCTGGCTGAATTTTGTCGAGTTTTTTAAATCTCAATAAGTATCTGTCAAAAATGTCTGATTCAACTGGAACTAATTTCAAATAAAAATGACATCTTTACTGAATTTATAAGTATTATTATTTTTTCCACTGCATTCATTTTAAAATTATGAATGATTAGTTTAGGCAACTTTACATTTGTCACCCTGTAGATTTTTATTGACTCCTCAATCTTGCTTGGAGTTTTAAAAAACGTAGTTTAGATTTAGAAAATCGCATTTTAAGTTTTTCTGATATAAAATGCTTCCATAGTCTTCAGATAATTTTGTAAAGTGAAAAATCTCTTTGCTTTGTAAAAAGTCTAGCCATTTGGTTAATAGTTTCGTCGCAATAGGGGCGTAGAGAGAGATGATAATTGGCATGCAGACCAGTATTGGTCATAATTATCTAAAAACAAATAAAAGAATGTTGGTCATAAGTAGTCGGTAAACCAAAAAAAAATTAAAAAAAAATTCAACATTTGCAAAATGATGCAAGTTTGAATAGAAATTTTACTTTGTTGGCACTCATGGAAAGCAATCGGTTTTTTCTCTTCAGTCAAGTTCTTTTTACTATATTTTTTAGAATTTCTAGAAATCTATAAGACTAGGGTTTTTGTTATAATTTTTCTGTAAACTTCAAATAAGGTGTACAGTGGTGGTTATTAAAAGAGTTTTATAACTCCACATATGGTTTTCACATAAATATAAACAAATCTATTATATTATTATAATACAAAAAGTTTGTGGAGTACCTAATTTCCCCGTCTTTAATTCTTATATGAATATCTTAAAGTTTAATTTAATGCAAAATATGTGGGTTAATAAGATGTATTACTATGCGAAATTCTGAGAAAATCGGCTGTAACAGATGGAACACACGGACAGACACGCGAGTGATCTTATAAGGGTTCCGTTTTTGTATTTCCTTTAGGGGTATGGAACCCTAAAACGGTTGCTTATTACTAACAATATGTCGATTACCGAAATGTCTAAAATGGAAGAGTCCAACATAAAATTATAGTCACGTAATAATTATTATAATTTTATATTCAAATTCAAACTAAGATAAAAATATACCGCACTGCTGCGATATTCAAAAAGTTTTCAACTAAAATTGACTTCAAAGTGGTTGCAGTGCATTTTAATACCGAAATTCTCCTAGCTGGCGACATTTCCATCCAATTGGAAAGCTTTCCATATCAAGCTGTCGCAATAAATATAAAAGAAAACTTAAAAGGTCGCTAAGAACTGAAAACATATGAGATAAAATAAAAATTCAGAGATATAAAAATGTGCATCTGCTTTAGTCACTCACAGTCAAGTTCGAAAAGTATCTTTATCAAAGCTATTTTTTTACGCTTCGAATATGCCAGAGCATGAAAGCATCTAAAACGTCCGGATTACTGCGGCATGAAATGACGAAATGACGCTTATTTTAAGCCCAATCTCTAACACCACAAATAAAAAAGAAGGCCATGAATAATTATCACAAAAATCCAAAATTTAATCGGCATCATTCAATCATGTAACAATTTGCGCCTGATGTTTATTCTTACGTTTTCCCACACAGCGAATTAATTTTATCCTTTATGACAGCGTATAATTAAACGATATTATTCACAGCACTTGGCAAACTCACAAGATGCGCTTAATTTTTTCTTTCTTTTTAACTTCATGAAACACTTTCCGCGGCATATATCCACTTATTTTTCTTGATTTTTTTGTTGCAATATATAAACAAATCTCTAAAGATACACTATCGCAGCACACGCTTTATGACACCACCCCCCGTCATGAAAATTTTATTATTTTTGGAAGCTCTCATCTATTTCGGGCAGCACAGGGTGATTATAATTGAACTCGTCTTATGTAAAATCGCTTGATGGTAAACAAACAAAAAATTAGAAAACTCCACTGCAAAATTGCCACTATCACAAATGTCGTCTTCGGCTGTGGTAGGTGGAACAATTAAATCCGAATCGTCCGGATTCAAATGATCGCGCGCTGATCACTCGCCTCGCGCCTTATTTTCTAAAAAAGCGCCTCGAACTGCGATCACTAGATCAAGCGGCTCAGCGAATACTGAAAGACCGCGAAGATAGAAATTTCGAAAGAATGAAAATCAGCGCCGCCGCGAACTCGCTTCGTCGATACGCGGATCTTTGGCGCTAGGGTGCGTCGAAAATACGCGCAAACTTGGCGGCGGCGAGCAGCAGCATCGACGCGACCACAAAAATTCATCAGCCCTATCAAAAGTCGTTCGTCATCGTGTGCTTTGAGGCACCTTCGCGTGATCTTCAAGGAAGAGGAAGCGCGTCCATACCTTCGTAAAATCCCAATTGACTTGTTTTAGGCGTTGTCACTCTCTGTTGACCGTTGGTAAATAGTTTTCCGGACAACCTGAAAATTATTTATTACGATCACACGACGAATTGATAAGTTGCGAGGGTGTTGCAGCGTGCGGCTTCTTAAGACTCACGTACTCAGCTGACATTGAGACAGTCAAGGTAATTTTCATAAATAGACGTGAGAAGAGAGGCAAATAAGAAAATAACGTTTTGACGCTCAGGAAATTTTTATTTTCCGCAAATCAACCAAAATTAATGACAGATCTTCCGATGTATAAAAATATATTTTGTGTGTTCTAACACACAAATCGCTGAAAAAGAATAAGAAGACAATATTGCGGAAATCGGAATATTATGAATTCTTATCAGGTATCAACTATTGATGATTCATATAACAAGTTTGCATCTGAAATTATTTATGAGTTCTCAATAAACGCTTAAGAACATGTTTGTTTTTAGCACAAGCTTATTTTATGCTTAATACGCAGTCTATGTCGTATGTTGTGAACTACTTCCACTTTTATATCCTTTGTCTTCTTTTCTGATGTTCTCAGCAATCTTATCAATATTTGTGTGTCACCACAGAACGTAGATGAAGGTTATTACTGACCACGAAGATTTTACGGCTTATGAATAAAAAATTAGATAAAATAAAAATTCAAACAAAACTTGGATATTAATGAAAACAAAGCTTATAATTGACTATGTTTGGATAAGATTTTCTCCAAGGCTCCTGACTCCTTTTAAGGAATATATTTTTAATTGTAGGTATCAATTAGTAGAAGTAGTTCTGATCTTATGAAACACCTGATTGTTTTGCTATTTAACATAACATAGCTAACAAGATCAACATTCGCACTCACCTATATTTTGAGTGAGAACTTTCTTTTAAAATATATATTTGATATTATATCGGGTTGGCTAATAAATAATGAGCGACATACATGACTTTATGTTTGTAATTTACTATTAATCGTTAACAATATAATCACCGTCGTTATCTACTACCATCCGCCAACGATTCGGCAAAGGGTGGATGGCATCCCTGTAAAACTTCGCCGGTTTTGCTTTGAAGAATTCATCTATGGCTGCGTTCGGGAATGTCAAATTGATCGTCAATTGACGTGTTGAACTTAAAAATTGACTGTTGTCAATTTGCAACTGCAACCGTCTGCATGACATTTCAAAGTACTGCGAAGTCTGCTCAAGTTACCGACAAAAATTGCAGCAGATGACGTTAGTGAACTTAGGACATCTGCAGTTTGCAAATGAGAACGCTTGATAAAAGCAGTATGCATGCAGATGACGTTAAAGAACGCAGCCTATGTATTGTTGCAACTGATGTTCATCATCGAAGCTTTTTCCTTGTAAATGATTACTGAGAGACCGGAATAAACTGAAATCCGTTGGGGCTAAGTCCGGAGGGTGTGGCACTATTTCCCAGTTGAGCTCCAGTAGCTTTAGTCGGGTACTCTTAGCGATGTGCGGTCGGGCATTGTCGTGAAGGAAAAATATTTTGTCATGTTGTGAACGTTTACGACGGAGTTCAAGCTTTAGATTTTCAAGTTGATTACAGTATACTATTGCCGTCATCGTGGTATTAGTAGGAAGAATTTCCCAATATATTACTCCATGTATGTCCCACCAGACCGAGAGCATCACTTTCCGAGTATGAGGATCTTTTTTTGGCGTAGGTTTACCTGGTTTGTTGCGGCCCAGCCACTGGCGCTTGCGTGTGTGGTTGATATAGATAACCCACTTTTCGTCTCCAGTAACGAGATGGTCTAGCCAGCTAAATGTGCGACGGAACGATAAAAGGTATGCACAGATATCTGCACGGTAAGTCAGTTGATCTTTGTTCAACTGGTGGGGTACCCAAACACCATATTTGTACGTCTTCCCCAAACCGTGCAGATACTTTTCCACCGTGCCATGAGAGCATCCGAGCTTAAGAGCCAAATTGCGCGTAGTGCTTCGAGGATCTTCTTCAATTAATGCCTTCAGTTTATTTATATCTATTTCTACCGGACGCCCAGACCTTGGTTGATCGCTCAAGGAATAGTTACCCTTGCGGAATTTTTGGAAACCACCGCTTTGCTGTAGCCTCGGAGACTGCATCATCAGCTATCCTCTGGCATATATTACGTGCAGCTTCTGCATCCGAATGCCCAGATTCGTACTCGTATAATAAACAGTGCCGAATATTCGTTTTAATATCACTCATTTTTTTCGTGGTTCTTTACGCAATGACAACCGAAACATTACTGACGGCATGCTCACGACTCGCTCTTTATATACCCCCTGCAACAGAACGTTCTCGACCTTACCCGAAATTTGCAGAATATAAAAAATGAAACGCTCATTACTTATTAGCCAACCCGATATATATAATATTATGTTTCCATGTACGGTAGAACCAGGGTTGAACTTGAATTAGTGCCATGGAAACATGGGTTTTCGTTAATTTGACTAAAACTCCATGAAATTAGTCGGGTTGAGTTGGGTTTCGTTGACAAATCGCATTTGCCGTCATATTTTAACATACTTCGTCTCCGTTCTACAATAAAACTCTCTTATAGATAAAAACACACTGGTGGCATCATTGGTCCTTATTTCTTTCAAAATGAGGCGGGGACTCGCGTTACGGTCGTATAGATTGTTACCAGACCATGATCAATGAATATTTCTTCGAAAATATATATATGATTTTGATCCTGGCGAGATGTGGTAATTTTTCATCATAAGTTAATTCTGTGTTATTTTTTTATATTTAATATTTAAACCTCAAACTCTTAAATATAATATATATATTAATATAATATAACTTGCTTCGTTATATTCTTTCAACATTTTTAAAATTAGCTTTTTATTCCCTTAGCTACCCCAATTGCATCATCATTTTCCTTCAAATTGTCGCATTTAAAGATTTTCCATTAAATTTTCGACATTTCATGACTCGAATGTCAAATCGCTAACTATAAATAAAAAACCGCAAAAGGTCTCGCTTTCGTGTGCACTCGCGAAAATTCCTGAAAACTGAATTGAAATTTTCAATGTGGTCTTTCGGTGAAATTTTCCATTGTACCTTCCTCCCATCAACGATGGCATGAGGAAAATTATATCAATGTGACAAAAATGTCTCTTGCACGTTGCACGAACTGGGGGGTAGGTTGAGAACAATGCACCCGATTGGCGACAGTACACGACGGTGCGGGCGGGATCATGCAGTTGCCAACCTGCATTTCAGTGGCGGGTATCGTGGGATCAGGATTAGGTAGGTACCTTTGTGCCCGATCCCATGACCTCATTGCTTAATTTCCACAGCAACTGAACGTAGGAAGAAATAACTTTCGTGGGACTTTGTGTCTACAATCAGAAAACGATTTTTGCGTGACTTCCCGGGCATTCTTTGAATTCTGAAAATTGTATGGGGAAAATATCGAGATTGCAGGAGCGATGAAAGGAATTATTTATTATGTTAAATTCGATTCGAGCATTCCCCCACCTGCCCCCGAGGGCCTTGAATAAACTAAACTCGCGGTATATTTCGCCTATAGAGTCACGGGTTCAGAACCTACCCCACCGGAACTACATTAAAATGCATCGAAAAATTAAGAAATTTCGCCGAGCTGGTATTTAATGCCTCTGAATTTGAAGTTAAGGTGGTAGCCTCGCTTAATTCAATCAGCTTAAGTGCAGGACCAGTCGCTTGGGCGACTTGGGGAAGGTTTTAACGATTCCATTACACGTTTTGTCGGGCTTTCTCTTCTTTGTCCTTTTGTATGGCAGCGAATAATAGAAACTTTTCAATGTTTCCACTTTTCCAAAAGAAAGGCCGCCGCCCTTCGTTGAGTGGGGGGGCTGGAGCCCTGAAGCTGTAACCGCCGACTGCACACGTCATGACAGAGAATAAAATCGAAACATTTCCTCGAAGTCCCCTTCCTTCTCATTACATAATTCCCGGTGGTGTGCCGAAAGAAGGTCAAGCTCCATCCAAGCTCTCGGGATTTGCTCTAAAACGGATTACCATTCCTCCTGACAAGTGTGCTCTTTTTAAGTTTTGCCTCAGATTTGTATAGAATGAGAAAAAATACGACTTCTGTCCTTTCTGTAAGGAAATTTCTTGGAAAAAAGGGAATCGAAACCAATTGTTGTCGAAAATTTTATTTGTCCACTCTTTTGAAGTAGAAGAAATTCGAACTTACGTCCTTTTATTAGAATGAAGTAGATTTTCCTTGGAAAAGTTCTAGTAATTTTGGGTTAATAAGCCTCTTTCATTTTGTAAATTATTTTGATGAACAAATTTTAAATTAATTAACCACAATTCTATCGAAGAGTGGGCCTTCGGCTGGTTTCTTTTTAAATGTGTTATAAAATAAACACTGCTCAAAATATTTCTAAGTTTGTTGATTTATTGAAAAGATAAGACACTTGGTGATAAGGGCCTTTTTCTTATTCTTCCTCATGATGCAAATGGGTTAACGACACGCAAAAACAAAAAAAAAAAAAACCCACAACGTCTAATCGCAGCATATCTCCAAAACGATGGATTGCACGATTATTCAACTTAGTGCGCAAAGGGTCGATTATTGTTTGGTTTGTGTGGCACATAGTGCCATCCTGCTGGAACCAGAGCGCGCTCACTCGCGGTTTTCGTGCTTCTGTAACCTTGTTGCCATTTTCATTTTTGAAGAAAAACCACTCCAAAAACCACACTAAACATCGACAACGTTGCAGTAAGACTGAGAAATTCAACATAGTCATAGTGTCATAGACATAGCTCATAGTCACTGACGCTTCTTGAAACTACATGTCATATGCTTCAACACCACAATCTAACGTTGTCATAAATAAATCTATTTAAAATGTATAAAACTCTGTTGAAAAGTGGAAGTAAAACTCTGCGAAGACATTTTTGTAGCTTTGAGTGAGTGACCTAGAAAACTCTTCAAATTCTGACGAGATGCATTCCAGAAAAAAAACAATCCAGACTATTTTTATGGATACTAAAACTGAGTTTTAGAGCTAAACACCTGCAAGTTGCAAACCCCATTTCCGCAAATTATGATGCTTCGTTGTGGCTTTTTTTTTTATCGTCGAATTCTTCCGTCCTGGTAAATGGAATGAAAAACCAACCCCCTTACCGGATCCTTCAGGAAGTCTTGAGGGCGCTATCTCAAGCACTTCAGATGCATGTCTCGCCACCGCAGCCACAAAGATTAATTCCACTGCAATTATGTTGAACTCATTAAAAAGTTTTAAGTGGAACGAACCAGTTTTTAATATGCGACGAACGTTAAAGGGTAGTCGTACAGTTCAAAATCTGAAACTTTTAACCGGGTTGAGTCTCTCGCTTCCCAAGAAAGACGCTGCGAAATCTGCGATGCATTAAAAGAAACAAGCAGCGGAGCATACAAAAAGCCAAAAGAC
This sequence comes from Dysmachus trigonus, assembly GCA_949715965.1. Taxonomy (NCBI): domain Eukaryota; kingdom Metazoa; phylum Arthropoda; class Insecta; order Diptera; family Asilidae; genus Dysmachus; species Dysmachus trigonus. Next base: position 3,546,181 of record OX454323.1, on the reverse strand, counting down.
GTTCATCGCCTCTGAAAGAATTTATTTCGACAAGATAAAAGGCACAACTGCCAGAGCATAAGTGATATCACGCATTCCTCTCGAATCTCAAGATCTAAGGATGTGGATGTGGCGACATTCAATTCCTTGGTTAGCCTCTTTTTCCGAGCATCTACCGAACTGTCAGTGAGCGTCTTTAGATGGCCGATAGCGTGATTTGTGGGGCTACTGAATGTCGGTTTCCCTATAAATTAATTTGTGCTTCCTGTCAAGCATTTGATATTGTGGGGACATCTCTGAATTTATTTATGCTCTCGGTTCAACGGAAAATGGTAGGGACGCTTTAAATAAACAACAGCGCAACTTCTGTTTTTGCTTGAATCCAGAGTGGAGTTTTGTTCCTAATTGATGTGTCCACTTCTCATACGTTATTCTTGTGGTAAAACTCAAGTAAAAATTATATTCAAAAGTTAACATGTGAATTAAATATGTAATTTTGCAATAAAACCTTTAAACAGTTATAATAAATTGTAAATGTTGGGATAAATTATATTCTCGTAACGTACACAAGTTACGGAGTAAACGAGTTAATTTTTTAAATGTTGAAAATTAACAAAAAATGATTGCACAAATTGGGTAAAAAAACGTTTTTTACTTAGTCTGGTGATTTCGGAAAAAAAACTTATACAAAAAATGATTTTTGATTCACAAATGTCAAAAATAAGGTTTTTAAAGTGAACAAAACATAATACAAAAAAAATTAAAAAAATCGAATACAAGCATACTAAAGAGCATACTTTAAGCTTTCCAGTGTCGTCTGACGGATTACTGTACGGCCATTATTTTGGAAGTTACGAAAGTTTAAATTTGAAAATGACGTTTTTGCCTTGACAGCTCATAGCTTAGTTTAGGTGTTTGGCTAACATCAGTTGAATTGGCCAGTTTAGATCTGACAGGTGACGTGTAAGTATGGCGAAATTGTAAGTGATCTGACATTAGATGGATTATTCAATTCGAACTGACAGGCCAACCGTATTGTGTGTGATCAGCTTTATACTTGCTAGAAAAATGTTCTTTGTATATGTATTTTTTCAAAATATTTTACATGAACAACGTCATATATCTATACTTACATGAATAGATTTTGATTGGCTCTATGCAAATTGTTAAGTTATTGTTTTGCCAAAAAAAAAGTTAAAGTTCTTAGTGTGGTTAAAGCGATAACATTAAAACCCCTTAAAACAGCCAATAATGCCATAATTTTTCTTAAATCATTTGAATGAAAATCTGAAAACACTTGAAAGTTAGTAATCTTGCATTCCCTTGCATTGAGCAGTACCAAGTTGCTCGTTAACCGCTCGACCAGCAGATGGCAAAGGAAGACGACTAAGAAAGTTGAGATGTAATTACTCGACACAACCTTACCCTTAGGGGAAAGATGAAGAACCACTCTGAACAGTGCTGACTCTTTGGAATTGGATCGCTGGCATTCAGTGCACTAGTTGCTCCGAGTTTACGGGCGAAATCGGGCAAAACCTCCCATTACACACGTCCCTGCTGTTACCACGAATCCTACTTCTGTTGACTAAGCGGAGTTCTCTTCTAATTAGGGAACATTCTCAGAACAAATCCCGAGGATGAAAGGTAAGCTCAATAATTCTAAACTTGTATTCGGCAACTTCGTCAAAATCAACAGAGTTTCAGAGCTATAGTCTTGCAAACCGGCCGATGTATTCGCAGAGTTGTTTGAAACGAGCTCTCCCGTTTTGAGGAGTGTTCCAGTTTTGCCGAATGTGTGACGGTAGAAAGTAATGGTTTCGAGCAGGACGATCGACGTCTTGACGGCCTCCTAGATGGCAAACAACACTTGTGGCGTCTCAGACCTCTCCTCGTTTCCACTCCTCCCTTTTGCCCTAACTCCCACAGTAACTGTGCAAAACTCTAGGTAACGACTGCTTCTGATGGATAAGTTCGTGCACCTTTGTGAATATGGAAAGCTTTGCCAGGTTTTGCAGGTAATTTGTAGACAAAAGATAATAGCAAATGCGAAACTGCGGTTTTCAAACGCCTTTCCCATTTATGCATCTTGATAAAGGGGTAAACCTCGGGAATTAACGAGACTGTGAAGTTTTCATCAGGTTAATGTCATCTGTCGACTCATGTAGGCATAAACGCAGGTATACATACACTCTGAATTCTTTTCTAAAGCGATTTAAAAGGGGGGGACAACACTTCGCCCTTCCTTCCATCCTGTGACTTTGAGCTTTAATTTTTTTTTTGTTGAGAAAAGCTTCAAACTTCTTTTGTATTTTAATTATGCTGAAATGCAGCACCCTAGCACCACCAATTGTACCTATCTGATGCTCGTTTGGGGTCTTTTATCTTTGACGAAAAACAAAGTCCTTTATAAATTCATCTTTGAGGGCGCTTTTAAAGAATTTAACTTATTTTTAGTCTTCTGCTGTTTTAGCATTTTTTAATTGTTGTTCGCTTTTGAGACGCGCGTTTAAAATAATTTTTTTTTTTTTTTCAAATCTCACTGAACTGAATTTTGTAATGAGGGTGGTGCTAAAAAATCATTCTACTGGAAGTAGGTTTTAACTTTAAAACGTGATTATAGCAAAAAAAGAGAATTTCCTTTAGTTGTATTTTAATTTGGTGGATTCATTTAAATTTAAACACGAATATTATAAAGAGGAAAGATTTGTATTTTTGTGTGTATGTTTGTAATGAATAAACTCAAAAACTACTATGCCAATTTCAAAAATTCTTTCACCATTAGAAAGCTACATTCACCCTGAGGAACATAGGCTATATCCAATTTAGAAATTCAAGATGGGGGATCCAATATGGCGACCTATATTTCTCGATTTAAACGGATCTTAATGAAAATTAGTACAATGATTGTTTTGAAGTCACTGATTTTGAATATTACCAAAGTTTACAAATCCAAGATGGCGGACCCAATATGGCGACCAATATCTCTCGCTTTCAATGGATTTTAATGAAAATTAGTACAATGATTATCTTGAGGTCACTGATTTTGAATGTTATCAGAATTTACAAATCCAATATGGCGACCAAGATTTCCCGATTTCATCGGATTTTAATGAAAATTAGTATAATGGTTATTCTGAGACCACTTATTTCGAATAATATCAAAATTTGTAAATCCAAGATGGCGACCAAAATTTCTCGATTTCAACGGATTTTAATGAAAATTAGTACAATGATTATTTTGAGAACACTTATTTTGAATGTTATCAAAATTTCCAAATCCAAGATGGCGAATCCAACATGGCCACCAGAATGTTGCGATTTCGACGGATTTTAATGAAAATTGATACAATGATTGTTCTGAGGCCACTAATTTCGAATATTATCAAAATTTGCAAATCCAAAATGGCGGATAAAATATGGAGACCAAATGTATCGATTTCAACCGATTTTAATGAAAAGTAGTACAATGATTATATTAAGGTCACTAATTTCGAATATTATTTAGATTTGGAAATCTAAGATGGCGGATCCATAAAGGGGTTTTCGGGTTGAAACAATTTCTAGGATATAACAAATTAGAATATTTGAGAAGTGTTTAATTAGTAAATATTTACCCAACGCCGGGTGAAACCGGGTAACCTAGCTAGTCTATAATAAATCAGATAAATAGCAAGTTTTGCATTAAATTAAATTTTATAAATCGCTGCATATAGCAAGCTTTTAAAATTTAAAAAAGGCACATCAATTGCTATGATTTGTATCTATCCAAAATCCATATCTTGAACTGAGAAAGTGGTTGGTTTGACCCAAAATGGTTATATATGAAAGGAAGTTTGCAGTTATTTGGAATAAACGCAATAAACGAGTCAGTCAAAGTGGAATGACACATTCAGTGAGTCGTTTACTTCAATACAATATTCGCTAAATATCAGGATGGTATAGGTAAAAAAACATAGCTATCTTACTTAGAATGTTTGATCTCATCTATTTCGATTACTCTGAAATTGTATGTATTTTATGAAAAAAATGGTTTTCGAATATATGCATGCAATCAATGAGATCCTTTAATGTCTAAAATATTTCCCTTTAAATTACTTTTAGGGCTCAGCTCATTTTGCATGCGTTCTACCCTCAGTTCAAAGGGCCGCTCCGAGAGGATACAAAAGACTTCTAAAAATAGGGCCAAGCATAATCGCACATAACAGGACTTTGAGAGGCAGATATAAAGCTGCTTTAGCGAATCGGTGTGGCGAGGTGCGGGGCGAATCGTAAAAAATCATAAATAAAACATAAAAGCATATTTATCATATTTTCCTCATCAATTTTCTCTTAAGGACTGGCTGTTTGCTTCGTCCTCGGTGGCATTATATCTCCTGGTGTTCGATTACACACGCTGTATCTGATCCAAAAAAAGAAAAAGAAAAAAAAAAATAACCAAGAGGAATTGCGTCGGGAACTTAAGCAAAAGAGATCCAGTTCAGGGTAAGTAACATCACTGGCTTGTAAGTACGTGTCTGCAATAAAGTACACGCGTGCACATCCATTTATTATACCAGGGGATCATAACAGACGAGCGGGGAAGGGGCGTGATTCGATTCTCCCACCATTGGAAGGTCCTATTTGAAAATTGATTATGGATCACCTCAAAAGGATTACATGAACCTGTTAGCGTGCTCGCATGGAAGTTTTTCCTTGAAGTTTATGCTTGTCTCGTGATGCATTTATTCACATAAAAGCATAAATCACTCTCTTGTACACCGTGTGGTTGAGGTCATTTATGATGGAGAAAATGTTTCGTATCTGGTAAAATTATCTTTTGCGGGAAGACAGGAATATAGCCATTAAGGGATTAAAATTTCAGTTCCTTCGACGTTTAAATTTATCAAAATTTATTGGCTTCCAAAGTAATGTAACTATAAACTAGGTCAGATTTAAAGAAGATACCCAAACAACTCTTAAACTAAACAACCATATCAAATTACCTCGCAACGTCGTAATTGTCGGTATCCTCGATGCTGGTGTATAAGTATTACTATACATACACATGCTATTCCCGTCAGTGTATTTTTAAGTTCAATCAATATCCGGGAAGAGTAGCTATAAATAGCCCACTCCACTGGGATTGTTGTATCATGAGCATGATCTCGCTGGTTGACGACACATAATCAATGGATTTTGCCAAATTAATTAACTGCGGCGGACGTAGAAAAATGGTCGTGGTGACGGCGACACGGGAAGTGGATTCATTAAGCCATTGAGTTGGGATTGTTTCTAGTAGTCCTGGATACCCTTCCACCTCTAGACCCATGCCCGGTACACCAATGGCCACTCCTGACCCTAATAACTACGAGTATGTAACTAGAAATCCTTTGCTATACCGGGAAGCGAAAAGTTTGTTTACCACCCCGCCCCCCAAAAATGGCAAGCAGACAATGGACCATCAGCTCAATTTGGAGTCGTACAAAAGGGATAACCCAATAAGTCGACCAATTTATCTAGGCTGGGGCGGAATTCGAACAGTTCGAAGAGCTCTGGCTATATTATGTCTGGCCCTTGAGAAGAATGATGACAGGTTTTTGGCACCAGATTTGTGCTTCTCGGTCGCAACATACCGGAAAAATTTGCGCTCTAAGAAACTTTGGGTAAACTAATCATTGGATAACGTGGCAAAAAATGTTTCTTTTACTCAATGACGTCTACGGAAGAAGTGAGGGACCTACTGATTAATGATGGCTGTTTGGCGTTTTGACACAAGCCAAAGGGAACAGCAATAATTGTCCAGAATTTATTCGATTACTGCCTGATCCCATTTATGGTACTTTAGTTCTGAGACTGTTTCTTAGGTAATCGCATAGATTTCAAACTTTCTTCAGAACTTGGCTTATTGACGTGTAGAAACATATGAAAAAAATGTTTTGCTTCTAACTTATGTAGTTGCAAAGTTCAGATTATGTTAAGTTGAATAATTTATCGTAATTATTAATAAATCAGATGTGGATTTATTGAAATTATGACGTAGTACAGGTTTGTCTTTAGTAAATTGAATTTATCGTCTTGAGAAATACCGGAAACAATTTGCTGAAACAACAATGTGTTGTTTCGATGTGTATTGAACACGAATAGCTTTAACCCTCAGTCACAAAGGTCGGGTGAACCATACCCAGAGCCTTTTAGGAACGCGTAGCATTTTCCAGGGGGAAGGGGTACATGTCTAAAGCGCATGCGTAAAAAAGTAGAGGTACCAAAGTACCTAATTAGTGCTTCGTCAAAGTTATTAGTGTCACCTAGCATACTGTTTAATTTGTCCGAATATTGGTTTGGGCATTTTCTACCCGCCACGTGTGAATTCTTTAGAAAACGTCGATAATCAAAATTTGACAAGTAAGTAAAAATGCGTAGAAAAGAGCAATTACATCAACTTTTGATGTATATTTTTAGTATACAAATAATATTTTATCATTTTTTTTCTTTCTAGCGATCATTTTTTGATGCGTGGTGATTGAAAAATTTTTGTCGTACAACGAGTTACCGGAAGATCAAGATCCACGCGATTTACTCGCGGAAAACAAGCTGCCGAATTACAGGCGGTGTTCTTTTTGTCCTTCTTCTTTGGACAGAAAGACACAGTTCAAGTGTCTGCGGTGCATGAAACCAATGTGCAAAAGCCACACTGCGAAAATGTGCTTTAGTTGTGCTAAGTAAGATGCTTCTGAGGCGTACCTTATTATAGTAAATAAACTTTGTTAAAAAATTGTTTTTTAACCCTTTCAGACACAATGTCCAATATATTGGACAAAAGTTGTCACTGATTTTAAAGCTATTTAACGTAGACACCAATATTAAATCTGCAATGGTTGGCAACTCTGTTAATAAAGTAGCTTTTGAACTTTACAAAAATAAGTTTTGTACCGAACTCTGACCATTTCACATGGTTCAGTGCCTTTTTTGTGAAATTATATTGTGCGGCAGTAAACAAGTGGTCCTTAGTGCTCATATAAAGGTTGTTTTTTTTTTTTTAAGATCGAGTTGTAACAAAAATCGGTAAGTACTCTTTAACTATTTTTTAAACAATTTATGCAGAAAAGTGTAAAAAAATACGTTTTGATTGGCCGCCACGCGCAAAAAAAAGGCATGTCCCATATATGGGACATCACCTGGTGGCCAGGTGAGGCATCCTACCTTAATTGTTTTTGCATATTCGTGTTTATTAGTGTCATATTTGTGTATAAACAAAAATTCAGATTTTTATCTCAAACGCCTGATTTTTGTGTCTGAAAGGGTTAATTGATTATTTCCTCACTTATTGATAATTTAGGATATTTTTGGTCCGCCATTTTGTTTAAAAGTTTAAGTAAGTTTAAAATATCGAAAAGAAAACTTTAAAAAAAATCATCTTTTTTGTTTATTTAAACAATAGTGTCCGCCATTTTGTTTTTAAATATTGGTTGTTATGAACAAAAGTTCATATTTCACATAAAAGAATCGAAAATTGCTCATTTTCAAATTACAAAAAAAATATGGTTTTTGGAGTAAAATACTAAGTCGTGCCGTTTTTATGATAGTTCGAACATTTGTTTACAAGGATTGATGGTTTATACTTTTTAAAAATCGTACTTGATATGTTTTATAATTTTTTGAAAAAAAAATGTTTTTCTGAAATTTTGCTTTTTTTTTTTTTTGTTTATTGCTGTGTAATTTTTACAATTAATAATTTTTTATGTTGGGAACGATCAAATATAAAGGTTACTATCCCAAACAAATGAAAAAGTACCATCGAAATTGCTAACGAATACTTTCACTATACGGTATTCACGTCCAAACTCTGGACGGGCAGACCATGCCCGACTTTGTGAATTCTAAATGGAAAAGGCCTTGTGTGACTGAGGGTTAAATTTAGCTATTTTTCATCCTCAACTTTTAATCTGAGAAACTTTCAATTTTGTAGATTAAAAAAATGGCTTTGGGGTGTACAGAAAATTAGTAAACTTAGAAAATAAGAAAGTTGCATCTCAAGACGATTTTCTAGTTTTCCAAACTGATTATACAATACTTACTTACTCTTACGTAAAAATAGTAATTTTAGGCTTTCGAAAAAAATAGTTAAGGAAATATACCAACATTCAGAAAAATAAAATTGGGCAAGTGGAATCCAATACGGCATATGATATTGCAGCTTGCTCAAAGTTGCAATTTTAAGCTGACTTGTGTCATTTCTTACAGCTGATCTGCCAAACTTTAGTTTGAATATTATTATTATAACAATATAAGGAGACACGACCACTTTTGACTATCATCCCTTAACAATTTAACTCCATAATGAGGAATTGTGAAGCTACTGCACAAGTTGTTGTTTTGTTTTATAGAACTTTTCCGCAAGCGACAAAGCTACAATTTGGCTTAACAAGCTGAAATTGTATTTCTGCCTTAATAGGGAGTTCAAATCCGGACTCGATTGTGGCCAATCTTATGCAATCTTCTGATGAATCCATTTCTCAACAATTTCTGAGTAGTCTAGGCCTTGTGGAATGGTTGAAGATCCATTTGCTGTCTTATGCAGCGAAATCACGGTGGATCTTAAATCTTTCACTCGCTCTGTTATTACAAAGCCTAAAACAAATTATCATAAATGTATGCGCATATATAATATATGTATATGCATTTATGTATCCAAGTTGTAAACAAAGAAAAGACACGCTTAGCTGTCAACTCAGGGTAGTTCCAAATTTCACTTTGAAAGTCGTCTCATGAGATAAGATAATATGTATATCTATTTATATCTGTAACCATTAGGTATATAAATATTAAATACAATAGTTCAGTGTAGGTGTTCATTATTACGAAACATATCGTTCACGTAACATTGATTTTCAAAGTAGTGCTTGAAACCTTTAACATTTGTTCGTCCGCACTACTTCACAAAAATGTTCATAGTGCCCATTCATCAGCATCTGTCACGTCGCATGTGGATTGTGTGGAATGCAAACCCTCTTAGACATTCCCCCAACTCCAAGGCACCCCTTCCAAGGAAGCTCCTTATGAGAGCTAGGGCAAAAGGCAATAATTATTATCATTTGTTTTGTACGCGCTGCTCGTAGAAATCCTATTTATGTGTGGATCCGGATCCTTTTTTGGAGGTTCGATGGCAGCAGACTGCCTGCTAAGCGACAGCAATCCAACCATAAAAATTCCAAATACTACACTCATCCAAAAATGTTGGCTTAAAGCAATGCCTGGGAGGCTGAACCGCAGTCCTGTGCCCCACAGGAGCCCGGTTAATGAGCTATCACTGGAGTATGTGCTGAATAAATATTTATTCCATTCTCCGAGCACAAAGTATTCCAGGCCAGGGTGGCAGGACTCTAGGGATGAATGGCATTGGAGAGCTCCTCTCCTCGCTCCAAGGACTTGCTCTTCTCGAACTACGACGACTACGTCAAATAACATTAATTGGGTAAACAGGCAGGCAACAACAGCGCGCGTTATATGCGGAGGCACACACAAGCATAAATCGAATAGGAAACACAGAGCATACCCCTTTGGGGATCGGAATAAAAGTTGCATCACTCTTACCCTCGGGATGTATCGGGATCGAAATGAGCCCAGGGTTTGTGGTGGGCTTCCATCAAGAATCGAGAGTAGCACGTTTCAGCCATTTACGCTGACTAAAGGGGTTTAATTTGTCTTAAGACGTCAATGGGCGCAAATTAAGTATTTTCGTTCAGCTCAGAGACGTTTGATTAGGAAGACACTTAAAAGGAAACAACGCCCCGTACCTATGGGACACTACCGCAAATAAATTTGATGGTGCCCGACGGACTCGCAAATATTTGATGCGTGTCACTTGAGCATACATCACAGAGGGCGATGGAACTGATGGAAGTTGTTGCTAAGAATTCTAGACTTAAAGGTTAAAGTGGGGAACTGGAGTAACTAATGATTTCAAGAATGAAATCGTTACTTAAATGTCCTAAATAGTTTAGTGGAAACTCACACTACAACACCGTAACTGGTCTCAATTTGTCCAAGGCTGGGAAAGACCTGCTTAGTTTCGAAGGGTCACCGAAAATTTAGGAAAGATTACTTATAGTAAAACATTATATTTTGTTTTTTTGGTTTCAATTGAATGGGTTATTCAAGAAAGTAAGAAAGTCACTAATTTTTATTAACAGATATACATATTAGATGCTTTTTTTTCATCTATCGACAGCTCGTCAAATTGGCATGATTTGTATCCATACAACATTTTAAATCTTAAACTGATTTCGGATTAATTTTTAACCAGTTAACTGTGATTGACGAATATACTCGTCATGCGTATAAATCAGTGACCATTGGCTATTTAAATTGCATTTTTTGAGAAAAACAAAACATTTTCTCAAATTTAAAGATGTTTGGAATATTTTGAGGCTATGCCGGAATAAAACAAACAAGTTTGAGATGATCTCATGCGTCCCGGTATGCACTGGTTGAAAAAGTTTACCAGTTCGCATAATGAATTTATTTATGTGCGATGATAACGTTTTTTAGATGTTAACCAAAAAATATGAAACTACAAGAACTCTTGTCAGTCTGAAAATAATTTAGATTTTATAGAAGAATTGGAAGCTGTCGGGCAGAGAAAGGGGTTAATTGCATGAATGTCAACAAAAAACCAGAGAAGAGAAAGGGGTTAATTGCATGAATGTCAACAAAAAACCATTCCAAATACAAAGCACATGAACTGTGCTCTCCCTCGGTTTAGTGTTTCAAGAATTCAATCAATTTGTTTACCAAAAATAAGCAAACGATACTGACTATCCCACGAGATTCATTCAAAAATTCATAGAATTATCACGATCTGAGGAGAGGTTTTTGTGCATGGCCTTATCTTACCAGCGCAACTTATTCTGTGATTGACGAATATACTCGTCATGGCTCGATGAGGGCACCACAGTTAACTGGTGCTTTTAGAAAATTTTAATGTGTGTTGCGAGTAATAATAAATAATAAAGGATAATTTCCTTTTACTCTGAGTAGACGAAACATCTTAAACTAAATTGTACATTGTCACTAAGGAATGGAACTGGCCAGCTAAAACTATGTCTCGACTGAGGGATAATAATAAAAATAAAAATATATACAAGTATTTTTCTGTCTTCTATAAAATTAAGAACGTTCATTTCAACGAAAAATAAATTTAAAGGATAGAGATTAATTAAAAGACTGTAATTTTAAATAGAGGTCTTATGATCATCGTACCTAAGTTCTAAAAAAAAACTATTGTTATTATATAGAAACTACTATTTAACATTTATTAGTTTCTAAAGAAGGGTTCGTACATGGCTTAAAATGTTAAGGAAAACTGATTTCGTAGCCACAAATTGTTTTATTAAGTAAAATTTTTTATATAACGCATAACGAAAATGCTACAAATTATTTCAAACGATTGCATCTCCAAAACTAATTATCTGAGGACAATTGTAACAATTTGTTTAAGAAAGTTGGATATATAGTATTTTGGAAGGCTTTATATAGGCCGAATTAAATGACTTTGAAAAAATCTTATGAATAATTTTTGGCGATTAGTTTTTTTTCCAAAGTTCAAATATAATAATTTAAAATTTCTAAAAGGAAAACATCGTAAAAGATAAAGGAACTCAAGTTGATTTTTTTTTAAATTGCAACCCTCACTTTTGACTCCCATACTTTAACCTTTACAAGTCAAATGGTTAGAGTGGTCAAGGTCATGATTGAAGTTAAAATTTCCTCCATTTTTAATTTCTGGGGCAAAAAGTGGGAGTTGCAACTTTAAAAAAATCAACTTGGCCTTCAGACGACCTTGAAGACCAAGGTCAAGGTCAAATCTAAAATCACCATTTAATTGCAAGAGAAAAATCCTACAACTTTTGTATAAGTCATTTTTCTCTGTGATGCCTACGTTTCAAGTTATTCTGCCGTTCCGGTACTTAATTGACACTCAGGAGTATTTAAGTTGCTTGGTAGAAGCAACTTTGAAACTATTGAGCGTTGTATGAATTCCTTTTGGGTAATTACTCACTTACTCAAATATAACAACATATATAAAAATCATTGAAATCGGACGCGGACAATCTTTGCGGTCTCCTTATAAGGTGACTTTTCAGAAACACGGTTTCCCAAAAATTGGAATCTCTCCCCTTTTTTTCTATATTGTCTATATGTTTTTTGTTTTCTTAATTTTCTTCATATTAAAAATGATAAAAAGCAAATGATAATTTTTTTATATCTAATAGACTTTTTGAAAAGGCATTTTCCCTGGCATTAGTATCCATTCAAGCAATCTTCTATCTTACTATGACAAAATTAAGATTATTAGAGTTCAAATATTATTTACATTCCATAAATTTTGTACTACTACAATATATTCTGGATAAATTATACATTTTAAATTAATTATTCTAAAATCGATATTGTGAGCATTTTACTAAGCGGACTTCGAACTGCTCAAACATCTACCTGTAACGAAAAAGGGGCATCATTCACTGCATTCATTTCTCTCATGGTTTTCTCAGTCACAGTCCATTAGTTCGGAAATTTCACTGGGTCAATCGGAAGACCCAGACCCGGACGTAGAAGCCCTTTTGCCCGTAATGCCAGTGTAGAGTTCGTATGTAAACAGCGATAAATCCACATCAGTGGATCCTGTGCAATGTAACCTGTTCATCCATGAAAGGGAACTTCCCAAAATTCGAACAAGCAAAAAAAAAAGGAAGGGAAAGTCCTTGAAGCACCACAGATTTACGGCTCGCTTTACCTCGAAATGACTGACTAAAGGATAGTTTAACAAGTTTTTTACTTATGCAGGTATAGTTGTTGGTCAGCAGTGTAACAGAAGCTTTACTGGGAATTTTCTCGTCAAGTGAATCCCTATGGCGAGTAAGTAAGCAAAGTGCGCCTATGTGGCCCATCCAGTGACGTTGGTTCGAAGAACATCTTTGGAATCCTCCGAAACCGAACATAAATCTTAAGCAATTTTCTAGAGTGCACTGGCGGATGTATGATGAAAGTCGACCTCCCTTTGAGGGGCTTGCTTGCATGCTACTATACTCGTATATCGCACATCGAAGGACAAAAGTATTTTCATGTTCTTAAAGGAAATTCACGACTCTGCTCCTGGATGAGTTGGTTGATATTGGGTCTTTCACTTTAATCGATTTACCTCTGAAAGAGTTCTTTGTAGGGTAAGGTGTCCTGTTCGGAGCTGAAGCCTTATCTCCTGGAATATGGGAATTGTGGCGGCGCCAGCATCTGTTCACTGAATCTACTCAGGCAAACTTAATTTGCTTCCTTTTGGTACAGGGATATCCATTTCCACTGCAAGGTTGTCTTAAGAGTGAAACAAGATGAGAAAAAGGCAGTAAATTATTGCATATTAGGTATATTTATTAAATACTGTTAAACAATATTTTCAAATTAAATCAATTCTGCCTTTATAAAATCGATTACTATGCCACGATAAGCGATCCTCTTTACAGCACAGTTTAGGAAGGCTCGCCCAAATTTGAAAAAAGTATTCCGTTTTTTAATTTGGGCAGTGTATGTAGGTTAGGGTGCTTTTTTTTCGTGACTATTATTTTTTTTTCAGTCCCACCTCGAAATTTTGTGGCAAATACCTAAACATAAATTCCCTGAAAATTGGAGCCATTAATATTAATATTAAGTACTAGACCAAGGCGTATTAAGATTTCCCATATAAAATACACGTAAACTTTGATTATTTTTCTTCAAAACTTTACAGCTCAGAGGCATTTTGTGGTATAATCTTGATCAATGGTAGGATTTCTTCAGAACTGAATGCTCTACAAAAGTGTCCATTGCGGTGTAACCCTAACTCCCACCAGCGAAGTAGTACGGATCACTAAACCCAATTCTTTCATGAAATTCTCGTTTTTTTGTCCCTATCTCGTAAATAACAAGAGCTACAGAAAAAATGTAAGTAACAAACTTGTAGGAAATTCAATTTCCTCCAAAAAGTTCTTGAACACCAAATCGCTAACATCAATATTTCTTGAGATATTGGGCTTTGAAGTTGCGGTAGTGTGGAATTTTCATGGATTATTGAGCTAAATTGTAGAAACACTACCTCAACTTCTAAGCCCAATATCTCAAGAAATATTGATGTTAGCAATTTGGTGTTCAGAACTTTTTTGTAGGAAATTGAATTTGCTACAAGTTTGTCATATTCACTTTTTCTGTACCTTTTGTTGTTTACGAGATAGGGTTAAAAAGCGAAAAATTCATGGATAAATTATGGTTAATGACCCGTACTACCTCGCTGGTGGGAGTTAGGGTTACACCGCAATGGACACTTTTATAGAGCATTCAATTCTGAAGAAATCTTACCATTGACCAAGATTATACTTAGAGTTTTGAAGAACAATAATCAAAGTTTACGTGTATTTTATATGGGAAATCTTTATACGCCTTGGTCTAGTATTTAATATTAATATTAATGGCTCCAATTTTCAGGGAATTTTTGTTTAGGTATTTGCCACAAAATTTCGAGGTGGGATTGAAAAAAAAAATAGATACGAAAAAAAAGCACCCTAATGTAGGTATATAAATGTAAAATATACACACAACTCTTTTTTTACACGGTAGACACGTTCCTTAGAAAACAGCAAAAAAAACACAATCATATGCAACATTAAAAAAATTAGAATTAAAACAAACATTTTTTGGGGATTTGTGCTAGAATAAAAAATTCGTGTATTGGTGAAGTGAACCGTGTTATTTCAAAATCGTGTAAAAAAAGAGTTGGATATATTTCAATATTAAAAATGGATAGGATTTTCATTCAAATTAGTTCAACCCTATTACAGTAAAAATTCTTATTATTTATTATCAAATTTTTTAAAGCTCTAAAGGATTCTGCTCAGTCATAATTTAATTATTTTAGGAACATTTTGACAATATTTGACCTAGTGAAGATTTAAAACTTTAAACATGTCTTCCCAAAAACCATCCTTTTCCATATTGGTAACCAATATATTTCGGAAATTCCTGTATCTATTTTTCTAAGGTTTTATCCACATCCTCTAATAAGAGAATGTAAACCTTAGTCTAACAAGGAAACGTTCTCAGGTGTGTCTCGCCGATTTTGATGAAATTGAAATATGTTTTAGAGTATCGAAAAATACGAGACAGGTTTTTTTTTTTTTATCTGCGGATACGCACATTTAGAGGGTAAAAACCACCCCTAAAGTTTACGCCCAAAAACAGTTTTTCCTGAATATTTCAAGTTCTAAGGAATTTTTTCGAATGAAACAAAATGGAAATGATGTCTCGTAAATATACTAACCTTTTGTAAGTAATCCGGTTCCCGGGGGTGGGAACCCTTATTTTCTATTGCAGAAAAACTATTTTTTTTTTTTATAGTTTTGCGTCACAAAAATAACAGTTTTAGTTAAAAATCATTAAAAAAATGTTTTTTTACATACGATTTTGAGGAATAAAGTTGACCAGTTTTTGCGTTTTCGTAAAAAAAGCTCCTCAAGGGGATAAACAACCCCTAGAACTAATACCTAAATGATGTATATTCTTTCAGACATCAGTTTTTTTCTTGAAAACCAGTATTAAGGGGTTTTTGGAGTCGCATCCAACTGTGTAATTTGTCTATACGGCTTATAATTAGAGTCGGAATCTAAGTTCATTCATTCACATTTAATGTTTTTTTAAAATTAAGTTTGATTCCTAATATTAAAAATTTGGTACAAATAAAATTTTAATAATGACCCAGTGGAAAATAATATTCGTATAAATTTACCTCACAATCTTACGAAAACGTTTGATTTACATTTTCTTAAAGTTCGGAGGAAGTGGCAAATTATTTGATCGCCGTAGGCTTGTCTGGGCGCTAGCAAGAATAATAGAACACCTCGGGAGCTAATATTTATTACAGCAATTCCGGGAGCAATTATACATTTCAATTAAAGTCAGACCTTCTCCCAAAACATTCCCAGCACGATCTGAAACAAGAAACTTCTCGTAGGGAAAATAAAGAGAATCCTTAATTTACGTCACGGATCCAGAAAGAACCCGGGACGCGTCCGAACGTCGCCCGTGGTGATTCCCTAATTTTTCCCGGAAGTTATTTCTATTGTATATAAATAAAGCTCTTTTTGGGGGAATTGCGATCTTAGTAGGACTTTTAATGAGTTTCTTCGCATTTGTCTGTACTTTTGTTTGTCGCTAAATGTAAAAAGCCAAAGCGCTCATTTTACGTAACTGAAGAACGGGGGAAAGTATCTTCGTCCCATTTACCACATTTACGAAAAGAGTGGGGAATTTTAAAGGTAATCGCTTTAAATTTCCTAAAATATCGGGAGTGATTTTATCTATCGTCAACCCCTCTCTCCGAGGGGAGGTAATTTGATATCGCTGAAAACCTTCAAGGAGCATCCAGGACATTTTTGCCACAAAATCCTGGATGGCCTGGCAGTGCTACTTTAGAGCCATCAATCCTGACGGCTGGAGCAGTCATATTTTGGAGCATGCAAATTTATTTTTGGCCATCCTAAGTAAACATTATTTATGATAGCGCAATTGCTGCAACAGAGCGTCAGGGGAACCGAAATATGAACCCGAAGCCTTCGATGTTGTGTAAAGCCCTGTGAATAGCGCATCTTCTGGTCACATAACCCTTCTATGCGAAGACCTGGCAAATTTATGGCGTACTTTCGTCTAGGACAAAACAGCCCCAATGGAACCGAGGGCCAAGGTTTTGTTAAAGTTAATATGTGTTTGCATATGCACAGAATCCCGTCAGGTCTCTGCAGCAAAGAAGATTTTGATATGACGCGATTAATTGGGATTTTCGCACAGTCCAAAGTGTTTTGCTGAAATGCCCTTTTCTCCGGGAAAATCAGGACTGTCAACTCCCAATAGACGCACACATTGTCCTTTAAGTCTGTAATTTGAATTGGGAAATTCGATAAAACTAACATATCAAAAGGAGGAGCAAATTTGATGGGACATCGGGCGAAAAAGGCAATCCACAGTGTCGTTCTTGTGCAAACCTTCGACTACTACTTCAATGCCTTATTAAACATTCAAAGATGAACTCAGCAAATCTCAGCTTTACTCCGGGAGTGCTCCCGAAATTGCAGGTGCGGGCGGGCGGATGAGGTGACTCAGGAGCAGGGACATCGAGCACGTGATTGTGCTATAGTTCAACGTGAGCAGGCGAACAAATTCAATTCCGTTGATTAGCATTCAGTAATTTGACACGAACCTGGATTACATCGGTCTGGGATGCTCTGTACACTTTCCCACAGGATAACTACCTTGGCACATTCAGACGGTCACAATTGCCAGATCTCTCGTCTTCCAGGGAATTCATAAATTTTTAAAAGACGAGAACATCCTAGGGATCATTATCCTAGTCAGTCATTGTCAGGCAATTTTCACCTAGAATCTTTACTTGAAGCATAATTTAGCTTGATTCCGTGTATTTGTTTCAAATCTCTCTTGAACTTGATTAAAAAAAAAAAAAAATGGAGAATTTCAAAATGGCCGCCATACAAATTAGAAAATAAATTCCGATCAAGCTAAAATTTTATATATAGGTAATACATACAATCCCGATGAAAATGTAATATTATAAAAAAAAAAAAAAATGGCGGATTTCAAAATAGTCGTCATAATACTAGAGGAGAAAAACTGATTAAACTGAAATTTGCTACATACATAAAACATACAGTCCCAATATCAATGCAATATTATAAAATAAAAAAACCAAGATGGCGGATTTCAAAATGGCCGCCCGACAAATTAGAAAAAAATTCCGATCAAGCTGAAATTTGATTCATAGGTAATAGATAAAATCCCGATAAAATGCAATATTATAAAAAAAAGAAAATGGCGGACAAAATTGCCGTCTCACGGGTTAGAGGGCAAAAAATAAAAATCAAACTAAAAACTAGAAAATAAAAAAAAGGTAAAAAAACTTTTAAGGGGTTATATACAGTCAGGAGGCCCAAAAAAGTCGATTTTTCAAGAATTTTTCTTGAGATGATCTTTTAAGTTATTAATGTAAAATTCTGTACACATATAACGGTAACTCTTGAGTGTATTTTAATATTTTTTATTTGTAAAAATAATTATTTTAAAAGCTGCTACAGCTGATCTCCGGGAGCAACTCTAAAAAAAAGCGTTTTGCGGTGTGCACGATATCTCTAGCCTGGATCATCCAAAATGGGAAAACCAAAAATATTTCGTTAGTATATTGTTTTATCTCGTAATTAATCGAAGGAATAAGCAAAATAAGAATTTTTGACAAAATGGCGGCTTCTTAAAAAAAAAATCTATTTTTAACAACAATTTTCGCTCTAAATTGTTTATAAAATGGAAAATATTTATCGGTGAGCAAAAAGCTTCGATTAATTACTAAAAAATATACTTAAGAAGCGTATGTTCAAATTTGAAACTGATCCGTTCAGCCGTTTCCGAGAAATCTTGCTCACCGACTATAAGAACACAGTTTTGAGTAAAACTCGTTTAAAGTTTCAAAAGCATTTTACATTTAGTACAAAAACTCGAACACGTCATTACAAATATAAGTGTAACTTCGAGAATATTCACCCGATTGACATGAAATTTTCTGTGGCTGTACTTTAATATATCTACATTACAAAAATAAAATAATAAAAAAATCGGTTTTCTAAAAATCCTGACTGTATATAACCACTTAAGTTAAACGGTTTTATTTTATATCATCAAACCAAAAACTAGAAAATAATTAGGACAGATGTCTTCTCTTGTCGAATGCCAGGAGTACTTTGTGTTTCTACGTCAGCAAGATAAGTAATACTCTGGGGCCTTTAACAGTAATACTCAGGGCCTTTAAAATAAAAACTTGGGGCGGTTGTATAATTAAATAAGAACGATTTGTCCAGGAAAATGTGTTTCTAAACACACCAAAACAAATATTTCAAATGGTAGCAATGCCACTCGAAGTGTATTGGCTTTGAACAATGATTGAAATGGATTAAGCTAATTTAAAGTTACAAAATAAATATTAAAAAAATAAATTTTTAAGTTTTTTATGATGAAATTTGGTGATATTTTTACTCTTATTTTTATACGAATAAATTTTATAGGACAAAAAGTGATTATAATTAGACAAAGAATACGTGTGAATTTTTTCAAAAATTTTCGGGACATTTGTGGATTTTTCAAAAATTGCCCAAAACCAAAAAAACAAAAAAAAAGTTCAAAATGTCTAAAAAAAATTACATGTATTCTTTGCCTAATTTGAAGCATTTTCTGTTCTATAATTTTTTTTTGTAAAGTTGATCCTTTTCGTGTAAGAAAATCGCAAACTTTTTTTATTACATTGCTTTACAAAATGGCCATTTTGCAAAAACCAAAGCAAAAAAAAACTTTCAAAACCATGGTTTGAGCAAATTTAAACATTCGGACCGCGATTTCTGCTGTTTATATGATCATTCAATAGCAGCAACAACAAGATAATCGACTTTCAAAAAGGAAAATGACAAAAAAAAAATCAGCATTTTTGTAAAAAAAATAATAGGGTTTTTGAAGTTTTTATGCAAAACAAATGTCAGATTCTGAAAGAGCATCCCCAAAAACACATTATATACGGATTTGAAAGAAAATCGCTCCAATTTTCTATTCGAATCGTACAATTGAACTTGCGTGCACAAAATCCTCGTTTTGCGCATTAATGGGTTAATGGGTTAATGTTAACTGCAATACGTTTTGATACTTTAATAGACATTCGTATTTAATCAAACTTGGATGAAGTATTAAAAATTTTTTATTAAAATTAGATTCTCATAATTCAAATGACCGTATATAGTGCTGCGACCATCAGTCACAGAAGAGAGAAAAAACTGTTGGTTGACGCCTTTATTGTTTAAAGAAGAAAGCCGAAATGATTGACATTCCTTGTGTATTTTATGAAATCCTTTATTAAAGAAATTAATTTTGAATTGTTGTCACCCACTGTCCCACTTTTCCCACCTTGGTTACATCCTTCCAGCTATCAAAAACAACTTAACGTAAATGCCAAGAAAATTTCAATTTACACTTAAAAATATCACTACATAGTTTGTTCTCACCTATTCCCTTAAATCCCTCAGAAATCCTCCTAACCCTCAAAGGTCGGTGTCTTTTTTCGTCAGCAAAAAGGAGCAACAACCAAAGCAAACACGAAACTTCCGCCCGCCACTCGACCCGACCGCAAGGATCTTTGTATCGCAACCATCTGCATATTTTTGCCTTCTCTCAAAAATCCTTAAGAGCCCTAATAACAGTATTATCTAAAACAATTTCCCTTTAGAAAGGGGGATAATTTTTCGTTTGCCACTCGCACGTTACATTAAGGGCTCCCACAGGATACGGGGAGGATACCATTTTCATGGGGGCGATGAAAACAAAAAACGGAAATACTTTCCGGGGGATTTGCTCGCCTGACTTTTATTAAGAAAGCGATAAAATTTATTTAGTGCAGGACATCATAGAGATTTTAAAGTTAAAGGAAGAGGGAACGGGTGCAGGGTTCCCGGAATGCTTTTCTACTGCATTCATGGGAGTCATGGTGTCAGCACCACAGCATTTATTTCGGACACAAAAGATATGAGAATCATGCTGTCGCCAAAAAGACAGGGGTTATCTAGTATGTGCCGAATAGCTGAAGGGACTTTTCTTAAATCCTTTTATGTCATGAAAGCTGCACTTAAGGATCAATGAGGATGCATGCGCTCAGTTGGTGGCACGAACAATATTTTAATTGCTTGTAAGCTGTCGTTTCCTTTTTCAATTTCTCAAAACAACAATATCATCCTTGGTTTGAGGTGTGTTAATTTAATAAGATTAGCGTTAGGATTCTATAATAATTTCAAAATACAAAAATGGAACCCCTATAAAACTCCTGTTACTGTCTGTATGTCTTTTAGAGATATTGCGAGAATATATCATACTAGCGGCCCGTCCCGGCTTCGCACGGGTGGACATGATTTTTTTTTATATTTTTACCTTTTATTTATATACATACACACAAAAATACAAATCTTTCCTCTTTATAATATTAGTGTAGATGTAGATTAAACACTTCTCAAATGTTTTAATTTGTTATATCCTAAAAATTGTTTCAACCCGAAAACCCCTTTATGGATTCGCCATCTTAGATTTCCAAATCTAAATAATATTCGAAATTAGTGACCTTAATATAATCATTGTACTAATTTTCATTAAAATTTGTTGAAATCGAGAAATTTTAGTCTCCATATTGGATCCGCCATCTTGAATTTGGAAATTTTGTTAATATTCGAAATTAGTGGCTTCAGAATAATCATTGTGCTAATATACTTTTCATTAAAATTGGTTGAAATCGAGACATTTGGTCTCCATATTTTATCCGTCATCTTGGATTTGCAAATTTTGATAATATTCTAAATTAGTAGCCTCAGAACAATCATTGTATCAATTTTCGTTAAAATCCGTCGAAATCACAACATTCTGGTGGCCATGTTGGATCCGCCATCTTGGATTTGGAAATTTTTATAACGATCAAAATAAGTATTCTCAGGATAATCATTGTACTAATTTTCATTAAAATCCGTTGAAATCGAAAAATTTTGGTCGCCATCTTGGATTTACAAATTTTGATAATATTTGGAATTAGTGGTCTCACAATAACCATTGTACTAATTTTCATTCAAATACGTTGAAATCGAGACATTTGGTTTCCATATTGGATCTGCCATCTTGGATTTACAAATTTTGATATTATTCGAATAAGTGGTCTCAGAATAACCATTGTACTAATTTTCATTAAAGTCCGATGAAATCGGGAAATCTTGGTCAACATATTGGATCCGCCATCTTGGATTTGTAAATGTTGATAACATTTAAAATCAGTGACCTCAAGATAATCATTGTACTAATTTTCATTAAAATCCATTGAAAGCGAGAGATATTGGTCGCCATATTGGGTCCGCCATCTTGGATTTGTAAACTTTGGTAATATTCAAAATCAGTGACTTCAAAACAATCAATCAATTTTCATTAAGATCCGTTGAAATCGAGAAATATAGGTCGCCATATTGGATCCGCCATCTTGAATTTCTAAATTGGATATAGCCTATGTTACTCAGGGTGAATGTAGCTTTCTAATGGTGAAAGAATTTTTGAAATTGGCACAGTAGTTTTTGAGTTTATTCATTACAAACATACACACAAAAATACAAATCTTTCCTCTTTATAATATTAGTGTAGATGTAGATATAATACACAAACTTTAAAAATGAATATCATGTGTGTACCAAAACACACAATTTTATTTAAAGTTCAATGTATAGTATAGGTAATACATACTCTTAGTTTTGCTTTTAACAATTCTTAGAAGTGATTTGAAGAACTCTTCAGAAAATCTTAAAAACGAACATAGTCATTGCAAAGTTGATTTGCAGGTTTGGAATGAATCAGCCACTGACTAAATTTTAGTCAAATTTCGTGCAGGCCCTTATATCTAACTTTAAAATAATTTTGTTTTTGTTGAGACTACTTTACATCATTAAACCAATCCAAGTAAACGAAACTCGAACATCAATTCTGAATATATTCAATTATTGCACCTCCCATTGTTCAGTGGAGTTCCCCAGCAAGCAGGTAAACACCGACTCCCGTGACCAATCCGAAATATTGTTGCATATTTAGTTCTGTCTGATACAATTTCCGGGACAGTCTTGGACGGAACAACTAAACTAAGGCATAAATCGATAGCTGTTAGATATGACATGTGGTCATGATGGCCCAGTTCCCATGAAAGATGCTCAGCATCCGATATTCATCTGTAGGCTTAAGGCCACTGTCATTCAATCAGCCCACACGTCTCATCTGGATTGAATGAAGTTGCCCGGGGCTTATTTATGAGCCTACAACACATTGGGGCGCACAACCACCACCCTATCAGTAAGTGGTCGGGTCCATATCAAATTCAGCATCCTGACGCAATGCAATTGCAACTGGAAAGATATGTGTGATTGGTGCTTCCTTCCAGGAACTGAGATTGATAGTGCCCTTCCGGTACCAGTAGCAATTTCGGTGCAATTACTTCCGATTACCTTTGCAATTGTAAACTGCTAAAACATGCGGTTCACCCCCTTAAACACAGAATTAAAGTTTAGACTAAGACTGACAAAACTATTCCAATATCAGGTTCTATATTTTCCTTGTCCTATATATCGATTGCGAAAATTTGACAATATTTTCACCATATTCTGAAAGGTTGCTTGGCATCAACATTTAAAGGAGGAGGGGTCAATACCCCTATACGCCTCCTCCACGGTATTTATGTTTGATTCAACCAATCATTATGCATTATCTATATCAACTGCCAATATTCTACTTTGTATTAATTACAGAGGAGGGGATACCGTGGGGAAGGCTTTTTATTAAATTAAAAGCTCATTATAGTTAATAGGAATACATTGAATTGAATTGAAATTAAGCGAAAACCTAGATTTTAGGAAATTGCTAAACATTTTTTTTTCATTTTCGTGTGATTGTACCTACAGTGGTAGAAGGTAGATTAATATTGTTGACATTTTTGGAAAGGACATTGCAATAGTAGTTTTTTAGCGTGAGTTTGATGTCGTTGCGTAGAGTAGATCAAAAGATATAAAAAATTCGAATTTATGAATCACCCTGTAACTCTCAAACAATTGATATTACCCCTCTCCCTCTCATAAAATTCTTTGTTTGCCTAGGTGAGATCTCCCACCCCACTAAAGGTAAAGCATAAGAGAACATCTGAGAAATGTCATTAATAAAAAGAATAAAAAGAAACGGACCAAAGTGAACACAAGAGCGAACCATATTTTATTTTGGATACATAAATTCTACTTTTGGCATATTGCGAACGGTCGGTAAAAATCGAACATAATTCAATTTATTAGAGAGGTATGAAAACCAACTGTAAGCAAGTCAAGTATTTAAAAGCTCTACTTTATAGTTAGTTCCGATTTTTTCTTGCTAGTCTGGATTATTTTAACATAGAAAACGAGTTTCCAAAGTTTGCAACCCTAAGCCATTACCGCTTGTCAAACTATCGCAGTTGTATTGTTGCTACTAATTGCTGTCATAATAGAAGGCAAAAAACTACTTAAAGACCTTTTGTGGTGGTGACATCTGGCGGATCTTTAATTATCGCAAGACAATGTCAAAGTTTTACGACCCTAGCCGCTAACGCCAGAAAGGGCATCAACAAATGAGACAACGACGACTTCATAGTCGCGGCGAACCTTCTCAAGACAAAATCTTGTATATAGTAAGAAGCAGCTGACACCAATGTTCACACATTCAAAACAAGCAGTGTGCCGTTCCAGCCGCTGATATCTGTTATCTCGAGACGTTAACGTGTCTCCTCAGACACTTTGACCAAGGAAAGTTTCTCGGTTAAAGCGTTCCAAAGATAGCGGCCGCACACCATTTTCACGGATAAGTTTTCCGCCTCTGAGGTTGCATTACTGCTTCTTGGTGGCGCTGTAAAAGTGCGCCGTGTGCTACATAAAGACCTTTGTTTAGTCTGTCCTCTCCCCCCATCTAATCTAAGCGTCCCGCACCCCCGCCTACGACCCGAATGCGATTGTCAAGAACAAACTCATTAGAAAGTTAGCGAGTTTCTGACGGCTGGCTGGGAGATCTCTGAGTGGATCTTGAGTATGTGGGGGTGGGGGCAGTGTTCGGCGAAGTGCTCTTGAGAAGCCCGTCAACTTACACACTGTCTTCGCTCCGCGGCGAAATGCACTTCTGATTGCTGGATTTCTGCTTCATTAACTAGCAGAACGGGGGGAGAAGGAGGGATTTGTGAACGTTAAAGAGTCTGAAATTTCATTTGTTTAATATTTGCAATCGCACTGCAGTCCTTCGTCGTTACTGTTCGTTTTTGGTCCTTTAAGGTTGATTGACCTGAAAAGTAAGTACTGCTGAATCGCCTTAAAAACGGTTTCGTTGTTAATTATCGTTTTAGATAAAAAAAATATTCCTTATAAAAAAATTCTAAAACAATTGATGATTTACTATTAAAATATCCTCAAAAACACTATAGGTCTGTCTGGTAACTATAAAGTTTTTACTTGCGGGTAAAATGTTTACCCGAAAGTGTCTGTTAACCTCACGGAGGGGAAAAACTGAGCTCTTGACAGCACTTCTCCTCTTACACAATTTTACCAGATTTTACCCACGCTGCGGAGATCGAGTAAATTTGGGTACAATCACCGATTGCTTGTCACTGTGTAATCTGTCATTTGTATGTTTCAATTTTGTGTTGCGATTCAGATAGAAGAAGAAGTTATTGAAAAATTGTTTAAATAAATAAAAAACATATTTCAAAATCTTCAAAAATATTAAATAAATCCATAAGTTTTCCCTCTAACATCTTGATTACGTCTGACAATTTACATACACAAGTAAGATTTACCCAATTTTTACTTGAAGTCATCTGGTAACTTTTGATGTTTATCCCCACTACCATATGAAAGTTTTTACCAGATTTTTACTCAAGAAATTTTTACCCAAAAGTTACCAGACAGACCTTAGATGAAATACATGGCAATTTTCTCTGTCACTTTGAATTTCTTATTTTTAATCAAAAACTCTTAACCGCGATTCAGAAATGGAATCATAAAGGACAAAAAAATGCGCTATTTCAAAATTACCCCTTTAAAATGTGTTTATTTTTGGTCGTCATAGTGGTTGTCCTCCTTAAAAACATATCACAAAATTCATGGAAAAATGAGTTTATGGAATAATCCATTGGAGTTTGAATGCAATCAAAATATATGAATGATTTTACCGAGGCATTTATTTTCCCCTTTTTCCATACAAGATTTGATTGAAGATTGAAGAAAATATTAATTTTCTGAAATACTTCGCACTACAAAATAAGACATTTCGAAAAAAAAGGCCAGCAACATAAATCCGTTTTTTTCTTTTTTTTCATCTTTCAGACCCAATCCAGTTTCTGTACATCTGATAAAATATTCATCAATCACGTTGGTTTGGCTTTGGGACCGCCCTGCAAATGAAAGCATCTGAACCCAAAGTTATCGATATGGGAAAATCACTCAGTAAGGGGCCCTCATATAAAACGCCGCAAAATTCTATGTCGAAATGTGGGATATTGTGAGCAAGTTGGCATCCATCAATTCCCATCAGGCAGCCATGCGAGCGTTGGGGGTCCGTCCTGTCCATTCGGCTCGCACGTAACTACCCTCGACTTGAACTCGCCCTGGTCATCCTTAAGGATCCTTCATTTGCAAGCCATTCGCATATTCAATCAATTTTACACTTGTCGGGGCAATTACTTAGGTCCGGGCGACCGCAACCTACGCCACCAATTGGTTTGATCGATATCAATTCCTCCCACCTCCAGGTTAGCTCCTTTTGGCCCTTTGGTCATGACCACAAGATTTCCTAACACCGACGAAAGGCTGTTGTCTTAAGTGTTCTGGAGCTTAGGGGCCCTCATAAGTGTGCCTCTCTCCTAAAGTCATATACTTGCAACGTCAACGACTAGAAGACGACCCTTTCATTCCATTGTCGGGCACGATAAACCACTTCGAGTAGTTAGATCTCCCTTCCCCCCACACTGTGCGAAATCAATTAAAGTCCCAGCTTATCGCCTTCTGATAATTTTCGGTTTGTCGGAAAGCGTTTGGGGTCAAATATCCGATTAGCCAAGGGTCAATTTGACCCGCTTCGATGTGTCATGGATTCTCAATTAGGATCGGGCACTTAATTTGTTCCCTATTAAGTCGCCTTCGAATTGCTTACCCCGAATATGATCACGCTCCTTCGGGGGTAAACAAATTCCTAAATCGTTAGAGGCTGATTAATGCCCGCCAGGGTCGTCCCGATATTATAATCAGGGCAGTATTGCGGCGATTCCAGGAATCTATTTAAAATGTTTGTACTAATTAAAATCTGGTAGAACCGAGGGCCTCTTTTGTGAGCTTGTTCAGATTTAACGACTCGTTTGCACAATTTCGGAATACATATCATAGAGAGAATGAGCATTCGATATATCTAACTTTGTAAGCATTCCTATTTATGCTATGCACTGTACAATATTCAATTTTATAATGGAGGGTAATAAAAAGAAGGCTATTGACTAGTCTCTTCTTAACTCTTCAATATTTTTAAAAATTTGTAAATAAAATAAACACTGCTTAAAGCCCTCACTTTGGAAATAAATTTTTAATATTTCCCAATGTTGTTCAAGCATAAATCTCTTCATTTCGTACCGCGGAGATATGATATTTTGTTTTTGTCAATGTTTTGAGTGCGCAAAAGCTGTCTGTATCAAAATGACATGAAATTTAAAAAAAAACCAACTGGTGGCCCAGCCTTTATAGGAGTTTAAATGTATTCTTGTACTGATAGGCTAATTATATCTTATTTGAAAATACCAAAAACATTAACATTCAATTCAACAAAAGAGCATCATTAAATTCTTAAGTTGCAATGGTGCAAACCGATGATACTTTAGGCGTCATCCAATCCCCAGCAGGGTGGGGCATATTGTATTGAGCCTATTTTGATTTGGCTGCCCGCCTTTTATACTGAAAATTTAACCCGGGAATGGTATACACCCGGGAATGAGGGGATCGATGGATAATAAAAGGAAATGAAGGTTGAATCGGTGCCCGGTGCGATAACTGGCCTCGATGTACTCTGGTCACTAGATTTCCCGATGGGCAAATTTAAGGGAAATCGATTTGCCGAACGTCTGTTTTTGTGCTGCCCATCGCCTGAAAAGGGCTTCCCGATTCCTGCAAGAGAAGATCCTCAATTGATTTTAATTTACAAAATGACACTCTGGAAATTCATCGAACACTCCTCGTACTTATGCTGCCTGAAATCTATGCCACTGTAAGTTTTATCTATGCCGGACTGTTTTTTAGACAGAAAACTGAGGCGATTTATTTCGTAAGGAAGAACATCAGCTTTGAAATGTAATTTAAGCCTTTTGTTGTCGTTTGTCCCCTCACATGGCTGTGAAATCAAAACAAATCTATCACATGGTGTCTCGTTTGAAGATGTTTAGGTTTTACATAAATTACGTTTTATTTATTTACTTGGAACTAATAATTCTCTGCTCGTTAAACTTGAATGTAATAATGTTGACTTTTTAAAAACGACCAAGAAAAAGTTAATGGTAATGGTTTTATAACCTCACATACAATTAGAAGTTGATTTTTCGACGAGCATCCCAAAAATTGTGGTATTTTGGATATCAAATCGAAGTTTGAGGCCGCCTCTGTATGAAGAAGATATGTAGTAGTTATGGGTTTGGAAACGTCCAACACTACATATTACATGGTAGGCAATACACGATACACCTATACATCAGCTTCATTATAAAATTATGTTATTAAGGAAAAAAATTCGTGTAAGTTGTTTTTTCAAAATAATTCAATTGTTAAGCGAAAATTATCGGAAGTTAATCATCATTTACAAATTTTGTATCTACCAATACAACGGTAGAGATTACAAAGGTGTATACTGCACTTGTGTGCTAATTTAATTATTTAATTAAGGTCAAGATAACACGATACTATCTAGCCAACAACATTATGAAAATGGCTCATTCATCTAATTGCAATTGTCGTAACTAGAAAGTGTTTCACAATTAACCCCTATTCCCATGGTTATCTAGTGTTGCGCCCATGTTTAATGGCTTCACTGCTCTAACAAAATGTCCGAAACACTCAGTACCCCCAGGAAGGCAGGGTTTAAATAGCCAAATGCTTGGCGGTTTTAATTAAAACGCCATGCACCAATAAAATTATCTTTACAGTGGTGTCTATTGCGCCAAAACGCGGTGAATGCCTTCAAAACCTTTAGACGTCCTCTACTGCTGGCGTTATCTATTTTCGGAGAGCATTTTAAATAATTACCCTTAAGGATTTCATTTTAATTCCTAATGCCCGCTTCTACCGCTGCTACCACCATTTTGTGTCTGAAAGGGAGCCCTTATCTGCGGACCTTCCTCGACTAGCCGAATTTCAGTCTTACGCTCTTATCCTAGTCATTTTGGCATTATCATCGCTCGGTATCGTCGGAAAGAACGTTGTTTAGAAATAGCCTGCCGCAGCAACGGAAAGAGTCTAGCGAAAACAAAAATATAAGAAAACCAGCCCCTCCTCCCTCCCTCCCTATTTGAGATGCAAAATTATAAATAAATTCCTTCTGCAGTAAACACAAAATAGTTTTGGTGCTCCACGGTGACCGTGTTCCTCCCCACACCCATGTGGGGTGCCGGAAGATTGGCTAGTTGGTCCACTTTTGTATCAGGAGGGAAAATGTTTTCAAGGAAATTGCTTCAAAGCTTAAGCGACTTCGGTATTATATATTTAAAAGATATATATAGATATATATATGTACATTATATAGGACAAAAGGGCAGAGATTTCCTTGTCCTCGCGATGGTGCCACTTTCAAAAAGGCTAAGATAAGCTCCTTAGAGCCAGGAGGCTCTGCGATTATTCCTTGGTCCCTTGGTAGCTTTCAGCATTTTCTGTTGCGTGTTTCATGGGAGCTCGCCAGAAATCAAGAGGGCCTCTGACAGGCCAACAGAATTAATTGCTCCTTAGGGAATGAAATGATTAAAGTCTAAGGTAGTTGTACTTGGTCATCGTGGGCTGTTGCGGAAATCCACAGAGCTTTGCAGGTAAAGAAGATATCCAAATATTTTGAGGGGAAAAGATCCACATTTAGCATTTTTGGTAGCTCTGGATCCCTATCTCGGAAGTTATCTGAGAAAACATCCCACTAAATGACAGCTTGTTGCTGTTAAAATTAATTTAGCCCAAATTTTGTATTTAACTGAAACGAGATATCTCCTCGGTTATCAGGAAAATTTTAGTGTTGTGTAATGAGACAACGACTCATGTAATTTGTAAAGGGGCTACAATTACTCTTGTGAGGAAATTTTAACATTTCCTGATTATTTAGATAGGATGGACGATATTTGACTAAGCAATTTTTGACTCTTTTAACTTGAATAAATAGACAACATCAAATCAGTATTTTTCGATTTTAAAGAAATTTATTATAAAGCCTGCCTACTGAATCGATTTTGTCTTTGATATTTGCAAAGATAAAAACATAATATGTATATTAGGGTGCTTATTTTTTCGTGACTATTTTTTTTTTTTTGTCAGTCCCACCTCGAAATTTTGTGACAAATACCTAAACAAAAATTCCCTGAAAATTGGAGCCCTTAATATTAATATTAAGTACTAGACCAAGGCGTATAAAGATTTCCCATATAAAATACACGTAAACTTTGATTATTTTTCTTCAAAACTCTACAACTCAGAGGCATTTTATAGTATAATCTTGGTCAATGGTCGGGTTTCTTCAGAATTGAATGCTCTACAAAAGTGTCCATTGCGGTGTAACCCTAACTCCCACCAGCGAGGTAGTACGGGTAACTAACCCTATTTTTTCATGAAATTCTCGTTTTTTTGCCCCTATCTTGTAAATAACAAGAACTACAGAAAAAATGTGAATGACAAACTTGTAGGAAATTCAATTTCCTCCAAAAAGTTCTAGAACCCCAAATCGGTTACGTCGATATTTCTTGCGATATTGGGCTTTGAAGTTGAGGTAGTGTTTCTACAATTTAGCTCAATAATCCATGTAAATTCCACACTACCTCAACTTCAAAGCTCAATATCTCAAGAAATATCGATGTTAGCGATTTGATGTTCAGAACTTTTTTGTAGGAAATTGAATTTCCTACAAGTTTGTCATATTCACTTTTTCTGTACCTCTTGTTCTTTACGAGATAGGGGTAAAAAGTGAGAATTTCATGGAAAAAGTGGGGTTTGTGACCCCTACTACCTCGCTGGTGAGAGTTGGGGTTACGCTGCAATGGAGATTTTTGTAGAGCATTTAGTTCTGAAGAAACCCGACCATTGACCAAGATTATACTATAAAACGCCTCTGAGCTGTAGAGTTTTGAAGAAAAATAATCAAAGTTTACGTGTATTTTATATGGGAAATCTTTATACGCCTTGGTCTAGTACTTAATATTAATATTAAGGGCTCCAATTTTCAGGGAATTTTTGTTTAGGTATTTCCCACAAAATTTCGAGGTGGGACTGAAAAAAAAAAATAGTCACGAAAAAAAAAAAGCACCCTAATGTACATACAAGTAGTTGAAAGTGGTCGAGAACAATTTTTTCACAACCCATTACATTGAGTTCTGACGAAAAGGTCTTTTCAAATGCTATATTTTTATTTTGACGCTTCATTCTCGAGTGATTAAGCTTCAAATTCGTTCTCATTATGTTCCCTTTTAATTTTTACGTCAGTGCTGATGCATTAAACAATTTAAAAAAAAATTATAATAGTATCTCTTAGCGAACAACTCCAAATTAAATTATTTAATTTCAGGTATTCCATTATAAATCCGTATTGTGATATAAAGTAGGTCATATCAAGACCGTACAGTTGGCCGCACTGTAAAATATATCAAAAATGGAACTATTAAAGTTGTCGCTGATCCACTTAAGGGGATGAAAGCAAAAAATGAAATGGATTTTTGTTAATTATGTTACTGGAACTAAAAGTATATTTTCTTATGAAAAAAAATAATGGCAGACGTTAGGATTTTTCGAGCTTGTTTAACAATTTTTTTTTTTTTTATAAACTTCAAACTATATATTTATATGAAAACCCTACAATAAAATATAATTTTTTCTACGAAAAGACAATCTCTTGAAAAAAAAGTCGATTTCACCAGAAACCCCCCTTTAAGGCTACCACGACCATGCCATCGGCTGAACCAATTTATAAATATATATCTATATAAATTGGTTCGGCCGTGGTGCAGCTGAGGTGCAGCCGTTGTCGTTTGTACTTAAGTGCAGCCCTCATACGGCTAAGCGTGCAGCTGTGAAACCTTATCACAAATTATTTCTACTCTGTGCAGCCATCATAATGCCATCTAAAATCCGTGCAGCCGTGGTACGGACGAGGTTCAGCCACCGTTCATTTTTACTCTGGTATAAAATAAAAAAACAAAAACCTTGAACGAAGCATTTTATATTATTTCAAATGACAGCTGCGTATACCAAGCAATACTAGTAAATTTACTTTTTTGTATAAAATGGTGTACATGTGTGTGTGTGTTTATATGAATAAACCCAAATATAACCATATGATTTTAGTACTCCATTTGTTCCGAAGTTTTTAATTACTCGTTCACAGTGATCGCAATCAACGTGAAGGCGGCCTTATGGAACATTTTTTACATCATGAAATTGTTCACTTATTGTTTGCCGATGTTATTTATCCCCTACAGCCCCAACCCCCTCATCAATTCCAAATAGTTTGTTAACTTTTGACAGCATAAAACCCAAACAACAGCGAGCCCATCCATTTTCGACTGCATTTCTCCTATGAAAAAAACAAAAAATATATCGTCTGGTTCGTGCTATTGAGGAGAATTAATAGCCCAATCAAGTTAATGAACTAAATACTACAAAAGGCTCAACTAATAAAACAACTGAGCCTTTCACCACTTCAAAAAGCGCGTTGATTTTCGCGTCATTTTGGGCTTTCTGTCAATGTAATTTCATATAATAGCAATTAAAACAGTTCGCTGGACTAGGGGGTGGAAGAAGGGTGTCTTGCTCCAGACCCTTAAATTTATTTGTGGGTTTCGATCGATTAATCTATTTTTCGTAAATTGTCGCCACTCAAATGCCCCCGAGCTTCATGATGTTTCAAATTTACCGGGTGCATCATTTGTCTAAAATGAAACGCATTAAATTAACTCCATCTGGGAAAGCATTGAACCAGGAAATACCCGATGCCAAAGAGGGATGCAAATTTCATCCCGACCAGATTGTGTTCTCGCATGTTCGCTGTTTCGATTTCAGGATGCTGTAAAGAATCTCGCAGTCGTTGTGAACCCGATTCTTCGAAAACAATTGGCGCACTGAAATCAATCGGTCGCCTGCAGCAAAGTGGCAATCAGCCAAAATGTTCTGCTCGTAAAGATGCCACACGAACGAAAATAAATCGCGCTCCGAAGATCTGAGGATCTATCCACCGAAGAATGTTTTTCTCACTTTTGCATGATCAATAAAAACGCGAAAAAAAATTGTCTAGGAAATTGACTGCAGTTCCGCACCGGCTGGATCTTATACCGATTTAAATCATTTCATTCGGCAGCCAGTTTAATCAAAGGTAGAAACATACGTGCTAATTGCAAAATGAGTAACGCATTTTAGTGATGGATATATTCGCAGAAATTATTCAACAGTGAACTAAAGCAAAAATTTCAAAGTTATACCAAATTTATTTTTCGGTAAATATTGCAAATTACCTCTCTACATTACAGCAATTCTTAAGGTGTATGAACATCGTTAAGTAAATTCAAGGTCTAAGATACAGATTATCTTTAAAGATCTGTCATTAAAATTATATTTTGGGATTCGTGCTATTTTCCAACAGTTGAACAGAACAAGGATGTTCAAGCTATAAATTTATTTATCACAAAAACATTCCAAATTTTAAATGCACTATAAAACATATTCAATTCATGTTACGAAATTCATTAAAGTAGGCAATAAAACCCGCTTTTGCACAAGTACGTAGCACGATCCTTGAGTTCTTAGCATCATATAGTAAATAGAGTGCGTTCAAAAAAAATCTTCATGTTCGTGACAGTGACAAGTGTACACAAAGTTTCAAGTCACTGATGTAATCCTTTAATTGTAACAGAGCACGAACGACAACTCAGACAAGTGATTTTAAAAAATGTCTCAATTTTAATATAACTCTGTTATAACGTTTTTTACCAAAGGTTTAACGTTAACACAAATCAAAAAAGCTGTGAAAAATGTTTACGGTGACTCGTGTCCATCATTACCAACAATAAAACACTGATTTAAGTCAGAACACATTAAATTAGTGCAGGAAATGGTTCTAAGTGGTCGACGCTTAAAAACAAAACAAAATTGTGTCTGTGATGCATTTCCAAAACAATTGTTCTAAGGATGCTACACGAGTATTTAAATATGACAAAATATGTGTGCAAGGTGGGTGCCTGTGGGTGCAGTGCAAAAGCACCGGCGAGTAGAATGTTGTGAGCTATTTTTGGAGCTTTACCGTGTGGAGCAAGAAGGAGTAATTCAATCAATTATGACAGGGGATAAAACTATGGTCTTCTACTAGGATCCAACATCTAAAATAGATTCAATAGAGTGGCATCGGAAAGGAGAACCTATGTCAAAAAAAAGAAAGGTCACTCAAACCACAAAAAAAGTCTTGGCTAAAATTGTTGGGGACTGCGAGGAAATTCTTTTGATTGACTTCAAGCAAAGATAATTTTTTATATGATATTTGCTTCAAGGAGTCGAATATAGTCTATAACGCGGCATATTACGTTGACTTATCGAGAAAGGCGCGGAAAAATGAGCCGGTGTATGCGCTTGCATCATGATAATGCTCCAATCCACACTGCTTCACTTTCCAAGGCTACTTTTCGTGACTGTATTTTTACAGAGATTGAACATCCCCCTTATAACATAGTCAAGATTTGGCCTCGTCTGACTATTTTACTTTTAGTTTTCAAAATTCAAGGCAGATTTAAGGATTAGAAAATATATCCAAATGTCGCCTAATTTTCTTTGATATTACGAAAAAAAACTTTTAATGTGTGTATGAAATTTGTCTTATTTCTACATATCCTAAATGGCTGAACAAATTCTAATAAATTAATTATGACGAACACTGGGCGCAATTTTTCATATATCAAAAACATATTTTAAGTCCATTCATGACTGTTATGAAATGAAAAGCCTTTTCGAGAAGATTTCAAATATACGAATATGTGTGTGTGTATGTATATTTAAAAAAATGAATTTGTGGCTATAATAAATAAATAAATAAATAAATAATCTGTGAGTATACAAATATTAATTACTTTTCATGAAATAAAAAGGGAAAAATTGTTTTTCGCTTTTCAGCGCAAAATTGAACATGCTTTATTCGGATTTTAATTTTTTACATTAATGTTTTATTCAATTAACTCAGTTACATTTTTCTCTTCTTATGAAATTAATTTTTCATGCGAACTTAATTAGTCTTACCCTACACTAAACGAACTGGCGGACATCCATAAATTGGTGAAAAATAGCGAAAACGCGATTGTATTCAGTCCCCCAAAAAAGAAGTTAAAAGTGCGCGCTTCCCACGAAAAGTAGACCGCAATTAAGCCAACACGTAACTTTTGGTGGTGCAGCATGTGGTGGGTAAAATTAGGGCCAATTCCACCAAAACATTTGCTGTTTACATCGAACTTAATGCCACTAAACCAAAATTGCTATTCTTGTGCATAATCAATGCGACCTGAAATCGATTCCCTTTTTGGACAATTAAAAATTCACACCAACGCACCACAGCAGGTATAGGGTCATTTGCGCGATTAATTATAAAGTCTTTTGAATAGCGAGCCGTTTGTTTAAGCATTACATTTAAATTACGTATTTTGTTTTTTTTCAGAAATGAGGTAATTATCGATTTCAACGAAATCTGGCGAGGCAGACATATAATTAACAGAAATTTTATAATAACTTCCACGTCAGCCGATTCGGAAGCCTCCGTTGAATTTATTCGGTAATATTTCCGCAATTAATGAATACCGATTGGCGGCATGTGATGGTATAAGGGAGGCTGAATGACACCTTTTTAAGCAGTATACAAAGCTCAAAAGCCATTAAAATGG
This sequence comes from Dysmachus trigonus, assembly GCA_949715965.1. Classification (NCBI taxonomy): domain Eukaryota; kingdom Metazoa; phylum Arthropoda; class Insecta; order Diptera; family Asilidae; genus Dysmachus; species Dysmachus trigonus. Next base: position 3,510,408 of record OX454323.1, on the reverse strand, counting down.
TACGGAATGAAAAAGTTGAGTTTTTCTGAATGAATAATTTTCATTTAATTGATACATATCGATTCTTGAATAACGTTTGTCTTATAATTCCAGGATATTTATGAGTTGGTGTCCGACTTCCATTAAAATATTAACAATTAATACAGTAAACCATTTCCTGGTAAATATTTTAAATTCATATTAATGTGCATTCAGAGAGTCGTGAACGATAACTTTTAAAGACTTACAATGGTCAAATCAAATCACAAATCATTATTTCAGAATTTGGCTCTTAAAACCTTTTCGGGTTATTTTTTGCTTAAGGATTGAAGAGGTAAAGATAGAGGGAGTCATGCGAACCCTATGAAAGGTTATCCTCTAAATCGGCTTTACCTTTATACTGTACTATGGGAAAGGCTAATGTCTATACTTTTATTTAATATTTCAGTTTAATCATAAGAGGTATTAAAATTATATGAATGTAAAAGGTAAAGTTCAACATATTGATTTGAAAGTTATGTAGATAATATGTCATTTCAATTTTACATTGACTATTATTGTTAAATTGATAGTAACGAAGGGATTGATGATAGTTATTCGTGTTATCAAAATAACGTGTTTCTGTATGGCTGAACATTGTAAAGAAAAAACGTCAATTTTAACGTCAAAAAAACAACTTAAAAAGCAATATAATTACACTATAAACTTCAAATTGAAAATATAAGATATACGGGTATTTCTCACCAAATTCCGAAATTTCAGTTTGGATTACATGTAAATTTTTTTGTTTTCAGAAAATCATTTTTTATAGCAGAAATCCAAAGTTTTACTATGTGAGGTTTTTTTGAGAGTATTAGTCTTCCATATTTTTCTTCATAACATTTTAAGAAATGGGTTTAAATAAAAATGAGGGAACTTCGTTCGTCGTGCCATTTTTTATCGCTCGAAATATTTGTTTAAAATTAAAAGTCATGCAATATCAGTTGAAACTAAGCAGTAAAGAAGTCCAAAAACATATTTTTTTTTATATAGGTAGTTTATTATAATACTGTATAAATTATTCCGTCAAACGATTGTCATCCCCTCAGTTTTTTAAATAATGAGGGAATGACAGTGAGGGAATGACGAATTCAGACAAAAGCTAAGAAAACACAGACACTTAACCTCAATTTGTTTTAGCATTTTGAACTATGCATTTTACTTAACAAAACTTATTGAAAAGAATTAAAACATTTATTTATACCAATCTTATCGTTTATTTACGTTCAGGAGGTAATGATTCAGACAAATGTAATATTTAAATAATTTTAACCAAATGCATTCTTGCACAAACACGTGGCGAAGTTGGACAAGAAATCGCCATATTTCATTTTAAAGGACGGATAATTAAAATCCTTTTATAATTAATGTATTTGTCGTAATGTAAAAAAAAAATATGAAATAGAATAAACACTATGTTTAGAATATTTTTGCAGTATTTAATTAATAAGAACATTGCTTTATTTGAGAAAGGCAGCTTTTTTATCAATTAACTCGGACTGAGGGACAACATGAGGGAATGATTTTCATGACATTAAATTGACCATAACTTTTTTTTTTTTTTTTTATTGAATGCTTTTCGTTTTTTGAAATAATAGTAATATTAAGTTATCTTGCTTTGAATAAAAATATTACATCGAAAATAAATGCATGTGATTCAGCACTAACAGCTCGGTATTCCAGTACATTTTTTATAATTTATGTTATTTCAATGTTTTATATTTATACTGCACATCTGTTACACATATACTCATTTTTGTTTGTATACTTTCTGCGAACAATCTTTGTGCACTTTGTACAGGTGTTATTACGCCAGTTACTTCTAGAATATCCAAAATTGGATAGGATCCGCATCCTTTTTCTAAAACGACCTAAATTCTGCAATTCAAAAAATGCAGTAGTATTAAATTTTTCAATGCACAAACTAAAGATAATTTCTATCAGTATGTGCCCATTTTCAAGTTCCTACGTCGCATAATTTTTGAGAAAATCGGCTGTGACAGATGCACAAACCCGCAGTGTTGATTATAAGGATTCATTTTTTTTTTTTTTTGCTTTCTAGGAGCGGAACTCTAAAAATCAAATTAAAATAAATTATTTCTACAGAAAGCATTAGTCTTTATAACCAAAATGATCACAAAAACCCAGCAGAAGTTCTTAAGAGGTTCCATTCATTTCTTAGTCATCAAAAATGTGCTATTTGTAGCCATAGTTAGAAACTTTTACATTTTCCATCAATTTATAACATCTCCCCAAAAAATGATGTTTTCTCTGCCGCAGGCCACAAGGGCAAGTTCTAGAGCTCTGTTTGCTCACCCCCACTGAGGAGAGGACCAAACGGCAACCCGGCCTAGAATTATTTGAGCCGCAAACATCCGAAAGCGGGAACGTCAGCAAAAAGTGATGAAAACAATTTTCCCAGTAGCAGAGAGAGCGTCCCATATCGCTTCATACATGAGGAGGTCTTAAGAAAACAGGATTCGGATCGAAGAAGTGAAAAATATTTCGCATTCGACTAAATGTTCCCTTTTCATCTGCAGGAAGTTCTGTTTGGGCCCCTCCCGACCGACGATGAAGACGACGACGACGACGACGACGACGACGAGGGCCTCCTGCACGGGCGCATTTGCATAAAATGTGAATTTCAAATATTTTTAGGGGAACTGTTAGAGAAAACACGAAATCACATCAGGGAAGCGATTTTAATAAGTTTCAATTGGAAAACTGCGCCCCGCCCAGGTCGATTTGCTAGAAAAACGATTGCGGGCGGGACGAGAGCGCATTCTGAAGACGACGACGATGGGCTGGCATCGAATTGCCCAGGAAGAGAGCAAGTCAAAAGATTCCTGGAGGAACGAACCCGTCTCAATGTCAATATTCCATACATTATGCAAATCGGGAGCGTTCGCCTGATGGCTCCCCACATGCCCTTAACGCATTACTCTGCTCCGATAAGAGGTGATTCGAATAGATAAATCGGGATAAGAAGGTGGAACACTCGAGAAATTGAAAGTAGGCGTTCGATGGCCGCATCGCACCCGAAACCTAGAACCTCAAGCATTTCCTTCTGTAGAGAGGAATGTTTTCTTTCCCCGAGAAATTCGAGATCCTTTTTGATTCGGCAAAATTTAGCCAATTCGGATAAGTGCTATTACTCTGCGCCTTCTTTAGATAATAGCAAATATGACGATCTAGGCTGACTATTGTACTTATTTGAGGAAATAAAAGGAGTATATTATGTTTGCAAATGTATATTCAAGAATCCAACTAACTATAACACCAGCGGAGTTGCTATTGCGTTAGCAGTTGAGAGTTATAAGCAAAAAAATCGTAAAATTTGATCACATATTAGTAAAATTAAAGAATAAAATTAAGTTTATACTTTTCAATACTGAAATAACTTAATAATTGTTCATGCTTGTAAGTCATATTGATAAAAGAAAAGTCCAATGCCCAAATTGTGAAAAGTTTTGCAGGATCGTTAGATGAAGATAAAAAGCTGTCAACCAACTCTTTAAGTCAAATAGTTCATAGAATATTAATATTTTAAGTTGAACCCCAAACTTTCTAACTATCAGACTATTGATATTTCTGAAATCGTATAAAATGTTAAGTCCCAAAGGTCCCAAAACATTGAGTTGTGCATTCTAATGCGGCACATTATCACAAATCACACTGCCTCATGGCACAATATTTAATTATGATAAAAAAAAATTCAAAACTTAGAATGGTAAACACTATTTTAACACATTTTCGCCGGTGACGAGTTAACTCGTCTTTTCCAAACTTTAATTTCATTTCATTCAGTATAAATAAAATTTATTGGAGTTTATTTAGAATGTTTTACTTTGATTCCATATTCAAATACAAAATAATAGCCGGCGACATGACATAGTTTTCTGTGTAAAATTGCCGGTCAACAAAGTGTTAAATTGCAATTCAATTAACTGGTTGATGTAAAATTACAACTTTTTTGTGGACTCCTTTTAGTCCCTTAAGGGGAGGTTCCTTTGATCGGCGATGAAAAAATCGATTTTTTTTTTTTTTACATATTATCAATCTATAATATGTTAAAAACATGATCCTAAAACCGTTTTGCGTTTTATGCAGTTTTAAGAAAGTTACAGCGCTTCAAAGAGAAGCGTGCAACTGCCAACGCGGCACAACTAGCGAACAAGGCGAAATTGGTTCTAAAACTTCAAACGCGTTTTCCCGAAAGTTGATATTTTCAGTGCGCGGGACAGTGTATCTCGAGAACCACTGATCGGATCCACTTGAAATTTTAAAGTCATGTGTAAAATTCAATTTCGGAGCCCTTGAACCATTATTAACAATATATTTTAATAATAAACAATGTTTACGCCTGTCTTAAACAACTAAAACACACCCCAAAACACGACCTTAATTTTCAAGTGGATAACTTTCTCTGTTTTTTTTATCAAAATTTCGAAATTTTTGGTTGAAGGGCCGCTACATATGTTTATTTAACTAACTTAAAAAATGTTCATGTTTCAGTGACCCCTACGACCCTCGGGAACGTCCCGCGCAGACGCATATATGGCGCGCAAGGCCTCGCGGAGATATGGCTGGAGCCGCCATTTTGAATTGAAAGAGGAGGGGAAAAATAAAATTAGGGACTCTTTTTATCAATAAACATTGTACAAAAAACCGTTTGTTCATATCACATTTCTTTATACCTCAAAAAAATTCATAAAAGTGAAGAACTTTTCAGAGTCGATCAGAGGAACCTCCCCTTAATTGTAAAGTTACCACAGGTATGTAAACAAATTCTTCTAAGTATGCACCATAAAAGAATTCTTTCCAAAGTGTGAAATTACATTTTCAAATGTGAACTGATACACTCACATTTTTACAAAAGTCATTTGTGACTTCATGCATTCTGAATGACAGTGTAAGATTGACACATCAAAATTATTTTGCATCTGAAAGAGTAAAATTTAAGTTTTCAGATGTAAATTTACACTGGAATTTAAATTTCAAACAATTATTCGCAATATACGAAATCATATATCAATTTGTATATTTGGATTATACCTAAAGAGCAAAATTATTCATATACCATTATATTTACATAATTCAAATTTTAGAATATTTGATGTTTTCGTTCTAGAAGAATAAGAACAAACAGGCACAGCTCTATGAGGATTTAAAATTAATAAAGTGGAAAATTCCTTTTACATATATGGAGTTTGAACCGAGTTTATACCATTTTTTTTTTTTTTTTTTTTTTTTGATGCGGTCAAATTATATATTGGGTTGGTAAGAAAATAATGAAACACCTTGAGATGCTCTTGAATTTCTAAATTATTTATTAAACTTTAAATGTTTATTCAACAATATAGTCACCATTAGTATCTATTAATTGCACCCATTTCTGTGGCAGTGATTTAATGCCATCCGCCCCGAACTGTGGAGGCTGAGACTGAAAGAATTTGTCTAGATCAGTTTTGAGATCTTCATATGAATTCAATTTTTTTCCACGTAAATACTGCTTCAGCGACTGGAACACGTGATAGTCAGACGGCGCAAGGTCAGGAGAGTACTGACAGTGTGGGACCGTATCCCTACCATGTTCCTCTAACTAACAATGAGCAACGAAAGCGATATTGAACTCGTAGAAGTATAATGCACTTGTCATCCATCATCAATGATAACGTACTGCAATGCCGCGTGCCGCGCTTATATACCCTTCTTCTTATTCCTTCGAGAATGTTCTTCAACATGCTGGAGTAATTACTCTTGAAGAAATTATTTTGGAAGGAATAGATAAGTTTAGTAGTGTTTCAATATTTTCTTACCAACCTAATACATACTAAACAACACAAAAAAAAACTTTAAAGAAATAGAACCCATCCAAACAATCCCAAGTGTCTTCTGCTACTGACTATGTAGTAGTCAATATTGGATCCTAAGATTTACCTAGAAATTAGTCGTCGCGAAAACCTAACTAATATTAATCCAATACCAAGGATTCAAGACAAACTGTCTTTATTGAGTATTGGATTAAAATCAATCAAGCTTTCAGGTTGACTCTAATTAACTAATTTATATGAAAAATACATATAGAAAAAGATATACATATTGCATACCATTAATTATGAATTCATTTATATGCCATTATTTATTATACTCGTATTACAAATATCGTCTACCAAAATATCTCTTTGTATTCGAGTCGGTTGGAAATCGACACTTGTTATATAGTCCCCACCAAATATAAATAATGTACTGGAGATGAGTTGCTTTTCTATGCAAAAACGAAAACAAAAGACAGATACTACCCTTTCTGATAACATCAAATATTTTATGAAGCACTTACTCTTCCTTCAATGAAGACAATTTATTTTCTTATAAAAAACATTTCACCACCTTTTTCCTGGATATTCAAAAAAAAAATCGAGTGTTCACAAATTCATGTCGTTCTGCGACTGCCAGTAATCACTGTCTCCCTCATCCCATGCAACAATATTTAGTATTTTATACCTCTCCATTTTCAGCAACGTTCACGACGGAAGCAATATAGAAGTGATGCGCGGTGTGACCACGGGCGCCCGGACCGGAGGGGCATATATCCTCTCCTAGCCATAAAATTCAATCCTAGCTCCCAATATGTTTATTTTATTGTCCTTTTATTGAAATTTCCCAGAGCAGGGTGCAACCCTTATTCCTAGGCTCTCTAGGCCATGTTTGGATGCCATAAAACGTCGATTCTTTGGGGCCTGTCGTGAAGACTCCCATCCGTAAAAGATTTTTCAGGATGGAAAAATAGTATGTCCTGGTCCTCGTATATGTAGTCGTTCCCGTTTCCATTCCTGTTTGGAGGAATGGCAACAACTTTCATGACTCCATGTATTTACCAAGCGAAATGAGATTTTTCTGGTTACAACTTCGTCCGTTGTTGAGCGCATACCATGAGGGCGGCCATTGTGTTGTAAGGCTCGGTCTTAACGTCGAATGATCTCAGGCCCTTCCTTCGTCCTATACTTAAATCCTGTATCGTTGCTTGCATGAAAAGTAATTCAAAATTTGACTTCAATCCCTTTAGACCATCACATAAAGGGAATTCATCTAAATATCTCAGCAGGAAAGACCTGCAGTGCACCGACTTATGATTTAAGATCTATAGATATTTTGCAATTTGCATGCCATACCACATTGCACTCTAGAGCTGGAATAGGGTAAGTGGAGGTTGATGGCTGAGTTCTGGATGATGGTCAGTTTTTAAATGATTCTGATACCATTCCACCAACCAGGTGGATGTGAAAGATGCGACCACTATGACCTGAAAGCAATCCACAGGATCGCAGTCAATTTCATCTATTTCAGATGTTCGGATCGATTCTCGCCCACAAGTGAAGCTGGCGAGTGCTTAACTTTCATGTTCTTCGATGGATGGATATACTTAATGGAAATATAATAGGTGGCAGATGCTCCTCGAAGGTACTCATGTGTGGATGAATTTTCAAAATAATTATATCGCAAGTCATGAGCTTGATATTAAAATCGTTATTCAAGTTAGACAATAAGGGGCCAGCCATATGGTAGGATGCTATTTTTCCATATTTTATTGAGAGAACCAGGAGACATATTTACATTGAAATTGAATTTTCAAAGAGTGTTTGAATTTATAGGGATTTTAACTGAAATTTATTTGATTTTAGTTAAGGGGTTATTCTACTGTTAAACGGGTAAGAAGCAGTATCTTTTTAAAAGTGTTGTAAAAAAAAAACTATTAGAGATATCAATTTGAAATTTTGCATGCATCTTTATTAATGAAAAAAATATATAATGGCATAGTTGATATATCAAAAAAATCGGTTAAAAAAACTTTAAACGCGATTTACTCAAAACGTGTTTTTTTGGTGCGCGGTACATCGTAGAGAAAAAACTAATGAAGCGATTCAGCTAAAAATTTTTTTGCATAGTTATATATCAATTTTACACAGATTGAACCTAAATTGAGCCATAAAAATTGAAATTTGGTTATTTGGGAGCACTTTTTTCATCGAAAAAACGTCCAAAATCGAGCATGCTATTTTCCAACGCTTGTCAAATCGCGAAAATTTAATATTTATGGCTCAATTTAGGTTCAGTCTGTGTGTTTTTAGCTAAACTAATAAAATTTCATCGTTAAATTGATTGCAGATCACCTGGACGACCTGGGCAATGTACCGCGCAAACGACTCTGGCCGTCAGCGCGCGCTACATCAATCATAAACCGAAGCCGCCATTTTTTTTTTTTTTTAATCAACTATGCCATTATATATTTTTTTCATTAATAAAGATGCATGCAAAATTTCAAATTGATATCTCTAATAGTTTTTTTTTTACAACACTTTTAAAAAGATACTGCTTTTTACCCGTTTAACAGTAGAATAACCCCTTAATTGAAATGCTAAAAATTAAAGAGGAAGACATTAATTTATTTAATATGTACCCTTATAAAAAATACCAACATAGAAAGCATTTTGTATCAGTATAAAAATCAAAAAATACGATAGTTAGACTACATTTCTTTAATACGTCCGCGACAGCGCTTTTTTTATAAATACATTTTCATACGATTAATGTACCACCTGACATACATGTCGTCGTAAACGTATTAAAAATATATGGTATATAACAGAATTAGGACGAGGATTGTGATATTCGGGGAAATAATTAGGCAGACCAGCTTTCTCCCACTACTCTGCTTTCTCTGATCCGGATTATATCCAGTATCACTTTGAGGCCGCTATCAGCAAGTGACAGCTCAAACACGTGTATTAACATCAGAGAAAAATCTAGCCAACCTTCTTTTGATTCGATTATAGTTGAATTTAACTTGGTCGTCGTTGATGTTGATTTGGTTGTAGATTTCATGAAAATTATTATATTTGAAGTAGGAATACTATGTAATATCATGTAATTTTTTATATAAAATAATGACAATTAAGTGGTTTTTCCTGTGGTAGCAAGTGGCTAATTTAACATTTTATTTATCGATATTTATCGTATGATTTGTAAGGATTCTGAAAAAATAAATTTAGAATATATTAAATTTCCACTCGAAAAAATGAGGTCGAGTCGAAGTTGAAGAAGAGAATTTTGTACTGGTAACCATCCAAAATAATTCATACAGTAGTGTACTGGACTTAGAATTTGTATGTATGTATATTTTATTAGTACACGTAAGCAATAAGCAAAAAAAGACATCTGTTGGGAAAGGGCGGAATCATATTCACATAACCAATATAATATAAAATTGTCTGTGGACTTTTTTTCGAATTCAAATTGCTTTTTAAAAAAAATAGAAATAGCAAAGTCCATGAAAATTGGAGCAATTTTGATTAGCCATGTCTTGTTTTTCTTCAGAACTGTAATATGAAGAAACCCCATTATAGGCTCTTTGTGATACTACTTTTTGTGACCAGGGTTTCTGGTAGGAATTGAGCCCACAACCCCTGCTGGCTCGCAACCAAAGCGTCGCGTTACCAACTGAGCTATTGACTACCAACTTTAATACATATTAATTAAACATTTCATTTCTTAGTTTTAGAATTGTAATTTTAAATATTTCTTAGTAATAGTATTCTTAGTATTGTTTAGACCAATCCTTGTATTATACGTCTTTTCCTTGAAAAAAAGTATTAGCGTGGCTTTTTATTGTTGGCGCAATTAAAAGACTTATTACTTTAGTAGACGTGCCAACTAATCATCATGTCAATATATCAAAATAGATTCCATTTCTTTCTATGAAAACGTCTAAAGATTTTTGAAGTAAAACTTCTTTACGCACGCTCGACTTTGGGGAGTAAGCTGCTGAATGCATGACGAGAGCGTTAGAAAAAGTGTGATCGGACGAAACGAACGCGGCGTTTGGTGCAGTGGTGAACAGTTGGACTTGGGACTCAGAGGTCATGGGTTCGAATCCCAGCGTGGGGATGCTTTTTGAAGTAAAACTTCTTTACGCACGCTTCACTTTGGGGAGTAAGCTGGTGAATACGTAACGAGAGCGTTAGGAAAAGTATGATCGGGCCGAGGCGAACGGAAGTAGATATAAGTTAGTGAAGATAGAAAGAGAAGAGAGTTACGTTTCGTATATTACTGTAGAAACAAGAGAGAGAGGTGCGAGCACTAATTTATCAATGAAAACCGATAATAAATTTAAATATTTGTAGAAAATGAATATATGTATATGTATATATTATACATGTATACATATATAAACATATATATATACATATAGATGAAGCTAAAGGAGTTTTACTTCAGTCGTGTGGTCTAAAGCACACTTGTATTTTTTTTTTTTTATAAGAACGGAGAATATTTTGTGTACAGCACTCAGATGCAGATATCTTTGAGTGTACAGACCGCGATTAAGGTTTAAGCACCCTCGTACCTTATTTTTGGTTTACGAGTTCAATTGAACACAATCCGTTGAACAAAAGCGTTTCCCTCAAGCACCTACATTTACCTTTTTGGTAGAAAATTTGTGATTTCAGAGGCATTTTTAGAATTTCGTAGCGTTTGTTCAATGATTCTCCCATGAGGGGACTGCGCTGCGGCGCGCGGGGCGATAGACATTCCCAGAAGAAGTGCAACTAACAGTTATTTATGTCGAAAGTTTCCTCACATAAAGACTTACGGAGCCACTCCTTAAGTTACTGCTGGAATTTCCGCAAATGGAATTTTCAGTGAGAAATTTTACGGATGACACAGACAAGTACTCAAGACAAATGGGCTCGGTTTCTGTTCATGAAAAGAATCAATGCGAAGAAGTTGTCAGATTTTTAATAAATAGAAAACTTTACGGAGAGAAAAGTTATCACATAAAGAGTAGGCCATCTGTTGGTTTCTTTTTAATTTGCATGTTTCTTTTTAAATTGACACAGAAAGTCCCAAAAAATTGACAGAAACACAGTATACATATGTCCGCGCCCCATATATCTACATATACTTGTTCATAATGATCATTATAGATCGTAAATTTACCTAAACACTATAGGCAACTTTGTGGTTACCTAATATTTTAGAAATTTACACGTTTGCAGTAGCTCAATTGGTGCAACAAATTTTAGGGAACTAATATATTTCTTATTGTGCATCTTAAACACCATAAAAGTTGTCGAATAGAAAGAAATCATCTCTTTGTTCTGTCGGAAGGATTTGGCGCAGTCGGCTCTTCGAGTATATATAAGTTTATTTGTGGAATTTGATATTGGACAAGGTGTCTACATTAGTTTAACGTTGGTATGACAACTCAGCTATAAATAACAAGTTCAATGTCAAGTCAAATACATCAACATTCACCTAAGGAAGGGCCCCAAATAGTACAACATGACATGACCAATACCTGGAAGCTATTTTTCCGGGCATTGTGACTCTTGACTACAAGAAACCCGGCGATTTTCTCCACTTCAGTTCTACAATTATCTGGAGTGAATTTAGAGGCCCTCAGGACGATTACATCAGCTCCGCTCCACTTGATAGGCAACAGGAACAATGGAATTCGCCCTAAACATAATAAAGCAGGAGCACCGTTCCCTCCATGGCGGGGGTGGTGGATCCAATAAACGTCACGAGATGTCCTCACTTGCTGTAATTATGTTTATTGAGACTTCCAGTGTCGCAGCAGCCCCACAGGTCCCCCGCTGCTCCGTCGCAGCCATTCCCACCGGGGGCTCATCTGGAACTATCATAACAGGAGCCGGGACGGATCCGCAGCGAGCAGGTGTATCTCTAGAGCAGGGATAAAAGATAGGAGGAATTTCTATGGGACCGTGTAGGAAGACGGGACTATAATGGGGCAACCAATTGTGGCTCCCTGAGGGCTGGATTTATCGCCCTCCCGCCTAATGCTCAGGTAGGTACCACTTGTCGGGAGGCGCGCTACTGCTGTAATTTTGTGAATTCGCCATCAAAGTCCGGCGAGTCGCATTTCCGCTCTTGACAAGACATTCGGAGGAGCGCTCCTTTTGTAATTATTTTCGGAATTTATTTGTCAAGATGTCATTAGGGCCCGAGTTTGTCGTTAATGATGCTTCCCGGGGAGATGACAGGACTACGGATCCTAGCTGGCTTCAGGCACTCCGGAAGTACGAAAGTTTTATGTTCAGGTGGGAATTCGCCCCACCCGGTGGCAATGTGTCGACATGCAAGAATTTCGGGGAGCTTCCAAAGAACTCCAGTGTCATTGCCTAGTGTTTTAAAAGCCAGTCAAAATTCTTGAACTTGGGGCGCATTCGAGGACCCCAGCGGACGTAAATTATATTTTTACGGTTCCGTGAACATTTATAAAATTGTTCACACGTCCTTAAATCTCTGTCTCCACCAGTTTTTCAGAAACTGCTTGGCGTAGAAAGTTAAAATTCGGCATAGCTATTAAACTTATAGAGCCCCATATTACTCCATACTTAGAACTTACAAAATACTTTTTTGAAACTTTTTTATTAACCGAAAATATGTGGTTACGCATATCAAGGAGCTGGTCCGATAAGGTAACTTTTTGGCCCACCTCAGAGTCGAAAACAATTTTACTTACTTATCTACACTAATATTATAAAGAGGAAAGATTTGTATTTTTGTATGTTTGTAATGAATAAACTCAAAAACTACTATGCCGATTTCAAAAATTCTTTCACCATTAGAAAGCTACATTCACCCTGAGTAACATAGGCTATATCGTATAATACAGTTTCAAAATGGCGGATCCAAGATGGCGGCTGAAAATGTTAAGTTTGAAGTAATTTTCATGAAAATTGGTACATAGGGGTTTTGCGGCATGCTGATTTCAAATCCGCTGTCCAAATTTAGAAATTCAAGATGGCGGATCCAATATGGCGACCAAGATTTCTCGATTTCAATGGTTTTTAATGAAAATTAGTACAATGATTATCTTGAGGTCACTGATTTTGAATGTTATCAAAATTTAGAAATCCAAGATGGCGGATCCAATATGGCGACAAATATTTCTCGATTTCAACGGATTTTAATGAAAATTAGTACAATGATTATCTTGAGGTCACTGATTTTGAATGTTATCAAAATTTAGAAATCCAAGATGGCGGATCCAATATGGCGACAAATATTTCTCGGTTTCAACGGATTTTAATGAAAATTAGTACAATGATTATCTTGAGGTCACTGATTTTGAATGTTATCAAAATATACAAATCCAAAATGGCGGACCTAATATGGCGACCAAAACTTCTCGATTTCAACGGATTTTAATGAAAATTGCTAGAATGATTATTTTAAGGCTAATAATTTTGAATATTATTAAGATTTGGAAATTCAAGATGGCGGATCTATAAAGGGGTTTTCGGGTTGAAACAATTTCTAGGATATAACAAACTAGAACATTTGAGAAGTGTTTAATTAGTAAGTATTTACCCAACGCCGAGTGAAACCGGGTAACCCAGCTAGTACTTCATAAAACTGAAGAAAAGTTTCATGAAATTTGTGTTCGATTATGAGTTAATGATATAAAATCAAAGAATCCCATTACATAGTTTTAATGATATCGTTTATAGCTTACACTATCGTATTTTAACGTAAATACGCCTGAGGTGCAGCAGAACCCTTGAAGCGTGAGACGCAGCCGCACTTCACAATTTTTTTTTCCAAAGGAGAAAATTCAGAGGGAATTAAAACAAGCAATTTCGCTGGAGCTATAAATAAAAATAAAAAATGCGAGGATAACTAACAAAAACAAAATGCCGACATTTCGCGGAGAAAGTTTCATTCTCAAAGACGAATTTCCCAAAGATTCGGGGCTGTGCTGCTCCAGAGCTAAGAAAGGAGCTTGCACGTTTTAATCAAACTTTTGGCGGAGCGCAGTCCGCTCGTTCCCGGCTCTTTCCTGTTGTGTCCCGGTGAAATATTAAAAATAGAACACGAAACACCCACATGAAGATATGCATGGAATAATTTTAAATTGTTTTTGCAAAAATCTCCTCCTGAATGCTGTTTAGAGCTGAATAAACTTTGCGGAGACATTTTGCAATGAAATAATTTTGAGATAATAAGCTCGAGATATTGCACCGTGAAATGAGGTAAGTAAAAATCCTGACGGATGTTACTGCGCACGCACCACTGCAATGCTTGATGAAAAAATTTATCCGAACTTTTAAAGGATATTAGTTTCTGTAAAACAAGCAATATATTACATTAAAATATACTTACTTTTATTAATTTATAGAAGTTACCCTTTTATTAGCTCGTAAACTTAATCCTGCTCTGTTCCCGGAAAAAAACGAATTTATTGTGAAAAATGTGTGCAAGTTATTTCAATCAAGTATTTTCCATTATTTTCTATAACTTTTTTTCCCATCTTTCTGGTAATTTGGCAACACCGACGTGATATAAGGATGTCGGTTTCTTCAAGATTTTGAAATCGTGTGTACCAGCCAAGCCGTGTTGCATTGATCTAAACAAGTGGTAATCTGAAGGTGTAAAAGAATTTCCCACAGTATTTCCTTGATAGTTTTTTCCGAGCGTTATCATGCAAAATAATGACTTTGCAACTGTTACTCGCAACAATTTGGCGTTCAATTTGTTGAATTGATGTTTGTAGACATTGAAATTGAATAACTTTTTATTGGAATAGAAAAAGTTGCCTTAATAATTGAAATGTTTGTTCTGGAAATTCAAATTGTTATTGTTATTGAAAAAGTTATTAAATTTCTCAAAAAGTTGTGGTTGTTTTTGATTTGGTTGTATATGGTATGCAGTAGCAGACGACAACTTTACCAACATATTCATTACATAATTATTGCAATCGCTTTGTCCGGTCAGACAGTAGCACGCTTATTAGAAATATTTTGTCCAACTAAAGACAAATTACACACTTACTGAATACACGCGATTATAGGGCAGTATAGTGGTCGACATTGCACCCACAGAAGCCTTTTCCGTTGAACTGTATTTAATTTCAGTTCAGCGGCAGCACACGCAGACACGCGGGAATCGGTTGGCAGCAAAAATAAATTAAAGAGGTTGACTCGCTCCACGTGTATTGAGACCACGATAAATCTGCTGAGGAAAGTGACGACTGCGGCGCTGCTGTCACGATGACGACGACGGTGTCAAAATCAGGACAGCGGAGTGACATTTGTGGCTTGCTCTGCCCGTCTGCGAGTGAGCTCTATATTTTGGCTGGAAATAACTGAATTAAATTTTTAAAGTAATTACCTCGTCAGAGGTATTCGTTGGCAGCTAATTTTCACTGTATGTATTGCAATCTACTTGTCGACGTGTAGAATTTATGGAATAAATTTTAGATGTCCTTTCTTCAAGGTAGTTACATTTCAAGTTGATTATGGACATTGTGTTAACCATATAGGATCTAGATACCTAAGGATGTATAATATAAACAGCTTCTTTACTATTTTTAGAATGAATGCGAATGACATTCTAAGTAGAATGTCAATGTCGTCTTGTTAAATTTTTAAAGAAATGTGTAATAACCTTATTTTTTGTATGTGAGCCGACCTTTGCAACTATACATACTTAATTTACTTATAGACTTTGTTTTAGTAAAATTTCAGTTTATTCTACCATTCCATAAATATATTATAGTTATTATGAATATTCTATCTAACAAGGAAACATTCCGAGTTATATGAGAGGTAAAAATTACTCCCGAAATTGATACCTCATAAACGTAGTTTTCAGATTTCACATTTTTCTAATTTATATTTTAAAAACCAACCTGAAAACAATACGAAAAACGATATAAAATATCTTTCTTCACACAATTAAAAAAATAATAAAGGAGATAACATTTTCAAGAGTTGAAAATGAAAAAATATCGATAGCACAAAAACATATTATACCGTTTAAAAATATACTATTACGCAGCTCTTTTACATATACAAAGTTATAATTTTAGTAAAGGAATTTCAGTAGGCATGCCTGAAATCGCAAATTCAAAACACATTAAAGTTAATTAATTAAATCACCAAACCAGTGCACAGTGGATGATCTCTATAGTACCTACAAAACGTAACAGACCTTAAGCAATCTATATCTCTTTATACAACAGCCGTAACATCGCAATTAACATGAGATACATCATGAAGTCCCATTTAGGAAGGGAATTTAAAGCAAAATCCACTGACATCGCACAAAAGTTTTTAGATATACTATACTATATATAAAAGTGGTCCTTGGAGTTTATGTGGCGCACCTTCTCGCCATAAAATTGTAATGAGTACCATTAAGGGTTGCAATGCAAAAACCTCCAGCTCTAGGAAACTGAAGGGCGCAGTTGAATGCGCGGATTCATCGGCGCTATCTTTGCGGAACGATCTCTAATTGAGATACAATGGCAAACAGGTAAGTTGGAGGCTTTGCCGCTGTTTACCTGAGCGAAATGATTCCTCTGGAGCTCCCCGGATCGATAGTGGGAGCCCGTTAATTCGCAGGGCTTTTTCAGTGTCTGGCAGCGACAAGAAAATGCCCGCCCATTTCCATGCAAATGTTTTCGCACGGAAAGGGGTAAATAAACAAGGGCAATATCTTCGAAGGATTTATCGTCCTCGGACTATTGTCTTCCAGCCTCGTCGGGTGGCAATTTCAATCGGGTCTACATGGTTTAACTATGAGGTTGGGATACTGTGGAAAGGGGTGCCAAATATACTCTCAAAAAAAAAATAAACATTCAAAGCGTTCGCATTCACCATGAAGAAAAACGCAATAAATTTTGAAATTATTATTACACGTAATAAGAGATAACGAAATGACAAAATTAAATTAAATATGAATTTCGTTATACAATAATTAATCTTAAAACAGAAGATATTCCGAAAATGACCCGCAAAATCATATTCCATATCACCAGCTTTGTGAAATTTAAATGAAATTTTAGAGCCAATTTTAATTTGAAAAATTGGGCACCGAATTAGAAATTCCAAGCTAATAAAGTTAATTTAAAAATATAAGTTAAATGTGGATATCCCGGTAAAAGATCGTTGTTATCGTGTTACTTATTTTCAAACAAAAATTAGTGCATATTCTAGTATGTTATAGAACATTCTAGGTGCTTCAGTCCTAGGGGTATATAAAAGCGCGCGCACGATTAATTCAGTCAGTTTGAAGAAAAATTGATGAGCGACAAGTTCGAACTCTATACCTTTACGAGTATTTGTTAGGCCATAGTGCGCGAGCTGCGGCAGACAACATCAACACTGCATTTGGCACAGATACTACAAGTCACGCAACAGTGTCTCGTTGGTTCAAACGCTTCAGTACAGGAGACCGAAGCCTCGAAAGTCAGCCGCGCTCGGGACGACCACCAGCTTTCGACAATGATGATTTGCGCCGTGAACTGCAACAAAAGCCGGATGCAAGCACTCGTGAATTAGCGACAAAACTCCACTGCAGCCATCACGCTATAGAACATCACCTGGATATAGGAGAGTTTTATCCTGATGGACACCTCATGCCCTCACAGACGCCATTCGTGCTGCTCGGGTAGCCGTCTGCAAATCGCTACTACTTCGACCGCGCCGGAAGGAGTTTTTGGAGGATTTGGTCACAGGGGACGAGTCGTGGGTTCTCTACGAAAACAATACGCGCCGTGCCTTCTGGCTGCCACGAAAAGAAGATCCACCAACTCAACCAAAGCAATATCAAAACCGCGGCGAAAAAGTTCTATTGTGCTGCTTTTGGGATTCTCAGGGCATGCTGTTTTATGAATTATTACATAATGAAACAGTTAATGCTAACACATATGCGGCGCAGCTCGATAAACTATCCACAGCTATCAAAGAAAAAATACGAAGAAGAGCCAATGTCATTTTACTTCATGACAACGCTCGCCCGCACACTGCATCCACCACCCGCCAACTACTGCAGGGCTTAGGCTGGGAGACGGTACCTCATCCATCATATTCCCCAGACATTGCCCCTTCAGACTATCATTTATTCAGAGCCATGAAAAATGATTTGCGTGATAAACGCTTTAACACTTTGAATGAAGTTGAAACCTACGTAGCCACCTTCTTTAACTCACGGCCCGCTGAGTTCTGGACAACAGGCATCCAGTCCTTGCCTATACGTTGGCAAGAAGTCATAGATGCTCACGGCGAGTATTTGATTGACTAAATATATAGTAAAATAAAAATGTTAGAATTTAAAATGTAAAAACAAACTGTCTCATTTCTTTCGTGCCAACCCGATATATTTGAACTGAAATAGAGTTTTTTTTAAATATAAGTTCGCTTATTTTTCGTTTGATTGGCTGATTTTCTTGATGTGCCTTTAATTTGAACGAAAATCAGGTCAGATTACCTATAGTAAAGGTATTTGATTATTATTGATTTATATTTTATTGTACCAATCACTTGTTGCATAACTTCTGTTATTATTATGATATTCTGTTATAATAGACTTCTATTAAAATTTATTATTTTTTACTTCAGAGCTAAGAATTAGTAAATATTTGATTCGTGTTCTTTTTCATAAAGAGTGTATCTTTTACACTATTTTATAGCACTTTTTCTATGAGTATCTTATGGTAATTCTAGCTGTGGATGCAGTCTGATATATTATCGTAATCAGAAAAAGCTGTGCTATCTTTTTAGCTTCGCTCGAGAATATTAAATTGCCTCCTTTATCGCGTAAGATTTTTTTTCCTTTTCGTTATCAGTGCCGCGACCCACGGCAGTATGGCTCATTCAAATACCGAGGCGGGGGAGATGATGGAAATTAGCAATTCTGAGGAGTTTATTCGGCTGAAGGCAAACACATCTGAGCCAATAAAAGACACACTGCGACGAAATTTTGATTCATTGCTGATTTACAAGACGGCAGGCAGTGAAGTCTTATGAATTATTGAAATTGAGACCACTCCAGACTTGGGGTAAGAAGGGCTGCTCTTTTAGTTCCTTCTTTGCCCGTTCCGCCCGCCCCAGCTCCAATCTCGACTACAGGATGCCTGGAATGAATAATGAGTCATCCTGGAAAATTTTACTTTAGGGAAAATTGTATTCTCGCGCTCGCTGGTATACGCGAATTTCTCGCCCGGCTTTTATCTCACTGCGAACTGATAAAATATACAAGCAGCCAGAGAGCGCTACCGTCGTGGAGGTGAATAGGGTGGGGAAGGGAAGAAAACGAAATGAATATCTGCAACAGAAGTAAATTATCAGGAAAAGGCAATTTCACTAGAATCATACTACTACATCAAAGTTTTGTTTGGCTTAGTAGTGGGCAGGATAATTCCTAATGCAACAAAAGTATTGTTAAAAATGCCAAAAGGATTTTAGTAAGTACACTTTGTAATATCCTACATAGAGTTTAGTAATAACAAAGGCAACATGTTTTTAACAATGCTTTTTAATTCACTATCCTTTGTAATTTCTGGTATTTCTTTTTTTTCTGGAATGGTCGAGCTAAATTTTAATAAATTGTAATTGCAAGAGCAAAATTAAAAAATAAAAAAACTATATGACTTCAACAACAAAATTATATTAAATAAAATAAATATCTGATACTCAGTAAAATAGTAAATATTAGTTGCAAGTAAAAAAGCTATATACCGCAGCAACAATTCTGAATTGTTTAAATTTATTTCCGAAATCAGGGCTCAGTTATATGTACAAACTCATAGAGCACTTTGAATTCAATTGAATTAAATTTAACGGACCGAATAATCGCCCATCAGAATGTGTTATTCGTTGTCTGATTGAACATTTTATCACTAAATCTTCGAAATATTGATGTCGACGACTAGTGGTTTCAACAAGACGGCACTACGTGCCATACAGCGACCGAAACAATCGATTTATTAAAACGAAGATTTGTGCTCATATGTGGAGTGCAGGTAATTTTTCTACATACTCTCCTGCTTTCGTAATACAGTTGTCTTAGCGAATAGGTAGGCAACTTTTATATCCCGTCCTTGTTGAATGTAGTTGGTCGTGTCTGCAACCAATTACGCACATAGAATTCAATTATTGCTTAGGGGCAAAATCTTCTACAATTACAAGCCGTGAACTGGCCTTTTGCATGTGTGCGTAAGTAGTCCGGAAGTCCGGGAAAATTACATAGACACTTATGGCAAGTCGGTGAAACTCCTTCGGAAATCTGGGGGCACGGCAGTGCCCCCGCCAAGTCGAGCGCGAAGCAAACACTGCCGTACCATCCTTTACTGGAACCATTTCGCCTCATTTTCAGGCCCCTATTTGAGAACCTCTGGATAAGACCAGAACGCAGAAATTTTCGTCATCCAGTAAGCTATAATCACATACTTAAAATCCAAAATTTCAAGTCTGTAGGTCATTTAGTTCCGAAGTTAAGCGAAAGCAAAGTTTCGCATTTATGACACTCACTCACTCACTCACTCATAATCATCAAAATAGAACTAGTACTTCCCATAAACTCAGAGAGCTGAAATTTGGTACAGAGTTAGGGTTTAATGGTCACATAAAGGGAAAACTATAAAAACTAGGATAATCGAAGATCTGGAGTACCTGGTGACCCTGATTAGAAAACACAAGAGCCCAACCAAACTATTAGAGATCGACATACCGCCTTTACAAAAAATATTCAACTTGGTGGGCCGCTTCATTTGATGTCAAAAATCGAAGGTCTGAAGTATCTGATGAAGAACCCTCAGCTGGTCTCAGCTGTATTAGAGATATGGTAATGCCCCCTTCTACTATTGGTACATACAAAAATCGACTATCATTGCAAAAATCCAGCGTAGTGGGACACATCTTCTAATTTAATCTAGCAATACGAAAAACTGTTGCTACTGTAAAAGAATCAGAACCAGAAAAAAAGAAAAGAAAGATTTGTAATAATAAAAAAACTACTCCTAAAAAGAAAAAAACTGTGTCAAATAAGAAAATCTAATAAAATCAATCAATATGCCCACGTTTCTACAAAAAGAAGTGAAATCCCACCAAAAACATTCTGTAAAAAACTAGCCAAGTCTCGATGGAGCTGCTTGTTTATCTCTAAAAAGTAATGAAATCTAGACAAAGTCGTGCCAAATCTAAGGTTCCTTACTGCGATTTCTTTATTATTATAGTTAATGTTGTGTGACTTGGCCGTTGAACATTCTTTATACGTTAGTGGGTACAAGTCAATTTTGTTTACACGTAATGTTATATCTCTTGTAACTACCTATGTTTGTTAAGCGAGATAATAGCCCATACTGGTATTGGTAATTGGACGCTAGTGTCTCATTTTAGGCTGTTGTTGATTGTGCAACACATGCATTCAGCATTGACAATGCTGACTTCTGCTCTCTTCTTTTTGGAGCGTCAAATCGACCACCGATCTAACATAAAATAGACGTACAGACGGACTTCTATCAATGATTAGAAGTCAGTCTATACTGGAAATAATTGACTTGTACCCACTAACGTATAAAGAATGTTCAACGGCCAAGTCACACAACATTAACTATAATAATAAAGAAATCGCAGTAAGGAACCTTAGATTTGGCACGACTTTGTCTAGATTTCATTACTTTTTAGAGATAAACAAGCAGCTCCATCGAGACTTGGCTAGTTTTTTACAGAATGTTTTTGGTGGGATTCGTATTTATCCGAGTTATATTAGAAAAACGAATGTGTTATGAAATTCAACCTCAGAAATTTTTATTACCAATGGACTAAAAATGTGAATTAACTCCTAACGAAATTACAGTGATTTCTCGGTTTTCCGTAGCCGAGTCTTCCCCCAACTGTCAAACATCCTTGCTATTGGTCTGGACCTCACAGGTTTTGATGAGCTTAAATTATTATAATAATTAATTTATTATTTACCCACTTTCATAAATCGCACTACTTTCATACATTTTTTCGTCTGTTCTGAACTATCCCTAATATTTGTCTTGAGGAAATGGGGGAAGCCAAAACTTTACATTACAGGACATTATTACATAAAGCGTTATATTTCTAAGCGTTAAAAGTAACAAATATTTGTGAAAATCGACTGAGAAGCCAAAATCCACTTTCTGGAGCCATTATGTAGTTTGATTTTCCATAGTATGGTATTTCGCTACTCAATAATTCGGGCAACTCATCGATATCTTTTTAATAATGGTGTGTTTATCCTTACACAGTGCACACTGGACAACTCCATCCTTTGGGTCTTGGCTTGTTGTTTGGCTGGCTAAGACTTTAACAAATATTTTCTGTTCCAGGAGTTTTCCTATCGTCATGTCAACAACAACAACATCATCATCATCAACATCCTCTGAGGATGATGAAGTTTCGAATTGGATGCATCCATTAAGATTTTGGCAGCATCCACAGCGGAAGATTCTCAGCACCCGGTTCTCGGTTTTTGGGTTTGTTTTCATTGTAAGGAGGATGTCGGGCTACAGTAGCTGCTGCTGATTCGATCAAATCTGATGATGGGTTCAATTAATTTGATGAAATTAAATCCGGTGAGCCGACACAACGACAGCCAGCCACCGCATCCCGAGGGATCACATCTGCAGAACTTTGTTGGTCGTGTATCTGAACAGTTGACGTACAGATTCAGTGCCGCGAGGAAATCTACTGGTCTTCGACTGATAGAATTAAACAAGATTCTCTGGGATTTTCCATTACTCCGCTCTGGTTCTTCAGGTAGCATTTATTTGTGACCTGAGGATTTCTCCTTGATTGATGTGGGAGCAAAGCCCTGACGTAAATAATTTACTTTAAATTGAAATATGTTCGTTACAAATTAATTTGCAAATTAACCCTCAGACAATTATAAAGAAAAGAAATATAAAATTCTAGAATACAGTTGAAAAATTTTGTATTTAGTAAATAAAGCTTTTTGAATATCGTCAAATTGTCGCATTAAATAAGCTCTAATTAATTCTAGTTTATCCTTCATAAAACGATGAAATAAAGATAATTAATTATTTTTTATTATATTATTTTTATATTTTCAAGGTAAAATTATTTCTTTAAATGTTATTTTATTGAAAACAAGTTTAAAAAACAATGTTTGGAAAAAATATGAGTTTTATACCTCTGTATTTCATCTCCTTTAATGTGATGGATACAATAAGGATCTTTTTAATCTAAAAAACTAAAATGTTGTCAAGCAAATGTAGACATTTAAAACAATATTAAAATATTCACTCGGTTATGCACTTTTCCAATTCAATCAGAAGTGGGATTCACAAAATTCCGATTGGCGCTAGACTGCTTTTTAACAAAATCTTCGTTCAGTTCGATACACAAAATCTTAAATAGATTTGTCAAATAAAAGAAATTCACAGTATTCCAAAATGAATAAGTTTGTGTTTCTGTGCAACAATGGAAAAAAGTAAGTTTCGAGATTTGGTAGTGGTAGTGTATATTAATCTGTTTGAGAAATAACATCAAAAAGAATATACATTTCCCAAGCATGTAGTTGAGTAAACAATTCAATTAATTGCTCTTATCCCAACTTACCTGAAGCTGTCGCAATTTTATCTGAAACAAAATGAAATGCTACTGAAAACACAAGTACCTGAGCATTACAAGAAGCCGCAATTAATTTCCTGTAAGCACTGAATATTTTTCCTTTCAGTAAAATGTTGACAAAAGCTACCATAAAATTCTTTATGGGGTTATAAACCTTTCACTCCCGGTGCTGTTTGAAACGTAAAACGGACAGCAAAATCCTTTGTTTCCGCCATAATTCCCCCAAACCGGGCAGTCGTATTATTCTCAGATTCGTGTCATTAGCTCTCCATTAAAAGCGAATAAATCTGTATTTCTGTTGGGCGCTTAATAAACGAACTCCCGCCACCACCGCCCGTGTCGTGTCACACAATGTAGAGGGAGGCAGAAGGTATGCGGCTGATTGTGAGGTCACTTTTTGCCGGATATGGCCGCAATGTTTCACCAACTTCATCCCTTAATAGCTGGATCTCTGTAAAATCTTCGAGAACATCTGGTAGGACCGCTGTACACGCAATTAGAGCCCTAATTAACCCTTCAATGAGCAACCCTCCGCATCATTTTGCAGCAATGGGAATGCCACAAGGAGGCTAATCTTTGAAGATTTCGCCCCGCTCTTGGTAATGTGTGTGTGTGATACTCGCCCCGTGGATGGCTTTTATGGTTGATGTTAGCTGAGGCCCTCAGTAACCTCTAATTGATGCTCTTATGGCTGTTTGCGACGACGACGTCTAAATGGCTAAAGTTGTATCAGCCGATTTTAAATTTTATCAACTCCTTTAATGGTAGAGGACCTTAAGGATGGTTTAAACTTTTTCAATAATCTTATCTTCATTAAGTTAGAAATAGCACACTTGTGTTGTAGCGTTAAAGTCACATAATTGGAAGAAGAGGACGGCTAATAGAATGGAATAAACTAGGTATAGCATACCGAATCGCCATTGTCAAACAGCGAATGGTGCAAATTCTATAAATTTCGTTGTCTTTACATTCAGGAGCTCTTACCCCGTCAACAACGATCGTAATCAAGTGGGATTGGGAAAAAAGAGAAGCCAATCTCGGTTCGATTGACTATAATCCAAATTGAATCCCAGAGCCGTAGTCGGTACATTACATTTCCCTGAGCCCACCTGGAGTTGTTAAGCTTGTCGCTCCCGTTTGGTGACGTTGGTGCCAGGAGTAACTTATGCAGACCCACTCCTCAGTAGCCTCTGTCTGCCCGGAAATGTTAAAATTAGAAGCGAATTCACTGCCTGGGCATGCACATGCAATCTAACGAGATTTTCGGTTAGATGCAACCTCCCGTCGCGTCGTCCCGAATTGCTGACTATTAATTTCCCTAAAACCCATTTCTGGGTTCCGGCTAAAGAGGACTGGACTGGACAAGGGAGCTGCTTTAATGAACAATTGCACGAGACTCCTTTCTATTGGTCAGAGGTCTCATAATAAGTGGCCCGTAATGTCTGACTGCATTTTTGGTATTGTTACGACTTAACCAAATTTACTGGACTCTTCCAGGCGCGCCCGGTCTAGTTCTCGGCGGACGGTATGAAGTTGCTGGGAAACGAAGGACCCGCACCATGGGCCAAAATAGGTCCTACCATAGTTTTAATGAGTTATGAACCTCCAAGATGGAAGGTATTACATGGTCATGCGAGCGAGTATTACGTGCACTTTAAATACATAATATGTTCAGCACGGCACCCGGACCGGGTCGGGAAACTGCCTGAAATATTCCCTGGGAAGGGTAATGAAAGGGTCATCAGCGCTCCTTCGCCTCACCTCCGAAAGGGCGACTAATCTTGTCGGAGGTCCTGCGAAAGTTCGCCGGCAAGTCAATTAGTTGGAAGGATTTCCTCTTATATAGTGTAATTATAAAATCACAGCAACGGTCTCGGCTTTTGGGGTTTTGTGGGCCGATGTACCCATGGTCTGTCCATTGTTGGTGCACTCAGATTGCCTTAATTTAAACTTTGAACGCTCATTCAACGTGTCAAGGACTCTCGTGAAAGTGGTGTGCTAGTGTGGACGTTGCTTTATTACTTGCTGCCCCCGTCTGAAGGCGATGCTCTTGAATATTTCATATGGCCGGGGAGAGGATTATTTTTTAAAGAGGACCTTTTGTGTCGGCTGAATGGCCTATTTAATTAAACCCTCACTGAGTAACCGTGGAGGAATTTAGTTAGCAGCAAGTGTTTCAGATTAAGTGGATCTCTGTTTACTCACGTCATTTACTTTATTAAAGGGATATGTGAGATAAATTGGGCTTTTAAACAGATTATATCCTAAAAATCATGTAACTAAAGTGCCAGCTGTTCATTAAATATCCCCGCTTGATTCAATATAATTTTTGGTAAATTTTGATGTTTAAGGTTTAATCTATTCTATTCTATTCAACCTTTACATAGTAATGGACTTTTGTGACATATATGGGTGGCGTTGATTCCACCAACTTTCAAAGTCTGTAGTTTCGATTTGACGCAATGCAATACTTAAACAAATTTGAGAGTATTTAACAAGACAAGTATTTGAAATACATATTTATTATTATTATATTATATATTATTCAAAAGATCTTCAACACAAGAAATAAAGGAATACTGAATGTTTAACCAATCTTTATGCCATCAAGAAATCAATGCTTAAAACGCCTAAAGCTTTATTTTCGTATGTAGTCATTTTATTTATAATCCCACTTCTGCAACAATTATAAAACTATTCGTTAATTTATGACGGAACCTTAAAAAATCTAAAAATAGACCTGCATTCATATTATCTATGATAAATTGAATCCAGAACGACGTAAAATTTTAAATTTTAAAAAGAATTAAATTCACTGGCAATACGAAATTGCTTTTTAAATTGATTTGTGATTTTCCGTAAAAAATGGGATTTAACCCAATTAAATAAAAGTTTATTTGTTTATGAATAAAATGGGAATTGTTATTTTCGGTGGATTCGAATTTTAAATGCTTCCAGAATATCAGATATCCAAAAGATTATGCATCCAGAGAGACTTTCGCAACCAATTGACTTTAATAAAAAGTTATTTTATTGCAGGCCTTTGACTTCTCTTTCATCAAAAAATTCCCTCAGAGTCCTACTCGAATAACCTCAATTATTTAAAAAAGCGTCTCTGAGGTTACCAGAATTCGAATAACCTTTTTAAGGGTGTAATATCCAGTGTCATGCATTAATGAATATTTGTCCGAGCATCGGCATGCCAAAAAAAAAAGAGATACTACCTTGAAACAGCCCGAATCCTCTGTGAGTAGCCCCCAAAAAATAGGCCGAAGCCACTCGTAATGAAAACCAATTCAGATGTGGGATGGTTCCTCGGGAAACCAGGAATTGGTTTACTCCAGGGATATTCACATTCAGTTCCCTTTCGTCTCCCATCTGCTATGATGGAGCCTTTCGGTGGCGTAACCAAATTGGCCACGTTCGGAAAGCAATGCAAAGGAAAATACGCAACACAATTCAACAATACACGAATTTCGTACCAGGTGAACCGAAACACAAATCTGTAAAGCCTCAGCAAATGCCGTTTAATCTACTCATCTACTTTCGGGTTTAGAGGCGAGATTTTTGCAGAAAGTTGTGCAACTTAGTGTTTCACCTCCGATGTAAGAAGATATGACGTAAAATCGATATTCTAGGAATTGATGGTGGGATTTTTTGATAGAACTAAATATACATATACGGCTTTTTTTCTATGTAGTGTAGGTATTCTATTCGTTAATTATAGGATATATGGATTTAGGTAAAATTATCGATATTATAAAAAAAAAACTTATAGATATATATCTAGCATAGAAAGGATAAGCAAAGTGTAGTTTGACTCTGCGACGACTACTTAGCTTGGCAAGATCAGCCGATCTTAATCGAAAGTAATAATCTTTTTTTAATTTAGAAAAAAGTTATATTTATATTAAATAGGGTGATTACTTTGTTACCACCTTGTACTTTGTGCAACTCACTAAGGTATAGACAAAACAAAGCTGGCCCAAAATTAGAACTTTGTGGTACTCCAGTGACAACTGCATTACTTATAGTTTTAGTAGTGATTTTTTAGTGCAATCTTAACAATTTAAAAATATTGATATACCAGTGCTCTATACCTTGACAATTCAGTGGTAGTGTATTTGAAATGTACTACCACTAAACCATTTAATGATAGTGCACTACGCATAACTTTGAAGATTTTAATTTATCACTCCTTGAAATCTCTTGGGAATCAGTGTCATCATTGCAGTCTTGAACAATAAGGTTGTATACCACCAGCTCGTTGATTAAAACGCTCTATTTCTCGGGAGTTGCCGCCATAACTCATCTAAATAAAATTCTGGCAATATGTAAGGAGAACAAACGTCTTTGATCCCGGCGACACTTGCCCCCGCCATTCTGGCAACGAAAGAGTTGCATTTTTTCTTAGGGCTATTTCTCATCTCGTTGACAGGACTCAAGGCGATTTTAAGCTGTACTTGTTTCCTCGCAAATGACCAGTCTAAACCTTCCTTCCCTTCTCGTAGCATGCAACTGTTTGCATTCTGGATTCTCTAGGAATGGGGATAAAATTGATTTAATTTTTTATGAGTGCATCGCCACAGCTGCATAACGCCTTCGTCCCTCGCTAGCTGACGCTAAGAATATTTTGTCTAACTTCGTCTGCATCTTAAGGAGTGGGCGGGACAGGGTGAGATTCTGGGAACAAGTGAAGAAGACGTTAACCTCTCCCGGTTTGCACTTGTCTCGTTGATATTTCAACAAAGTACTGGCGTTGCCCGAAGCCATAAGTGAATATGAAGGAGCGTACAAGTTTCTTGGTGAGAAGGACAGGACCAGGACAGTAATGCAGCTCCATGCTCCTGAAGGAGGTTCTCTTCGCCAGTTTCAACCACCCCCGCCCCGCCCAGCCTCGTTTTCTCTGACAATGTCTTTGCAGGTTAAGGGAAATTCTTGTCTTGAGCTGTTTGTTTTTGCCGCTCTCCTTGCCCCCAATCCCCCGCTTCTTATTTATTTATGTTTTTCTGTTAAAAATTGTGTTGAATGCAAATTTCGTAATTTGCATGCAGAGCGATGGGTTGTGTTGCATGTGCACCGGGATGCAACTCGACGAAATATTGCGAGAGCGTAGCTACATACATGAGGGCAAGGATAGACTGATTGGATTTGGAAGTCAGGACTAGAAGATAGCTTGTTGGGATCAGTGCTGTCAATGCACCACATTCCCGAAGTTCTCCTGACTCCTCCTGGGGCTCATAAAGCTCCCCCTTTAAATGTGACCAGCAACTAAGTTACTTTCGATTCCTTCTCAAAATGCTTTCTCGTTACTTTTGCATCTAGATGAATTTTTTAAAACGAAATTTATAGCTGCACCCGGAGGCGGTGAAATGGATTTTTGTTGCATCGAACCTTTGCCAAGCTGAATGGAGTGGATGGTTTCGCCTCAAGATCTTATGTGATTTTAAAGAGACTCTCGTCAATAAATAATGGCGATGGGTTTGGTTTTGATATTCAACATCGACCGAGGTAAGTAGCGATGAAATATTTAAAAAAAAATAGGGCACTGCTCAAATTTGGTTTCTGGGTTTTTCTTTCAGATTGGCAAAACTCCTCGAGGTGTTTGTTTTCTTTTTATGGTGCCTTCTCTCTGTTTCAAATCGTGATCTCCCTTATAAGGTACTTTACATTTAAACCAATTTCTGAGCCACCCTAAAATGCCACAGACAATTCTATATACAGGATGTTTCACATAGCTTATGCCAAAATGAGTGGGGTGAAAGACCCCACCTAGGTAAACAAAAAATTGTATGTCAAGGGGGGCGGCCTCTCAACCGTTTAGAAGTTACAGGGTGATTCATAAATTCGGAATTTTCATAGTATGCACATCATCAGTTTATTTTTATCTTTTGATCTTCTCAATGCAGCGACATGAAACTCACACCAAAACACTACTATTGCAATGTCCTTTACAAAAATGTTAACTATGTTGATTTACCTCCTACCACTGTAGCTACAGTCACTTGCAAAACTGGAAAAAAATGTTTAGCAATTTCCTAAAATTCAGGTTTTCCCAAAATTTTCTCCAAAATCTATTTAATTAATATTTTATTTTTATAAAATTCTCCATCTTATTACCTTTCCAAAGGGGCACAACATGTAGAGGAAGAAAAAGTGCTGTGCTGCAGCTTCAATCGTTTTACGAATTCAATTAAATTCTGTTTCGTATTTAATAATTTGTAGAAAAAGTAAAAGAACAAAATTTGAATTTGACTTTAGACGTTAAAATATTACGAACAGTTATATAATATATAATTCAAATATAAGTAAGAAATTTGTTTCTTAAGAAGAAGTTCAAGAAGAAGAAAACCAAAATAAATAAAAATAAAAAATTAAATTATTTTAACTCACTCTCTTATAACAATCTACTACTTTTTTATTAGTTTGCATTATAATAACACTTTTGAATATCTTAACTGTAGTTTTTTTTTTTTTTGGTGGAAACTTTAAGTTTGAAGTCTGTAAAAATATATTATTATTCCTAATATTAGTAAGCTTCAATAGTCGAGATGTCCGGTAAGATCGATTTTCTCGGAGCTGCACAACAAACACTGATTCTTCCGAGATTTCTGAAGGGCTATAATTTAAAATCTCACGGGACGACAGACTCCTTAAGACGTTTACGAGGGTAATAATTGCTTGGTCCGCAATAACCGAACCAATTCGAACGTTATCTGCTCCAACTGATGGGTTCCTAAAGTACCTAATCCTCGGCTGTCTGAGGACAATAAAGGTTTGCGAATTTCGCCGTTATTAAGACGGGTAATTGATAGCCGAATTTTCCCTCTTACCCGGATGATAACGGCCTGGATAATGGCGCTCTTTATGTTCCTTTCAATCCCGCCATTTTGTTTAGGGTACACCTCTACTCAGGTAGGTAGATTTCCCCGGCTAAGCTAAACTAAACCCTCGCCCTAAAGGTTTACGAACGACCCCCCCAGTAAACCCAGATCGCGCGGTTCCGGACATTAAAGTGACAGTAAACGCGCGGATGCGGAACTGCGATTGTAAAAACCCTCGGCCCGATTGAATGGCACACGGCATGGCACTTTCACACAACGTGCCTGCAAACTGCCGGGATAGGTAGTACCTACCCGTCTTTGGCGACATAACAAAACATCTCCGGGTAATTTCAGAAAGATTCATCCGAGCCCCAATACCTTCCCATAAAAATGTTAATGTGCCACAAAGGAATCAGAATCCAGCGGAGGCGACAGGCGTCAGCGGCGGCTTTTTACTTATCTTTTGCGGTATGAATGCCGTCGATGGTGCCCCACTGGGACCACCACTCGATTCGATTTACCTTTACCTCCTGATTTGGACGGGCCCCAAAAAATTTATTCGTCTTTCAGAAAAACGTGGAAAATTTATTCATGAGTTCCTGTTTGTTCACGTTTTTGTGAGTTAGCTTTTAGTTTTTTCCCTTTTTTTTTTCTATGCGCCACCCCCGCGTGTGTTGAGCGGCCCTTTGAATTAGGGCCGCCGCATAATAGCGCTTTTGTCGAAGAGCTACGATGTGCGGTATTGTGGCAGAGGCTTTAGGCCGTAAGGATATTCAAAGGAAATAGCCGCAGTCGGCCCCTAATTGATCGCACGGTTTTACTATGTCCCAGACAGGGGACAGGTGATGTTTTATGTCCTTTCTTGCTAAAAGCCATTTTGACCGGCTGCAGGTGCTGTAAATAAATAACTCCATGTCCATGTCCACCCACACGTACGAATATGTGGTTTTTCCTTAAGAGCGAGTTCGGCGTTCTGGCGATATTCAAATTCATCGATAAGCTGTTTTCGCACCACAGCAAGCGCCAACATAAAAATTGAGATATACAGGGTGTCCCAGAACTCAACGTCAAGCCGAAATCGAGCATTAGGCCAAGTCGTAACAGTTATCAGAAAAATATGAAAAAAAATCTTGGTCATGTACTTTTCAAATTATAAGGATTCAAAAATAAACTGACACCCTGTGATGATCTTTCAAGTCCTGTGACTGCAAATATTAACTTTTCGTCATTTTTTTTTCTACCGTATAACTATGAATAACCCTTCTGTCAAACACAGTTAAAAGTTAGAATATAACTGCCTCAGTTTCAAATAAAAAGTTAGATTTTTACCCAACATTGAATTCAAAATAATTACATCACCCAACTTTAACTTTAACCGACTGTAATTATTTTGCATTCAATGTTGGGCAAAAATCTAACTTTTTATTTGAAACTGAGGCAGTTATATTCTAACTTTTAACTGTGTTTGACAGAAGGGTTATTCATAGTTATACGGTAGAAAAAAAAATGACGAAAAGTTAATATTTGCAGTCACAGGACTTGAAAGATCATCACAGGGTGTCAGTTTATTTTTGAATCCTTATAATTTGAAAAGTACATGACCAAGATTTTTTTTCATATTTTTCTGATAACTGTTACGACTTGGCCTAATGCTCGATTTCGGCTTGACGTTGAGTTCTGGGACACCCTGTATAAAAAATCCGAAAATGTTGGGGCCAAAAAAGATCTTAAGGCGGTTTTATCGCTACCAAATAAAAGCTTTTAAGATAGGTATACAAAAGTAGAAGAAAGTCCTTGTGGCCGTAGTTTTTTTATGTATTTTACACCCAACACTCAAAAAAGTGATTATTCTAGATTCAAAAATGTTCTGTACTAGAGAGCTTTTCGGTAAACACTTTCTCAACGAGACAACTAATACCAAAGTAAGGTTATACATACCTACATCGATGCATCAGAAACATCGACATTGAGCAATATACCAACCAAAGAATATCGATATATCAACAAGAAGGGACACTTTAATACACCCTCTCAAAATTCCAACCCATATGCAAGCTCTCGAAAATACACCCAGCAAAATTTCCCATTCGATAAAGCAGCTCAGGACTACTACCTCTGTAAATACCTATAAGAAATATAAGAGAGAGAAATAGTCACCAAAAAGTTCTCACAGACAGCTTTTACAGCGTAAATTATAAACTGAAGCTTTTTTTATGAACGCTTTTTTAAAGGCGCCCTGGTTTGATGCATTGGTATTAGTCTCTAAATTTTACCACCCCTCACAATGTTAAGTTATAGGGAAATGCCGAATAGGAGAAGGGAGAAGAGGCAGGCAGCACACACCAAGCATGAATATGGACGAGATTGTTTACATTTGTTCATTGTGCATGTTTAAGGGCGCCCTGGTTTTAAATTATTGTGTTAAAAGTTCTTAAGGATAAGCTTATCTCTTATATCTTCAGTTTTCTTTTTTATTTCTCTAGCTGAAAGTCTTCTATGAGTCTTCTGAGCTCTAGATAATATTTTTTCTATCTTCTATGTGATTTTACGTAGGCGATGGCAATTTGTTCTTGTGCTCTCTTCAATTGGGATATTCTCCTTCATATTTTTTACTAATTTTACACCAAAGGTTGTGAAAAATGTTGCCCTAGTTGAAGAAGAGTACAAATACTTACCTTTTTGTTGCAGAAATATCGGCTTTTCTTCCTATTCTTAAAAATAACCACTTTAGTTTATATTTAATAAAAAATGCGAATAAAATTTAGTAAAAAAATACAACCATTGCAAAACAGATCCTGGTGGTTTATAAGTGTTTCCAAACTTAATTTGATGTTACCTTGTTAAAAATCTCGCCAGAATTGAAACTTTACCCAGAAAAGACCTGGCTTTATAGGAACAAAAAGCTTAGCAAAACCAACTAAAACAGACATACGATCGCAAAGACGTTGTTCTTCTACGAAACTTTAACTAAAGTTATCCATTCATTACAATGCCTGAATACTACTACTATGTCAATAGTGCTGTTACATTTTTTAATTAGTTTGGCTGCTTTCTAAAATGTTAAAAGAAGCATTTTAATGCAGTCAGAAAATTTGAAAGGCTGACTTCAGCGAAGAATTCTTGAAAACACCCTGTTTAATTCTAGTGCATACGTCACCGGTCACCAGCCGCGAGGGAGAAATTTCAGCAGCATTAAGAAGTAATCATGTCAGAAGGAATTAAAGTAAAAATTACAGCTTCCTGCCTTCTCATACCTGTCTTGTTTCCCTCTCTGCTCATTGCCGACATACATCCTGTAATCCACCAGCGAAGCAATTGGCATTAATAAAACAAGCCCAATCCACACGAAAAAGCCAACAGCCGTACAAACGTCATTTTAATTTGCAACATGTTATATATCGCAAGTTTTCCATTATCCTGCCCTGCTAGACGGTGTGGTGTGCTGTTTCTAAGACGATCTGGACTGAAAAACCGAACCAGCCCCGTTCCCGCAGGATTGCGACCGCACCACCATACAGTTCCCATTCATGCAGGAGCAAGTGCCGACGACGGAGGAATCCAACAGGCGCGCACCATATAAAGGACAGGACAATTTATTTCCTCCAGCTATTTCTTGCCTCCGTGTACTAGCCCGTAAGAAAAAATTCTACCGCGGGGTTTGGGGGGGAGGACGTTCTGCAGGGCAAGGACTTCCTTCCTTCCGGTCGGGCAGGGCTAGGGCACTAAATTGCCAAGTAATGTTGGGAAAAGGAATTAGACTCGCCTGTATCCTGTCGTGTATTACATACAGTAGTCATATCATTCGTTTCCAACGGCAGAGTAATTCGGGAGCGTATTGATGGGGAATGGCGGCGGGCAACTTAATTGCTGCCTCATGTATGGATTTAATTTTGAGTGTCTTCCCGACAAAATCCTTTAAATTTAGGGACCAAAGCCATTCGAGGGCGAACATTACGCATTTGTCTCCCGCATCCCTGCCCTACCCGAAATGGCTTCTGATGGATATGAGATATTTTCGGCTCACGCAGGAGGGTTTTAATGGGGAAAACATTCCTATCAAATTGCGATTACAGCAAATCTGGCCGTGATGAGATGAGATTACATATGACGACTGAATGTTGAATTTAATTGCCTTTCGCAGTCTCGTACTAATGACGAAAATCATTCAGGCGTGCTGATGAGAAACTCGTTGTCTAGAAACTGAGTTGTAAGGAAAAAGGGTGCCTTTTCGGTATAGAATTTGATATTGAAATTTCATATTTCGTTGTCATGCTTTTTCAAAATAGGAAAATATAAATTATTTTTAAAAGGTTTGAAATTTTAGAAAGAGGGGAAAAAATAAAAAATTCATCACAACTTTATTATATACGATAATTCCCTAATGGTATATATATAAAATAGAAAATTTATTTGTGTTTGATAGTCCGTCATAGTGAATTCATAACAATGTATTATTTTAAAAACAGCGTCTCTGTCAACTCTAGAGTATCTGCTAATGTACGTGAACATTCTATAAAGTTTACACTTTTTGGTCCGCCATATTGGATCTACAATCTTAAATTTTCCAATATCGATAGCAGATTCAAAATCAGCGACCCCGAAACCAAA
The DNA here is from genome assembly GCA_949715965.1 of Dysmachus trigonus. Taxonomy (NCBI): domain Eukaryota; kingdom Metazoa; phylum Arthropoda; class Insecta; order Diptera; family Asilidae; genus Dysmachus; species Dysmachus trigonus. The sequence continues at coordinate 3,475,529 of OX454323.1, read as the reverse complement.
TACCCATTTTCGACAAAATGCTACCTTATGTCGATGGCGAAATAAAATTTAATTTACTTTACCGCCTAAACGCGACTAAAGAAGTTTCACTGTAAAAATGACAATCGCTGTCATAAATTGCGTAAAAATTGTAATATTTCTTTTTATGATGCCCTCTTAAGGAATTGTTAGTATTCGCCGCATAAATTTACTTAAAATTCATTAAGGATATCCCCCTGTTCTGGTACTAGATTACTAAACAAAGTACACAACGCGATTCGCTATTCATACCAGATAAATGTTTATGATATTTTCATAACAATTTCCAGTAAAACGCATAAAACTTTACGACACCCTTAACAGTGCTCTATAAAAGCATTTAGTTGAAATTCATCCCGCTGTTCGCACTAGAAGCTCCTTCCCAAATGTCCTCTGATTACTGCTGTTCATAAAAACCGCATAAAGTTAAAAAATGCAGCCTTTGCCATCCATCCATCCAAATTTTAGCATCCTTCAGAATTCATTTTGTCATTTGAGCCCAACTGCTCCGAGAGTTGTAATGATTCGAACGTTTATCAAAACAGCGGGTGGGTGGGAGTCTACAATAAAAAAATCAACAATAAAAAACGAAAAAAATCGGTGAAAACGCCTCCCTTCCGAGCCCTTGTAGCAGGTAATAAATACAATTCCGAGTTGTAAAATTTTTACGACAGCGAACAGGACGAGTGGACCACTTTGGGTCGACTGCGAACATCACCCTGCATTGGATGGTAGGGCGGCCGTAAATTTGCCATTCGATTATGTCGATGACGGATCATAAGCGATTTTTTTTAACTGGCCGCCGGAGATAACCACTTAAGCGGAGGGGCTGTCCTATTAACTCCTGCTCATCGACGGCGCCATAAAACTCTTTTTTGACGAATTGCTTCACTCCATAAGGATTAGCTTTGTGCTTAGCGATGAAATCGCATGGAATAGTCGATAAACTCCATTCAATGGAAATCTCTCGGGCGGAGGAGCTAGACTAAGTCCTTGTAGAAGTCCTCGGCGGCATACAATCGTTTCAGGAAAGCACTATAAAAAGTACTTCGACGATTTCCAGCTGCTTGATTAAGGATCCTCGATGATTTTGTAGTAAATACAACAATAAGCGTTGATTGCTAAGTGACTATTAAAAGACAGAAAAGTGTAAGTTTTTAGTTTTTTTTCTGTCTTTTGAAGGAAATTGCAACAATCAATTTTTTCTTGTTTTGTAAAATTTTTTAAAACTACTCTAATTTTGCGTAATGAAACTACGGTGTCCCTCATTTTATTAATAATTTTTATTTCAAGGTGATTCACCGAGAAAAAATGTATACGATTTGTTTATGTATGTATTTTTTAAATCCGAGATATTTTTTTGATTTACACATATACTAATACAGGTTGTAGGGAATTTATTTCCTCATTCATGCAAATTTGCTCATATACAAATAATTTTGACCACCATAGTATTTTATAGTATTTAAACAAATAAACAGCCGATGGTTCCCCCTTTATATTATTCATAGCAAGATTAAATATGCTTTATGTTCAAAGTTTCATTTATCGGGAATATAACACAAAAAGCAATAGAAAGTCTTTTTGTTCTAAAAGGATTTTTATTTTTTTACCAGGTTATTAAGAAAATAGTCAAATTGCTTTACAAAATTAAAAAGAAAAGGCGTTTGTTTCGATAAGCTAAATTTAAAGATGAATTTTCACAGAGAAGGGATTTCTTTATTTCTCTGTGTTTTGAAAGATTCAGAAAGAACTTTATGCCCAAAAGTACCAAATTAACCCATTAATGCCTGAATAACAAAAAATGTTATGGTAACTTCGATTGCCTAAAGGCCGCTTCACACGAGGCTATTTTGCCTGCTGGATTGTCTGCTGGGACCTCTGCTGACAACTGAACTGGCTGCGGAGATGGAAAATGACGTCACTGCGGGCTGTGTTGCGTGGACGCATGCTGGATTTTGCTGATAGGACATGTGCTATTTTCAATGGTTGTTTCTCTGTTGGATTTGAGTGAGGATCAGAAAACATTATTTTATCACTTGGGTGACATGCACATAAAGCGTCAGACAATGTTTAGTGAAGATTGAAATGAATAAAGAAGATACAAATCCAAAATATGAAAAATGGACCAAATTGAAGTGTTAATTGACGCATTTAAATGCTTGTTCAAACGTTTTTGTTTTCGCCATTTTTCACAAATTAATAAAAAAAACAATAATAGCAGTTCGTCTACAATTGATAACTTCTGCAATAATATTAGTAGTCAGTCATTTTTCTCGGCATCTGAACTGTCACTGCGCACTTAACCCCACCATCTAGCTTAAAATCCAGCTTTGGAGCACGCATCGTGTGAAGGCAACAAATAAAAAAGCCAGCACAACATCTAGCGCCACAGAACGCTTGAAACCCAGCAGCTGAATCAAGCAGATAATCCAGCAAGCAAAATAGCGTCGTGTGAAGGGGCCTTAACTTTTATCGAAGTATTTAGTGGGGAAAAAGCAAATTTTTACTGCAATAGAGTGCATAAAACGTGTTATTAGTACTTAAACTTCAAAGATATGCAGGAATTTTTTTTGTGAAAAATATTAGGCTGCATAAAAATTGCAACATTGTAAATAATCTTCTACGCATATTTACGTTACTTTAGATCACTTTTTTATCTCCCTATGTTCGACTATTCCCAAAAATTTATATTGCACTAGTTTTGAGGGTCACTGATTACGAATTTGCTATCAGATTTTCGTAATTCAAAATGGCGGATCCAAGATGGCGGACAATTTTTTGCAAAATTTTCAAGTTCTTCGAAAAAAAAGTGGGTATCCGGAGTTTTTTTGGGTCACTGATTACTGATTAAATACCTGCATATTTTTGAAGTTTACGTCCTAATAACACGTTTTATCACTTCATTGCAGTAAAAAGTTGCTTTTTCCCCACTAAATCAGTCGTTTTTCGAAAAAAATGACGTGAAAAATATTGCAAAAAAACAACAATGATATATTTTTTTTTTCACTTATTTTTTTGTTGGATCGTGTCGGGCGACTCAAAATACGTCTAGAAAAGTTGGTTTCGATGAGAATTGACTACCCCTTCGATAATAGTTAGGCCCTCGAAGTTACCATAACATTTTTTGTTATTCAGGCATTAACTTCGCTTTAGTTTTTTTATATTTATTGTGCTTTAAAATCGCAATCATTCTCAAAGATATGTACCAGATAAGCCACCAGAAATAATTCGTATTGCTTTCAATAAAAACTTGTAAATGAGTAGTTAAAATACAAAAATGTTCGATCTCAACGGAATTAGACAGACATTTTTCTAGGACACTAGGAAACACTGATAATAATGTTCTAATAAATGAGTTTTGTTTTTAAAGGTTTCGTCATTATTTTAAAGGCCTAAAGGAAATTGAATATTTTTTTTTGTATTTAAAAATCTATTCGAACTAATTGCCTATACTCTTCAAGTGTTAATGTATTATTTTCCATATTTGTTCATACTTGATTTCAATCATTTTATAGGACGATCGGATTACTATCTTAAGACCAAGTCAAGTTATATTTTTAAACATTTGATGTATGCTTAAAGTTATTTCTGCTATAATGGGATTTTCATTTTATCCAACATGCATTCTTTATAACTTTATGTTAGCTTTTATAGGTTCAAACTGATCCAAACAGATTAAATTCTTGAAAATTGTATACTCCTTGCCTACCATTGCAAATTGAGCTATTCTAACCTTAAGCTGTACTTTATAATTATTTTATACATAATGACTAAGAACGAAACACCTATTTTATCATGTTTACTAACATAATTGTTATACCACCAAAGTGAAGCACTTTTAAAGGTTTTTCTTTAGATTTCACCAAACCAAAACATTGCTTAAAATTGAAAATATCTTCACCGCAATAGTAGAAATCATTTCGAATTTCGTACAAAGGCAACAAATTCCCTTCATTCCAAACCAAAAATTTTTCCCTCAGGACATTTCTTCTTCTGTCTGTCTCATCTAATTTCACTGGGGAACTTAATTAAAACTTTTGAAAATTCATAAATTTCCACAAAACTGCTCCCAAAACAACACGGGACCCCACTGTTCGACCGCACTAAAAGTGACTGAAAGCAAATCGTCCTGAAATCAAGAGATTAACAAACCTCAAAAGGGTTTAACAACCTCCTGCATAGTTTGTTGACTCAAATATTGAGCCCCATAAACGGGGACAATAAAGAGCTGTATGGTCTCGGGTCCCCGGAGTGCTGAATTAATCCAGCGGTTGGACCCGTCAATCTGACCACAAGAGCAAGCCCCCGATGGCAATTGGGCCATAAAACAGGAAGATATGTACAATTTCGGGAAGAGTTTGTCACTAGGAAACCTTGGACATTTCAATTAAACATTAAAATTCGTGCGTGCAGGACTCCCTTGGGCAAGCTATTCTGATGCCGCCGGAGCTGGGCTTGATTCCGGGGCTATTTTAACGAAATTAGAGAGTAATTCCAGACTCTAGAGCACATAATCTTTTCAAAAGATGCTCCATTGAATCACAACTTAGCCAATTTGGTCAGGACGGTATTTAAACTTTCCTTATCCGATGCGATTTTATGGATTTCTGGACATTTTTACATTAAGTGTTTTTAAACTTCGAGAATGTTTTATGAATGTGTTTTCATATACATTTCATTCAATTTCGAAATAATTTCAGCCAGAAATCTCTGATTTATTACCAGTTCTCTCCAGCATCCTCGAGGACGTGATTTTTATTTGAGATCAAACACAAAATTTGTGTACATTATTATTGATAATCTTTCCAATACTATTGAAAAAATTATTTTTATATGTCTACAGATGCATTCATCTTACACATGGGTTACTGAAACCGATCATTTGTCAATAGAGACTTATAACAGCCATCGTCGAAATTACTATAAATTATATCTACATTTTATTTGATAATGCTGGTTTGGATGCTGGTACGCCTCTAATAACACGCTCACACATTATCTTTGTACAGAAAAATGTGCAAAATTAAATTAGAAAGAAAAAAGTCTTTAAGATTTCCATCAGCAAGAACATATTTATGAGTATAAATCTATATTTTAAGGCCCCGATGCGTCTTCTCCATTGCTTGCGGAAAAAAAATATTGAAAACATTAAAAGAGGATAGCAAAGAGACTGCTTAGCGCTTGGGTATGCAATGCAAATTGGTGACAGGCCATAGGGGGATAAAGAGGAGTAAAGTTGATTTTGATATTTTGTAGATGTCACTGAGGTGCATCCAGTGCCGGCCTTAGGCTTTTGCGTTTAGTCGGGCAAACTTTTCCTCGGCGCCCCTTTTAAAGACAAATATAAAAATTATGGCTTAAAAAACAAAAAAACACGCTTTTATAAGTAGCGCAATAAAAAGTTAAACAATTATCGCAGGTTCAAAATGTCTTTTAACTTGTAGTGTCATCAAAAATTTAGCAGTGTGAACAGTTTCAAGGTTTGGGCTTTCTCCGAACATAGTTAAACTTCGATTTCTAATTTTGAATTACACAAAAAATGCACAGGGGACGGACAACATGGTCAAGTTAAATAATAGCTTTAAACATTTTTCCCCAAGTGGAAAAAAAAGTACGATTTTTTTGGTACGATGAACTGGCCATAAAGCATAATCCGAAAAACTTTTAGATAATTCTTCTATATTTTCACAAGTTCCGTCATCTACCGCATCTTGATTGTTGGGCTCGTCCTCATCTATGTTCAACTTATTTCCATCCGAAATTGGTTTAGGCGATTCAGATCTAACTTCATTTTGAATAGTTGGTTCTGATGCTTTTCTTTTTCTGTATTCATAACCAGAAGGTTTATGTTTCTTCGTAGAGGTCTCGTTTTCCATCGTTAAAATTAAATATTATCAGCCAGCATAGAAAACAAAGATAACAAATGTTGATAAGAAAACATTAATTTTTCTGCAATCCCAAATCTACAAAGTGTCAACTTTGTAACCACCACTCAAAACAAATTTCCACTTTGCGTAGGCTTCGAACGGAAAAATCGTAAATGTTACTCGGGTGTTAAAAAAGAAGGCCTTAGATCAAATAGTTAGGCATTCTTTATTTATAACCGACTTCAAAAGAAGGAGGAGGTTCTCAACTCGACTTTATTTTGTTCTTCTTTTTCTTTTTTTGTGTATGTTAGACGATATCTTCGCCGATTGTGAACCGATTTTAATAATTCTTTTTTTGTTAAATAGAATATTTCTCGAGGGTGGTCCCGTTTAAATTTGATGACAATATTCCTCTTCTAAAGGTGAAAACTTAGGGGATGAATCCCTTTCATTGAATTTCAACCACTTTCCGTCAGCTAAAAATTGAAAAATAAAACAAAATTTACAAAAAAATAAAAAACAACTTCAAAACTTTGCCTGTATGTACAAATTTAAACTAAAAAGTTAAAAGTAATATTTTTTATTACTTTAAAGAAAAGAGCATTCAAGCAAAATATACAAAACTATTAATACTCGTACTTAAATATTTACAATATCTAATCAGTTACTTTTTGAAGTCGGTGCCAGCCAAGGCAAGTTTATAAACCCAAATTCTCTAGGTTTAAAACTTGCCTTGCCTACACCAATTAAAAAACTGACTGATTAGTTATTGTAAATATTTAAATACCAATAATTTTGTATATTATCCTTGAATGCTCTTTTCTTTAAAGTAATAAAAAATAGTATTTTTAACTTTTTAGTTTAAATTTGTACATACAGGCAAAGTTTCGAAGTCGGTTTTTATTTTTTTTTTTAAATTTGTTTTTATACTCCCAACTTTGCATAATCTATTATTGAATTTCATATATAAACTGAAAACTACATTTAATACTGGATGTGACATTGGACAGAACAGGATAAAGAAAATTAAATTTGATGGGTGAATATACCTTCCGTAAAATTATCTTTGAAATACTTGTTAAATGTGCAATAATAAAAGCAAAAAGTCAAAAATTAGGAAGAATAAAGAATGTAAGTAGAAAATGTTGATTCATGTATTATAGAATCTTCAATGCTTCATCTGAGAATAAAATTTACTATATCCGAGTTATGTATCTCTGACAATCAGCAGCTTAAGGCTTCATGATTTTCGAAACGTATTTTGGATTTCCTGAAATAATCTCTATATGCATTTAAATATTGTATAGCATTCCAATTGCTTTTTCATTGCATTACGAATCTTTGCCAGGAAAACTTGGAATAATAATCAATTAAACTAGTAAATACTTCGAACGCAGTTTGATATTATCATGAAATCTGCAGTTTCAAAATAAACTATTGGAAAAATTGAAAAAATCAATTTCGTATTTACGTTTCATAAATTATGCATTTCAATAACATTTACAGGTAAATTAGAATAGCTTTAATACTAACATAAATGTATAATAATCAGGTTTGTATCTTGCTTTTCTCTCAAAAACTGAATGCATAAAAGGTACAACGTCCAAAAATGACCAAATGAGTTTTTAAAAATAATGATTTGCAAATATTATTTAAAAATTTTATGGAACTCTTAGGTAAGCCCAGAACACTAGCGACGTCCTCAGCTTAGGAGTGATAGCTGCAGTGTGCAAATATATACAATCTAAAGAGCCCATCACAAATTACTAAGAAAAAATTTATTCGAAAATACACAAAAAAATGAGAAACCGCTCTTACCAAAACTCCTTCTAATACATATAAACACAAGCTGCGAAGTTGAAAATGCACATGTAGTGATGTAGTCCGAAATTCGGCGCGAAATTACATTGCTTCTTATGGCAGAAATTTGAACGCAAATATCTTTAACATTTTGTTCTCGCCCCTATAATGGTTTTGGTACTGTAAGAACGGCATTCTTCCTCAGTTACAATTAGTAGAACATCACTTTTTCGTAAAAACGATAGTTCAGCAGATTAGCCCTGTGGAGCAGAATAAATGGGCTATACCGCCGTAAGAAGCAATCATCGGACCTAGACGGCTTGTATTTATAATATTGTTCGTATGGGTTTTGTTTTTTCGATACTTATACATAAAATTGCCACTTTCCTTGGGGGGAACACAAAAACACCTCGGGAAGTAAAAAAAAAAATGCTTCAAAACGCATGTTTGTCTCCCTTGCCTTCGTCTTACATATATTTTTACTCAATTTTGCAGTTTTACAAACTTATTCTTCTGAGAAATTTTAATATTTTCCTGATTCATTTGGCGCCCCAAATCGACCGGCGCCCTCGGGCGCCGCCCGAGCTTGCCCCCCCCTAAGGCCGGTACTGGGTGCATCCCAAAAACGGTGGAACTGAAAACTGAATATAACCTAAAAACAAAATTTTTTCTTTTTTCAACATTTTTTTTTTTAGCCATTTTGAATTTTGTTATAATCACCAAAATTTTGTTATAGCTTCTTAACATAGTTTTTTATAACATATATTTTTTCCAGACTTTTTTTCCACCGGCGTGACACCGAAAAACAATAAAATGTCGATTTTTATTGGTTTTTTGTAGGTTATGACTGTACGACAAAATCGCCAAAATTTGTTTGTGAGCTTCTGGTGTAATTTTTTACAATATATATATTTTTCCTGAGTCTTTTTTAAGTTATATCCAGTATTCAATTCCACTGATTTTTTTCTGTGATGCGCCTCATCTGTGACATCCTACAACATATCAAAATCCCATCCAAATCGGTCAACGCGTTCAAAAGATATTCATTTTTTTTCGAAATTTTTAAAATTAATTCTCATCCCTTGTGGGTTAAATTACACAGGTCAACATTTTATCTAGGCTTGTGCACGGGAATCGAAGATGGTATCCTAGGATTTTTGGGGTCGCTGATTACGATGAGTGGGTCGGTTAGGCTCCATCACGTCAAGTTTAAGGTCATTTGAAGGTCAAACGGTCAAAAAACCTTCCAAAAATCTGAAAAAATTCATGGATATGTTTTTGAGGTCGCTGAATCCGAATCCGGTGTTCATTTTTACTTTGCATTCATCCTCGAGGTCATTCAAGGTCATTTGAAGGGGTTTTGAGAAAAATGCTAAGTACTATCCGAAAAATCTGAAAAAATTCATACGTATGTTTTCGAGGACTCTGAATCTGAATCTGAGGTCAGTCGACCTCATTTCAAGGTCATTTGAAGGTCAAACGGTCAAAAACCTTACAAAAATCTGAAAAAATTCATGGACGTGTTTTTGATGTTGCTGCATCCGAATCCGGTGTTCATTTTTACTTTGCATGCATCCTCGAGGTCATTAAAGGTCATTTCAAGGCAGGTATTCTAGTTCTGTGGCACAATTGTGCATTTCGCAGATTGAGATTAGAAGGTTTTTTGACCGTTTGACCTTCAAATGTCCTTGATCTTGACGTGATGGAGCCTAACCGACCCGCTCATCGTAATCAGCGACCCCAAAAACCCTAGGATACCATCTTCGATTCCCGTGCACAAGCCTAGATAAAATGTTGACCTGTGTTATTAAGGGATGTAACTTGGTCAAATTGTTACTTGTGTTAGTCATGATGATAAAAAAATATAACGGCCATAATCGGCGCGGGGACACTTTACTCCTTCTTATCCCCCTATGGCTCTTTTACGTTTCTATTTGTTTTTTAATTAATTATTGCTAGAAAAATACCATTATAATGTTTACAAGTAGTTTGCGGTAGTTCAAAACAAAAAGGGAACCAGTCAAATTATTATAAACATCAGGTCGGCTTTATCGTAGTGCTGAAATTCGAATCAAGTGAATAGGAAGTTACTAAAGGAAAGGTTTAAAGACAAATTTATCAATTTGCACCCTTTTTTTATAGCTTTATGCAAAAAAACAAAATACTTTAAACAATGATATCATCCAAATTGTTAGTTCATATTCTTGGCAATTCAATAAGGTGAACGCATAAACAATTTTAAAACGATCGGTCAATTAGTTTTTGCGCCACCCGATATAATTCCACAATCCCTATGTTCCACTATTGAGTCGATAGCAACATGTGTTACCCTTAATTTTCATCGTAGCGAACTAACTTAGTTATCAGAAATGTTGGTAAGGTCTCATTTTTCTACTTATGAATTTAATATCTGTATTTACATAGTTATCTGTGCTAAACGTTTCATCTAAATTAAATGATAATAAGACCATTAATAGTGTGGCTACCAATTTTATTTATTTATAATATTTTCACATGGAATGATCTACCAGCGAAATAGACACATTTGTCATTCACATAACAATCAGACCGAAATGATAATTGTGTCAGCAGAATTTGCTCTTGATGGGATTTCGATAATTTTAGCATAGTTCATCAAAATTTGCCGCACAGAAAATCGATGCAAGGGACAAACGTGACTCAGAGACAAAGCATCATTCCCAGAAAAGCAAAATCCCAAGTCCTCCAGACTGAGGGTCAGTCAATGTCGAGGACAAGCGCAGGGCGGTCCAGACGACGAGAATTGGGTGGCTCCAGAATTCACTCACCTGCTCCGGCATAAAGTGTTCTTTTATTTGAAACATCAGAAGAAATATGAGCGAGCATTATGCTTACTCGTCTACCTTTCGAATGTCGTTATTCATCGAACAGATGAATTTTACTGCCACGTGCCTCTACGTGCTCCCTCTCTTAGGAACCTCGGGGGTCTAGCACGCGCTCCTAAATCGCCCTCGCGAATATCTACACAAAAGAGTTAAGGAGGCTGGGACTCAGTACTTTACCGGCCTGCTCCTGTATGATTTTTTTCAGGAGTCTTTCATTCAAAGGAGCAGAAAAAATTTCGAATTTCCATAATCGTCGAATATATCACTATTTTTACTCCACAGCGCAGCGACCGCACCAGGGAGAGAGAGAGAGATGTTCATCTAGGAGCGCCCCATCGACAGAGGAGCCCCCGACCGGGTCCGGAGCAAGAATTGAGTCGGAGTGCTCGTGATTTATTACAAATTGCTCCCTTAACAACCTGTCCAACGATAAATAATAAACGGATTGCCAAGACCTGGAATATGTTTTCATTTCGAGTCAATTTCACTGCTGCACCCAGGACTCCTCCAGCTCCAGGTTCGAAAAGTGCCAGATTGAAAGTTTAGGGGATGACAGTGCACTCAGATGTGATGGGGGCGTATTGTATTGTGTCTGGGATTGCTCCAACGCTGCAGGACCAGGACTAGGGAGCAGCAGTATCGAATAGCTGGGGACTGCACGGGCTCCAGATTCGGGGAAATTCGGGTGCATGTGCAACCTTCAGGAGGAGGCTGCTTTCGATATTAAGCCCCCGTAATAATCCCTATTCCCCAATGCTGAGAGGACTATATCCTGAATTATTAGCGAATCAACGTATTTGTATCTGTTGACATACAACAAAGTATCTATTCTAACTCTGCCTTGTTTTAACAACGATGCTAACAAGCCAACCTAAAGACTTTATGAGGAAATGTGCATATACCTTTAAACCTGATCTTTTAAAATCCAATTTGGTAATTGTGAAGTATAACATTTTGTATCTGCCATATCCAGAAATGAAAAACATTTCCCATAAATAAGTTCAAATATTCAATTTCAATTTTTTCTTTTTCAATTCTATTGTATTATTCTCTATTATTTCGTGCGTTTCATATTACGAGTATATTTCCATTGGTTTTGTTTACCAATACGCTGAGAGAACTTTGTAAAAACAATAGAAACAACATTGAATCAATAATTTTCAAATATGATTTGGTACCAATGTCGAAACTTATTCTCGTTATTAACCCTTCAATTCCCATGACGAGATTAATAGAAAAAATAATATTATTTTTCTGTTATGTATTCCTTAGACATCCCCAAGAAGAATAATAAAATTATTCTAAAAAAATCTTTTAGGGTTTTTATAAAAAACGTGTCACCTACGGATGACACTTGAAAATTGAACACATATTTTTGAATTTGCTTTTCACACGAAATGCACTGATTATATTAGTATATTTATTAAAAATTGACATGCAGTAAGAAAAAATATAATACACAGGCTTTTGACAGTTTTTATTGCAATTTTTGCAGAGCAAGTCACTGTCACGCCAAAAAATTAGAAATATAATAATAATACCGTTAGAAATAATTTAATTTATTTGACAGCTGACAAGACATCAGTGTGGAAAAAAAAACCCAAATATTACTATTCACTAATATCCTAATAGTAAAAAGTTTCTTGAGTTATGTTATCATTTAATAGGGGAAAAAAAAATTATAAACTGCTGTCACCTACAGGTGACACTGGGAATTGACGGGTTAACTATATTTATTTTTGAATTAACTATCTATAGAACTTTTAATTCAACTATTGTTTATATTTACTCCAATATATTTATTTGTTACATAAACAAATCAAACAACGAGAATTTCAGTGAATTGAAACCGAAAAAAAGTTATGTAAACTGGAATTTCAGTATTGTCAATAAATTTCAAGCCTTTTTCGCTAGATCAGTTCATGGGGCATATTCTTACAATCAAGAAAAATCATTAAATTGCTTTAACTAAATCAAAACAAAATAACATAAAAATGCAACGTGTGTAGGATTATCAGCTGTCAAATTTCTATGAAGGATTCACAGTCGTACGAATTCAGGAAAGACGTAAATCACTCACTTTCACTTCCAACGTTTTCGAGAACGTAGTAGAAGTAGTATTAGTAGAAGTAGTAGTAGTAGAAGTAGTAGTAGTAGAAGTAGTAGTAGTAGAAGTAGTAGTAGTAGAAGTAGCTTATTTTCTAGTGAGGAATACTTGAAACTAAAAGAACCTCTACACTAGACACTATCTAGTAAAATGTCATGAGGAAAGGACTTAGAAATATATCGCTTTGTAGCAAAATTTAATATATTTGTACAATGTTTTTTTTTTTTTTTATTCTGAAGTTTAAAGTCGAAATTAATGATATTCAAAAGTCGCTTCATTAAGAATCACCCTCATATATAATCTAATTTAAGAAAATGTAAATACAAATCAATTTATTTGCTCGTCACAGCTTCTACAAGTTATCGAAAAATTTAGACAGCTCATTGGAGTGTATGACGCGTCCGCACCCTCATGATGAAATTTTAAAATTCAAATCAGAATTAGGGTTCTATACAACGAGAGAGAGAGATAGAGAAAGAGAGAGAGAGGGAGAGTTTTCTCCCTTATACACCTGTTACCTGGCAAGAAAATTTTGTTGTGGTGATTAATTACATTTCATATTAAATTTCCGCCGATTAAAAACGTCTTGTCCCAAAATTCGCACTCACCTCAAAGGTTAAGTAATCTCCGGAAATATTAATTTCCCGCGAGCAGGCCACGTAGGTGCTCCGCGGCGAAGCTGCCTGCCTCGTGCACGATATCCTCCGAAGTAAACAATTAACCAGCTCGCGGCAAGGATGCGGGGATCGTGTAACACATCCGAGATTAAAAGCAGCTTGATAAACAAATTTTCCGACCTCACCTCTTCCCGGGCGGGTTGACGCTTGCCGCCATCCCGCGCGGCCAACCCCGCGCAATGGTGCATAAATATAAAGCTCGTCAGGAACAAATTTAATTTAGCAGCACTTTACCTTTTCGAGAGGGGCAGGGGAGACGGGGCTCTAAGGCCGGAGGCAGCTTTTCGTGTATTTATTACTGTCAGCGGGGGGGGAGTGGAGGAGCATAAGCGAGCCTTCATCACGTTGAATGACGGAACCGAGGAAACTTTTCTCATATGGAGGGCGGGATGCGGCCGGGGGGCTGGTCCCGCACACCTCCCATCCGCCCTTGAGGACGACGGTGGCCAAAGCGCGGAACGGCCTATTGCTTTCGAGAAAACTTTTATTTTCCTCACGGAAAACTCATTTTCCCCCCATTTTGCTTCAGCGATGCTCCTCCCCCTTCCACACGCTCCCTAAGCTCTGCCGGGATTCGGGAGTGGTGTGTCAGGACTTCCTTAAGACCCCGCGGGGGAAAACACACTCATTCAGGACGAAGTGCAAAGAAGTGCTTGCACGGGACGACAGCGAAAATTGAAGCAACGAAGAACTTTTTTAAGTAACACGCCCTCGGGGAAGGAAACCACCCTTGTGGGTGCGGGGGATCGGGCGAGCGCGTGATGGTATAAATGAGTGGATTGAGGGGAACCTGGAGATAAGTGAATTCTTTAAGTTAATGGCTGTGGCGGTGGTGGGGTTGGTAAAACGTACATCTTGCTCTACGAGAGCCTTCGCGAAAACCCACCCCCACTCGAATGCGTATGCCAGCCACGTATAAGCAGGCAGCCGCTGCGACGCGTCGAGGAAGCTATTTATAATGATCGGAATCGAGGCCGGGAAGTCAATTGATGACTCCTCAAATTGACTTCCAGGTGATCCAGAAATGCTGAAGGTGTCACATCCCATTTCGGGAAAGTTTACCAGGAAACTGTGAAAGAGGTTCAATCTCTTCTCTATTGAAGACCTGATGGTAAACTCCTCAGTTATAGATAAAAAAATCAATACCTTTTTTGCATTTTATTTATTTAATCTACCGATCAAGAAATCTTACATACAGAAGAACATACTCGCATCCCTATCCTATATATGTATGTACAGTACAGCCTCATCCATAAGTATATAAAGCACCCTGAATTAATTATGTTTTCTAAAAAATCTGAACAGGTAGCAAAAAACAAGTTTTGCTATCATGTATCACTGAGCATACAACAATCATAATATTTCAACAGGACAATGCTTTATGCCATACTTCCTGAGAAACGAAAGATTGGTTAGCCGAAGTTATGGACTCCTCCGACCTCAATCCCATCGAAAACTAATGGGCAATCCTAAAGCGAAGGATTAAGGATCCCATCATATCATCAATTATAATTTAAAGACAGTTTTATATCTAGAATGGGAAAATATTAATACTACCAACTACAAAAATTTGATAGTTAGTATGCTGAGGGGAGTTCTCGCGATTAAAAAGTACAAGGGAGGGCCAACAAAAATTAGAATACAAATAAAATATATAGAAGAAAATCCTTTATTCATTTATACGTATATAATAGCCATCTGACTTGCACATTGCAACAAAAGTCTGAGAATACTCAACCCAAATACTTTATGCATGCCGAGTTGTAATTATTCCTGTAAAATTCCTTTCAACTCCCAAAACCCCCAGAATTTGCACTGTGTTGCCCCTTCGTCTACTTGAAGAATTTCTCACATTTTCCTAAATTTCGCCTAGCTTAAAGCCGCTTAGATTCTGAAACAACTAGAAATCGTGAGCATTCCTGGCCGAACGGAGTCAAGTGCACGGCTCGTCGAAATTTACGTCCGTCTGGTGACCCCAGACGGGGCCAAAAGGATCTGTTTGAATGGGCGCTAGCTCCCACTTTGTAATGCTCCGTGCTTCCCGGGGGAACACATCTGACCAGTAAATCAGCGAAGGTTCCCGAGCGCACTAAAAAGTTGATGAAGGCGCGGTGCGGTGTGCATTTAAATTGCCTCGTTAAGTATCAGAGCTCAGCAGTGCGCTTCTGGCTAGAGAATATTTTCGAGTTTACCATTCCTTTATTTTTTTAACTATTTTATTTGCATTTCTGGATGGCGGGCAGAGTTGAATAAAAACGGACGGGCGAATGTAGCCTATGCTGGCTTGTGTTGGGGAGCGAAATCTGTGCGTGCAGAGGGCAAATTCCTTGATCCAGGCTTAACCAATGTGAAGATAGCTTTAAACTGGAATGGATATTGTGCCGCCTTCTGGGAGGGTTTATGTGATGAGCCCGTGAAATGTTTTTTTCTGTTTATAATTAATTTAATCCCATGCACTTTACAGGACATAGCACTCGGTCGTAAGTGCTTACTACTTTCATCCCTCTGACGGGGGACTGTACACTGTACAGTAGTACTCCGCTAAAATAGTAGAACCACTAATTAAATTTCCAACTACACCAACTGTAAAGAAAAATAATTAAATGAAAAATGAAAGTTCATTTCCACGTGATGCCCTTAAACTTAAAAATGTTTTTAAATTGCATATTAGAGGCAGTGTATGGCACAGCGCCATGATAAAGGGGAGATTTTCTTATTTCCTTAGTCTGGCATATAAGCTATGGTTTTCGAAACACTTTGCTGTGCTAAAATTTAGGAAAATTAATGAAAAACATTGACATGATTATACCATTTAATTCTCCCATAGTGCGCCTTCAAAGAAACCACGATAGACTCCAAATTGGTACTCTGAACTGTCATTTGATAAGTTGCACGTCCCTGATAATTTGAACGAGTAGTCAGTTTTCATTTAAATTTGTATACCTCTTTGTCAGCTATTGTATAGTTGGACATTTTAATTTATATTCAAAGCTTACTATAAATAAATAAATAAATGCATCTCCCAACTGAAACATCTCCAATTAGTACAGATTATTATTTCGCAAAAAGCCGCAACGTTCAAATCTAAACTTCGTCCCTAAGTCCAGAGTTACACAAAGAAGCCTCAGGGTAGTTTGGTGCTGACTCCGCCGCCAATAGGGCTGCAACTAAATAGCGGCCCGTAATGAGGCTGCGGCCGACGATTGGTAATTTTGTATACCTGCAAAACCATTGGTTTGATGCCGTTGCATTTCGTTTGTCGGTTAATTAAGGTTTTGCGGCCGCAGCTTTGCTTGTATCAAAATGAAAGCATCGAAGAGCCACCAGAGCAAAGGGATCTACAATCATTTATATTATACAGGGAAGGACTTTTCTATTTGCAAGGATTTAATTATTTTCCAAAATCCAAAGGAATTAGAGATCTAATACCCGAATTCCACGGTCTTTGCGAATTTATTAAAAGTTTTGCAACAAATGAGAAGTAATCTGATTTTTAGGGTTCCGTAGCCAAATGGCAAAAAACGGAACCCTTATAGATTCGTCATGTCTGTCTGTCTGTCCGTCCGTATGTCACAGCAACTTTTTTCCGAAACTATAAGAACTATACTGTTGAAACTTGGTAAGTAGATGTATTCTGTGAACCGCATTAAAAATAGAAAAAAAAGCGGCCAAGTGCAAATTTTTTTTCATCAAACCCATACGTGTGGGGTATCTATGGATAGGTCTTCAAAAATGATATTGACGTTTCTAATATCATTTTTTTCTAAACTGAATAGTTTGCGCGAGAGACACTTCCAAAGTGGTAAAATGTGTGTCCTCCCCCCTGTAACTTCTAAAATAAGAGAATGATAAAACTAAAAAAAATATATGATGTACATTACCATGCAAACTTCCACCGAAAATTGGTTTGAACGAGATCTAGCGCGTAGTTTTTTTTTAATACGTCATAAATCGTAAACCGCAATTTACCTTTCATTCAATCAACTCAAATATAAAAATAAAAAAAAACATTTAATTTCATAAACATAACCGTGAACCATTATTTTCTAATAATAACAAGAACTTTTATATTATGTTACTTGCTGCTACGGAACCCTTCATGGGCGAGTCCGACTCGCACTTGGCCGCTTTTTTATTTTATTTTTGCTAACGACTGTACCCAGCCCAAAACATTTATTTCAGACACAAACCTTTTTAATTTTTATACTATTTGAGTCCGTGGTAATCAGCTGATTTTGACAAGTCACACAAGTTCTGTTTACGTGAGCCCAACGTGCGTGCCGGTTGAAAGTAGATTCAGTAAAAGTCCCTTTTTCCTGGATATCTAGACAAATCCCAGCCACATCATGCCGAAGGAGCAATTCCGCGAGGCAGATGTGATTAAAAAAATGTAAAATCCACCGCAAATCTTCCGTAAAACAAGGGAAATCACCGCTTTTTCTTCCAGCTCACATGTGCAGTTCTCGATGGTGAGCCCGCAGGAGATCCAGCAGGAGTCCCACATCCGGATCGTTTCGAAGAACCTCTACACGGAAACGAGGCAACCCGTACCCTATGGAGTGCTTGATAGAAAAATGGTAAACATTATTTTTCTCCTCTCCAGTTTAGCGACGTTTTTTTTCTGTTAAAGGGCGTCTGCACTAAAGGGGACGTGAAGTGCGAGACATGCAACCAGGGTCTTAACGAGTGCGTCGGCCACTTCGGATACCTGGACCTTGCACTGCCTGTCTTCCATGTGGGGCACTTCCGGGCGACGATTTCAATCCTCCAGATGATTTGCAAAAGTTGCTCCCACATAATGCTGAAGGAGCCTGACAAACGGGCGTTCAGCAAGCGCCTGTTAAATCCAGATCTCTCCTACCTGGCGAAGAAGACGATTCACTCGCAAATTCTGACCAAGGCAAAGAAGCACACGAAGTGCCCCACCTGTGACGCAATTAACGGAGGAGTAAGAAAAGTCGCTGGAGTCTTGAAGATCATCCACGATCCTTATAAAGGCAAAAAGGTGACTGATCCCTTGGTCACAAACGCTCTGGATGAGCTCCTGTCTGCGACGGGAAAGAACAGCGAGCTTACGCAGGTGATTGGACCTTCTGCGCTGGTGGAGGAGCTCAACCCCCTCGTGGTGCTGGAACTATTCAAAAGCATTCCAATTTATGATGTGCCCCTTTTGGGAATGGCACCGAACTCCCATCCAGCGGATTTAATTGTTACGAGGATTTTTGTACCCCCTGTGTGCATCCGTCCTTCTGTGGTGTCTGATGTTAAGGCTGGAACGTAAGTTTAAATTCAAATTAATTTATATAAATCGCTAAGCGCAAACCTTCATATAGTACTCACTAGTGCAGACAGCGTGAAAAGACCCTAGCACTTTTCAAAGCACTACAACTTTCAAACTACTGAACTTAGGAGCACGAAGACGTCCTCTTCTATCTCCTACTCTTCTACTCTCCGAACATTAATAATTTGAATTTAATAAAATAACTTTTTGAAAGATTGAACTTAAATTAAAATAATATGTGTATATTATTTAGAGCTTTTGAAAGGATCGTAAATATACAAAGCGGTTTTCAACTTCAACTTCAAAACCAAAGTTCTCAACTATGAGATCTAAAAAAATTAAATATAAAATCAGTAAAATCAATTTTGTTCCCAATTTGTCCGTCTATAAATCTGGAAAATTCGTTCTTTAATCAATTCATTCAATTATCCTTAGCGCGTCTTTCATGTTTTGAATCCGTTTTTGAGGATTAACTTTTTGATTTTAGAAAAAAAAATAGAAAATACCAAGGTACATAGATTTTCTACTAAATTTAAGATAGATTAATCATCATATCATTAATCATTAGGCTTAACTTTCGTTTCTTATAAGATTTAAACATACTTTACTATCGTAACAATATTTTACAGTACCGAGGATGATTTAACCATGAAACTCAGTGAAGTGCTTCTAATAAACGATGTGATCACTCGGCATATGAACAGCGGGGGTAAAGTGGAGCTTGTCCAGGAAGATTGGGATTTCTTGCAGCTGCATGTGGCTCTTTTCTTCAATAGTGACATGTCAGGAATACCAAGTCATATGATACCGAAGAAATCTACCCGCGGAATCGTTCAACGATTGAAAGGGAAACAAGGTCGATTTCGAGGCAACTTATCCGGAAAACGTGTAGACTTTTCAGGTCGAACTGTAATCTCCCCGGACCCGAATTTAATGATCCACGAAGTGGGAGTTCCGGATAGAGTCGCAAAAATTCTCACATACCCAGAAAGAGTAACCCCCGCAAATATACATAGAATGAAATTGTTGGTGAAGAACGGAGCGTTTGTCCATCCAGGAGCAAATTATGTTCAAATGAAAGGCTTTAAAAAGTATTTAGGATTTGGTAATCGAGACAAAGTTGCCCAGGATTTGAGGTGTGGTGATATTGTTGAAAGGCACATGTGCGACGGAGATATTGTGCTCTTCAACCGGCAGCCAAGTCTGCATAAAATGAGCATCATGGCTCATCAGGCCAAAATTCAACCTCAAAGAACGTTTAGGTTCAACGAGTGCGCCTGCACCCCGTACAACGCTGATTTCGATGGAGACGAAATGAATTTGCACCTGCTGCAGACTGAAGAGGCAAGAGCCGAAGCTTTGGTCCTCATGGGAAATAAATCCAATTTAGTCACTCCGAAGAATGGAGAAATCTTAATCGCTGCTACCCAAGATTTCATCACGGGTGGCTATCTTCTGACCCAGAAGGACGAGTTTCTTACTAAAGAGCAAGCCATGCAGCTAGCTGCATGCATGTTAGCCGGACCAGATTCGAATATGAGAATTGATATGCCACCCCCGGCTATTCTTAAACCAAGGCGGTTATGGACTGGCAAACAGATCTTTAGCTTGATCTTAAAACCCAATAAAGATGATCCGGTAAAGACAAATTTATCCGCAAAAGGGAAGAATTACACGTCTAACTACGATCTCTGCGTCAAAGATTCTTGTAAGTACAGTCTCATTACTTTTTTTTTTACACCCAGTTAATCTCATATTTATTTTATTCCTTAGGGGTCATCATTCGAAACTCTGAACTTATTTGTGGATGCATGGATAAAAGCACAATGGGATCTGGTTCAAAAAGCTGCATCTTCTACATTATTTTGCGCGACTATGGAGAATTGTACGCAACAAAGTCTATGTGGAGGCTGGCGAGGGTAAGCGGCTTCAAAATATTTTTTTAAATCAAAATATAAAATACTAGCGGCCCGTCCCGGCTTCGCACGGGTGGACATGATTTTTTTATATTTTTACCTTTTATTTATATAATATACATACACACAAAAATACAAATCTTTCCTCTTTCTAATATTAGTGTAGATGTAGATTAAACACTTCTCAAATGTTCTAATTTGTTATATCCTAGAAATTGTTTCAACCCGAAAACCCCTTTATGGATCCGCCATCTTAGATTTCCAAATCTAAATAATATTCGAAATTAGTGACCTTAATATAATCATTGTACTAATTTTGATTAAAATTTGTTGAAATCGAGAATATTGGATCCGCCATCTTGAATTTGGAAGTTTTGCTTATATTCGAAATTAGTGGCTTCAGAATAATCATTGTACTACTTTTCATTAAAATCGGTTGAAATCGAGACATTTGGTCTCCATATTTTATCCGCCATTTTGGATTTGCAAATTTTGATAATATTCGAAATTAGTGGCCTCAGAACAATTATTGTATCAATTTTCATTAAAATCCGTCGAAATCGCAACATTCTGGTGGCCATGTTGGATCCGCCATCTTGGATTTGGAAATTTTGATAACATTCATATATATAAATAAGTGTTCTCAGAATAATCATTGTACTAATTTTCATTAAAATCCGATGAAATCGGGAAATCTTGGTCGACATATTGGATCCGCCATCTTGGATTTTTAAATGTTGATAACATTCAAAATCAGTGACCTCAAGATAATCATTGTACTAATTTTCATTAAAATCCATTGAAAGCGAGAGATATTGGTCGCCATATTGGGTCCGTCATCTTGGATTTGTAAACTTTGGTAATATTCAAAATCGGTGACTTCAAAACAATCATTGTACTAATTTTCATTAAGGTCTGTTGAAATCGAGAAATATAGGTCGCCATATTGGATCCGCCATCTTGAATTTCTAAATTGGATATAGCCTATGGTACTCAGGGTGAATGGAGCTTTCTAATGGTGAAAGAATTTTTGAAATCGGCACAGTAGTTTTTGAGTTTATTCATTACAAACATACACACAAAAATACAAATCTTTCCTCTTTATAATATTAGTGTAGATTAAGTTTCAACCTTTTCGAGCACGTTCAGTTTATTTCTGGAGTTGTTGAAAGCTTTAATCCAGGGGTTCCCAAACTTATTTTGTCTACTGCCCACTTTGAGAATAAATTATTTTTTAGCGCCCCCATTTTTTCACCTACTTAAAAACCACTATAACTTCAAATTAAATTAATTAATTATTGTGAGCTATATTAGCGGAGATTAGGATTACTAATAACTATTAAAATGCGAAAGTGTGTCTGTTGCCTTTTTATTTGTTTGTTTGTGTCTACTTTCATTTCGAAACGGAGCGACCGATTGACATGATTTTTCTTTTATTTATTTAATAAAACAGGACAGATATATGAACTACGCGAAGAGAAATATATCGAACCGAGTTTGAGCAATCTCTTAATTAATATTAGTTGATGTTCACAAGTTGTAGTCGAGAGTGGAGAGCTCAGTCGGTGTCTGAGAATCCTCCTAGCTAGATGAAATTACAAATCGCCCCCCAAGCCTCTACACAACACCACCATTTTTTTCTGGGTCTCTTACCGCCCCCCTTTAGGCATGCAGCGCCCACAAGGGGGCGTTATCGCCCACTTTGGGAAAGTCTGCTTTAATCCTTTCAAAGACTTCTGAACACAAACATACAGCGTATCATTTTTGATTTTTATTGGGGATAAAACCTATTTCTGGTGGTAGTTTTTTATCTGGGGACTAAGGGGATAAGAAAAAACTAATTAATTAAAGAGAGATCAAAATGTAAACTTTTATTTAGAAAAAAAAAAAAAAAAAAATATTATAAAATTCATATACGAGAATACTAAATATAACAAAACGGGTTTCATTGATAAATTAGTTACCATTAATAATAGAAAAACATATTTTTACGATTAGTAACATATGAAGTTTGAACAAATATAATTGTGCAGATCTTTGCTCCATCTCACTAATCTCTAGGTATATAATTTGTAATTGTGCTAATTCAAAGAAAAAGTAAAATTTAAAATGTGATGCAAACAGTTGTAAATCATAACGACAAGATCTTTCCTCGTTTTGTTTTTATACATACACTAGCTGGGTTACCCGGTTTCACCCGGCGTTGGGTCAATACTTACTAATTAAACACTTCTCAAATGTTCTAGTTTGTTATATCCTAGAAATTGTTTCAACCCGAAAACCCCTTTATGGATCCGCTATCTTGAATTTCCAAATCTTAATTATATTAAAAATTAGTGGCCTTAAAATAATTATTGTACCAATTTTCATTCAAATCCGTTGAAATCGAGAAATTTAGGTCGCCATATTGGATCCGCCATATTGAGTTTGGAAATTTTTCTAATATTCGAAATTAGTAGCTCCGGAATAATCATTGTACTAATTTTAATTAAAATCCGTTGAAATCGAGACATTCGGTTGCCATATTGGATCCGCCATCTTGGATTTACAATTTTTGATAATATTCGGAACTTGTATCCTCAGAATAATCATTCTACCAATTTTCATTAAAATCCGTTGAAATCGAGACATTCTGGTCGCCATGTTGGATCCGCCATGATGGATTTGGAAATTTTGCTAATATTCAAAATTAGTGGTCTCAGAATAATCATTGTACCAATTTTCATTAAAATCCGTTGAAATCGAGAAATCTTGGTCACCATATTGGGTCCGCCATCTTGGATTTGTACATTTTGATAACATTCAAAATCAGTGACCTCAAGATAATCATTGTACTAATTTTCATTAAAATCCGTTGAAATCGCGAAATATGGTCGCCATTTTGGATCCGCCATCTTGGATTTCTAAATTTTGATAATATTCAAAATCAGTGGCCTCAAAACAATTATTGTACTAATTTTCATTAAAATCCGTTGAAATCAGGAAATCTTGGTTGCCATATTGGATCCGCCATCTTGAATTTCTCAATTTGGACAGCGGATTTGAAATCCCCATCCCGCAAAACCCCTATGTACCAATTTTCATGAAAATCGCTTCAAATTTAAAATTTTCAGCCGCCATCTTGGATCCGCCATTTTGAAACCCTACGTATTATCCAAAAAAAAATTAGCTTATATGTTAAGTCGGAAAATGTACTACCTTCGGACAAAAAATGAAAAATATCGATGCAAGCATTTAGGCGTGATTGAGCAACAAACAAACAAACGAACTTTCATTTTTATACAGGGTGTTCAGAGGTGGGAGGTCAATACTGCAGGGGGTGAAAGGTCAGACCGAGACAAGCAAAAAATCGTATGGGTGGGGGGGGGGGGGCATCTCGCACCGTTTGGCAGTTACAGGGTGATTCGTAAATCAGGATTTTTCCTTATATGGGAACCGCTCTTGTATTTTTATCTTTTTTTCTACGCATCGCAGCGACCCCAAACCGATCTCAAAAAATCACTATTTGGAAGCCCTTTCCAAAAAAGTTTATACCACCCCCCTATCCCCAACCCCTTGGCCGCAATCCCCCCTGGAAGTTGAAAAAATTAACTTTTATTTCACGATTTTTCACATTTCGCCCCACTTTTCTCTGAAATTCATGTTATTAACATACCCACTTTTTATTTTTTTTAAGTTGCCTATCTAATTACCTTTCCAAAAAGGTGCAACATGCCCAGGTAGAAAAGGGTTGCAAAAGTCCTGAAATTAAAACATCCTCACAGGTACCTATTTACTTTATTGCACCATAATGGAAAAAGTCGTTAAGTAAACAATTTTTATGACAGCAAGTTCGGAAATGTTTGTTTAGGAA
This sequence comes from Dysmachus trigonus, assembly GCA_949715965.1. Taxonomy (NCBI): domain Eukaryota; kingdom Metazoa; phylum Arthropoda; class Insecta; order Diptera; family Asilidae; genus Dysmachus; species Dysmachus trigonus. Next base: position 3,451,143 of record OX454323.1, on the reverse strand, counting down.
ACAGAGGTAGTACATTTTTATTATTTCAGCAAAACAGTAATAAAATAATAAATGTAATCTCGTTAAATAGCGTTATTAGTTTATTATATCCAGTATTGACTCCTAAGTATCCTGACGCTCCGCTTCTAATACTTCGTATGAATTATGGTATAAAAATGGGTAAGTTTGAAAGGACATTGACCACAGTTGAAGAAGCAAGCGAAAAGGACGGGTGTTTAATAGAAAAAATTAAGATAAAATGGCAGAATTCAGTGTTGACGAGTATGCCGATATAATTTACGTGTACGGTTTAGTAGAAGGAAATGATAATGAGGCCGTACGAGAATACCAAAGGAGATTCCCGAATCGGCGGGTACCCAACAGAAGGGTATTTTCAAGGCCTTTCAGAAGGTTAAAAGAAACCGGAAGTGTAACCGCCCCCAGAGCAGAAACGCGAGCAGGAAAATCGGCCGATTCAGCGGACCCCGACCAACAAATCCTCAACATCGTCAGGAACAGCCCTGTAATAAGCATCAGGCAGGTCGCACGAAGGTCAGGATTGTCTTCAGGGAGAGTTTGGACCGTTGTGAACCGAGAGGGACTACATCCATACCACCATATCCTGGTCCAAGCACTAGGGAAGGAGATTCCGAAAGACGATTGCAATTTGCACTTGGCTGTTCGAGTCTGACATCGAAAACAGAAGGTTTCTAGACCGAATTCTGTGGACGGATGAATCGCAATTCACCCGGGATGGCATCACAAACTTGCACAACCTCCACACCTGGTCAGATGTGAACCCACATAGGACAAGGTGTCGGTCCTTCCAGCAAAGATTTAGTGTCAATGTCTGGGCTGGCATCATCGGCAACCAGTTGATAGAACCCTTCATCTTGCCCCAAGTGCTGAATAGTCAGCTATATTCGGACTTTTTGGAGAATACCCTTCTGGATCTGTTGGAGGACATCCCCCTGGCCACCAGAAGCGCAATTTATTTACAGCACGACGGAGCACCTGCGCATACTGGGAACATTGTTAGGCCAAGGTTAAATGAACATTACCCAGAGCGCTGGATTGGACGAGGTGGACCGATTCCTTGGCCTGCTAGGTCACCAGACCTTACTCCACTGGCCTTTTTCTTATGGGGGATGATGAAAGATGAAGTTTACTCAAGACTAATCAACACTAGAGCAAAATTAGTTACCAGGATTGGGACTGCAGCCACGAAAATACGGGAGAGACTGGTTACCATAGACCTGAAACGTGAAATAAGACCAAGGCTACTTGCATGCATCGAAACTGGCGGAGAACATTTTGAACAGCTTTTAAAGGACAAACGTTTTAATTGTAATTAGTTTTTAAGCAAACAAAATGTATTTTTTAGTTAACTTCAGTATAATTTCTTAAAAATTCAAATTATCATGATATTCTGTAAAAGGATTTTTGTAAATAAATTTTCGTATCCTTTTCCTATCTGGGCATGTTGCACCTTTTTGGAAAGGTAATTAGATAGGCAACTTAAAAAAAATAAAAAGTAGGTATGTTAATAACATGAATTTCGGAGGAAAGTGGGGCGAAAGGTGAAAAATCGTGAAATAAAAGTTAATTTTTTCAACTTCCAGGGGGGATTGCGGCCAAGGGTTGGGGATAGGGGGGTGGTATAAACTTTTTTGGAAAGGGCTTCCAAATAGTGATTTTTTGAGATCGGTTTGGGGTCGCTGCGATGCGTAGAAAAAAAGATAAAAATACAAGAGCGGTTCCCATATAAGGAAAAATCCTGATTTACGAATCACCCTGTAACTGCCAAACGGTGCGAGATGCCCCCCCCCCCCCCCCCCCCCCCCCCCCCCCCCACCCATACGATTTTTTGCTTATCTCGGTCTGACCTTTCACCCCCTGCAGTATTGACCACCCACCTCTGAACACCCTGTATATATACACCTAATTCTCTTTTTACACGATAGATACGTTCCCAAAAAATACGTGTAAAAAAAATTCGTGTAAACAGAGAATTAGGTGTATTATAATATCCCAAACAAAAGACCAAATCTGGCACACGGCGAGAGCAAAATCTACCGAGTTACAGCAACTTTTTCTGAGAATAATTTAAACGCTTCGAAAAATCTCGCTCTATTTGCTCTATGAGATTCAAGAAAAATTCCTGGAATATTAAAAATCGTGTTACAACAAAACAATTCGTGTAAAATGAGAAATTTTTTTTCTTTTGAACTCGTGTTAAATCAAATTCGTGTAAAAAAAAATCGTGTAAAAAGAGAATTAGGTGTATAGGGATAAATTAAAATTTTCGAAGAAAGGAGAAAGTAAAAAAACCATTCACGTGCGTCACATGTCGGTAAACAATATCTGTTTATCTTCTTATCTACAACACAATATCTGTTCGTTGCGTAACTCATTATCTTATGATGTCTTATAAAACTCTGAACAGTGAAGTTTGTGCAAATTTGTTTATTCAGCTGATTCGGCTGCGAGCATTGTTTTGTTTTTTGTTTTTTTTTTGAATTGCAAAATCAATTGGAAGTATAGTATGTTAAAAAATTATTATAATAAATTAAGGACTTAGGGTCACTGGAAAAGAGGTGCAGAATACTCCAATCACAATTCATTTAATATATCGAGCAATATACTTCAAAGAAAGTGTAGTAAAAAATAGTATTTATTTTTTATAAATTTTGTTTAGAATTCAGGGCGATAAACTAGATTTAAAAGATTTGTTTATCCGATATCTCAACAAGTATTATGTACTTGACTTGACAAAAGAATTTGTTTCCTTGTTACTAATCGTAATCGTAAATACCCTCAAAAACCACCGGTTTATCATGAAATAACTTGTGATTATCGCCTTATTGCGAAATATTTATTTTGAAAATCTTATTATTTATTCGATTTTCTAAAATTCTCATTAACAAATAAATTCCTTAATGTTTTAGGCATCAATTTTAATTGTACAATGTATATATATATTTTTTTGTGTTCTCTTTTGAACTGAGTGCTAATATTAAAATACCTAAGATTTGAATTATAACTTTAGATAAAAAAAAAAAACACAACTCTAGATATCGTGGAACCACATGTTATTTTCTGCCACTTTAATTACAAAATCACAGGAAAATTATTTATTATTAAAACTATACATATCAACAAAATTACAGTGGTATGCCTGTTTTTTTGCTAATAAAATCTAAGTAGGATCCAACTTTTACAAATCCTGAAGGATAACTATCCGTACACCTGAAATCCGCAGCAAAGGAGTTAATTCCGATCTGGATAATCTTGCCTCCTACAGTTAAAACTAGGGCTCCACCGGAGTCTCCATTACAAGCGTTTTGGTTTGTCCCATTAGATCCCTTGGCGCATAATCCGGTATCCTGTATACCATTTGGTCCATAGGTATCAATACAAACTTTATTTGGGACGACATCAACGAAAGCATACAAAAGGTCGTTGGAATAGTCCAAAATTTCATCGTTAGTGTAACCAAATCCAGAGACCATTGCTCTTGCCCCCAAGAATATATCACTAGCCTGTGACCTTGGGACCAAAGTGACCGGTTTGATAGTATCCGTAAAGGTAAGACTCTGTGGAAGTTTAATTAGCGCAATGTCGTTATCCAAAGTTTCCTGATTATAATCGGGATGCTGGTGGAATTCAGTGGCTGCCATTGTGACTGGAGCTTCATCTTTGAGCCGAACACTTCCAAACGAAAGGGAGATTGGTTTATTGGGTTTATTGATGATACAGTGGGCTGCTGTAAGTACCCAATCCGGCGATATTATTGATCCTCCACAGAAAAATCCTCTATTCGATTTTTTGCTTATTATAACTTGCCACGGGATTTCTCCTAAAGAAGCCTTTTTTCCAGAAATAATTCTTTCTTCGGGCTTTACCATTATTTTATGGAAGTTTGGGGACAGCGGCTGCAAAATATAAATTTTATAAAATTTATAATGATTTAATTATTTAAGATCAAATTCATAAAATAATACTAACCGATGAGCTCCCGAGTGCCACGACGCTTATAACAAGAGCAATAGAAAAAAGCAACATTTCTTCGTAGTGGCTCCAGATCGAATAACTTTAAGATCAACCGCTACAATGCTATAAGAAATATTCTGCTTATTTGACTATTTGCTCTGAGAGGTTGCCACTCCCTATATCTTTCGATTGTTCATCTTTATCACAGATATTCGGTGTAAGACATTTTCCGATTATAGCAATTAAGTGTCTTGATGAAATAAACTAGATTTAAAAGATTTGTTTATCCAATAGCCCAACAAGTATTATGCACTTGACAAAAAGGTGTGTTTCCTTCCTTGTTTCTAATCGAAATCGTAAATACCCTCAAAAACCACCGGTTTATCATGGAATAGCTTGTGATTATCGGCTTATTGCGAAATATTTATTTAGAAATACTTATTATTTATTCGCATTTTTAAAATTCGCATAGTATCGTAAAGAAATTAACAAATAAATTCCTTAATGAATTATACCTTAAGGTAAAAAAAAAACACTAATTACAAAATCACAGCGAAATTATTTATTATTAAAACTACACATATCAGAAAACATTACAGCGGTATGCCTGTTTTTTGGCTAATAAAATCTAAGTAGGATCCAACTTTAACAAATCCTGAAGGGTAATTATCCGTGCACTTGAATTCCGCAGCAAAAGAGTTAATTCCGATCTGAATAGACTTGCCTCCTGTAGTTAAAACTAGGGCTCCGCCAGAATCTCCGCTGCAAACGTTTTGATTTGTCCCATCAGAACCCTTGGCGCATAATCCGGTATCCTTTATAGCATTCGGTCCATAGGTATCAAGGCAAACTTTATTTGGGACGACATCAACGAAAGCATACAAAAGGTCGTTGGAATAGTCCAAAATTTCATCGTTAGTGTAACCAAATCCAGAGACCATTGCTCTTGCCCCTAAGAAAAGATCACTAGCCTGTGACCTTGGGACCAAGGTGACAGGTTTGATAGTATCCGTAAAGGTGAGACTCTGTGGAAGTTTAATTAGCGCAATGTCGTTATCCAAAGTTTCCTGATTATAATCGGGATGCTGGTGGAATTCGGTGGCTATCATAGTGACTGGAGCTTCATCCTTGAGCCGAATACTTCCAAACGAAAGGGAGATCGGTTTATTGATGATACAATGAGCTGCTGTAAGTACCCAATCCGACGATATTATCGATCCTCCACAGAAAAATCCTCTATTCGGTTTTTTGCTTATTATAACTTGCCACGGGATTTCTCCTAAAGAAGCCTTTTTTCCAGAAATAATTCTTCCTTCGGGTTTTACCATTGATTTCTGGAAGTTTGGGAACATCGGCTGTAAAATATAAATTTAATAAAATTATCAATGCTTTAATTATTCAAGATTAAATTCAAAAAATAATACTAACCGATGAGCTCCCGAGTGCCACGACGCTTATAACAAGAACAATAGAAAGAAACTTCATTTCTGCTTAGAGGCTCCAGATCGAATAACTTTAAGATCAACCGCTGCAATGCTTTAAGAGATATTCTGCTTATTTGACTTGTGCTTTGAGAGGTTGCTACTCCCTATCTCTTTCGATTGTTGATAACACCTTTATCACAGATATTCGGTGTAAGACAATTACCTTCCGGTGATAGCAATTAAGTATCTTGATGAAATTTAAAATTAAAAAAGCTGCTAACGATTCGGTCAAGTGCTTTGCTTTTTCTTAGAAATATTCACTTTTCTTAGAAATATTCGATTGGTTTTGGAGTTTCGTTAATGAAAGTGAAATGCTTCTGTATAATGCTGCTACTGGAATTATTTAAATATATTTGATTCACTAATAAATATTTTTGGTATAATCAACATTAATCAACTTACGACCGGAATTGCTTAAGTGTGTTATCTTAACTTCTTCAGTTTTGATACGATCGGTAATTGTTTATTATAGTCATTAGAGGACTTTTACTTTATACGAATATAAAACTAAATAGGAAATTCCAAGATAATTAAGTAAAAATCACTGATAAGTTTATTTCAGATCAGGGCTGTTGTTATAAAATTAAATTAATGACAAAGAAAAATTATCACAAAAAATATATATTTATATATACCTAATTTAACATAAATTATCCTTGCATATTGTAAAAATTACTTCACCAGAATTAAGTTCACCGAATTCATCGGATTTAATTTTTACATTATTATAATTTTTAATTTCCTAGATTGTTGATTAAATGGTCTTTTAAATGATGTAAACGAAAATAAATAACAAACATTTATTTTGGTTAACAAATCTGAGTTGTTTGACGTTGAGTCCCCCTCTGTTAAAATATTGGAGTCTCTTTGATAACATGATAACTTGTTCCCTGTGGCTGAAAATGTAAAATTCAAAATTTGTTGAATTAAGCAAACTTGTATTTATAACTTGACTAGCTGGGTTACCCGGTTTTACCCGGCGTTGGGTAAATATTTACTAATTAAACACTTCTCATGTGTTCTAGTTTGTTATATCCTAGAAATTATTTCAACCTGAAAACCCCTTTATGGATCCGCCATCTTGAATCTCCAAATCTTAATAATATTCAAAATTAGTGACCTTATTGTACTAATTTTCATTAAAATCCGTTCAAATCGAGAAATATAGGCATCCATATTGGATTCGCCATCTTTAATTTCTAAATTTGGACAGCGAATTTGAAATCAGCATTGCCCAAAACCCCTATGTACCAATTTTCATGAAAATCGCTTCAAATTTAAAACTTTCAGCCGCCATCTTTGATCCGCCATTTTGAAACCATATGTATTATATAAAAAAAAAAAAAAATTAGCCTATATGTTAAGTTGGAATATGTACTACCTTCGGACAAAAAATGAAAAATTTCGATGCAAGCGTTTAGGCGTGATTGAGCAACAAACAAACGTACTTTCATTTTTATATATATATAGGGATGAGCCAGATTTTTTAATTACGATAACATATATTGTACAAACAATTTTACGATTTGTTAAACTCACAAATTTATGGAGGAATTCGACCTATGATGGTTTATCGAAAAAGCGACTTAACAAATTATCGAAAAAACGATTACTAAAATTTAAAATAAAATCATGCAAAAATATTGAATAAGTACTTTCCAAGTTATCGTGCCGACCCACGTCGAGAAAAAGGCGTTTAAAATTTGAGGAGGAAATATTTCTTACTTATTCCTGCTCAGATCCGATTTTATACGTGGTAACATTTATTATTATATTTCTGTAACGATTTATCTTATTATATTTTAAAATGTTTTCAGAAATAAAACTCGTAAAAACAAAAAAAAAGTTTAAACTAAGTTTATAGGACGCACTTCTGGTTAATTATGGCGTTATTAATAAAAACTTACCTCAAAATGTTAGGCCCCTTATCTTGAACGCCGGTACTGCAATAGCATATATCGATAAATAAAGGAGCTGGGCCGATAAGGCTGATAAGCTAAACAAAATTTATTTTTTAGGTCTGTTTTGACCTTGTTTTTAAATAATTTAAGATATGCATTTTTTAACTACATACTTATGTTATTTTGGAAATGACAATAAGCGCCAAAAATAATATCACTAACATGGGTCAAAACCGATTTTTGGCCATTTTCGTCCTCTTTTTTTGAGATATATAATTTATTCTATGCAAGTATGAAGTGGTATTCATTTTACATATGATAATCTTTGATTTGTACGCCATCAAATAAAAGAAGTATTTTTGTAAAACTTCCTTTTAACAAGTATTGAAAGTAAATTGTTTGCCTACGTGAGCAGCAACATTCGTACTTTCTCTTCTATCATTTTTCTAATATAAGTAGCGTACTTTCCAAAACCATAAACTTTGTATATGCGACTTAATATTTCTCACATCGGTAAAAGGTCGCAAGAGTACTTGCACGTTCTGCCCACTTATGATAGTATCTTTTGAACTCGATATAAATGTTCAAGATTCTTTTATTTTCCGCACACTTAGTTCAACGTAGTTTTAATTAGAAGTTTAATTAATGTAATCAGATATTGTAAGGAGATAGAAAATCGAAATGTTTTTGCCAAATATTGAAGAATTTATTTTTTAATTCATCGATATGGAATATAATCTTTTTATCAACGCAACAGGGTTTTTTAAAAATTCTTTCGTCTTATCAATTTCAACTACTTAAAATTAGATATTTGTGAATAGCTGATTTATTTGTGCTGACAAGTACTTGAAATTTAATTATCAATGCTAAATTGTATTACAAAGTATGGAAAATATGTTTAATTTTAAAAATATTTCACACCATTCCAGATGGCTTCGTATTTCATGATGAATCGAGGTTTCTCATTCGGAATCAGTGATGTAACACCAAGTCAAAAACTACTGGAGGACAAGCAAAAACTATTAGAAAAAGGTTATCGCAAATGCGACGAATATATTCAAGATATGCAAAAAGGGACACTACAGTGCCAGCCTGGTTGCACACCCGAGGAAACCTTAGAAGCTGTAATCCTTCGAGAATTGTCCAGTATTCGTGAACAGGCAGCTAAAGCATGCTTCAAGGAGCTTCATCCAACAAACAGTGCTCTTATTATGGCCCTTTCGGGATCGAAAGGTTCAAATATTAACATATCTCAAATGATCGCTTGTGTAGGTCAACAGGCTTTGAACGGAAAAAGGGTTCCCAATGGTTTCGAGGACAGAGCATTGCCACATTTTGAAAAATTTTGTAAATTATCTTATTTTTGCGATTTTTTATAAGGAACTAATTTTGCTATAAATTTATAGCAAGAATTCCTGCAGCTAGAGGTTTCGTCCAAAACAGTTTCTTCTCTGGGCTTACGCCAACTGAATTTTTCTTCCACACAATGGCCGGACGTGAAGGTCTCGTAGATACTGCAGTAAAAACTGCTGAAACTGGTTATCTTCAACGAAGATTAGTAAAGGTATGTGCCAATTCAATTTTCTATGTCAACCCTCAACCTAAGGAGCCTTGAATTTGACCTAGTTAAAGACCGCTTGTGGATCGCTCGTATCGTATAATATTAAAAGAAAACCAGTGAAATGCTCATTCTGAATGTTTCATATATCAAATATATTTAAAAAATATCACTTTTAATTTCGAAATGTTCTTTAATTACACAGGTCAACATTTTATCTAGGCTTGTGCACGGGAATCGAAGATGGTATCCTAGGGCTTTTGGGGTCGCTGACTACGGTGAGTGGGTCGGTTAGGCTCCATCACGTCAAGTTTAAGGTCATTTGAAGGTCAAACGGTCAAAAACCTTCCAAAAATCTGAAAATATGTAGCTGCATCCGAATCCGGTGTTCATTTTTACTTTGCATACATCCTCGAGGTCATTCAAGGTCATCTCAAGGCAGGTATTCTAGTTCTGTGGCACAATTGTGCATTTCGCAGATTGAGATTAGAAAGTTTTTTGACCGTTTGACCTTCAAATGTCCTTGAACTTGACGTGATGGAGCCTAATCGACCCGCTCATCGTAATCAGCGACCCCAAAAACCCTAGGATACCATCTTCGATTCCCGTGCACAAGTCTAGATAAAATGTTGACCTGTGTTATTCTTTCATGTCTCCGAACAGATGACTATAATAAAATATTTATTTCTTGGGTACTGAACTTTGGTCCCCCCCCCCCCCAATTCATAGAAAAATATATTTAAGCTCTAGCTGTTGGAATATTTGCGAGTTAGCTAAGTTTATAAATTGTAGCTATGTTAAAGCTGAGCTTAAAACGTTTATTCCGTTCCACAGAAATTTGGCTGATCCTTTACGGATTTCGTTTTTCTCCTTTTAAGTAACAGAACTCTAATAATTTAAAAAATGCACCTATCCGCATACGCGGTTTTTAAATTGAACAAAATAAGGTAAATTTTTATTTGGGACCAGTATTTCGATTATTTTACGTACCTACGTTTAAAACACTCCTTCCACAAAATCAATTTATTATTGAAGGAACGTCTTCGTGCAATTAAGGGGATGAGAAGATAACAGGAAGAGTAGTTTCATGTTCTTAAGATTTAATTTTATAACGTTTAATTTCCACAAAAAAAAATGCGAATATGAATTCAAAACAAATTAATTTAAACTCATTTTTGGGAAATTAATTTAAACTCATTTTTCACCTTTCAAGAAAAAAAGTTTAAATGAAAGTTAACTTCAGAAAAATTGCTTTTTTCTTATCCACAGTGCTTGGAAGATTTAGTGATTCACTACGACGGAACCGTGCGCAATGCAATAGGAGAAATCGTAGAGTTGACTTACGGTGGAGACGGTTTAGATCCAGTTTTTATGGAAGTTAAAAATAAGCCGGTCGATTTAAATCGCCAATTAAATCATTTACGTGCCGTCTATCCACTTCGCAAAGAAGAACCAATTAAGGGCGGCAACATTCGAGATGTTTCTGAGCGAATTTTGATGGAACAAGAATACGAAAACTGCAGAGATGATTTTCGAAAAGAATGTCTGTAAGTATAAGTATTAGTTTTCCGCACAAAGAAAATTCCTCGTAATAAGAAACATTTTCCTAATATGTACAAATAACTAATCAAATTAATTCCTTTTTTTTTTTTGTTATATATTCTGAAGAACTGTCTAAACATTCTTATATTAACATATCTTAAAATGATCCCCACTTTTGATATTTTGTATTTCTTTGTACTCTTCTAAACAGTGAATTTCTTGAAAAAGTTGGTAAGCGTGTTGGTGACATTCAGGCAAAATATAAACAACACAAAAATCTTGCAAATGAAATTGAAAAATGCACAGAAGGTCAACTTAAAATATTCCTGAAAACTGTGAACGATAAATACAACAGAGCTGTAAGTGAACCAGGAACCGCCGTAGGAGCTCTTGCTGCACAGAGTATTGGTGAACCTGGTACCCAGATGACCCTGAAAACTTTCCATTTTGCTGGTGTCGCTTCTATGAATATTACTCAGGTATTAAACATTATATTTTAATATTTCACTTTATTTCTAACTAGAAAAATTACTTATCATAATTGAAACATTAAAAAAAAAATCATTATTTATACATATAAATTTTTATATCAAATATCGTACATCTTACTATAAAACATTAAGATAAAATCAAAATGAATATCATATAGTAAAAATGCTACCATAATTTTGATAGCATGATCTATTACTATTTATTTCTCATACATAATCTTTCTAGGGTGTGCCACGTATTGTCGAAATCATCAATGCAACAAAAGCCATTTCGACCCCCATTATCACAGCAGAAATAGAAAACAATACGGACATGGAGTTCGCAAGAAAAGTCAAGTCCCGAATTGAAAAAACTACTTTGGGAGAGGTAAATGAAAAAATCTGTTTACAAATTACATATGTGTTTTTTAACACATTGATTGCCATATGTGCATGTCACGCTATAGCTGAATAAGTGGCTGAATAAAATTGAGCAGTCAATGTGTTAACACACTGACTGCCAGAATCATATTCAGCCCTTAATTCAGCCATAGCCATCATGGGTTAATCGATTTGATTAACGAAGATAAACAAACCTTTTTGACTCGATTAAAAATTATAGTAACATATTAAAACTAATGGAAACAAATGTCTCTTTTAAGATTTCGTCTTATATCGAAGAAGTCTATAAGCCAGATGATTGCTTTTTATTCATTAAACTTGACGCAGATCGTGTTAAGGTTCTTGGTTTGGAGATAAATGTGGAAACAATAAAATACTCGTAAATAAGTTACTCATATTAAAATAACTTTCAAGTTAAATATACTTTACTTTTTTACAGGATATGCATCTCAAAACTCCGCATCAAACCCAATCAAGTTGAAATCTTCGGCAAAACAGTTCTAATTGTTCGGCCAGACACTTCCAAGCACGGAAGTGCCCTGAACGCTGAATTACAACGGCTAGTTGCATCTATCCAAAAAGTGGTCGTCGCAGGGCTGCCCAATGTGTCAAGGGCTGTCATCGCAGTGGACGACACATACACCCCGCATAAGTACAAATTATGCGTCGAAGGAGCTGGCCTCAGGGAGGTGATGGCCACTTATGGTGTCGTCGGGAACAAAACCCGCAGCAACAATATCTGGGAAGTGTACAGCACGTTGGGCATTGAGGCTGCCAGAACGACGATCATGAATGAAATCACGGAAGTTATGGAGGGTCATGGGATGAGTGTGGATCATAGGCATATTATGCTGCTGGCCAGCCAGATGACCAGTCGCGGCGAAGTGCTCGGAATCACACGGCACGGACTGGCCAAGATGAGAGAAAGTGTATTCAATTTAGCCTCGGTATGTTGTTTTTAGAAGGTTTTATTTATCTTATCCTGTTAGTATACGCAACTCTTTGTTTGTTTTCTTTGATCTGGTGAACAACAAGATTATTAACAATCATTCCTTTTCCATTTTTCAGTTCGAAAAGACGGCGGACCATTTATTCGATGCAGCCTACTACGGACAAACGGATGCAATTGATGGAGTATCAGAAAGAATTATTCTCGGTATGCCGGCTACGATTGGGACAGGCCTCTTCAAGCTCATACACAATCACGGTGATGAGGAACGTGAACCGATCGAGGAGCCCCTCTTTGCCAGCGTCTGAGGTGCAAATGTAAAAACTTGAGAAGTCGTAAGAAAGAAAAGTTTTTATTAAATATTTTACACAAAGTTAGTCTTATTCATAATTAAACTGGCGCTCTTTTGCCATGGGCAGCCTGCTGTTGTTGCCTGCACAGCTCCTCCATAACTTCATGATTATACGTGGAGTGGAGCATCAGCCCTAAAACACCGGCTCGTGAAGCCATGCTGGCTCTTAGTTGGCGCTCCTGCTCCAGCAGCTCGTCCATCTTCAGCCACTGTCTCACCCGTTCGAGGTCAATCTCAGCCCGGCGTATCTTCTCCCATGCGTAGTGCTTGAAGCAACTCTTTTTGGGTGCTCTGTAAAAATTTTGAAATTTTATCCCATAGTCAAAAAGTAGAAAAAGAATAAAAACAGATTTTCTTATGTTGGAAACATAAATCTGGGAACGAAAATTTTATAACACATAACGATTTGGAAAAAAATACGGATAGAGATCCATATCAAAAGCTGGATCTTAACTTTGTATAGGAAGATTTATATAGATCATTAAGAAAATGGAGCTATTAATGTACTGGCCCTTGTTCGACAGGAAAATATTTAACCTGTATAATAATTACCTGCAAAATTCTCCAGTGAGTTGGAATACGTCTTTTACCAGTGGACAGCCGCAGACGTCTGTGTCACTAACTTTGGGGTCTTTACAGTGTTCGGGGCATAGCACTCGAAGCCTCTTACAGTAAGTACCGCTGGCAGGATTGTAGAAGTCGCAGAACATTGAGTTGCCATCGATGCGTGTCTTAAAGATGCTCCCGAAACTCGCCTGACTCTCGTACTTGTTGAAGCATTTCTCCATGTGCCGGATTGCAGTTCGCGAGTGAATTTCATGCCCGCAAGTAATACAGTACATGGATTGCTCGTCCTCAACGTCGTTACTGTCCAGGGCCTTCGGATCCAAGGTGCACCTCTTCGCCCTTTGGACCAGAAGATCTAGTTCTGCGTCCCTTTTGTCCAGCTCAGCCAGAGTCGCCCTGACCATGGCCTGCTTGGCGCGGATGCTGTCCAGCTGCCTCTTGTTCTCCTCCTCAGCCCTACACCGGGACAAGTTCCACTCCTGAATCCTCTGCGGCAGGACTTGAAAGATTCTGTTCGTGGCCAGTTTCATGCCGCACGTCTCCGAGCAGTACTTCGATTGTGGTCTGGATGTCATCTTACACCCAGGGCCGTAGCACTGGCGAACCCCCTCAAGCTCGGGGTTGATGAAAACTTCAGGGCTGGCTGACCTTCTTCGCTTCTTGGGCTTGGCGGCGCTCTTCTGTTTCTGTTTCTTTTGATTTATGCACGTCCTCAGCTCGCAGCGGGTCTTTTTCCCGGCCTTTCTCGAAATACAGCCGTCACAGGAGCCGCAATTGTTGCTGCGACAGCCCTCGCAATTGCCACACCGCAGGTTCGAGCCGCTAGCCGACTTCTCTCGCTTCCTCTTGGCGGGCTCTGCCGCGGCTGGAGTCTGAGTGGTCTGTGCCGGGACAACTCTGAAGACGGTCTGGAGGTTGGGATCCTCCTCCTTGCATTTCTGGCAATAGTAGTGCTTGATGTGCTTCGCCTCCTTCTCTGAGATGTTTATGCAGTCGCCGTGGTACCACTCCTCGCATCCGTCGCAACCACTGGAACAGAAAGTGAATTATTTTTGGGGAGCGCTAGTTTTCGTCGGGACTCACATCATGAACCGGGAGCAGTCCGAGGACCTGCAGATACAATACGCCTGCCCGTCCTGCTTCATGATTGTGGCGATTTTGCTCTTCCGCTCGGGCAGATCAAACTCCCGGGCGATTTCCTCTTTCTGTGGACGAATTCTGTGAAATGTTTTTGAATGGTAGGGAAACTGTGAAACTTACCGACTTCTTGTTTTTCTTTTTGTCCGACATTTTAGGGCTATTTTCCCAAATTTAAGGGAAACGGTCGAGGCACCCAGCCTGCGCTGTTTATCGTGCAAATCGTTCAGCTGTCAACGTGACAGACCTGATTTGCTCTCCCAACTCTCCAAGTCAGTTGTAGATTTGCGCTCCAAAATTGTGGTTTATGCATTTGCTAATTTAAGATTGTCGTCCACACTACATGAACTACAGTTAACCCTTCTACAACGCGATTAATAACACACAGGCCAGCGGTGGTCTCGCTGTTACAAAACAAAGTGGTAATTTCGATAGGTTGTTTTTTCCGTAGATAACGAATCCGCAAACAAACCTTAAACAAAAAAGTTCTATCACGTAACGTTTTTTAAAAAAAATAGGTATCGAAAGTACAAAAGACCTTATTTTGGCCTTTTTGGCAAATTAACTAAAAAATAAACAATTGCCGCAGGAACTTGTAAATTAGTTCAAATAAAAGTAAGAACCTTTAGTTATTATAGTAAAATACGAGAGGTTTTAATACTTTCCGAAATATTACGTGAAATTCACTTCTTTCCATAAGCCGATTATTTCATACAATAGATAAAGATAGTGGATTAAGATCTCTGCTTGCGCACGCTCATGAAAATCTAATTCCCAAAGATGCTTCGTAAGTGCTATAGATTAGTGGTATTTTATATATATAGATAAGGATTCAGGCTCTTTTTTGAGTCGTGATAAGAGCTTTTTACACGTTCCGTTATTTTTTAATGAATTTTTAAAAATGGTCGAAATACACTATTTTGTGCATTTTAAACACATGTGATAGAAAAAAACCGAGTTCAGATTCGTAAATAATTAACTATAAAAACTGAGAAAGTTTTTAAAAGTGTTTAATTTGCAGGCCTGTGAAATTTATACACGATTTTTTCCGTAGATTACATAGGTCAACATTTTATCTAGGCTTGTGCACGGGAATTGAAGATGGTCTCCTAGGGTTTTTGGGGTCGCTGATTACGATGAGCGGGTCGGTTAGGCTCCATCACGTCAAGTTCAAAGTCATTTGAAGATCAAACGGTCAAAAAACCTTCTAAAAATCTGAAAAAAATTCATAGACGTGTTTTTGAGGTCGCTGAATCCGAATCCGGTGTTCATTTTTACTTTGCATGCATCCTCGAGGTTATTCAAGGTCATCTTAAGACAGGTATTCTGGTTCTGTGGCACAATTGTGCATTTCGCAGATTGAAATTGTTCAATTTTTTCATTTGGATTGGAAGGTTTTTGACCGTTTGGCCTTCAAATGACCTTGAACTTGACGCGATGGAGCCTAACCGACCCACTCATCGTAATCAGCGACCCCCAAAACCCTAGGATACCATCTTCAATTCCCGTGCACAAGCCTAGATAAAATGTTGACCTGTGTTATGAATTCGTAAATGAAAATGCTCAATCAGCTTCCGTTTTCAAGGAATAGGTGAGTGAAAAAGTCAAAAGACCTTATTTTGACCATATTTGAAAAATCATTAAAATATAACGGATTATCATAGAAACTTGTAACGTGGCTAAAACCAAAGTTAGAACATTGAGCTGTTATCTCAAAATAGTAAAGGTCTTAAAAATGTTCGAAAAATACCTTGAAAATAAAATTTTTGATCATACCGATTATTTTATACAACAGATGCTGAATGAAGACTATAGTAAATACACGCTCATGAAAAACTTTTTCGCGAGAATGTTTAGAAAAGCTATAGAAATTAGTGGTATTTGATATTTTTTAGAATAACATTCAGGCTTTCATTTGAGCCATGTTACAAGTTCCAGTAACATCCTGTTATTTTTTGATGATTTCGTATTATACGGAAAAAATCCTATAGAAATGATACTCGTTCGGAAACAGAAAAAAACATTGAATTTGTTGACCAATGTTATTGGAACCACACCATAAGAAACTCAGAAGACAATACAAATCAGAATAATTTGTACTGCGTTGTACGGAAACCACGTTAAGTTAATAGCAGAAATTAATAAATTGTAAATAAATCAGACCAGTTTCATTTGCATTATATACATAAAAATTTAATTCTCAAAGCACCAAGTTGTGATGGATGCATTATTTAAATAAAAATTGTACAATACAAAGTAATGCATCTTATATATTGACATATTTGTATTTAGGTTTATTGGCACTCAATACAAAAATTGAATTCCCCATTAATCGATGCATGTAAATAAGTCAATTATTGTGACAATATGTACCTGCATATCTCATGTTATAGTGGTCGAGAATAGTCAATAATTGATTGCCATTTGTTTAATTTATTCGAGTGAAAACTGCAGAAGTCCCATTCTTGTATAAAACCTTAGAAGAAATCCTTAAGCCTGGCGTATTTATTTTAAGTGTTTTTGCAATCGTTTGAAAGCATTGAGATTAGTACTTTAGGTTTTTTCCCACACATTTACCTTTTAGTACTGTCCAAAAGCAAAATTTATTGTGAATTCTTATAATTAATTTGTTAACAAAAAACAATAAAATAATGTGGTCGGAAATAGGACAACGGAGTTGTGAGCAAAGCCCTAATACCGACCGGTGGTCAGTTACTCAGGTTACTTTTAAAGTATTCAAGTTTTTTGTGCAAATAATGAATTAAAAAATAATCGAAACTAAAGTGTATTTTAAATGTTTCCCAAATATAAAGGTAAGTATTTTACTTTTTGTTTATTAGTATAAGATTTTATTCGTCTTATTGTTGTATCACGAACAAATAATGAAAGTAATAATAAAATAGCTACATATATGGTAGTATTGTAAGATGTGTCGACGCTGGGATTTTCCAGATATTACTTTTATTCTAGATTAATAAAGTCCTTTTCTGTGACGTAGAGGTCCTAGAGACCAAAGAATAAATTATTTATGGAATATCAAAGAAGAGTTCACGAAGAAAAAAAAAATTACAGAAGAAAACTAAAAAAGCTGAAAAATGGAATGACAAAAAAATTTAAGGAGCCTATAAGAATTAAAATTTGAAAGTCAGTCAGAATCCATCGCTGAAGATATAGAGAATGAAATTACTACAAGATTTTTTTTAATGTATTTTTTTTCAAATTGTTTGTTATTTTATATAAATAAAAATATTATGTGCATAGATTACACGTATTCACACGTCTAATTTCTAGAGCGGTCGGAATTAGATTAAGTGGTGGTCGGTATTAGGAAACGACGGTTCTTGTGGTCGGAAATAGACGCATCTGACTTCTTTGCTTCATGCCAGTTTAAAATGTTATTGTGATACATTTGCAAATAGAAAGTACCATAACAACTTCTTTTTTAAATTCTCACATCTATTTAATTTCGGGTGTTAATTTACTTTACATGATTGCAATCATATGAATACCTAGAAGCTCCTTTTATAATTGCAGATACAATCTATGACTCCACATTGTTTGTAACTACCGGATTCCATGGACTCCATGTATTAATTGGAACAACAAATTTCTTTACATCAATTTTTGTTTGTGAAAAACAGACTGAATTCAAAAGACCGTCGTTGGAGGGATTAAACAGCGAAGAAAAACGTAGGGATTATAATTAATCATCTAGCTTTTATATCTTATGCTTACTTCAAATAAAAAAATGTAAAATCGCGTCAATTTTAACAACATTATCAAAGAAAATCTTAAAACTTTGCTTAAAACCCGACGTTTCTATTATTTTATTATAATTCATTTTCTTTTACCTGAATTGATATTCCCGGTGTAGATTTCATTTAGATAATATATCCAAATACACCTTCCCTCCCCATACCTATGCAAAGGTCTCTCCCAAATGAGTAAAACAAAATCTCTTTTCTCGTATCAGTGATAGTTGATTATTTTTGGACCACATAGTTCAGTAAAATAAAGATCTATGAATATAAAACATAATAATTTACAGTT
Source organism: Dysmachus trigonus (assembly GCA_949715965.1). Lineage (NCBI taxonomy): Eukaryota > Metazoa > Arthropoda > Insecta > Diptera > Asilidae > Dysmachus > Dysmachus trigonus. The sequence goes on along the minus strand of OX454323.1, from coordinate 3,432,759 downwards.
CATTCTAAAATAGGGGGAAAACAATTAATAACAGAAAAAAAACATTAAATAAAATCCTCAAAAATAGTTGACTTCCTACGGATTTCATTATAAGACAACATAACCTCAACCTTAGTCTACGCCTTCCTCAGCTTCTATTATACATTTTAAAAAAAAACAAAACAAATTGACTTCGTTTGTGACTGCTGTAGGGGTTGGGGCGGAGCCTAGGCGCGTTTCAGGGAGTCCTTGTTGAAGCCTCGAATCGCGTTCAGCAGCTGATCTCTGGGATCAGCCGCATTAAGGGTTGGCGGCCTTGCGACGGGGTTCTGTTTCGTGACGACTGAACGTATCACTGGAGGTGGGGGAGGGGGAGGGTGATTTGCGACAATCTCCTGCCGCTGGAATTTCTGTGGGGGCTCTGATGAAGGTCGCGTTTGGGTCACCTTCAGCTCTATTTTGGCACAGTTTCGCTGTTCGATGGATTGTTGTTGTTGTGATGCTGGAGGCTTTTGGGACTCCAATTCATTACTAAGAATCTTCTCCTTAAACCCGGTTTTTCTTAGGGTTACTGAAAATGGAAAGATGTTCTCCTGTTTCGGGTCTTTTTCAGGTTTTGTGTCGTGGTTGAATGTTCTGGTGGTTGCCTGGACATTACCTTGGTTCGACAGTTTCAGAATGTTTCGTTCCACATTTATTGGTTGTTGTGGAGTCACTGAAGACACTTTGGAATTGCTCCTGGAGAGGCCGTTCGACATGGCCTTCCAAGTTGTTGTGCTGGAGACGATCGTGTCCCCCTTCGTAGGTTCGTCAAGGTTGTCGATGTTCTTGAAACCTTTCACTGTTGGCATGAAATTTGCTCGGTTTATCTTTGGCATGCGCCCCAACGACATTGCATTACTTGTGCTCAAGGGCCTAGGTGGTGGGGTAGGACTTTTATCCCTACTATTAGTTTCACTTTGTGCCACTGGAGTACTCTTTTTGTACTCGACGCTGCGTACGAAAGGTACTTTAGGTGGTTCTTTTGAAACCCTTACAGGATTTGCAGGTCTGATCGGGCTCGAGAGATCAACTCGAGTTAGATTACCCGTCGAACCGTTGGTCCCACCTCCAAATTTATAGTCGCTATCATCTTTAATAGACACCTGCACTTTTGGCCGTTCACTCCACGTGGAAAGATTTATGCTGGGCGGTCCTTGATACCTCCATTTCTTCTCGGGCTCCTCCTTTTTGTCGAGCCGCTCAACTGTAATTATTTGTTGACTTAGCATTTTATTCTTTGGTGAATTTTCTTTAGAACTATCACAATCATCTCTTGTTTCTACGTGTGGAGAATTGAATTTATCATTTGAACTCATAAAGGAGTTTTGGCTTGAAATATTCGACCGCTGAAGGTCGTTTTCATTGTTTAGGCTATTTTTGCGGGAATTTAAAATCGATTTCATTACAATAAGACTTTGCAGGCTCGGCGACTCTCCAATGCTAAGTTCGCTAGATGATTTTCGTTGATTGGTGTCAACGAACCTTTCCATTTTCCTCGCCTGTTGCTCCATTTTTTGTGCATTTAACAAAGAAATAAAAGAGGAGCTCCGCGATGTGAGGGGCACCTCAGGCTCAATATGGTTGGTGTAACGGGTGGAATGGAAGGAATCAGAACGAGTTATACTACCACGCGATTTGAAGAGTTGGGAAGCTGTGTTATTGCTTAAGGTGAGACTGGATCGCTTCTTATACAATCTATCTTCTTCCGGCGACTGTATTGTTACTGGAGGTAAACTTGTTTCCACCTTCCCATTTTCTTCTAAAAGTGGAAAAGGTGGTTTCCGTTCATCTTTTTGAACATCTCCATTCATACTAGGCTCAGATGAAATATCGTTAAGAGTTTTCACCGGTCCTGGAGGTTGACTGTAAGTTTGTATTTTAAAATTAGAAAGATTACATGGCTTCACCGATTCAATCTCTTCAGACTCCTCAACTTTCCGAATGACTGTTTCAATTTTGTTGTCGTTAATAACATTGTTAAGCTCGTTAATAACATCTGATCTGCTACTACCATAACTCTCCAACGAGTTTAATGGACTAGTAGTCTGAATATGTTCTAGATTTTCAATCAAGTCCGGTGAAGAGAAGTTCTCCACTTTTGGTGAATGCTTCGAATCTTTCTTGTCCATGCCAACACGATACCCATCCTCAATATCTGAAGTTATAATTGTTTCAGAGGTCTCCGAATTTGTTGATTCAGGCATACTTGTAGTAGTCTCCTCGAACACCTGAAAGTCTACAGGTGATCGTGTCTGGATGATTGGAGTGATTGGAACATCTGGGAGTGTTGTCGAATTTATGTTGTCTTTTACAGATTCTTCAACATTTTTACAGTTTTCTTGCCGAACCTCTGGAAGTCCAATATCAGGCATATTTCTACCCTTATCCGCTGGTTCTGTGGGTGTTGGTATATCTGCAAAATTGGGTGGTGCTGGTATTGTGTACGACCATCCCGGAGATGCAGAACGTGTTGAAATAGTGTCAACTGTTTCCATTTCATCTGTGTTGATAGTTTCACCACTAATCGTAGATATCACGCTCAAATCTTCCAAAGTTTTGTGCTCCACTAACGGTTTTACTATTGTTTTTCCAAGTTTTAAATTGTATACCTTTATTTGCTCCTCTTCATCAGAGCTAGACTCCAAAGATCGTTTTGATTCCAACGGCGGCCTATCTTGTGTTGAAGAGTGATGAATAGTTGGTGACAAATTTGGGGATACTTCCACAATTTTATCTTCCTTTTTATTTTCTACAATTGGTGTAGTCTTGGGACTATCTGGAAGCTGGTGAGTGATTTCTCTCTCCTCAACGGTATATGACTGAGTTGATTCTTCCTGGGGTTGAAGTTCTTTAACTTGTGGGGACATTTCTGGTTCTTTGGCCTTTTCTTCTAAACTGGGTTGATTGGATTCATTATGGTGCTTGAATTGACTCGATTTACAGTCTTCCTCAGTGTGAGTTCCATTTAGTGCTGGTTGAGGCATCTCTGCGATTGATGCTGCTATTGCTACTTCCTCAACAACTTCTGAAAATATGAAGAGAAAGATTTGATATAGTAATTTATTTTTACTTTAATTAATCCATAATTATATAAGAGATAATGAACAAGACATATTTTTGTAATAAATACCATACATTCTAAGTTAAATAACGCACAAGATAAAAAAAAAAAAACCAAGAAAATTTATTAAAATAAGGAGGATTTCTGGTATTCACTCTCAGAGGAAGTATTAGACTATCTCGGAGCCTCATTTATTGATTAATTTATTTACATATCTGTTTAACCACAATATAATTGAAGGTGACATCAAGCTTATGTAAAGTAAAATTGAATTCGAATTAAAAAATAACATGTCGCTGATCACTTCGGAATCTCAACCAATAATAACAAATAGTAATATGATCGGTTCGTTTATCAGTAGTAGAGGTAATTAAAAATGATACCTTCTTAAGAGGATCATTACGTTTTTATCTTGGAAACGGTTTAAGTTACACCGATATGAGTGTTTTTTTTTTTTTCTTTATTAAAAATATATGGAGTACGACATTTACACGATAAAGAAGACATTCTCAAATTATTGTATGTATTATTATCAAATTGTCTAGATGACTGAAATCGGAGAAAATGAAAATTTTGTTTGCTTAAAAATAAAACTCTTCCAAATATGATAAAGAAGGGATGGCGATAAAGCTTTTATTTGGCCCCATGAGACACTACTTTTTGAGAAGCGAAATAGGAAAATTTAATTTTTTTTTTTGTAATCTATAACGTAGAGCTTTTCATACTTACTAAGCACTTTTTAATTTCAAATCTTACTATCATCTTTCAACGAAAATTAGCAAACTATACCACTTTTCGTACTTTTGCTTAGCTACTTAAAATAGAGCACAAGCAAGCATTAAAAAGTGTTTAATATTCTACAAATATTGTATAGGCATGTAATATCTTTAACATATGTTATAGAAGAATTCACAGGCTACCCCTTTGTACTTATAGTGAAAAATAAACTTAAACCATAGTACAACGATAGTTCGATATTTTTATCTTCTCCGTTTGTGTTGTTATTATCGATTATTAGTTGATTTTTAACTATTTTAGTACAAGAAAAGTTGGCTGTGCCTCATAATATATACCACAAAGAAATTAAAATACCAGATGGGGCCTAATATGAGCTTTCAAAGAATTATTTCCATTTTATCTCGATAGGCGATAAAAACTCAGCTATTATATTTACAAAACAAATAAGGTCTTACCTCTTGTTTCAGTTGTTGCTTTTTCTGGGGATGAAGTTGTAATATTTCTGGGCGGGGCAACAGGTGTTTGAATATTCCTTGGGGGTGGGGCTGGAGCTTTTTTCTTGGCTACAAGAAAATAATACATTATTATATGATATTTTGAGCCCTAAAAATTTAGAGTCAGTTATATTACCTATAATTATCCTCTTCCTCGGGGTGGGTTCGGGCATTTTTACAGTCTCCGTCGAACCGTTTTCTGCCTGTTCCGGGATGCTGCCGTTGCTGCTCCTGTGGCTGCTCAAATCATTGTCCGAAATATATTTTTCATAATTTGCATCGCTACTGCCAACGTACATAGAAAAAGGGCGGGTTTTTTGGCTGCCCTTCTGGACGGCGATGGTCTTTTCGCCGTTCGAGGGAATGTGTCCATTGGCCTTTTCCAGGTTCGATCCTTTTATTCTGCTGTTGTTGTTGTCGCGACTGTTGCTGTTGTTGCCGTTGCAGTCGACGGAGACATTGCTTTGGTGGAATTCGGCCGACCTCAGAACTGTGAGCTCAGCGCACTGACTCAAATTCGGGGAGGATACGTGGAACTCCTTCTTCGCGGGGATAAAGTCGGTTCGAAGCTCCTTGCATCCATTCGTCGTCGCGACTGAATCTCGTTCCGGGATCGAATTCTCGCTCGGAGGTCGTGGGGCTACCCTCTTCTTTCTGGCGGGAGCGACAGGGGGATGGTGGTTCGCAGCGACCGTCCGGTGTAGAGGGGCCTGCGGTGGCAGGGACAGAATCGGGCCCCGGTGGTAGCTCGTCGAGCCCATACCTGTCGAATCGATCGAATTCAGCGAATTTGTCGAACTGTATGGACTCGCCGTCTTCAGCGTGTGCTTCGAGTTGCGGCTGCTGAATTCGGAGGAGGAGAGCGAATCACGTCCCGTGTGCCGTAACTTGATAATTTCATCCGTGTTGAAATTGTCATAGGCCTCGGACTTGTGACAGAGCCGGATCTCAGAGAGGCCAACAGCCCCAATCGTTAGCTCGAAGCTGAATACCTGACTAGTGTCAACTGAAATTAGAAAAAAAAAAAAAAATACGGCAAAATAAATATATCGATTCGACTTGCGGGAGGTAAAAAATAATGAAAAATAAACCTTCTGTGGCGAAAATCGACCAACTAATGGTAGCTCAGTGGAAATCCAATTTGCCCCAAGTGCCGCACGTGAGGCGGGACTGCGCCCGATTCAAAAAAAAAAAAAAATTGACTATCGATTTCGTTTGAACTTGTGCTCACAAAAGATTTAGGATCGGTGGGCACTGGGCAGTAGGGTTTCTCACCCGGGAGTTTCCTCAATTTTGAGTTTTCCGCATTCCCGGAATAAACGGTCGGGAATAAAAAAAAAATCTATAAAATTAATGTCATGGGGTCTATTTAAACTTCTAAAATACCTCCCACTCAAATGTTTATACACATACATATATCGGTCATTCTACAAATAAATGCATTCTAATCCAATCCTGTTGTTTGTATTATAAATAATGTTTGAGTTCTTGTCTATTTACTTAATATCAACAACTGATTACTACAAGTGGCACTACATATAACACAGTTCAATGACATTTTTGTTGTCGCATAAGAGACTTATAAGAATTAAGAATTTGAAAACGAAAATGTTCCATCACATCACGTTTTCGAGCAAAGTAGAGTTAAAAATTTGTTAAAAAATAATGGGACTTCGCAGATTGTCAAAATGAATGCGAACTTAAGACCCCTCAGCTATACATATATATTATACTATAAATTTTACTAGTATCTTTGTGGAACCTACTGGACAACCTAGAGGGTGGGTGAACTTACTTGGGTGTCGAAATTCATATTTCTCCGTGTCCAGTTGCTTGTTCTCGCAGACGAGTTCCAGAAGCTTCTGCAGCTTCGTCTTGGCGCCCAGGCGCGCTACGTAGAGCTGACCCTTTGGCAGCAGCACCGTTATTCGAAAGGTCTGTTCGAAGGGCGCATTGCTAGTGGCCACCGGCAGCGGGGTTATCCTGTTCTGTTCTAGGTGACTAGAGAGAGGTATTGAGTCGATGTGCGGTGATACGCTCAGGTTGGTTGTAGATTTCGACAGTTGATGACCTGAAGAGTGTATACCAAAAATTAATCAATGTACATTAATCCATCCAATTCAGAAGCTAAGTACTAAACTTAAAATATAGCAATAATATTCGCAATTCTGTCAAATATGTCGATATAATTCATAAATACTCTTTAAATTGATATACCTTTATTTTTATAAATTTTTTTATTTTATTTTGCGCTTATTTTGTGAGATAATTAACCAAGGGCAAATTAATAAAATATCCAATTCTCCACGATTACAGCGCCATCTATCATGATTCGAATGTTTCAGACAAAATTTTCAGCGTAGAAATCGAATCCACAATACAAAATTAGGATTGCTATTTGAAATTTTATTGTTGCCGCCCTCCACGGCCTTCTCAGAAGGTAGGAAGGGATGATTTTGGTAAAAATGAATAGAACTCTTCAAAATAATAAACTTATGCTTGTATACATTTTTCGAGATAATCCACCGTTTTGGGACTTTTGGTTTGAACGTTTTGTATATTTTTAAACGACTTTATTACGGTTCATATCTGTCTAACTAACAATGAAATACTGTGATAGATTTTTAGTGCAACATTTTCATTTAAATAAAGTCATTTGACTTAAAAACATTTTTGGGTTATTATATATAATTATACTAATTGATTTATGCTCACGTTAATCAATTATTCATTAAAAAAAAAAAAAAAACCGTAGGATTTAAAAATTAATTTCTAAAAAATAAATTCACTGATCAATAAAGTGTTTTTTGATAAAGCAGGCACTTAAAGTTTGAAAGTTGTAAAATTTTTTTTGTAAATTAAAAGATGTACTATTTCTGTAATATAATGAATTTTGGAGTTATTTTACATATTTAAATCCTTTTCACTGACTTCTTCTTCTAGAAGTTGGAAGGAATCAAATGTTGGATTATGGTCTTATCATTTTGCACAATAGTGTATAATTTGATTTGAAATCACTCAGATGTAGTTTGAGTTTCCTTGCAAAGGTAATTTTCTGAATCCCCGGGTGAATAAATAAAACTGAAAAGAGACTGAAAAATTTACCAAATATTTTCTGTGTTAAACGGCAGTTGGAAAACTAATTGAAATTGCATTGAAATCAGGAAATTTTTAAGTCCAATATTTTAAAAAGTCCATGTGTTGAAAATTTTCAGTCTGCCTTCAGTATCTTTTCCGACTGAAATATATTTTCGCCTCATTTAAGGGGTTACTTACGTACAGAATTTTCAGGAAATCGACTTTTTTTTTACAGATTATTATTCTCTATAGTTTTAGGCGTATTTCTGTGAAAGTAAATTGTAAAAATTCCACATAGATCGAAAGTTATTATAGAAAACGTAACTGCCCGACGAGAGTCTGATACGCGAAGGTAGCTGTCCCTTGTTTAAGGCAGCTGGCTGTTACTTTCGGAGCTCTTTCAGCCTGTCGGAAAAAAGTAAACAACAAAAATTGTTTACTGACAAGGAAGGCATACAATATAAAGCTGGAATGGGAGATTAGATGTAAGTTAACAATATAAATTAAAAAATTCATAAAGTTCTTGCTTTAGCTGCGCGCGACTCGAGCGAAACACACTTGAAACTTTAAATACGTGTTTTTCAGAACTACTTTTTCCGGCACGGTTTGCATGATAACTCATACAGATTTTAATATTTTTTTATGCTTTTTTTTTTAAATATTCGAAATTGTTTTCTCTATAGTCTGTCGAGCCGGATTTTTGATATTGTGATTAAAAAATGTTATAAACATAATTAAAGTGTGAAAGTTATCACACAAAGTGCAATTATTTTTTTTTAAACTGCCGTAAATTGCCAAATTTTCGAATTTCAAAAATCCCGCGCGACAGACCATAATTACAACTATATTGTATAAGAATTTTTTTTAAATTTTGCAAATCGATCAACATTTACTGGAGATATCATGTCAACCGTGGAGCAACTTTTTTTTCTTAGTATTGTGGATCACGTGAGTTTTTGTATAGTAATTTTTGTAAAAATAAAGTGAAATAATTTTTTTTATAAAGTTTAAATACTAGTAAACAATGTGTAATAGTTATTTTTATTAATTTCTATTGCTATCCCTTCTAAAAACAGTTTTTCTTTTAGCGCATTTTTGGCGCTGCTGTACGTATGTGACCCCTTAAGTCTGAATTCCGTCTTAACATGTTTTTAGTCTATTTTCAGTGCAAATAATAATTTCCGCGTTATTTCAGATTGGATTCTGTCTTAAATTCAATTTTCAGTCTTCTTTTAGTCGTTCTTAGGTCTCATTTTATCATCCGAGTCGCTGAATAAAAATTCTTTCATTTTTACCAAAATACTTCTAAAATGGTAATTTTTGCAATATAAAATTATATAAAAAGATTGTTCAAATTTATCCTTTGCATCGGTATGAACCTGCTTATAATAAATGAATTTGTTCTTAGCTTTCAGTTTACCAAGGCATTTAAAATTTATTAGTTACGAGTAGTGTTTCATTAATATTTACTAAAGACCAGGCTCTTTAATAAATACGTCAGAAATATTTCCAGTTTATAATTGTCTTAATTTGTCAGTGAACCTTGCTCTTTAGGACTAACCGGAATTTAGTATTTTTTTTTTAATGTACTCCGTTCGTTACTGTCATTAATAAAATGAGAAGATTAAGATAAAAGCCTTTGCTGATCAGTAAGTAACCTTCGAGTCTAGTTCGAGTTGAAAACCCAACCTACACTATTTATTAAGGGGGTAGTACACTTCTTAAGGCCTTTTTTTAAAGATTTTTTTTTTTTTATAGTCAACTTTATTTTGATCTTGCAAACTTTTTATATATGATACAACTAACATTCAAGAATAAAAAAAAATTTTTTTTCGTCATAGGGCCCTAATATGGCTGCCTGAAGGTGACCCTTTTTTAATCTGGCCGACATGATATCTCGACTCTGGAACGTCTCTAAGTGCATATTAAAATATAGATCAGTCGCTATCGCTCGAACTAGGATAAAAAATTTTGGTAAAAAAATAACAAAATGGCGAACTTTTTAATTTTTCGGTCGATTTTCAAAATCCTAGTTCGGGCGAGAACTACACATGTATAGAGTATCCCATAAAAATTTGAGCCCGATCAGACCAATAGTTTTTTCAAAATCATGTCGGCCAGGTCAAAAAACGTGGTTTTGAGAAAAACGCGTTTAAAGTTTTTATTCGATAATTTTAAGGTGCGATTAGCGTAAGGCACCGCTACAAATGTGTCTATAACTTTTTTTATATATCGAATTTCTCAAAACGGTTTTGGGAGAACATTTCTGTCATATATTAGAGCACATTTATGAAATAAAAAAAAAAAATCGATTTTTTCAAAAAAAAAAAGTGTACTACCCCCTTAAAGATAAGAACGTATTTACATCAATTGTACTACATAAAACCTGCAATATAATTGGGATCAAATAAAAAATTCTACAAAATAAGTGACATCAACTGGTAATAATTCTATGATTCACATGACCGTCTATGAATATTACTAATTAGCATTCGCAGTGAGCAAAAACAAAACCACAACCTTTAAATTTTAAAGCATACATAAACTGAGCATCCGTTATGAATTTCAATTAATTTCCCAATCAATCAATGTTATTTGACCAGAAAGTAGCTGCGGCCGGCCAGTCCTCGAATCATAAATTTGTTATTCAACGAATTTCGATTCAAAACTACGATTTATCAGTTACTATTGAGGGCCTCTTACAAAGTTCACTGATAAGCAAAAACCCTCGGTAGATAGTTGTTATTGTTGTTTGTTGTATATTCATTTCATTCAAAGCTCCAAATTTACGACCGAAAGCAAATAGCCGACGCGACGTAGGCTGACCTTCACATTAAAATTCTTAGCCAGAGATATGGTGACAGCCTTCCTCAGTTACCTGCTTTTATCAGAAATAGCGCATTAAATAGCACGCGAACTGTATACGCAAAGTTGCGCAATCACCTTGCCGTCGTCAGGTGTAAACAAAAACAGAAAAACGCATACAAAAAAATATAAATTGTGCAAAAAACAAGACAAATTGTTAGAGTAAAAATGATAAACTTTTATACAAACCTTTTTTCTTGCCCAAAAATCGGTTGAGTGTCGATGAGAAGCCATTTTTCACATTCATAGTCGAAACTGTGGTGTCTTTTAGGGGCAGGTTCCTCCTTATGCAGCAAAAATAAGATTTATCTATGTTTGTTTGTTTCTTTTTTTTAGATTTATTATTATCTTCTATCTTTTGTCGCACTTTTGGTTCTAACTCCCCGTGTCAACTACCGTCGCTTCAGGGTAAAGAACACATCAACGGTGCCCCATCAAATGTGGTGCTGAAATATCCGAAAGAAGTAAAACAACTGAATTAGAAATTAGAAACATGTAAATCGACGGAACACCCGATGAGAGTATCTCGAAAAAAGTCTAGAGCGTCTAATAAATCAAATTGGTAAATTGTTGCTCACCGGATTGTCGATTAGACTCGCTTATTTGCTGGGCATTCGTGTTATCAGCGTAAATTCCGACGAGGTGCGCGATTCAGAGATACACAATAGAGCTGCGGAGCTGATTACGATTGTCGCGTGTTTCACATATCCAATTTCCACTTGAGCTATTTGCGAAAGACATTCCCAAGACCTGGCGAACAAAATCTCAAGTCAAAAGAATTGGCAAGATAAGACGATTTTCTGATACTACTGCTTTTGTTGCCTTCAAAGATACAAGCGTTACGGTTTGATGAAAGATGATGTCACCTTGGGGAGGTGCTAGAACATTTTTGGGGTGTAGCAAAAATTCCGCAAAATCTTGTAAACAAACCAATCACAGTGTCAAAATGTGCTTTTGTGGTATTTTATTCGTGAAGGTTAACTAAGCTTTCCGTATTTTGTGTTTGTGTATCATTTTTGACGAAATGTGCTCAAATCATGAAGTATCATTTATTTCAGCTTAAGCTAGAATTTGGTCGATTAACGATTATTGTTTTTTTTTTTTTAACGTTTACCAGTTGATTAAATCCAAAATTTACAAGGTGCATGTCTTATATAAAATTGAAACACACACATATTTCTTCAATGTCTTTAATTTTCGCATTTGGATTTCCAAGACGGAATGCCTAAACATTGACCTTTGACATTAAGATTTTTAAAATTCCAAAAGCTAATAATTTTAATTCATTCAGCTTAAACGCTCAACTATAAAAGACTTAACATAACATAAAAGACCCAAAGAATGTCAGACATAACCAAATTGGCATACTGAAATAAGTTTATCCTAATTACTTTCTTCAAATTACTTCAAATTAAACGCTTTTAATCTTAAAATGAAATTTGATGTGTTCACATTCGGAATTGCTGATTAAAAGTTCACTCAAGATGCAATATGGCAATGCTTTAAAATCAAGTCGAGTCCTTTAGACAATATCAATAGCAAATTAACAATAAATTGCCCAATAAGGGGCCTATTACTTTAGTTGGATTCACACCAAGTTTATGTCGAAGTTTGTATAATGTTATATTAATTATAGTTAGGCTTTAACTGCTTTAAAGCTATAATAGTAGAAATTAGCAAAGTAGTGTCATTTAGAGGAGTCCGGGATACTTGAACAATGAGGAAACTTAAACCATCGCGTGTATCTTCTTCAAATTTGATGCCATATGAACAATTATCATGCCAAAATGTTAAGTCCAACCCCCTCATATGTCTTAATGATAAGGCTGCGTTCGGTAGTTGTTTGTGGTAGTGTGTTCATCATTTCTTCGAGATATTGAAAAGATTTGTGTCTTATAAGTTTTCAAATTTGTTTGAAATTATTACAGCGGCTTTATCTTAATTGTTATTTATTTATTTATTCATCCAGCCAACAGACATGAGCCCTGACCATATAAACAATTAGAATATAGATATATGTAATTAAAATTATTAAATTAAACAGCAATGCTACTTAGCCTATGTTTTATTTGGATCTTATTCAAATTAAAGTCTACCCTATCAAAATATTTATTATAAGTGGTCAACAGGGAATCAATCGGTCCATACATTGCATAATAAGTCCTATGGCTATGGGCACGTAAAAAGCTTTGTTTCCTGAAATTCATTACTGGTACGTTAATACTCAACATTGACAAAAGCTCAGGAGAGTTCATTTCGCCGGTTAGCAGCAATTGGACAAAAACAACTTTAAACATCTCACGACGACTTTCCAATGTCTGCAAATCAATTAGTTTCAACCTGTCTCTATAACAAGGCAGCTCAGAACGATTCTGCCAAGGCAAATTGTTCAACGCAAAGCGGATGGAATCTTTTTTGAATAGACTCAATTCTTGATATATGGATAGAGTAAAATGGGGACCATATAACACTAACATATTCAATGAACGGCCTAACCAGCCCCACATAAAGTGCTTTAAGAACATAAGGATCCCTTATGTCCTTCGACCACCGCCTTATAAAGCCTAGCAGAGAATTACATCTATTGATGACATAGTCCATATGCTGTCTAAAATCTAATTTACAATCAAGTATGAGAACTAGGTCTTTAGTATGGTCCACTTTCGACAAAGGAGATCCACTCAACACATAAACGTAGTCAACAGGTAGGACTTTACGTGAGAATGACATGACAAAACATTTATCCACATTTAAACAGAGATGATTACGGTCACACCAATCTACAAAACGATTCAGATCATCCTGCAATAAAAGGCGGGTCGTCAAAACAGGAAATCTCTTTAAATATCTTTACATCGTCAGCATAAATAAGGAGTTCAGAGTTAATAACTACATCCTGAATATCATTAATAAAAAGGATAAATAATAACGGTCCCAAGTGACTCCCTTGAGGGACACCAGACGTTACAGAAATGCTATTAGATAGTACAGATTTATATATGACTTGCTCATAACGATCAGTCAGGTAAGATTTTAGCCAATTCAAAAAAAAATTATTGGAATCCCAAGTGATGAAAGCTTCGATAAGAGGACATTATGGGAAATCGTATCAAAAGCTTTACTAAAATCAATATAAATACAGTCAACACAGTTGTTATATTATTTTGATATGTTTCGTCAATGTCAAAATGACAGAATGTGAAAAAATTGGGATTACTAACGCTAACAATTTCATTCCTCTGGGTTTTCATTATGTTTATTGAGTTGCCATCAAAATAATCATTTTGAGTTGATTAAAATATCGATAAACTTCATTTTATTTTGGATTTTTTGATTAAAATTGATCAAATTTTCTGGTTTTTGTATAATTTTCACAGCACTTCTTTCGAAAAAGGCAGCAGATGGAACTTATTGGATTCTAAATTCATAATCAACGTTAAAAAACATTAATGCTTTTCGCGTACACTGGCTTTGATAGTCAAAAACTAACACACATAGCGTACATACTAATGGTTAAGTAATACTATGACAAATTGAAAGTAATTATACAAGAAATTTTAAAAGGCGAAAAGGAGGCGTTACCTCTTCTTGAGTAACGTAGTTAACATGTAAAATAATGTCCATACTTGAATACACTCTCAACTAATTGATATTGTTGAAATTGTTGAACACATTAACTAAAGAAATTACTAAATATTCAGATAAAATATAATACACCCACTCAAAACAATTCGCGCGCGATTCGTAGTAAGCTTTAATCAGCAAGTGAACAAGTATTAAATTCGAAGAAAGAAGTAAATAAGAACTCAATCGATAAGTTGCGTAATCGAAAATTCACCTGAATCACTTTTTACGACTTGAAGAATGCCTCGCGATTTTACCACCGCCACCGCCACCGCCCGCCCCGTTTAGCTGAAAGGAAAAGGCCAAAGTCAAAGGCACAGGTAACGTCATAACATAAAGGCTCCAGAAGAGTGATGTAAAATGATGCAAGAAATTGCTTACCGCAAAATAAAATACGTCAAAAAATGTAATTTAGTACGATTTCATAATGACACCGAGGTGTATATCGTTCGTTATGCAAGAAAGAAGCTCCTACGATGCTATGTAGTGGTCATGTCACGGTGATATTCATAATTACGGCGAAGGTCAGACAGGTAGATAACATGTCAATTTATTTGGCGTTTGTTTGCTTACCGTGGAAAGGTTATTCTTTTTTTCGTGTTTTAAGGAACTATCAATTAGTCGTTCCACGTGATGAGATTTAAATTACTTCTAGTGTTTCAAAGATTGACTGATAAATTACTTTCAGCATAAGTAAAATTATTAATCTTTGGTTAAAAAAATCTACACTACGACACTTATTATTTATTAGTTAATTTACGCAAAACCACTTAATTATCTACTATAACATAAGCTATAATTATATAACTACACGTGTAGACAATGAATGTATGTGTGAATTACACTTTTTCATATACTATACATACATATATAGTTTTGCAGTATCATGTCATTTTAAATACCTTACGTAATGTTGTTTTATTTCAGTTTTGCGTTCTTAAAAATAGATTTTCTTACTTACAAATTCTGTTTGTAGGTACACCTTCGAAATGTAGAATAAGATTTTTTTCGCAAGTCTGGGATGCGCGTGTCTATCTTTAGGATTTTCTTTCGTTCGCGACAACTTTTGCAAAAGTACAAATTTTAATTTTCTTTCTCCGTGAGGACTCCAAATCTATTTGATTGGGGTGTCATGCGGATGAGTGGTTTTTTTTTTCTTTCAAATGGCCGACAGTCTAATTCTAAATAGCATAAGATTTTCGGGAAAAAGGGAAGAGGAGTTTCCGAAGTCGTTGATTTCAAATCCTGCTGTCAAAATTTATAAATTGAAGTTGGCATTCCTCCGTCAAATTATAAACTTTATGTGATATTCGTGAAAATGGGTGCTTAGGGGCTCCCGCGTTCACTAATTTAAAAATCTTTGTCGAAATTTACTAATTCAAGGGAGCCATAGAACAAAAACGACCAGAATGGATGAATAGGCACAGTAAATTAATTCTTCAACAGGATAATGCCAAACCGCATACCGCACAAGTCGTGAAACATTATTCTAGCAAAAAAGGGCGCGGTCATATTCACACACCAAAGCTTGTTTAAAACTTTTTTTTTTTTACTATTGTTTTAACATTTAAGTAGACTTCTCATGCTAACCACAGTCTTGTAAGGTGAACATCAACAGCAAAAACAGTTGAATGAATCAAAAAATTAGTTGTTTGAAGAAGATATTTTTTGGGTGTACGATAACAATAATAATAATTAGCCAAATATTGTTTCTACGTATCATTATCCATCATTATCGTATAACTAGCTATGTATAGCTAACCCACTTTCTATAATTTCTTATTGTGTAATAAACCCTTTTCCTTAGGTGATCTAAAAAGACAGAAGAAAGTAGCACTCAGAGTTGAAATTCCTCTAAAAACAATAGACGAGATCAACAATCATCGATACACCTCTTAAAAAAAAAAACGTAATTACTCCGAAGAAGCGCATAAGGAGGCTTTTCAAGTAAATTGAAGTTCCTCGACAAGAAATCGCTCACACCTCCATCAGAAGAAATCTAAGCAAAAAGCCTTTTGGCGTCCAATTTTATTTTATTTTTTAACATCTCCCCTCATTAACCGCGAACCGATGAGAAGATGTATGTAAGCTGTAGCGCGGATTATTTCCGCAATCGCAAACGAATCTTCAGTAATGAGCAATTGAGCAAAGAAAGCTCTTCGGGATTCGTCACAGTTTCGTAACAGCTGTCCGTGTCAGTAACAATTTTACATAACGAGCGATGGGATCACCCTTCGTAAAGACGCTGGTGAGCGTGCTGCCATCTTTTAAGCATGCCACGTGTAATATGGTATGTATGTTGTCTCTTTAGTGATGCAAGTTGCATGCCAATCACGTCAATCAACTATATACAATATACATATATAGGACTTACTTCTCCAACGCCTATTAAATCCTCCTCTCTTGGTGCCACATAATTGAATCGTTTTAATTAAGAAAAATTTGAAGTCGCCGGCAGTGGCACACAATGCAGAATTCACCTGCAATTTGTAATTAATCTGCAGACATTGAGTTCCATTCAGGTGGATGAGGAAGACGGGATTTGTGTCACGACTACGGTTCATCGCCTTACCGAAACAATCCATGTTCAGTGGGTAGGAAGGGTGGTGAAAAGTAGAGGGAAAAGCAACTGAAGATGGACACCGCTCGCTGGGATAGGATAGGTGTTACTTAATCAGGCTTAATAGGAAAAACCAATTGTCTTAAGCCGGCTAAGCGCTAAATTGCATCCATTTCCACGCTGAGCACGAGCCAATTGTTTGGAATGATCATTGCGCGTAGTTAGAGCCAGAAAATTGCGTAAATTGAATTAGGAAATGCGCGAAAATTCAAAAGATAATTCCCGGTCATTACCGCTGCCCGTGGCACGCAGACTTGGCCGCACTCAAGGTTACCTGAGCAGGAAATTTATATTACAGCATGCTCACGTAGCCAACAATTATCGCGTGAAAACCTTTGATTTTTGCATAATCGCTATGCATTTTTCACAGCATCTCGGACCCTCGGCAAACTAGATATTTTCAAATTTCATAGATGCCGTAGTTTTACAAGTCACTAAAAATACAGGGTGTCCAATAGGAAATTGCGAAAACTAATGGGTCACAAGTTTTTAATAAATGGAGAGATCGGTAAAATGTAAATACTTTTTAATAAAGGAAAGTCGTCATTTTTATTTCATGTCCATTTTATTATAAAAAAATTAAATCTATTTAATACAAACCATTAATTTAAAAATATAGTGAAAAACGTGAATTATTAATAATATATATTTGTGAAATGTGAACCATCTACATTAAAAAGGTATCTACCTGCTTTTCTTTGAATCTTCTGTCGCCGGAGAGAAGTACAAAGGGATGTTAGAGACCAAATCCTTTCTCATGCGAAAAAGGGAAGTCGCGTTAAATCTTTTTCTTTTTTTTTATTCAAGACGGAGCAGCACCTCATCGCACACAAGAAGTATCATCAAGAAATTTTATGACGATCGAGTTATTGGCCTACACTTTGCTAGGGGAAAAGGAATAGAACAGCCACATGACTCGTCAGATCTCATTCGATTTGATTTCTTTTTATGGGGCTTAATTAAAGATCTCTGCTATGAAAATAACCAAAAAACAGTTGACGATTTTATTAAAGACATTGGGAAGATCGTCAATGGCATTTCAAATGAAACGTTAGAACATGTTTTTAATAGTTTTAGAAAGCATATGGATATTTCTGGCAAATTAGATGGTTAAAATATCGAAAATATACATAGTCGTGCCATAAGTTCTGTCTCCCTCGCCTCCACTAAAAGGCTCACGACGCATCCCGGTTTACTGTCGCGAATAAGCTTAAATACTTCCCGCTTTGTTAAAAAAATATCATTATGCCATTGGACTTCGAAGGAGCAACATGGAGTGGGGCATTAAAGAGAACAGGATCGCCGTTATTGCACTATTTAAGTGCAACAAGTCAGCAAAGGAGATATTTGAGCTTCTTCAGCTACTACAAATTACAATGAAATTTGTGCATCGTACTATCAAACGATACCGTGAGACTTCCTGTGTCGATGATAGGTCCAGGAGCGAGAGGCCTCGTACGTCTCGTACACCAGCAGCAGTAGAAGCGGTGCGTCACCGCATACTGAGAAATCCGCTCCGGAAACAAAAGGTGATGGCACGGGAGATGAAAATACCTAAAAGGACGATGTCTCGTATTATCAAGGAAGACCTTAGGCTTGGTGCTTATCGACGGTCAACAGGGCATCGGCTTACGGACAAGCTTCGTGCGATACGAGAGATGCGATCTAAAAGTCTCTTGAAGAAGTACGCGGGAAAAAAATACCAACAAATACTTTTTTCAGACGAAAAACTTTTTACTATTGAAGAGAAGTTTAACCGACAGAATGACTGAGTGTACGCGCATAGCTCTAAGGAAGCGGCTGAGGAGATACCCAAGGTAGAGCGTGGTCAACATCCCGCCTCAGTCATGGTTTAGTGGGGAGTTGGATATTACGGTGCTACGGAGCTGCATTTTTTTGAGCAAGGCGTGAAAACGAAGGCAAAGAACTATCAAAGTGACATCCTGGAGAAGATGGTGAAGCCGCTCAACACAACGATGTATCATAGTCAGCATTGGGTGTTTCAGCAAGACTCAGCACCAGCTCATAAATCCAAGACAACGCAAATCTGTTTAAAATCCAATGTTCCTGACTTCATTTCTGCTGAAGATTGGCCTTCTGGTAGCCCAGACCTAAATACTTTGGACTACCGCTTATGGAATATTTTAGAGGAGAAGGCCTGCTCTATTCAACATCGAAACATTGAGTCATTAAAAGCAAGTTTGATGAAAGCAACGAAGGAAATATCACTAGATGTCTTGCGTACTGCGATTAATGAATGGCCGAAACGTTTAAAAAAATATGTAGCTGCAAAGGGTGGGCATTTCGAATAATTGTCTGCATTACTGTAAATTAGAATATGTATATTACTAAACATAATAAATAAAATTTAATTATTTGTTTCTTATATGAGCTTTTTTTAAATTTTCCTTTGGGACAGAACTTATGGCACGACTATGTATATCATTAGTAACTAACGTTCTTCACTACTTTTTTAAATTAATTGTTTAATAAAATGGACATGAAATAAAAATGACGACTTTCCTTTATTAAAAAGTATTTACATTTTACCGATCTCTCCATTTGTTAAAAAATTGTGACCCATTAGTTTTCGCAATTTCCTATTGGACACCCTGTAAAAGTAAAAATACAATTCTTAAATCAAGCTTTTATATATATACATATATAGTTACAAAATCTGCCTTCGTTATAATTTAAACTTGGAATTGTAATCGGGCAAATATAGGGACTAGCTTTCGATCCAAGAGCCATACTGATCGAAACACATCAATTTTTTGAGTTCGTCTGCTTCTAATTCTCTACAAAAAATGTCTCTCGGTTTGTCTGTCTGTCTGTCGCTTGTCGTTGTGAAGAAAAAGGTAATACGCACTTCTTGGAGCGTCCGCCATCCGTTATTATATATATACCATATTATTTTGTCACGAGACGTAAGCCTGTCAAATTTCATCAAATTCAAATAATAGAAAGTGCGTTAAAATTCGAGTAAAAATTTTGAACCGGAATATTAGCGCAAATTAATGATTGCTATAGGAAGCGCGAAATTTTAGTTAATAAATCGATATATCATTCTTCGACTTCCGTCTTTTTTATTTTTTACTAAGAGACGAACGGCCGTTTTTTGGCGCACGTTGTAATTAAAGATATCGACGTTGAAATGATCATTTTGGGGGAACTGGTGGCCATCACATATTTCCTGCATCGGTCCACAGATGGGCAAATATGCGAAACATTCAAATGTGCATTTGTTTACGGAATTTACGACCACTGTCCGTCGTGCGCGCATAATTGTCGACCCAAACCACAGTATACTCAGTTTTTCGCGTTCCAATAAAATTTGTTATTTCCTCAAGTGACGGTCAGCGAAAGGTCACAGCTTCTTGGTGGACCAATTTATGCGTTTGCCGTTCGCTTAATGTCAAAGCATTTAATTAACTTATGATATTTAAGTGGCAGGCGGCAATTTTTCATCGCTGACAGCAGACCAATTTAATTGCGGGCTGGCGCACGCGGTAATTGCGGTTGAAACGGTGTCAGCGCGAATTTGGTACCTGTGTTTAGTTTTAACTGAGGAGAGTTTTGAAGGAATCTGGTAATTGGAGGGCAGCCTAATGGATAGTGCTTGATTTGATAGAATTATCGTTCGATTTAGATAGCTTGCTGGAAATACATTAGTAAATTATGGAAGGTTGAAAATTGCGGAGTTTATCGTCGTTTAATTGGATTGCTGAAATAGCTTTAATTGTTTAGCGTAAGAATAATGTGTCCTTATTTTTCCTGCTATGACACAAGGAATTCAGTTTAATCGAGTATACAGGAATTATTTAATGTTTATGTAAAAAAATCATTTTAAAATGACAGTAACGATTCAAAATCGTTGAGATTTATTTCCGAAATCAGGGCTCAGTTATAAAAACTTATAGTGCTCTTCGGACAACGTGTGACCTTCAATGGTGACCCGTATAGGGGGACTTTTTGTTTCCAAAACTGTAGGACATTGATGTTGACTACTAATGGTTTCAACAGCACGACGCTACGTACCATACAGCAATCGAAACAACCGATCTATGTGTTTCTTTACTCGTGAATTCAAAATTCTCTTTAAAAACGCCCTTTAGATATGTCCTAATCTAGAAACGCGCATACAAGAATGTAATGTGATTTTTTAATTATGTACACTGAGAGAAAAATGCAAATATATGTCATATGTTTATAATATACAGGGTGATCCTAAAGTATGGAAACGGCTAAATAACTTTCGATGAATGCATTTTGGAGAAGAACGTTTTAGACAAAAGTCTTAAGAATTTTTCCTGGCTATTCAATGGTTGCCGTAGATTTGACCTTGACTATGGCCTTGAAAGTTATTTTACTTTTTTAAATTGGAACCCATATTTTTGACCACGGAAATGAAAAGAGCGGAAAATTTTACGACCGACTATGATTTTAACCATGATCTCGAAGGTCATATCAAGGTCAAGATGGCTCTTTAAAAGGGAACCTGCTTTTTTACTGCGGATTTGGATAGAGTGGAAGTTTTACGTCCGAATGTGACCTTAACCACAACCTTGATCTTGGCCATGAATTTGACCATGATCTCGAAGGTCACATCAAGGTCAACGTGGTTTTTTGAAGGGGAAACCATATTTTTGGCCACGGAAATGATCAAGGTTGTAGTCAAGGTCACATTCGGACGTAAAACGTCCACTCTTTCCAAATCCGCAGTAACAAAGCAGGTCCCCTTTTAAAGAGCCGTCTTGACCTTGATATGACCTTCGAGTTCATGGTTAAGATCATAGTCGGATGTAAAATGTTCCGCTCTTTCCATTTCCGTGGTCAAAAATATGGGTTCCAATTTAAAAACAAAGTCAATTTGATCTTGAAATGACCTTCAAGGTCATGGTCAAGGTCAAATCACCGGTCACTATTGAATAGCCAGGAAAAATTCGTAAGACTCTTGTCTAAAACTTTTTTCTCCAAAATGCATTCGTCGAAAGTTATTTAGCCGTTTCCATACTTTTGGATCACCCTGTATACAATGTAATATGAAATATATATGTACAATAACATAAATGTACCTAATTCAAAAGTAAATTTATTTTATAAAACTCGACAAGGGGCAGGGCGACAAGGGCGACAAGTTTAGTCAAAATCCGTAGTGCCATACTCAATTTAAACCATAACGACTACCAAAGAGTTATATTTATATTTAAATTGTTCGATTTAAAATAAGAATGACGGAACATACTTCCTGAAACCTCACCGGCGCTTATCGTCCTGGATAGTTGCTATGCACTGTTGTTTTTATAGCGCTAAAAAACTGCAATTAAAGCGTTGCATTGATTGCGTAGAATATTTTTACACTGAATTTCGAAATAAAAATTCAAATAGGTTTAATCAGCACATTTTACTTTTTAATTCATTTCACAGTGCAGCAGTTTTCCTCGCGTTCGTTTGTTAAATAATACATTTTATCCTCTGTGGCGTTAAGCCCGAATTCAATTTTCCATTTTAATTGCAAGAAAACCATAAAATTAGCAGAAAATACAACGTAGAGACGTTTTCGTTTTCCTCATCTCATTTGCATCTTTCACGTTCCCCTCCAGTTCGAGCAGCACTTTCCCAATTTGCGCAATTTTAATTGGTCTGCGCAATCAAACCAATAATTTTTGCCGGCCAGATTGCATGCAGGCAAAAGAAAAAAGACGTTCCGTAAATTATCGTTCGACAGCTATAAAACCCGAACGAATCCGCGCTAATCCACACAATCCACAGCTCTAGCAGCAGAGCCCCCAAAGGAGCGATCGGAGCACCACCAGAACCAATTTAGGAGGCATTCCGAAAGAAATGACGGAAGTAACATGCTTGAGCAGGCTATAACTATCATTTTGGCGCGCAAGTGGGTATGCAACCGCTGCGATCCTCTTCGCGGTTTACCTGTGATCGGTGGCGATCGATTCGATTCTGAGGTGCGTTTAGGCAAATGCCTGCCGTGCATTAGTGCGGTAGGTGCGCTTACGACTCGCTAATTTATTCCGCCACCACAGGTGTAAACGTGTCCGACATTTTCATTCTTACAGTCTCAGGTTTTCAAGAGCGATTAGACAGCGCGGGGGAAATTATCGCTGCACACAACACCCCTCTTTCCCCTTACCTATGCGGTGCAGCGGTAATTTCGCGGCAGCAGTGGCCTCGAGAGCTGCTGCGGTAGCGGCTGAGAAGTGTCTTCGACCTTCCCCACAAAAGAAACGCTGAACGAGGCGCTTTTCAGCGGGTTCATTGACGCTGCAAATTCGCGCCCGCTAGCAAGCAGCAGGTGAATCGCGCAAGAGGTAAACTGAATGACTTTTTTTTTTTTTTGCTTCCAACTAGTTATTTTCGCTGATTTTTTTTGCATTTACAGTTTTTCGCTTGCTACCCACAGGAGTGATTAGAACACATTCTGATTGTTATACATGATCTAATTAAATTTCCGATGTGTGTTTATTTATTTCACAAATTAATCAAATAACTGACGTTTTGAAGGATTCAAATCCAAATAATCATAGTGGCAATTAAAAAGACGTGACATAGATGAAGTAGGCTTCTGCAATCCCTAGTTGGTACTATGCTGAGGAACATGGAAGACGTTATAATTCCTCAAAGAGCGAGCAGGGAATGGAAATAATAAAAATACCATATGTAATAACTCTGGAGAATCTACCAACCCTTGAATGCTGTCAAATGCAAAAACAATTCTGGCATTGTTTCGTAATATGCGGATCATCAAATTCTTTGGAGCAGGGTTTAACGAAGTCTAGGGTGGCATTAGCCTTTACAACGTTAGCATTGAATATTCCTTAGTTGTATCTATGTATGTATGACACTATCAAGTAATTTTGTAACTCTTGCATCATACCATTGATACACCACACTTCGTTATGAAGTAGAACGTCACTATGATGTTACCTTTAGTGATGTGGTGGCACACAGCACTTTATTTCACTAGAACTGGCAAATTTGATGATGAAACATGCATTTGGCCGAAGAAATGTTTTGTCTTATGGGGTTAGATGTAGTCAGAATTACCAAAAAATCGATTTTTTTTTTTTGCATTTTCTTAAAGTATAATATCTTAGAAATATTCTCTGAAAATTTTAAGTAAATCCGACAAATACTTTTCGAGTTATTCGATAATTAACAAAGGGTTCTCAGGCGCTCTGGAACAAAAAAACCGATACTGCACGTGTGAAAGTGGCAGATCAGCGCGCTAACGACAACACTCGAGAAGGTAGAATGCTACGTAGACTACATCATCAAATAGATATTTTGGAAGCTGCTACAACGGCTGAAGAACTATTATATGGCCCAGGAATAGATGACTCGGTGTAAGTAATTAAATAATACGTATTACTTTACGTAAATTGAGTGTAAAACTTCAAATGCGTTTTTCTCAAAACTATGTTTTTTGAACTGGTGACCACACTGTAGCTCAAAAACCGCTCGGTAGATTTTAATGAACTTTATACAGATTTTTGAAAGCATAAAAAACTAGTGCCTGATCGAAGGATTTTTTTTTTTTTTAATTTCGATTTTTTATAAACAATTAACAGTTGGTTTTTTTCCCAAAAATATGGAAAAATTTTTCCTGAGGCCGCCATTTTGTTAATTTAAAAAAAAAAAAGCTTCGATCAGGCACTAGATTATCTATTAATAAAACTAATTTTTTTTGTCCAATTGGTTTTGGATGAATCTCCAAGGATAAGTGATGGTCACCGCAAGGCGCTTCGGTTGGAACTGGATCAAAATAAACAGCCATAACTTTTAAAATTATTAATTTTTTTTTCTAAAATTTCTGTCAAGTCAAGTCGAAACCTTATTTAATAATGCTATGTTTTTACTTTTATAAAATAAAATAATTTAGTGGCAAAAAAAAATTATTTAAAATTGTCATTTTTTTATACCTCTGACTACACCTAACCCCTTATGCGAAAAATGGAATTGAATATTTCTAACAGTTCCACAGAGCAAACTAACGAACAAATAAACCGCTGCTTACAATAAGCCAAAGCCTAACTATTAGATTGATTATTCCAAAAACTAGTGCTGCGCTCACAGCTGATTCTGCATTCTGATTTTGAATAACAAAAACCCAACCAATATGTTTGTCAATGCCATCGCCAATAGTATCGCATACTGAAATCGAACTTTCAATAGTACGGAAACTTGGAATTTGGAACATAGCAGATGGAGATAAAATTTAATAAATGTTAACACAGTACAACAACTATGTTAAGTTTCATAAATTTCAGTCTCATAGATTTTCCTTGATGAACAGACATACACAATGTAATCTGCCATTTCGAATTTCCAGGTTTTGATAATGGATTCCAAATCCTTTTGTACTAGTTTTCATTAAATTTCCTTTAATTTTAGAAATGTCAGTCGCCATCTTGAAATTCAAAATGTTGATAATAGTTTCGAAATCAGTTCCCCCAAAAACCCACAAGTATCAATTTTTATCTCATGAGGAATATCGTGATAATTCTAATTGGAGATTATAATCAAGCCTCTAAGTGAAAAGCGGCAAAGTTTCATTGAAATCTGTTCAGTAGATTTTACATGATGCGTACACAGACACAAATCTAGTTATCATTTTATTATATATATATATAAACATGTAAATGTAATAGTTAAGACTTGTTTATGCTATATTGAATTTGTTATTTTGAATTTTGAACAACAAATCTGAAATTAGCAATCGTTAAAACGACTAACGACTAACGATTGTATTTTTCGGCTTTCATATTGGATCTGTCAAAAATTTGTAAATTTGATTCAAAATCAGGGACTATTTGAAACCCCAAGTGCTTTTCATGCGAATTTTGTGGATAAGAAAACCTACTTCAATTTTATTATAGTAAATTCGAAATCAGTTCACTGGGTTTCGCCAATTCCAAAATGTTATATTAAGTTCAAGTTCTTAATTTAAAATTTTCGAATACCATTTTGGATTTCAATATTTAATAGCAGATTTGGAGTCAGAAGGATTTTTGTTTTAATAAATATATCAATATTAATTGAAAAGTAAAATTGTTCTACCTAAACAAATCAGAGTTTCGTCTGTTGTCAATTCAGAGATTTGTTATTTTGGTTTCCATCGAATGTGACTAATGAATAGGGCTCTAAAAGTATTGCACCGTCTTCCTTGGGACACACCAACAAAAGAAGTTTATGACATATCCAATAATTTTAGACTGAAAGAAGTAATTTACATAGAAAAAGCCAAATTTATATACAAAGCAGTAACAAGCGCGGTGAAAAACAATATAGTATTCACAAAGAACAGGGAAATACACAACTATAGCACACGAATCAGGAACCTACTACGTGTGGAAAAGGCCAGAACGGAAAGGAATCGCACAGGACTCATCACCAGCGCAATCGAGATTTACAACAGACTACCAGAGGAAATAAAAAAAATAGACGATATAAAAAGGTTCACAAGTGCAATAAAAAAATATGTAAGAGCAGGTGCTGTAATAAACTAACAATAGGACGTATAATAATTGTAAATAAGGTATGAATGGTGACTTTTTGAATAAGATACAAAAATAAAAATTAAAAGCTTTGAGTGAATGGGTGCGCGCTTGGTAATTTAGGATTAAGTGTTAAAATATAATTTAAGTCAATTTATTGTTATTTTTGAAAGCTGGCTGAGCTGCTCTTATACCAGCATCAAGCTGATTGAGCGGCTCCGAAGAAATTTGTAATTAAATAAAATCTTTTTTGAGATTTAGGTTCGACAGGATCCACAGAGCCCAAACTCCTGTACCGTAACGGTGAAGAGTTGGGTGAATGTTTCCAGCAATACGCTGTGAAGTGCGACAGAGAAAAAATCTATTATTAAAAAAAAAAAGATATTCTGCTTTAACATTTCATCGATGATTAAAATGTCAAATTATTGTAAAGTTATCCTCAAGATTCTATTAATTCTCCAGATGAATACCTCCTTTAGTGAAAAACTTTATGCAGATGCTAAATAATCATCATTATAAATAAAATCACATACCAGAGATGTTGCTAATAATTCGTTGTTTAATTTTTGTTGTATTTAAATCATTCACTTTAAATTACGGAGGAAAATTAAAGGCTGACATCCTGCAGTCATACTAAAATAGCCAGTAGAACATTTGATTCCACACACTTTTGCGTGTGTCAACCAATTTATAAAAACTAATCACGAAAACTCCATCAGCCTAACGAGGTTGCAAATTACACACTAAAATTTACAGCGACGACGGGAAATTGAATCCAAACAAAAAAACTTATCGGAAATTTAGTCATGATCTCGCATAAAATTTGAAGTCGTAGTTCGTAGCTCTGCACGATTACTCAAAATCGTCCGCCTTTGCGCCAAAACTGGGGAACTGCGCAGCGCCCAGGTGAGTTGCTAAGACCTGAATCAAACATGGGTCCGAGTCACGTGGAAAAAAAAAAACTTCTAATAACTGCATTGCATCCGCTCTAGGCCATTGTCGCATAGCAGTGGTGGCGTTCTTCCCGCGATCGGTGATTTAATGTCCCCCCAAGCAATTAATTAAAAATTCATCGAGCACCCGCTTCGGGTGCCACACCGCTCAGGAATGCCATCTTGAGCATACATGCAGCAGAACATGTGACTGAGAGGTCGCTCTGTGAATTAATATTCCTCTGGGCGGTCGGATTGGATCATCCCCTCCGTCACAAGATTTCAGCATTTCAATATTTTAAAAAATTGCGCGCCAAAAATCATCGCAAATCATGTAGACTGATGATGCAATAGATCACCACCAGGTGCCTCCTCGAAAGTCACGAGTCCCACACGCCGCTGACACGTTGAAACCCCAGGTCTTGAATACAAATGCTTTTGTGACCAGTGACGGGTTATCACTACATCACGGGAGCGAAATAAAATTAATTGCGTAGAGACAGACGTCTATGTTGCGTTCTCCTATCTGTATCTGTATCTTTTCCCAGGCCGCGCTGCAACCTGTGGAAAGGTCGTCCGAACCGAGCACGACCAGCTGGCGGGAACAAAACAACACCACCAGCGCCAGCACCAGCAGCATTTCTTCTTTTCGAAACCAAACTCAAAGGAGCTGGCCAGCCGCATGCGCAAGTGGCTTGTTTACCTCAGTGCGCTTCTTGGGCTTACCTGCAGCCTCAGGTGCTTAACCATGCGTGCCTACGTATTTTCACACTTGGCTGGCTCTAATCAGCGATTACCATCGGGCTGTTTTGCACAATGAAATCTTATCAGCTGGCCGTATCGCCCGCGATAGTGGGAACTTTGCAAAAATCGAAAGATGTAGTAGCTGACCTGCATGGCGCTGTTGCCAATAAGTCCATGATGATTCAGAATTCCTCAAAATTTGAGAGAAATCTTATCTTCTTAAAGTTATAGTAAAGTTTATCCATTAGCACATATAGTGCCAACGCTGCTAGGCTAACTGCTATATATACATAGTATATATTATCGATTTTTTTAAAAATCTGTCGTAAATCTACCAACTAAAATCTTGACATTTAAACACATTAAAACATAGGTTTTATCTAATAAGTGACAATGGTAGAGAGGGTATTAAACCAACATGGTATTTTATTAATGAAAAGGACAGATACTGCACAATAACTTTAACTTTTTCAAAATCATGAAATCTAACCTCAAAAGTCTTCAATCAACTTTTAAATCTCTTTAATAGTCCGGTCAAATTAGACATTTCAATTTACAATAATTCGCATAGAGCTCTAAATTGGTACAGGCTTTGGGAACATTATTACAAATAAAATACTAAAAGTCCCCACCGATCCCACATCTGCAAAATAAGTTATTCAAGGTCAAAGGTAAAAAAATGGTTTCTTCAACTTTTGTCTGACCTATTTTTATAATAAAACTTACCGCTTACTGGAAAAAAATGGAAAAACCATTTTTTAGACCTTTGACCTTGAATAACTTTTTTTGCAGATTATAGAATCGAGGGAGACTTTTAGTATTTTATTTGTAATAATGTCCCCAAGGTCTTTACCAGTTTTCAGCTCTATACGAATTATTGTAAACCTACCACCATTTTTTCGTCTATTTTGACCGGACTATAACATATTTTTTAATGTTATAATTACAATTTTGATGTCTTTGTAGGTGATCGGATATATTTGGAAAGTGACTCAAATTGTTTTGTTGAAGATCTTTTATTAAAGAAATAAATTTTGTTTTATATGCATTAATGCTACTGATCATTTAGTACATTATCTTGTTTTTTTTCCTTACAATTCTAAATTTAAATCATTTAATTTCGATGTAAAATCTGTAAGAAACGCTAAATCATTAAGTCAAGCAGACGTTGGTCATATGTGACGACTGGTAATGAACATGTTGAGCTTTTATGATTAATGCTGGTTTCAGCATCAGTCAGTGATAATCAAAATTTTTATCACGAAGCGTAGTGGAGTTAGTCAGTGATAGTGGCATTGAATTTGCACTACCAAAAATTGTTCAATGTAGTAGTGCTAAATCTTTGTTTTTACTTATTTTACTAAACGCTAAATCTTTGTTTTTACTTATTTTTTAGTTGCCATTGTTTAGTAGAAGGTTAAGCGGGAGCGGGTCAAAAAAATCAATTTATTTTTCTTGAGTCATCAGAAAAACATCTCAATCACTCATATCTCGAATTTATAAATATGAATTACTTAAGCTACGATGAATTTTCACTTTTGAGGTAATGTGAAGCCTCAAACTTGTCCCAATTTCACTACTTAAATGAATGGTTTTTAAACAAAAGAAGAGTAAAAATTAACATTACACAGGTCAACAAAATTAAACTTTTTTTTTGAGTCTGAGTTATGAATTTTATTTTCCAAAAGGAAGGCAAAATTGTCATAATTTTGTTAAAACTTTGCTTTTGTGAAGGAAAATTTGACATTCGTTTGGATAGTTTGAACCTCAATTACAACTAAATGCGTTGTGCGATATTTCTGATTTTTTGCCAAAAAGTACGTTATACTAGAGAAAACAGTATAGGTACATTTTTGTATTGAGTTCCAAAGTGGTGAATTAAATATGGCGTCCGAACATTTGCAATTTTATGGGGTTTTTTATCAAAATGAATGAAAGAGATCTTAGGGTCGCTGAAACTTAATCTGTTACCAAAATATCTATTAAAGATGGAGGATCTAATATAGCAACCGAAAATTTAAAAAATTTCCGCCCCCAACAGATTTACAAGGAAATGAAAACATAACAATTTTGATGATTGGTAATTTTAAATTTGCTGTCCTGGGCACAAAACAAAATTTTTTTAAAAATCATGTTGATTTTCTTCAATTGTGAGACGAAAGCAATGAGGAATGACAGCATATTAATCAGAATCAAAAATCTTGTGTTATTTTCACAATTGTGAAACTTTGTAGGTTTTTTTCAATTTTATTTTGGATTTGCATGAACACGCAAAGTTACCTTTATACGTATTTTTTCTCCAAAAATAGTTTTTGAGCTAATTTGAAATTTTGCAAACAATGGTTTAACTTAAGGAAAAGAATTTTTTGGCATTTAATACGTTCGACCCGTTGTAAACCGTAGGTGGTCCACAGACATTGCTTTTATTTGGCTACTTAGTTTTCTCTACAAATAGAGAAGTATGTGAACTTATGCGCAAGCCACTAATAACACAAACTGCAACAAACTCTTACTTTGAAAAAATCGAAAAATTTTAGTTAGAAAATCGTTGAGGAAGGTAAAATTATTTTTAACAACTCTCACAAGAAATTTCAAGTAGTTAAGAATGTAAAGAAATTTTATTATAACATAATTTTATACCCCTACATGAAATTATGACTGTAAAATGTTCATTTCCGCTAATTTTTACATAAACACGCAAGCATTTCTTGTATCAGTTTCCTGCAAGAAATCGCAATCTAACAATAAACTTTACTAACAATTTGTTCTGTTTGTCTTATCTGAATCAATTTGCGGCAATTATTCCGCGTGTACCTTAGATCGCGATTGTTTCCACTGCCACAAATTGTTGCTATCACTTTCGTCTTGTTGCGCTTGAGTCCAAGACGGTCAGAAAAAAATGCATTCCTTTAATTGCAGCCACCCGTCCGCCGCATATGTTCGCATAGATAAAGTCGGCGATTTCGTAACGTCGAATGCGACGAGCTCTTGATTGGCCATTTGAAGTGTTTTCCATTTTTATCTTCCGTTGGCACAAACCAATTAGGTTAATTGTTCCAAATCGCTCGGACCCCGGCTGCTGCAGAAAGAGTTCAAGAGACGCCAACTAGGCGCTTTTCGGTGTTACTTTACTGGTTTTATTTTTTTTATTTCCAACTCCACAACATATAAGGAGTTATTTGTGTCATCTGCGCCTGCAATCAGTGCAATTTCACCTTGATGATTTCACCCTCACCAAAATTAGGCATTTCCACTTCAATCGAATTCCTTGTTGTTTTCGTGCGCTTAATTCGAAGTATCGTGCAGCGAGGTTCGAAAATAGCATAACTGAAAAATGACGGCATTGTGTTGGAATTAGCTATCACAGAATTGCACTTAAAAAACAACCAATCGACACTGAAAAGTAAGAAATTCAATTGTGCTGAAAGTTCGTTTTAAAATACACCCAAGCTTGCTTATATTCTACAATTAATTTTTTATATAAATGATTTATTACACAGCAAATGTGAACCCTAGAACACAAATCTTCCTCACTATGCGGTTATTAATAATGTTCGTCGTTTATTATTACGCGACATATAATGCTAGAATGGTTAGAAAACATAGTGTGATATGTTTATTGTTTGTTTGTTTGTTTGTTTGTTTGTTTGTTGGTCAATCACGCCTAAACGCTAGCATCGATATTTTTCATTTTTTGTCCGAAGGTAGTACATATTCCAACTTAACATATAGGCTAATTTTTTTTTTTCTGATAATACATAGGGTTTCAAAATGGCGGATCCAAGATGGCGGCTGAAAATTTTAAATTTGAAGCAATTTTCATGAAAATTGGAACATATGGGTTTTACGGTACGCTGATTTCAAATTCGCTCTCCAAATTTAGAAATTTAAGATGGCGGATCCAATATTTCTCGATTTCTACAGAAGTTAATGGAAATTTGTACAATGATTATTTTAAGGTCACTATTTTTGAATATTATTAAGATTTGGAAATTCATGATGGCGGATCCATAAAAGGGTTTTTGGGTTGAAACAATCTCTAGGATATAAAAAACTAGAAAATTTGAGAAGTGTTTAATTAGCAAGTATTTACCCAACTAGTAACGAATAATATTGGGCAACTTTCACCACGTTATAATTTTTATAGGGTTTCTGTATTAAAATAAGTCGGTTTCACAAAAGCCAATGTTTTGAATAATTTTCGAAAATCTTCACAAATACCAACATTTTCAATACTTTTTCACTTTATCCTTCAAAATGTTTATGGAATCCTATAAAATCATTCATTCATTCATTCCAAGGTAGTACATGCACCCATAATTCAAACTGTTTTAATATTATTGTTTTCATTATTTTTATTCGCATCCACTACAAATAACTAAAAACAATTATTTTTAATAGTACAGTAGTAAAGTATTTTTTCGGTTATTACAGCAAAAAGTAGCGACGTTCCAGTCTGTTTACATTTTCCTACCGAAATACAGTGGCTTTGTCTGTTTGTTTTTTTTTTTTTTCCCCCAAGTAATTTGCATCGCAAAGAAATCGCCTATTAAACCGGACGTCGAATTGGCCAATAAAGTCGCCTGAATGATTTTTATTAAGGTGCATACCTCGGCACAGACACAAACTAGCCCATTACAGAATTCCTCAGAATTGTTTAAAGGCGGCAATTGTCGGCCTTGCAATCCGTAGGTGCCGAACACAGCCGTAAATAAAATGTTAATAAACCTATTTCTTACGTCCGAAGGAATTTCGAAACTTCCCCACTGTCTGACCGCTCACAGTAGCAATAAAATAAAATCGCTGGCTAATTGCGATTTTCTTTAATAAATCGATCGGTGAGATATTGCGCGAAGCAGCAGAAGTATCTGAGCACTGGAAACGCTTCAAAGATTTCAGAAAAAAAGAGGATCTTATCAAAAATCGAATCAGAACCCAGTTGATGGGGATAGAGAGGGCCAAGGCTTCGTTTTTTGTTGTTCGAATGCATGCAAGTGCTACCTGAATTCATTGCGAGTGCCAAGTTTGAGTTCACATACAGCCGCAGAGGTGCTGCTGCCCACGGCGGAATACCGCACTGTATTGACCGTCTTGAGAGCCAAAGTCCAGAGTAAGCGGCGATTAAAGTATTCATGCCACTGCACTTACAGGTAGAATGACCAAGGTCATCGCGAATCAATCTTGCGTTGCACTGACGACGGTTCGAATCAATGCGAAAGAAATGCAGGTAAACGTCGAGTTAAATGCAACGACAAATTACCCTAAATTTATTAATTTTATTTTTTGTGAAAGCCTGCAATTTGCCAAAGAGGTGGATTTATTTTTATATTTCCTTTTTTAACAAATTGCAACATGAATTATGAAAGATTCACCTGTACGGTGTAAAGAGATTAAAAAAAAAAAAATTATTGTCATCTTGCAGCCGCAAAGATATGCTGTTAAATATGTTTTCATTAATCTCCATCGTCTTTTGACAGGTTTTCTTTTGTTGAGTTGTTACTCGCCCGCATTGATAAGAGGTGAAACAACTGGAGCTGGAGTCTTGTAAATGGGGTCACAATGTAGGCTGGCTTTATACTCTTTATACCCACAAACCTAAACAAGCAAGACCCTAATCGGGGACCTGAATTCATAATTGTGACGCAATTTGCGACATTTGCATTAACTTCAAATAATGTTATGTGAATCTAAGTTGTCCGAATTCAAGATACGTTTTATAAAAGTTACTTTATATATGCCGAATGCCTCAGCTCGCGAGAGTCTTATCAACTTAAACGGTACTTAAGCGGATTAAAAAAATTACCGTCATAATACCGCCGTATATTCAAAATGCGAGAATATCACGCACATTGTCTTAATTGACTGACACTTACCTTGATTAACAAGTCAATTTTGCCTTCCTTGACCGCTTCATTGAGACGGAGTGGCTGCAATGGTAGGAAAAAAAAAATTACGATTAATTCAGAAGAAAAAATCATGGAAAAAACCAGTTAGTAGCATCTTAATCGTAATAAACATTTAGGCAAAAAATTTAAAAAAAAAATTTATAGAGTTCTTGCTCCTTCCAAAGAGGAATTTCGACTTCCGATGTTGAATGGTTGAACTCTAAAATGTATTTCATCAATAGACCTAGCGGCGGTGGCAGCGCTATTTGCTAGCCGTCGGCTAGTAAGATTGAAATCTTTGGGTTGATTAAAAAAAAACGCTATTCAAGGTCTCCTCAGTGTGGCATTTAGATAGTAATGTGTATCTGATTATATGAAGTGATAAGCGCATATAGATCCGAATCAAAAGTGAAGTTACCTTATTAAATTACTGTTTACTTTCACCTCTTTTAATTTTCACTATAACATACGCAAATTCTACGAGTCTTCTGTCATAATTTTTTAAAAATGCATGCCAAGAATTCTCATCAAAACACTGCATTTCTGTGAGGAATTTGAAATTGAATGGAAAGTTGCAATCTTTATAACAAACTTTTTCTAAAGGATGTTTTTTTTAAAGGCGCCAGATTTCTGATAGGATAAATGTCAAATGAGCTGTCTTTTTTCTTAAATGTCACTATAATTTTCATTCGGTTAGGCTTTACCAATCAACATGGAAAGACATGTGCCACAGCAACGATTCCAAATCGTGGAAATTATTAAACTTATAGAACATTTTGTGAACTTTAGGAGCTGAATAATCGCCCATCAGAACGTGCTATTCATCGTGTTATTGAAAATCTCTGCTCTCTCTTTATCTGACCAAAATTTTGAGAATTTTACATTGACGTCATCAAGACTTGTGGTTTCAACAGGACGCCGCTACGTGCCATACAGCAATCGAACATTTTTTAAAGATTTATTAAAAGGATAATTTGGCGAAAATGTTATTTCAAAAAATGGATCTGTCAATTCACCGTCAAGATCGTATGATTTGACACCGTTGGACTATCTTTTGTGGGTATAAGTCTTTGGTGTATGTTGATAAACTAGCTTCGATTGATGTATTGCAAGTCAAGTAGAAAAATTATGTTGCACTTCGGTTTTTACTCTCTCTAATGTTAATATTACCAGAATTTTTAAATCAGAGACAAGACGCATACGAAAAAGAAAAAATTGTATAATTTACAAATAACACAGGTCAAAATTTTATCAAGGCTTGTGCACGGGAATCGAAGATGGTATCCTAGGGTTTTTGGGGTCGCTGATTACGATGAGCGGGTCGGTTAGGCTCCATCACGTCAAGTTCAAGGACATTTGAAGGTCAAACGGTCAAAAAACCTTCTAATCTAAATCTGCGAAATGCACAATTGTGCCACAGAACTAGAATACCTGCCTTGAGATGACCTTGAATGACCTCGAGGATGCATGCAAAGTAAAAATGAACACCGGATTCGGATGCAGCAACATCAAAAACATGCCCATGAATTTTTTCAGATTTTTGGAAGGTTTTTTGACCGTTTGACCTTCAAATGACCTTAAACTTGACGTGATGGAGCCTAACCGACCCGCTCATCGTAATCAGCGACCCCAAAAACCCTAGGATACCATCTTCGATTCCCGTGCACAAGCCTAGATAAAATGTTGACCTGTGTAATTAAAGTATATTTCCCTATATAATGAATGTCGTGTTTTCCTTATCATTCTCATCCCCTTCCACTAAGAAATGGATTTTTGCCGCATTTGAATGAATCCAATTAATTATTGCCCCAAATTCAAATCAACTCCCCATCACAAAACGGTCGATTGATTGGGTCAATCGGTCATGTCGATCGATTTTATTTTTAGACATTTAACATTCGAAAAATTCATTTTATCGCACGGATAACGATTAAAGTAAAAAAGTGTGATAAAAAGATTCTTAAGCATGCCAGACAGATAGTTTCGCCGAGCATAATTGACCGACCTATCTCACACCTTTTCTCGAAACCCTTTTCAGGTTGTCCTTTATCAATTTACTTGATAATTGATGTATTAGCAGAGTTAATTAGCTTTTTTGTCTATGTAAAAAGAAGAATCCGGAAAAAATAAACGAATATCGCAGATCGTAATACTGCCCGTCGACTTCCATAGCGGAATTTCTGCGGATTGCTCACGTCTTCCCTTCTGGGATATAATTGAATTTTCACTAATTGACGAACTATACACGTTTTGCATGGTTCCGATCATCCGGAAAGAGTCTCGCTCACAAAAACTCAAAGATTCTCGCTGTGCGCTTATTATTCATCTTATGGCGCAAATGAAAAATAACACGGAAAAAAATCCAGCACACCATCGATGGATGGAATTGGGACCATGGACCACCTATTTACGTGGAGTCGGGTGATTTTTGGGTCGAGATAATTTTTAGCGGCAATTAGATGCGCTCCCGTAATCTGTAGGTCATTGCGCAAGACATTTAGAAGCGACAATTATTCAGCGATCACTGGGTCAATTTGAGACTCTACCTTGACTCAAGTGTGCCTGGGTTGAGCTTTGCCTTTTCCAGTGGCAGGGGATGACTTCGTTCAAGACAACAGACCTATGCTAATTAGTGTCGCTGAGGTTGACAATTACCTTGATCTGGAGATAATTTCACGACACACTCGGTACAATGACTTTGAGACATACATAGTCTCTAGAGTTTTGTATTGAAAAACAAACATAACATAATTGATGCAGATCTGGGTAACGACTTCGAACGTCACCTATTTTAGGTGTGTATAATTCGTTAGATCTTACGCTAAAATCGGCATGTAACAAATTCACTGTTTTCTATCGTAAAAATATGAATTATAGGTGTGTTTAGAATTTCGTTATGTTTAATGGTTTTGTTTAATGGTCCTTAACTTTTGTAAATCAGTGTACAACAAGATGTTGCAGAATTATGTAAACGTACGGCGAAGTGGTATAAAAATGTCTAGAACTAGGTAAATTTACATCGAAGTGACGCATTGGTATCAGTGAAAGCATTGCTTCAAAACTGACCTTTGAGTTCAGAGGAACTTGATTAAAAGGTGTCTTATGAGCCGTGAGGTATAAAAAACATTTTCAATAAGAACAAAAAATATTAGAAGTATAAGTAATCATGACCTAATTTCTCAACAATTCTGGAACATTATAAAATAAAAAATAGTTAACCTATTCTAACCCTTATATGGCGAGCCAGGCTCTCCTTTACTTCTAAGGATTATAATTAGGTCTTAATTTACCAAATATAAATAATAATATTTATTTTTTATGTTAATTGATTAATTTATGCTACCTGAGAAAACACTATGATATGAGCATCTATATCTAAAACAATGATAAGCCTAATTTTTTGAGGGTCCCACTCAAAAAATTTGAAATTTTGCGATTGTTTTACGGAATGTGTAACACGTAACGCCATCCTGTTTGAACCAGAGCTCGCTCAAGCCAAGTACCTGAGTTGGACTTTATACAGAATTCTTCTCGGGTTAATGCGATTGATGTTCAGTTGCTGAGACCTGTGACGAGTTAAGGTTCTCTGATTTAGGTTCACACTTTCAGCAACAACAGCAATATTCACTTTGTTATCGATTAGCATGCCAATCTCACGAACTTTCTGCACAAACTTGCGTACAGCAGACACGTTGGGTACATTATTTCCACCGAAATTTCTTTTAAAAATTTGTACTGTTTCGGCAACGTAGCACTAATTTTAGAAATAAATTTTCAATATTTCCCAACGTTTTTAAAGCATAAATTCATTCATTTCGTACCGCGGAGATATGATACTGTGTTTTTATCAATTTATTCAGCGTGAAAGAACTGTCTATGTTAAAATAACATGTAATTTAAAAAGAAACCAACAGATGGTCTATGCTTTATTTTGGGACTGACCAATGACCATTTCTAAAGGATGTATTTCCGCAAATTATAAACTTGCAAACGAAATTCCTTCAACATATTAGGTTTAAAAAAAAAAAAACATAGGGTTCAAAATACAATAGACTCTATTTATATTTAAATAGTAACGGACTATAGAGTTTGTAACTTGACTCAAAGAGAGCTTGTGACGTTATTTACCTTATCTGTTAGTTATCTGCTATCTAATTTTATGTTTGACGATTAAAAAAAAGATTATTTATATTTACAATAGTTTAATAAAGTTAAATTCAATGCTAGTTTGATTTCGTTTATAAACTAGATATGTATTGCGATTGCTTACGCGTTTATGTATTATATATTTCTTTTACGCACTGATTAAAATTTGTGAGAATCTCTTGTAAAACATTTTCACCTTGACCATCACTTTGAAACGAGTTATGCGGTCAATAGCTCTTGAGGTGTGCTCACCTCCTTCTCGAGATGCTTTAATAACTCTTCGCAGCATTCGCAAAAAAGGCATAAGAACAGAAACTACTTGACCTCCTGCGGTGAAGAAGCTCCTGCCGCCGCGATTAATCACATGTGATGATAGCATCAATAAAAAATTTCACACGGCTGGTAATTTCCTCACCTGAAGCGATTATTACAACTCTTCGAAGAATTTCTATTCCGCATTCATATGGTGGGTAAAATGGGTAAGATCATCATTCGGGCAAATCCCAATTCAATTCAATTTTAGCAAAATGGTGTGCATACGTGAAATCCGAAAGCTGATGACGCTTCCGCGGATTTTGATTATTTTACCTGCTCATAAATTAACAGTGAATCATGCGGTAGAAAGAAAAAAATTTTGTCATGGACCGATCGGTGGAGGATGGATGTAGATCATAATCCACTTCCGATCGCCTCCGTTTGACCATGCTTCAGGTGAAAATATCTGAAAATACAGA
Organism: Dysmachus trigonus; assembly: GCA_949715965.1. Lineage (NCBI taxonomy): Eukaryota > Metazoa > Arthropoda > Insecta > Diptera > Asilidae > Dysmachus > Dysmachus trigonus. Next base: position 3,394,302 of record OX454323.1, on the reverse strand, counting down.
TAAAAATGTCCAAGGATTCTTCGAGTGTGCCATGAAATCCGCTATAGTTGGCGATCGATCAGCCTTCATTAATTTGTCTTATATAACCTGATAAATCACAGAGTCACGATATAAATCATAACAGAGGGTCCCGTTGCAGATACATCAGAGAACCAATGAATAAAACATTCGCGAATTCATCGCGATAAACCGACCGATTTTTTAGCTACGACAAGATCGGCAAGAAGGTCGTTGCGCAAAAATTTTTTCTCGGCTTCGGCTCGGGAAATTTGTTTGATCTGCTCCGAAGCACCCACGTCTGATTTTTCGCGGTACGATCAGAAATTGCCGCTGCCGCCGACTGTCACCTGGCATAGAGTACACTGGAACTTGTTATTTGGAATGATACTTTCTAATCCAGGTGATCGGTATCGCGGCACTACATTATGACATATCTTCGGCAGACAGGCAGGCATCTGGCGTGATCACCTGAACCGCCGTTGCCATCAATCACAGGTGCACACACCTACGACAGATCGTGTGCAGGTAGCACTGCTCTATGCAAAATTGCCCTCTTGCATGATAATTACCGAAAATTTAGACAAATTGTCTAATCTGACGGTGAGCGATCGTTTTTTTTTCTTTCTTTCCTCTCACATATTATTTCTGTTTCCCGCTCGACCGATAGATCAGCGGGTAAAAACCTTGAAAAGCGCGATAAGCTCTAATTCCCTATTAGATCCAGTCCACCTTTGGAGCGTGCGTTTTTTTGTTTTCCCTCCAAAAATGGACTTTTGCCTAAAAATACTGAAATTCAAGATCAAGTTGAAGTTTAGTGGCTTTTTTACGACGGACCTCATCACTTTTAATTTTCTTCACAACTTCTTCGACGACCCATCATCAGGTATGCAAATGGCCCAAACAGGTGCTTGTGCTGATGGGCATCACATCCATTCGAACTGGCTTGAGATGATAATGGGCCAATAAGTTTCGTGGAAAACAAATTTATTACATCGCTGTAAATTTGTTATTAATTTTTTTATACCAATTCGGTTATGGCAAGTGCTATAAATCATTTCAACTTGCTATTCCCCCAATACCCGATGAATTTTAAAATGATCTTGAAAAATCTGATCGGCCAGTTCGTGGTAAAGTCGACCACTCTTTTCGGAGGGAATTAATTATTTCGGTAATTTTTAGCCATTTCATCAGCTCCGTAATAATTAATGGCGAATGAATTTTTCAGTCTGTTTTCGCAGTTGCATCAAAATAGATTCCATCGAAGTTGCACAATTGCCAGTTGCGTCTCTTGTTTCCCATGGCATACTGCACTAGATATGACCCAGAAATTATGATTCGAATTGTTATTAAATATAGGGTTTTCACAAAATTACGGAAAGTAATTCACTTTTGTAATATCACAGCCAAAAAATTAAAAAGGAAAAGTAAATTCAATTACTCCACTATTCATTAATGTACAATGTATTGCAAGATTGGAGGTATAAAGTTGATGAACTCCATATGCCTCGTGTAAAGTGGATAAAATCTATGAGTTTATTATTTTATCTAAAATCTATTACAGTGTAGTAAAAAAAAAAAACCAAAGATAATATTTAAAGGTGGTCTCAAGCAGTTAATATATATTTAAAGAAAATATTAATTTAACGAATAGTCAAGACACATATTCAGGGTCCACGTTCAATAAATTAGACTTTTGACTACACATGCCGCATGCAAAACGATACTCAAAATCGGAGCCAATCTTTAAACATATATAAAAATGTTCTTCCTATAAAACTAGCACTTGTACTTGCGAATTTCGAAAAACATAATTTTGTTATTTTACACTCACAGATTTTCATGAAATTCAGTATACAGGAGTTTTTATAGTCGCTAATCACAAATTTAACATCAAAGAAAACTGAAAATTGCGGATTCAATATGGCGGAGGGGACTCACAATAATAAAGCACCCCGAGAAGTGAGAGGCAAGGGGACTCACTATAATAAAGCACCCCAAAGGAGACAAAATTCTACCACGTCCACACGGTTGTCTCTGGATTACGCAAAGAGTAGAAATTTCAATTCGTGATCAGCAACTAGAAAAACCCCGAATTTCATGGAAACCTACAAGATTTTCAAAACTTGATGTCCGCCATATTGAATCCGCAATTTTCAATTTTCAAAATTTGATGTTAAATTTGTGATTAGCGACTACCAAAACTCCTGTATACTGAATTTCATGAAAATCTGTGAGATTTTTAAAATTTGTTGTCCGCCATATTGAATTTGCCATTTTGAATTTTAAAAATCTGATTTTAATCTCATAATCAGTGACGATAAAAACCCCTTGGTACAGAATTTCAAGAAAATCTGTACGAATTTCAGAGTTTCAGATTTTCAAAATCTGCACTATAGAAAATCCGCCATTTTGAAAAGGTTATGAGTGATTGCGATCAGCAAAAAAACTTTTTTCTGTAAGTTCAAACATTTCGATCACCGTTGATCATAGTAAGAATTGCATTGCAAAACTCTGTTGAATTGAAAAAAAAATACAAAACAAAAAATTTCAAATTTTTTGATACTTTTTTTCCAAAATGTCACCATATGTAATTTCCTATTGGAAAAAACTCAATTTTGACGACAGATTCTGAAAGAGCACACTCAAAACTATTAAGATTCATGGTTTTTATTGGAAAATAAATGTCCTTTAATTCTAAGAATGAGGTTTCAAACTACACAAAAAAATTAGATTCTTTGGGCGTTAATGGGTTAAATTCAAATTTCAACTTCGATTTCGATTTAGATTTCAACATTACATATAGGCGGAGAGCCCGCCAGTAAAATTTTATCCTCATAGAATACGACTGCCAAAAGTAAATGCAACATGATAAAAAAAAATAGTTGATTGTTTTTTGGTAAGCTATTGATGGGAAAGTTTTTTTAAGCGTGATCGCTGAATTTTTAAAAGTTGATGTGATTTGAACTATTGTTTATAGAATAAATCAGCAAGAATTTGATTTGATCTAAGATTATTTGATCTACATAATCTTGTTCTAAGATTGATCTCTCACAAACTTTCACACGCAGGTATATATCAACTACATGTGTGAAATTTTATAAGTACATTCTTGCAATAGCCTCCGAAAACTGTTTTGCGAATTATGGTAGTGTTACTATCATTGCCTCAACAGGATTATTATAGAGAAACAATATTCGTTTCAATTGGAGCAATCTTCTAAGGGTTTAAATTCAAAAGTTGGTCATTACCTGTTAAGGTGATTTTTAACCTCTGCCTCCTATCTTGTATGTGTTTATATTATTTTGTGGTCGGAAAACTCATGACACATTGGCAATTGAAAATGTTATTTTCATTCTAATCAAAAAATTGAACGATTTATTTAAATTTTGAAGATTTTGCAACAAATTGAAAATGAAACGCCAAACTATGTATTTTTGACAAATTTTATTATTTTGTTTGCGTAAACGGAAGAACGCATGTCAAGGTTATGAAAAGTTGCGTCACAATGCTCTACGAGAACGTCACTTCTAACGATTATTCACGAAATCTCGTACTGATGATTTTGATATGAACGACGTTCCTCAGTCAAGGAGGCCTATCGAGGTTGATGCCCACAAAATTAATTTATTGATTGAGTTAAACCCACGTTACACGACGCGAGAGATGGCAAAAACATTAAACATCTATTATTCAAGCGTTTATGAGCACCTGAAGAAGCTGGAATACATAAGCAAACTTGATTTTTGAGTTCTTCATGAACTTCAAGAAACTCATTTGACGGCGCCGTATGTATTAACATCTACGATATGCTAATTGAACATGAGTAGAGCGATACTTTTTTTAAAGTGACTTATAACTGGCGATAAGAAGTGGATAAATAAATGACCTTTAAAATATATAGAACAAATGGATCACGACTTTTTCGACAACAATACTATAGCTAAATTGCAACTCTATTATTATATTATATGATATATATGTAATAGTACTGCATTGTTTATAGTTGGGTATTGTATGAAATTCTTTTAGTTACAAAATCTCAAAAGATGTGCTTATTGTGATATAAAAAAATTACTTCTAGACATACGAAATTCATTCAAGTCCCGAGAAAGAAAGGTTAATTTGCAATGAACTTTGTAACAGTTTAAATATATTTAAAATGTTGGAAAAAGTTAACGTTCCCAACGGAAAAATAACACAAATTTTGCATCCGTATCTGTCACGTTGTAAAAACCACCGTCTCGAAGGCGAACTAGATCATGATCGCTTGCAGGTAGCTAAAAACTGTTTCGTCGTCGCACCGCCGCGCCGCCACCGCGGCGAGTTGATACCGTCGAAATATAGCAGAAAATGCAGAAAAAAAGCTAATTGAAATAACAGAAAAATCCCATTTACAATCACATTACCTGAAAAGCGTACACCACGCGTCGTCGTCGTCGTTGCCGCAGTACAACACAACGAACAATTGCCTTCGTCGCGTGCCCCACTGAAAATCGCCTCTACCTGCCCTACTCCAACAGAATTTATCAAATTACAGCACTTTCTTATTTCCCCTCGAACGGGACCCCGAACCCTGCACCAATCTCACCTGAGCGCATTTTTCATCACTTCAACACTACTTCTCACGCGCATTCAATCTTCAACTTCGAGCCTCCTCGTCTCGACTTGTGAGGACGCTTGATCGCGAACGAGCGCGCACGAAGCCAAAGCAACGGCCCAGCAGCTCTCTCTCTCTTCTCCCCTTGCGGAGCAGGCCGGCAAAAGGAAAAAAAAAAATAAATAAATAAATAAAAAAAATTACATAACCTAAAACCACGTTAAATTTCTAGGCTAAATACCGTTACAAAAAAAGAGATAGCTCCTGCTGTCCCAGGTGAGGCTGGGTAAACAAATGCGCGAAGTGACGGCGCAACTGCACATGAATGTCCAATGGTTTTCGCGAGTACCTCGAGTTGGGGTTCCAAAGAAGTGCGAACAATTTTCTGTAGAACATTCTCCTGCGCCGCGAGCACCATGTTTTTTTTTACTGTGCCATTTTCCTCTCACGAGCGATGTAGGTACCTTTTAGGTTTTACGGTTTTTATGCAATTCCGCGCGATCTACGGTTGCTCGCATCTTGGAGAAAATTGACGGTAGCGAAAGAAAAACAGTGTTTTTTTTTCTATTATTTCGTCGAAGCTTGAACGATATGTAAAAAGCGCCTGCTCAATCGATTCTTGGGGGGGGAGGGAAGGGCGGGTTCCGAAGCGAATCTGATCGAGAAAGCAATACGAATGTCATCAGTTGCAGAGATCTTAAAATGCTTCACTAGGCTCAGACCTTAGCTACTCTACTCAGGTGAGCGCGGAGGTGCACGATCACACACCTGGTGATCGACAATCGGGAGATCACTTTCTGGAACGAAGTTGGCTCAGGTAAATTTATAAATTTACTTATCAGGCTGGATTGTAAGTGCTTTGATCGGGCTTATTGGCGATATGGCACAGGGGATATTATAAATTTGTTCAAATATTGATCGCACCGGTGAAATTCAATTATGCGCCTGCCTCCGGCGATAGTTTCACCTCGATCGAACCAATGTTGATTACGGCAATGCACAAGCTCCGGATTGCTGCTCAGGTGCTACTTTATATGAATTGTTGTAGGATTTGGTAGCAGGCAAAATGGTTATCAGTTCATGAAATGTATAATGCTTGATCGAGAGAGAAATCGAAATTATTATTTATGCTCATCTATATGAACTAGATCGTGATTAAGCTAGAGGTGTTCCTGATGTTAAACCATTATAATTTTTTTCTAACTTGGTAAAAAATTGTTAAGAAATATTGAAATCAGAGCATTATGAAATAGATTATGGGACCCTCTCCATTATGAATTAAAAAATTCAAATGCCTGAGCTAATAATATTGATTTATATTACTTTTTGGTCAGGTTTTTTAATCGCAACAAAAGTCTGAAACATTATTATATATAATACTAGCGGCCCGTCCCGGCTTCGCACGGGTGGACATGATTTTTTTTATATTTTTACCTTTTATTTTCATACATACACACAACAATACAAATCTCTCCTCTTTATAATATTAGTGTAGATGTAGATTAAACACTTCTCAAATGTTTTAATTTGTTATATCCTAGAAATTGTTTCAACCCGAAAATCCCTTTATGGATCCGCCATCTTAGATTTCCAAATCTAAATAATTTTCGAAATTAGTGACCTCATTGTACTAATTTTCATTAAAATTTATTGAAATCGAGAAATTTTAGTCTTCATATTGGATCCGCCATCTTGGATTTGGTAATTTTGATAACATTCAAAATAAGTATTCTCAGAATAATCATTGTACTAATTTTCATTAAAATCCGTTGAAATCGAGAAATTTTGGTCGCCATCTTGGATTTACAAATTTTGATAATATTTGGTATTAGTGGTCTCAGAATAACCATTGTACTAATTTTCATTAAAATCCGATGAAATCGGGAAATCTTGGTCGACATATTGGGTCCGCCATCTTGGATTTGTAAACTTTGGTAATATTCAAAATCAGTGACTTCAAAACAATCATTGTACTTATTTTCATTAAGATCCGTTGAAATCGAGAAATATAGGTCGCCATATTGGATCCGCCATCTTGAATTTCTAAATTGGATATAGCCTATGTTACTCAGCGTGAATGTAGCTTTCTAATGGTGACAGAATTTTTGAAATCGCTACAGTAGTTTTTGAGTTTATTCTTTACAAACATACACACAAAAATACAAATTTTTCCTCTTTATAATATTAGTGTAGATGTAGATGCAGATGTAGATAATTGAAAGTATATAAACATAAATTCATTGAATTAAAAACCAAAAGGTTTCTTTCACGTTGCGGACTATTTTTATAACTTTATTCTTTATATAACCTAAGTATTTCATTTATGCTTCCACTAAAGGCGTAACGTCTTCTTTTGATTGTCGGTGTTACGACCGCCATAAATACATAATAGTCCAATTTGTTTATATTCGAAAAAAAAAAATCAATCACCAGAAAGCCACGAATGACAAATTTCGTTACAAAATCACTCCATTGTGAAGGTTTATTAGCCATAAACTGAACAAGAGTAGAACATTTTGCCGCACCCTCGAATGAATATGCTTTTGATGGAAAGATCGCCCGCCCGGCTTGGCATGATAGAGACCATTTAAAATTCCTTTTCAGTTCAATAGCTCATCGGCCCCAATAATGCGAGACAATCGTCAATCTCTCGTCATTGGAGGGAAATTCACAAAAAAATAAAAATAAAAGATTGGAAAAAAAAACAATTTGTTAAATCGCGTCACGTCCAAAAACAGAAAAAGAAAGACCGAACAAAGCCGAGTGTAAAGAGTACAGCAGCATGTGTCTACGCGTGCCAATAGATCTGATCTGATCGCAAAACATGACTTCACTTGGGAGTCAGCAAGCCCATCCAAAAAATTATTAGTTGCATAATCGACATAATAAAGTGTGATACCCCACTTGCGGTCAAAGGTTTTTTAACTTTTTATGCTGATCCATACTCAGTCAAGGTGTATATCATTTGGATACCTTTACTTTTTTTGTTCGACCTAATCGAACACTTTGCTTGTAATAGCTCAGCGAGGAGGCGGATTTTGGTAATCCCGCATACCTCATACTTTATCATAAGTGCCATAACTCCCTTATAAATGTATTTTTTTGCATTTTTCTGTTTTTCCCCTCTTTCTTTTGTATATAACTTTGTAACAAAAAAAAAAAAAAAATTGATCTTAGACAAAACAGTTTTGTTAATCTTTGATTGATCGATTTGCTGCGAATGAACATGAAGAGTCTCCTGGTGATACGATGACATTTTTATTTTCTTCTCGTAAACTTGTATCTCTTCGGTGATCACTTTGAATTGATCGCACGTCTTTCTTTAGCTCCTTCAACGATTTCGATATGACCAGAATTTCCAATTTTATCGATTCTACGCGGAAAATCTACAAACGAACCTGCTTAAGTTGCATGAAAGCAAACTTTGTAGAAAACTTGCAAAATATTAATATTAACTGGGATCGTCTTTAAGTGATCTGCATTTGAAACGAGAGTGGATCGCTTTGAGGAATAATGATGTGGAAAGTCAGGTTGAAATCTTACATATATCTATTTATTTATAGAAAGTAAACTATGCGCTTTGTAGATTTCTGGCATTAACGTGTTTATTGCTAAAGGCAACTGATGAATAAACCACTTATTCTTAACTAATTTGTACCTTCACCGATTACGATGAAATGATTAAAAATAGTAAAATTGTTGGTTTTGTAGAGTGCTTCAACATGTTGTGACTAATTTATAATAATAATTTTTTTTTGCTATTAACCCATTAATGCGCAAAACGAGGATTTTGTGCACGCAAGTTCAATTGTACGATTTGAATAGAAAATTGTGGCGAATTTCCTCCAAATTCGTATATAATGGGTTTTTGGGGGTGCTCTTTCAGCCAGCATTTGTTTTGCATAAAAACTTCAAAAACCCTATTATTTTTTGGTTTTTTTTAAAAAAAGTGCCGATTTTTTTTGGTCATTTTTCGTCTCAAAGTCGATTATCTTGTCGTTGCTGCTATTGAATGATCATATAACTACCAGAAATCGCGGTCCGAATGTCTACGCTTTCTCAAACCATGGTTTTGAATTTTTTCTTTTGCTTTGGTTTTTGCAAAATGGCCATTTTGTACAGCAATGTAATAAAAAATTTCGCGATTTTTTTACACGAAAAGGATCAACTTTACAAAAAAATGTTATATGACAGAAAGTACTTATAATTAGCTTATAATTAATAATATGTAAATTTTTTCAGAATTTTTTGGACAATTTTTGGTTTTTTGGATTTGTCAAATTTTTCAAAATTCTAAAAATGTCCCAAAAAATTCTGAAAAAATTTACACGTATTCTTTGACTAATTATAAGCACTTTTCATTATATGAAATTTATTCGTATAATCGATTCTTTTCCAGTAATAATATCACCAAATTTTTTTATGATGAAATTTTGTGATATTTTTACTCAAAAAGGCCGAATTATACGAATAAATTTTATATGACAAAAAGTACTTATAATTAGCAAAAGAATACGTGTGAATTTTTTTAGAATTTTTTGGTACATTTTTGGATTTTTCAGATATTGGCCAAATCCAAAAAAACCAAAAATAGTCCAAAAAATTCTGAATCCGAAAAAACTTACATGTTTTCCTTGGCTAATTATAAGCACTTTTTGTCATATAAATTTTTTTTGTAAAGTTGATCCTTTTCGTGTAAAAAAATCGCGAAGTTTTTTATTACATTGCTGTATAAAATGTTCATTTTGCAAAAACCAAAGCAAAAAAAATATTCAAAACCATGGTTTGAGAAAGTGTAGACATTCGGACCGCGATTTCTGGTGGTTATATGATCATTCAATAGCAGCAACGACAAGATAATCGACTTTGAAACGAAAAATGACCAAACAAAATCGCCACTTTTTTGAAAAAACCCAAAAAATAATAGGGTTTTTGAAGTTTGTATGCAAAACAAATGCCAGATTCTGAAAGAGCACCCCCAAAAACCCATTATATACGAATTTGGAGAAAATTCGCCCCAATTTGCTATTCGAATCATACAATTGAACTTGCTTACACAAAATCCTCGTTTTGCGCATTAATGGGTTAACCATGATTATGGTCATGTTCCTTCTAAGGTGCTTAGCAATTGATAATACTTGTAGATTTTAACTGGAATGGTACAAATCAGCGGATCACGTGTTTCGCAATTGCAAAGCACTGGTCATTAACGACTGATGCAGCAGAGGCTGCTTTCATAAAACATTGGGAAGTATTAAATGTGGTCCCCCGGTGACACAGACTTTCACAAATTACTTTTTTCCGGTATCGCGTAATGGGACAAGGGGACAATTTCTCTCAAAACGACCCCTTTAATAATAATAACAAATATTCATCTCATAAATAAATCAAAAGATCAAAATAAATAGAATAGCCGGGATGCATTTTCAAAGATATTATGTAAAATAGAGATCGTAAGAAAACGAAATACGTGTGATTGCTGCTTAATTTTAACCGACTCAAAACGGCAAAACCAAAAACAAAAAAAGGAAGGGTTACGAAATTGGTTCTGTATGATACAAATGTGGACAAATTTCCTACATTGGCATTATAAATTAAAAAGTTCAAAATTCAGTTCAGATATTTTTTTAGCAGTGTGAAATATCAAAAAGCGACATTCTTTTGCATGTGATGTTTTCATATTTCTTCAATTTTTAAATAAATACGCGCAACATTAAATCCTGTAATTTTCGTTACTATCTTATCTACAGGTAAAGATTTTATGAATAATTTACATCATAATATTATTTTATCTGCTGTATTGTAAATAATGTTTGTTTTACTAAAAAAAAACTTACTCTTTCGCCCGCGGAAGGAGCTGTGAGGCAGTATGAAATGGGCATTGATAATTACGAAAAAATACAATTTTATATTATGATTTTGTAGATGTTACGCGTAACTTGTTGACACTTATTTCCATCTTTTGTATAGTTTGTTACAATTTTTTAATTATATAAATTTTTTGTTGTAAAAAATACATAAAAACCGTTCTGAATCTAACCACAACCTAATTTTTCTTCTTCTGTCGCACCCCAAGAAATAAATAATCCGATTTAATGTGTCACTGCCCTTCCGGTCAAAACCCATGGGAATTTCTGTAATCACACTGTTTACAAATGAAGCGGAAGACAACCACCAAAGGTAAAAATCAGTAAACCACAGTCAATCAAGTGTAAAATTTCTCCCCATTTCCACGCAGCCTGTCATCACGATCATCATAATCACCATCATTCGCGTAATGATTGTCAACTTGGCCAGGGCGATCTTTGCGATCTCTGCGGCCTTTCTCTTTTTGCCTCTTGCCAAGCAATTGTAATGTGTAGCAGCGAAGCGAGGCGGTGTGCGCAAAAAATATTTCACAAGCAATCAATTTCCTGTGAATTGGCGGCCGCTGGAAAGCACCAATCTGCAGGAAGAGAGCCCGCGGTAGGAGTGCCACATTGCGGCACAATAAACCACAATTACCTGAGCGCAGCGAGCGATCACCGCGCCGCCAGGTATCCCACGACAGAATCATCATCATTACTCATCACAGTCCCGCCAGATATGTGTGGCGCTGCTGCAGCATCCCGCTGGAGTGTCGCCGATCTTGGTGGCGGTTATCTCCACGGACGCACCACTTCCTCCGCCCAAACGCCTCCAGATCCACGGAACTTTTCAAGGTGAACGCCTCGATCACATGGCACTTCTATTTCTAGGGGATCTGCCGCTTGTTCTCCAGAACGCTGTCCAGGAGCCAGACTGGGATGCTGTGGTTCGGACAACCGATCGACATTGCAAGCTCTTTCCGTAGAAGAGCATAAAAAATAAACGATCAAGCTAGCAAAAGACAGCGCAGCCATCGAACATCGTTCCCAAGAATTTGGGTTATGTTAATCACCTGCCATGTTCGATCGATTTCAAAATAATCGCGTTCATTGCGCACATTCAGGCTGCACTTGCTGCCTGGTAAAAAGTTGATCGCGCCTGTGCCTCAATCCGGAGCTTGAGTTTTCCAACTAAAATCTGGCTCTCGGGATCTTCGCTGTGGTACGGCACCGGCGCGGGCGGCGGCGACGGAACACACGTCCTCTAGCAGCGGCAAGCGAGAGCGCGAGGAACCAGTTCCAAGAATTTTTGTTCTGCACGAACTAGTTTTTCGCTAGCCCGGGCGAGCGCGGCGATCGATAGAAAAACACACCTCGCCCGTTTGACGCGCTAATCGACGGCGAGGTGCGAAATTTCGACCTTGAAATCAGGCCAGGGGCTCTTATCGATGGGTCAAATTTCAAACGGTCAACACACCGAAAAGAAATCATATCGGCCGGTACGATATTGTTCCGTCGCGCTGGTGTTTACGTGACCAATTAGTGGACACCGCGCGGCTGGACTCTGGCACGCCACGATCATGCAAACGCGAATTTCTTGCGAGGTATTTGCAAATATGGCAAAATTCACAGCAGCATTGGGTTTCTCTAGAGTCAACCATTGGCCTGGGTAAATATTTATTGAATTCGCAGAGCAGCGTATTTTCCTTGGACAATCGATCGAGGAATGAATTTGTGTAGAAATTTAATCATGGGAACTCGCTTGTAATTGTCCTTAAGGTCAACACTTCACCTCGAAAATCAAAGGGGAAATTGAATTGGTGGACTGAATAGGGAGCTAGAGGTCTTAACAGGTATTTCTATTTTCTGTCATAAGTAGACATTTTTATATTGTGAATGTGATATACCCTTACAACTATTCGAACACTCTTTATATTAGTTCAATGACACGAAAATTGGAATTCCCAAACAATAGATATTTTCTAAAGAGATAGCACTACCGAAACCTCTAAGGATTTTTAACATAATGTCTCTTATATGCTGATTACTTGAAATTGTCATCTTTTATAATGCAAAATCTTTTCCTTTTAAGAACTAAGCAATATTCCATGTTCCATCCGACCTAGACAAAAACAAAAAGTAAAATACTTCACCTTCAGCACGACAACGCGAGAGCACTCCCTGCACAAATAAGCCAAGAACATATGTTATCTTGGAATTCTGACATATTTCGCAAGGGTGTTTTCGCAAGCTCGACCGGTAGCGAAACTAAAATAAAAAAAGTAAGACTTCCCACCAGGCTTATTACGCTTCAATTAAACTGGCGCTGCCCACGAATAATACCTGCCACGAGCCACCGAATCGCACCCCCCGCTAGTCTCATCAGAAAACCATCAGGCCATAAAGCCTGCCCGCGTTTGTGTAATTTTGAGGCTAATTACGGCCTCTTCGCGGCATTCCAGCCTAATTGCATCGGTTTCGACACATCCTTGGAATCCGATGGTTTTTCGATAATTATAGGCAAATTGATATTTGGAGGAGTCAGAGCATCTTTATTAATCCAGTCTCAAGGCTGGCGGGTTCTACTGTGTGCCGTGTGGCTGCGGCTGCTGTTGGACCGCCTAATGCCTCTACGCGTGGTGTTCATTAGAAATTCTGTTCGATGAAGCGATTAAGTCACACTCGAAAAAAAAAAACCCGTCCTTGTGAAGGTCAAGCCGAGAAGCATCTTAAGTAGCTACAGCTAGTCAGCAGAATACCAAACAGCATCGACCTCTCCGCGGAGATATACCGTGCCCAGGTAAGCACCGTCGTCGTCGTCTTCGTTGTCGTCAGCGCGCAGCCGCGAGCAACTTAAATCCGAAGCCACAGCCGTGAAGTATTTCGCTCGATTTTTTTATTTGTTTCTGGCATTTTTTGAGCGAAAACTACGACGACGACGACGACGTTGTAACGTAAAACGCGCCGCATATCTCAGATATCCTTCAGGTGTACCTTACGCGGAATACAAAAATGCATCCGCGTGTGGGACGTAACGCAACAAAATCTACTATAGTCCGGTTGCGTTACGTAAAACACGCGCATTCAGACGGAGCAATTTTGCCTGCCTTAACGTAGTGTCATTTGTAGGGTTCGGCTCATTTCGCCTATTTGTTGCGGCACGATCACTTTCTTGTACATTTCTTCGAATGCCCCTTCCCCTTCCACTAGTCGATCCAAAGGTGCACGACATGTTACTTCACCAGAGGAATTCATTACACACTACACTCTCCACCAGGGCTGTCCAACCGCGCTGTGATAAACATCAAATCTTAAAGTTCCTTTAAAGTTAGATTTTTGTGTTCACTCTTTATTTTTTGAAACTCGCGAAAATCTCGGCCTCAACTTCTATATAGAAAAAAACGTAGCTTGATCTCAGTTTGAATGAGATAAACAAGGTTTTCGTTTATAATAATCGAGACCGAACTTGTAGTCATCTTTTATTGTAGAATATAAGGTTTGACACATGATTTCGATGGTATTCGCCTAGAAAGGATGTTTAGAAATATATGTATACTCTTGGTGGGATTCTGGCTTAATTCTTTGACCTTGAACTAACATTGACTTGAAGGTCAAGGTCAAAGCACGAAGTGAGGATCAAAAGTTAAATTTGCTCCTCTCTTCATTGCCGCGGTTTAAAGTATGGGTTACGATTGGAAAAAGGGATTGGTGAAATGACCTTGACCTTCACTGAGGTCATTGAGGTCATACTGAGGCTGATTAAATAGTAGAAATCATACTATAAATAAATAGTACATGAATTTACATGAAATATTAGATAAAATATAGGTATTTATAACTATAAATCGTAGTTTAGACAACTACCAAATTTTACTATTATTTCTGAGTTGAGTCCTTTTTGAAATCTCAAAAATAAAGCCAACTTTTTTCAATTTAAATCAACAATAATGTTTGCAAAAGTGTCATCAGATGTTAATTTTATGTAAAAAGGTTAAGCGTTATAACAAGTGGGATGAAAGGGATTAAATTATATTAAAAATTGTTATGCTGCTTTTTACATGGTATAAAACGAAACTGTCAATTTCAGGCTCGACCAAATATTAAAGTTATTCTAACTATATTTTCTATTTCCACTTTCTAAAATATTTCTTGTTTTAGTGATTAATTTATAGATCTGCTCAATGATTTATATAAATATTATTATTATTCTACCAAATTTTTGCTTATTTGTCATCATATCATACTATAAATTATACCATGTTTACTAACTTGTTAGAATTAGTGTACAAGTTATTTTCTTCAAATGTGACAAAAGGAAGTCAAAAGCTGTGACACCCCTGCTCTCTACATTTCCAAAGTCGCGCTTAATTTCTGCGATTATTGATAGCCTTGTTTGCTATGATAGACTTTAATTGCTAGAAAAATAATTGTCGCAACGCAATGCGACCCACCTGAGGGGGTTTTATCTCAACAAGCCTGAACGTGGACATTGGCTCAACGATCTGAGACGCTTGCCGTCTTGAGCAATGGAATAATTGAGGATGATTGCAGGCTTCGTGATGTTTGCTCGATGTTATGAGCGGCGATCACGTGAAGGTTGACAATGATTTTTCGGAATTCGAAAAAAATCTCATCGATTGCATTACGAAAGGTTCTCGATTCGATCGAGAGATATGCGAAGATTCCCGCGGCGCAACTGATGCTGCTGATCGCTGCAGTCTTTTATTATTCACACAATCTAGCAGCCACGGTTTTGCAAGATTTTTATCGACGTTTTTCTCAGATTAAAGAATTTTTTTATGAGCAAAATTTTGCAATTTTAGAATCTTATTCGTTTTAAATTACGTTGTGCTGCTGCCACTCGCCGCCATTGCTAGATTTTATCTACTGTTGAAGTTGTAAAATCGATGACCTTAAAAAAGTAGACGGTACAGTGGTGCAAAATTGATTCTAAATCGTTTCTAAATCTATTTTGATCAGTATTATTACTAAAACGATAAATACGAAAGTATATTTCACACGGAAACTATTTGAAATCTCACAGAGCAACATAAAATTATTTTGTTTAAAACCTTACCATTCTCAGCAAATGACAGATGTATTCATATTCATTTATTGCTTTAAAATCGTGACTCTAGGCGATTGATTTATATAAATTTACATATATATTGCAGACACAGTTATGCAGAGCACTTTTAAAAAGCTTATTGTTGAGCCTTCAAACAAAATCTCTTATACATATAAAAAATTTTATCGCAAAGCATAAAGAACTGATCATCTTTCGGCATATTAATATTCTTAAATAATTTAACTTATTTCAGTTGATCAAGTTATGACTGTTTTTTTTATCTACAAAAAAAAACTAAATTTTCCCATCTACAATTTATGGGAGAATGTATGAGATAGAACAGGTAACACGAAATTCTTACAAAAAAATTAAATTTTAACTTGGGCAAAACCGGTTACACAAGCAACTTTTTGAAATTTAATAGTTTGGTTTCTTAAATACCAAAAAATTTAAAAATTAAAAGTTCTTGAAAACTTGTTTCGAAAAATCCAACAACAAACAGCCCGAATTCAGTTGTATGTTTTATTTGCGTATTTCTTTTATTTTTTATCGAATCAGAAGATGACACAAGTGTTACCATTTTATTAGCAATGTATAAAAATGAAATAGTATTAAATCCTCGTATGGCATTACTTATTCTTTTCTTAATCGAAAATTAAAATGATTTAAGTGTTATTGAAAGGCGTTTTTTGTTTCTTCATGAATTTGATGAAATCAAGTTATTAAACGTCATACAATAAAAGTGCAAGCTCATATTTAAAATTGATAATTTTGATGATTGAATTTGTATTAAACAAACTCCTTTCTAATAAATTTGTCAACTATTCGACTTTGAATGTGGTCAAATTGGTTTATTTCTTTTTAGATTATTTATATTTTCTTGTACAGGGTGGGCCATCTAACGTTTGGAATTGGTACTATAGGTTATTTTGAGGTTGGAAGGTTTGATGACATTTTCGATGTGACAGAAAATTAATTTTATGTTTGACATTTATGAAATGGATCGCTTTTCGCTTGAACAAAGTTGGGAAATATTAAAAACTTATTTCCAAAGTGGTGAATCTTCTACTCAAACTGTACGGAAAAAATTTGACAAAAAGGATGTGCCAAAAACGGAGTTTGTGGATTAATTTGTGAAGTGAGTTCGTGAAACTGGATCGTTGTTGGATAAAACAACCCGTGTACGTACTCGTTCAGTGCGCTCTACCGAAAACATCAACTCTCATCGTTCTCAAGAATTGAACATTTCACGCACTTCTTTGAGAAGAATTTTGCATAAAAATCTCGATATGAATGCGTACAAAGTTCAATTAGTTCCCAAAATTGAAGAGTATGACAGACGACATTTGGTTTCAACAGGACGGCGCAACGTGCCACACAGCCAACGTAACAATCGATCTTTTGCGCACTGTTTTCGGAAATCACATAATCAGCCGAAATGCTGATGTCAATTGGCCACCTCAAAGCGGCGATTTGACTTCGTTAGACTTTTTTGTGGGGAGCCATTAAGGACAAGTGTTACGCTTACCATCCAGAGACGATTGACTTCTTGAAACGTGAAATCGAAGTTGCCATTGACGAAACAGAGGCCCAAACAATCGAAAATGTACTGAAAAATTGGGCTGATCGAATGGGGTATTGTAAGGCTAGCCGTAGCAATCATTTGAATGATGTTGTCTTCCATTCCTAATTTGAAAGGTTCAATCTTTCTAATAAACTCATAACTTTGAATAAGTATTCATTTGTTTTTTTTTTATATCCGATTCAAATTCCAAATCTTCAATGGCTCACCCTGTATTATTTAGAGCATTTTTTTAATAAACTGTCGTTCAAAATGAAGTGATCACCCAAAAAAATCAAAAAGACAATTTTCTTGATTTTTAAACCACTATACCTTCGCGAAAATTTAATAGATTTAGATGAATAATAGCTCATTTTGAAGCTTGTACTTTCTAATTTGAAACCTATGTATTGATTATTTGAATGAAAAAAGTAGAGAGTACAAGCTTTCAAATAAACTATGAATAAAAAATCATTTATTTCTTCTCATTTTTGACTCTAACTGAACGGTAGGCAATGAAAAAGTTTTTGATAAATAAGTTTGAAAGTAGAAAGAATAAGCTTAAAAATGAGGTTTCCTTCTTCCAAATCCATTCATTTTTCGCGAAAATACAGCGGTTTAAAAATTTTAGATTTTCGGATTTTTTGGGTGATCCCCTCAATTTTTAACGACAGTATATATAAAAAAATTTTTTATTGTGGTAATATGTTCCCACTTTTTAGTTTTTAAATGATAAAAACTTTAAAATCACTCTTATTTATCGAATAGTGTGATTATCTTCAATATATTTCTTCTCTAGCATTAAGAGTAAGTTAATTTACTTTACTCTTATTTTCATTTTAATTTACAATAATCCTACTTATAGTAACCGGAATTTTTCTAGCACATTTCTCCAGTTTATCAGACCTGACCAATTTTGCAGTATGTTGCGAAATCAAAATACATTTTCATAAAACCAGACCACTTACCTAGAAACATACAGTCTGGGGTACGGTGAGCTGCCACCGTCATCGGACAGAGTCCACTTAAGCGTCTGATGTTAATCTGAAAGAAGAAAGCAAGCGCATAAAATCAAGAAAGGCTGAGAGATGCATCGGGTAGTAATTTTGTAACATTTCACTTCACAACATAACCCAAAATTCTCATTTTGAGCAACTCTTCGGCTAAAGTTAATTGCAAAAGCAAACAACTTTTCGAATTTCGTCCTGAAAAGTGCGAGTCGCTGGTATGCCAGGCCCGCGCGTGGAACCAGATTTTCAGCTAAATCCGGGCCCGAAACACGCGGTGCCGCGCGCAGCAGCACGGCGGCTATGACACGTTAATTCGTTTTTGCGATAGCACCAAACTGGTTATCGACTGAAATTTATACCTCGGTGATATTATTAAAACTCCAAGTGGACAGGGTTTGGATAGGACGAGGTAAATCTCCAACATAACCCCTACCTACCTTACCTACGCAGCTGACACCATCGGCAGTAGCGGCGGTAAATTCGCGCGGGTCTTTTAATCGCGCTAAGTAGCAGCCAGAACCCCTCCGCGGCAGAAAGATGAAGCACTGTAAGTAAGTAAGCAGCGCATGCGCGTGAAAGTTTTCACTGCAAATATGTGCAAGATTTGAAATCGGACAAACTTTTAATTTTTATTTCATACTTTAGAGCGCTCCTCTAACTCGGTCGTGTATTATTTTCTTCTATATATAGTAAATATAACTTTTTAAAGCAGTATGAATAATTAGCATAGTATATTACGTTGATTTTATGATTAAGGTAAAAATTCGTTACAAGGAAATAAAACTTAAAACCCGAGCAATTTCGTTGCACTCTGTGTGCATTTTGCCCGGTTTTTTTCTTGTTTTCTTTCATCTTTTGCACAACAGCCCAAGTGTAAAGCGAAGAAATTTTTCTAGTTTTGCTATTTGGTAAAACGGCATTTTTATTATTGCAAAATTAACTCTCAACAGTTGGCTTACTCCGCAATCAATTAAAAGGGGGCCACTTTAAGATGCCTTTCGCAACGGCAACGCAATTTTTATAGGAATTTCACTGCGTATTTTGTTTGATATGCGATCTAAGACCGTGCTAAAAACTAGGAGATAAAAATTTGTTATAAAATAATATCATTTGTGTTAATATTTACTAGATATACGGTCTTCCTGTTGACTTTTATGGGTAACATATTTTATGTGCAATGCAACTTCTTCACCTGGGATATAGCACTTCCTCAAAATTCCCTCGGATGTGACTAATTTAAAATTTGTTTGCCCTCCGGAGTAACATTTATTTGATATGTCTTCCGTTTTCTCGCAGTATATTTATCTACCAGCTTCTACGGTGGTTTAACTCACCTTAATATATTCGAATAATTGCTACATCTTGTACTTCTTCCACGGCAAGGTGAATCGCGGAAATTGTTAGCGTTTTGTGTCATTGAGTTTTTAATGGATTTGGATTTTAGATGTGTTTGAGCATCATGTTTTGTATTCTGGTGGAAAACAGGAAGCTCATTTACTCGCTGTCAAAAGATGTGTTTCCATGTTCTCACGTTTTTTTTCTTGTATTTTGACTTGTAAGTCTACTTAACATGCCCTCAAGCAAGAATTTGAGAAAAATAAGATATTGAAATGTGAAGTTTTGTCCAAACTTCCTGGGACCAATGAACACAACAAAGGCAACTGACAAACGAGGTCTAATCAAAAAGTTTATTAATGAACTTTTACTTTACTTATATTGAAGTCTTACAAAAGTTTTCTCTCTTCTTCTTCTTCTTCATTTTAAGAAGACATCAATTGTAAAGTGCAAGGTTTTTCTTCTTCGGTTATCCAAAAGAATGTGGAAGCGCTCTGTTCATTGAAGATAATAAAAAAAGAGTGGTTTTCTCTAATTCCAAAATTCCCGCTGATTTATTCATTTCGAAAAAAACACTTTTTTCGAGTCTATGCACCTGTCTAGTGGTAGTTCCATAAGTTTCTCTGTTATTTAATTAAGTTTCCAAAACAAACTTCTTTATTTTTTAACCCTGTTTTCTTTCTTCAATCCTACGTAATGAAGAATTTTCATTCCTAGATTCGTACACCTTAAAAAACACGTAAAAATAGACCAAAATTAAAAAAAAAAGTGCATTTTCCAAACCCTACTTTACGTATCTATTAAAAATATAATTTATTTAAAAAAAAAAAATAACATATTTACTTAAAATAATTAATTTTGTTTTTAATAACCGTAATGTCATGTTTTATGTTAACTTCCAATGCGTCAATCGAAACTGGTTTGTTAGCATAAACCACACACTTGAAATAAGATTTTTCACTAAATTATCCTTTCAAAAAATCGATTGTTTAGGTTGCTGTATGGCACGTAGTGCCGTCCTGTTGACCACACAAGTCGTTAACATAAATTTTTGAAAATAAAAGGCCACGAATTATTGCTTTGCAGTTCTGACGGGCGAATATTCGGTCCATAAAATTCATGAAGTGCTCCAAATATAAGTTTTTGTAATTAAGCTTTGATCTCGGAAATAAATTTCCCCGATTTATGGTCGTTGCTGCAGTGTATATATCTCCATGATAATTTGTTAGACTTTACTGAATAAGAATGACTTGGACACTTAAAACAAATGACAGCTCATTTGACAGTTATCCTTATCGGAAATCCGGTGCATCTTAAAAAACACCCTTTGTTTTCTATTTTCGAAGGTATTCATGTTAATTTTTAGTACATTTGTATCCTGTATGTTCTATATGCTTCATTAGTTTTTTTTCGTTTGTAAGGTTACTCATTTTAAAGTACACGTATTTCTCTTTAACAGAAACTGACAACACTCTAGTATATAACTAGGGGGGCCCAACCTTCTACGACATATTAGAGGGGAAAAGACATAGGTTAGACAACTTTCCATTTGTCACCCTGTAGATGGTACAAATGGACAATGACACAAAGTGACAAAAAATAGGGTTTATCCAGCTTAGAGATATTAAAGTAAATGGTATAATAAGAGAGTAATAGATTTCATAGCTTATATCAATATTTCTTATTAAAATTTTTAGAAAGTAAACTCGGGGTTATTTTTATGAATTCTTGAGATCAATTAACTTTTCAAACTATTTTTCCAGAGAGCGATTTTAGTTGCTTACTGCGCACTTATAAAATTTAAAATAATTTCACTCACACACCTCTTGTCCACCTCTTTCTATATCTCCAATAAAATACCCGCAAACCCACAAATCTTTCATGAATCGACAACCAACTCAATGACTCATATCGACCTCATCAAAATTCGATTTTTTCTTAATTTTGATTCTTTTCGCTTGAAGAAAAGTAGCTGAGACCGCAAGAATGCTGATTCTGTCCCCTCTCAAGCAGAGTCCGGGCGCAGTGCGGCGCGGTCAACCAGCCCAATCTCACTTTCAATAGAAGGAAAGAATTTTGTAATTTCATGTAACTTCCTGTTACCCACCTCGAAAAGTAGAGACCGCAACTGGTTTATGAGCCTCGTCTCTTTCAAGAAAAATTCTTCTTTCGAGTGCGACTGCGCGAGTGGCTCGGGGGCCAAGTGGGGTAACAGTAGCAAAAGTAGTTCCTTTGTTCCAAGCCATTAAGTTTTTCCCCATTTTCTTGGACCTTTTTTTGGTTTTCTTATCTTTTGTCAGTTTTTCATTTTTTAAATAAGCGTTTTACTCTGTGGGAAAGGTATCCTTTGGATTGAATTTTGTTATGTTAATTGTCCGGAGGTGTAATTGTCGCCGCGAAATAAATTACTAATTTTCTGTGAAAACGATTGCTCATCTGCGGCACGTAGTTGTTAGGTTGTAGTTATGCAAATATTGCCAAACTACCTGTGCAGCGTCATTTCATCTGAACACAACCTGTGCAAAGACAGATTTCTCTGAGCGCTCCTGTCCCCCTGTATTGCTCACAATTTGTTTGGGCGCAAAGCGATAAGAAAAATGTTCTTACGATAATTCTTGAAGTGTTTTACAACTCATGTTTTGTTTAGCTGATAAATGAAACATAATTTCCACAGAAAGTCGTAAATCTAAACTGTTGACTAATTTGAAAAACAGAAGAGAAATTAAAAATCCTGTTGAAGATATTTTTAGTTTTATTTATAGGAAGTTTCCACAGTTGTAATTTTTTGAAATTCGTTGTTATTAGCAACTGAAATATTGCCAACGATATCTAAAACTCAACTAAGCTACTTCATGTTATCAAGTATTATCTGAAACGATAAAACTTTGTGTTTAAATCTTCGATCTTATTTTTTTAAATATTTCGAAATACATTTTTTCAATTTTTAACTCTGTTTTTTTTTTTTTCGACAATGTGAATGATTTTAATTTTTGCAATCTAGGGAAGAATTCCTATTGAAATCACTTTCCACTTGGTCAACCCCAAAAATCTATAACCAGTGTTATTTTTAAAAGCTTTTATTTAACATGGCTTAACTTTAATTATCTGTCTGCTACAAATCTTGTAAATTAATATTGAATCAGTTCCTGTTTTCGGAATAGGCTGAAATTTTGCATACACGTGTAGTTCTGATAAATACAGTATTATGGTATACCATTAAAGGTTATTTTTTTAAATAATTGATCAATAAAAACTGGTAGAAAAGAAATAACTAAAAAGTTTTTGACCCTCTTGCTTTAGCCCTTATATGAGCAGAGATCCCGCCAAGTACCTGCCCCAATCATAAAGCTTATAAACACATTTCAATTTTTAAACTCTAGATACAGTTTTTCCGTGTGTTATTTTCCCTCTTTAAGGGGTTACATGGGTCTTAAAGGTATAAAAAAAACGACTTCTTTAAAAAAATTTATTTCAAAAAAGAAAAATCTTTTTTATTTAAAATTTAAACATATGAAAGTAAAGTACTTAAGGTACTTGTAAAAAAATTTTCAGACAAAAATATTGAAAATTTTCCATTTTCCAGCCGTTTTTCGCTGTCAACCTTTTTTTTGCGGTGGACACGATTTCTCGAAAATAAATTGACCGATTTGGTTGAAACTTTGCTCCGTTATTCTTTATAGTATTGTTTCGTGATTGAACAAAGGAATTTTCATTCAGTCAAGTCGTTCTTGTTTTATACGAAAAAGACCTTTTAAAAATGATGAGAATCGGAAAAAACGCATAAAAATTTGATTCAAACTCATGTCAAAATGTCAAATTTCATTTTTTTTTGTTTTCAATTCCTTCGTTCAATCACGAGCCAAGGGCATAAACTAGAAGAAAATTTTTGAATTTTTGATTTCAGATGAATCCACACCGAAATATCATGTCCACCGCAAAAAAAAAAAAAAAGGTTGACGGCGAAAAACGGCTGGAAAATGGAAAATTTTCAATATTTTTGTCTGAAAATTTTTTTTACAAGTACTTTAAGTACTTTACTTTCATATGTTTAAATTTTAAATAAATAAGATTTTTCGTAACCCCTTAAGAGTAAATTGATTTAAATTAAATTTTTATCAAACAAAACTTATTTGGTCCCCTCAATAAAATAAAAATATATAAAATTATTAACCCATGAGTATTTACTACTGCTTTTTATTCACTTGATCTAAGGTGTGAAATCTATTCAAATTTAAACAACAGTGCAGCATTTATTTCGAGGTGGAAACCAATTAAAACGCAGAGCTTGCATAACGACAATTTTCCACGATCGAAGCTGCCATAATCCATCACTAACTTCCCTTTAGACCCCGGCTGAGGTTGTTGGTTAGGCGCACTGTCCACAGTGTGGACTTTTCACCAGGAATGCCATTACACAACATTTCCCTGCAGCATGGAATCCGCGAATCTTTCACATGCGCTCAATGCGATAGATCTTCGCGTTAGCCGAATGCAGCCAGCCGGCGATCGTGTGGTTTGTGGTCATCTCTCTTGAGTATACCATCCTAAGGTGCTTTCATGACTTTCGCGGGGTCTCCATAAATCAGGTTCCATTCCGACCAGATGAACACGAACATCTAAGCACCAATACACCACCGCGGATCTAGATATGCTTGGGATAAACTCAAATAGCATCGCACAGGTATCCACTTCCAGAAACGCGCATGTGCCATGAGCAGTTTTAAAATTTGAGTCGACTAAAAAAACGTCTTCTATCAGTTTCCAACGCGTGATCTTGCATAATTCCAGCAGGTTGTTGGCTAGTCTTATTATTTTGTTTTCTTATTCTTATATTTTATATTTGTTTTCCCATTTTACCCTCTTCAGCAAGGGACTGACATGAATATGCCCGTGCGCAGGTCGATTAGCTGTTCGCGCACAAAATGTGCGACGATGGTGTGTCTGCTCGAAGATTGGGAAGTAAGCTGAGATTCTGTTGGAGCTTCTGTTTCTTTTCTTTTTTTTCCTTAAATTACACATTGCACCGTTTTCAGTTCACTGACATAATCAGCGCTTGCTAGTCTCTACAGCTACCTTCTTTAACGTATCATTTCTCTTCTCAGGTTGAAGCTCCCTTCTCAGATTGGGGCTCCAACAAGTGCAGTTGTTGCCACTGGATAATCTTGGGAGTTCCTCATGCCTTTCATGCATTCAGAATGATTGAATAACTTCACTCAATCCGTCGATTTATGGTACAATTCATTTCCTGGATGTGATTACAAAGTGCATCACAGCAGAGAAAACGTTCTAGTTCGATGCCCTTCGGGGGGTTATAAGGTAGAATATGTTTGAGTAGACAGATTTTTGACAAGGTGATCAAAAACAACTTTTTATGGGTATTTAACCGTGATCGGGATTTCAATTTATGGGGATATAATCCTAAAGTAGATCAGAGCACATTAGTTTTGCCCGTATGATCGTCGCTGATCTTGGCAAAAGCCAGTTATGGAAGATCCTAGTGAGCAAGAAACGTGATCTACTGCTGTCAGCAAGATGCCATCTTCGGATCGGCTGAGATAAAGGAACTTCTCTTTACGGGGATCGCAATGACTCATTTGAAGTGATCTCGTTGATCTTGACTGATCTGTGACTAGAATTAGAAAATAGGCTAGAGGATGCCGATCGTCTTCTCGAACTGGACTGGACTGGCCACAATGACAATTTAGTAAACGACTATTTGCAGTAAAGAAAACATTTCGCTTTCATTACAATGTATCTTTTATAGCAGAGTAAGTTTTTTCCTAATTGACCGTGAATTCTGTAATAATGGAATTTATTAATAGTCCGCAGTCCATCGCCCCTTTTTTGTGTTGATTACTAACAGGCTAAATTTTCGTGAGCAGCTTCCTTTCGCCGAGACGCCCAACTTTTCTATCTGCGAAAATTCTCGGAACTGGTAGCTAACAAATTGCGGAGGCGTCAAACATGTCGATCTGGTGAATGTAAAAAATTTATTACTAACAGTTATTTTTATAGTTGAATCTAGAGATAATGTGATATCAAACACGAAAAAACGTTTGTCCTACAAAACCTGTGGGTTGACGGCGGTAGTCCGCCACCCTCAACATGTCGAAATGAAGAGTAGTCCAAACTGACTACTAACCACCCGAATTTTTTGGTATCGCTTAATGAATGTATTTTAAATTAAATGACAACATTGTCCTACAAATTTAGTGGTATGTTTGTCCAGTCCTACGAGCGGAAGTTGTCAAAATAACGGCAATTTTTTTTTCATTACTAACAACCTAATTTTAATTTTTCCCTCTTTGGAATCTAGTATGGCATACTATTTTGCTAATGTCCTACAAAAAAAGCGGTATTAATTGATAAAAAAATAAAAAAAACTTATTATATAAAAGATTAAATATAAAGAAGAAATTGAAATAATTATTAATTTAAGTACAGGAAAAAAAAATTGTACCTCAATATGAATGAAATTTTTGTCAAACTTGGAGAAAAATTAGCTTCTTCTTTAGCTATATGCCACATTTTTACGGGAAACGATTATAATCCTGCTTTCTACCGTAAAGGAAAAAAAAGACCATTTAATATTTAAAAAAAAAATACTAAATTTCAAGAGGCATTTATAAAACTTCTACAACATGGGAGTAATGATTTAACAACATCGAGTAAAGTTTCTGAAACAATTGAAGAGTACGTGTGTAGAATCTATTCTTTAAAAACGAAAAATAATATAAATAAAGGAAGGTACGAATTGTTTGAAAAAGGGTACAAATGCAATAATGAGAATGAAGAAATTGTAAAAAAAAAAATCGTAGGATACGATGCCTCCAGTTTACCACCTACGAAACACGAATTATTGCAGCAAATCAAAAGGACCCAATATATAAGTGATATATGGTGCAATGCACACATGCGCAGCCCAACAGAAAAAACACCAGAAAATTATGGATGGATAATTATTGATGGCAAATTTGAGTACAATTGGTTCGAATGTCCTCAAAGTCCATCTTTTGAAGAATTATCCTGCCAAGGTAATCTTTAAATGCATTTTCAGTTACTGATTATTCAGCAATTTATTTATTACTTTTCTAATTTTATTACAAAATTAGATGACGATGAAAATGATAGCTCCCAAGAAGACGAAGATGAAGAGATTCAATGTAGCCAAAACGAAGAGTCGACTGATCAATCTGACGAAGATTAATTTAGTTATTTTTATCATTTTTTATGCAATAAAAAATGCAATTTTATTTTTTTTATACACAGTGAAATTTAAGTTATTCAACAATTAAATCTATTCATATCCTGTTTTTGGCTATTTAAAAAAATTGTTCTTCTTTCATACAAATATATATATATATATTTTTATTAACCAGAACCGCAAATAGAAAATAATTAGTTATTTTCAGAATTTTTGTAGGACTAGCGATACGTACCAATATTTTTGTAGGACATTACTTCATTTGGGCAAAGAATATACTAATCTATCATATGTTATCCTTGACCTACAGTTAGTAATGAAAAAAAAATTGCCGTTATTTTGACAACTTCCGCTCGTAGGACTGGACAAACATACCACTAAATTTGTAGGACAATGTTGTCATTTAATTTAAAATACATTCATTAAGCGATACCAAAAAATTCGGGTGGTTAGTAGTCAGTTTGGACTACTCTTCATTTCGACATGTTGAGGGTGGCGGACTACCGCCGTCAACCCACAGGTTTTGTAGGACAAACGTTTTTTCGTGTTTGGTATCACATTATCTCTAGATTCAACTATAAAAATAACTGTTAGTAATAAATTTTTTACATTCACCAGATCGACATGTTTGACGCCTCCGCAATTTGTTAGCTACCAGTTCCGAGAATTTTCGCAGATAGAAAAGTTGGGCGTCTCGGCGAAAGGAAGCTGCTCACGAAAATTTAGCCTGTTAGTAATCAACACAAAAAAGGGGCGATGGACTGCGGACTATAAACATCATTACTTTGTTCAGGAAAAAAGTGCGGAGCTATTCTTTGAAAATGGGAACAACTCCAATTGTAAATTTTCAGCTCTTTGTTTTAATTGTAATATTAAACTCAAAACTTTTAGATAATTTGAAGTTACAAATTATATTTTCAGGCAGACATGCATATTTATGTGTAAGAGGGATTTGCTTTGCCTGAACGCCAATTTAGGAAGGACGGCTTGTTCGAGTGATCTATATTTAATTTGGATCAACATGTAGATTTAATACATTTTGTTGGAGTGTGCCCGATTTTTGGGAATTATAGGCCTCCACCTCGAACAAAATATTAGCTAAGTCAGGAGTCCCGCATGGTAGTCATTTAGGTCCATTTCTTTTTACTTTAGAACTGTGAAATTAAGACTTTTTGTAGAAGCCATAATCCCCTACGTTTTGATTATACCTTATCAAATCATGCTCTACGGCGTATTCATTCTGTCCGTGATTTGGGGGTTATCCTGAATTAGAATTCACCAAAAGATGGTCCCGTGAATTTTTCAGTAGTACTGTCTTCAAACTGCCTTATTTTTCTTTTGTTAGACCAATTCTCGAATACGCAAGTCAAAGAAAATTTATCAGATTCGCTCTTAAGGATTTACCTTGGGACAATCCAGTTCTTCTCCCTTCTTACAATGATCGTCTGAGGCTCCTTGATATGCAATCTTTGCATAAACGTCTTAGTATTTCATTTACGCCAAAATTATTCGATTGTTTTTGGTTAAACTCCATTCGTCCAGCTACGCCTGTCTCTATTATAGACCTATTATAGAAGCCTAATAACAAATAAAAAGCAGCTTCATAAATAAACGGAATACCTCAAAAGATTACGTAAGTTCATAAACTAAAGCCTTCTTAGCTCAAAATGTAGCTTATTACCTTTCAAAAGGCCCAAGTTAGTCCCATTCTAGGCCACTAGGTATATTATTCCCAAGTAGCTCGTTCGAATATTTGAAAGTTCCCAACATCTACATCAGTCACTTTCAAAACCATTCATAGTAATCCAAAGTCTAGCAATTATTTGACCCAACAAATCATGTACCGCATATTCTACACTGACAACTTCCGAGGAGCCAAAGTTGATTGGATTCAATGGTTCTATAGAATGTAATTGTCCTAGAAATAAATCGGAACTATGACAAGAAATGTTATGTTCATAGTCTTTTGCGAAACAAAGAGAACATCTTCGAAATTAGCCATGAACCCATTATGGCCCCTTAGGTCTAAATCACCTGCAGTAAGATTGGGTAATTTCGTTTCGTGTGTTCCTCACGGTGCGTGGCCCATTCAAATGCAAAACGGCCGCCTTTTGTTGCAATCTCTCAATGAAGTCATAAACCATCGTCGAGGCATTCTCGAAGAACACGGCCGAGTATTTTGGCCGAGGTGGTCTTTGTTCACACCCACCCGTCAATCATTCGGGCACCGTCGATCATCTATCTGACGCTAAGTCCAGCTTAAGTGTTTGAAGCACGTAACATGTCCGTAAAATCATCATCATCGTCGTCGTCGTCTTCTTCTTCTTCGTCTTGAGCCGGTCTCGGGTGTCTGTTCGAGAAGTATCTTGGCCTGTTACCTTCTACGGCCTGTTTCGGATGGGTATGCATATAGATGGCGCCCCTCAAGAAGCCCAAAACAACCAGGCTATAAATGGTTTTCGTGAAGAAAAGAAAAAAAAACGACTAAACGCCGAAAATCATATTAAATTCACAGTTATTCACATGTAGGAAGCGGGGTAATAAGAAAAGGCCACTCTTCGCGGTGGGACATAACAAGAAACGTGACGTCGACGCAGGGTGTGGTGGAATTGAAAAAGAGGAAAAGGTGAACAGCATTGACCTTGGCAAGGGCGTTAACAATCTCAATGGCGCACGGCGCTCAAGAAATGCACCAAATCCTCTACGCGCATCTTTTCCCTTCAGCAAAAGAATGCGCGAACGACTCGAATGTGGAAAAAGAGCAACAAAAAGAAAGTAAAGACATCAAGGTAAAAAAAAAAATTCTTCAAAGGAAGTTGTTCTCAGCGGATAAGAACAAGCGGCGGCGGCGGCGGAGGCTATATAAGTGGCAGCCGCGCGGTAACCAGAAATTATCGCTCGCTCCAATATTTTCGCTTGTTTTATTACTCGGCGCATTCCATTCTCGGACAGAGCCAATTTTATATCATTATCCCATTTTATCGCGAAGATAACATCTCTGGCGTCGCTTCAGAGCCGCACACAATCCGAGGTTAATCCACTCGGCGACCGGCGCTTCTAATTGCATTCAGGTGAGCTGATTAATGTCAATGTCAAAATCAGGTATTTCGATCGTTTTGTGTCCCGCTCTGTGCGATTGTCACACACTCACAAACAGGTAAACATGCGGGTAACGAACGATCGGCTCAATTCAAGGTGCGCGCTTCTTGCACAATAGAATCGGAGGCTGAGGTGATTGCGCCCAAAAGGGCTGCTTCTGGACATGATTCCGCTGCGCCTACCGACGAGAAGATACATTGCTTAGAGATCGCTATCTCACGGTATGTCTGTTCCATTTTCAGATTTTCAGATAAATTTATTTACTCTTGTTTTTTTTTTTTTGCCTGCTTAATTAATTCGAGCTATTTGGTCCGATGTCACGGTGCTGTAATCTAAGAGAAACAAACACACGCTCGAGATAAAGCGATATCTGAAAGAAAATAATTTTGTATGTGCGTACTTTTTGCTGATTTAAGGTATCTCAAAGGAGGCACTAATTAAGCGGCTTACACCTGGAGCATACAACAGGTAACCAAATACAAATGTGTATGCAATTATCTCGTGTTTACTCACCGTGACGCGATTGCGGGCTGTTTCCAAACATTTAGTCATATTAAATTGTCGAAATACGCAATTCGGATTATGCGGCATTGCAGACGTAGTCGTAATCTTTTCGGATGACTTTATTTTCTAAACTGATTAAAGTTAATCTGGTATGGAAATGAAGATACTCTGAATGCCCAAAATATGATGGAGCGTTAATAAGTGAATACAGTCGTCCTTTTAACAACAATATTTACTGAAAAACCTTTAATACTTATTACATACGGGTTTTTTTAAGTTTTTATTCCGATAATGTGATTCTACGATTAAAATGGATTCTTTTAGTACTTCTTATAAGAGATAAGGATCCAGGACACAGATGTTGAAAAATATCGATTTAAAGTATATCTTAGTCTACCACATTAGGCTGAGTAGTTCAATAGTTCCAAGTTTACTCAGATTTCTATAACATATTCACTTTTTTACTACTTTCGAATTTATGTATTTTGAAAACTGTTCTCTTTTAGAAGTCGTTTTAATGTAAAATATTTTATCGGAATTTTCATTCTTGAGAATATAATTGCATTCGTTAAAAAAACGTTTTTTGCTTAAATATAAAATAGGTAAGAAATTCGGAAATTTTTAAAGAAAACGCCTGTTTTTCGTGAATTTTGTCATTTTATCCCTATTCCCTCTAACGCTAATATCTTAGAAACTAGTTAAGTATTTCCTCGATTTTCTAGTGTAGCAAAAAGCAAAATCCTTCAAAATTTGAAAGAAAAAAATTCATAATAAAATGTAGATTTTTTCGCGAGATATGTTATAGTGTAAAAAACCTATGGTTCGTACAGTCAGCTATGTAATTGCTATTACGGATTTTAAAATAAACACTGGAGCTGTATCCCACAATGTAATTGTGAAGAGCATCTGAACTTCGCTTTACAATTGTATTGTAGAAAAGGGTCCCATTTTATTAAGGGGCACCACTAGTGTGAACATTTTTTCGGTATTTTTCGATGGTATATACCGTTAAAAATAACATATTAAAATGTCAAGTGCATATCTCAAATAGTTTTTGAGTTACAGCCATCTGAAGAGCACCCGCTTATCGTATCGATCATATGTATGAATTAAACTTTTAACTCCGCCATTTTTTTAAATTGAAATTTTTTTTTTTCGATCAATTTTTTTCAGCCGCCCTAAATTCTACTGAAACTTTCACATAAAAATTCTGAATTGATCAATACTGATGTAAAATTTCATGAACTTTCAGAATATGATATTAATTTTTAATTAATATTGGAACTTTTTTAAACAAAAATAGCGTTTTTTCCAAATTTTTGTGAGAAAATCATTATTTATGGATCGAAACCAATGAAAAATTTGACGGAAAAGCAGTAATATCGCGTCCATGGACCCTGTTTCTTAATTTGCAGATGCGAACATTTTGAATTTCAAAATGGCGGTATCCAAAATGGCGTTTGGAAGTCGAAAATTAAACGACATATAATATTATGACTATCAAAAAAGAAGTTCTTAATGGATTTATTTAGAAACTTATACAGGGAAGTTCTTGAGTTCGCTGATTGTGGATATGAGGTCAAATTTGAGAAATTCAAAATGGCGGGTTCAAGATGGCAGACAAAGACATTAAAATTTTATAAATCTGAGCATAAAATAGCTCTAGGGGGTTTTCGGGGTCGCTGATTGCGAATCTGAGGTCAGATTTGAGAAGATTCAAATGGCAGATTCAAGATGGCTGACGAGAAAATTAAAATCACATGGATCTGAGCAAAAATTTACACTGAGGGGTTTTTGGAAAAATTCCGATTGAAGATTCAACGAATTTGTGAACATAACAATTCTGCGAAAATAACTTTTAACGATTGATTACATTTTCTTTGTCACTTTGAGTATTTAGTACAACTTTCTATATAAACAATCTCTTACTTAACGTAGATAAATACTTTTAATACCATCATTTGCTTATGTAAGGACTTCATCGGTCGACGGAAATTTTCCTCGATAGTCAAGCCAGCGGAAGTTCAAAGGTTTTTTGTAAAGGTAGATGACTTGCCAGCAGCAAGCTTCAAGGTATACAAAGATTGATCGTGTGCACGGCGGCGTCATTATAGTGCACGTGTATACTCCGTTTAATTTTTGTTTGAAAAATCATTGTGCAACCTCAAAACACAATTTAAGAACTCGAATTGCCCGAGCAGCAGCAGCACCGGCTTCCAACGACTTTCTAAGCACCTAAGAAGTCACAAGCGCGGCCGCGTAGCCGCCTCGCAGGGTGATTGAATCTTTTTATCGTCTACTTTGCATCCAATAGGTCTAAGCATTTATTCTATAGTACAGGTACAGGTACAGTGCACCTGCCCGAGGAACGTTTATAATTGCTCATTTAATAGGTATGCCAGACCCATGGAAATTGTGCCGTCAATTAATTGCGCTGCACTTGAGACCGGTTAATAAAATAGTACAATAAATTAGCGATGTTTTGCTGAGGCATCATCGGATGTTGAAGGTGACGGTAAGGTGTATGCAAATCGCAAATTGCAAATCGCTTACGCCTTTTTTACTGCAATGAGGTAAATGACGGCGGAAAGACCTAGTTTCGAAATAACTCGTTTGTCCAGTGGCTGGACTACTTAAATAGGTGCTATATTTTCATTCAGTGCAATGATAAAAGGCACATTTACGTCATGATGAGATAAACAACACTTGAAAGTTCGATTTCAAGGAATCTTGAAAAATGTAGAAGTGATACAGTTTTCCGTGAAATTTCTTAAGTGGTGCTCGATCGTCGATCATCGTCGAAAGTTGTTTAGTGCAATAAAATTTGCGTCGTCCTATCAGGAAGTACGTTGCAATGATGCATCGTAAGATGGAGGTCTCAGAAAATAAGCAATGGGTCTTGGTTCATACAGGTATAGTGAGTAGGCCTACCGTATCATGTTTTATGAACAATCTCTTCGAACATATCTTTTAAGCCATATATCTTATCTGGGCATGCCTCTGTTCGATAAGACAAATATTTTAAGAGTGGTTTTATGACTTCCATGAAATTATTCGTTATATCGTTTTATGAAAAATTTCCAAAGTAATAATAATACACCGCAAAGAGAATGTTGCTATATTTTTATCCATTCAGAGTAAAAAAAAAATCTCAAAAAACGACACAAGTCTAGTGTTTAATTAAAGACCTTTTTTTACTATGCATTTATTTTCTAAAAAGTTATAAGAACACAAAATCCATCACCAGATAGTGTAAAATTATGTTTTTATTTTAAATGCTATAAGTGAAAAGAAAAAAGATTTTAAATAGTTACATATAAATAAAAATCTGAAATTGTATAACGTGCTTGCTAGAGAAACGTGCTGAGTCGGAATCAACTTTTATTAAAATCCAATCAACCTCTCAAAACACATTAAATTCTAAAATCCGGTAGTTTCTGCGTGATCACGTCATATGGTTCAAAGATATTAATAGATTTATATGATGTAATTCTCACGTTATTATTTTCAGGTTAAAGATAATTTGTTACTTTGTAAATTTCCCATTAATTATTTTAAAATTCATCAAATCATAATGACGCTTGCTTGTCAAAATTGAGTTCTTTAATACTGAGAATGTATAGGTTATGTATCAAACTTCTTAAAATTCTTTTATTAATCTCATAGATACCTACTGTGAGGTAGATAATTAAAAATTTGCTTCAGACATTATAATTTATTATATACTTATACTAAAAAAATTTTCCAGAGCTGAATCATCACTTTAAAGGTTGTTTTTTGTTGAATAACAAATAACATTTGTTATGGAATCTTACTTCACGTGTCAGATTATCTGATGATTAGTCTAGTACGTAGTAAAAAGGTACCTAATAATTTCTGCCTTGTGGCCATCGTTTAATTCAATTACGTCGCCATTTTTAAAATAAATTGTTGTAATTACTCTTCAAATTGTTCTTTACGATTTTTTGTAAAAAAATAGCATTAGTTTTAACAATAAGAAGCTTAAATGAATATCGTATGTCTGCCCACACATTCTTTTTAAATTAACATCCGGGAATTCGTGCAAAAGTCAAATTTGCATTTTTGTTAAAATGACAAATGTACGAAGGTATTTTTGGCGCAAAATTGTAAACAAATAAGTAAACAGCGCACCGAATTAAATCAAGAAAACTGGTTTCTTCGACTGAACAGAATTGGGTAGGTTATTAAAATGCCGCCAACGAAACGACAGAAGACACACAGTCGGGGAAGTCGTTTAATAACGAGATATAAAACTGCAAGAAATATGAATAAATTAATGAGGGGATTTTGAAAAGAGCAAAAAGAAGCTGCGCTCAATTGAATGCCATTCATTGAGGTTAACGCTGGATGAGAGGTGAGCCGGTGGTATCCCGACGCAGCTTTCAAACCGCTCAATGAATTGACCAGTGCGATGCGCAACAGCCGAACGGCACTGATCAAACACTTTCGCGGCCAGGTGAGCAGCAGTGGGGTTAAACCGCGAAATGGGCGCTCGAAAGTAGGAAACTGATTTTTATTTTTTTTAAATTATTTGTAATGGGTGAGTAATTAGGATATTTTAAGAGCATATAAATATTTTGACTCTTCTCCATGACTCACAGCAAAATTGGAGAAAATGAAAAATTTTCTCTTTTCACAATCGTTTGATTTAACCGCATTTAATTGTTGGGTTTAAGCTTAAAAATATTTTAATTTAATATTTTAGGGCTTGCGCCAATTGTTACTGAATTTTAGACGCTGGCTAATTCTTTCCAGATCTGCAAGTCGACATTGCAATGTCCAGACTAAACAAACTTTATACTTAATTTTTATTCACTGCCTACAATCTCAAGGATTGAAAAAAAATATATTCAGCAATCTGCATTCTCGATTTGAGTTATATATATTTTAAGTCATCATAAAGCAATATTACAGCAAACAATATTTAATTCAAATGCGCATACTTTTAAATCAATCGAAATATCTCAAACGCTATTTTCAAACACGCATGTGTTTAGAACCAAATGTTTGAAAATTAAATTGAGTTTATATTAAATGAAAATCGTTGGATTTAGTTTGTTTCAAAGCAGGGATTTTTCTCAATGTATTAGTCTAGCTCAAGCTTTGGTTAAGCCTGGCTCAAATAGGACTTTTATTTTTTTTAGCCTCAGCTTAACCCGATAATATACTACTGTGATAAAAAAGTAAAGCCAATTTTGAATTTAAATTGCGCGAATGCATTGATTCAAGAAAATATTCTTGTTTTTAGGTTGACAGCAATGTCACTCATATCTGTGTAAAATTTCACGCCAGTATGTCATTTGTTTGGTTAGTTTCGTTGTGTTTTCTGAGCAACTAAAAGTGAATTTTTTGATTTTTACAATGTGTGATTTTATTGAGCAAAGAAGTTGCATTAAATGTTGTTTGCGGAAAGAAATTTCTGCTGCAGAAATGTTTAGAATGTTGCAGATGGATGTCGTTCCACAACCACCATATTCGCCCAATTTAGCTCCATATGACACCTGGCTATTCTCTTAGCTCAAAAGACCGCTTCGGAGACACCGTTTTGAATCGATTGATGAGATAAAAGAAAAATCGAAGAAGGAACTGAAGGCCATTTCAATCATCGAGTCTCAGAAGTGTTTCGAGGATTGGAAAAATCGCTGGCATAGGTGTATTGTATCGGGCGGAGACTACTTTGAAGGGGATGATACAGATTTGGAAGAATAAATAAAAATTTTCAAAGTTATAAACAAATTGGCTTTACTTTTTGATCACAGTAGTATATACAGACAGAAAGTTACAGTGTTGTTATTAGTAAGAATATTACTGGCAGATATTATGCATGACGGTAACGCAATACTTAAAATATTAAAATATTAGGAATTGTTACAGTTGTATTCGAGTTTAATTCTACCCAAAATAACTTTCTATTCTTATGATCTAGAAATGTTAAAAGGTATTGCAGGTTATCAATTTATGTCTTAAAATGATTAAAAATACTTTAAAATGTCTTTTAATTCAAATATATTTTGAACCTATAGATGTTGCCTTACTCACTTATTAAATTTCATTAAATTATCTCTAACACTTAAGAAATTATGATTCTAGAGCTCCAAAATGGCACTTTTGCCCACCGAGAAGTGCGGCGCGACGATCGTTTGAGTCGTCCGCGCATGCAGCAAGTGGCCCTCGTTTTTGTGGCTCGATTAAGCCACGGTCCGGCGAAGATGCTGCAAAGATCGTTACGCGGTGACCGACCGATCGCGGCTGGAATTCCGCCGCAGCCCGCGGCCGGGCAACAAACAGCTGGCAAGGGCAATTGGCCTGTTCTCGTTGCGCGAGTGCGATTTCGTTAAATCGAACCTCGTTAAGGCCGTAATTGAGCGTGACACGGGATGAAAGGATTACTTAGGAGCGGTCACACAGTTGCTTCTCTTGTTAGAAAGTTCGACGGAGGAGACACGGACTAGCAATACTCAATTCCTCCGACGAGCGGTGATTTCGCGAAGATTTGCGACCATTAAATTTGTTTACAGCAAACCTTTTTTTTTTTTGTTATTGTTGTGGTCGTTGTATTATTTTGAAGAGTGGTTCAACTGGCGACCACAACGCGAAAAAAAACGCTTTTATTATGATTTACACTTGGATGGATTAAGGCACGTCTAATCGGTTTTTTAGGACAACTTTGTTGACGTCGATTTTATGGGAGGCCCCGATGCTTCCGCATCATCGAACTCGCAGAGGAGCGGCCGTCTTGAATTGAATGGTTTTGTAGAAGATTAAGGCTTATGGACTTATGGTTGGCGCTGACTTTTATATTTAGTCGTTTTGTGATTTTATGTTAATTGAACCCAGCACCTTCCGTTCATTGGCAATTTTCATAAGTCGACGTCAAAACACGGATGTGGCGAAAGCGTTATTAGATGAAGAAATACGTGTTGACGCCGTACCGATATTCATCTTAAGATTTTATGGACATTAGATGAAACCTTGGACCTTTTGAGTAAGGAAGTACTCATCAGTCTTTCTAACTACACTGTATCCTAATCCCGAATACCAGTATCTTTTCTAAGTATTGCCGAACCAAGGGAATGAAGTGGCATGTAAAATTTGATTTTCTGTCTACACTTTTCATAGTTATTTATTAATGGTATTATTTTAGGAGAATGGATCGCATATATCATACACATGTACATATCGTAGAATTTATAAAATAACTTGAATATATACATCTGCTAATAATGATTTTATTTATTTATTCAATTTCATCAATGACTGATTACTTACAAGAAAAAAGAACAATTAAATTGAAGAAAAGCAAAAAAAGACAAAATCGTGTATAGAATTACAAAAGTATTTTCTTAATACTAATTTTCGATAAGTTAAAATCAAAGCTATCAAACTTACTATTGAAACAACGAGACATCGATGTGATAGGCTCATTGTATCCATAATTAGTGCGGTGTTGAGGGATGTTGCCTGGTTCTCAAAGAGCGAGAGGGTACCGATACATTAAAAGAAGACAGCAACCTCGACTCCTCGGAGTCGATGTTGCCTTGCAGGCATTCCATAACGAACACAGTTTTGGAGATGTTGCGTCGAGATTCTAAAGAGTCGAGATTAATGAGCCTGAGGTGATGTATATAAGGAGGTAAATGAAATGGGTCCTCCCAAGGAAGCCCACGAAGAGCAAACCGAATAAATCGTCGTTGTACGGCCTCCACACGGATCGTCGAATTCTTTGGACCACCTCTTAATAAAGCCTAAGGTGCCCTTAGCTTTATTTGATATTGCTTCAATATGATCGTCAAATGTAAAGTCAATATTTAACCATACACCCAAGTCTTTGGTCTTATTCAGTCGGATCAATAAAGAGTTATTTATATATCATAGTCGAAATGAATGGGTACTCTTTTTCGTGAAAAACACAACGACGTACACTTGTTTACGTTCAGAAGAAGATGATTTATAGAGCACCATGTATAAAAGGTGTCTAGGTCAGAGTTTAAAAGTTCACAGTCATTCACAGAAGATACAACACGAAAAATCTTGGCGTCGTCAGTATAGCACAGAATTTTAGAGTGTTTTAAGCACACACACAAGTCATTTACGAAAATGATGAACAACAGTGGTCCAAGGTGACTACCCTGAGGAACTCCAGAAGTATTAAATATTTCTTTAGACAGGAATCCACGGAAGGACACTCGCTGAGTGCGTCCTGACAAATAAAAGTAAACCCATTTAACAAACAAATGTGGAAACCCAAGGGCTGTAAGTTTATGGATTAAAATGTCATGGCTGATTCTGTCAAATGCCTTACTAAAGTCTGTGAAAATGCAGTCAACTTGTTTACCAGCTTCCAGTACAGAAACACAAAAATTCGAAAATTCAAGGAGGTTTGTCGTTGTTGACCTGCCCTTTACAAAACCATGCTGAAAAAAGCTTAAAAATGGTTTGCAATGGAAACCGAGGATATTGTATATTACAGCCTCGAAAATTTTGGCAACAGAGCACAGTTTCGCAACTGGTCGGTAATTAGAAATGTCGTTTCTATTACCTTTTTTATGTAAGGGAATAATAAAGGAACATTTCCACAATTCTGGGAAGACACCAGTGGCGATGGACAAATTAAATAAATAACTTAAGACACTGACAAGAAGAAGAATTTTCTTAAATTTTTGTTATAATATAGGGTTCCATCTGTTCATATGTAAATAAGTGATTTTTGGTTTGAATAGAAAGCTAGTCCTGACGAATTTAAGCAAGTTGAACTTAGCAATAGGTAATATTTAACTATTTTAACGATTCTACGATTTTTCTTTATTAAAAGTAAAAACATGCATTTTTTTTTTTTTTTTTTTTCATCCGGGTCTCGGTGGAGATCAATCAAACATTCATTCAAGATTTGGCCAAATTTATTGGGGCTTATAAAAAATCTCAAATTCCCTGCAAATTATAGAAAATATTATTATTGATACATATGGAAGTATTGAAAACCTTTACCATGGTATTCATCTGTATTCATCAATATCTGGAATTCAGCCATGGTATTCTTTATTTGTTTGGATGCAAAAATACTAAAATTCAAATAATACATAATCCAAAAAAATGTTCTTTTTGAGTAGTAGTGACGAGCAGAATCGGTCTTGGTCTCGATCTTGCAGAAAGTTCAAGATCGATATCAAAACCAATACTACTCTTGCGGTAGCAACACCAAGCTCAAGTTTCGCAATCATTATTTTAACTACAACTTTGGTTAAATGCAAATTTTTTTATCTTCCAGACATTAGGAGACGAGGCATTTGCTATTCGTTGTAATTCAGTTGAAATGTAATATAATTTATGTAATGTGACACTTTCACAAAAAACTATTTTATTTAAAAAATCTGGGGAAATCTGTTGTTGTCCTTTCTTATCATCTGTCGTTGATAAATTAGCTCGTGTCAAATTTCTGACTTACTTTTTTTTTGCCCAAAATGGACACCACTTAAAGTAGGCCCAACAATAATTTCTCTCGATTAAGTCCAGTTAAAGCAGAGCCCCATTAACAGCAGTAACATCGGCAATTACTCCACTTTCCTCAAAACAGACAGCAAAAATACTCGAATTATTAAGAAATCCATGAAACAGCGCGGCCCAGTCACAGCTAGGCCAATAGCATAATTTATGCGCCTTTATATAGCGCCTTTGTTTGGTGAGCATTTTTTTCGCCTGGTAATGTTCTCACGGCGATTTTGATGAAAACTGGAGGAAAAGGTGACTAGCTAAGTCTGGTAATTCTAACACGCATTTCAACAGCCGCGCCGCTGCCGCTTTCCCAATCACCTCTCCCAGTTCACCTGTTCGCGCCCTCGCTGTCTTACTGTTGTTGTCTTAGTGCTACGATATTTGCACGAATTACTGACATTGCCATGCCACGAAAACTAATTAAGGCGAGTCTCCTGCGAATTAATTGCAATTGGCACGAGATTGCTGCATTTATTACCGCCGTCGTTTTCTCCTATGCCAAGATTTATGGAAAAGAATCTGAGGAGGAATCTTAATCTTTTAAGGTGAATTGGTGAGCTCACCTCAACTCAAATTAAAAGCGCAATTTTATCGGTATTTTGCTGCATCATCACCGGTAAGCAGGTGCCTCATGGTAGCATTCAGAATTCTAACAAAAAACACCGGACAAATTCCGTTTTCGAAAAAAAAAAAAAAAAAAAAACATCAAACGTTTTTCTGGGACAATACGGCGATTTTCTTAATGCGGTTTTAAGCATCTTAGATGCGGCTGTTGTATCCCACCATTAGGGGCAAGGAAGCGCTTTATCTTTCTCTAATTGTTGGGTAATTCGCGCCCAAGAGCAGTCCCAGATATTCGGTTCAAGTTCTGCAGTTATCACCTTCCAATGGCTCAAGGTAATCGCATCGTAATGATTAGATAATTGCGATGCATAACAATGGGTAATTTATCTACTGAATTTTCACAATTTGATTACCTCTAACGCGATCTGCAGCGCCACGGCTACTGTGCCGTGCCTCAGAACTATGTAAATCTGATAGAATGATTCGTGAAAATTGCCTTGCATAATTCATTTTAAGATGCTTAAACCTCCATAAGGTGTCATCGACAAAAACACATCACGTCAATTGCTAATATCGCAAAAGATTTAGTCAGCATCGGTTAATTTTAGTTACGCTTGTCAACAATGACTTGAAAACAAGCTTTATGCCACCTCATTTCTTTGAAGTACTTATACAATGGTTATTTTATTAAATTTGTATTTTACTATTTCTGAAGAAACGTAATCGAGGCTAATTGTAAAGTGTAAATGATTTTACAAAGCTTACAAAAAGCATTTATGTTGTTTTGAATAAAAACAAGACAATTATAAATGCCAATTACCACTGATAATGGTTCTATAACAATCTTACTTTAGTTTTCATTTTCGATACGATGCTTTGGGATTGAAGGAAATATTTATGGGCCACTTTCAAAAATATAGGTTATGTCTGAATATCTTCAGCAAACAAAAACTACGCATCAAACGAACGAAACTAACCTTTACAAGAAGTAAAAAAATTAGCAATGCTTTATATATGGCCATAACTTAGGGAGGTTTTATCGTGCATTAAGAAATCAAAACTGCTTGTTTTTATGTTCAGCATTTTCTCTGAATCTATCATTCCAACTAAA
Organism: Dysmachus trigonus; assembly: GCA_949715965.1. Taxonomy (NCBI): domain Eukaryota; kingdom Metazoa; phylum Arthropoda; class Insecta; order Diptera; family Asilidae; genus Dysmachus; species Dysmachus trigonus. The sequence goes on along the minus strand of OX454323.1, from coordinate 3,352,893 downwards.
GCGGAAACCATTTCAATATTGATGTATTTTTTCTTTATGATAAAAACCTTATATTTAAGTGAAAAGGGTTCAAGCCCCGATAACTTTAACACATTATTACTTTCCCCACAATTAAAATTCCGCAATGTGTATAGTTAATTGAAAAAAACTTGAAGAATTCATTGCCCTCCTTAAAACAGATATTTCCGCTGACCAGGGCCATAGACCTGATGAAAATGTAATTGTGTTAAATGTTGCATGCAACTTTCGAAAAAAAAAAAAAAAAAAAACAAGCGCAAAAATCCAATCTACCAGCGTCTTTTTGCAGTATGACTAGACTAGACATGTACTGTACTAGAATCTGCGAAGGTGTAAAACTCGGAAAGCACCTCAGAAATTTGCCTCGCCTTGTATTTTTGGTTAGTTGGGTTTCCTTTAAAGGTAACTAAATGGATAAATGTGACAAGAAGAAATTGGACTCCTTCGCTTTTACCCACTTATATCAAGTATAAGGGGAAAATGATGTTATCACGGCGACGCGACGACACGATCCCAAGGTAAACACATACAAAACATATAAAGTATAAAATGTTGCAGAATGCACTACAGAGAAATGGAAAGTAGAGACAGAAATGATCACGGGTGGTTTCAGTAATGCGAACAATTTGCTTGTAAGGTAGCACAGATTCCCGTGTAATTGATCGAATTTCACAAAAATTTGTGATCCCACAAAAAAGGCCATCGTCGCCAGTATCTAAAGATACAGATTTCATTGTGAGTAGTGAAGCAAGGCAGCACCGAGACTGAAATTAGTGGACCTACCTAAATCTAATACCTAAGTATACCCACTTTCGAGTCGATTGATCAAATCATACAAAATAATCGGTGGACTCCACAAAAAACATATCTGGAGCACTTTCCCGAAAATTGGGAGAGAAATTATCTTACATTTTTAGAAAATTCGCTAGAGGCCTCTATGGGTCCAGGGAAAAATAGCTGAAGAAAAAGGTTACTTTAACCGCAGATATTATTTTGTGACACGAATAAAGAAGCTCATTTGAATCCATTCTTTTAACATTTTGTCTTAAGAATTTATTGTCACTAAGAAACAACTTTAAAATTTTGGTTTTGAATTATTGAGACAAGGGAGAAGGCAAAGTTCCACCACTTTTACTGTCGAAATCAAGATGACAGAAAAACGTTGGGCTCAAATTTATTGTCGTTGTAAAGTTCATACAGTGGCATACCGCTAAAATATGCATTTTCGTCTTCTTATTACTACACATATGTGCATATGATCAATATAATAAAGAATTGCATTTAAACCATTTTAATGATATCTACTATCAAATCAAAATCAAAGAAAACAAATTAAAATCAGCGGTATCGAAGTCTAAATTGAAACACTTTTTCCAAAACGAAAACTTTACAAAATAATTAACAATTTTTTTTTTTCAAATTTAAATAACTATATAAAAATGTAAACTTTAATAATAACGATCTCAACGTGAAGATGGTTTTTATTTTATTTATAGGTTACATATATAAAAAATATAGCAAAAAATGCTGCGCTTAATAAAAATGGGTATGATGTGATTTTTACTATACAGTGAATAAATTTGGCGTATTTTGAGATATAGTTCTGAAATACATATACTACATATTATTTGCTTTCTTTTTACCACGATTAGGCGAAAAACATATTATGTTACATTATACTGAAAAGTTCGAAATTGCTGTGAACCAAATTATGGTAATTCAGGTATTGGAAGTTTTCAAACTTGCTCTTTTCAGATATCAGGACTTATTAATTTATAAATTAATTAGTAGAACACCAATTGTGGCGGAGTTTTCACATATATAGTATAATTGAAAGTGGCATAAGTCCACCTTTTAATAACTTCTTCAGTTACATCTGAACGTTTAGATAGTTCTCATGTGATTTTTTCAAAAACTATCAATTCCTACATATCTATGTACATATAAGAAAATACATCGGTAACTACATACACAAGTGAACTCTTATGGAATTTTAAACGAACTCGTGAAAACACTGATGAACATTAGTTTTTCATTACTTTTCACTAGTTTTAATGACTGTTTTCGCTAGTTTTCATTAGTTGTGTGATTAGTGTTAATTGATATTTTTCTCTAGTTTAACAAATAAAATATTGCCTTTCCATTGTAAAAGTATCGTAAGAAATTCCAAACTAAGATGAGTAAAGTATTCAAGCTTTAACTGTGTATCCCTAGAGGCAGGTAAGTGACCTTAAACTCGTCGACAGAGCCATTGTGGTTCGGTTCACAATCAAAAGAGAGGAAAAAAAAAGGCATTTTTATAACGGCCGAGCCCACGCCGTGTTCCAGTTCGCGAACAGCTGATGATGGTATGTGCTAAGGCTAGGTGCTGGTTGCAAGCAATCATCTTTGCGCTTGAGCACACGCTGACGATGCTCGGGTAAATAAATCCTGCCGTCGCGCCGTCTTCAAGCGATCTATGTACGTGTGAGATACAAATTCAGGTATATTAAGAAGAAGACTAACATCTGTTTCTCAGGGTTGTCTTTACAAGAAGCCCCCTGCGAAGTGCTTGTACCCTGCCCTCTTGACCCTGAACATAAATCCCGGGTATTGAGTACGTTTGTTAGTTTGCGCATGTGCAAGCCGCTCATTCAGAAATCATAGAAAATTCACTCGCTCGCCGCTCGACAGAGCTACTCACCCTGAAGGCCAAAACTCTTAGGAATCCCTTTCTCTGGCTGGCCAGCGGTTGCGTGGATAATCCAAGACAAGACGGAGACGCTGAAATTCACAAAAATTTTTTTGTTGTTGTTGTAACAGCTCAATTGTGAGCTGCGAAATTCGCACAGAAACCGTAAAAGGGTCCAACACAATTCTTCACACTTTTTTATTTATTTATTTTTTTGCTGAACGTAAAAGGCTTTCTTGCGCTCACTACTTTTTTTCTTCTTCTTGTCATTCGGTTCCTAACCGCGCGGTGATAAATCGCACTGCCGCGGCTGCTCCAAGCGAAAACTATAAAGATTGCAATCTATGCGATCTCAAGTTTGAACGGCCGCGGTTCAGGTTGACGAACTGACTGTCTGCGGGTCCTCCAATTAGAAGTAAAACACTCGCGGCGAAAAATCGCGTAAAAGGCGATTGCGACAATAATAATTACTCGCTTCAGCTGGACGAGACACGATCTGCGCAAAAGCGTCCATTAAACCGCGTAAGCGTTCACTTCGACTTAAATCGGGGGATTTGATTTGGCGAAATCCAGCGGATCACACACCGCGCACTGTGGGTCTCGTTTTGTAACTGACTGAAGCTCGGTAAAGAAACTGAAGCCGCCGCGAAACGACGACGTTAATGAAAATGAACACACCGTTTCCGCTGTGGTCGTGAGCGGGTCGTTTTTGCGCTAAATCTCCTGAGCAAGTCTCCTCCGACAAGCATGCGCAGCTGACTGAACCGATCGGCTTCAATGCGACTATTCACCGAACAGTGCGCGTCCCAGTGAACTGGAGTACTTGCGGGCTCGACTGGAAAATGAACGATCGACTGGAAATGAAAAGTTCATCGGATCGACCAGCTGTGAAGAGAATCAATGGAAGCCAGTGTAAATCACCGTTTGTGTGTGCGTGTCACTGCACGTGCCATTCTTCAGGTGGGTGCCAATTGGAATCAAGGTAGGACCGCAACTACCAGCCGGCGCAGTGTCAGGATTAGGAAAATAAGTTTACAAAAAAGTCAAACTCAATTTATTTCAAATGAAACATTCCAAATAAATTTATTTAAAAACTAGCAAAATTCTTGAGTGGACCAGAAAATGGAAAATGGAAAATGTAAAATTTTCAAGTGATATTTGTTGTGCTGTGGCAGTTGAAAGGGTTGAATCTCATAAACGAAGCACAAATTTTGATACAAAAGTGGTTTTAAGTGAGCAGGAAGAGATTAAAATATTCCGTTTTTCGGACGCAGGATTATCAAATGTGGATATTTCTAAATGGATAAAATGTAACGAAACATCCGTGAGACGTTTTTTGAAAATAATTCGGGAAACAGGAATTATCCCGGAAAAAAAAGGATGTATAAGAAAATGAAAAACTACCCCAAGAGAAGATCGGCTACTGGAGCGGTTAAGTTTACGAAGTCGTTTCTCAAATTCAGGCCAACTGAGAAGGATGTTTGTGGTGAAAACAGGAACAGTGGTGTCAAGCAGGACGATAAGCAGGAGGCTCACCGAAGTTGGACTAGTTGCCAGAAGACCGACAAAGAAACTACTACTTACGCAGAATATGAAAAGAAAACGGCTGGACTAGGTGAAGCAGCACGAAAATTTTACTGGCGTTGTTTGTTTGGAAATAAAACCACCTTTAACGATTTACCAATATTTTTATTTTTTCACCGTATCGCGGTTTCGAAAACTACAGCGTTTCCATCCTCAGCGGTTTTTTCTTTTATTTTCTTTAATTTCGTATAATATACTCATTGCTGACTTCTGATTCATCTGTTGTATCTTGGATGTTCCTAATGGAACAATTCCTTGAAATTCGCCTGTCCTAAATAAAAATGCCAACGTTAGCTCTCGGTAAAACGTTACAGGGTGTGCAGTCAAACTAGTACCTGAATACAGAAATCTCCCAAACAAAGCATTTTCGACTCCCTTCTCATACTTTTTTTTGTTTATCTTGACATTCCCTACCATTTGCCAACGTATGACCGGTGTAAGACCAAACACCCTGTATATTACCCAACCGAAAACGTAGATTTTAGTCTGAAAGAATTATAATTTAGCCGTGAATGTTTAGAAATTAATCGTGAAATGATAAAAGAGTTGTCAAACTGGAACTTGACCGATTGAGCCGCAGTATTTTTTAAATTTTGAAATTTGGTATAATGGCAGGCCTCGGTTAGTTAGAACCTTTAAAAATGCACCGGTCGGCGTCAGGAATTCTATTAAATGATAAAATAATTTATATACAGAGATTGAGTAATTAAAAATTAATTACAATAGAAATTAAAATTCATCACAATAAAACAAAAAGTGTCTGTGGGTGTGCAATTTTAATTTAATTGAAATATTATCCGTTGTAAAACATCAATTAAATTCTCAAACCGCAAAGATTTTATATGAATAAAACTGAGATAACCGCAACTATGGTATATTGCATTTTGTTACCTCCGGTACTTATTAAATATCTCCTGAAAATTATAAAACTAAGGTCAGAGGAAAGATAATGAAACAAAACTACCGACTTAGTTTTATTTTGAAATATATTTCTCAATAATTTAGAATTATTTGTAGTAATTTGATAAAGATTCCTAAATGCCTGAATGAGAAGATAACTCGAGAACTCGATCGAGTTCACCCCCATGGAGGCGCATCAGAATGGCGCCAAAAACGAGATGTTCTGTCACTGAATCTCTTTATTACATTATTTACTCGTATAAGTTTAAACTTTTGAATTTATTTTCTTTTTTTTTAATAAATAAAGGGACAATTCAGCGAATATGTTGCAGCGGTTGATGATGAGACTAACGCTTAAAAATTTCACTTTCAAAAAATTGCTTGAATAGAAAATCTTAAGATGTCGTAAAACTTACGTTCGACAAAATCTCTAGAAGATTTCGTTTAATGCTCTCGTTTTTCGTTAATTATTATATAATCTCAAGGGTAGTTAAACTAATGAGATCTGTTGCTAAAGTGATTAAAGGAATGTTTGAAATGTTTAAGTAATAGTAAAGTGTATAGTCGTAGTACCTATGAACAACCCACGAAGATATTTTGTTTATTTGTCCTCACTATTTTGAGTTTTAAAAAGAGTTTTATCTTCTTTCTCGTTAATTCTTACTTTAGCTTATTGCTGCCTACCTATCCATGGTGGAGTTTTGCTCGATTTGAAGAAGATCGCAGCCTACCTTAACGCGTATAACTAACTTACAAAATATTTCACTTCTTTTTTTTTCAATAAGGCAAAAATAGCTTCAAGTGACTCTCTAAATATTTTAATAGGTGCCCTCACCCGTGATCGACGTCGACTTTAAATCTCGTTATACAAAAAACCTAATAGTAAGTTAATAATTGCTGGTTTTTGTTTTAAAAAATTTTCAAAATGCAGTAAAAACGCGTCAAGTAACAATCCCTCAAATGGTATCTTTGATTTTTTAATGCAAATTCAGCTTAAAGCTAATAAAATGCTTCCGAACAATTGTTTGTTTCGGTAATAATAACAATATATTAATAAACACATGTTCATGCAGTGGATGGTTGAAACGTTTATGCAATAAAAAAGTGCATTTGGGCGCGATACAAGGACGTTTTAGGATTCTCACATATAGCTCGATTTATTATTTATTTCAGCTCGTGGACAGTTTAAAGTGCTAACTAACTAGTGCAAATTTCTTTCTCACCTTCTTCACCTGCTCTTTTCTACCTCGCAAAAATTGACTCATAGACTAAAGTATGCAATTTAAAAAATTAATATAGCTAAGCCTATTGTAGGGACCTCAATTCGATATGGGAAGTATCTAGCCTACTCTCACTTCTCCTTCAGAATTTTCGAAATTGTGAAGGGTTGGGGGGTCACCCTAACTTTCCTAACATATCCTGCGGAGAGTTGAATTGGGGGGTCTCTGTGCAGGACCTCTAAGACTTGAATTTAAAATAACTAGTACTGCTGTTGGTTCTACTGACTGTCTTCTACGGCTGTCATTAGACTTCCTCTAGAGGTTAACTTGTATAAGATCTCTTTTTGGTTTGTGGGAGATGGTCTTTCAGTTCTTTTTTTCCTTTTGTTGTATACTGTGTGTGTATGTGTGCAGGATGATGGCGGCGTTTTTCTGCTACTATTAACTGGCTGCTATTTCGGAAACTGAGTGCGCTCTTCGACGTCTTGTTAGCTGCTTCCAAAATCTGCGATTTAATGAGGGCTTGTCCTAAAAAGAGAAAATGGTTAATTTTTGCAAGTTAAGCGAAATTTTTTATATAAATATGTATAATGACCGCTCCATAAAATTTTTTTTTTTAATTAATACTACGCACTACATTTTAGTTAGCTGATGAAAAGCTGTTTAAGTTTTAATAATTGTATTTCCTAGTATACTAAATACGAATCTGGGAACGAAAATATTCTACCGGGTGGGGTATTTGAGAAATAAAGGTTCAAAAATATCCTGATTTGGGATATTTGTGGAAATTACAGGAAGAGCTATTATATGAAAGTATAAAAACTTAAATGTATTATTTCATACAATTAATATTGTGTGAAGATAAATTCTGTAAGTTTCCGTAGTAAAACGATGGAGTTTTGAAACTGTTACGGACGAGTATAACGTAGTTATAAGAACTTTTAGTGATTAATTAATAATTCTTCTCTTCGTGCAATAAGTCATAAAATCAGAAGAAAATATTTAACAGAGTGCTGAAAATAAAAATTAATTTCTAATTCAAATGATTTCATTAATTTCAATAATAATATTTGTGGAATCTTTGGACATAAGTTTCACTTTTCAAGAAATTCAATAAGCTTTTAAAGTAATTACGTAAAAAATTTAATTGTTTTGACCCAAAGTCATTGGTAATGCAAAATTAATGGAAAAACGTGCAAAGCGTGCAGCAAACAAGCTTGAATTTCACCCATAAAAAACATTCAATTTGAATGTTGAAACAAACCGAATATATTAGAAAAATTTGCATAATTATTTTTTTTTCACTGACTTTTTCAGATGTTCTTCTTTGAGTGCTGCTTAAATGACATATTACATGCAAATAGTAAAAAGCACTACTTTGCAAAAGTGTCGTATTTGTTTTCCAAGAGTTTTTAATCGAGAGTAAACGTTTTTATTCGAACCTATATGTTATCTCTACATAGGGGAATTTTTACACTTCTATATTTTTGAATATATATGTAATTTTTTTCCTAAAGTCTTTAGTTTTTGAGAAAAAAATTCGTCAAGTTTCGAAAAATTAATTTCATCATTTTGTTTTAGCAAAGCTTTTTTACATAAAAATAACCGCATATATTTTTAGTTCAGACATCGAGGTCTCGTTTTTTTTTTATTTTGAACATGAACAAAAATCGAAAGGGAAAGAAAATCATTTTAAACAAAAAAATTTCATAAAAAATGCACGTCTTTTTTGCGAATTTTTGATTTTTTCATCGTAAAATGTTTTCTGGAGAAATTTTAACCATCATCATTGGAAAGATATAAGAAACACTCAAACTCAGATGCCGAAATTGCGTCCTATGAGCGTTAATGGGTTAAGGCACATTTTAGAAATTTCCCACATATCAAAATGTTGTGAATTTCACAGCTAATGAACTTTCATTTAATATTATTCGCTCATGTTCCTACAGCAACATTTTTGCTTGCGACGGAGACTAAAATGTGCATTACTCTGGTTTAAGTATGTTTCTGATTTTTATCGCCACTACAGAGTGTACATTTTTACTCAGAAGTAACGTACAAACCTAATTACTCTAATTTGTTTTTTTACTATTTATTATTTAACTATCAAATATCCATCTATCATTGTAGCTAGAGGTGATAAAACAATAATAATATAATTATTTTGTATTATTCAGACGTATCATGTTATACAATAAATGAACTGAATTAGTGAGATTGGCTTAAAATCTTTTAATTCGCCTTTCGCCATCCGCAGTATCAATTAACACTAGAACTACCAAGACCCTTCAAATTGACCGGTATTCAATTCCTTCCTTGAATTAATCACATTTTTTTTAAAGTTATATCTTAAGATTTATACCAGATTCAAAATTACGACATATTTAAAAACCTTTTTCATTTATAATTATTAATTCAAAGTTGAAAGTATATTACCAACATTTATTAAAATTAGAAGCTTGCACTCTGGTAGTTCTAGTGTTAAAGCAGTTTACAGAATATAATTTGAGCTTTTCCTTCATGTCCTCTTGAGTTGTAAATACACTAAATTGTACAGAAATATTATGTTTTTTGTTTTTGGCGGCAAATAAAGGGTTCTAACAAAGTTATTAAAGCTTGATTTATAAGGTTACTAAGTTAAAAAGCCATGCATATAATTTTTGCAATCTACAAAGAGCGATAAAGTTAAACTAAATGTTTCAACATTTTTATAATTCACATGAGTGTTTTAGAAGAATTCTTTTTGGAGAAGTCTTCGTGCAACAAAAAAAAAAAATACATACACAGGGTGCTGTACAGGGTGTTCCAATAGTATGAATATACTCGGATAACTTTTCACTGGTTAGCTATAGAATTCATTATTTTAGAGATTTTATAGAACTTTTGAAATCTGTCTTTCGGCTAAACAGGCATCCAGGGGGTAAGGAGAATTAATGCAATAGTCGAGTGTGGATCATTAAAATCAATAAATCCAGTTCGAAGTTATCGTCTTGTGAATAAGTCACCACCACCGAATTGTAAATCTTGGCAAAACTAATAACCTCCTCCATATAAATAGACAAATTGTCTAAATGTTCTACTCTTAATTCTTTCGGCGTACCATTTTTGGTGTAGTTTCATATCTAAAGGTTGAAGGATAGAAGGGTACAAATCGGAGTTAGTTTTTCTGAAAATTACGAGTAATAGCCAGGTGCATATCATTTCACAAAAAGAGAGGTTAGTTAGTTTGAAAATTAAGGGGTGATAATTCATAACTCATAAAAAGAGAATGGATACTTTTGGAACTGAATAAACAAGGCTCAGAATGGATTTTGCTACTTATTAAGAAGATGGTTCAAAAAAGTTTAAAAACTAATTTCACTTTGCCTGAATTTTTATCTTTATGACCCTTTCTTGACGGTCGGTTCCATTTTTGCTAGTTCCCAAATTTGTAAAAGCCACGTTTACGTTTTGATATCTTTCGCCTGTTTGAAGAAAATAAAAGAGGCACTGTGGAAAGACCCATTGAATGGAGCGCTCTTTATGACAATCTTTTGTGGAATTCGAATTGAATACAGTGGTTTACAAAATATAGCATTGTATCTTACATTATCCTTTCGTGGAGACAGCACTCTTCTGTCGGGCGTACTGCTAGCGTTCGATTCGCTCAATGAATCCCGAGAGAACATTTTGGTCAATTGATTTTCGGAATTTCGTCTCGTGAGGAAACTGAAACTGCAATGAGAACCATTCCACACGCGCTCAACGCTTAAACAGCAACAAGCCACCTACAATCTATGGGTCCTAGAGTCAGCCTTCGAGCCGAGCATTGCAGTTTCGTCTCGTCCCAGTTTTCTAGTCCGTCCCGTCCCATCAATTCCCGCCCCCATCGAAGAAGTACTCCTCATCGTCGTCGTCGTCATCGTTGGCGTCCTGGCGCCGGCTGGAGTCGTCGATCCCGGCCTCGTCCCTGTTCCCGTCGTCGTCGTCGTCGTCGCTGGTGAGCCACTCCTCAATTGAGACATGCAGAAAATCTTCTCGCGCTTCGCCAAAATCTCCAGGTCGCTTAGGCGGCTGCCCTCGCTGCTGAGGCTGTTCGCCTTGGAAGCGCCTCCGTCGCCGCCGCCTTCGGTTCGATCCGCAAATGCAGAACTGCTCCATGTACTTCGATTTTGCTGGAGTTGTTGTTGTTGTCGCTTTCGGTTTAGGGTGGGCGTGTCCATCTTTGAGTTTCGCTGTTGAGAGTAAGAGATGACGGCCTCCTTTGGCTGAATCCGATTCGCCGAACGGTTCAGCAAATCTCTTCCGGTTAAACGATGGAACGTTGAAAGGTCGTGACTAAAATTGTTAAATTTTAGTAGACAGTTCAAGATTAAAATATTAAAAAAAAAAAAAAACATTGAAATTTGGATTAGGGACGATCTTTTTTTTTCTAGTTTGTAACTATTCCTATCATATAAACATTCCACCATTCAATTTTCGAACTCCAATCTAATTGTTGTAATCCATACCTATGTAAATCTCTCGAGAATTACACTACGTCGTAAATATTCAGATAATATTTTACAAAAAAAATACTTTTTAAATCCTCTTGAGGCTTGATGAATGAATGTCCTTCACAAGAAGATGAAAACTTATAAAAATAAATTATTCGGGAACCATGTCTGTTGACGATAAGGCAGACGTTGTCAAATAAACTTGTCTGCTGTTTATTCTATGTCTACTTTATATTTTTTCCCACTTTAGCTGCGTTTTTTATAAACGCTTTTTATTTAACTTGATCGTGTTGTCCTGTGTCTGTGAATTGGGTAGTTCAACATTAGAAATCGCATTTCAACTATGTTCGGAGCCGTTTTATTTTATTACATTGAGTTAATAAGAAATTTTATTTTTTTGCAGAACTATAGGGTTGTAGGTTGTAGTATTTGATATTAACTTTAACAAAAGATTCTTTACGGACAGACAGACGGGCAACAAAGTGATCCTATAAGGTTCCCGTTTCTGTTCATTCTGGGGTATAGACAGCAATCTAAAAATGATGAGGTGGTACTACTTTCTTGAAGCAAAAGTGTAATAGTATGACATAATTATGAATAACTGAATTAACGTGAATTTTACTCAATATTTTACACATAATTTGTTAACAAAATGTAGAAAAATAAAGGAACTCCTAGCTTTTACCAAGTTAGTACTATCTGCAATTTTACTGTTGGTGGGGCAGACTAAGAGCTTTATACAAATTTATGGTTTCGGGAGAGAAAAGAATAATTTTTAAATGAACATTAGGATATCAAAGACAAATAAAATTTTGCCCGTTGGCCTGATTCGCTCTCGGTTTACCCAATATTTTGCTTTATACGAATAAAATATTTTGGAAAGTACAGAAACATTTATGATTTTCAACTTTATGTATTGCTTTATTCACTTAAGCTTATATTGAAAACTGATTTATATTTTCTTTAAAATTTAAAAATTATTTAGAAAAAAATATTTTCAGTTCGATTGATTAAAATTCTTATCCCTATTCCAAAGAAAAGCTGGCTACAGAAAAGTTTCGCTGAGACCTACCCTAAAATTGTGGTAAGATCTGGCCCAGGATCGTAGCTTATTAAATCTTCGTCGCCCATAATGTCGTTGTTGAGGGCTAGCCGCATTTCTAGCCGCGGACTTAAGCCGGAACCAGGGACAGCAGCCCTTTGAGAGGGGCTCCCGGATGGTGTTGTTGATGTGTCCTCCTCCGGCCGTGCCACTGTTGACGGAGTTGAGATCTGTGTCTGAGCTGATTGTCTGTTGTCGGCAGGTTCGGTACTTTTTGCAGAGTCTTCGGTACGAGGTGCATCCGCTTGCCGCTTGCTGGCCGCTACGCTGGTGCTGCTGACGCTGGTGCTGGTGAGAGAGCTTTGTGCACCCACCGAGGAGCCAATGTCAGCAGTATCTGAAGATTTTTCTGCCAGCCCCACCTACCACACAAACCGATGATAAAAACATATTTATGCTCAAGGACATTAGTCCAGTCAATAGATATCTTCCTCAAATTTTTTTTTTTTCGGAATTAAGTTTCAAACCAATACTTAGATCGATTTGAATTATCTGTTGACTGGACTAGACATCCAGTCTGAAGGCAAAACTCACTCCTTGCAGCGGTTTCGCCCTTTCTCCAGTCCCTAAATTGGACTGAGTTAAAAGCAGTCGCCTGGGAGGCGGTGGCGGTGGTGAAAATTTTGCCCTTCTTACAATAGTTGGTGTCGTATTGGTCATTGCCGGTGTCACCGTCACTGACTGTCTTATTATCGTTGTAGTCGACTCTGTTGTCGTAACTACAACCTTTGGCACTTTGTCGGTTTCGTTCTCTCGACCGCTCTCGGTTTCCTCGTCGCTTGAACTTCCAGTTGAATCCTCTAAATCGTGGCCATTTGACGCTGTTTCCCCCTACCAATTTTTTGGAATAGAATTCAACTAATCAATTCTGGAATTAAGCTCTACGTTTTTTTTTTGTTTTTTTTATTGATTTGTGATTTTTTTTTTTTATGTTTGTAAGGTCGGATTGCGTGAGTTTTGACACTTAACATTGGCTACAATTGGACTAGTTTCACTATAACGTTCTAAAAAGAAAAAAGAAAGAAACAACACAGATATGTGGACCATGATGATGATTTCTATTAATTTTTACTAATTGGTATAGGATCTACAAAATTTTTATTTTTTTAGTGAAAAAATGTAGTGCTCAATTTTATAGATAGTTTTAAATTGTGATAAGACCTTTAATGACATGCAACTGGACACCCACCTTTTTCACATCGTCAACATCATTCTGTGTCTGCTCCTCTTCGCTTTCTGTCTCCTCTTCGAACAGGGGCTCTAAACGCCTCCTACAATGAATTCATGAAATTCTATGTCAACTAAATGTATCTACCATGATTCGTGACTTTGATGTATGCTATAAAATATGTTCTATGTTAGAAACTCCCTTAGAAACTAGCCTTTCAAACACTAAGTGACGCTATGGTAGATTTACCTACTACTCCACTCATTAACTAGCGTTTATTTTGATGTAAAAGAGTTTTTAAATATTTTCAGTAACAAGAAACGGGGAACGATGAACAATTTATTGGAAAAAGTAGGATTTGGGTCTCTTTTAAAACTCACCGTGGCAATAAACCTCGAATGGTGCTAGCAGTCATGGGAGGAGCCATCAGCAGTTCATCCATCATCAGCTCAGTATCATCGTCATCGTTAAGTGACGAGCTCGATTTTGTGGGCGACTAGAAATATAAAGAAATTTTATTATAATATTAGCCGTATATATTTTTTGATAGCTGAAGGCATATTCATTTCTTTAGATAGTGAGTACACTTTATTGTATAAATGATTTTTCCCATTTAAAACGCTCTAAACGCTTAGTAGTTCGGTAGAAAATGAATCATAATTAAAAATAACAATAGTAATAACTTCGGTATAAACTCCTAATTATAATAGTTTAAGAATAGCATAAAATACAATTTGATCAAGTATGGTACCATTTAAATTTTTCTTGGTCTAAACCCTGGAGACGAAGCCTTGAAAACCACAATTTCGAACACAAATGTCCAGAATAGGCAACATTCTTCACAACTGTGTATTTTTCGTGGTGAAAATGTGTAATTTAATAATATTTTAATTTTATTTATTTAGTTATATTTTCCTACAAAACCCAAATAACTTTTAAGTACATAGTTTGCTTTTCTCTATTACTTTGCCTTTCATTAATTTCATTAGTGTCATCTAAGCTAAATTTAATATCTCAAGATTGATCTTATAACAAAATATCAATTCAAAAATAACTTAGTCAAATTGTTGAAAATAATGTTTCCTATAATTTATTTCTTCTGTTATTATTAAAATTTTTGTTTTGACTAATTTATTCTTTATTGATGTGAATGTTTAAACAAAACACAATACTTTCATGCAAAATAAAACTGAAAGATCATAAAATTTATATAAATAATAAAGCAGAGTATAAATCATCTTGATGAATGAATGAAATCTATCATAGGACCTTAGAATCTGAGACATTACTAATTAGTTTTGTAGTTGAAAATATTTTATGGTTATGCATATCATGCTCTTTCCCACTGTTGTTTTTTTATAGGTCAAAGCGCTTTTTAGCATATTTAAAATAATTCCAATTCTTACTTTTTTAAAGAAAACGTGAGATTATTGGACCCGTTTTTGGTATGATTCACTAATCATTTTGTATCTATAAATTACTAATATTATGAAGAGGTAAAGATTGTGATTTTTTTTTTTTTTTTTTTTTTGTTGCTTTGTTGGCGCTTTTGTTTAATTTGACATGCTACATGGTAACATGACTTGACATATAACATGACATGGTATGACACATAACACGACACATAACATAACATATGACATGACAGATGACACAATACATGACATGATATGACAAAAGACATGAAATATGATACATGACATGACCTTGGACATTATACAAGAAGATGAGATTTGTTACACGTGACCAGTAATATTAAATGTAAGAAAGGTAAATTGAACTTGAATTTTGGGCCTTAGTTTCGCATTCTTCGGCCCCAAAGGTCTGAATTAAATGAAATTGAATGAAAAAGAAAAGTTTCAACTATTGACCATCACATAATTTAAGTTTTCCCTATACTTTAGGTGTTATGTCTATATCTAAGAGGGTATTATATTAATAACTGACCTATTCTAATGCTACGGTTTAATAATGATGCTATAATATTAGTACATAGAATTACATGCAGTAATTTGTAAGACTAAATCCTTCGCCATCAGAATCGCGATTGAAAATGTTATGTTTTTGAATGGAGATGTACTCGCAAAAATAGTTTAACATTTTTTAAGAATAATAAGGAGGTGCGGTAGAAAGCAAAAGAAATTGAATCGTTGGAGGAGAACTTTTTCAGCATAATGGGTTAAATGTAAAATCATAGCCCTAATTTTCATTAATTCCAAATGTCAGCACCACTATCTTCGTCGTTTATCAGATCAGCGTACATAAGGTATTATTGGAAAGTAAAAGCCTACTTTTTAAGGCAGTCTTCTTTATTATCCTGAATATGATTGGAAAAAAGTTATATCGATTTATGTGAGCGCACCTCCATTCAAGATAATAAAATTTGCAATCGCACTTTTGGTTATGAAGGGTTGATCTGAGAGCGGCGCTGGTCTCACACATGTTCATCAAGACACTACATACTCGTAGAATCGATCGGTATATGTTGGCACACTTAGTTATGAATCACCCTGTATTTTTTTATCAAGATGTTCGGAAATTTAAGAAAACAAATTAATGCATGTACTTACCGAAGGAGTATTTTCGGAGTTTGCTATCTGCATATCTTCGTTCTCGCCCCCACTCGTTGGTGTTCCCCAAACTTCTTCTCCGGACGTGGCCCCTGAGGTGCACTCATCCATTTGCTCCTCCTCGCCGTGTTCGTTGCCCTGTTCCTGATTCCACCTTCCTAAGTAACGGTCAATGAATGCTCTCGACTCTTCGAAAAACGACATTTTTCCCGCCACATAAGATCCTGCACGGGCCGTCCAATTCCTGAGGGTTGTTTGATTTCCCTCCCCGTTGAAGACCTCTCTCGTGATGACCTCGATATCGTCATCCTCCCCTCCGCCATCTTCCTCGTCCTCATCTTCTTCGCCCTCTTCGGAAGAACCCTCCCCGCGATCGTTGATCTCATCGGTCAGCCTCTCCAGACTCGACATCGTTCCATACCGCCGCAAGGTGGTGTTCAAAGCCCTATAGGGTGGCTCTTCGTCTTGGGGCGATTCGTCCGGGGAATCTTCAGGGATGTTTTCGATGACCGCCTGCCTCGGGGTTTGGCTGATCGTCATCTTGGTGGCTGTGCTCGTTTGGTTGTCCCAAATGTTGGTGGTCGTCTTGGACAGAATCGCGTCAGGGGTGGGCGGAACAATGGAAATAGTTGGAACGAAGGCCTCCGAATTGACAAGTTTTGCGGCCGGACTGAACTGGGCCAGCCCGATTAGCACCAAAGACATATCTTCCTCTGACTTGACTTCATCCCTGTCCGAGGAGGCCCTCGACTGCTGTTTGTCCCTGCAGACGCATCTGCAGTTCTTGTGGGGGTCTTCGACGACGACGACCTCCTTCGTGGTGGCGGCGGCCTGAAGCTTCGCCACTGTCTCGATGATTTTGCAGGTCTCCTGCTTGACCTCGTCCGGGCTCAGGGTCGTGTTTGAGAAATCTTCGGGCGTACATTTGCAGTTGCAGGGGATATTTTTCTGGGATTGGGTACATATCTTCGGGTTGATCGGGCTCATCTGGTAGCTGGATGTCGTCATCGACGAGGTTGATGAGATGAATGTGGTCGCCGTGATGGTGCTCTTCAGATCTCGGTCACTTTCACTGCCCGAACAGTTCCCATTTAAATGTAGTATCCCCGCGGATGTGGCTTGCGGGGACGACGCTGTACCGGAATTCGGTCTACTATTAGTTTTTTCACTTTGACTCCGCTCACCTGTTACGGTACTGGAGGTATTAGATACAGTCGGACTCGCCCTAGATAGACCATTTGTGGTCGTCATCGAACTCAGCTGACAGCAGCGGTTCGGCGAGGCTTGACTATGTTGGACTTTAAGCGAATTACTTAATAGTGGAGGAGAGGGTGATAATTTTTGCTTACAGTTTTTGTGACAGTGGCGACAGACAGACAATTTGTCAACCATATTCGCAATGGGACTGGACCGAACTGTTATCTATTTTGTTTGGACCAAAGGCGAGCCACAGCATCCAAGCAGCATACAAGGGGACAAAAGGGTTACTCCTCTAGCAGTCTGTCTACTTAAGCGCATTATAGCAAAATCAGACCTTTTTCGCCTCAAAACTTCGTATTTTTTATGTTTTTTTGTATATGCCAAAAGACCAAAAAAATAATAGATTTTTAGACGAAAAGGGTTTTAATTTTCCTACAGTGCAGAGGGGGGTGCTACGACCACTTACCTGACTATCTGACGTTGTACTGCGGGACGGACTCTTTACGTCGGAATCGTTGTCGCTAACACCCACCTCTTCCATGCCCCCCAGCCGCTTCCCGGCAAGATTCTGGCCGGTGGTCAGCCTCGCGTTTCCATTCTCCTTGGCCAGGTTCAGTTCCATGGTACGCTTTTCGAGCTGCTCCCGTGTCCAGTATGTGATGCGCTCCTCCTCCTCGTCCGCGTCCTCTACCCCGGGCTCCTCTGCTAGGCCATCTTCGTTTTTGCCTAGAGTCTCCCGAGACCTAGCGGCCGCTAGCCGAGCCTGCTCCTGCTGCTTGTCCAACTGGCCCTTCATCCAGTTGGCCAGATGGAGCGCACTGCCCTTCGGAGTCCCTGTCTTGTTCAGGATTCGGCACTTTTCGTCGATTAGCTGCTCGATTTGATGCGATGCGTTTATTCGATTCTGGAATATAAAGGTTCATATTTTTGTCACCGTGAGGAAGGTTTCTGAAAGTTGCTAATAAGGAGCCTTTGTATTGGTTTTGTTTGAGATGATCAGATCATTACCTACCAAATTTTGCAAAAATTATTATGAATTTCTAGAAATCTATTAGAGCTAGGCTTTCATTATAAATTTCCTGTAAAGAGAGGAGGAATGACCTATTTACGCATTTTTAAATCTGCTATTTAAAATTATGAAACAAATATGTTTGTATTCCATATAACAAGCCCTTTTAGATAATACCCCACATGATATATAAAATTGAGTATTTCGAGTAGCTAATTTGCTCCCTCTTTAATTCTTATATAAATATTTTAAAATGACAAATTTTAAGTTTCTACGTCATATGGTTTCTGAGTAAATCGGCTCTGACAGACAGACCAGAGTGATTTTATAAGACTTCCGCCTTTTTTCCTTTTGAATTAAGGAACCCTAGAAACGATCAAATGAGAGTATCACTCGCACACTAAGGATTTCGTACCATAAAAATGAACCTTAAAATTTTATTTAAACTTACAGTAACTCTGTTTTCTCATAATTTTAGCCTTAGTAGTTTCGGAGATAGAAGTAAGGGAAGGAATATGCTTTAGAATATGGAAACGATATCTTACATAACCGACAAGAACAATTTTTTTTCATGTCTAATCTAACATTTTCAGCTGAATATTTCTTAAGTTAACCAAATGCCAAATATTAATTTTCTACAAAGAGTGTCTGAGAAAAACGCTACAACAGACAAACAAACAGATGCGTAAGTAATCCTATAAGTGCTCCGTTTTTAAGGTTCCGTAGCCAAATGGCAAAAAACGGAACCCTTATGGATTCGTCATGTCTGTCTGTCTGTCCGTCCGTATGTCACAGCCATTTTTTTCCGAAACTATAAGAACTATACTGTTGAAACTTGGTAAGTAGATGTATTCTGTGAACCGCATTAAGATTTTCACACAAAAATAGAAAAAAAAGCGGCCAAGTGCGAGTCCCCATACTTAGAACTGAAACTCAACAATTTTTTTTCTTTAAACCCATACGTGTGGGGTATCTATGGATAGGTCTTCAAAAATGATATTGAGGTTTCTAATATCATTTTTTTCTAAACTGAATAGTTTGCGCGAGAGACACTTCCAAAGTGGTAAAATGTCAATGTGGTAATTTTCTTCATTATTGCTCAGATATTTTTAATTTTGACTTTCAACTGGTTAGCTGCAGGTAATAGCAATTTCCTAAACTATGACTATTATACTATTACTATTATATTACTCAATAGGGGGACATCACACATTGCTAATGAAATTACATATCATGCGATATATCTAATTTTTAAACCCGCACTGAATCAAATCCCAATCGCACCTAATATTTTCAGGTACGATCCTCTTAATGCCTACCAAACCGACAGATTGCCAAAAGTTTGTCCTTCTCAACTTCTCTCCTCCAACTGATGTAGTATATGTGTGGTGATCTGAAAATGAAACTAGACACGTATGCCTCTAAGAGAGAGTTCTAAGTGTATGTGATGGTCTTTGATGTCACATAAAAATAGTTTGAAGTGAACATAAAAACAAACTAGTTAAGAAATTGTCCAACAAGTAAAAACAAACGACAAAAAACTACATAACATTAGCATACTAAATATCTACAGAAATCTCTAGTCTTCGACTAAAAACGCTTGTATTAAATAAGAAACAAATTTTTGCTTGGACATACAAAGATTCCATCACATAAACATTAAAACTTTCCTTTTTATTAAGCGCAAACACATCGTTTTTTTGTCTTCTTTTTCATTATTATTATTATTATTAATTTTTTTTTTTTTTGTTAATCTCAAAAGCCTGAGAAATTTTCCAGCTATAAGTTCGCTTAGTACGACAAAAGTGGCACAAAGGAAACAGAAAGTAAATGAAAACTCACAAGCGTTTTTACTCAAAGAAATTTTATTATCGACTTTGTTTTTTTTTTTTTTTTAAATAAATAATAAACGTTTTGGTAAATGATATATATATATCAATTTTTGTGTTTAAACCAAAATTTACTTTTACCTCTCGTCTATTGCGTCGGTTTAGTAATGGTTTACAATTAACCTTTAGCATGTGGTTGTACCAATTCTTTACGTGTGTGTACAATGCTACTGCTTATCAATTTGCGATTGTTTTTACTTGTTCTTACGATCTATCTATCTAAAAATTAGTAAAAAAATTTTGTATGTGTGTGTGTGTGTATGGTATGCCTTCAAATATACAAAAAAAATGGCAAGGATCTATGGCTAGAGTTAGTGATGGTATCAAAATACAATGTAATATATTATTTAAGCGCTGAGTGGAAGTATCTTGGGTGTTCTAATGTGCTTAGATATTATATGCTCTGTTGAGTCGATGTGGCGGGCTATGCAAAATGGTTTTATGTTTGGTATCGTGTTAAGAAACAATCTCCGAAGAGTTTTCTCCATCTGTTTCGAACCTTTTGATGAAAATTATTAAAAATATTGTTAAAAAGATCTTTTTTTTGTTTTTTGAAAAATTCCATAAAAATATCCATCTAATTGCAAAAAAAGAAGAAAATTGTTTTTAAAAATTCTTTTTCTTCTTGAAAAATGCATAAACATATTGGTGAGCAGTCTTGAATGCTTGTTATTTTGAACAATGGAAGTATGAAATTCGGTTTAAAAAACTGTGAAGAAATATTATTGAGAAAACAAAAAACAAAAATAATAATTAATTAAAAAGTGTCACCTTCCTGTGGAACAAGTAAAGCGAGCGGTATAATTAAAGCGTATTCTTTTCTTAACTTCTATTAGCAATTAGGTTTTTGGTTTTTTTTGTTTTTTTTTAATTATTTGACACAATTCATCTTGGGACCTATGTTGTAAAGTTCTTATTCATAGAATAACTATAAATTTACCTAAGTATGTACACATTTACATTTTAATTGAGCTCGTTTAACCCCTGTGCGGGGGATGACTACGTTCTTTCACAAAGATTTGCACTTTTTATTTCAACTTACGTTTTAATAATAATACCTAAGCTAGGCGGCAATACCAAACTAAAGTACTTTCGATCCAAAACTCTGACTCTGTATCTAATTAGAGTACGTATTTGTATTTAATGTATTTTATTGTAAACTGTAGGAATTGTTTGTATTATGTATTACCTTGTTCAGTCTATCATTGCTAATTCCGCGCTGTTTTTCTGAATATTTATGTAGTTTATTTCTTTTATATTACAAGGAATTAATAGGTAGTGAAAACAATTGGTTTCTAGAAGGTATCTTTTGCAGAGATATGGTATATTTATCTTGTTCTTCTCAAATCACACCCATTTGATGTTGTAATCTTTAGAAGTATACTTGAAATTGTCGGGGCTAAACTTAATTAATTATTTTAGCAGAAATAATTACGACTTCGTATTATTCTTGTTTAGAATTCATTTTTTTTTTTTTTAGATTGAAAATTGGGGAACACCAAAGGATTAATTTTTTTAAAGGATTTAAAATTATTTCGTTGTGGATGTTGATTTAAACACATATGGTAAATCAACTGAGGAGCAGGCCCTACACATCCTAGAATATTAAAATTAATTACTTTCTGGGATTTAAGCCCTTGAATTTGTATAAAAAAAAAATTCATCATTGCTGTTTCCTTCAAGAGTAAATTTTTCTTAAAAAAACTTTAAAACCTTAAGAAATTAATGTAAACTTATTTCAGAGAAATTCGAAATATTGTAGATTCTTCTACAGCCTTTTGAAGTAAGAAATATTTTTCTCGATACGCTTTTTTTCAATTTGTGGTAACATTTAAAAATAAGGGCGATTGGTTTTAAATTTTAACAGCATTCATTAAAATGATACTTTTAAAAAAATTACTTAAAAAAGGTAATTTAATTGAAATTTAAAAGACCGCAGGGCAACAAATATTTATATCCAGTCATTTTCTTTTATGTATGTCCGAAATTGTCTTTATTTTTAAGGAAAAAAAATTCTTGGAAAAAAGAAAAATCTCTGCTGAAATTCTAAATTGTTTTGCACCCTCAAAAATATTTGAAGGAAGCTGAAGGGAAAATGCGCAAACATTTAAATTTATAATTCTAGTTGTGACAGAGAAAATGTATTAAAAATATATTTAAAAATAACACCGATTTATTTAAAAACTGAACAATATGAAAACTTGGAAGAGCAGCAAAATTTTATAGAAATTACTTTAATATAATTTATATGAATGACTTTAATAGAATTTTTTGTATACTCCGAAAAAGAATTAAGAAAAGAAAAAATTTTGAAATTTTCGAAAATTTGTAACAAAATAAAAGTTCATCGTTGGAATGAGAACCAAAACTCAAATAAAAGCTTGAACACTGAGTTAACTCTTTAAAATAAAACATTCAAACTTTTATAACGTTATCAATAACACAGGTCAACATTTTATCTAGGCTTGTGCACGAGAATCGAAGATGGTATCTTAGGGCTTTTGGGGTCGCTGATTACGATGAGTTGGTCGGTTAGGCTCCATCACGTCACGTTCGAGGTCATTTGAAGGTCAAACGGTCAAAAAACCTTCCAATCCAAATGAAAAAATTGAACAATTTCAATCTGCGAAATGCACAATTGTGCCACAAAACCAGAATACCTCTCTTAAGATGACCTTGAATGACCACGAGGATGCATGCAAAGTAAAAATCCATTAATTTTTTCAGATTTTTGGAAGGTTTTTTGACCGTTTGACCTTCAAATGACTTTGAAATGAGGTCAACTGACCTCAGATTCAGATTCAGGGTCCTTGGAAACACACGTATGAATTTTTTCAGATTTTTCGGATGGTACTTAGCATTTTTCTCAAAACCCCTTCAAATGACCTTGAATGACCTCGAGGATGCATGCAAAGTAAAAATGAACACCGGATTCGGATTCAGCGACCTCAAAAACATGTCCATTAATTTTTTCAGATTTTTGGAAGGTTTTTTGACTGTTTGACCTTCAAATGACTTTGAACTTGACTTGATGGAGCTTAACCGACCCGCTCATCGTAATCAGCGACCCCAAAAACCATCAAAAGTGTTAGGAATATTTCTGTTTTAGATTTGCAAGATTGTTTGATTGAACTTTGTTCAATCTAAAAATTGTGAACATTTTGCTTTGTTACTAAATAATTTTGGACATAAAAAGAATGAAAAATTACTGGAAGTAAATGTTTTGCAATTTAAGCTTTGTAGTCTTTTAATTTAAAATGTTAAAATGGCCAAATTTGTTGTTAACACACATCCGTAAAATTTGGGATTAAACAATTCTATAAACGGAGTTAATGAATTTTACCAGAAATTTAATTAGGACATAGATAAAGGTTTTATACCTTTAGTTTGTAAATTAAAGTTAATGAAATTAAGTATGAATTAAGTTAAGTTATTTCGCTATTATACTTCATGTTGTCCAACTCGAAAAAAATAAAATTCAAATAGAACTACTATGGCCAATGGCTAAATTATTTTTGAATGTATAATGAATGGAAAATCGAACGAGTTTTTATTTTTTAAATGTAATTAAAGTATGTTGTAGCTAGCTACTGTGTTAAATTAGAACTACGAATACAAAATCTAACAAATTCCTTAGCTGCATATATTCCAGAAATTTCATAACAATACATGCTCATTTTTACACAATCTATCCAATCGTATTGCTACAGGTACTGAGGGTCTTGAAGTTGGATATGTTATTAAATCCTAACCTTGGAATATCGTTGAACACTTTTATTACAAATAAAAAGAGACCTAAGGAAAACTAATGGGGGAAAATACTGAAAAGCATTTAACGACATATTGTACTTTACTAAAAGTTTTTTCTTCCTGAGAAATCACAGCAAATTAACTTTTAAAGACATCTATAAAACTTTGAAGAAATGAACTATCTAAAATTTCAAAAATTATAGACAGAAAAACAAAAACCAACGAATCCTGAAACAATCCAATTTGAAAAAATGCCTAACTACATTTAAACTTATCTAGCACCTGGAGGTAGCTTACCGGCTAAATTACCCCATAAATTGGGAAGCCGTAATTTATTACATTTTTGGCGGTTTTATCCCAAAAACCGAAAAATTCCCATGTACGAACTGAGCAATGAACGACAAAAAAAAAAAGACAAAATCAAAGATCAAGTGAATCTGGCGGAGTCGGTCGGCAAGGGAGGACCCCAAAAGGGTCATCGCCCATAAAAACGCACTCTTCAACATCTGTACAGTAGGATGGGTCAAAATTGACTTCATGGAAGTCCAAATCTAGTTCTAGTAAATCCCAAGACCCTCCGTATTGTCCAAGGGGCAGTCTTTGCGCCAGAAGGACGCTCTCTTCTGAACCGCTGGCGGTTCCTGTCTTTTCATCTTCACTACCGAAACCCTTTTCGGTCCCTTCACACAGTGGAGAGACTATGACACTGGGCGTCGATGGGGGCTGCAGGGTAACGAAATCGTTGGAGAACGTTTCAGAAAGGCACCGATTCGACGAGGACGACGGCGATATATTCGGCGTTGGGGTCTCCGGAGTGGGAATTGATGGGTCCGTGGAGTGATCCTCGCCCTCGTCGGTCTCATCAATGAACGACCTGCCGACCGAGCTTAGGCTAAATTCTAGAAACGGTCGAATCGGCTGGCTGCTGATGCTGGTCGTCGAGTAGACCAGAGACGTGCACCGGATCTGACCGAATCCGGTCGTCCGCGTGCAGACGCTCTGATCAGCGGCTGAGACCAGCTCAGGAGCCTCTGAGATGGTCTCGGGTATCGCCGTCAGGGACTTGCTGCTCGTCTGGCTGTCCGAGGGTCCCGCGGGCGGCACCATCGCCTGGATATTGCTACTATTTATGCTACTGCCACTGAGGCTCAGCCAGGGTGAGGAACTAGCGCTCTGGTTCGTTCTCAGGGTTATTTGGCTGTTTCCTAGAATTGGCCTATTTGCATTTAGCACAGAATGCAGTGAGAGAGTGCTTGTGTCTGCCGCTGTAGTTGTGGTTATGTGAGTTGTTGGCAACAGAGTTGTCGTGAGTTTTTGGAGATTTTCAAAACTCCCAGGGAATTGTAAGTTTTTCGATCTAAGACGCACCTGTTGTTGATTCTTCAGATTTATGCTATCCATTGATGAAAGTTTTATCGAAGCCATCGATGTGGTTGTAGCACCAATGTCGCTTAACGGCACCAGGGTATTCAGGACGTCTGGCGAATCTAATGGACTCGATAGAGGTGTTGATCCAAGTGCAGCGTTCACCAAAAATCTGAAAAATATAATATTGTATAATATGTATTTAAATATTTGCCAAAACAATCTCTCGAATAAAAATGATCTCCGATCTTTAAAATTTGTTACATTACAAAATAGTATTTTAGGTATTTTTGACCACTCAATGGTTTTGAAAGTAGCACCTATTTACAACTTGAAAAAAAAAACAATCGACTTATATAAGAAAAAATCCATTTTGTTTTGTTGTTTGTTTTGTTTGTCTATGCCTATCCTTGTGAAACAAAATCTTTTCTTTAATGCCACATTTTATCTTAACTTTTATACTATTGATGTATCCCTACAAATTACTACAACAACTCAGCAACTAGTTTAAAAGGCAATTTAACTAAATAAATAAAAAATATTTCTCATTAAAAAGAAAACTTTTCCTTTAGCAGTTTAAAGCTTTTTTCCTCGTTTTGACAACATTGAAATTAGTTTTACGAATAAAATGAGACCATAGACGAAATATGTTATGTCTTATGGAGAGGTTTTAAAGTAGTTTTTCACAGTCTTAAATTCTTACAATCAATTTTATTAGCTGTTTTCTCAATCATGAATTAAACATTCGCCTAGTTTAAAAAATGAAATCTCAAACAAAAACAACAAATGTTCGCTGCAAACTAATTTTCTCAAGTGAAACATTTTCTTATGTTTCGGAACAAATCAACAATTTGTCAAATTTTATAGTGAGACAACATCAAAATAAAGTATAAAGTAAACTCAAACTTAACGATTGGCAAACAATTTTGAATGAGTATCTATTCATACATACATATAAATATAGTACACTATAGAACAACTAAAAAAATAATAATACTTTTAATCTGTCTGTCATGGGCTTTTCATCATTAATGGCCGCTAAATGACGAAAAACTTGATCATTTATGACTAGCTAAATGACCATAATTTTTTGATCATTTATACGAGTGGAAACATAGCTTTGCACTATTCATTACAATGAACAAAAAGAAGAAAAGCACAAGGGCTATGGAATGATTGATGAAAAATGATGATAAAGAAATGGCTGTCTGTCACCACTGCATTAATTACTAATTAGTGCTAAATGAGTAATTAATTTAGTGCACTGTCTGTCCAGTCCCTGCTCTTCTGGCGAAAAAACAACCAACTTAGAAAGTTTTAGCGGATCCAGAAAGATCTCAAAAGAGATAAAGCTTTTCGTCTTCCAAAAAATAAGACGCCAGATTTTCATAAGGATCTGAGATCATCGTTATTCATAGTGCTATAATAATTACATTTGCCTCTGCAGGAGGTTCTGCCAAACAGCCTTGAGTTCGAGGGACGGAGCCCGCAGGACGAGTGTTTTTCTCCTGGCGTTCCGTTTTGGTGTTCGTGTAAGGTCAGGAGCACAATAACCTGTGGGGCTCTCGGCCATCTTTCCATTGGGGTCTACAGTTATCCTAAATTCGGTAGCTAAAACGATACACAAGAAAGGTATTAGTCCTGTTTAAAAAAAAATCCTAAAGGACTTACTCTTTTTTCTAATATTAAAGCACGAGTCGACGACATTGGCGATCGGAAGGGGCTCCTCCGTGATGAACAGCACTCGGTCTCTGCTCACTTTGGCAAATACTATAATATCACTGAAGAGCAGGGTCCAGTAGGGCTTCACCGAGCGGCTCTCGACCCGGGACAGATCGCCTCCGAAGATCCACTGCCTGCCCTGGACTGCGAGTGTGAAGGGCTTGCACCGGGTGAAGACCATTCGGGCCTCGAGGTCCTGGAGCGTCAAGAGGGGCCGACCCTCCCCCAGAGGCTCCATCAGACCCCCGCCGACTGTGATCTCCCTGTAGGCCGCCTGCAGCTCGTTTATGACTGTCGTGAAGTTTTTATGCTCTTCGCTATCTACGTGACAGTGGGACGAGAGGAGCTGCATCATTTTCAGGATCTCGCGGAAATGCTGCAGAGGGCGATGAATGAACATTGTCAGGTCGGGACGTTTTCGTGGCACTTGTGGTTCTGTGATAAACGTAACAAACTCTGATCCTGGCTGCCGTGACTTGTTCACCTGAAAAATTCAATTGAAGGTCAATTACAATAGAAATGAATCTTTAGGGAGGACAGTTTTTAAGTAAATTGATTTTTTCTAAAACTAAAACTTTAAAAGTCCAACTGATATTAGATCGTAAAATGGATATACATTTGCAAATATTCCCATGAAGTTGGATTTTGGTATAAATCCTCTAAAGGGTGTTTTTTTAAAGCGCAATAGAATTTAAATTTAATAAAATATCACAAAGAGTTAACTTTCGATGGAACTTTGTTAGCTTCTAAGTTGTCAATTATTGCTAGTTTATCAGCATATACCAGTGACTTCACGTAACCCCATAGCAAATATTCGAGTCAGATCACATGATCTTGGAGGCCAATTTACAGGACCATTTTTTTTAAATCACTTTATCGCCAAATCATGATTTCAATAAATCTATGGCTTGTGTCGCTGTATGGCATGTAGCGGCATCCTGTTGAAACCTCATCTCGGCAGGATCAATGTTATCCATATTTTCGAGGAACTATTTATTGATCAGGTCCGGTAACGATCTCCGTTGAACGTAATTTGAGCCCCTGTCTCATGTGCATTTTTTCGATGTAATGGGGTCTCTAGAGTCTCTCTTGGATTGGCCTCACTCCAGAAGCGCCAATTTTGCTTATTAAGTCTCATAAATATCACATAGATTTACAGCTATCCCTATAGGAGTTCTACTTAAGGTTCAAAAATACGCTTACAAAAAATGTCTGCAAAGGTCCCATCACTCTGACATGTGTAACAAAAATTAGTGAAGGTAAAATGTAAAAACTATCAATTTTTCGCAAATATCTTGTTATTTTGCACTGTTGCGGTAAAAATACTAATTATATTTTTTGTAAATTAGGAAATTCTCTACAAGAAAGGTTATATGCAATCTTCCCGTAGGAGCAACCCTTTCCATGTATTGCAATTTATTAAGTTGTAATTTCTTAAGTACTAGGTGTTAATTTTCCACACCAGCTTTGAGGTAGAATACTAGAATTTTTATTTTAAAATCTGTATTTTAGATACAATAAATAAAAACATATACATATAATAAAGAATTTTTTGTTTTAAAATTAGACTTCCATTAACTTTTGACGTACATGTCCGTTCGATGGGGACTTTTGAGATATTATTTATTATGTTGAAAATAAGCAAGCCTCTTGGCAAAATACATCTCTATTGGAGTTTTACTTGTTTTAATTAGTATACTAGTTTTGTTTTAGAATTTTAATTAATATACTGGTTTTGTTTAGAAGTCTTTTAAGAAAAAAACGTATTTGTTTACTATTTTGGTTTTCCCCAAGTAAAAATAGATTACGGGGCGGTACAACGACTTCATTCGATCCTTAGTATTTTTGAAAAAACATGAAACGGCAACACCTCGGCTGCACCACGGCCGAACCAATTTACATAGATATATACTCATAAATTGGTTCAGCCGATAGTGCGGCCGTAGTAACCTTTAAGTGGTAGAGCTACAGCCTTATATGTACTAGCCACATTTTTGATATTCCATACTTGTATTTTACAGTGCGGCCGTTGTGTAACCTTGGTGTGACCTTTTACACGGGGTATAAATGAGACTAACCCTTAAATAATTCACCAAAATGTACTTCGTTTCTGTCTTTAAAGTGTGCACCCCCTAAAAAAATATTTATACTAACCAGAACGCAATCGGCTCTCTTGATGCCATTGCAATACTTTTTATAGGCCGCGCAAATAGCCGTCGTCTTCGACAGGTAGACGCGGGACGCGAAGTTCAACTGGGGCTCCTGGTCGTCCTGCATGAGCTGCTCCAGGATGTCCTCCGATATCCGGAGCAGCTCGTCGATGTTCTGGAACAGTGTTCGATGGTCGTGCGGTGATATGAGATCTTTTCGCTCCAGTAGCGGCGTCACAAACCTCTGCATCCCGAAGTGGAGAGCGGCAACAAAGTTTTGCTCCCGACTGACCAGCTGAAGGAGAAACCGCCGTCTATGATCTTCAACGCCATAAACTGGTGCGATTGACTAAAATTTGGTACATACATTTTGTTAAAATAGAATTTTACTGATTTGATGGGTAATTGCCATACAAAATCCTTCAATGAAAATATTATAATTGAAACAAACTTGTAAAAAACCTAAAAAAAAACACAAATACTTAAAAGTTTGCAAGTTACATTTAAAGCGACTTAAGGGTGCAATGCATCAAAATTGAATGAGTGTTTTACATACGTTATACATCGAAGAAGTTTTGATGCATTTTGAAAGTGTAACTAACTACATTGTTGAAGATTGGAACAAAAAAAACAAATAATACGCCGATGAAATTTTATGGTTGCTTTTAAGATTTCCGTTTTTGTAGTCGCTCGCTTAAGGGGTTATTCTACTGTTAAACGGGTAAGAATCAGTATCTTTTTAAAAGTGTTGTAAAACAAAAACTATTAGAGATATCAATTTGAAATTTTGCATGCATCTTTATTAATGAAAAAAATATATAATGGCATAGTTGATATATCAAAAAAATCGGTTAAAAAAACTTTAAACGCGATTTACTCAAAACGTGTTTTTTTGGTGCGCGGTACATCGTAGAGAAAAAACTAATAAAGCGATTTAGCTAAAAATTTTTTTGCATAGTTATATATCAATTTTACACAGACTGAACCTAAATTGAGCCATAAAAATTGAAATTTGGTTATTTGGGAGCACTTTTTTCATCGAAAAAACGTCCAAAATCGAGCATGCTATTTTCCAACGCTTGTCAAATCGCGAAAATTTAATATTTATGGCTCAATTTAGGTTCAGTCTGTGTATTTTTAGCTAAACTAATAAAATTTCATCGTTAAATTGATTGCAGATCACCTGGACGACCTGGGCAATGTACCGCGCAAACGACTCTGGCGGTCAGCGCGCGCTACATCAATCATAAACCGAAGCCGCCATTTTTTTTTTTTTTTTTTTAATCAACTATGCCATTATATATTTTTTTCATTAATAAAGATGCATGCAAAATTTCAAATTGATATCTCTAATAGTTTTTTTTTTACAACACTTTTAAAAAGATACTGCTTTTTACCCGTTTAACAGTAGAATAACCCCTTAATTCAACTTACCAAGAGCAATTGCTGAATTGCACTATTGTCTCCTGAAACTGCGACTTTATTATTAGAAGCGAAACAATTCACTTCGTTTAGTGAATTATTTAGCTGAATTGTATTTAAGAATTCTCATAAGAAATATTGCAAGTAATTCAGCTATAACAAACAGTGGTGGATTTACCAGCAGGCTGAGTAGGCTGGAGCCTAGGGTGGCAGATTTTAGGGGCAGCAAATTCTGGGCTAACATTTTCTTTTTATGTTTTACAGAAATTAAAAAGATTCATATTTATATATCTAAACTAGTAGTCCGTGTTTTCGCGGGCTGTCGCCAAGCAAAGCAACAACGAAAAGCTAAACGCCTTCGCTCTTTTGTGCATAGAGTCAGAAGTAATGAAAAGATTTCATACGACGATATAATTGATGATTTTGCGAATAGAAAATCGCGCAAAAAGATACTGTAAAACCTTCATAATTTAATTAATTGAATTTCATCGTCGTTATCAGCCGGATTGTTACGTTTACCGAATGTACATTATTGTGTAAGTAGTATTAAGGCATAACTTAGCCCGCCTTATTAGTAGTACATGACTGAGCTTTTATTAGCTCAGAAATATACCCAAAAACTATTTCTTGTGCAATCTTCACTAAATCGTTGAGTTGTTAAAATAATATATATATAAATAAGAAATCGATGCCCTAAATCACAATCATACTAATTAAGGGAAAAAGGTGGTATAATTAGGACCATAGTGCACAAATCATAAAGTTAGAATTTCATTGACAAAGAAATTGTAATTAATAAGATTGTGAACTAGGGTATCAAATTGTAGAGGTGGGTAGGGCGGCAAAATTTGAATAGCCTACAGGCGGCAAATGTTTAAATCCGCCACTGATAACAAACGAAAGTGAGTCGTTTTTTGCTCATAATACAATTCGAGGAACTCTTAGACAACCTCTAACTCTAGATTTATTTATATGGTCAATTTTATTGTTATTCTCTCCTAATGATTGAGTTTCGTGAATGATTTTATGGCGCTAGGTTGAGAAACAGCAGATCGTAAATAAAAAAAACTTGCGTCTGTAACAATATGATCTTGTTTCTGAATAAGAATACACCCCTTTTTTCATTTCATAGCTTAAACCCTATATGAAACGATTTTATATTCGCTATAATTTCTTACTAGTCAAATGTCGTTTGAAATTTTATCTTGACTATAAAAACCAATCGGTTCCAGGCTCCATGCATTAGGGCTCCCGATTTTTATGTAAATATTTTTGTAAGAAAACCTATTCGCTGATCAACTGCAAGGTACGGAAAAGCTGATTTGGATTCATATTCTGAAATGTTCATAGCCCCAAAGCTGAGCCATTGTTGAATAAACTGTTTTTTTTTATATAAACAAAATTATGCAGTTTGAAAAGAATAAGGAAATCATAACGTAAATATGCAATACCGATTTATAGCTACTATGGACTTAAAAATTATGTAGTCGGATGACTACATAATATTTTTTCATTAATTTAGATAATTAGAATAAAAAGTGTGCCCTTGAAAAATGTCCTCTGTTTTTAGTGATAACTGGTTCATATATACAAATAGGAATTTTTGTAATATATTTTATATCATATCAAATCATTCAAATTTTATAAAGTAAAATAAAACAAAATCTATCCTCGATATGATTGGGGCCCCAAGCACGCTTCTTTGTTAATCCGCCACTGCTCTCAAGTACCTCAAGGTAGGCAACTTTAAGATTGTGGGCACAACATTTTACAAATAGGCATATTTAGATAAATTTGACTAACAAAGTGTTTTATGGTTGAAAATAAACTTAGTCAAATCGTTACAGAACATAGCATTACTAACTGAAAGATAAAACGAACCGAATTATTCAGTTCACGATGAAAATCTATTTACTTTTCCATTTGTATGAAGTTTTTCTAGCTTATTTATAAAGTGGGTATAAACAAATTTCCGAAAGGCACCATAATTATAAAACATATATGGTAAGCCATAAAAATAGCATTTAAATGACACCCATCCATTCATCATTCACTCATTTAAAAGTAAAAATAAAAGACAAAAGGTATATTTTTATAACTTATACATTTAATGTCAGCCAATTAGGAGGAAAACAACACAAAGAACAAAGAGGAATAAATTACAAGGCATCAACCAATCGAGAAATAAGTTACTTCAACGTACGATTCAAATCAAATATAACTAAGTCCTTAGATCTGATAAAATCATTCAGTTAAAACTTGTCGCGAATAAATTAATTAAAAAAAAAAAAAAAATCCTCAGACATGTCGAGAACAAGATTCGAACCTAAAAAAAAAAAAATTTCACCTAAAAAATTTTCAATAAATAAATTCGCAAAATATTAAAATATAAACAAGAAATTTAAAAAAAATATTACACAATTTTGGACAATTTTTCGCAATTTTGTCGACTTTCTTTAGAGGTTTCTATTACTTATAAGCTACGTGAAAGCGTATTATTTGCCAGTAATTCGAATGTACAGGGTGTTCTTGCTTGCTGCAAGTGTTTAAATTAAAATTAAAGTAAAAGTAAAAAACAGCTGGTAATGGCACTAGTGACTAAAAGATGAATAAAGAATTAAAAAATAAATTAACAAAGCGCTCATGAGTGTGTGTGAGTGATTCTGGTGAGAGTTCAGACAATAACCCCGGGTCCTACCTCTTTACTAAACGTAACCTGAGGCAGGTGAAGCCGTCTTTTTGTCGTCTCCATGGAGGCGTTCGAGCAGGCAGTTGAAGAGCGCGGCCCCAAGCCGAGAGGTGGCTTAATCGCTGGCGACATTTCGTCTGTCGTGTAATTGCTAGCCGCGCTTGTGACTCGGGACTTGGGTATCCCGTTGACGACTGTCGATCTACTGGCACTTAGAGCTGGAACCCCCGTCGCAGGTGATCTCCGGAAGATCTCCAGGGTGAGGGCGTTCCCATGGGACCGGATCAGATTGAGGACGTCCGCCTCGGGCATCGTGACCACGTTATGCTTATCGACGAATATCACATAATCACCGGGAAGTATCCCGTTCTTGTCCGCCGATAGTCCGGGCTCCACCTTCTCGACGCGAGGCGGATGGGTCCAGACTATCGAGAAGCCGAAACCCTTCTCCGCGGTCCGCGTCAGCCGCTTCGTAATGGTGAAGGGTGTCCGGCCGAGGGCGGGCTTGAACGTGGACATCCTCCGCGACTGGGCGCCAGCGCCAGCGCTCTCGACGGCGGGCGGATCCAGCTCGAGGAACCGCAGGAAGAGGTTCTCGTCGGCGTCCCGCTGGTGGATCGCCTTCTTGCTGAGGGCGATCGGCTGCCCGGTGGTCGCGTCGATCAGGTGTGTCGCGGCGGCAGACGCGCTATCGATGCTGATCACGTCCTCCTCGACGCTGTTTTGGCGCGGCCCGGGCCCGGTCGTGGTGGTCGCCATTTCAGCGCTGATGTTGCAGAGCGACGTTACAGTGGAGACCGGCTGGGCGGCGGATGGGGTTGCTGGCACAGGCGGCGCTGGATTAGTCAAGCATGACTGCGACTGTAACTTATACGACCCATTTATTCCGCCCTTTATGACACTCTTAACCGGAAATGACATACATCCTAGGAATTCGCTGCGTCTGCAAGTAAAAATGGGAACTTGTTAAAAATTTCATTCATTCATAAGTGAAGGGTGACGCCTAAAAAGGATTTAATTTTAAACTTTCACATCTATAATGAATAATCTCATTTTTAAATTTTGGAAAAAAATAATAATTCAACACATATCGAAGCACAACTTATTTTACTAGAGATTATATGAAAATAAAATTTTTGATTTACGTAGCAATTGAAAAGTAGTCTTTTAAACGGTTACACCACCATGGAATTTTTAAAAAAAAATTGTTTTGGCTTAATAAATTGTTTATACTTTTAAGAATATTTTAAGCGTTGAAACATTCCAAAATTCAAATTATTACCGAAGTTATAGCAATTAGAAGTGAGCGCGACAATGACCCGACCCGAAACTCAGGAAGCGTTCGAACCGTTACGTATCTATCTAACTTTAAAAAAAAAAACTTCCGTTGGAGAGATTAAACTAACAGTAACTCAGGTAACGGAGGACATCGCAAAAGCAGCAGAAAACCTTATGTATGGTCCAGGAATCGCAGATTTAAAAAAAAAAATTAGCTTTTAAGGCGCTAACGTCGAACTTTTTTTTCTTTCACGTTTTTCTCAAAACTTCTTTTTTCAAACTGGTCTACACGATATCTCCAAATCTACTAAACCGATTTGGCTGAAATTTGCACCACTCATTTTTCATAATATTCCCTAAAGCGTGATGAAGGATTTTATAAAGATTGGGCTCCGTATTCAAAATTTATACATTTTTTAAACTCAAAATTTTGATGGAAATTCGAGTTTTTTTTTTACACATCTGTCATTTCCCCAAAAAAATTTTTTTTAATTTGATCCCTCCATCACACCTTAGCTATTACACTTCTGAATATGCGATTTTTTTTTTCGGACAATACTGAACGGAGGAATCATGTACACCGTCAGCAAGGATTTTAAAAAGAAACGTCAACCAAACTGAACAATCATCAATGTAATGGCAAAATATAAACAAATAATGGGTATTTGGACTTTGATCGATTTCGCTTGTCAACGCACGGACTTTGATCATTATAAATTGTTAACTCATATTGTACCGTTCACCTTTATTTATTATAATGATTATGTGTCTTATTTTCCTAATGGTATTGTATCCTTTGTTCTGTTTGCTACAGTATGGCACTAATAAATCATTTTTGGCTAGAAATTGACTATAATCGTTTTTCGCCGTAACCCTTCAAGTACATATATAAAAGAAAAATCAGACAAAATTCTAATAGGAATGCCCGGAGTTTGTAATTCTTTCTTCTGGCAGTCCTAAGTCTTTTTTGACATCTGTAATGACATAAATATTCCGTAAGCTTTGCCATTTCATTGTGAACTGAGTTTTGTTAACGATCTGATCGCGGTCTGGAATTTTACATTGAAGTGCAATTTTTGAACTCACAACAGCAAAACTTTTTAATTTTGCTAAAAGAACATCAACTTGCATTGACTTACGCCCCATTTACGTAAAAAAATTAATCCAATAACTTCTCAGTTCAATATTTGAAGTTTGGATGGGTAAAAATCATGGAGTTTATCGCAAACTTTAACATTTATGTTATAGATCATGGTTTAAAAACTTCATATCAATGCAAAATTCTAGACCCAGATCAGATAATTAAAAAAACCCAGCTATGGAAAAATATACAGTTCAACAACGGCTAGAAATTAGCACTATTACAAAAATTTGCGTTCTGTAATTTTTATGTATCGTTCGTTACGTGCAAATTTTAGTTGCCATAATCTCCGCCTGTTGGCATTTTTGAGTCAACTGGTTTTGTACCCGATCAACCAACTCATTTATGTTGTAGATATACTATTAAAACTACCAACGCCAAGTAAAATAGGTAACAATTCAAGAACGGCAGCAATGCTTTAATTTAGATACAATTTTTCTAAATTCAAATTCAAGGTTATATTTTCTAATTTATTTTGCTATTGGTACTTCAATTTAATGCTTTCTGTATAAATCTTTTAGGTTTTCTTTGTAAGTCATATGACGTCACGCATAAAAAATATGTTTTAATAAATATACATATTTTAAAATCTAAAACTATGGGAAGTGCTGTAGAACTTGATGATGAATCAAGTTCTGAGCTAGTAAAACGCTCTTGACGAAATTAAAACATAATTGGTGATAATGTAGAATAAGTTAAATATCATGCATACCATTATTTGTTATTGATTTTTTATCTTGAATTTATGAATCTGATTATTAATCTCGAAATGTAAATTTTTTAAGTTTTTATTTATTTGGATGATTATGAAATGTTTCTATCTGCATACAGTTATGTTGTTAATTCACAATAAATCAAAAGAAATTTATATCTTACGCCATAAAAGGCAATTTTTCTCTCTTTTTATACCAATATCTTTTATAAAGCGATTTTCCACAACACGACATTTTCAAGGAACATATCTACCGCGTTGTAGAAAGTTTACCTGTATATTTTATAAATAAATAAGAGAAGCTTATGTGATTTACGAGAGAAAAATAAAATTATGGATGCATACTGACTGACTGTGACAGTGGACATTTTTGCCATAATTCCCTGAGGATAATGATGGAAATTACGATTCGGCTAGTACAACATTACTTTTACCATAATTGTCGGTATTTTCTTCTATGAATTGTTTCAGTTACGTTTTCTTCTATCTTTATTTATAGGAGATTAACTATATACAATCTTTGGTCTTATTGACAAAGTTTAAAAAAAAGGTTTAAAAATGTCATATCTATCTTCTATGAAATTAGGCGTTCTGCAATCTGCAACAAACAAACAGAATCCCCATGTTATCATTTTACTATAAAGTAGA
Source organism: Dysmachus trigonus (assembly GCA_949715965.1). Lineage (NCBI taxonomy): Eukaryota > Metazoa > Arthropoda > Insecta > Diptera > Asilidae > Dysmachus > Dysmachus trigonus. The sequence continues at coordinate 3,316,210 of OX454323.1, read as the reverse complement.
GATTAAAAACAACATTAAAATATTCCAAGCGCCAGCCTCGGGTCGAATGGGGTCACATTCGTGTTGAAAAAAATAAAAAATCACTTATGACTACATACGGCAACCGGCATACAAAATTGCCGAGACGTAAACAGAGTAATAAACCTGAGGCAAAGAAGGTAAGAGCCATAAAATTTTACTAAGCCACTTGGCGTACGGAATTAAAAGCTCAAACGTGAAAAATTAAAGGAAACGTCACATCCTACTGCCGAAGGATACCCATTAAGGGTGCGCATTTACTCTCGAGTCCTCTTCACATGTTTATACGGAGCGTTGTCGTCGTTTTTCCCTGAAATTTTCTTCATTATTTGTCTCTTCATCTCCCGCCGTCTTTCCCCATCCCTCAAGCACGGACTGAGTTTCCCCAAGGGGATGGGGGAGGAGAAGGACACTCAGATAGGAAGCGAACCCCTCAAGATAATTATGGACCATCAGAAAATTCCTATAAAGTTCTGTACGTTTATTGAGGCCATCCATTCGACTAATGGTCGACTGTTAAGGGAAAAAAACGAAAAAATGTTTCGATTTAATAATAATCTCCGGATTGCACTGGACTGCTTCTCTGGTTAGTGGAGAAGGGCACAAGGGGAAAAGTTTTACAATCGATAAATTGCCGGCTTTATAGCACCATTCGACGGAAGTTGATGGAAACAGTTTGAAGCAATTGATTTCCTCGACAGGACTTTTCTATTTGATTTTTATCACTGTGACCGGACACGTGTCGATTGATTCCTTTTTTCTGTCTTTCTCCCAATAAATCATAGAATTGATAAAATAGGCATTTTAAGATATCCCAGAGGGGAGTAATTATCCTAATAGTACCCATCCCATCTCCTCACTCATCTCTGAGGGCTTAATAAATATTTCCGCAATTTTATACCTTAGATTTGCATAAAATGCGGCTCCATATTTCACCAATTTAATTTTTAAAAATCGTAACGGAAAGGGCCGCTTGTCTGATGTATTTGCGAGGAAAAAAAACTAAATTATGACTGCAATGCATACCGACTGTAGCCCCAGTGGAAGTTTTTGCCATAATTCCCTCAGGATGATGATGGAAATTACAATTCGGCTAACAGAGCATATTTGCAATTTTCATATGAACACTGAGTGTTTTTAATACTGGATAGGTGCTTTCGTAACTTATGGAATGAGTTTTTTGATAAAATGGGACAGTTTGAGGTATATTCTGGAAAATACTAACAGAACAGAATCTGAAATATTTTATTTTGAAGCATATTTTGTAGAGTGTTGCAGGAAATAAAAAAGGTATATGGTTTATCTACTCCGAGCATAATCAGCGTCATTCGAGTTATTAAAATTTCAAAATAAAAATAAATATGAGATTTAGTGGAAAAATGGTACATTTTTTGAGATCTAATTGTATTCCTCTCCCTTAATTCTTGTAATCATTAATTTCGATTCTTTTACGCTACGATTGGCAAAGTGCCGAGAATATATTATATTTCGAAGAAATAATGAAAATGTTTCTGCTTTTGTTAGCATTTCCATTTAAGAAAACGATAACAAATAACATAGCAAATGGCCAATTTTCCGGCTATTAGGCCTAAAGCCGTCTAACACATATTCTTCGTTACTGCGCAATGGCTAATTAATCATATTTATCCATTAACTGAACCACAAAATGGGTGTGTAATTAATTTTTTTTCTGAAAGGACGTCACAACCAATTTTGTTCCCATTTAGACATCATAATTAGGTAAACTATAAAAACGAGTAAATTTTCTTTGATTTACTTTGAGTGTAACATTTTTCTAATTTTCTATAAAAATGCATACTTTTCAATAAAAATTTGAATATTGATGAAAATAATATTTTTGCCGAGCTCTGATTCAAATTACATTAAAGTTGTAACTAATTATTAAAAATAGTAGTTTAAAAATTAGTGCATTCATTCAAAATTCCCTTTGCTTTAAAATTGATTTTCGATCTATAGTTTGATACATTTTTTGATGTTCAATGAAATCCATTTATTAAAAAAATTTAATATGAATTGTTACTACCCATTAGAGCTAATGGGGAATGCAGTGCGCCATTTACCCCACTTTGGCTACGTCCTTAGTGGTGGGTGGGTTAAAAATCGAAGCAAATTAGAAGCGATATTTCCGGCCTTTAGGGTCTTTAGGGCGATTGTGGCCTCCGTGACCACCATAAAACAATGAATACGTTGCAATTAGCATACCTTGCCATGCGGTTCCACAAGGCGACTTAAAAAGAAAGCATTTCTCGCCACCGCATTGAGGTCTTCTGTGCAATTGCCACCCCCCGAGTGGCCGCCCACCGAGGGAGCTTTTGTTTGTAAATTAGTCCAAGGGTAGATTTGAACCGTGACCCATCCCTTCCCTTTGGTGGAACAAGTCTCCCTCCTTTCCAACAAAAGCCCCATAGAGTTGCAGAAATTAAGCTGTGCTTGTTATGTAATCGAATGTATAGGGACAAACAAATAAAATCGGGAAAGAAATCCGGTATTGGATTAGTGGTTAAATTCCCACAAGCCCTAGCTTCCGAGGTTTCGAGCATGTGAAGGACGACGACCCAGAGCAGCTCTATTCAAGATTAGGGGCGGTGACGACATGATGAGGCACCCAAATGCCTGGCGCGCTCCCAGTGGGTGTACAGTACATACATATATAGTAAAAAAATTTGGACCAACTCACAGAGGATCTCCGCAGTGGTGATGCAGGGCTTCTGTGACAGTGGCGTAGCCGCCCCCTTTTTTTAGGGTGGGAGGCAAAAAAACCCGGCCACCCATAGCCCTGGGCTGCTTAAAGAATTGCTAGTTTTGTCGCTGTTAATTCGCCATTTATCCCAGCCGACTGGCACCACGCAAATTGACTAAAGAAAGCCAGCCGTCCTCCGATGGATATCCCGAGGGATAAATGCCCTGATGTGGGACGATGTGGGACGTAAATCGCCCAGCCCATCTCTCCGGGCAAGGGATGCTGCATCTGCAAATCTGGGCCATAAAGAAACATAAAAATTACCCGGGCTGATTGAATCGCCCCAAGTCACTATCTGTCCAGCATGCTGCTGCTCGTTATAAGTTTTGATAGTTTATGGGTGGCTCCTTCTGAGTCCTGAGTTCTCGCCAGGGCTCTGCGATCTTCACCAGGAAGAGATGGTTTTCCTTGCCACGGGCACCTCAGCTTTTTACACCATCAGAATATGCGAACGTAAAAATGCTGAATGGCTGAAGTCTAGAATAATTAGACTCGGGATGGATCTCCTAGAAGAGAGACCACTGAAGCAAAATTATGCATCCTCATTATGCTCGGAATTGATAGAACCAACCAAAGGAGAAGATCTCGAGACTTGTGGTGCAGCAGGGATGTATTTGATGATGACGATGTGCATATTTTTAATCCGGAACGTGGGTTGTTCCTGAAGGACTTTTCTGAACGAATATTATATTAATTACTAATCCGCATTATCGTAAGTATACTTTGTTTTCAAATTGTAAAATATGCAAAATTGCAAATATGTAAAATGAAACAATGGCAATGGTATGGTTCTTAGCCTTGAGTGCACGTACCACTTATTAGTGCATTATACGGTATACGGCCAGTGCGCTTATATCAATTAGGAAATTCAGTTATAGAAGACGAAACGATTCAATTGGGATCGGATTGACCATTAAAAGCCCAAATCACCTAAACTATCTATGTTCCAAATTTCAAAGCTCTAAATCGATTGGAAGTATCCTAGATTTATGATGATTTATCAGTCAGTCAGTGAGTGCACCAACATTTTGATATTTGGATACTCGTATCTTGGCAACTACTTGGCAGCAACCACCTAGACGTATGAAATATACTGCTTTTTTAGTAACGTTAACCCCCCTGGAAAAATTCAGTCCTGTAAAGTAACTAGCCTTGGAGATAGTAAATATTGCATGTACAATATGTATGTGTTATGTATACTATATATTTGCTTAAGAATGTCTACCAACTTCCTTCCACTAAAAAACTATAGAAAAAGTATAGAAGCTAAAGAACGAGGGATATTCAGTATGCGTCGACATTTTAAATCCCAACAAAACAAATGATGGAAATCTGCCAACCACACTCTATAGAAGTTAATTGGAATTTTGATTGAAAACTAATTGAATCTTCCAAAAGCATTTGAAAAGCAGTCCCGCATTCACTCCGAAGGCTATGGCGAAAGCAGTCCATATCCATTTTTTTTTCTTTCTGTTCCAATCGAGCTGCAGTGCACCCAAGCACCATTCGAGTTTCAAAAGCAAAAAGTTGAACGAAACTTTCCATTTCCCCGAGAATATAACTTTTCATTCTAAATAAAAAGCGAGAGAAAAGTTTTGGGCCCGTCCCCCCCACCTCTAACTCTACCTGAAGTCGCTAACAAAAAGTTAAAACTCCTCACGATTTGTCGGTTGCCTGCTCAAGGATAGTTAGAGCTCCTTTCGGACATAACTTTTCTCGTGCAGGTTGGTCGTTTTTCCTAATTTTCATGTCTTTGTTCCTCCCATGACTTTCAACACCAACCACAATGTCCAGCCCTCCCCACCCCAGAATGAAGAGGGTCTCCTTGCCGCTCCCCTAGAGAACCAAGCAATAAAATCACCGCTCGAAGAAGGGTCATAACTCCTAAAGGAGTCCGAACGTGGAGTCGTCCAAAGTCCAAGTAATTTGCAAGTTTTCGAAAGGTGACCAATCCAATCCGCCGCAACGTGATGAATATGAATGAGGTTTTATAACAATACCTACAACTTCTTCGGCGACGGGGTTTCACTTTTTTTATACCCATGTCGGGGTGGGGGGAAAGAGTTTCTGTGGTGGTTTTTCTTCGATGTTTGAATGTTTGCTCCATATCATTGTTTTCACATTTTCTATGCAGAGTTGGCGTAGCATAATTTGCCCGGTTGGTCGTCGTTTATATGCACAACCATTCAGACACGTTGTTTTTCACGCTGCTGTTGAGCTGAAAGGAGGCAGCCGCAGCAAGGGCCCCCCTCCGCCTCCCCCGGGATATGTCAATTTTCCACTCAATCCCCACTATATGCTTTCATTAAGGCTCACGGTGGTAATTGTATAGTAGGACTGCGCAACTAGGGGCTCCCTAAGGAGGGGCTGGTGCATTTGTTTAAGGACATCTTTATTGCTTTGCTAAAGTTCCAAAGTTCTGCAAATAGGCAATGATGTGGTTGTTTGACTGTACACGACGTTACCATCAATTTTGGGGGCGCCCGTAAAACTGAATTGTTAGCAAAGCCCCTGCCTCTCTTCTCTTAGGGTCGGCCCCCACTGCCGCCGCCACTGAGCAAGTGAGTGCGCCTTTTCATCAAATATGAAAAGGGGCTCCCAGACCATGATGCCACTGAGGAAGGTACTTTTTATCTTTTATGTGGCGCACTTCCTTCTATGGCTGAGATATAAAGCCGATGACGGTACTAATTTCAAATGAAAGTCATTCAGGAATTCCTCGTTTCTTTTCTCGGTCTTTTTTTGTTTTTTTTTTTTTTTAGGTTAAGTATGTGATAAATGATCGCTGGAAATAGGAATAAAACATTCGGTGAAACTATCACAAATTTAATGATGTTTAAATGCTTCGAATAATGTATAATACATATGTACATTCGCGCCACTTTATGCTAAAATGATGCTACAATAAAATCCCGTCAAGTGCGAATTACACTGAGAGAAACAATTTTTTAGAATTAAGAATAGTTGTTTGTTACTTGCACAAAACTTTGATAATTCATTAAACGAGTAATTGTCTAATTGTCTAAAGAATCATAGTAGTGAAAAATGGATCTTAATTCACCACGATTCTTCGAAATTAAATAATAAAGCAAAGGGATCATTTTAAATATCAAAACAGTCTTGTTTTTAGAGTTAAAGTTCTTAAATTAAGGTGTTTCATTTATGTACAGGGTGTCCAATAGGGAATTGCGAAAACTAATAGGTCACAATTTTTTAATAAATGGAGAGATCGGTAAAATGTAAATACTTTTTAATAAAGGACAGTCGTCATTTTTATTTCATGTCCATTTTATTATAAAAAAATTAAATCTATTTAATACAAAACAATTAATTTATAAAAGTAGTGAAGAACGTTAGTTACTAATGATATATTTTCGATATTTTAACCATCTAATTTGCCACAAATATCCATATGCTTTCTAAAACTATTAAAAACATGTTCTAACGTTTCATTTGAAATGCCATTGACGATCTTCCCAATGTCTTTAATAAAATCGTCAACTGTTTTTTGGTTATTTTCATAGAAGAGATCTTTAATGTAGCCCCATAAAAATAAATCACATTAAGTGAGGTCTGACGAGTAAGGTGACTATTCTATTCCTTTTCCCCTAGCAAAGCGTGGGTACCCTAGGCCAATAACTCGATCGCCATAAAATTTCTTGATGATACTTCTTGTGTGCGATGAGGTGCTGCTCCGTCTTGAATAAAAAAAAAAGATTTAACGCGGCTCCTCTTTTTCGCATGAGAAGGGTCTCTAACATCCCTTTGTACTTCTCTTCGGCGACAGAAGATCCAAAGAAATGCAGGTAGATACCTTTTATGTAGATGGTTCACATTTCACAAATATATATTATTAATAATTCACGTTTTTCACTATATTTTTAAATAAATGGTTTGTATTAAATAGATTTAATTTTTTTATAATAAATTGGACATGAAATAAAAATGACGACTTTCCTTTATTAAAAAGTATTTACATTTTATCGATCTCTCCATTTGTTAAAAAATTGTGACCCATTAGTTTTCGCAATTTCCTATTGGACACCCTGTATAAATCCGAGTTATAAATAGAATTGACAATTAAATTATAGTAGAATTTTGTTTATAAGTTGAACTTAATTCCAGCGAATAATTAATTCAAAAACATAAAATATTCAGTGATAAACCGTAAACCGTAAACAATTATACCAATAAATTTAAAATTAAAATTAAATGTATTCTTCGTTCATAATATAGTATGTGTTTGAAAGTGAAAATCTTGTCTCTAATAAATTTTACTATGGAATTTTCCTCAGAGTGTTTTCCTCATTTCATTAATTTGGTATTGATATCGCTTCCGATATGCTTGAATTGATTTATTTTTTTTTTTTTTGCTTCCTCTGCCCCTAAGACTTCACCAAATATAAGATTTAGCATTATTCGTTTTTTTTTTTTCTTGTTCGGAGGCATTTCATCGTTTTGTTGCCATCGAAAGTGAAGTGATCAAAGAAATCAGGCGACATAATGCCTGAATGTTGGCACATTGACAGAGATTTAATCGGAGGCAATCGTTCAATCTTCTTTCCGTCCACAACCTGAATTATCCTTTTGTGTAAGCCACAAGTTAGATTGGCCCTCGAATGCCAGATCAATCAAATTGGCCTCTAATTATGCTAGATACACAAATAAGAGGCCGGGATTTGTCTTGTTCTTGCTACCGGACGGGGTACTCCTACCCCATTTCCGGACACGCTTGTGTAATTATGTGTTTCTCATTAAATCCACAATTGCCAGGTAACGTGTTATGATTTCCTGACCATAGGTGCTCGGGTTTATTGGATTGAAGGGTGTGACCCTCCCCCAGTTTAGCTATGCGCAGAAAAAAAGAGGTGGAATTTTGCTTTTAAAATAATGAAAATAAGGCAATTATGGTCCTTTGTAAAAGGATATTATGTAAATTTTGTTGCAATTTTTCACTCGGAGGACATACTAAAGCGCGAAAAATGCTTCTAATGGACACCCTCTTTTTACGATCCTCGCTCACGTTATAAGTGAATTTCTCGGACAAAGTTGTTTTCACTTTGTTAGATTTTTATAGTAAGTTCCAAAGTACACAGAGTTCCTAGTAGAGTGCATTTTTACACTTTATGGTCACGGAAATGGCATTTCTCTGCGAGTGTGAAAAAATTATAGACCATCGCCCATTGACTATTACCCTCATATTATTTAAGAAAGCATTCGAGTTAATGGTTTTCCTGAAAGCCCTTTTGTATGTGTGATCCAAATTTCTGAAATTCAAACATTTTTAATGAAAATATAAGTATGACGGGAAAATCGGCATCATTAATTTCTAATCTATGTAGTATCAAAATTTAGAAATTGAAGATCACAACGAATCTAATAAACTTGGAATTAATATTTATTATTAAAATGATTTCCGTAAAAATTACTGATTTCGAATTTGATGTAGAAATTTAGAAATTTAAGATGCCAAAGCATACAACGACCAACATTTCTACCATTCAAAGTCCAATCATAAGAAAAGCTCGTGGGCATTTTTAGGGTTGCTGAATCTCTGAAGTTACTTACTGTGAGCTTTTTAACCGCTTTAATTATGGCAAATAAAGTCAAATAGGAAACCTATAAAAATTGCTAGACTGTAGTTAAAATGTCAGACTAGAGCATGGTTATTTTCCCTCATTTACAATCACTGGGAAAAAAATTCTCCTGATTTATCCACGTTACACCTTGGAATTCCTGACTTTCCCTGAACACTTTGAGCTTCCCTGATTTTTCCCTGACTTTCCAGTCCACTTTCTGTGGTAGTTTAGTGCTTTTTAACACTTTATGGTCTTGGAATTGGCATTTTCTTGTAAATGTGGGGAAAAAATTGCAGACCTCGTGCCGCCTTGGCATTTTCACCTCGTATTATTTAAGAAAGTACTCGATGTAATGGTTTTCCCTGCGAGCCCTTCTGCTTGTGTGTCCTCCTCAAAAGGGCACTCGAGGCAGCATTCAAGGCACGAAATTTCAATTACTTCCAATGAAATAAAAATAATTCAGTAACTTGCGTGCATGCGGCTCCAAGTGAGTGTTTTTATTTTCCACAAGAGGAGCGCCCCAATCGGAAGGGCACCACGCCGCATTCACATGCTTTTCGGATTCGAGTGATTTTCTTATTATTGAAGGTCATGTCACCGGATCTCCCGTAGAAATTTCTCTTATCTTTTCGACTTCCTGATGGTGGAGGGGGATAGAAGGAAAGGTGTTAATTCCAGTGTCGGGTAGGGTAGGGAATAGATGAGCAGGAAATATTTAAAGAGAAATGCTAGCCCGACAAGCGCACCCCATTAATCCATTATCCGGGTGTCTTCCTCGGAGAAAAATTGGGATGAGATTCAGAACAGTCCCGCTGGATTAAAGCTCCTGCGGTTCGCCATTCATCCATTATCCTCCTCTGCCGGGAAGTAATAAAAAATGGAAAAGGATTCGTTCTGCATGTGATACAAGAAGCCCCATCGTCATCTTCTTCGTCGACTACTACGTCTACCTGATGAGTCCCGGACCCTTTTCCAGGTGTTCTCGTTGGCTTACTTCTTCCGCATTTGCCATATATGTATATATTCTGTACGCCCCAATGTGAATGAGACTATTCCCCCGTTCCTGGGTTGTCGGAACTTGGGAACATGTTTGGAGCCCACAAAAAGCCGGAAGTTCTGCCGCCTTCCTTCCTCCACAGTCCTTTCAATTTATTTCCCTTTTATTCATTAAATTAAAACGATCCTGGCCGCCTTGCTTAGTATTGTTTCCCCAAAGGAAGCGAAAAAAAAATCTGATAACAACAAAATGTGTCGTGAAATATACCCCCATCCTGGGAGCCCCAGGGAATCACCACCAAACCTCCTCTCCTCAACCTTCCTTCGAAAAGGTGGTGCCGGAACACTGCTGAGGTGAAAAAGTTGTCTGTTGTTTTGTGAAATTTTTCAAGATTACACCGGATGAGAAATGAGTGCGTTGTTTTGGGGATTTGTGTGTATTTTTTTTATTTATTTATTTTTATTTTTTTTTTTCTCGGGAAGGAACATGTCGGGTGACTGTTCATCTAACTTAATTCAGTGGGACAATATGGCAGATAAATGGCGGTGATAAATGCACACTTCCATTTATATTATTTCTTGTTGCTTTTCACATTTCGCGCATATTAAGGGGATATTCTCATGAATTGTGTTTAAAAAAAATCAATTTTTTTTATATTTGTTTTTATCTGCAATCTTTCACAAATAAGCCTCCACAAGAATTTTTTAATACATAATTCATGAAGTTATGGAAGTTTATAGTTAGCAAACCCGCAAACACAAAATTTAAATCAAAGACAAGATAAGATATATATATAAGATTTTTTTGCCCCTATCTTGTAAATAACAAGAGCTACAGAAAAAGTGAATATGACAAACTTGTAGGAAATTCAATTTCCTACAAAAAAGTTCTGGAACACCAAATCGCTAACATCGATATTTCTTGAGATATTGAGCTTTGAAGTTGAGGTAGTGTTTCTACAATTTAGATCAATAATCCATGAAAATTCCACACTACCTTAACTTCAATGCCCAGTATCACAAGAATTATCGATGTTAGCGATTTGGTGTTCTAGAGCTTTTTGGAGGAAATTGAATTTCCTACAAGTTTGTCATTCACATTTTTTCTGTAGCTCTTGTTATTTACAAGATAGGGGCAAAAAAACGAGAATTTCATCAAAAAATAGGGTTAATGACCCGTACTACCTCGCTGGTGGGACTTAGGGTTACGCCGCAATGGACACTTTTGTAGAGCATTCAATTCTCAAGAAATCCTACCATTGACCAAGATTATACCATAAAATGCCTCTGAGTTGTAGAGTTTTGAAGAAAAATAATCAAAGTACGTGTATTTTATATGGGAAATCTTTATACGCCTTGGTCTAGTACTTAATATTAATATTAAGGACTCCAATTTTCAGGGAATTTTTGTTTAGGTATTTGCCACAAAATTTCGAGGTGGGACTGGAAAAAAAAAATAATCGCGAAAAAAAAGCACCCTAATATACATAAATATAAAAGTTCAGTTTATTGTTTGTTGCTCAGTTCAGAAATAAACCTATGCTACGATATTTTTCATTTAATGTCCAAAGATAGTACATGTTCCCACTTAACATATAGGCTCATTTTTTTTCGGATAATATATACGATTTCAAAATGGCGGACTTAAATTAACGACTTAAAATTTTAAAACTGAAGGGATTTTCATGAGAATTGGTACTTGGAGGTTTTTAGGAATACTGACTTCGAATCGAAATTTTTCGAATTCAAAGGATTTTTAGGAAAAATACGGCCAAAAATTTCAAATCTACCATATAGATTTGTAATTTTAAAATGCTGTACCCAAATTCTCAATTTCACCGTATTTTGTTTTGGAGTCCCTGTCCTATATATATGTATGTATATCGATAAAATCGAAAGTTCGTTTGTTTGTTTTTTATTGCTCAACTACACATAAGCCCTTGGTTCGATGTTTTTCATTTTTTGTCCAAAGGTAGTAAATATTCCAACTTAACGTATAAGTTACTTTATATTCGGATAAAAACCAGGGCTTCAAAATGGCGGCGAAAACTTTGGACTTCAAGTAATTGTCATGAAAATTGTTACCTAAGGGTTTTTTATGATACTGATTTCGAATATACTCATAACATTTCCAAATAGCCGATGCAATATGGCGCCCAACATTTTTCAAATTCAACGGGTTTTAATACTAAAAACATTTTAGGCCACCGGTTTCGATTATATTATCAAAATTTGGAAATTCAATATGGCGGGTCTAAAATGGCGACCAAAATTGCTTTAATCTAACTGATTTTATCATAATTAAAATTAGTACAAAAGATATATTGGGGACAGTGATTTCGAAATTCGACATGTGAAATATCACGAAATAATTTCCAGTCACGTTTTTCATTAATGTATCCAAGTTTAAGAGCGTTATTTTGTTTATTCTACCACTCTTTAATGCAAAGCTTAAACTGAATTTTCGAAATTTTTTCTTTTACACGAAAATATGAATTATTTAATTTCAATTACACTTTGTATAGTGGAACACTGATTTCTATAAATCTAATCTGATTCAGACTGATTCAGAATATAGCAAGATCAATAAAGAAAAATTTATAACGACAACAGACTAACAATAAATATACATTTTTATTTGTAACGACAAGTCTGACAAATCTGGCAGAAGTTAACGTGTGACAAATAAATTATTGTTTTCTATAAATTGCCATATATCACTTTTATCGTAAAAATGTTAGCTATCGTTCCGCTTGTCAGTTTTATGAAATAGTGCCCAGTTTGTGTACAAATTTGGTTATATTTTACATATAGTCGTATAGATATGTAAAATTTTTGCACTGATGGTATTTTTAGGGTGTGGATGCCACGATTACGAAATTTTTTTCAGGTAAATATATTTCCCCGAAATGTTCATGAGAACAAACTATTAAACTATAATTTTTTTTAATTACAATGTTTGTGCTTCGCTATATCTTTCTTATTAATTCTTTCTTATGAAAAATTGAACAAATTTTAATTGAAATAATTTTAAACATTTTATTATCAAAGAATCTAAAATTCCCCTACTTTTGCATTATCTATTTTCATAAGAATAAATGATATTTAGGTGAATGACAAAAAAAAAAAAAAAAAAAAAGATCAAATCTGTTTCCTCCTTCTGATGTTATGCCTCAGAGCCAACGCCAATGGCCTAGGGGCAATGAATATATCCAAAACAGGTTTTCTTGCATTACTGTCTCCAAATAATAACAAAAATAACACTTTCAACGGAAATGTTATCGGAGACATCTTCTTGCGTACAATTGGAAATCTTAAGAAAATCTTTTCGGCACATCCTTTCGAAGTTTCGAGTTGTGTCTGTCCATGAGGAAGAAAATTTCCATCCCCCAAAATACAACCGAAAAATCGGGTAAGGATTTGTAAACAGTCTGACCTTTTTACATCGTAATTTGCTTTGCAAGCGCTTTTTACAACTTGACTGAGTAAATTTATTTTTAGTGACGCCTCAAAGATTACATCTGCACTGTCTCTTTTTTAGAGTTATGTACCAAAAAGATGTAAAAAAGGTCACTCATTACATTCTTTGTCTTAGAGAACATGACATCTTGTTTATAGAATTTTGCATCGGTCTGCAGAGAAAGCTGAAATTTAGAAATTGGGCCTTACAAAAAAAGTATAGCTATCTAAATGGCTCCATTTAGCCAGAAGTTAGTAAAAACCTCATATTTAAAAGTTTTTCAGCAGAGTTCTTTACTGGAGCAATTTTTTACTAACAAGGAAACTTTCTCAGGTGTGGAGTATCGAAAAATAAGAGAGACTTATTTTTTTTATCTGCAGATACGCACATTTAGAGGGTACTTTTATTTATAGTTTTTTTTTTATAAAAATTGGTTTTTTTTTTCAAAAGTTTGTCCGCCATGTTGGACCCGCCATTTTGAGTGTTTTAAATTTAACATCAGATTCGTAATCAGCAACTCCTAAAACCCCTTAATACTGGTTTTCACGAAAAAACTGATGTCTGAAAGATATACATCAAAGGGTGCTTTTTTTTCGTGACTATTTTTTTTTTCAGTCCCACCTCGAAATTTTGTGGCAAATACCCAAACAAACATTCCCTGAAAATTGGAGCCCTTAATATTAAGATTAAGTACTAGACCAAGGCGTATAAAGATTTCCCATATAAAATACACGTAAACTTTGATTATTTTTCTTCAAAACTCTACAGCTCAGAGGCATTTTATGGTATAATCTTGGTCAATGGTAGGATTTCTTCATAATTAAATGCTCTACAAAAGTGTTCATTGCGGTGTAACCCTACCTCCCACCAGCGAGGTAGTACGGGTCACTAACCCCAATTTTTCCATGAAATTCTCGCTTTTTGCCCCTATCTCGTAAACAACCAGAGGTACAGAAAAAGTGAATATGACAAACTTGTAGGAAATTCAATTTTGTACAAAAAAGTTCGGAACACCAAATCGCTAACATCGATATTTCTTGAGATATTGGGCTTTTAAGTTGAGGTAGTGTGGAATTTTCATGGATTACTGAGCTAAATTGTAGAAACACTACCTCAACTTCAAAGTCCAATATCTCAAGAAATATCGATGTTAGCGATTTGGTGTTTAGAACTTTTTTGTACAAAATTAAATTTCCTACAAGTTTGTCATATTCACTTTTTATGCAGCTCTTGTTATTTAGGAGATAGGGGCAAAAAGCGAGAATTTCATGAACAAATTGGGTTTAGTGACCCGTACTACCTCGCTGGTGAAAGTTAGGGTTACGCCGCAATTCTGAAGAAACCCTACCAATGACCAAGATTATATCATAAAATGCCTCTGAGCTGTAGAATTTTGAAGAAAAAAAAAATAAAAGTTTACGTGTATTTTAAACGGGAAATATTTGCATCTGGTCGAGCACTAAATATTAATATTAAGAGCTCCAATTTTCAGGGAATTTTTGTTTAGCTATTTCCCACAACATTTCGAGGTGGGACTGAAAAAAACAATAGTCGCGAAAAAAAAGCACTCTAATGTATAGTATATAACCAATGTTATGTAAATACATACATAATTCAAATGAATTACTCCGGGAAAATTTAATAATTATAGCAATAAAACAATACATTCTGTGGATTGCAATTACCTCGTAAAGAATACATATTTCTTCTAGGTGTCTCAATGAAATTACTATCAAAAAGATACGTCAGATTTAAAAGCTAAGAACATGGAAATTCTCAGGTACTAAATATATTTATGTGTAAAGGCAATAAACCTTTCACAAATTTGTTAACTGGCAGCAACTTTCACAATTAATATATCTTATTTGAAATATCATGGAAACTACTAAATAGATTAAATCCTTCTTTCATCTGACTACCCACACTGAAATTTCAATTTGATAACTTTGACATAGTATCCAGAATATTTAATTAAACAATATGTAGGGGGCCGGAATTTATCATTAAGCGACACGTCTCGAGCAACTTGTCGGAAGGCTATGGAGTGCCCTCTTTAGCCGGTAGTGTTGGCCTATACATCAAAACCTCATCCCAGTTTTGCGGAATTATGGGAGGGGTTTTAATATTCCTGGCTGGAAGAGGACAAATGGGCTGGCAACTTCTTGCTTGCTTTTTGGGTGTTATGGCTGCGAATTCCGGTGGAAATGGGTCAAAGTCTAAAGAAAAGTAAAAGTTTAAAGATAGGATGAGAGAATCAAAAGCATTGTGGCGCATGAATTACGCGAATTGTGACAAACGAGTACTCTGACACAACTTTTTCGCTTGATGGTGTTAATGTCTGAAATTTTCGTAGAGATCAGATATTTCATCTAAGATTTATTAAGCTCTGGGCTATGCTTTACTATCTGCGTGGGAGAACGAAGAAATTAGATTTCCTTTAATTACCAAAGGCTGAGAAGATGGAAATGCCAAGAGCTACCCATAAACCACCAGGGCAAATTAAATTATTTCTTGAGTAATATATAGAAGTGCAGAAACTAACGTATTTAAGCTTCTATTTGAATTGGTCTATTAATTTAAGAAGATTTCATTATACAGAGATTCCTTTTAAAATTAAATGTTTTGAAGGAGTGACTCCAGTTTGTAATTAAAGTAGCTTAGTTTGACCGAGTTTTCTCGAGGTCGTGATTTTAAATTTAATGATATAAGTAAATAAAAGATGTTTTTTTAAGAGATGCCGGGATTTGGTCGAACAAATCATCATGAAAATATATACACCATAGCAACGATTCCATAATCGTGGATATTTATATCCAAAATCAGAGCACAATTCTAAAAACACTTCCTGAATTTTGTAGCCGAACAATCGTCCATCAGAACGATTCGCTGTTTTTTATTTCCAAAACTACGGGACGTTGATGTTGACGACTTGTAGTTTCAACAGGATAGCACTACGTACCATACTCTGTTAATAAACCAACTTCCATTAACGTATTGGAATTCAAAATAATACGTGAAAATGTTGGCAAAAATTGGACTTATTCTATGTAACTGGCAGCCGTACACACCTTAAGAAAACCTACCAAAATCACGAATAAACATTTCTACAACTATGCCAAATTTCATTTTTTTTTATTTCAAATGGTCTTCGTAAAAAGTGTCTGGGAGACCCCAAGGGAATTCCATAAGTGTCCGTTTTTCAATTTTGGAATAGAACTCTAAAACAAAATACATTTTTTTTGTATTTGTAACAAATACAAGTTCCATTTCAAATATTGAAGTTTAGAATTTTGGTCCCAATAATACCTTATCTTAAATTACTAAATTTTGATAGCCTATTCAAAATCAGTGTCCCAAAAACTCCTATACACTCAGTTTCATACCAAAATAATGAGAAAAGATTTCAATCTTAATACGACGAAGATACGGAAAAGAATTTACATTTTGTTCATCAATATGTGTTTTTTAATTATTTAAAGAACCAGCCAATATATATCTAATCCAAATTGGAATAGTTAATTTCAAGATTGCCGTGCATATAAAAAAATACAACTAATTAATTGAGATGACTAGTTTAAATTGACTTCTTCCTCTAAATAATTGCTGTTTAAGTTGTTTACGTCAGCTTTGTATCTTTGCGACAAGGAATTTACCATTAAAGAAACGTTTTTACAAGACATTCTTTATAAAACGTAATTGCCTTTCACGTTTTATCTTATTTCTTATATAAAGCGACAAGGGTAGGGAATGCATATGTAAGACGAAGTGTCTTTGCAAGAGGCTTTAAAAATCAATAGGGCGCTTCCAATCATTTCTTGAGGTTTTCTTGAACGGTTTCAAGGGGAATACAGTTTTTAATCTGGAATGAATAATCATCAATACGAACAAATACTAATATGTCAATTAAAGATCTAAAACAAACATTGATGCATTGATTTTTGATTAGTTTTTTTAGTTAAAATTCTAATTTGGTGGAAATTTGCTCCGATAATAAAAATCGATGTTTTTCAAAATGACAAAATATTATACTTATATTAAATCTCTCGCTCGTCTTAAAGAAAATAGAGAATAAAATAAAAACCAACAATTTATTGATGTCTTAATCATCTAATTTTTTTACCAAGGTTAGGGCTTGAAATGAAAAGTTGGTCAAGGTAAAATAATTTATTTCAGCAAAGAGCAAAACAAAGGTTTCAAACAGAAAAACAGATATTCGTCGAATCGAAAACATCCGCTTTTATTAGGAACTTTCGAAAACATCCATTTTTATTTTGAACTAACTTGAAAACGAGAAGTGGATCATAAAAGAAATTAACAGCCGATTACACTTTGTTACACCTCAACTAGAAATGTTTGACTAAAAGGATTCGATTCGACAAGAATGAATGCACATGAGAAAATATTTCCGCGCCAATAAAGCACTAAATTTAGCAAAAGACAAAATAAAACCATTCTAAAAGATACATACGTGGAAATATGAAACAGATAAAAATTGCAAATATGAAACGGATGTCTGTCAAATCATCAGAAAATAATAATTGAACAATAAATTGCCCCTTCAGTAATGAATAAGTAATAAATGGACTGAAATAAAAATTTCAAAGATACAAAACAATTAGTTTTGTTACTACGACGATGGTACACTCAGGCACATGTTCTACTAACCCCCCAAATCGGCATCATCAATTCCATTTTCATTCCATGGCATGGCAGCAGTATGAAATTATGCGCCGACTAACGACATTTTCAAGTCATATTTTGTTTCTGTTATTTTTGAAAAACGCCACAGGGATATCCTGAGAGTCTGAGCCCCATCAAAAGCAATTATGCCGACCTCTTGGAATATTAATGAAAAGTAAATGTTTCCTTGAGTGCAGGTGTCAACGACTCAAAAATGTAACATACTTTCTGAAGGACTCATCCTCTTATCCTGGATTTTCCTGAAGGTAGGTAGGTGGATTTAATGGCATGGGACATCTGTGCCCCTGTTTTTCGCCACCCCAACTTCCACAGAGACTAGGGAGCATGCAAACAGATATATACTATATATATTTTATCAAAAGGACATTTTTATTTCTGAGTATGTGAAGAAGAATTTTTATGAATATATGCTGTATATTCTCCTGGGGCATTCCATCGAAAGCACAGCCCCGGTTCCCTCTCGTAAACATCATAAATATGTGATGTCACTAGGAAACTTCCCCAGAACGAATCTCCGTCAGCTTCATTAAAAATGGGTATTGGGTAAAGTCGACCAAAAGCCGTGCACTCTTGCTAGTTTCTAAAAATAAGTCGACTTTTAAATACTTCATTGTCAAAGTGGTTATTATTGCAAAATTAATTTTTTTAGATTGTGCATAATCGAAGTATCTTCCAAAAAATGTATCCACACTAGCCTTGGATCTGATTGACATGTCCTTTGACTTGACAGTTTTATTTGACATAACTGAGCAATAATGTACTAACACATAGCAAAATTCTCCAACTTAAATTCCTCTGGTATAAATTCAAAATCATCAATTTGAAGCAACCCAAAATTCTTTCTTCTTTCTTAGTTTTGTAATTGATTATATTTTTTTTATTACCTTATCAGAAAGGAGCCCTATGAACCTACAATGCTCACTCAACAATTTTTTTTTACCTAATTTATTATAATATTATATATTTATATAAATATTCTGTTAGCTTACGTTTTCGATAAAAGTGAGACACGATTCGTAAACTAAAATATATAAAAAACAAAATCATAAAGAAATTAGTTGCCTATAATGTTCATTAATGTCTCATTCTAGTCCATCCTAGTCCTAGAGTGTGTGTGGTCATATCGGTGAGCATTGCGCTCTTTACTTTCAAGGTTATATATCAAGTAAATGGTTAAAATACCGAAAAAAATTAGTTATTTCGATTTTTTTTATGTTTTAATCGATCCTGCAATCATGATTTCAACTGAAAATGAGTCCTCAACTATTTCTGGTTGTATGGGTAAGTATTGCGCCCTTGAATTTTGAGGTTATGCCTTAAATAAGTCGAAAATATGCAAAAAAAAACCGTTTTTTTCGATTTTTCGGGATGACGCACCCCGAAGTTCGATATTTTGATTCCGCCATTCGAAAGAATGGAAAAAAAGACTTAAAAAACAATGGTTTAAAACTTGGCGAAAAATAGGGTTCCTAACCTAAAAATAATTTGAAAAATTAAAATTGCTCTCTTAACCTCAAAATAAAGGTTTGTGGAAATTTTCAGAATTTTTGGATAAAAACTGCGGCTGTACGAATTTACTTTCGAAAAAATGGGACGAAACCAATTTTACCGGTAACTGTAGACTTAGAGGGCTAAAATCTGGCTGGAGGCATCTTTTAACACAACCTATCGAAAGCGCCACCCGTCGTAGCGATTCGGCTGGGGGGAATTTTCACCACCTTATCCCGCTATAGCCTTTTTGATTCGCAAACTTTGGAGACAAAAGAGGAAGAGTACAATTTTGCTACTACTACATCAAAACCTACAAGATTTAAAATTAAAACAAAAACACTCAAAGAATGTGCGAATAATAACCTTTAATATGAGATATCACTTGACGTAGTGAAAGAACAATAAATTTTCCGAGTTACAAACAGACAGACAGACAGCGACATCATAAAATTAGAAAAATCATTTTTGGTGAATCAATGATTTTTGTGTGATTATTTTTATGAGCCGTAAATTAATAAAAATTCGTATATAAATAACTAGAAAAACATTACACTAGTCAGATTACACTTAATAGGATAAAAACTTTTAATTATCAAAAACACCCATTTATTTTTTTATTTTTTTAATAGAACATCCCATTAAAAATAAAAGGATAGATAGAGAGAAATTTCATCCATGTACCCCATATTTGAATAAAAGAGCTTCACTTTGAAAACTAAGAATTGAAAACCTATTAAATAAATGTGTAATGCCATGTTAAATCAATATGACATCTAGTTAACATGAATTGACTGTTACCAAAATAATGTGAAACCACATTAATTTGACAGGAGAATGTGATATTACATAACTTTAATACGACACCACGTTAAACCAAAATAGAACAGTGAATATTGATGAATAAGAATGATATTCAGGTTGTCTTGAGTTATATAATAAAGGAATCAAATTTGTACGTTATTTGCTGTCAATGGAATGCACTTTATTTCTATGAATAAATAAATTTAAAAAAATACATAGTACCGATTCTTTGAACAGATGTGATTCACTAAACGTGTGGTTTCCAATTCAAATTAGTTTGTAATGTTTAATAGGTTCAATTTGATAACTTCTAAAAGTGTCACAATATTTAATTATTTCTTGACACGTAAACTGTAACTGAAACACACAAAAAGCTAGAGTTATCTAGACAATATTATGCTTAGATATTTAGTTACAAAAGCTAATAAGGAAAAATTTATGACACATTCATTTGATAAAGATACCAATGTAGTAAGAGTATCATATTACAGATTATAAAAATTTAATGGTGGATATTTAAGTGTTTATATAAATATATGTATTATTACTTATTAATAGGATATATCCTATTGACCAAAATTGATTGGAAAAACTATTAAAACCCTATTAATTTAAAGCGATTTTTCTCTGAGTGTAAGGATTCGTTTTTTATGCTATTTGGTTCGGATGTCTAAAAATACATATAGTGCAGATAAGTAAATAATATAATATAATAGAATTTTCATCAATATATGCTGTGTGTATGCTCCTGAAAAATTTCAATGAAAACATAAATCCCCTTTTCCTCTCTCGTAAACATCATAAAATATGTGATGTCACTAGGAAACATTCTGATAACCCATCTCTGCCTGTTTCATTAAAAATGGGTATTGGGTAACGTCGCTCAAAAAGATACTGCGCTCGTCCTCGTCCCGCACACCCGCACCGAAACCGACCACCTTTCCCGGGATCTAGTTCCCGGATTTCGCGGGTCTGGTTCAATTGCAAGAGTAGTCTCTACAGCACATGTTCACTTGGCGCAAGGGTGGGGGTACATTTGGTCGACCTTAACTTTTACACGGTCGTACACCGTAGTATCCCGAACATAGGGCGGTGGGGTTGATTTGCTCCAGAGTCCACCTTAGTCCTGTTCTCGACCCATGCCGAGCTAGGTCAAGTACATTATCGAAACCTGAGGGGAATTTTTATTTAAAAATAAGAAAAACAAAATTAGAGTGGCCATCGATTCAAACGAAGAAGCTTGGGATGCGATTCATGCTAAGGGGGATGGTTGGGGAGCAGAGAAGGGTCAACAGCTCGTCCAACTCCACACCGGATATGGAGCTTGGCTGAAAGCTTCCTTCAAGACGTCTAATTCGTTTCGCTCGGTGCGCTCCTTGACGCCACTGTATTTTTAGATGTTTCGCGATGAATTTTTTAAGAAGCCAGTACAATAACCGGGGAACGGTCTGTTTTGGATCTGTCGCCGCCGATTTTTGTTCGCTTGGCAGCTGCTGGTGCTGCTGCTGGGGGGATATTACTCGTCCGTGACGTGCCCCAGACTTAAATAAATTTTCATAAGGAATGAATTTCGACGGGGGCAAGTTATCTAACGTCCCAATTGCATATTACGTCAACGAAGGAGCTCTTGCTTTAATGCGCTCCGCTCCGTTCCTGTAGGAGAATAATGCGGCAATCGCGACTTACTTTCACAGGGCCTCCGAAGGATCCGCAACAAAAGCAACCTTCAGGTAATCCTTGAAATTCGAGTTTCGTCGAAAATCACTTCACACTCGTACTATCAAAAAAAAATTTTTTTTCACATGGGACACACTATAGACGAAAGAAAATTATGTAGTAAAAAAAAAAATAACCAGAAAATTCCACACCTCACTGCTTTTCCCACACGAAGGCTAAGGTAAGTTTCACTAACCACCGAGCAAACTATAAAAATATATATATATATATATATGTGAGCACTTTACCCAGCTTCCTGGCCCGAATCAAGAAAACTAACAATTCTGGAAGGTTGTGAAGGCTGGACGGGATTTTCTCTTCCCCTTTTCCACCTCGCAGTACACTCAGACTGGAGAGAAAATTTCGTTTTTTTCTTTTCTTTTCTAATATTAAGCCACGCTACTGAAAAAACACTTAACAAATATTTTTCACTTTATTTCATAATCCCCGCTTAATAAAACTCTGTTCGAATCGACTATTAAGGATGTATCTCATTAATTTTCTTGCTTTCTATAATTTGCTTTTATGAAGGAAAACTAATTAAGACTTTTTTTGCAATGTCGGAAAAAGGGAGAATTTCACGTGAAAATCATAAGACGGACTGAACTGAAAAGATAACCTTTGGGAGAACTTCGGCTTTCCAACATGGCTGAATCGATCCGAAGAAAACTCGAGCTTTTCGCTGTTCTATGGTAACTCGCTAAAGAGAAAATTCCTTTCATTTCTATAGAATAAAAAGCTTTCTCGGCAGCCAGAACAGTGGCTCCCAAATATTTTAATAAAATGGGACTCTTCCGGGGAAAAATTGCGGCATTGAAAGCAGCAAGGATTTTGTTCGGCAAAAGAAATCACGTGAGCATTTTTTTTTGTAGGTTAAGTTTCATGTTTACTCTTTGTATAATTTAAATGTTTTAATTTGCATTCTGCAACTACTAGCAATCTATCCGACCTGATGCAAATATAATCTTTTATTAGGTCAATATATACATGTTATTATATTTTTATATTATTTTATTCACATTTATTCTATTCAGATGAATTAAAAATATTTCTTCCAATTCGTGATTCTCATTATTGCTTAAAGTAACAAGAAGATTTAAATATAATAACTTATCTTGCTGGTGTATTAGAAATGTTCTACACCTAAACATGTCTAAATTGACATGTAATATTGTTTTAAAGGAATAAAAAATAATTCTCTAATATATTTACTATTAAAACTTTGTGTATGTCTTTTATAAGAACCTTAATTGAATATGTATCTATTATATGGAGCCTGTCCTTTATTCTACACATTAATAGAAAAGAAGCGGTGCAGAGATTTAGATATTTTAATAAATTATCAGAAATCAATACTTATGAAAAACAACTTTTTATTTTTCTTCATTATGGACGGGATGTTAGTTGTGCTTTGTTTATTAAAGACTTTTTATGTTATTATATCAATTGTCCTGAACTAGTTTCTATGATAAATATATATGCATCGGAAAGACCGTTAGGTTCAAGAAACTTGTAGATTGTGTGGTTCCCAAGCAATAGCCACAATATGTATTAATAAATTTAATTTGTTCAATGATAGCATAGATTTCACACTATCTAGATCTGAATTTAAAAATAATTCAATGCATCTGGAAAACAAAATAGAGTAATTTAGATTTTCTTTAGGTGAGAGTTGAATTTTTGAATTTCAGTCTGTAAAATGAATGTATAATCGACTATATAGGCAAATTGAATAAATTAAAGCTATTTGATTTTTATTTATATTTTCTTTTGATTTATCAAGTCTTGTTATAGCCTTTATTTCGCTGGAAACGTTTTAGTATTTTTTTAAATTTAATCTAAAACTTTTAACAATTTTCCAAACAATAAGTTTCAAACATCCCGTGTGTGCAAAGCAAAATGAAATCAATATGCCTACTTAAAAAATCATAAAGAATAAATAAGCTCTTCCTGCATAATATTTATATCACTAACATTACTATGTGTACTAAAAAAAGGTTTTTTTAAAATTATTTTTCGTAATTTCAACTTAAAACAAGCACAAAGTACAGATTCAAATGGACATGAACACCTTACTTGGATGAGTATTTTATAAAAAACAAAAAAGTCGTTGATATTAAGGTACAATTAGAAGGTCAAAAAAATCGATTGTTTTTTTGTTCCTCTAAAAAGTTAGGAAATTTCCCGTAGAATACGCTCCAAAAAGTTTCAGGTCGAAAATTGAACTCCTTATATATTTTTTCTTCATTTTTCGAGAACGCTTTTTTCAGCGCATAGCAGGTTTTCAAAACTTTAAACGCGTTTTTCTCAAAATAACATTTTTAAAATTGGCAACCACGATTACTCGAAAACTACTTGTCCAATTTAGCTGAAATTTTTAGAGTTTCTTCTTTATACCTTAGGCTTGTCTGTAAGCCTAATTGTTTTGGAATTTTTTGTTGCAAAATTGAATGATTAATGCAAAAATGGCTGAACAAATTTTGAAAATTATCGATTTTTTACAAAGACTTCTACCAAACGCAGAATTATTTAATTTTTTTTAATTTTTGTGGTTTATGGACAAATTACATGTATATTTAAGCCATTTTTTTTTTTATGGGCTGTTACAGATCAATAACACAATGTCCAGAGTGGTTGCCGTTTTTTTTTGTAGGTCAAATTCACGCCAGCGTACAGCCGCCATTTTGTTTCCAAAAATTAAAAAAAAAAATTTTTTACATTCCTCATTTATATCTTAACAAGTGTACAAAGTTTTAAAATGACTGCATTAAACCTTCTTTGTGAAAAAAAAATGTTTTTTAATGCGTAATTTTTGCCCGTGTAATTGTATTTACCCCCTTAACTCATGTACTCATACTATGTATTTTGTGCAAAGAAACGTGATCGACAAAACTTGCAGATTTAGTCACCGTAAGACTTGGAGATTCATAAAAACACTATCACCGATCTTAGATTATTTTGAAAATTTTTGAACTTGTAAAATACATAAAAAAAAATGTGTTGTGAAAAAATACCTAAATATTAAGCCGATGAGTGACAAGAGAATTTTGAGAATTCCGTGTAAAAATTATTCTTATACCTTACTTATCCTGACCATACATACTATGGCA
This sequence comes from Dysmachus trigonus, assembly GCA_949715965.1. Lineage (NCBI taxonomy): Eukaryota > Metazoa > Arthropoda > Insecta > Diptera > Asilidae > Dysmachus > Dysmachus trigonus. The sequence goes on along the minus strand of OX454323.1, from coordinate 3,291,577 downwards.
CCTTAATGTAAATTTATCAATAGGCTGAAATAATACATTATATTAAAATCAGTTACTTAGTTAGTCATTGTAGTTTCTAAGATTAAAAAAAAATTTCAACCGTTTTTTAAAGTGCAATTGTATAACCACTTAATAGGTTAATGAACTCTCCAGTATGTTCTATTAAAGCTACTCTTTTACATTTTAGTTGAAGTGAAGTATTAAAAGGTGGATAGCTTCTTAAACTGCCTGTAATATTTTCAAATAAGCTAAAACGAACTTCGTCAAGGTTTTAACTTAAATATGCACAAATAATATTATTTGCCTAAATAAAACCTATTTTGCTATGTTATTAGCTGCGTTTTTTTCAATCGGATCAGGATTTGGATCAATCTCTTAACATTGACATACAACAACAACTCGTGATCCACACTTTCATTTGGATTAGAATCAATGATCCGCAAGAAGTGGTTACAAAAAATTCTACTAGAAGTGCTAGTGTCGGATGAATAGTTTGGAAATTTCTAACAGAGTCGCTGCTGTAGTTTTTCTTTTCTGAAATGATGGCAGCAATGAAATTTGTAGTCGATTGGTTCTGAGCACACAAAGAAAAAGTAATTTATAGTAACAAAATAAATCAAATCGTTTTTCTGATTATGGGATTTAATAAAAAACAAAACTTTGAAGGCTATTTTTGAGTTTTCTTTGACGAAAGCTGTCGTCTAATCCCCAATTCTTATTAGATTAGCAAAAACAGGAATTCCAGCTCCTCAAACCCCAAAATCGTTATCCCGGTGATTAACCTGAATCGTTTTTTTCATTTGATACTGATCCAGAACCAGATCCAGATGAAAAAAACACAGCTATTGATAGACAGAGTCTTTTATTTTATAATAGAGCTTTCCCTATGTGGAAGCAATGTTCTTAATACGAGAGCCAAAAGGCATAACGATCTACAAATACTTGTAAAAGATATATAAAATAACGAAATTCTGAAAACCGTAATGACGACAGCCAAATATCAAACAAATCAATTTCGATTTTTTATATATCTACATACAACTACAACTTTAGAGGTCAATAATATTCCACGGAAGTTAGTCTATAAAGTCTCTCTATATGTGTAGAGAAGTTATTAATTGTCATTTCATTGTTCAATTTCGCATCGATATTTTCTTAATAGAGGAATAAATGAACTTCCTTTAGTCTCCTAAAAATTGTCCGCTAAAATCTCGACATTTTTTTTTAAGTCCAATAAATACAGCCCTTAAAATCCGCAAAATGAACTTCTGATTTGAAGCTGCGATCTGATGGTACTTCGTTAAATGTACAGCAAAATCCCTTTATGATCTCTAAAGCGGATTTCCCAGGACTAGGCGGGCACAGAACAGACAGACATTCCCGGAAACAGACATAGAGACAAAAATCTAATAAACGAAATGAGTCCTTTTACGGAAGTTATTAGCCAATAAATATTGGCAAGCCACCAGAGCGCGCTGTGCCCTTTAACACGTCCGCTCACACCGAAACCATTCCTTCTAGGGCTCTTTGGTTCGATGGGTTTTTTTTTCTGGGAATGGCAGACGAAATAGCAAAGTTCATGAGTCCATCGCGACCAGTCTGAATTAATTAAGACTCCCCGGGAAAGGGAAAGGTCTTTTTTCCAGGGATTTCAAAACTGTCCTCCAGAGAGGACACTGCGCAACTACCACAGACATGGGGAGCGAGGAATTTTCTTTTTTTGTCTTTTTTTCCTTGTTTTAAAGTAGCGACATACACAACAAATCCTGAGGGATTTCTCCTATATGAGATGATAACAACAAAAAGGTTGGACGTCACCGGGCGAAAGCTCCTTTTCCATGTTCTGAACGTGGTGACGTTTCCCGCCTCAGACCCTTCAGTGGAAGTTCTCTAGATGGGCTGAGAGAAGGGCCACCTTCCTGCCAAGACCTCGATCCCGGCGGTGGTAATGAATTCCTTTTATTGCAATTAGCTGCTTGAGGTACACTTTGCAGGTGAAAAGAATATTTCTACCCCCCCGCACCCACCTTCAACTTCAACAACTCCCCACGGTGGGTTCAGATTCTCCATGTAAAGAAGGTCTGATGAAAAAGTGTAGGTGGGGGGTTTCGAGTAATTTCCGTAACTTCAGCCTCCCTTGGACTGGATCCTGTTACCCCATGGGGGGAGACTTGGGGGACAGGTCGGTTAAATCAAGTTGGCGGGTGGTTAAGTAATTTGGCTTCTCGAGAGTTTGATGGGCGAGTTAAGAGCTTTGTTTTCATATTTCAATTTAAGCGAACACTTTGCGGTTTCGGTTCGGGAGATTTTTGTGTCGGTGCTCCCCCATTTTATGATTGGGGCTCCACTGTGTTGCCGTCTCCCAGGTGCCTTTGTTGCTCATCTAATGGCGGAGGCCTCTTGAGAAGGGCTTCATTATAGGAATTTATCGTTTGACAATATCTCTCAATTTTCCCTACGAACGAACGGGGTAGGTATTAGAGTTGTATCGTGTGCTTGATATTTTTAAAAGGCAAAGGTACGCTTCTTCTTACGTGGCAGGTCAACAATCAACGTAAGATGCGGGTTAATTGAAACGTGATGAAGTCTTCTCGTTTTCTAGGTGCTCTTTTTATGTTGCTATGTAAGTCTAATTGAATGTTTACTTGCTTTTACCATAACTAGGGGCATACAAAGAAAAATATCAGGAAGCTAGCTTAGGTCAGAAGGTCGTTTGGTTATTAGAAATGATAAAGCTTTATAATGAAATTGTTTTGGTAAAATAATTGATTTATTTAAACTCGTTTAACCCTAGATTTGCGGAACTCGTAAATTTGGCGTGTTTCAGATTTCGTGGCGAAACTTAGAAAAGTAGTATTTAATCTAATTTTTAGTAAAAATCCTTACCCTTCGAGTCCTTTCTTTCGAACGGGAATATATTCTAAACTTAGTTTTTTGGACTCCCTACACAACATTTAATAAATGTGCGTAAATCCAGTGTTAAAAGTGCATATCACACTTAGGCTCATATTTATCATGTCGCCCAGCCTAAGTAAACCCCAAATTCTGAATTTATTCACCGAAATTGAAAATATGCTAGTTGTCATATAATTTTTATACAATAAGCTATGTATCGATGTGAGATGCCAGAGCCAACCGTTCACAGCGCACAGTGGGCGAATTCATAAATCCGTAACTTGTTTGCTTGTTAACATATCTCCATGCAATGTTTTGTACTTAATACTGAGTATATAGGCTTTCTAACTAAGGCCCTCAATGTAATATAAACTTTTTAATTAAATTTAGAAATAAATGTTTTAACATTTTTTTTTGTACTTTGTCATAGCAAAACCCAAGCTTATATTATGTTTATTTTTTAATTAACCATTACAATTCTGAGACTGTTATATTAAGCAATTAAAAATTCAATATTCGCGAGTACAAAAAAACCCATAAAAATAACTACTTGAAAACTAACCCTAACTAACTCCCTTTTAACGACAAAATTCGATTAAAATAATATTGCGATAAAATTAACTTTTTAACTGTTAATTCAGATTTATATGCCATTTTATAGTTAACTAGCTGGGTTACCCGGTTTCACCCGGCGTTGGGTAAATACTTGCTAATTAAACACTTCTCAAATTTTCTAGTTTTTTATATCCTAGAGATTGTTTCAACCCGAAAACCCTTTTATGGATCCGCCATCATGAATTTCCAAATCTTAATAATATTCAAAAATAGTGGCCTTAAAATAATCATTGTACAAATTTTCATTAAAATCCGTTGAAATCGAGAAATGTTGGTCGCCATTTTGGATTCACCATCTTGAATTTGGAAATTTTGCTAGTATTCGAAATTAGTGGCCTCAGAATAATCATTGTACTAATTTTCATTAAAATCCGTTGAAATCGAAACATTTGGTCTTATATTGGATCCAGGGCTGCAAAAAGTAAATAAACGAAACTGAAAGAACAAAAATGTACCTACGTTTCTGTGCACATAAACTAAACAAGTATCAAACGGAGGGTTTCTGTGCACATAAACTTATCAAACGTAAACCAGTGTATGTTTCAGTGCACATAAACTAAACAAAAATGTACCTACGTTTATGTGCACATAAACTAAACAAAAATGTACCTACGTTTCTGTGCACATAAACTAAACAAAAATGCACCTACGTTTCTGTGCACATAAACTAAACAAAAATGTACCTACGTTTATGTGGTGGGAAGGGGGAAGGAGGTGGGAAGGGGGTGGGAAGGGGGAAGGGGGCAAGCTCGAGCGGCGCCCGAGGGCGCCGGTCGATTTAGGGCGCCAAATTAATTAGGAACATATTAAAATTTCTCAGAAGAATAAGTTTGTAGAACTGCAAAATTGAGTAAAAACCGCAACGAAACCGCACGTTTAATTTAATTTTCCAGCCCTGGTTTCTGTGCACATAAACCTCCTTATTAGGAAATTCGCTTTGTTTCGTTTAATAAACTCCCTGCAAAGAAATTCGAAACGAAACGAAACTATTCCTTGGCGTGTGCACACAAACCGAAAAAGCAAATAAACGAAATTGATAAGTTTATGTGCACAGAAACCCTCCGTTTGATACTTGTTTAGTTTATGTGCACAGAAACGTAGGTACATTTTTGTTTAGTTTATGTGCACATAAACGTAGGTACATTTTTGTTTAGTTTATGTGCACATAAACGTAGGTACATTTTTGTTTAGTTTATGTGCACAGAAACGTAGGTACATTTTTGTTTAGTTTATGTGCACAGAAACGTAGGTACATTTTTGTTTAGTTTATGTGCACTGAAACATACACTGGTTTACGTTTGATAAGTTTATGTGCACAGAAACCCTCCGTTTGATACTTGTTTAGTTTATGTGCACTGAAACTATTGCACGTTTAATTTAATTTTGCAGCCCTGATTGGATCCGCCACCTTGGATTTACAAATTTTGATAATATTCGAAATTTTTAGCCTCATAATAATCATTGTACCAATTTTCATTAAAATCCGTAGAAATCGAGACATTTTGGACGCCATGTTGGATTTGGAAATTTTTATAATATTCGAAATTAGTGACCTCAAAACAATCACTGTACTAATTTTCATTAAAATCCGTTGAAATCGAGAAATCTTGGTCGCCATATTGGATCCGCCATCTTGAATTTCTAAATTTGGAGAGCGGATTTGAAATCAGCGTACCGTAAAACCCCTATGTTCCAATTTTCATGAAAATTGCTTCAAATTTAAAATTTTCAGCCGCCATCTTGGATCCGCCATTTTGAAATCCTATGTATTATCCGAAAAAAACTTAGCCTATATGTTAAATTGGAATTTGTACTACCTTCGGACAAAAAACGAAAAATATCGATGCAAGCGTTTAGGCGTGATTGAGCAACAAACAAACAAACAAACGAACTTTCATTTTTATATATATATAGGGATTTTATTTGCGGATTTATTTGCAATTTTTTTTTAGAATTCAAATTGAGAACAATAGTGATTTTCTTAGCACTTTCTCCTCATTTTCTCGCTAATTTCATTGAATTTCATTTAAAATTAACATTATTTTATTAGTGAGCATGCAACCCAGCAATCCATAAACAAAAAATTAAGAAGTCGTTGATTTCGAATTAGTTGTCATCATTTTATGCATTAAAGATGGTAAATTTACACTAAATAGTAAACGTTGCATTTCATTAGATTATTTGATGAGAAATTACTAAGTTAAAGAAATAAAAACAACCTAAACCGGTCCTCATAAGTTAATATTTAAGTAAGAATCAATTTATTGTACTAATTGTAAGTTATCAGAAAACTAAGTCCTTGCTTTTCACACTTAGATATACCTCTCGAACTACATTGCTAAAACTTAAGTATTTAAAGTTGAATACGGAAGCAACAAAGCTAACAACATTAAGTTCTTTATAGCCCTATTTGAAAACTTTCAAATAAAAACGACAGACAAAATCACTGAAACGATGCGACATTATTTCCTTGCTCCAACAGATGAAAAAGCTGAAATATTAAAATTTTAAAAGCGTACTCGTTAGCCCATTCAGTACATGCGCTGAAGGGTTTTAGTATCATAGACAACATATGCACCCTTTTAATTTGCCCAACGGGGGGCGTAGGGTCTGCTCCAAAATGACCGAACTTAACTACCTCAAAATCAATAAAAAAGTGTACTTAGATACTTTACTCACTTCAGCTCTCGGTCCCTGTGCCAGACAGCCAGCTGGATCCTTTTGGCCAGACTCTTCTCGTCCTGCACGTCGAACTTGAATCGATGATCGAAATAGGGCCGGCTGGAGTTTCTATGGACGGTGGTCCTCTGGAATCCATTTTCGCTGCCTGTGTCCGCCGGCAGAAGGGCCACTTTTACGTATGCGTTCACAGCTGTACTCCCGTTTGGTCGCTGCAGCTCCCGGCAGCGAATCACTATAAAATATATTTAAGAGTCTCCCAGTGGAGTTCAAGGATAAGAAATTTAAAAAACAGCTCTTACCATGGACATTCAACCTGTTACTGTCGATAAAAATGGCCAGATCCAGAGATCCCTTGATGGAGCAGGAGCCCGACCTCGAGAACGTCCCCGAAGATGCCGTCGATGAAGCGACTGATTTTCGTTTTTCGTCAAGGTACTCATCATCGGAATCATCGGGGGAGAATTGCAGGCACCTCCTAATGGAATTCGTTTCAGCCATCGTTGGGGTGGAGGACCCCTGGGGGTCCTTGATAGATATGTTGGGCATCATATCGACAGAGAACCCTATGTTGGGGGTCACCATGCTCGCTAGCTCCTCGAAATTGTCCTGGTCATTGAAGCTCCTCTGGGGAGTCTCTGGACTGGGGATGCCATTGGGCAAGGTGAGACCAATCAATTTCGGGGGAACTGGATCCTTCGGCGGCTCCGATTTATGTTTCCGCCTCAACACCCTCTGCCTCTTAAGATGATGATTGGGGGGAGTCTTTACCTCCATTTCGTGGATGCTGGGCTCATAGAAATCCTCCTCGAGGGAGATTATTGTGCTGCTGAGCGATTTTCTTGGATCGTTTTTCTTGGCGCTTGCAACGATGGCATCAATCATTTTGTCCAGGGTCGTGTCGCCTATCCTGGACGAGCTGAGGGACTTCTCCTCGAAGCTCCTGTTCAGCCAGGAAGGGCTCGGATCGAATATCTTGCAATGCCTCTTGCTTGCATTCTTGAGGACACTTCGCCTGCTCACAAAAGCGTCCGAGAAGTCTAGCACGTTCCGGCGACTCCGACTACCGCCGCTGTTGAAGTCCCTGCTCTCCCCCGAGGGGGAGTACTCAACATCAAAACTGGGAAGAGTGCAAGCCTGCTTCGGAGTGTTCCTTAAAGCCAGCGGCGAGCCCAAGAGACTTCCTCTGTCCTGCAGCACCAGGGACACATCCAAAGACGCCCTCCGTCGGCTTTCCGAGGGCCTCAGGGGCGACTGCCCATTGCTTAAATCTTGTAGCGGGCTGAGCGGGTTCCCGAAGGGACTCCGGTGGAAAACATCCAAATTCTCTTTGTCCCTCTCACTGCGCGGCAGATTATTGCCCATGGACTTTCTGTGGAAGAGACTCTCCATGGTGACCCCGAAGGACTGGCGGGAGGGCATTTTCAAAGCAGCAGAGTGGCGGCGTTTCGGCAAGAAATCGGTCTCCGGCTTTCGCTGCTGCAGGGTCCACTTTAGCATGTCTCAGAACCAAATGGTAGCTGAAATGTGAGAGGAATTGTGGTGTTATGCGAGTTGTGTCTAGGGCATTGTTGGAATTATTGCTAAAAAATGGTTGGAGCCTGAGAATTATGGGGCATTTTAGAATAGGAATTTTGCTACATGTTTAACCTTTAACTGTTGACGTGCGGTGAACCCGAACGCCAATCACATTTCGTAGAATTTCAACCTACCCCGCGGGCAACGTTGCTTGGCTCGACAGAAGCTTCCAGTTTATACACTCACAAGGAAACGTTCTCAGGTGTTATAGAGTATCGAAAAATAAGAGATACGTATTTTTTTTTATCTACGGATACGCAAATTTAGAGGGTGAAAACCACCCCTAAAGTTTACCCCCAAAAACAGTTTTTTCGAATGACACAAAATGGAAATGATGTCTCATAAATCTACTAACCTCTCGTAAGTAATCCGGTTCCTGGGGGTGGCAACCCTTATTTTTATTTGCAGAAAAACGATTTTTTATTTTAAATTTTTGCGTCACAAAAATAACAGTTTTAGTTAAAAATCATTGAAAAATATTTTTATACATACGATATTGAAAAATAAAGTTGACCGGTTTTTGCGTTTTCGTAAAAAAAGCTCCTCAAGGGGGTAAACAACCCCTAACCCTAATACTTAAATGATGTACCTATATTCTTTCAGACATCAGTGTTTGCGTCAAAACCAGTATTAAGGGGTTTTTGGAGTCACTGATTACCAATCTGATGTTATATTTAAAAAAAATTCAAAATGGCGGATCCAACATGGAGGACAAACTTTTGATAAATACACCAATCTAAATGAAATGATGCAATTTTTGTGCTCAACTGGCCTAAAAAGAAATATATTTGAATACTCTTAGCTTACTCTTTGTTTTGTAAATATGCTAACTGATCGAATTTCAACATGTATTGATGATGTATTCCATCCCATGTTCATGCGATCGCTTGATGATTTTAGTGTTAATATTTTAATAAAACAACACTTTATTTGAATTCCATAATACTTTATCAAGTAAAAATCTAATACCTAAGTAGAATCTTAAAATATGCATAAGCTCCGAATTCCCTTTTACACCAATTACACTGGTCAACACCAAATTTTTTAAGGCTTTGATTTGTGCCATGTTACAAGTTCCAGTGACCTTCTGTGATTTTTTGATGAATTTTCAAAAATGACAAAAATATAATATTTTGAATTTTCTACTCTATTTTTCTCGAAAACGGGAGCTAATTGAGAATTTTCATTTAAGAATTCGTAATATACAGAAAAAATCCTTTAGAAATGATCTCGGCATTCGTTCGGAAACAGAAAGAAACACTGAATATGTGGACCAGTGTTATCACGTCGAATTATTTTCTATGAAAATGAAAACTCAATCGAGGAAGTGTTGCATAAAATAATACATGTTTAAAAAGAAAATTCATCCATATTTCATCTAGGCCTGTACAATTAAACATAAAATTTTCCAATAGTTGTTTTATAAAATGACAGAAAAATGTGAATGAATAGAACTAGCTTTTTGGAGGGATTGTGTTTCCGTTTTCCTCATGAATTTGAAACGTTCATGCACCCTTTCTTTGGTGATCGTTTGTGCTTCCCAAGATAATAATAATAAATAATAATTCGGAAAGAGGCAAAAACTTGCAAATTAAATTGCCACCTCTTTAATAATTTTTAATCAAGTAAGTGATAGTGGAATTAACTTTACTTAGTGGTAGCGAACAATAATAGAGGTATTGCTAAGAGATCCATCTCTGCGAAACAAGTTTATCTAAACCACCTAAGTCGTCCCGTTCGTTTCTAATTCGTACTTTAATTGCAATCCTCCCATAAAAGTGTAATAATATAACATAAATTTTCCCGTATATTTATCGAATATGAAATCAATTTCCCACTTAAATGAAAAGATCCATCGAGAACCGATCATACAATTGACCGTCAAAAAATTGTTCTGTGTGCTTTCAAGTCAAGAACCTCTCAAGGAACACCAAAGGTGGAGAGGAGGATGCCAGTACAAATCATATAATTCGTTTTTATTTTTTTCTCATTCAATTTTACGCAACATACCATTGCGGCAAACGATAATGGGTTAAACGTCTGTTTTTATTCCACCTTTCGCCTTTAAAGAAATCCAAAGAATACCTGGAGAGCCCTCGATCAGAGCAAAAACAAAAGATCGGCCGCGGTCTCGGGCGGCCCTTATAATCGCAAGAAACCACGAGCCATTAAAATTCCGCAGACTTGGAAAATAATAAAAAAATAAAAAATAAATAAAATATCGCGATTCGACGGCAGAATACGTTTCTTAAAATGGGAAAGGTATTTCGCTGTGATCCCAACAAGAGACCCAAGACGTGCGCAGACTCCGCAGATTTATCCAGGCGAACGTGATCTGAGATTTTTGCGGGGTGCCTCCACGGATGGTTGTTTGGGTGGCTGGGGAATATGTATGTATAATTAAATATATATGTATATATTTTTGGGAAAATCTCAGCACCGAAAAACAGCTGCTTAGGTACCAAAAGATCGGACCCCTGGCACCGGTTCCTTGTTTGCCATTTTTCATGCAATTATTCTCCCTTTGTCCGCTTCTTGCCTTGTGCTTCTTGCTCTTTAAGTGAAAGTTACCCAAAAGAAAGAAGAAGCGATGCACTGGTTCTCGAAACCTTGAAACCAGGAAATTAGATCACTGCTCCGATCCTGGGGCAGATGCAATCAAACAGAATGATTTTGCTAAAATCGCCTGCCTCCACAAAAATCTCTAGATACAAGAAGATCAGAGGCACCTAAGAAGCCGTGATCCTTCCTTGTCAAGCCATGACAAGAAAGGATCACGGAAGGATCAAAACATCCCTGAACTTTGGTACCCTCAATCTCAATCCCGACCCTCGCCTGCTAGCCGAGGCAACTTTTAATGGGTTTTTCTTCTCTGGTGTCGGGATGGAAAGCAAATCTGATTATGGTCCTTTGCCTTCCTCCTCCAGGACATTCGGTCTTGGTTTGGAGGAAGACACTAAGGGGAGGAAGAGGAAAAGCCGATCCTGATGCGAATTTTCCCTTTATAGTGAAAAATTGGATCAGGATCATGATGAAAAATAAATCGCTGAGCCATCTAGCGCTCGGTCGTACCTGCACCGTCTTGGCTGCGTGAATGCGTGAACCGTTTGCGCCGCCGCAGAGCAGGAAAACAGTGAAAAAAAGGACTGTCTCATTTCTCACATTAAGATATAGCCTCGAAGGATATTAGGCCCTTTTGTCATCCTATTGCCCGAATGCAGCTGTGTGTTCCGTTCCTTCTTCGCTTTTGGCCTTTTCTTCGGCTTGGCCCTAGATTTTGGCGAAAAATTTGTTTGGCGCGCAACACAAGATGAGGCGATTTTTGCATACAGAGATATAAAAACCTTTACTTTTTCGGTGGTGGTCCTTTTATATCACCTTAGCAAAAGTAGCCGCATCATCCCTTAGCGACGGCGGCCACCGAGACGACAACCAGACCTTTCAAAATTGCATTAGCATGCCCATCCGGCTCCGCAGCGTGCGCGGTCCCCATTGTATGCAAACAAGTCGCGGATTCAAGAAAAATGCCCACGGCACTTCTTTTTTTCCGCTCGCCGATCGGCCGGCCGCGAAATTTTTTTTTTTGTTTTTTTGTTTTTTTCTGTTTTGTACCGGAGCCTTATGAGATCACACAAAAGGACCCACCGTTTTGAATGCAAAGGAACCAATTTAAGCAATGGAAGACTTTACAAATGAGCCACATGATGGCTAGGGCACACAAATTTTTCGTTTGCTTTTGATTTTTTCGGGCGTTTTTCATTTTTTGAACCGGTTGGTTTTTGCAGTTGTGCAAATTTTTCGAGAGATCCTCTCTCCCCCCGATCCGCAAATAAGAAGCTCACCCGAAAGGACCTCGCAGAAAGGATAATTTGAACTAAAGAAGAAGCCAAGTTTTTCGGGAGGGTTCCTGTTCCTCTGTCTGTGAAATTTGTCCAGCGACTTTTTTGCACTTTTCATTTTATATTATTTATTTTTTAATTCAATTTGATTTTTTTTTTTTTGTCAAAATGCACCCCATGTGCGCTCGACTTAGACAAATTTGCGCGCGGCATGGAACCCATTTTAACACCGATTCCTGCCGTCAGGTGTGACAAGCGCGGATCGGTGGCCGCGCCGCGCACCTCGGCTTTTTGTTTTTTCCCGTAGTCAAAAGTGTCGTGTTTGCGCCATTCAGCTGAGGTCAACTTGATTTTGATTGATAGGCGAGTCACGGGGTTTTGGGTTTTGTCGTGGGATTAGCAAACCCTGGAGCGGTTCGACGTGTAATCTCAGCGGGAGATTTACTGGACAGTGTACAAATGTTTATAGAGTCCGTTTTTGGGGGAGATATTGATACAGTTATTTTCCCGGCGGGCTATTTTTTGGGATGCATCTTAAGGGGAATTTCTAGTTTATAGATTAGAGAAATATAATATTTTTTTCATTTTCTATCCTTAAGGGGGGATATACATTTAGAATGACCAAAAAATTCAAATTTTTTTTTTTTGCATAAAAAGTTAGTAAATTTCCCGAATACGCTCCTGAAACCCTTTTTTCGAAATTCGAACTCCAAGTGTTTTTTTTTCATCGTTGCCGGGATTGCTGATTAAAATGTTAGTACGATTTTTCGATAATTAAAACTTTCAACGCGTTTTTCTCAAAACAGCATTTTCGGAGTTTATGCCGGTAATAACTCGAAAACTAATTATCCGATTGAGCTGAAATTTATAGGATTTCTTTATTATAGTATTACCTTCTATATGAATTAAAAATTATTGTAATATTTTATTATTAAATATGGAAAAATGTGATAAAATGGCGGAAAAAATGTTGATTTTTTCGAAAAAATTACGCCAAAGGTGCAATTTATTTTTTTTTCACTTTTTTTTCAATTCATCTACTAACTGTGAATGTAATTAATGTAAATTTTTTTGAGTTTTTGATTTCTGATCAAAATTGCGACCAGGAGAGCCGGCACAAGCAAAATACAACGACTTTTTCAACACCATCTAACGGCCGCCATTTTGTTGAAAAAAATTAAAAATTACATGGATACACTTATAATTGTAAAAAAGTTTCGATTGATTTGAATAAAAACTTCTCCTTGAAAAAAAATTTTCAAAAATGAGTTTTTTTCTCGTTCTAAATGTATATCCCCCCTTAAGAGAATGCCTAAAAAATAGGAAATTCACCTATTTGAGCCAGCGAAACCACTTCGCTGAATTGTCTATTTTGAATTAAGAGATTTATATTTATTTATTTACTTAAGGGGTTATTCTACTGTTAAACGGGTAAGAAGCAGTATCTTTTTAAAAGTGTTGTAAAAAAAAACTATTAGAGATATCAATTTGAAATTTTGCATGTATCTTTATTAATGAAAAAAATATATAATGGCATAGTTGATATATCAAAAAAATCGGTTAAAAAAACTTTAAACGCGATTTACTCAAAACATGTTTTTTTGGTGCGCGGTACATCGTAGAGAAAAAACTAATGAAGCGATTTAGCTAAAAAAATTTTTGCATAGTTATATATCAATTTTACACAGACTGAACCTAAATTGAGCCATAAAAATTGAAATTTGGTTATTTGGGAGCACTTTTTTCATCGAAAAAACGTCCAAAATCGAGCATGCTATTTTCCAACGCTTGTCAAATCGCGAAAATTTAATATTTATGGCTCAATTTAGGTTCAGTCTGTGTATTTTTAATTAAACTAATAAAATTTCATCGTTAAATTGATTGCAGATCACCTGGACGACCTGGGCAATGTACCGCGCAAACGACTCTGGCGGTCAGCGCGCGCTACATCAATCATAAACCGAAGCCGCCATTTTGTTTTTTTTTTTTTAATCAACTATGCCATTATATATTTTTTTCATTAATAAAATGCATGCAAAATTTCAAATTGATATCTCTAATAGTTTTTTTTTACAACACTTTTAAAAAGATACTGCTTTTTACCCGTTTAACAGTAGAATAACCCCTTAAGGTACTAGTTCCCTCAAAATTTTCCAAAAAAAAAAATCGATTTTTTATCGCATTTTATGATTCCTTATAACTTCAGAAATCATTTGCCTTTTACAAAGAAATTCGAATAAATCGAAGAGCTACAGCAGTTTTAGAGCGCGCGATTTTCTCGAAACTACATTTTTAAAAAAGCTCGACAATCAATCTCCGGATTGGCTGAACCGATTTGAATAAACCTTACAACGTTTTGTTTGTTAAGGTCTATTGTAGGGCAATTCAAAAAATTCAAAATTCCGAAAAAGTTGATAAAAAAACATATTTGCAAACTGAACAAAGCGAAAAAAAATGCGATTTTTTCAAAAATTTTTTTTTTCAAACATTCGCCATTTTTTTTTTAACCGATTTTTTACTAATTGTGGTGAATTGCCTCATAAAATATCTTCCTTTTTACCATGCGTTCTTGTTTAGGACTTTCCGTTTCTGAGGTATGGTTTTTTGGTCAACTTCAAGACTTAAATATTCAAATAAAAAAAATTTAGTTAGATTTATAATAAAGGAGCTGAAAAAAAAAATAAAGTTTAAATATATATTTTTTTTCCTGTTCTACAGGGAACTAGTATCTTAATGAAATAATAACAACAATATACGTCTTAATATAACTTGAATAACAAGGCAATTTGATGGGCACTATAAAATCAATTTAAAACCATTCGATAATTCAACTTCATTCAAGTCAGGTTTTAATACCAACTGTAAGTTAACCCAAAAATTGTAGAAGACGGTTTAGATCGTAATTGCTCCAAATGGATTTTTTCCCGTGTATATACAAAAATATTAAATCTGAAGGAAATTAATGATGTAGGATGAAAGGTATTTCAAATTATGTAAATAAAATTCTTTGCTCGGTAGAAGTTCTTCCTTAACACGTTGACACCGGCGCAGTTTTTTGTATTTCACTTCATCGGGCGGGAGTTAAAATCGTAGTTTGCTTTATCTTGCGGCGCCTTGCACAAAATGTTGTTTAGCAAAACTTCAAAAGTGTAGTTTCCTTTTACTATACGTTTATTAAGACATAATAGTGTTACGCAAAGCTGATGTGAGCCACCTGTGGTACACGCCGCAAGATGAGACAGTCTAGAGCGGGCCACCGGTGCGTGGTACGCGCCGGCGTGAACGTGTTAAACCACAGACCAATGTCAAATCTAACTTAAGGGGTTACATGGGTCTTAAAGGTATATAAAAAACGACTTCTTTAAAAAATTTTATTTCAAAAACGAAAAATCTTTTTTATTTAAAATTTAAACATATGAAAGTAAAGTACTTAAAGTACTTGTAAAAAAAATTTCAGCCAAAAATATTGAAAATTTTCCATTTTCCAGCCGTTTTTCGCCGTCAACCTTTTTTTTTGCGGTGGACATGATATTTCGGTGTGGATTCATCTGAAATCAAAAATTCAAAAATTTTCTTGTTGTTTATGCCCTTGGCTCGTGATTGAACGAAGGAATTAAAAAAAATGAAATTTGACATTTTGACATGAATTTGAATCAATTTTCGTCTCAAATTTTTATGCGTTTTTCCGATTCTCTTCATTTTTAAAAGGTCTTTTTCGTATAAAACTAGAACGCCTTGACCGAATGAAAATTCCTTCGTTCAATCACGAAACAATACTATAAAGAATAACTGTGCAAAGTTTCAATCAAATCGGTAAATTTATTTTCGAGAAATCGTGTCCACCGCACGGAAAAAGGTTGACGGCGAAAAACGGCTGGAAAATGGAAAATTTTAAATATTTTTGGCTGAAATTTTTTTTACAAGTACTTTAAGTACTTTACTTTCATATGTTTAAATTTTAAATAAAAAAGATTTTTCGTTTTTGAAATAAAATTTTTTAAAGAAGTCGTTTTTTTTATACCTTTAAGACCCATGTAACCCCTTAATTCAAATTAGGTGCAGCGCTAGCCCAAGCTTAATTTAAGACTGATTATTCAAGTTCTCAACGTGTTGTCACAATTTCAAAACTATTTACTCGTGCTGCAGTGATTAAGGTGCAGCAGAAGTGTGACATTTTGAAAAAAAAAAAAAAAAATTTTTTTTTCATTTTTCGATAATACCTTTAAAAATAACATACTAATTTCAAGCGCATATCTCAAATAGTTTTTAAGTTACAGCCATCTGAAGAGCAGTCGCTCATCATATCCGAGGTAGTTAGAAATGTATGAATTAAGCTTTAAACGCGTTATTCTCGAAACTACTTTTTTCAAATTTGCTGCAGTTATAACTCGAAGACAAATCATCCGATCGATTTGATTCTTATTGAAACTTCTTTTATACATGTTTCTCCGTGCCATAAACCCCCAGTTTTCCGGATCGAATAAAAAATGTAATTTTGCCAGGCCAAAAATCATCAAATTTTCGCGCGAAATTTGGATTTTTTTTTTAAACTCCGCCATTTTTTTAAATTTCAATTTTTTTTTTCGATCGAGGTTTATGGCACGGGAAATACTTTTTCTAGTTTAATAAACTTTTTGGGGTTTCTGATTTCACGCACTGTGAAGGTCGCTATAACTGCAGCAGTGGGGGCACTTTTTGTTTTGGAGCCTTGGGAAATTGCGAATAACTCGCTGAATTTTCCATTTTTTGGTCCAAAAATGTTATCATGTATTTACTATTTATCCACAAATATATGCTTAAAATATTAAAACACTCCATGTAGTAGTTGTCTTTAAAAAAATTCCCAAAAATTACCTTTTTTTCAGGCGATCATACTAGTGGTGCTCCTTAAGTATCAGAATTTCCCTCGGCTATAACTTCTCTAAATTCATTTTTCCAGAGGTAAGGCCTAGCTATTCTAGGTTATCGTGAGTAAATATATATATTTAAATATATATATTTAAATATATATATTTAAATATATATACATAATTTGCTTCTTAATAGTATAGGACAATAGAAATTAATTTTTGCTTTCAAAATTTAGAACTATTATTTAGTTTTCAAAGGAAAAAAAACAACCGAATTTGTTAAAATCTATTTTTTGCAAGAAACATTAATACTGCAGATTTAGTTTTCTCCCACGATGCCATTAAGACTTCTAACACTTTATAGGGATTTGTTCCGCCCCTAAAACATATCATATCACATCACCGGGTTCCATATCATCTAAGATATCTTTCTCAGCGTGAAATCCCAAATAAAATTATCTGATTACAAGAGAGATTGTGAATCCTTCCACATTCCTCCATTTTTTATTTGCGTCATCTTACCAAAACTATAGTATGTAGGGTGCTGCACCCGGTATAAGAAAATTAAATAAGTTTTGTATACCTTAGCCGGGGAAGGGCCAACACGAAGGGAAAACTTACGAGGAAAATAAAAAAAAATTGTGTGTGCTACCCCCGGCGAAAGGTATACCCTCGTTTTTCACCCAGAAATTCCCATATCTCACCAGTAATCAGAAGAAAGGGCCTACCTTAAAATTCAAGGCCTTTCTCTGGGGCGCACAGGACTGGAAGCAGTTCCGCACAAATCTTTATTAAAATTAGGCTAAGTCGCAGGTAAAAAAAAAAAAACGACACCCCACAGGATCTGTCAAACTGACTTGGAGGGATGGAACACAAAAAAACATAAATTAGAGGCGTGTAGCACTTATCACGACACTGAGGTGCTCCAGATTAATTTCTGGCGCAGAGAGAAGGGGTAGGCTGAAAAATAACCCGGAATAATCTCAACAAAAGGCGCAATTTTGTAGAAGTTATTTTTCAATAGGAATTAGCACATTAAAGGAATTTCCCTCGATGCTTCCAATTATATTTATTCTGCATAATCAGAGTTAAAACGGTCTTTTAAAAGGTCTTCGAACTCACCTGAATTGTATCCTTGGAAAAACAAAAAAAAGTTCTCTTTAATCCATCATAGGGTCAGGAACAAGACTCCTTTCAAACTGTATCTTTTAGGAAAAAAAATGTCCTTTACGATATTTTTCTTTCTCTCGAAAAGGCAAAACAACAGCACTTTTCACTAAATCAAATCTTATTCGGAATAGTTTCAGAACTTGTGCAATTTTGCAAAAATAAAAAATAAATAATAAATCCCTTAGGCAATCACATCCGAACAGAACACTCAATCGATCTGCGCACGTTCACTGGCGGCAAGGCAACAAACTCGAATGACTCAAGTTTACCTGAAGACGTTGTCTGCGCGACTTTCCTCTTCCACACTCGGCCGCGGTTCGAAATTCAGCCAATCACATCACATGATGCAATTACCTGTTTTTCTCCTGGTAGATCCGATCCAGGGCGATGATAACGAACTCCGCAAGGAGCGTTACAAGAAAAAGTAATTCTTCTCTGCATCCCGAGGGTCCGAGTTGCATATACATAGATTCGTCCTTCTCCAACTAAAGCGGCTTTATGCTCCATTGCAGGGAATCGTGCTTATGCTTCTGAATTCGAACATGACATTTTGAGGGGAAATTCTAGGACATTTATTTTCGAAAATTTGTTGTGGGCCTTATTCAAGGTTTTTTAGTAGCGGCATGGTGGAAACGATGTCCTGGAGGTTATAACTCATTTTTCCATTAATCATTTTCGATGGTTCCTTGTTTTGGAGGAAGTGAAAGTCTTTAAAAGAAAGGGTTAAACATTGAAGTGGTTTGCAATAAATCTTTCTTGACAATTATATAAGCATAGGATTACAAAAGGCTGAAGGTAATCACCGAATTATTGCATTAATTGAAATCAAAACAATATCAACGAAACCAACTAAGATGTTTGTGTTTACGATAATAAGTTATATTTTTCAAAATTTAATTTTTACAAAATTCTGTGTTAATTATTTAAGGGGACCTTTACTTTCAAAATCGGGGGGGTAAAATAATATTTTTAAAGGTTTAGTTACTAGTATATTTGATAACGAATCGAATGGCGTTTGGTTTGTTAAAATCGGTTGAATAATTTTTATAATACAGATGCGGCCATTTTCAAAAATGTGATTTCGAGAAAAACGCGTTCAAAGTTTTTGCTATATAATTTTTGCATATAAAATGCGTAGAGGTAGCGATACAAATATAGGTATAACTTTTTTTCTTTTACGAATTTCTTAAAACCGGTTTAGGAGAGGGTTTGTATGATGTTAAGAAGCATTTTTATGAAAAAAAAAAAAAAAAAATTGATTTCTTTTCGATTTTGAAAGTAAAGGTTTTTAATTTTTCATTTTACATTTAAATGCCGATAGGATAAGAAAGGAAATGATTATAAATGCAATCACAGATACTATTTAAAAGTAATTTTTGGAAAACAATGGCACTCAACATTTATAATAAAATTATATGTACTATTAATGTAGTATAGTTTAAATATTGTTTTAATATTGTGGAATTTGTCTCATGGTGGGTACTGTGTACTCTGAAAATAGATAAGATAAACTTATTGAAAAAAACAAATGTTACAATAACACAAGTCTACAAAATTTGGGGTAATTAAAAAACCTTAAAAACTACTAGAAAACACTCCATGAAATTCACTGCTTTTTTTGTAAACTTATTACCTCATACAACAGATATTGAATTAAGACTACAACTGGAGCATTTTCATAAAAAATTGGTTTTCACAAAGATTTCAGTAAGATTTGCAGTTAAATTATATTTTAATTTTTTTTAAATGATCATAATATGGCCTGTTCACTTTTTAACCCTATTTTTCTCGAAAACATGATGTGATGGATGATTTTCATTCTTAAAGTACGGAAAAAATCGTATAAAAATATGTCACTTATGCGACAACAAGAATATTGTTGACCTGTCAAATCAACTTGACTTGAGTTTAATTTAACCTCAGTAAATACAACTAGTTCTTTTCATTTTTTAAAAAAAAGAGATTAT
Source organism: Dysmachus trigonus (assembly GCA_949715965.1). Classification (NCBI taxonomy): domain Eukaryota; kingdom Metazoa; phylum Arthropoda; class Insecta; order Diptera; family Asilidae; genus Dysmachus; species Dysmachus trigonus. The sequence goes on along the minus strand of OX454323.1, from coordinate 3,271,984 downwards.
CGCAAGTTGACAGTTGACATTTCTATTAACAATTAAAATAGCCTAATAAAATGAATGCTAAATATACCAAAAAATCAACACTAAAGTAATTGAACCAGAAATCGCTTGAATTGTAGAATGAGATGGGTTCATACTGTGAAATTAGAAGAAAAAGGATCTAATCGGTTATACCCTATAATATAGAGTGGAGATATGATAGACAAACCTTCAAGTTTCTTGTTGTTTTGACTTGAGCCGTATTCACTTTTTTCAGGATTGAAACCCAGTCCCCAATACGCTCTATATCTTAATGCTAGATTTACTTACTTTTATTATATTGTGGAGGAGGCGTTGCGATAATTCAATTATTAATCCTAGAAGGAAGTAGGCGGTGAAAAATAAAAAAATAAAATTGAATTTTCGTTTTATACATCAGAAAAGGGCATGTTTTAAGAAAATATCAAAAATTTATAAATTAAGAAAATATATTGAGACTAGATAAATAAAAATAATAAACCAAATAAATAATTCAATCGTAATGATCAATTAAAGATAATTTAGAATAAATAAAAGTAGCCTTAGCCCTCATCCTAAAATATGATTTGTAGGGGGGTTCTGAAAAAATAAGTTGGAATAAGCCTAAGATTTTTTCCAGATTTTACTTTAAGTTCTTGGGTCGTAAGACTGAAGTTTCAATATGCTGAATTTTCGAAATCAAAGTGAAGTAATTCGAATTTTTAAAATCACCCAAGAAATTTTTGGCAAAAAAGGATTCGAGCGCTTTGTCGATTTTTTCAAAAATTTGGCTAATCCAAAAAATCAAAAGTAGTCCAAAAAAATCTAAAAAATTTACATGTATTCTTTGGCTAATTTGAAGCATTTACTGTTCTATAATTTTTTTTGTAGAGTTGATCCTTTTCATGTAAAAAAAATCGCGAAGTTTTTTATTACATTACTATACAAAATGGCCATTTTGCAAAAATCAAAGCAAAAAAAAAAAAACTTTCAAAACCATAGTTTGAGAAATTTTAGACATTCGGACCGTGATTTCTGGTGGTTATATGATCATTCAATAGCAGCAACAACAAGAAAATCGACTCTGAAAAGAAAAATGACCAAAAAAAATCAGCATTTTTTTGAAAAAACTCAGAAAATAATAGGGTTTTTGAAGCTTTTATGCAAAACAAATGCCAAATTCTGAAAGAGCATCCCCGAAAGCCCCTTATATACGAATTTGGAAGAAAATCGCCCCAATTTGCTATTCGAATCATACAATTGAACTTGCGTGCACAAAATCCTCCTTTTGCGCATTAATGGGTTAATCTGCAAAAGGCAATATCAACACTAATCACAAACCAAAAAGAAAACCTATAACTGTCAAATGTCAGAGATATACTTTTTTTTAACTCTGTAAAGGACAATTTTCAAATACATTTCAATTCAATAAAGTCTTTTGTAAAATCAAAGGGTATATTTTCCTTTCAAGGAAATCGAAATTTTGAACTTAAATGTAGGTCAGATCTTTCATTTCAAATTAATTTCTTCAATCACATTTAATATATACTAATACAACAGGAGTGCCAAATGTTACGTTTTCATGCAGTGATAGTATACGAATCAATTGTGACAAATTTAGAAGTTGTTTAAAATTTAATTAAGGACTTGTTGGCATTAAAAAACAGCCTATTTGAGATAAATATTCCGACTTCTTTGAAATGAAAATAGACTTATTGATTTTTTTAAAAAAAAGTTATTGAATCGAAAGTTGACTACGGCAACATTATAACGAATTAGTTTCTACTTAAATTTTCAGATAGAAAATAAAGTACTAATTCAGGACTCCGGAGCTCATAAAGTCCCCGTAAACTCTCGAAGACGCGCATAAATAAAAGAAAACCTTAAGGAGTCCTTTCTTCTGGAAAAAAAAAAACGAGGCGATTTGCATAGAAATGTACCGGGCACGCGTCTTGCTAGATAAACAATCGATTTAACCGAAAGTCATGAATAAATTAGCAATATCTCCCGGGATCCGGCCATGCAAAACAGCAGGACAAGACCGAAAAACGAAATTAACATATTGTGACCAGTCACCTGGACAGGACACATTCAGCTCCTTAAAACTGCCGTGAAACGAAGGGTTGGAAGGATTGTGGGCGCTGACGTACTCTGGTCTTGATGATGGGTCTAGGACTGCCAGATGGGGCTCTTCAGCACCTCGACGTCTTAAAAAATTGGGATGCGGGCATAGGCAGCTACTATCAAACGATCTAATCTAGTGATGTCCGATATCGAGGAACACACTACCTGCACCGATTACCCTGGTGCATAATCATTGATCACCACTTAAGATAGTGTCCCCGGGCATTTTACTGGAGGGGAACGCGACAAATTGCATTTTCCTAAGCTGTTATTATATTTTTAATGAATTATTCATTCGCGTGACCACTAAGTACACGGTGTGCCGCAGGGTGCTATTCGGCGCCGCAACACGCGCAATATGGTCGCTAAAGATGCCCGAAGTGCAGCAGGAGGAGCCGAGGCACAATGAATTTGTCGGCGCAAAATGGGTAATTTCCGTAAACGCAACGGATAATTTTCAATTAAACTCAGCGTGCAATTACCTCCTCGCACAGGGCAACCGAAGTCCAGACAGGGTGATTACATAATTTCTATCGGGACTTATGAGAAAGAATTACCTACTCCCTTCAACGGTGACACGTTGGACAATGTGATGAAAACATTTCAACATTTCTCCCGAACTTTCCCTCGCATATTTCATTCCCCGGGATGAGGCTCATTTTGCAAAACTCGATGATGATGGCATCTTCTTGAGATGAGTGAAAATCATTGAGGAATCGTCGCATGGGGCGGTACTCGTAATGACAGTTATTTGATTTTACGATCTGCGAGCCTCCAAGGGGATGATCTCGGATAACTCCTTTTGTCGTTTGTTCGCAATCGATTCTCAGAGGTGGGTATATCATTTCAGTGAATGTTCTCATCAATACCTCTCCTCCTTGACTTCTCTATTAAAATTGACGTATTTGACAGATTCATGCCCGATCGAAGTTTATATGTTTGGAAGAAATGAAGGGTAACTATTTCTTGTTTTGTAGCATTCCTTTTCTTTAATTTTAATGCTTAGATCCGATTTTCATGATATTCAATTTTTCGGCTTAGGGGGGTTAATCATCATAACAAAAGTGAGAGAAAATATAGGAAAATAAAACTTATAAGTTGACTCTTGTTAGCTTTATAGCAAAATATGGGAAATTAAACTAACCACACAGAGAAAGATACAAGTTTAGCTGACTCCAAAATTCCAATTCCAATTATACATTAAATAAATTATACTAAAAAACGAATAACAAGATTTTAAGATGCGAATGACAAATTATAAAGGATCGAATTTGTCACAATGCGCACTAAACAAGACAATAGGTTTGTTTTAGTACGCGTAATTGGGCGACCTGTGGGTGAATAAAGTTGCCCAAATCTGCCCAAAAATCATTTCCGCATTCTTTTGAGTAAGAAATTACCAAACTAGCCCATAGATGTTTGTGGGGTACTTTTTGGCTGGGTTGAAAGTACAGCCCCAAACGTCACACCTACCGGCGACAACATTCAAACTCAGGTGTCAAAAAGAGATGTTTTCCTTTAAATTTTGATGGTATCCACTATCGAATTCTATGGAAAAAAAAATAATTTGTTTATGCGGATTTTAACAAATAATCATGTTTGAAAACCTAAAACCTGAAAACTATATGTATGTATGATGAGAACCTACTCCATTTAAATCATTCACAAATTATAAGAAATCAGCGTATTTGTAACATTTCTTAAATGATGCATCCGAATATTAATTCCTTAAAAATGATTTTTAATAGCATTTAAGAGGTTAACAGCGCTTAACTTTTATCCAAATCGTGGGTTTCGTTTCGAAACATATATAGGTAATCATTGTTTAGCACGAAGTTTTGTATTGTGTTTTATTAAAGCCGTATTTAACGAAACAACATAAGTTCATTTTATTAAAGGAATACCTGGGTTACCCGATCTCACCCGGCGTTGGGTAAATACTTACTAATTAAACACATCTCAAATGTTCTAGTTTGTTATATCCTAGAAATTGTTTCAACCCGAAAACGCCTTTATGGATCCGCCATTTTGAATTTCTAAACTTTAATAATATTCGAAATTAGTAGCCTTCAAATAATCATTGTCATTTTAATTAAAATCCGTTGAAATCAAGAAATCTTGGTCGCCATATTGGATCCACCATCTTGAATTTGTAAATTTGGACAGCGGATTTGAAATCAGCATTCTGCAAAACCCCTATGTACCAATTTTCATGAAAATCGCTTCAAATTTCAAATTTTCAACCGCCATCTTGGATACGCTATTTTGAAACCCTATATGTTAAGTTGGAATATGTACTACCCTCGGACAAAAAATAAAAAATATCGATACAAGCGTTTAGGCGTGATTGAGCAACAAACAAACAAATAAACAAACTTTCATTTTTATATACAGGGTGTTCAGAGGTGGGAGGTCAATACTGAAGGGGGTGAAAGGTCAGACCGAGACAAGCAAAAAATCGTATGGGTGGGGGGGGGGGGCATCTCGCACCGTTTGGCAGTTACAGGGTGATTCGTAAATCAGGATTTTGCCTTATATGGGAACCGCCCTTGTATTTTTATCTTTTTTTCTACGCATCGCAGCGGCCCCAAACTGATTTCAAAAAATCACTATTTGGAAGCCCTTTCCAAAAAAGTTTACACCACCCCCCTATCCCCAACCCCTTGGCCACAATCCCCCCTGCAAGTTGAAAAAATTAACTTTTATTTCACGATTTTTCACCTTTCGCCCCACTTTTCTCCGAAATTCATGTTATTAACATAATTACTTTTTATTTTTTTTAAGTTGCCCATCCAATTACCTTTCCAAAAAGGTGCAACATGCCGAGGTAGGAAAAGGATACGAAAATTTATTTACAAAAATCCTTTTACAGAATTTCATGACAATTCGAATTTTTAAGAAATTATACTTAAGTTAACTAAAAAATACATTTTGTTCGCTTAAAAACTAATTACAATTAAAACGTATGTCCTATAAAAGCTGTTCAAAATGTTCTCCGCCAGTTTCGATGCATGCAAGTAGCCTTCGTCTTATTTCGCGTTTGAGGTCTATGGTAGCCAGTCTCTCCCGTATTTTCGTCGCTGCAGTCCCAATCCTGGTAACTAATTCTTCTCTGGTGTTGATTGGTCTTGAGTAAACTTCATCTTTCATCATTCCCCATAAGAAAAAGTCCAGTGGAGTAAGGTCCGGTGACCTAGCAGGCCAAGGAATTGATCCACCTCGTCCAATCCAGCGCTCTGGGTAATGTTCATCCAACCTTGCCCTAACAATGTTCCCAGTATGTGCAGGTGCTCCGTCGTGCTGTAAATAAATTGCGCTTCTGGTGGCCAGGGGGATGTCCTCCAACAGATCCGGAAGGGTATTCTCCAAAAAGTCCGAGTATAGCTGACTATTCAGCACTTGGGGCAAGATGAAGGGTCCTATCAACTGGTTGCCGATGATGCCAGCCCAGACATTGACACTAAATCTTTGCTGGAAGGCCGACACCTGGTCCTATGTGGGTTCACATCTGACCAGGTGTGGAGGTTGTGGAAGTTTGTGATGCCATCCCGGGTGAATTGCGATTCATCCGTCCACAGAATTCGGTCTAGAAACCTTCTATTTTCGATGTCAGACTCGAACAGCCAAGTGCAAATTGCAATCGTCTTTCGGAATATCCTTCCTGTAGTACTTGGACCGGGATATGGTGGTATGGATGTAGTCCCTCTCGGTTCACAACGGTCCAAACTCTCCCTGAAGACAACCCTGACCTTCGTGCGACCTGCCTGATGCTTATTACAGGGCTGTTCCTGACGATGTTGAGGATTTGTTGGTCGGTGTCCGCTGAATCGGCCGATGTTCCTGACCGCGTTTCTGCTCTGGGGGCGGTTACACTTCCGGTTTCTTTTAACCTTCTGAAAGTACTTGAAAATACCCTTCTGTCGGGTACACGCCGATTCGGGAATCTCCTTTGGTATTCTCGTACGGCCTCACTATCATTTCCGTCTACTAAACCGTACACGTAAATTATATCCGCATACTCTTCAACATTGAATTCTGCCATTTTATCTTAATTTTTTCTATTAAACACCCGTCCTTTTCGCTTGCTTCTTCAACTGTGGTCAATGTCCTTTCAAACTCACCCACTTTTATACCATAATTCATAGGAGGTATTAGAAACGGAGCGTCAGGATACTTAGAAGTCAATACTTGATATAATAAACTAATAACGCTATTTAACGAGATTACATTTATTATTTTATTACTTTTTTGCTGAAATAATAAAAATGTACTACCTCTGTTTCCTAAACAAACATTTCCGAACTTGCTGTCTTTCCATTATGGTGCAATAAAGTAATTAGGTACCTGTGAGGATGTTTTAATTTCAGGACTTTTGCAACCCTTTTCTACCTGGGCATGTTGCACCTTTTTGGAAAGGTAATTAGATGGGCAACTTAAAAAAAATAAAAAGTAGGTATGTTAATAACATGAATTTCGGAGAAAAGTGGGGCGAAAGGTGAAAAATCGTGAAATAAAAGTTAATTTTTTCAACTTCCAGGGGGATTGTGGCCAAGGGGTTGGGGATAGGGGGGTGGTGTAAACTTTTTTGCAAAGGGCTTCCAAATAGTGATTTTTTGAGATCTGTTTGGGGCCGCTGCGATGCGTAGAAAAAAAGATAAAAATACAAGGGCGGTTCCCATATAAGGCAAAATCCTGATTTACGAATCACCCTGTAACTGCCAAACGGTGCGAGATGCCCCCCCCCCCCCCACCCATACGATTTTTTGCTTGTCTCGGTCTGACCTTTCACCCCCTTCAGTATTGACCACCCACCTCTGAACACCCTGTATATATAGGGATGACCGCTTTGTACGAAGATCGTGCTCGCAAAGTACCATGTTATACGAGGGCTACCTGTATTAACTTTCTAGAGAGAGATAAGAGTGACAAACATTAGTATTTTGACTACCCTAATATTTTAAATTTTCTTCCGATATGGTTTTGTTTGCAGTAAATATTGAGATATTAATTATTAGATTTATTTTATATGTTGTTTAATGTTACGATTGCTGCAAAAAGCAAAATGATCGTTTTTTTAAGAATTGCTTATGTTCTATATCTCAATCGAAATTAAACTAAAAACGATTTTTAATTTTACTAGAACCTACATGTGAAATTTTTCAAACTATTTGAATATTATCAATTATTCAAGAATAAAAAAATAACCTTTAAAGTTGTTTGAGGATTGTGTTTTAGTGCGCATTCATTCAGTGTCATAAATCACTCTTTTAACTATTCGTCCCCTATCAATTTCACTTTCTCCTCCTTATTCTGTTACAGCTCAAAACTCGTTTAAAAACCAATGAAGCAATTACAGTGGGCCAATAACCAATTTTTGACTTTACAAAAAACTATCTTTCACCTTGTCCCATTTTCCTCATCCTTTTTATGGTCAGTTAATTTTTGCCGAAGAATACCAAAAATTGCAGGACATATTCCTGTGGGGTACTTGAATTAATTGAAAAACCCGAAAATCGAATAAAACCGAAATGTAAAAGGATCTCTTATTCATGTGGCGGAATGTTTGGTGAGAGCCAAGTGGTCACTGTTCGTTACCCTCGAGTAACCTGGAGAGTTATGAGGAACGTTTCATTTCCTCCGGTCAAACTGGGAACCCTAATCATAAGTCACTGATTTTATCAGGATGAAAGTGACATCAAAAATGCTGTAAATTATAAATAAAATTTTGTTTAATTGTCGTTAATGGTATGCAAGTGTGGGATTACTTGTCTTTTTAATGTTTACTGGTACTGTTACAAGAAATTTCGGGAAATATGAATTGAAAAAAGCACTTCCGTTTCTGGTGTTTCGAATTTCACGAAAAAAAAATATAAATTTTTAGATACTGAAATTATTTCATTTTTGTATCAAAAAGTATAATTGCAATGCGGCACAGGCTTGGCACAGGCCCTTAACTTGGTTTGACCGCCAATAAAACTGATTTTAATAAATATGTACTATATTACCATTATTGTTCGTTCATAAACATAAAGGGACTGTCAGGTCAACACAGCCGAAGCATATGTATATGAAATTTCAAAATTTTCAATTAGAAAAATCTAAAATGAAATTTGAAAAAATTTTCAGAATTATCGTCTATTTAAACTATACAAATAAACAAAAACTAATATTTTAAATTTTTTTGGGTTGAGTTAAGAAGTTGACGGGTTCCATTAGAACTCGAAAGAGATTTTAAAATTAATCAATTGAATTTGTTACGCTAGTCTGTTTTGAGAAAAAATATTCTTTATCATTTTCAATTCAACTGCTAAGAAATATTTAAGCAAATAATTTTAGAAATATTTTGTATGATTTCGTTAGCTTTTACCTTATAAAAAATGACATTAAATAAACGACCTAGTTTTTGGGTTTAATAAATAATTAATTTTAAAATCGTTTACTTAAAAAAATAAAAAATGATCTATAATAACAAGTTTTCATAGCCTACAGCAAAAAATTTGAGATAATCGCACAATTTCAGACTTTAAAAAAAACTTATTTCGCAAAAAAAAATTGAAAATTTCTTCGTGTCAAATAATCCCAGCTTAAAATGTGAAATCTATCCTTCCGGAAAGTAAAAGAAGTAGTTTCGAATTTGTTGAATAATTTAAAAACCTTAAGAAACCTAGACAAATCTGTAAGAAACTAATCGCCTTAGACAATTCACAATATCTAAAACTAATGACGAGGCTATTCTTTGCGTAAGCAAAACTCACCATGATCCTTTAGTTTTTTCCTTTGGCAGGCTATTGAATTCCGATTAGGTAATCCTCTGGAGAAAAACAAGGTCTAGAAAGTCATTAGGAGAACACTGTCGATGACAGATGTCCTCACCCGAAACGAAAAGGTCCATTCAATCCAGCATCCAACTGGACGGGGACGTCTTCATCAATTCGCCATTTCTCTTCCTGTTTCGGGCGGACAGGACACAGTTATAAGATGTCGACTTATCCAACTCACCGGAGATTTTAACCTGGAGACGATTCAGAGTGATTAATGTCGGATGAGTGAAAACTTTTCTTTGACAGGTCAGGAATTGGTGTTCTGGGAATTTTTCTGGAGTCAGAGGTACTCCATACATTCATAACCCCGGGGATTTTGCATTGCAACCGATGAGCTTTGTTTGAGATGGCAAAGGTCTTGTAGTGTGACCAAGAACAAAACCTTGAAACGAAACGTTACTGAATAAATGACTGATTAATTAATTTATATAGTTGATAATAGTTATTTACAAATTAGCACAACCAGTGTTGGTAAAAAAATAAATTTATATCAGAGAAAAACCTTAAATATTTTGTTCAAAATCGAGTATGGTATATTTTAGGAATTTTGTGATCAAACGTTTATATTTACACAATTCCCGGAGAAGACTAGTTTCCAAAGGTCAAGGGTCTTGTCTAAATAACACTGTTATGGAAACTTTTTTCAGAAAAGCAGAATTTTACATATTTTGGATATAATTATTCGAAAAATAATTATTCCATTATTTGACGTCTTAAAGACAGTAAAAATCTTATATATTTTATTCTACACATTATCAGTGAAAGCATCAACATTTTTAATTAAAAAAAGGTAAATTCATTAGACAATCAGAAATGAAATAAACACAATTAAAAGGATAAATTAAAAAAAAAGAAAACGTATTTGATATTTGATCAACTCAGACCCATGTTTAAGTTGTATTATACAATCAGTTTTAGCGGTTGGAGCGGTTTTAGTCCGGTTGGAAAACTTCTATATAAAGGTTCTATTAGAACTAGATTAGGCTAAAGCATTACGGTTAATCATCCACTAGCTTTCGAAGTATGCAGTTTTGAAGGTATTGTGGTGAATTTTAATCATTTGAAGTTGAATTAAAATTGTTTATGGCTTCATTAATTATGCGAAATTGGTTTAAACGCTATTAAAAAGTTTCTATAATATTTCTTTATTACTCCATTGATCTCCTACCTCTCAAAAACCTTTTTGATACCAGTTATTCCTGGGTTTTCGCCCTTTAAGTTTGAGTGATTCCCAAAATTGCTGTGGATTTTTGCAACAGTTCCAATTAGAAAAACTATTTTGAATTTTTTGATATACGGCCCCAAATGCTCGAAAAGTGGTATAAAATTAGACTGATTGGGTGCGCCATGTAACGGACAGTCCCGAAATTGAATGTAAATATTGAATGTTAAAAAATTATCTTTGGAAAAGAAAAATATTTATAATCACTCGCTCAATTTTTATGTGTTTTGTTAAAATTCAAAATCCGGACGTGTTAAAAAAAACACTCTATGATAATATTAAGAAATTGAGGAAATAGTTATAAAGTATATACAATAGGGATGATTATATTTAGTTCTAGAACTATAATGAAACCCAATAATAAAATAAATAAAAGCGCAATAACAGAATAGTCATATCTAAATAAGCCTAAATTGCTATTTTAATTTTTACTTTACGAACATTTTTCATTTAGTTATATTATTCTGACAATAATTTTTATCTGGTCCTTGAATTCATATCTGTGTCTCTGTACATAAATATGCTTATTTGTATGATAATGTCTTTTAGAAAAAAGGAAAGAACACGATTATGAGGCTGAAAGACAATCCTAACATAGTATCTCTAATATCGTAGACTTTTGTCTGTATTTTGCTTTATGCATTGTGTAAAATATTATTTTTATACTTTATACATATTAAAGTGATCATGGAAAGGTCAAAGATTTTCCTTTCCGGATAACAAACAAACTGCCGAGCGGTTCAAGGAAACAAAGCCGTGACAACACATCTGCTCAGTGTCATTAATCCTCGTCGCAACGAAGTCCTGAAGGAATAGCCAAAATCAGGGCAAATTTTGATACTTTCACGCTAATCACCATCTTAACAATGGCAAAAACCAACTATACCTCGAGGCAGTCACGCTGGACGGTTGTGAATTACATGTCCACTCCGATTGAGGAAGATTACGATGCGGCTCAGAGGACTGATCCTCCCGATCCGGATTTCACGCTCCCGTGAGTTTACTACGAGTTCACCGGGGATCAGGAAGAAATCTGTAAGATTTTGCGAATTCAAAAAAAAATTCAGATTAATTTCCGAGACAGATTCGGGCCAAATCCAATATTATGGGAATTTATCTCATTTTCTGGCTCGAAACGTAAGATCGGAACCGCAAGTACGGAAACGTATTTTTTTGTAGGTACTTTTCAAATCTTTTGTGCTTTCTTCAAAAAAATGTCAAAATTCTTTCGATTGTAAATAGGCGGCTGATATAGGGCAAACAGCCCTAGTTAAATGGGCGAATGAAAAGGAGAGACCTTTTTGGGTTGTTTACTCAAAGGAGGACAAAAAAACAGCACGTGTTGTGTGAGTTGAAAGCGATCTTAAGATTCGGGCAGATGTTAAAGAAAGTCAGTTTTGTTAAAACCATTAATTGAGGGGGTGGTTACAAGAGCGCGTGCTCCTTTTTACGAACAAAATCGTCTTGGTAAAATCAATGACACTTAAAAGTTACCAGCGTAGTTTAGAAATTGTGTTGTTAGGTTGAGGAAAACGAGTTCAAGTTTTCCAACTTTCCTTAAATTAGAGATAAACGAATGTTGAAGTGGAATTTTTATGCACATTTTTAAAAAAATTTATCATTCCAAGTTATGATTAACTTTAATCTGTTTATTTTTATATATACATTTATTTTTTGAAAAAATCGACTTTTCAAAAGCATCAAAAACATAAAATTTAGACCTGTAAAAACAATATACAATATGCTATATAAGTCTAAATTGTCGAGAGATTATATATATATAACGTGATATAATACATGGTGTCCAAAACTTTAAACGCGGTTTACTCGAAACCACGTGTTTTGAACTTGGTTGGCAACTTATTGGAAAAACTCTTCAACCGATTGGTTTTCGGCCCAAATTGTTTGGCAGGAAGGACTCGAAATTTCTTTGAACTTCTTTTTTGGTTTTTAATCAATATATAGTCGATTTCAACTAATACGAAACTTCCAAATACCCTCCCCCCTCTCTGCTATCCCCCGCAAAGTTATGAAAAACCAGCTATAAATAGCATTATACATATTAATGCATTAACGCTTATAGAAAATATCATCTCAACTAAATCTTTTATTTTACAATACAGATAATGCATCTAGACTACCAATCAAACATAAATACCCTCCTCCCCTTCTTTTACATCCAAGAAGTTGTCCGCACGGCATTCTATACTGTCTTCATTAAATCTGTACAATTTTGAATTAGTTTTTGTACGTGAATTTCTACTAATTATTTGAATGCTGCCATTTCGTGAATATCCTTGAGATGACTAAAATGTAGTGTTACTAATATTTAAGACACAACTCATTCAAGTGAGACAGTAGTTTTTTGGCATACCAAAATTGAGATTTCGACTAATTCTGAGCTAAAGCTCTAAGCCTGAGATGGATCCATCCCGTCGTAAAAGATTAAGCTCAGAATTTTGTGCAAAAGCGAGATTAGTATTAAAAATATTGAAATTTGAGACTGAAGAAGCTTTTCGCATATAACTTATTGGCTCATATTCTAAAGAACTAAACAAAAATTCAGTTTTGATTTTTACGTAGGAAAACCGATCTCGATCTCAGTTTTCAGTGAGATAAAACCAGGTTTTTCTATGTAAAAATAGAGACTGAGCTTTTGGTCAGTTTTTTACAATATGAGCCACTATTCTCAGTATATCTATATATCCAATCCCAATACCCAAGTAAAAGTTCTTCTATATTATCATTATCATCATAAACCATAAACGTCGATATTCTTCTCTATGTGAGATACTAATTAAAAAAATCAATAGTAGTATTGTTTATGGGTATACAATATAGAAATTGTCAAAAATTAACACTAACCCAGAGGTGTAACAGTCTTCATTTATATTTAATATATGCCTTCCAAATTTGCAAGTTAATAGCATATTTTAAACTAGCTTTTTCTGATCTGGATAGGTTGAAAAGGAATGTAGTAAATAAAAAATATAGAACTTATTGTTAGATAGTGACTAATTTTAAAAAATAGCAGCATTCTAATACGTATTACTGACAACAAAATTAATTCTGAAAATAATATTTGAATTTCACGAGAAACATACAATTTATCATTATCTCACCCTTTAACCCTTTCTTGCCAACATTGGCCACAAAACCATCTGTCTTAAGGCATCATCTTGTTGTTAGTTGGCACCTCGGAGACCGTCGTCGTCGTCGACGACAATAAGGATTAGGCGCAATAATGTCAAAACATTCAATTCTTCCCGATAATTCCATAACAAATCTCCTCTAATAATTCCTTGCTCATTACCCGGGACTTAGGGCGGCGAGTCGTGTCAGCGCCTCCCGAAGGCATCAAAAATATCTCGCGCAGTCCATAAAAAAATCAGACCCGCTGTGGGACGATAGCCTCTTTTTATGAGGCTCTTTTACTTTTTATGTCCTTTCAACCCATCTGGAGGAAGGAAGAAGTCTTCCAGGGAAAAGGAAGACGGCTCCGAATTACAGGATTTGCAGGCCACATAGTAATATAAGGAAAATATTAAAATCATAAACGCTGTCGACTGATGGGAATTATTCTTGACAGGTAAATGGTTTTTACCGGCAGGATTCTTTCGGGGCATTACGAAATAGGACATTTTTTTTATTTTAAAGGCGGTTTTTTTATGCCTTCATGCGATTGCAGGGAAAAAATTGGGAACAGATTTTTTTGATGATTCGTAAAACATGTCAAGGATTTGACTTTGTGAGCAAAGTGGGAATGTGTCTCTTCAGCATTTTTATTCAAATTAGCTCGATTGCTTGTTACCCGTTCAGGTCAACGAGATGTTTTGACAAGTTTTATGGACGTTATGACATGTTACGTACCCGGCTTTTTGTTGTAAAATTATCTGATTGGTTTGGTTTTGAAGGTTTTTTTTCTCTTGGGTAAGTAACTGCCCCATAAGCAAGCAAGGGACTTTAAGAACATAAAGGTTAATTCTATGTGTAGGATCAATCCATATGAAATTATCAAAAATAAATAAAATTGTAAGACGCACCCTTATTTTTAGAAATGAATAAAACTGGATACCTCATCACTCTTGTTTAATCTAATAAGCTAAGTTTTCGGGTTCACTTATCATACAATAAAGAAAACCAATGATAAGCTCGACCGACTTCTTGTATGGAAAAACTATCCCCTTAAATATTGAAACATTGCATGTACTATACTATGAAATAAATTAACATAACTCACTTAAAAAAACATCGATGCTTTAATCTTATAATGGTTCTTGAAAACTTGATGTCACAATTGCTTAAATTATATAATCCTTTTTTTATAGAGTATTCGTTTGGATTTTCTTTATTGGGTCGTCTAGGGCACTCCCAGTGCCTACCGAATAGCAAACGCGACCTATAAGATCTATTGTTATTGGTATTATTATTGCTAGCTGGATTTTCTTATTTAAGATAAATTTTAAGATATTTTTGAAATTTCGTTTATATAACTTACTTTACAATTTGAAGGTAATTTTTAATAATTCCTAAATTTCTAATTCTGCTGCTTTCATTCAAGCCCAAGGTTACATCCAACTCTTCATTTACACGACAGATACGTTCCAAGAAAAATCGTGTTAATCGAAATCGTGTAAAATGAAACGCCGCATACTTACAAAAAATGACGATGGGTTCAAATAAGCTTTAGATCGTGTAAATCATATCAAAGAAAATAAAGAAAACTTGATACGCTCATAATAACCGTTTAAAATGAGAAAATTTTATTTATGACAAAAAGAAGCTTGGTTTTACTGAATACGAAGCCTCGAAATTGAATATCTAGTATTCATATAAAACATTCAAATAATCACATTTTTTACGTTACATTATTATTTCAATTCTTTCAATTAAGTGAAAAGCAAAAAACATAAATAAGCAATGTTCCATAATAAAAAAATAAAAAAACAATAGAAAAAAAAATTTAATATGATATCCTCGATCATAAATATTAAAAGAAAATAAATTATTTGTATGTTTTGGAATTAATATTCTCATTTCTTAAAAACATAAAGGTATACCATCTGCGCATTCCGTTTAACGTCTGGGACATGGCTTCAATAATATTATAATTCGAAGTTGTAGCATATAGGATTTAATGCACGTTACAGACATATAAAATAATCAAAATTATACATACATATATAGAATTTTTCCCTTTTTTTTAACCAGTTAACTGTGATTGACGAGTATACTCGTCATGCGTATAAATCAGTGACCACTGGCTATTTAAATTGCAATTTTTAAGAAAAACAAAACATATTCTCAAATTTAAAGATGTTTAGAATATTTTGAGGCTATGCCGGAATAAAACAAACAAGTAGAAAATATAAACAGTTTGAGATGATCTCATGCGTCCCGGTATGCACTGGTTGAAAAAGTTTACCAGTTCGCATAATGAATTTATTTATGTGCGATGATAACGTTTTTTTAGATGTTAACCAAAAAATACGAAACTACAAAAACTCTTGTCAGTCTGAAAATAATTTAGATTTTATAAAAGAATTGGAAGCTGTCGGGCAGAGAAAGGGGCTAATTGCATGAATGTCAACAAAAAACCATTCCAAATACAAAGCACATGAACTGAGAGGCACACAATTTTCTTGGAAATTGTCTCCCTCGGTTTAGTGTTCCAAGAATTCAATCAATTTGTTTACCAAAAATAAGCAAACGATACTGACTATCCCACGATTCATTCAAAAATTCATAAAATTATCACGATCTGAGGAGAGGTTTTTGTGCATGGCCTTATCTTACCAGCGCAACTTATTCTGTGATTGACGAATATACTCGTCATGGCTCGATGAGGGCACCACAGTTAACTGGTTAAATTTAAAAACCGTGTAAAAGCGAAACCGTGTAAATGGCGTACCGTGCAAATCAAGGGATTAGTGTATTATGATTGATATAAAAGCTTATTACATCATTATCTCTCTTCTATAGTATGACTTAAAAAAAATTATGTTTTTTTTTTTTGGTAAAATCGAATTTTTGATTCTTACAAAATGTTATATTTCTACAAATAAAAACAAAATTCTCTTGCGTTCGTCATGTGATAGCTGTATCGATATTAAATATGCCGCCGTAACTTTATGGTGGTTATAAAATATAATATAATTTTAATGGTACACAGTTTGGTAAATAACTTAAGCTATCAATAAACAATATTTTAATATATTTAATATCCAATAACTTAATATTTAGTATTCAGAGTTGTGGCGAAATGCGGAAGAAGACGCGAGTGTGAATAAACTTAAAGCTATTGATAAATACGATCTTAAAATTTTTCATAAATATTAGAATTATAGTAAAAATTATAATAAATCAATTTTTTTAAAAGTTCGTTTCAGCCAAACGACCATCAGAACTATTCTCGGTAATTGTTTTAGAGATTCCCAAGAAAACTGAGAGAAATGCAAAATTATAACACGAAACCTGTGAAACCCTTAATAACAGCTGTTGCCTTGCTTCCTTCGACCCTTCATCCTTTGACACTGAAAGGACATAATTGCGAAAGCGATTTCTCACATTTGCCCAGGCTGTGACTCTGGTCGGTAGCTTTTACAACAAATCGACTAAAATTGTTGACACAACTGCGGCTAATTACACCGAAAACTCGTTTGCCACACAAAACCTCACGCATATCACGGAACTGCAAAAGTTCTTTTGTCACGAGTACGAATCCTTGTCGGTAAAACAAGATAATTTTTTTGTGTATTCCTTAATTTTTCCAAGGGTTATTGAGATTTGCTTTAAAGAAATTACAAGTCCGGGGGACTTTTCTCAAGGAAGTAAAGTGGAAGTCTTCTGCGGTTTCTCACATCGAAGGACATTCGACACGGCCGGGCGAATTCTCACAAGATTTAATGACTGCTGACCGAATGGACTCATCATCGAACGCACCCTCCATGAAATAGGGGTGGCTTTAATGTGGGAATAAGTTTTATCAGATTTTGAAAACCACAATGTCTATGAGCGAGCATTGGCAAAGAGGTGTCCTAATTGCGGGTTAATCTCACAAATAATGCTAAAACATACGGAACAGGTCATTTCTTGATATAATTACTTAATTAAGATTTTATGGTTTCCGTCAGACATTCTCAAAGATTTAACGTTTTTCTAGAAAAATTAAAAGTCCTCTACTGCAACCAAATCAATAAAATATTTTCGTTCATAAAGAAAAATCTTGTCTGTATTTTTTTTTTTTTTTGGGGGAAAAAAACCTTTTCGTGAAAAAGGTGAATCAAAGGGACTGATCAATCAATTGAGTGTGCTAGGAAGCCATAGCAAATTAAAGTCCATTTGTTTTCCAATTTATGATATCTTTTAGCAATTTTTAGAGAAAAAATATAGAATTCGACATTGTTTCCTTAAATGTTGCGGAAATTTATAGCTTCACGGATGCGTTTTTTGTCACTTTGTTGCGGAACAAATTAATTTTAGCGTAAGGCTTAGAGAAATTCTCTTTGGTAAATATTTGATGATCAGGGATGAGTGTAAAAGGGGGTAATCGGAAAACAACAACAATGGAGTGCAGATGTGTTTAAAATTTTTAAGGTTAATTTTTAACCGAATACATCAAAATTTTAAGTTTTTTAAAAGTTGGATGCTTTTGTATTGAAACGCTTAAGTCACACGCTAAAGTCTGTCAAAAGGTAGCACATATTCCAACTTAACATGTAGGGTAATTTTTTTTTTTTTTGGATAATACATAGGGTTTCAAAATGGCGGATCAAAGATGGCGGCTGAAAATATTAAACTTGATGCTATTTTCATGAAAATTGGTACATAGGGGTTTTGCGCAATGAAATGAATTTGAAGATGGCGAGCAAGATTTCTCGATTTCAACGGATTTTAATGAAAATTAATACAATGATTATCTAGAGATCACTGACTTTGAATGTTATGAAACTTTACAAATCCAAGATGGCGGACCCAATATGGCGACCGAGACTTCTCGATTTCATAGGTTTTTAATGAAAATTAGTGCTATGATTATTCTGAAACCACTGTACACCGATTACTCTGATTGTTTGCAGTCGATTTTTTTTATTTCATAACCGGTTCAGAAGATTTTAGTAAATCAACAATAATCTCAAGTTTTGCATAACAAGCTGAAATACGTCAAAAGTGGGATGTAAATTCTACTTTACTAAAACATCTCCTAGTTGATATTGTCCTCCCCTTTACTATTATTATTTATTTCACCCGATTAGTTGTTTAAAAAATAACATCATCTTCCGGATTACTTCTAAAGTATTAGAGACTCAATCTCGAGGGAACACTGCCAATTAGTCGTTATCTATCACTTAACAATTGCTTCATTTTCACTTTAATCCCTGCCGGCGACTAGAAAAGGGCCGCAACAAATCAAAAGCCCTAATAAGGCGGCGATTTGCATAATTTCACGGCTGATCAACTTTTTTAGGCGAGTGTGTTCTATAATTGCCGCACTAAGAAGAGGACCAAGAAGGAGGAAAAGGTTTCGTACGAAACCCTCCCAGGACCTCGAAGGCTCCTGCTGCCGCCAGTTACAAGAAATAATGAGGACAGATTCTCAATTTCGCCATACGAAAGTAATTCGTCCAGGAGTTACGACATCCTTTCCCCGGGGTGGTTTTATGAAGAAGATCGCAATAAATCGCAATTTCGTTGGGCAGGCGTCAAATCTTTTTCCTTCTTACCAATTCAATTGCGAAGAAATGGAATTTACGAGCCGTTGTTCTCGCAGGAATGTGTTCTGTATCCTTCCGCTCCCGGCAAGCTGCTCCTGCCCTGTCTGCGTCTGTCTGTCTCTGCTCCCTAGATTTTGAGCCTGTTTTCTAGAGCATTTGGTCATTATCGGCCCATTGTTAAATGATTTACACCAATTTCTTCAGCTTGCACCTTTAGGCGGAGGAGGAGTTTTGCCAGGAATTCGGAGCGAGGCTATTTCTGAAATATTTCTGTTTTCTGTCGTCAAAAGTTTAACGAGGGATTCGAATAGGAAAAGTTGAAGTTGCTTTATTTTACCCTTTATTTAAGTAAGAACTTGCTTCAAAATTGCAATTTTAATTTAGTTTTCAAATCTTTAATTTTGTTTATTTTAAATATCGAAACTTATTTCTTTAAATATATAAACTAGATCTACACTATATAAAAAAATAGCAAAACAACTTGAAAAACTTTGTTTGTCGATCGTCTTTTTAAGATTAAAGTAAAAATTTAATTTGCATGTTAGTCATTGGTTAAAAATAAGTTATAGAAGTTATTCTATAACACTAGCTTACAAATTTTAACTTTTTTCTTACCTTTCGTAAAATCTAATCATTAGTGTAAAATTATGCTTTTTTCACCACGTTGATTTCGAGTAAAATAGAGTCAAAAAATTAAAATCCAGTCAACGCTCCTATAACGCGGTGTTCGTATAACGCGAAACGAAAATTGTGCTGTACTCTTACAACGCGTTTTTCGCATAAGAACATTCCAACAACTTAATTTTTTTTTAAAGTTTATCTATAGCATTACTTTTTCGATGTTTTAAATTTTTGAACCTAACCATTTTAAAAGCTTTTATTTAACTTGTAATGTATGTATGTATGTTTGTTCGGATGGAATCTTGCTACTTGTGTGTGTGTGATGTCATTCTAAATCCAATATAGCGGACCATTCAAGATGGCGGAATAGTTATTTTTTATGCACTTCTACAATATGGGTATCAAATGAAAGGGCTTGTTGAGAGTAACTCGAAAAATAATGTGACGGTATTCTAAATCCAATATGGCGGAACATCCAAGACGGTGGAATAGTTATTTTTTGTGCACTTTTGCAATATGGGTATCAAATATTCTGACATCACTCTTAATCCAATATGGCGGACTTTTGAAGTTTTTTATGCTTTCCTATAGTATGGGTATTAAATGAAAGGGTTCGCTGAGAATAAAAATGCAGGTTAAAATAACTAAAAAGTCAAAAATAAATTAAAAGCAAAAAAACCTTTTTTAAAAAAACCTTTTATTTAAATGCTCTAAAAAGAAGAAAATAAAATTTTCCTTTAAAATTTTAACTAGCAACTTATAGCCTCATTATACACAATTTATATGATCATAAAAGCTTGTCGCGCGATTTACTTGTGTAAATAAACTAGTACCTATTTAATTGAGTAACTTAATCTGCTAAATTGAATTTTTTTTAAATTTCAGTTTAATTAAATACTTATAGGTACTTACGCAAACCTCGCGACAAGCTTTTATGATCATATAAATTGTGTATAATGAGGCTATAAGTTGCTAGTTAAAATTTTAAAGGAAAATTTTATTTTCTTCTTTTTAGAGCATTTAAATAAAAGCTTTTTTTAAAAAAGGTTTTTTTGCTTTTAATTTTTAGAATTTCTAGAAATCTATAAAATCTAGGACTTTAGTTATAATTTCCCTGTACACTTTAAGTAAGGCGTTATATTCCCCGATTTTTCTAAAATTTTAGGATCAGTAGTTTTGGAAATAAGGAAATCCTCTATTTTTGCTTATTTTTAAGAATATCTTTTTAAATATGCTACTTCAAATTACAACAAAAATATTTTTGTATTCTATATAACAATCAAATTATACCCCACATGACATGTAAAATACCATACAAAAAAATTGTCTAGTGCGTAATTTTTCCTTTCTTTAATTTTTAAATGAATATTTTAAAGTGTTAACTAGTGCAAACTATGTGGGTTAATAAGATGTAATACTATGCCAAATTTTAAGTTTCTAAAAAGCATAATTTCTTAGATAATTGGCTGTGACTGACCGATAGAGCCGCGAGTGATCTTATAAGAATTTTGAAACCCTAAAAAATGCAACTGATGCCTTTAATAAAAATTATTTACTTTCAGTAAATGCTTGAATTTTATTAAATTCCAATCCATAGTCAATGAAATATCAAGCAATAATTCTATCAACGGCTTAATCATGAATCTTGCCAAACCGAAACGATTAAGTGCATTTAAACGTACATTTTGGCAAAGACTCGAGAAAATATTTCTTCCACTGTAGCTGAAAAGAGATATACATGCACCTAGGAAGATTCCCTTCCTCCTCATCAAGAGGGCAAAACAGGAAGCAACAGATACCTATAAAATACCTGGCTGGCTCTGGTTCACGGAGGAATTCCTGCCCAGATAGAATTCAGCGGTTCGGCAACATGCATTAGGACTGCTCTTGCGTCACGCTGAATAGCCATGGACAGGACTCGCGAGAGCTGAATTAAATTTCAGGGGAATAAGATGGTTTAGATTCCCGAGGGAAAATATCCGAGAACGATAGTCGATAGTCAAGTCAGTCGCCGGATGCACTTCACGAAGATTGGGAGGCGGAAAAAAGTATAACGAGCCCTGACGTGTCGGTTGAAAAAGTTATTACGAAAAATCAAGTGGATTTTATCTCGAAGAAATAGATTCTTTTAGGTAAGTTGAAGCGAACCGCGATTTTTGGTTTTTTGATTATTTTATGATTTTATTTTTACTTTAGAAATTTTTAATTCGACAATGCTCAAGTGGACTATACAACAAAAGTTTGCAACTACTGATAAGGAAGATAACGATTTTGGCGGGCTATTTGAAACACCGCCCGTTAAACCTCGTCACAGTCTGAAAAGGAAAAGACGTTCAACGGTTAGCAATAAGGAAAATATGATTACCTCAACCCCGCTGGCAAAGCCTCCATCACGTGCAGAACTCTTTCAAGAATTTTTGAAGATTAGCCCGAAACCGCTACTTGGTCCGCCGGAGTGCAAAACTCCCTTGCAATACGCGTCGACCCTTCCAAAATTTGAAGAGGAATACTCCCCCCCGACTGCGATTGTCCCTGGTCCAGTGATTGCGATGCGCGGTCTTGTTCCAGACGCGTATCTGCGAAATCGCCGATATCTCGCGAATGCTAATTCAGAACAGGATGAACAACAGAACCTGCCCAAGAGGCAAAAAACCACTAAAGAGGTCCTCCCCGGGGAAAAGCAGCAGGAAAAATGCACTGAGGAGGAAAGCTTGAGTTCATCAAAAATGGGAGACGTTACTTTAGATAATCTTATCAGTGCGATTTTGGATAGTGCGAAGAAAAATACGAAGAGAAAAACCCGACGGAGCTTAAATCTCAGGAGAAGAACGTTGCTAAGAAATACTTCGACAGCAGTGGGGGAAATTCTTTCACCGTCTTACACACGTGCTGATGATCCTGCTAGTGATCTAAATCTTAGTTTTAGTGATGTTAAAAGTAAAATTGTGCAAACTGACAAAGAGTGTGGGGAACATCTTGAAGGAAGCAACAAGTGCAAAAAAAGATGCAGAAAAGATAGTGAGGTCCAAAGTAACAAGTACTTTGAAGTGGGGGTTGCATTGCCTTCGATTTATGTTTAATAAATATAAGCATTTAAGACAAGAAACTTTTTTAACGAATTGTTATAAAATTTTATCATTATTTAAACTAAATTATTTTGAAAAAAAAAACAATGTTATCACATTATGTATTAAAGCACAAAATAAACTATCTTTTATAAAAAAATATTCTTTGGATCGTAAACGATACACTGCGCAAATTAAAACACGGGACGCTTTTTCAGAGCTGATCTTGCTACACTGCACCTTACCATATAAAGGTAAAAACCGAAAAATCGTGCAGAAATTGTGAAAATTTAAAATTTGGCGACCTGCGCAGAAAAATAATGCTTAGGGGGTAATACAATTACACGGGCAAAAAGTACGCATTAAAAAACCTTTTTTCACAAAGAAGGTTTAATGCAATCATTATAAAACTTTGTACACTTGTTAAGGTATAAATGAGGAATGTAAAAACAAATTTTTTTTAATTTTTGAAAACAAAATGGCGGCTGTACGCTGGCGTGAAGTTGACCTACAAAAAACAAAACGGCAACCACTCTGGACGTCGTGTTATTGATCTGTAACAGCCCATAACAAAAATTTGGCTTAAATATACATGTAATTTGTCGGTAAACCTCAAAAATTAAAAAAAAAAATAATAATTCTGCGTTTGGTAGAAGTTTTTGTAAAAAATCGATAATTTTTGCTATTTTTTCAGCCATTTTTGCATTAATCATTCAATTTTGCAACAAAAAATTCCAAAACAATTAGGCTTACAGACAAGCCTAAGGTATAAAGAAGAAACCCTAAAAATTTCAGCTAAATTGGACAAGTAGTTTTCGAGTAATCGTGGTTGCAAATTTCAAAAATGTTGTTTTGAGAAAAACGCGTTTAAAGTTTTGAAAACCTGCTATGCGCTGAAGAAAGTGTTCTCGAAAAATGAAGAAAAAATATATAAGGAGTTCGATTTTCGACCTGAAACTTTTTGGAGAGTATTCTACGGGAAATTTCCTAACTTTTTAGACGAACAAAAACAAATCGATTTTTTTGACCTTCTAATTGTATTTACCCCCTTAATAAACGTCGAATTAAAGAACATATTTTGAAACTTCATGTAATTTCGCAATAAATGCAACACAAAATCATCCACTTACCGCGACAAATCTGAAAAAAAATGCAACATCGTTGTTTTCAGTGGTTTTTGATTAGCCACATTATTTTTTAGTTTTTGGATAATAAATAACAAACTTTAGAATTTTTTAGACTCGAGTACGTGAAATTCAAATATAGGATGTACACCTAGTCCCCGAATTGCAACCCTATGTTTCAATTGCAATTACGTCGTACTTCCATATTAGTACTATTTTTGGGATTAAAGAATCATATTTAGTTTTATATACTACTAGCAGACCCAGCCACCTGTTGCTGTGGCTAAGTAGCTATAATACGTTGAATTAATTTTATCCTAATATTTTTAATACATTCAAATCAATATTCACTTATAAAAACATTTTAGCTGATCTAAAAACCTATGGGATTGAGAATGGAACGTTACGCTTTACGTTTAAAAGTGGATTAATGATTCATTCATTAAGTACTACATATAAAAACATTTAAAATAACATATAAAAATTGATTTTTATAAATGAGGTAGATAATGTTAATTTATAACTATTTTTAATAACAATTTACATATTTTTTTGAAGTCAGACTTTTTTCGCAGCATTTTAATAAAAATTAAAATAAAAACAATTAATAAATAAATTAAATAACAAATAATCAATTAATTAAATAACACATAATAAAATAACTAACAATTAATTAATTAATTAATTGATTAACAATTAACATATTAAATAATTGGAATAAAATACAAATAAAAAGTGGAAAGCAAACAAAAAATGCTAACACGTTTGAGAATTCGTAACGTAAATCATAACGTTTTCTTGAATGTTATAAAAATCAACGAGAAAAATTATATACAAAGATTTGTATTATTGTTTGATCGTTGAAAATAATAATATACAAACAACACACAGCACAATTATAACACAATACACATTAACATTATAAAAATGATACATGAAGTATTGAAAAAGCACGCTTATGTCGTAAACATAAACAAATAAGTCAAGAAATCGAAAGACGACGCCATCTACTGGATGCTTACCCACCCTAAATATCGAAAGATAATGAAGTGTTGTGTCGATAAATTAACTTACACCGCCACCTGTTAGAAACTTATGGAACTTACAAATATTACATTTAATGTGCAATAAAAAAATATTGAGGTCAATAATCGAGATAAAAACTATGCTATCTTTTAAGTTGGACTAAACTACACACAATGAGCCAAATTTTATCAAGATCGTTTGAGTAGTTTCGGATTTTATCCCGGACAAATATCGTGACACGAGATTTTTATATACATATATAAAGATTACCCGACTACAGCTAATTCAAAAAGAAGGTTTATGATTCTTAAAGACTATTTATGCATGTATGGGAGATAGTTTGTTACCCCATACAGTCTAAACTAATGAACCGATTTCAACAAATGGGCTGTCGTTGGATTCGTCTTGATCCAGAATGTATCCTAGGCTATATGACGTCACAAGAAATTCAATATGGCGGACGACAGAGGTTATTATGTGAAATCTTAAGCTTAAAAAGTTATTCGCTTATTACGATTAGCACAACAGAGACAACTTGTGGACGTAGATATTATACCATAATAGGATACCATAACTAAACTACATTATTTTAATCCCATCGCGTGAATTATAAAAATTACCTTAATATTATTCATTTTAATGATAAATATACTAAAAAGGGAAAAATTAAAATAGCGCCGATTGTCTAATATTCTCCAATTTAAATATTAAATGCCGACCCGAACAATGTCTAATTGAGATTGATTGGCTGTAAAGCCTGTTTTACCTAGAACTACATAAATTTTTATAAAAAAAAACCCTGTCATATATTGCATATTAATTTTTTATATAATAAATATATTTTCCCCTAACAAATTAAAAAAAAACCTATTGTGGGTAAACAACCTGCCACAACGTGACTATCTTCCATAGGGCTCTTGAAAACTAGGGCAGATGATAAATAAGTTGGAAGGTGCACCAGCCACCAACAAGTGTCTTCAGCGCTAATTGAGGGAGGACAGC
The DNA here is from genome assembly GCA_949715965.1 of Dysmachus trigonus. NCBI lineage: Eukaryota > Metazoa > Arthropoda > Insecta > Diptera > Asilidae > Dysmachus > Dysmachus trigonus. The sequence goes on along the minus strand of OX454323.1, from coordinate 3,246,271 downwards.
TCCTTTTCCATCTGTTCTTGTGAAAACTCCAGGAGCCTTGGACAATGAGGGTGAACAGATGTGAGCTCCGGGCGTTTATTGTTACCAAATTAACACCTTATCGCTGGACGATCATTGAAATTAATTGAAGCAAAATAAACTTTAATTTGACTAAGGGCTAAGCAACACCTGACTGAAGTATTTTCATGATTGTGTTTAGATATTTTCGTCGGGTTTGAATAGCTAAGAGAGTTTTAGACTTTAGGGGTGGAACGAATCACTCTTCAGTATTTTTATATGGTGTCAAGGATTAAACAACTTTTCAAAAGGTTTCATAGTAAAAATAATGTACTCTGAAATACATATTAAAAAACTCAATTAATAGAACTCAGCGAATTTTCGGAATTTTTGAATAAATAAAGCCAAATAACTAAAATCTAGTCTGAAAAAGCCGGGAAAACACTCAAATTTGGACAATTTCATCTGCGAAAGTCTAGATTTTAGTCACAGTTCACACAGGCCTTTAGTACTAAATTTTTCAAACAACGATTACTTTAAAATTTATTTATTTTAAATAATAATTATAGATTAAAGAATTTTATTTTCCCTTTATAGTTAAAACAAATTATCATTACGCTTGTTCAAACAGCTGTTATATTCTCAAAAATCAATTTTTATTCAACACTTCGAATCTCTATAATATTGCTAGATAAATGAACGCAAAAGGTTTTGATTTTTGAACTCGATTCTGAGATACAGTGGCAGAGCTGTAAAAATGGCATTACTAGTAACATGCATTACCATTACGGTTAATGCAATTTAAAGATGATTACCAGTACCATTACTAGTAATGGTAATGCAAGAAAATCGAATTACCATTACAGTTACTGGTACTGGTACTTCACCATTACTGTAATCACATGAGCATTACTTAGCATTACTTGGCATTACTAGCATTACTCGGAATTACGTAGCATTATGTGGCAGTACTTTGCATTACTCAGACTTATACAGCAGAACTCAGCATTACTCATAATAAGAAATGCCAATTTAAAAGTATTTTTTTTACATTTTGGTAATAAAATCTTCGATTTTATATGAAAAAATATATATTTTAATTAATATTCATTAAAACATGTTTATTGTAATAATTTTGAGTAAGGCTGAGTACTAATGCTATACTGAGCAGTAAGTAATGCTGGTAATGGTAAGTAATGCTAAATAATGCTCATGTGAGTAAGTAATGCCAGTAATGGCGAGTAATGCTAAGTAATGCTCATGTAATTACAGTAATGGTGAAGTACCAGTACCAGTAACTGTAATGGTAATTCGATTTTTTGCATTACCATTACTAGTAATAGTACTGGTAATCATCTTTAAATTGCATTAACCGCAATGGTAATGCATGTTACTGGTAATGCCATTTTTTACAGCTCTGATGCTACGTAATTCCGAGTAATGCTAGTAATGCCAAGTAATGCTAAGTAATGCTCATGTGATTACAGTAATGGTGAAGTACCAGTGCCAGTAACTGTAATGGTAATTCGATTTTCTTGCATTACCATTACTAGTAATGGTACTGGTAATCATCTGTAAATTGCATTACTTGTAATGGTAATGCCTACGTTAATGCATTCCAAAGTAATGCAATGTTTTACAGCTCTGTATAGTGGTCACCGAATTTTGTAAAAAACATACTGTTAAGGTTAAATTCAATTTAAATTTAATCAAGCAAATTTTGATGCTGTTACATTCCATTTACGCTAATTATTATTTGAACGTGCGGGCGTTGCCTTTTAAAAAAGTTCATAGATGTGTCACCTAACAGTCATTTTTCCAAATACAAAAAATAATCCTAGCCAAATAAAGGTCAAACATTTCAAACAATCAAAATGTTATCCTCAAACACAGTTTAAGAGATCTTCCCATTTTTCTCGGCTTTTTATTCAGAGATTCTTTAAGGTGATAAAGGAAGGTAAATATCATTTAAAGTGGAGTCTCCGCGGACCTTTAGCGCGGCTACTCCGCTTTTATCGTGAAATCGCATATGTATGTATGGATGCGTAAGTAAAAAAAGGATCCTTTTCGAATAGATGATTTTTTTGTTGCGTTCATTCGTCCCGAGTCATTTTTCCCTCAACGTGATAACAATCCTTTGCATTGTTGTCGCGTTTTTCTTCCACCTGTGGCGACGTAGATTCAAAACTTCTCTAATTTATCGCAAGGGTAGGAAATAAAGAAACGTTTAAGGGATGGAAAACTATTCGTGGAATAGCATTTTGCGGGTGGTGGTTATTTGGATTTATGTATGTGAAAAGATGTTTGGTTTAATTGTATGGGAGTCATTTATTTCAGAATGGGGGAAAAATGCTAATTAAATTACAGAATTGGTTCAAGAAAAAAAAATGATTTTCGGCTATTTTCACGTTCTCTTCAAAAGGTCAGAAAATAATAACAACAGATGAAAAAAATGATGATATTAATTGAATTGTTCAGAATTGCTCCCATAATAAGGTGATATTCAGCCATTCTACAGAAAATCATCAAATGGTTAAAGCCGTACTATTTTTTATTTCGATGAAACTTGATGGGTATCTTTGTTTAGATGTCAGAAGAGAAAATTCACCATTATTTCATTTTTGTTGATGTCTCAGCTTCGGTGCACCACCGCTAGACTTATTTTTTTAAATCTTTTATTTAACTGCACGTTTGGCTGTTGTCAAATCTTGCAAGTCGATTTTGACCCATTTCCGGTTATCCGATTGGATTGAAAATTTGCTTACACGTGTAGTTCCGATGACAATACACACTTTAATGTTTTATATACTAAAATTGCAAAATTGCAGCTTCAATATGGCGGACGAATTTTGTCATTTACATATGTTCCGACCCAAAACAGAGTCGATATCTAAGAGCTTCCCGAGTTTTTATCAAAATTGAGAAATTCAAGATGGCGGCTTCAATATGGCGGACGAATTTTGTTATTTATGGCCTGTTCGATCACATTGTCAAACTTCTCAATGGCAAACAGTAGACCCGCCGTGCTTGGGCTCGTTTTAATGAGTTCGCAATGTTAATGACATGAGATTGACCGTCTGGTTCAGCGGGATGGGCGTCGCTAGCTTTGTCTAGAAGGGCTAGAGCTAATAATACAACAGATAGATGTTAGATAGATGTATAGATAGATGTAGCTGCCGGAAGAGGCACTTAGGCCATTAAAGGCCCATTGTGATACCACTTTTTGTGATCTGGGTTTCTGGTGCGATTTGAAACTTTAGCGCCCTTCTGGGTCGCCGCTATTGAGACCTAAATCTTGCTGTGAAATTTGAAATTTGAAATGATTGTATTTCTAATTAATTTAATTGGTACGAAAATCTTTTAAATCATATAAAAACATTAAAATAATATTTATTTATTTAACTTATTTTTACTGATTATGATCAACATTCAGTAAGTTCTTTTGTTAGTTTGAGGCTTGATTACATCAAAAAATAGTATTTATTTCTAATAAAAGCTTGTTTTTAAAAGGATTTTGTTATGTTTAATTTCTACTACTTAAATTTTAAGTATTTCTTAGGTTTACCTACCACTAAAAGGAGTTTACCTTAAGGAGAACAATTATATTAATTCGTTAAGACGTTCAAGACTTATCCTGTCCACAGATTATAAAAAAAATTATTTCGGAGAAAACGCGTTTACAAATTTTCTTTATAAAAACTCGTCATAGAACTGTATGAATAAATTTTCTTCTAGAGAATTAAAATTTAACCAGAATTAAATGAATAAATGGCATTGTTACAATTTAGATCAAAGTATCTCTTCACTTGAATCAATCATGTGGAAATTTTTATCTATTCAAATTCCGAAATATGATTTTCGCAATTTCCATTTGAAAGATAAACCCATAGGCTTTAAAGAAATAAACCAAATAAACTGGTTCCAAATTCAAGGGCATCAACTCCATGGACCGAAATCCGAAATTGCAACTGTTTACGTTTCTCTAAATTTCTTTTCACATCCCAGAAGCAAGTCAAGAGACAAAAAAAAACAAAATTACAATTTTGCAAATCCGGAAGTGCTCACTGATACTCTTCACAGGGAGCAATCAATGCCGGAGATCCTCTGAAGGAAGAAAAGGGAAAAACAGGATTACCGACGGGAGTCCCGGGATTCGATGATGTGAAAGGTTACGACAACTGAGCCCCGTCGATAGCAAGGAAGTGCCCGGGGCTTCGGGATGGGCTGCTCGGTTTTGGTAAACTCGCCGAACCTCAATCCTTCAATGGGTTTCTTTTAGCTATTCATGGGATCCTGGCGGCAACACCCAAAAAACAAATTAGCTCGGTCGGAAAGAGGTAAGTAGCTGTCCTTTAAGGGTTTTCAATTTCGACAGAACTATTTGACTAGCGACAATTGTGCCGTCAACTGCCTCGGGGAGCATTTGCAGTATGCTTTACTTCCTTTTAAAAGACGCCTTTAAGTTTTCTTTGTGGCAAACCGGAAGATTTTTCCGAAGTGTGCCCTTGAAAACTGATTTCTTGCCAATTTTTCCCAAAGTTAACAATTCTTATTGAATTAAAAAAAAAAAAGTAAAATTAAAACCATTTGTAGTATACCCATTATAATGCAAAATTTAAGGGCCTGAAGGATTGTATTATTTTTAAGTCCTAGTTGCATTGTATGATCCTATCTCATTTATTTTTTTTTTATTTTTTATTTAACTCTGCTGAAAGGACAGCTTTTGATCCAAAAAAGGATGTTACTCTCGATTTTGGTGGCGGATTTTGCTGAACCCTCTCTAGGAAAATTAATTTTCAAAAAAACTGAAGCAAATTCAAATCCTACATAATTTGTTATATGTTGTTAAAGATCCTACAGGAATATCTTTTAGCCTATAATTTTTTTTTATTCGCTTTAAAAAGAAAAAAATACAATAAATTTTAATTTAACTTTATGCAAAGCGTTTAAGGTATTGTACGTAGCAATGAATTCGAAATAGCCTACATTGTTTCGAAAAAATGTGTTTAAAATTTCATCCTGATCTAAACAAAATTTAAAACGTTATAAGTTACAATATGTAGATGCGATACAAGCATTTGTATGTACTACGCGGATTTTTAAGCGCGTTTTTATTATAATTCTGAAAAAATTCACACGTGTTCTTTGGCTAATTATAAGCACTTTTTGTCATATAAAGCTTATTCGTATAATTCGTCCTTTTTGAGTAAAAATATCAACAAATTTCATCATAAAAAAACTTGGTGATATTTTTACTCAAAAAGGATTAATTATACGAATAAATTTTATATGACAAAAAGTGCTTATAATTAGCCATAGAACACGTGTGAAATTTTTTCAGTATTTTTCGGCACATTTTTGGATTTTTCAAAAATTGGCCAAATCCAAAAAACCAAAAATAGTCAAAAATAGTCCTTGGTTAATTATAAGCACTTTTTGTCATATAAATTTCTTTTGTAATGTTGATCCTTTTCGTGTAAAAAAATCGCGAAGTTTTTTATTACATTGCTGTACAAAATGCCCATTTTGCAAAAACCAAAGCAAAAAAAAAAAAAATCAAAATCATGGTTTGAGAAAGTGTAGACATTCGGACCGCGATTTCTGGTGGTTATATGATCATTCAATAGCAGCAACGACAAGATAATCGACGTTGAGACGAAAAATGACCAAAAAAATCGGCACTTTTTTGAAAAAACCCAAAAAATTATAGGGTTTTTGAAGTTATCATGCAAAACAAATGCCAGATTCTGAAAAAGCACCCCCGAAAACCCCTTATATACGAATTTGGAGGAAATTCGCCCCAATTTGCTATTCGAATCGTACAATTGAACTTGCATACACAAAATCCTCGTTTTGCGCATTAATGCGAAGTTTATGTACGAGCCTTAATGTATTTATTTATTTTTATTTTTTTTATTATACGAGTAGTCTGTTGATGATGTATCTGAACATTTCTCAATTTAACAGGTACTAACAACTTCCACAAGTTTCGTAAAAATTAGTTTCGAGTAAATCGCGTTTAATTTTTTTTAAGATAAATACACAAAAAGTGTTCTAGAAGAATCTAGAAAAATCCCAACTAGAGTTGACTTCCTAGGATTTGCAACAATAAATCTAATGAAAATATAGACACTAGAATTATATTTACCTATTTAGACTCGATTTATGTATAGTATACCTAAATTAATAAAAAATGTGTAGGTATAAACGATGGAATTCTATTTCCTTAGTTTAAGCTATTGTAGAATTCACTAAAAATTGAATTAATAGTACTAGAATTACAGTGAATCTCTCTATTTTTATCTAGATTAGTAGTTTATATCCTTAATAATCAGATACCTAGAAATTCAGTAAATTCGAACAGAAAAGCAATTAATTATACTGGCATTTCAGTGTTGTCGATAGATTTCGAGCCTTTTTGCTAGATCAATTAAAATCTACTGAATATTTAGTTTTCTCTAGATCTTAAGGGGTTATATACAGTCAGGATTTTCAGAAAATCGATTTATTTATTTTATTTTTTCGTAATGTATTTAAGCACACCCATAGAAAATTGCATGTCTATCCGGTGAATATTCTCGAAGTTGCACGCATATTTGTAATGATTTTTTTTACTATATGTAAGGTGCTTTTGAAACTTTAAACGCGTTTTTCTCAAAACTTGTGTTTTTAAAGTTGGTGAACAAGATTTCTTGGAAACAGTTAAACTTATCAGTTTCAAATTTTAACAAAAGCTTTTTAAGTATATTTTTTAGTAATTAATCGAAGGTTTTTTCAATTTAAGACCAACATTTTTGTTAAAAATCGATTGTTTTTTTAAGAAGCCGCCATTTTGTCAAAAATTCGTATTTTGCTTAATTCTTCGATTAATTACAAGATAATACAATATATTAAGGAAATATTCTTGGTTTTTTTATTTTGGATGATCCAGTCTTGAGATATCGTGCTAACCGCAAGACACATTTTTTAAGAGTTACTCCCGGAGATCAGCTGTAGCAGCTTTTAAAATTATTATTTTTACAAATAAAAAACATTAAAATACACTCAAGAGTTACCATAATATTTGTAAAAAATTTTACATTAATAACTTAAAAGGTCATCTCAAGAAAAATTCTTAAAAAATCGACGTTTTTGGGCCTCCTGACAGTATATAACCCCTTAAGTTAATTTTGGAGGAAGTTCAGTAGAAGTATCTTTTTTTTTTATTCTAATGAGGAACACTAGAAACCTAGAGAAACTCAACACTAGACACTATCTAGTAAAATTTCACCAGAAAAAGATTAAGAGTATACGGGCAGCCTGCTGCAATCTAACGATCTCGACTACATTGACTGTTTGGTCTATTTATTTATCATTTTTATTATAAATCGCTGAATTTCTATTGAACTATCACTTAATTAAGTGATACTAACATTTGCGTGGACTATCACTTAATAATGTAATGACAGTGTAGTGAAAATGCATTCAAGGAAAAGTGTACTATGCGCAACTGTTTGTATAAAATTATCTAAAGTTGCCCCTAACACGTGCGCTTGTGCTATCTTTTTATGACACCTATTAGCAAAACAACACTGCCAAGTACCACCAAAAAATGTAAGAAACAATGACAAAGAAGTAAACAATGAGCGTTGTAATTTTACCACGTGGTTCCATTCTTCCTCAATTCCGAGTGACGTGAAAGTTCTCTCCCGGAACAGTGGTGCTAGCGCTTTCACGGGGTGATTTCACGCTTGCTAAGAGTGCCACGTACACCCCTTTGGCTGCCGCAATGGTCCTTTTTTTTTTTTTTTTAGGCTTAAGGGTGTAATCGGCCGGAAGGCCATTTCTCGTTTTTATCAAAAGGGAAAAGTGCTGATCACTTTGATTGACTCATGTGGGACATGCCATTTACATAATCAAAACCGGAAAATGGTTTTTACTTCCCGCTGCGGACCATTTTATATTTGCTCTATGGAGAAAGTTACTTAGGGAGAAGTCCGTTTTTGTTAGAACTTCGAAAAAATCATCCCCGTGGAGGTTTGCGGGGTTGGTTCTTTGTAAATAAGTTTTTTAGTTTGCCCATAAATGTTGGAAATCCCGGCACAATTAAAGAATTTAACTGGTTGTGGTCGCATTGAATAATAATAAGCAAAAGTTTTGATTACAGAAATTCTTTCAACCCTTTAATAGGGTAGCTCTTGGACACACTTTATTCTATGGCTTTAGCCTTCCTCTTTCTGTTGCGTATTCATCTTATTTCATATTTTAAAAATTACACTTAACTTCCATCCATCATGGGTGATGAAGATTTTTTAAATCAAATAAAATTTATTTACATAACAAAACTAAATCCTGTTGCAGTAACAACAGCACAAAACCGAATAATTTTAATTGCAATGTATTCTTTATATAATACTTACATTTTTCCAACTATCTGTAATTTTTTTTGCCATCGACTAGTAAACTTCCTTCTAAATATAATTAATTGATCAAGTTTGATTAAGACACTTCACATACAATATTACTTACAATTGAAACTTCACTTCCGCCTCCACGCGCATTCTTGATCCACTGACGTTTGATATGATGAAATTTGCGTCACAGGAAAAATCCTATAAGACTGTGGAACGTAAAACTAATTCCACATTGTGTAAAGCATATTTTGCATACCTACAGGCTATTAAAATTTAAATAGTTAAATTCAAGTGTGGCCAGTTTAAAAATTCTATATGCTGATTTTTTACCAAAATTATACAGGGAGGTTAAAAAAATGTTGAATGTTAAAATTAAATATGTTTAAAACTTGTAACGAAACTTTATTAAAAACTGCTAGTGAAATAATTAGAAAAGTGAATCAAATTGACATAATTTTTATCTATGAAAAACTTCAATTTGCTGAAATCGTGAATTTTTGATTTAAAAACTATTTATAACACTGGTCAACACCAATTTAGTTTAGGATTTTTTCCGTAGATTAGGAATTCGTAAACGAAAATGTTTAATTAGCTCCCGTTTTCGAGAAAAATAGATTTACTAAAAGTGCAAAAGACCGTATTTCCGCTATTTTTGAAAAATCATTAAAAAATAACGGATTGTGATCGGAACTTGTACCGTAGCTCAAATGAAGACTTGAACCTTAAGTTATAACATAAAAACATGAAACGTTTTCCAAAACATTCCGTTAAAAGTAATTGTTTCTATGTATTGATTATTTCATACAACAGATAGGAAATGAGGACTTCACCTGGCGAATCGTCACGAAAAATATGTTTCCCAAGATGTTAAGTAAAGTCTAAGGATTAGTGCTTTTTAATATGCATAGATTAGGATTCAGGCTTTCATTTAAGTCATATTATGACTTTCTATAAAAATCCATTATTTTTTAATCATCAGCAAATCATTCAAAAATGGCTGAAATACGGTCTTTTGCAGTTTTTAACTCTATTTCTCTCGAAAACGGGAGCTAATTGAACATTTTTGTTTAGGAAATCTACGGAAAAAATCTTATAAATATTAATCCAGATTTTTTTGGCAATCTGTTGCCCTATGTAATAGTTGATGTTGCAATTTAATGCTTTCTTAGACATTTTTAAATCTTGGACATTATTCATAGCTTTCTAATGATCTAATGTGTCCTTTTTGAGTAAAAATATCACCAATTTTCATCATAAAAAAACTTTCTGATATTTTTACTCAAAAAGGATCAATTATACGAATAAATTTTATATGACAAAAAGTGCTTATAATTAGCCAAGGAATACGTGGGAATTTTTTCAGAATTTTTCGGGACATTTTTGGGTTTTTCAAAAATTGGCCAAATTCAAAAAACCAAAAATAGTCCAAAAAATTCTGAAAAAATTTACATGTTTTCCTTGGCTAATATATTATAAGCACTTTTTGTCATATAAATTTTTTTTGTAAAGTTGATCCTTTTCGTGTAAAAAAATCGCGAAAGTTTTTATTACATTGCTATACAAAATGGCCATTTTGCAAAAACCAAAGCGAAAAAAAAAATTCAAAACCATGGTTTGAGAAAGTGTAGACATTCGGACCGCGATTTCTGGTGGTTATATGATCATTCAATAGCAGCAACGACAAGATAATCGACGTTGAGACGAAATATGACCCAAAAAAATCGGCACTTTTTTGAAAAAACCCAAAAAATAATAGGGTTTTTGAAGCTTTTATGCAAAACAAATGCCAGATTCTGAAAGAGCACCCCCAAAAACCCCTTATATACGAATTTGGAAGAAATTGGCCCCAATTTGCTATTCGAATCATACAATTGAACTTGCGTGCACAAAATCCTCGTTTTGCGCATTAATGGGTTAAGCTCTGCTTGCGCACGCTCATGAAAATCTAATTCCCAAAGATGCTTCGTAAGTGCTATAGATTAGTGGTATTTTATATATATAGATTAGGATTCAAGTTTTTTTTATTGAGTCTTTAAAAATGGCTGAAATACGCTATTTTGTGCATTTCAACCCTATTTTGCTAAAAAACGTGATGTGATAGAAAAAAATCGAGTTCAGAATCGTAAATAAGAGGTCCCAAACCCTCATAATCGGCTATAAAAACTGAGAAAGTTTTTAAAAGTGTTTAATTTACAGGCCTGTGTTATCATTATACATATTTTACACTTTTTGAATTTCGTCGTCGTATTTATGGACGTTTCATTAATGTACACCGTGAAAAGTTTTGCTTACATTGGATAATGATTCGTACAAAAGTTATGTATTTAATCCTTTTTCTATTTTGTTGTACGTGTATGTGTAGTCCTCTTCTTCGCTTAAAATCTAATGCTAGGGCTTGGGGAATCGATTTTAATAAGGAAAGTATCGATAAACTCTAAAACGGGATTATATACAATCCTCATAAATTTTCATTATGAGGTAAGCAAACTCGAAAACTTTTTAATTAACAAACACTATTTATATTTTACCACAAAAATGTTTCTTTTTTTCTATAATTTCATCTACAAGAGAAAAAGGCAACTGAAGAAAACTAAAAAAAAAAATGTTCTGAAATAACAAAACAGAGTATATAAAGTCTTAATCAGCTAGACAGCGGGCAAAATATGTTTTACAATTAATCTTAAACTACGAGCTCAAGTGGCCAGTGAATACAAACTAACATGGGTTAAGTTTAGCATTAGCAAAAGGGTAAAACAAAGCTAAAAACATTAAATATAACTTGAAAACACTTAGCGTAGGTACAGTAAATTTTATTACAAAATTCAGTCTTATGTGGCCGTTTCGCTATTAGCGAAATTTACGTGTTTTTTTTTTTTTTTTTTTTTTTATCTTTTATATTTTGTTGTGAAATAATCGAAAAGAAATAAATTTCAATGGGTGACAACAAAATTCATCGATCAACAGTAGTAACGCACTGTATTGTGCAAATATTCAGTCATCGAATATTTGAGACAGAATCGAGTTTTAAAAATCGTGTCTTAATATCGTGCTTCCTTCATAAAGTACTCTCTTACGGGGCACTCACAAATGAATACGTGCTGTGAAATGTTTTTCTTTTTATCATTTGACGGCAAATCTAACTTTAACATAAAAAATAAATAGCCTAATTGTAGCGAATAACATTGAATTATATAAATTTACTCTAAGAACTGTGCGCAAACGTGTGCTATTAATTATTTCCTAGACTGTCGGCCGTCCTTCTCCTCCTTAATACTTAGCTCGTCCAGGTCGACGTCCTCCAGCGTGCTTCTCCGGCTCTCGGTGTGAATAGAGACCTTATCGCTACTAGAACTACTACTATTGCTACATGGCACGTTTTTATCGCTATCAATAACTATAGGGCTGCTAGCGTGGATTTCCTCACATGTTCGGACCTCTGCTGGCCTCTCTTCGGGCTTGGGGTCTTCGTCGGACAGTTCCGAGAAAATCTCAATCAAATTATTCACACCTATCAGGTAGCCGTCCTCGTGGTTGCCCACTTTCCAAGTGGTGCTGTGATCGATTTGATGGTTTTCTGGAAGTGAAACTGTCTTCGCGAAATCGATCAGCCAAACACTGGCCTGCTTCCGATCGTGCACGAAAAGTAGGGAACTGCCTATCACTTCGTGGGACTTGAAAAAATCAGAGCATTCTAGAGTCGCACGAATGGCGCGAAGACGCTGAAGATATCGCGGCTAGGAAGAAGAGATAAATATTTACTACTGATCATACGTGATGGCAATTTTCAAAAAAAAAACTCACCACAGCATGGGGAAAGTCAGTTGTAAACTCTTTAAACGCTTCTTTTATTTGTTCTCGTGATTTTGTCGTCTTGAAGTCCTTGGAACTGGTGCCGTCACTCTTCTTGATACCCTACAAATTATAAAAGGTTAATAGAAGCTTGAAAAAAACTAATATAAATAAATGCAATTGCGTAATATGCGCTTATGTATTTATTAACTACAGTTTCGTATATATAACCTTATTATTATTTAGATGTATTAAATTAACCATTAACGACACCGACATTTAATACGGCTTTTAGATAAACGGAAATAACGCAGTAATTTAAAATGAACGAACGTTTAACCCTTATCAGTCACACCTCAGTAAAATCCCGCACCGGTCATTCTAGGGTGTATCACACCCCAGCATATTTACAGGCTTATAAAAAGTTGTAGGCAGCTTAAAAAAAAGAAAAAATATATCCTGTTAAAGTTTAAGTCTTCCTCTAAAAGATTCTATGGGCTAGATATAGAAGTAAAAAAAAAAATTCCAAAAAACTCGTAAAAATCACGTATTGGTCACACTGGGTGTGAGACACCCCAAAATTCGAGAGGGTCTACTTTGAGCGACTGCCAGGTAGAAACTAACGGTCCCAAAAATATTTTGCCGGCGGGGAATGAAAGTTTGTAACGCTGACTAACTTTAGATGGCGGTATTAGACCCATATCCATTGGTTTACTGGGTCGTTTTGACGCTCAAAAAAACGCTGGGGTGTATTTTACCCAGTGTGACTGTTAAGGGTTAAATTAATAATCAAAATTATAATTAGTACGATGGTGATGGTGATGATGAAGGAGAGATTTAGTCTATTCTTGAACTTATAATTGCTATACTCTAATTGACGTACCAAAATCGTGAACTATTGCTTATTTGGTTTTACAAATACGCCTCGCTTAAAGTATTGTATTAAAAAAACTGTATTTCCTAGAAATACCAAGATATAGCAACTCTCGTAAAAAATATATATTATATAATGGTATTTGCATTTAAAACTCTTTTGATTTTGAAGAATATACATATATTCCTTACAATAACACTTTTAATACCAACTTTATATTAGCTGCGATTTTTTCATCTGGATCTGGCTCTGGATCAGGATCAAATGAAAAAAGCGATTCAGATTAATCACCGGGATCACGATTTTGGGTTTGAGGAGCTGGAATTCCTGTTTTTGCTAATCTAATAAGAATTGGGGATTAGACGACAGCTTTCGCCAAAGAAAACTCAAAAATAGCCTTTAACCCTTTAACTGTTTATGTCGAGTATACTCGTCATGAACAAACCACGATTTTTCGCATAATGTCGATTGTATTCGCCACAATGATAAAAAGATAGCATTTGTATTATCAATCAACGAAATGACAATAATTTTAATTTCTGAAAAAGGGCAAATAAAGAAATTTAAAAAAATTTACATTTTAGAATATTCGTTAGTTTGCGGGCAGAAAAAGTTCTTAAAAACAAAATTAAACAGTTAAAGGGTTAAAGTTTTGTTTTTTATTAAATCCCATAATCAGAAAAACGATTTGATTTATTTTGTTACTATAAATTACTTTTTTTTTGTGTGCTCAGAACCAATCGACTACAAATTTCATTGCTGCCATCATTTCAGAAAAGAAAAACTACAGCAGCGACTCTGTTAGAAATTTCCAAACTATTCATCCGACACTAGCACTTCTCGTAGAATTTTTTGTAACCACTTCTTGCGGATCATTGATTCTAATCCGAATGAAAGTGTGGATCACGAGTTGTTGTTGTATGTCAATGTTAAGAGATTGATCCAGATCCTGATCCGATTGAAAAAAACGCAGCTATTTTTACTTTTTCAAATTTTATTTTTCTTTATTTACCTGCTTAGTAATTGATGAAAAAAACGTATTCCCGCAATAGATTTTATTAAATATAGATTAACACCTCTATTCTGAACGTTGTGACTGGTTCACTAGTCACATGCTAAAGAAAGTATTACTCAACGCACTCTTCTAATTTAATTGTAACTTATATATCTGAGTTACTCGGTTTCACCCGGCGCGTAGCGTAAAACGTTGTTATATTAATTGAATTCTTCTAAAATGCTCTCGTTTGGTGTATTTTAGAAATTGTTTCAACTAAATTCAAGGTAAGGAGTGAATTGAGATATTATAAAATCTATATATTTGTGAAATAGAGAACCACAGTATGAAGAAATTTTCATCCAAAATATACCCCAATAAAATTAAAATTGAAAACTTTATTCCATAACCAAAAAGTATAACTAATTTTACTATCACGGTAACCACTGATTTATCTTAGGAGTTTTCTAGCTTTCCCTTACTTATGCGATTTAGTTGTTAAGTATTCAAAATACATTATTTATTGTGTTGTAGAGTATTTATTCTGTTTCAAGAAAATTCGACCAACAACTTTTAATCTGTGAAATGAAAGTACGAGATTTCTCAATATCAACTTATGACCCCTTTAGGCGTTGAATTTTGACTAATTCCGTCTTAATAAGTCTCTTCATTATAAAATAAAACAACTGACCACATTTCATATTTAATAGCTTTAGAAGTTTCTGATCGGCGATTGTGAATCAGTATATGGTAGATTTAAAATGACGTTTATATAATATAATATACATACCTCAATTCTAAATCCCAGTGTAGCCGTACTGGAGATAGTTTCCCTCCAGACCATATATCTCGGTTTCGTGACACCCTTAGCCTTATGTTCGTCCTCACTTGGCGCCTCAGGATCGATTTGTATCATCTTTTCGTACATATCCTTTCTCAATTTCGGCTTCTCCTTAGCCTTAGACAATTCCTCCTCGAGATATGTCCGAACGCCAATTTTGCAATCCATGACGCACGGTTGATTGAAATCGGTGAGCAAATCTTGCAGTTGAAGGTACACTGTTTTGCAACAAAACGGAAAGATCGTTGTATTGGCGATTCGTTAAAAGTATCTAAGTACTTCTTACACTTACATTCGCCGTCCTCACTTGTAACTTGGCCCTTGTACTCAGGGACATATGGACGAAGGACATCTTTCATAAGTACTTGGAAGCAGAGTTCCTCCTTCGGACAGAGCTTCTTCAGGACAGTCCCTTGTTCTGGACCAGCTTTGAAATTCCCTTGATGACCGGCTAACTGTACCCATGGATACCGTTGTTTTTTGTATGTTTGAAAGAATGGCGTCCATTGGACTATGTTCCGTATTTTCCGCCAACCCGAAGGCTGTAAAAATAAATAGAAAATTTATATTTAGAAATTTGTCAAATTGTTTGGCATTGGTCAATGGGCACAAATTTGATAGAACTAAAGTGACAGGCTGTCATAAATTTTTTCGATACTTATAGAAAATTCCAAAAATTACTAAAGTACGGTTAGATTTTGTAACCCTATTTTTGTCGAAATTGTGGAAGATCATAAAATTTTTTGCAGACATTATTAAAATCAGACATTAGTTGTTTGGGGTAAAATTTGTGTAGACCAGTTAACTTTTTAGCAGCGTTCGAAAATCAATAAGTTTTTATTTCTTTGGTACAATTTCTCCGTTTCTTTCCAAAGATGTTTGAGAAATTGTTTAGATGGTTTAAAGGAGTTGAAAAAGTAGTCTGTCGAGCGAGTACATACATAAGTCAAAAATGAAATCGACATTTTGTATAATATATTCATCAATTTTAAAGTTATTTGTACAAATTGTATACGAGTTATTGAAAAGGTTAATCTCCCCTGAACAATGCATGCTGATCAATATCCGACCACCGAGCAGTCAACGCTCGACGACCACACGCAACATGACAAAATGTGTGTCAGACATCATTATCTCGTGCATAATCAGTCTGTATGCAATTTTCACTTTTTCTCCCGGCCCCCAGAGACGTTGTACAAAAAAGGCGCAAAACAGAACATTAAAAAAAACAAAAAACAAAAATAAATAAAATTTAAATATTGAACGGCACTAAATTACACACTTGAAATATGAGCGAATCAATCAAAATCCACTCGAAAGCACTGACAAAAGCGTCAATTAAGCGGTTCGCCTGGAATTCGTAACGATCGTGTGGTGGCGCACTTAACCATTCTGTTTATTTACGACGCATTTGAATGCGGTTAAGCGCTTGTCCAAGTCGAAGCGGCTTTCAAGAGGGTTTTTCGAATGGGGCACCGTAATGGAGCTCCAGGCGTGACGGTTTCGAATAATAGGTGCAATTTTGCGGTCAACTTTACTCTGGGGGAAGGCACTTAACACTGTCCCTTCTGGGGCCGCTTTTTGCAATGTAATTCATCTGCACAGGTATGCCATCTGGTGATCAATCAATCGCCGGCCATACCGGCCAGTGCTTTATGTCGAGAAATGATGGAGAAGATGTGGAGATAACTTCGTTATGCAATTGATAACAAGACGACACTATTTTCTCAGATCGATTTATAGAATGACTCACGTAATAAGAAATATTAGATAACAATTATCACAGAAGTGAACCGATTGTAACTCACTAGAAAGAGCTATAAAAACAAAAATACATCAGAATTCTGAGTGATACTGATGGTTAGGTGCAGATCGTAAGAGCATTTGAAAATATGTCAATAACAAAAATTATAAAGTCTTTTTTTTTTTGTTTTTGATGTTTAATTCAATTCAACTGAAAATATAACAAGTTTTCTTATTAGGGACAAAGCCATCGAAAAAACAAACTATAAAAGTTTAAATCCACTTATAAAACATCACTCATCCCTAAACACCGACAACATGTCCTAATAAAGGGTGTTTTTTAAGCGAGATACTACATTAAATTGAACTAAAAGAAGCAAATACTGTTGGAATGACATTTTCTTTATTGTGTTCGAAAGAATAAAACTTTACATTTTTTTAAAATTATATCCGACAGCAGTTACGTAGCGCAATCTGTCGGTCCAATTTTTGGACACTTATCCAACAAATCCAGTGTTATTTCCAAAATAATGTGTACTATGTTGGCTCCCAATGCTTCAAGAGTTGTTGATTTATTAGCAAAGACCATAACCTTAATGCAAACCCAAAGAAAATAATTCAATAGCATCAAACTCCAAGATTTTGGAAGCCAATTAACCAGGACTATTTCTGGAAACAATTTTGTCGCCAAAATTGTCATAAATTGATGGTTTTGATGGTTGGTATGGCACGTAACGCCATCCTGTTGAAACCAGCTGATCTTGTAACCAAAGAACCCGAGCAAAATTAATTTTTCATGTGGTGGACGTACAAAGCCCAAGTTGTTGAGAACGACAACGAATCAACATTTGTAGGTGTACGAACATTTCTCCGTCTTGTTGTTGTGGATTGATAAATGTACTAGAAGTCTGTCCTCAGCCGTCGTTTTGAAGGATAAATATCCAAATGGAAACGAGGATTACAACGAAGTCATATTTCAAAAGGACAATGCCCTCTGCCACACATCTGGGGTAACAAGACAATGGATGGAAGAAAATAACATTCGAATTATAGATTGACCTGCTCAATCACCGGATCTAAATCCGATCGGGCATTTGTGGTCGACTTTAAAGGCTAGGAACTGGAATTACCAAGTAACACCAAAAGACAGCAAGACCGCTCTATGTGAAGAATGAAATAAAATTACCAAAGAAGAATGTATATTAGAAAATTAGTCGGCAGTTTACCGAATAGAATAGATGCTATTATAAAGGCAAGGGAAGGGCCTTCAAAATATTAATAAATTTGACGTATAATACTTACTTATAAATAATTATAATTTAATTTCATCCCCACTCTACATACAGGGTGTCCAATAGGAAATTGCGAAAACTAATGGGTCACAATTTTTTAACAAATGGAGAGATCGGTAAAATGTAAATACTTTTTAATAAAGGAAAGTCGTCATTTTTATTTCATGTCCATTTTATTACAAAAAAGATTAAATCTATTTAATACAAACCATTAATTTAAAAATATATATTTGTGAAATGTGAACCATCTACATAAAAGGTATCTACCTGCATTTCTTTGAATCTTCTGTCGCCGGAGAGAAGTACAAAGGGATGTTAGAGACCAAATCCTTTCTCATGCGAAAAAGAGGAGCCACGTTAAATCTTTTTTTTTTTTTATTCAAGACGGAGCAGCACCTCATCGCACACAAGAAGTATCATCAATAAATTTTATGGCGATCGAGTTATTGGCCTAGGGTACCCACGCTTTGCTCGGGGAAAAGGAATAGAATAGCCACATGACTCGTCAGATCTCATTCGATTTGATTTTTTTTTATGGGGCTACATTAAAGATCTCTGCTATGAAAATAACCAAAAAACAGTTGAGGATTTTATTAAAGACATTGGGAAGATCGTCAATGGCATTTCAAATGAAACGTTAGAACATGTTTTTAATAGTTTTAGAAAGCATATGGATATTTGTGGCAAATTACATGGTTAAAATATCGAAAATATTTATCATTAGTAACTAACGTTTTTCACTATATTTTTAAATTAATTGTTTTGTATTAAATAGATTTAATTTTTTTATAATAAAATGGACATGAAATAAAAATGACGACTGTCCTTTATTAAAAAGTATTTACATTTTACCGATCTCTTCATTTGTTAAAAAATTGTGACCCATTAGTTTTCGAAATTTCCTATTGGACACCCTGTATATTTAAATTTTTATAATAATCATATTGTATACATTAAAAAAAAAAAACGAATAAATACATATACTGATCGAAATGAGTTATTTTTGAAGTCGGTTAGTAAAAGCTCAACAAAAATTGTAAGAGCATTAAAAACTTCTAGATGAAAGCATAAACATTAAACACAATCATCAGCCAGTTTTATAAACAAAATGACGAAATCATCAAGATAAAAGGCAAAGTCCATGTAAAATTAAACTTATAATAATAATGTAAAATTCGCAATTCGCGCATCATCTGCATTTATAATTGCGAAATGATGAATTAGAATTAAACTATTTTTAGCGTCAATACGTAAAACTTTAATCTAAAATAAAAAGAATGAAAACGAGTTTATCATCGTATGACGTCCGCCGGTGACTGAGGTGAGTTGGGTGCGGATTGCGGTGCAGAAGAGGCGCAAAAAACGTCCGCTAATTAATTCAAAAAATATATATTTTCAAATTATTAAAATGTTAACAGCACAATCCCATGTAAGTTCTCATCCTTAAATAGCCGGGCAACGTGCCTGCCCGCAGTGCGATTGACGCCAATTGCCCCGGACCGCGAAAGGCCTGTCCAATCGAACCGGTTGAATTAATTAATCAACGGTTTTACGAATGCCCATAAATTAGCTCGCTTATTGACTTTCTAGCGCGAAACTACTGAAATTTCACACATCCGCCGATATATCAGACGACGGGGACAGTGTGTGAGACGATGAGATGAGTCGCGGAGACATTCGTTCGCTGTTTTACAAGAGTGCACCCCACTGCGCATTTGTTGCATTCCTGCTATTTTTCTGTTTTGCTTCAACTTGGCGACTTTTGCGGATAAAAAGATAATTCTGCGAGATAAAAAAGAAATACTTAAATGAGAAAAATCTCCAATCCGCCAATCGGCTTGATTTAATTGCTGGCGAGCAAGTAAAGCGCACCTTCAATTTGTCAGTGAATAATGAAAGTGTGGCGGAGAAAATTGCAACCGACACCACGCTGCACCTTGTGCGACACGCTGCGCGCCGAGGACAGCGCTTTGCGTCTTAGCGTGATAAAATCTCATCGGATTGGCCCCACTGTTTTTATGTAACAACATTGCGCGTGGTTTGGCGTTGTCATGGCGGAGGCTGTTTTGATTAATGCTTAAATAAATCTTCAGAGGAATTTTGATGTAATTTTACAGAAGAAGATCCCACTTATATTTAATAATGAACAGATGGTGTGTGTGCGCCTCTCTACAGTGGGGGCGAGAATTTTATAGATTCGCGAAAACAATTCGTGATGATGCAATCTTCAATTGAGGGCTTGTTAAGTTCTGCTCGAGCTGCGATGCTTCAAATCAAATGGTTTTAGTTAGAGTTGTGTTTTGAATTGTTGCTAGTTTTTTTGGTTTTGTTTTTTAACGCGGGAAATTTCAATTAACAATTCGACACGAAACCGCTGTTTATGTGGATCATGGACGCGATCTATTTTGCCAATTGATGCAATAAGGCGAAATTATCGAACACAACATATAGGGCTATTCATTTCGTAACTGGGAAAGTACTGTTTTTGTACCGCAAGTAATTATTTTATTGCCCGCCTTGCAGTCAGCAAAATAGTGAATTCAATCACAACAGATTTGAGGTGCTTTGACCTCCATTTGCTGTTAGGTGCACAGGTATATAAACCAGGGCGCAAATGAATGGGATCTTTTTGAGTACTCGAACACGGATCTGGATGACAAAAATGACATACACCGTCTCGATTCTGGATATATTACGAAGATATTACGTGTGTCAAAGTCTGTGCATCATCGTAACGCGCGATCTGTTGAAAATATTGCGCTTGAAGTATAGCCGAAAATCAAAATTTATCAAGTCCACGGCTCACGTTCCACGCTCCGTAATTGGGCTTATCTTACTGCTGATTATGAGTATTTTGCACCTAGATTTCCACCTCAATCTATATATAATAAAAGCAACTAAAGTAAAAATTGAAGCCTGCCATATAATTATCGACTTTTTTTTGGTCTGCTCTGGAACATTTTGATATAGAGCACATGTGATTTCAACAAGATGGCACCACGAGTCACACAACACAACGGATTTTTTCCTTATTACGCGAAATCTCAAGATTTGGTGATGTAAACACTGGCTTACAAGATTATGCGATTTTGACTGCTTTTTGTGGGAATACGCGAAAGATCGTATTTATGCAAAAAATCCACAAATCATAAAGCATTCAAGAAACAACATTCGTGAAGTTATGATGGAATTTCAAAAGGAGTCGAATGCTGCAAGAATGCCCATGGTGGTCGTTTGAATGATATTCATGAATCAACAAAAAAAACATCAACTGATCACACTTTTGACATTTATGAGCATCTTATCTGTTCAGTCACATTTTGCGAGTAGTGACGAATGCTGTGGAACTTTTTATCTGTTTCAGCCTTAATGCTATAACTGAGTTCTAGGTACTACAACAATTAAAACCTATTGTCAAATAATAAATTTTACGCCTTTTGACATTAAAAGAACACTGCTGAATTGCTTTTTTCGTTTTAAAGTGAACTTAAAAGTTAACTTTTGAAATTTCCTAACTTTAATAATTTAACGATTGGTCACGCTTATATTTTGCCGTTCTATTTTTTCTTATTTCAAAATTAAAAAATTAATTGGTAAGAAAACGTGACTTTAAAGCGTTCATGTTTCTTTCATATTCTTTGAACGTAAAATGTGTTTTAGTAGATTGAAAAACCCAGTAATTTCTTTGGTAAGCACAATTATTAGTCAACATTTTCAGTAAAACAATATTTAATCGTAACTTTTGCGAAATTTTCATTAAAATGAGTTGTTGAACAATTCAATATAGAACAATTTTAAAATAAAACGTAATGTTAAATATGTCTACAAAATTGGCTACTAGAATCTTGCATAGAAAGGCTCCTATCCGTTGGCTTTTGTCGTTTGGGTTTTTTATCTCTTCTAATTGGAAAATACATTAAATTCATCATAAAAGCAAAATAAATTACCTCCCTCTATCACCTAAAGAACCTCCGATGGGATTTCACCTCCCTAACCTCACAGTGACCATTAATCCAGACAGCCACCGCCTAATTCGAATGTAAATGAATCGTTTCAATAAAAGATCTCGTTGTTGCGACTGTCGTCTATTAAAATCGAACAAAAATGGCAAAGAGCCGCCAACGACGACGTCATTAGTGTCCAAGTGCTGGAACACGAGTTCGACCACAACTCGACAACAAATTAAAATGGCAAATTTTCTTCTTCCATATTAAAACAGGCGAAGACATCATCAGAGAAATAAACCATTCACATGCAACAGCAGTAGAAAAGCAGTAGCTGAGCGACTTCGATTCAATTCTATCACCCAGGTAAAAATGGAAAGACAAGATCACAATCGATTTCGCAATTATTTACAGCCATCCCAAATGTGGACGTAATTTATTAGTTCGACACTAAGAGGACATTCGAGAATCTGAATGAGTGTCTCGTCGTCTATATGTAAAAGAGTCGGTCGGTGCACACAACTGCTTACCTGGGCAAATAGACACCGTTCTATAGGTAGGTATATGCTAAACACTATTGGACGGTTCGACATTCGCCGAGATTGGATCCAATCGACGTATGAGGAATGGACGGTGCCATGCTGGGGGTATGGACGCAATTTCTGATTGAACAACTAAGTGCGCAACATTACCTTCGGAGAGGATTTGAATTTTAGTGCCTCCGCGCGATGGGTCGTTTTGAATTTCAAATCGTACCGACCAGAGCTGAAGGCTTCCTGACTTTCGTTTTGATGTGAAATCAGTCAATCGAAATTTATAACGCTCTTGTCGATGAATTCACGATTGGGTCATGAATTCTAATATCTGCAGTCCAGGTGAAGGTAATTTTACTATTCAGCATTTTCTTTTCAATTGATTGAAGTCTTACACAAACATTGATAATGCTAAGTATAGCAGCTTTACTATTAAATTTTACGTCCATTAGGTTTTTGATGATGGGCAGTAATTATTTTGACAACAATACATTCTTTAATGTTTAAGAATAAATTTAGAATGGAATTTTTCGTTTAAATTAATTAAATTGTATCGAAAAATGGTTTAGTTCATGTGAATTATCTTCTGATTTTAAATATAAATGTTCAAAATTTATTTACAGGTATATTATAAATAATAATATATGCGGAAACTTTAAAATGTCAAATGAGCAAGATCATTTTTACTACACAGACCAAACGCTGAGACTCAGTCGTTCGGTGATTATTCGGAAACATCGAAAACATTTTTATAACCAAAAAAACGTTTATGTTTATGTTCAATGTTTAAATAAACTTACCATAAGCAAAATAATTTTTTTTAATAATACTTAAAAATCTTGTATTTTTACTCTATTCTTTATAGATTGTTAGATATTTTTTATTAAGTTTTTGAAAGCCCATAACTTTTCCAAAAAAATTTTTTCAAAGTTTTTGTAGCCTAAAATTACACAGCCACACAAAAAAAGAAAAGTGGTCTGTACTTTACATGCGATATATGGTTTTCGATGTATTTTCGCACGCTAAGCACGAATCTGGAATCTCAAAATTAAGCCATCACATCACAGTTAATTCCTAACCTCAAAAAACAGGTAAAATTTAGCAAAAATCCGGATAAATGTACAAGGAAAAATACAGGAATTTCTTTTTTTTTTTTATATCCAGATGTGTATTTTTATGTAAAAAAACCCCGTGAATCCAAATCCACCGTCAGAGTTGAGGTGGCACGTCATGTTTTTTTCCTAAACTCAAAAAACCATGTCAGAAATATCGATTTCCAAAATCAACCGATTTACGCTAATTTCGGTGTGTGGGGGTTTTAGGGGTCGCTGATCACGAATCTGAAGTTAGAGTTGCACAATTCAAGATGGCGGACCCAATATGGCAGACAAGATTTTTGAAAATCAAGCGATCTACACCAAATTTGGTATGTGGGGGTTTTTGGGATCGCTGATCATGAATCTGAAGTTTAGTTTGCAAAATTAAAGATGGCGGATCCAATATGGCGGACGAAATTTTCGAAACCAAACCGATCTACGCCAAATTTGGAATGTGTAAGTTTTTGGAGATGCTGATCATGAATCTAGTGTCCAAAGATACAAATAATACATAAAAAGCAAAAATATCGGCAACAAAACCGACAAACAACGAAATGACTGACATACATATAAAAAATTGAGTTGACGGGTCTCCCACAAATTTTGATAAAGATAATTTGTAATTAATTAATGATGAATAATAAATAATTGACGAATATGAAAAACAACTTTTTGTCTACCGCTTATAGGTGTACTTTCTAATATAAGCTTCGATTTTTTTTGTCTATCCAGAACATAAGGTAACTATTTTTTTAAATACCATAACATCAAATTGACATGACTTTTAACCACTTTTGAGTCAAAAAGTACTCTGAAAATGTTTCAGTCCAAAATGTGAAGTTTTACATAGATGATAATGGCAATTTGATGCACATTTCCCAAAATATTATTAATTATCATTATCATTATCATCAATTAATAAAAAGCGCATACTTGCATCTTGTGACGTTTTTCTCTTTTCTTAAGGCGTGTGTCCACTTGCAAGTAAAATTGCAGAAGTTACTTGCAGAAGCTGCTTCTGCAATTTTTTTTCCCGTGGAAACACTCACTGCAAGTGGACTTGCAGAAGTTTTTCTGACTTGCGGAAGTGACTCCTGCAAGTTGAAAGAAAAACGTGGAAACACTTTTCGCCGACTTGCTGCAACAACTTGCCGAAGTTGCTGAGGACTGGAAGTTTTTTAGGAACTTGCAGAAGTTTTCATTATTGTGTCATATTATTCGTGAGTGAAAAATGGTCACGAAAAGAGAAAAATTTATTTGGTCAAGTGAAAAAACAAAACTACTAATAGGTAAAGTGGAGTGTTTTCCTGAATTGTAGGATACAAAAAGTGCGGACTTTAAAAATAGGGTAAAAAAAACAACATATAATATAAAACATTGCTGGTGAGTTTGATACTACTGAGGAAGAAATAAAAAAGAAAGTACACAATTTACGCACACAGTTTTCTCAAGAGTTAAATAAAGCCAAAAAACGGAAAAGTGGGCAAAGCTCAGATGAAGTGTATAAAAGTAAGTGGGAGTTCTTCGATGCTTTGAAATTTATGTACTGCTGTTATTCATCTAAGGAAACGGAGGATAATAAATAGGATAATAAAAGTTGTATATGATATTCTCAAAAAATTTTTCAACTGAGTTGGATCCTCTAGTCTTAATTCGTTCAATAGTGTCTCTTGAAAGCTTAAATCCACACGCCTCTGGATCCACTTTCTCACCCAAATTCTTCTTTTTTTCACAATTTTATTTGCATCACTCTTTTTCTTTATTAATAATGCAGCAACGACAGCAGCTGCTCTGACTTTTACGCACGACATTTTTCTAAAAAATGACCACTGGCGCATCAACAAACAACTCAGTGGAAACACTTCTGGAAGCACTTGCAGCAAGTCCCAGAAATGAACTTGCAGAAGTTACTTGCGGAAGTAAACTTGCAAAAGTTTTCCTGTTAGTTGAAACTCCTTCAGCAAGTACTTGCAGAACTACTCGCAGAAGTTACTTGCAAGTGGACACACGCCTTTACATTTGAAATGAAACCCAGAAAACACACTAAAGTCAATAGTTTGACCCTGGAAGCTAGATACCCCTTTAATAACGATGGTTTTTAGAAAAGGTTTGAAAATTATTCAGCTAATATGAACTAGGATACGAACCGTCAAACAAATTGTATTCTATAATATTTTAAGGGTAACAAAATCAGTTTTAAATTTTATTTAGAGCATGCAAACAAACAAATTAAATGTTGAAACTGATAATACAAAGTTACATTGTATGCACGGTATATACAATTTGTTTCACTTTTATGCCCTTGTCCTGTCAAGTTGAAGTTTATTAAAACTAAAAACAAATCCGGAACTATTATTTTAATTTAAAAAAAAAAAAAAAAAAAAAACTGGGTTATCTCAAAGAAGCGCTTTTAATCGTAAACAAATTCCCGCCTTCAAGAGAATTTACCAGGGTAAATTTTTCCACGCCTTGCATAATGTTCGCAAATATTTTTGTGTGAATGTTACCTTTGGGATTTTATATTTATCCACTCCCTCGGTATCAGCAATAAGCAGTAAAACTGCTTGTAAACAATAAAAATTTTCCGCGCGATGCAGCTACAAATATTTAATGAAGATATCCCGTCTATACCGCGGTAAGCTGGCTCGGCTTGCGATAAAACCGCGCTTTCGGTTAATTAATACCTCGGAACGCGGGCTAGAAACACCGCACGGCTCCAGGAGTGCTGCGAAGATCAGCAGGTGAGCGAACATGTGCGTGCATCTGCGAGCAGGTAAACATTTCGTCTTTGGGGAGCAGCGTTCCACACATTTTGACCACTCACTGTTTGCACGAGGAAATTAGCTTTTCGTTTTTTTTTTTGGCGGTAATTAGGGATCAGAATAGGAAAACAGAAGTTCATTCAAATCATCGAATACGCCTGTTATATCTACCCCATGGGATTTTTGTTGGGAATTCTGGTTTTTTTTTTTTTGGAATTTGTGTTCAATTCGTTATTTATAAAAGATATCAACAAATATGAAAAATGTGTTATTTACAAAATGTTAAATACTTTATGTTTACGATGGTTTCGTATATCTATAAATATTTTCTAAAACTCAACTTCTCTCTGTAAGTATATCTGTCAGTTTGTTCTTCGTGGAATTATACAGATGTCATACTGACACGGAGACGGCGCCACCGTGGGGTCGGGGATTTGCCCGAATTTTTTTGTGGTGTAAGAGGACTCGCAGCACCTCACGTGGTTGAAACAGTAGGATGCACTACTCGGAAAATTCCGAGAAAAATCGATTCAAAATTTCCTAGGCGCCTTATGAGTTAAAAATTTGAAGCATTTATCGAGCCGCTATCTAGACTAGACGGTTAAGGCTCGGTCTTATGTACCGAAGGTCCCGCGTTCAATTCCTCCTTCGGATCTTACTTTTTTTTTCAGCAATTATTTAAAGCGTTTCTGATGTACCTACAAAATCGCGTAAAAACTTATCGTAACATTAGATCAAAAATATTAGTTGATGACTTTCTAACGTCAGACAGACATCAAAATTATGTCAATTGCAGTGTGCGGCCGCTCCAATTTAATAACAAAGGCTTTTAAATCCAGATCAAACGCTCATTGTGCGGTCTGCCTTATAACAACAATCACCATCAGATTAAATTTTAGACTACTATATATTTTATTACGCTACTTGATAACAGTGGCGGAACCACAACTCTACAATTTGAAGAGAATACAATGCCAATTGATACTGAAGGACTTTCGAGGTCGCTGAATTTTATTATTACTATGCACTCAACAAAAATTAAATCTGATTGATTCAACAATTAGGGTTTGTAAATCGTCTGGTACTTATTTTTTCATCTAACTATTGTAATGTAAATTTTAGTAGAGAATAGTTGATATAAAGAAAATGTATTTTTTAAAGAGAAATCATTTCCATTAAACTTTTAGTCCACGTTAAATTTAAAAGGTATTCTTCATAGCTTACAACTGTCAGTGTTAGAATATTTAAATATATTTCTCTGGTTATGCTTCCTAAAAATGTTATAAGATGAATGACATCAAATATTTTTTTGGATGTATTAAATTTCAATTACTTATTCAAACAGATATTTGCAAGTTTTCGTGATCGCTAAATTTTAGCCCTTTGCAGTCCACTGTTGCTGCTGCGGCACCATCCAGCTATTATTTACAAGGAGAAGGCACCTAGTCGTCATCACCGATTTCGCTCAAATTTATAGCACAAAATAAACAATTTATCACTTCACTTAATTGCGGACTCGAATCTTATAAAAATTGGGAAAAAATTCGAAAAAAAGCATCCCCACGCTGGGATTCGAACCCGTGACCTCTGAATCCCAAGCCCAATTGTTCACCACTGCACCAGCCGCCGTTTTGGGAATGTGCTACAATGAATTGGATTTAGAGCCGCTTGAAAATTTTTGTATACTATTATTTTGTAAACGCGTGGCCATCTGGAGTTCCCACTTCGGGTACTTTCATTTGTTGCCAAGCCCTACATGTGCGAAATCGGTGATGATGACTAGATGCCTTCTCTTTGTTAGAGAAAAATCTTAGAGTGCAAAAGGTTAATATGTTTAAAAAATTTGCAAATAAGAGATGAGGAGTTTACTACGAATGGATGCCAAAATTTCTCGATTTCAACACATTTTAATAAGAATAAAACATATTTTTCAGAGTGACTAACTTTCGATTTCCTATAAAAATTTCAAAACTCATGATAATGAATCCAATACGGAGTTTAGAGTGTCCTACTATAAGAATTTACTTGCAAATTCACATTTGGAGCTTTTCAGTGAAAATTGACTTCAAATCACATTTTCAAGAATTTATGGCATATTCAATATGTAGGCCGAATAATCGAATTTACTTTTAATTTAGTAAAACAAGTTTCTTTAATTAGCAAAACCTAATAGTTTATTTCGACTGCCATTAACTAGTGGTGTTTATTTTTGCAAAAAAATGTCATGCTTATATACAATTAAGTAAATATTAATGTGACCCCTAAAAACAAAACTTGATAGTCATTTCTCCAATTTTGTTTCATGAATTACTTATTGCAGTGTTCCAAAGTTTGAAACAAAGTTTTTAGTAACATATAACACATAATTTGAATCAATTTTTACATTAAATACTAGTTGGAAGACTGCCTAACCTCTACCACCTTTACCTCGTGACTTCTAATCGGCCGACGACGCCCAACCTTTGTGCGAAAGGCCACTTCGCATCACTAGTAAATACCAACTTCTCTTTACGTGTGTACTTTTTTCTTCTCTAAAGAAAATAAATCCAACAAAGACCCTGAGATCAGAATGCAGAAATTGTTTCGAAATATAATTCTCAACTTAAAAAGCCTCATACCGTGTGACAAAATAGCGTCGAACAACTCCGCCAACTTAAACTTACCTACATACCTCTTTCCGTCAACGATCGCTCAATTCATTAGCATTGACGTCAGTAGGTGCTATTTTCAACGCCGCGCTTTCATCGCACACAAGGGGAAAATAAAAGTGTAAAAAAAAAACATTGTCAAGAAAGAAAAAAGGAAAAAGATTAAAGAAAACAACATTGAACATGCAGTGGGCATGAAATCGCGTGTGAATGAAATTGAATCCAGGTAACATGCATTTGATATGCGATTACGCATGCGTCAATGTCCTCTTTTGTTCGATTGCACAGTAGTGTAAACACACCTTAACCTGCGGCCACCGGGCATGTTGTCGTCGTCAGCAAATTTTACGCGAACTCTGCCCATTGAGAGTAATAAATTCTGAAGATAACTCTGCCTACAACAAAATAAACGTGAAGTTAAAGAAAGACATCTTCGCCTTACTAGATTCGAATATAAAAGATAAAAAAGGTATAACATAAACATAGTAAAACAAATGTAGGTGCTTTTCGAATTAGATTTTTTCAGTAACCTAACACTTACATACAAAATTCCTATCGTATAATAAATAAAATTAATATGTTGACCAGAATCTTTTATACCTTTATCAATATAAAATCAACCCTTAGCCTGGACAATAAGATTTCTAATATAAATAAAGTAGTTTTTTTTTGTCATGTTGACATATGGAAAGCCATTATGATATGGTTGTGCAAATGCAACTAAAAAGAAGCTTCAGACTGTTCAAAACAAAATATTAAAGATGATTTTCAATCTTTTTTGGCAATATTCAACTAGGCGATTGCACAAAAGTAGAAGATAAATTATTTTTTCATGAAATTCTCGTTTTTTTGCCCCTATCTCGTAAACAACAAGAGCTACAGAAAAAATGTATATGACAAACTTATAGGAAATTCCTTTTTCTACAAAAAAGTTCTGGAACAACAAATCGCTAACATCACTATTTCTTGAGATATTGAGCTTTGAAGTTGAGGTAGTGTTTCTACAATTTAGCTCAATAATCCCTGAAAATTCCACACTACCTCAACTTAAAAGCCCAATATCTCAAGAAATATCGATTTTAGCGATTTGGTGTTCGAGAACTTTTTGGAGGAAATTGAATTTGCTACAAGTTTGTCATTTACAATTTTTCGGTAGCTCTTGTTATTTACAAGATAGGGGCAAAAAAACGAGAATTTCATGAACAAATTTGGTTATTGACCCGTACTATGTACCTCGCTGGTGGGAGTTAGGGTTACGTCGCAATGGACACTTTTGTAGAGCATTAAATTCTGAAGAAACCCTACCATTGACTAAGATTATACCATAAAATGCCTCTGAGCTGTAGAGTTGTGAAGAAAAACAATCAAAGTTTACGTGTATTTTATATGGGAAATCTTTATACGCCTTGGTCTAGTACTTCATATTAATATTAAGGGCTCCAATTTTCAGGGAATTTTTGTTTAGGTATTTGCCACAAAATTTCGAGGTGGGAATGAAAAAAAAAAAAAATTTGTCGCGAAAAAATAAGCACCCTAATCCATATTATAAAAAAAAAAAAAACATAAAATACAGATACTGCAGCATTCACGACAAGTGTTGCACTTCTAATTTCAAATATTTTTATAGTAATATATGTAAATTAATTTTTTTCCAAAAAAAAAAATACGTTTCTTTTGAAATATTAATTAGGTCGACTTTCTCTGTAAACAATTTTGTGATTCCTTGTTGCGAAATTTGTTTACCTACTGAAATCCAAATGTTTAAAAATGTTTTTTATATAACGATTAAATTACCATCTTACAGAATGATTGATTGATAATTTGGAGTGGTTTCAATGTCAAAAACGTTGTCATCTTTTGTATAATTTATTTTGTATCAGATGTATCACAATGAATAAATGAATATCTTCATCAAAGAAAATTGACGCGTGTTTGAATATTAAAAGAAATTATCACTTTTTTTTCCAGTCTTTTGCTAATATCTTTTCTATTGATAAAAAAAAATCTTAAATCAAATAAGTAGTTTGATTGGAAACCTGAAATGAAATTGTTAATATATGCTTTTTTCCTCTTTCCCGAGTAAAAATGAGCGGCAGCCACATCGACGGTACAATGGCTGCAAACGTCCCGTGGTGTTTTTGAAAAATATTAAACGGTCCAAATGATCTATATTCTTATAAAGTAAAATAATCTTTATGATCATTTGGACTTGGGCCACTTTCAAAATAAACGGCTCATATATTTATAATTTGGTTTAGCCGAGGTAATACCATTTATTTTACCATTTTACCATTTACCAAACCTTTTCAGTATACTTTACAGTATGGCCGCCGTGAAGAAGTTTTTATAAAACGTATGGTAAATAATATATTATTTCATTTCACAAAAATCTTTAAAATTTTACTGATATAACGTCTTTACCATTTATTGGTAGATATTTTCTTTACAGTCTTAAAACATTTTATTTAAAGGGTTATTCAAGGTCATCAAAAATTGTTATCACATCTGTTCTACATATTTGATTTAAGTTCCATTATCTTATCTTACACAGTTTCCAAGAAAAATCTAGTAAACCTCATTAGGGTCACCATATGTAAATCTATAACTTGACATTTGTTATAATAAGTCAGAATTTAGATCTTAGACTCTAATATATACGAAAACCATTCTCAAGACCCCTACTGGTCTAGATAATAATCCAAATTGTATCAATAACGCAGTGAATGATTATCAAAATATAAAGTAGCAAGCATCAAAATATCCTTTTTTTTTTAGTATCATTAAAGTAATTGATTGATTGATTATTTTCATCAACATTTAGATTTTTGACAACAAACTCATAATCAGCAACCAAAAAAAAAACCTTTAGTAACCTATGTCAAAAATGTCAAAAAATTTGCCAAATCAACATTAGTGCCGTAAAAATGTTAGTGTAATATATTCTGAATGGAGGGCAAACACTTTGATCCTTACAATTCATATGTTATTCATATATTTGAAACCCGGATCTGTTTTACGGTTGCACATTAATTTGCTAAATTTATTCCACAATAGATAGATACCTAATTGTGTTGTCATTTAAAAAAGTAAACGAAAAAATACCAATTCAATCAACCAATGCAACTATTGTACTGCTTTTATAATCACGAACAGTACATTAAAAGTCGTTGCTTTCGAAAATTCGAAGTTGGTGTTATTTGGTATACTGACTGACGTAGTTGAGGCCCATGAAAACCGTGTGCTTTCTATTTATTTAGGTACATAGTTTGAAAACTTATACTATCACATTTGATATTTTCAATTTAATAAGGGACAACCAGCTCAAGAAAAAAAACATAAGATGCAAAAAAAACACATACCACCGGAGTAATAACGAGAGTTTTTCTCGTGTGAAAGAAATTAATATTCCACAAACTTTCACAAAGATTCATCTCATCACACTTGAAGCGATCAACTAAGTACGCGAGGAGTGATCCAGCGAAATCATCACGCGCCTTGCAGTACAGGGCAACCGGGCATCTTATACTCTTAAGTTTTAATCTTAAATAATTGCACCAATTAAGAAAATCTCATAAATCACTTACATTTATGATTACGAGCGTACGACACTTGGACGACACTTGGACGACACACAGTATGGCGTGTAGCTGGGAAATTATTAGAAATCTGTAAAATCTTACCTTTGTCTCCTTGGGTTTTGTTCGAATTTCCGGCACATCAGAGTCCCATTCGGAGCTGAGGTCATCGCTGGAGGCGTCGCCATAGTCCCGGGGCATGGGGACCTCAAGGAGGGACTTCTGATACTGGGCATATCCGGGGGCGAGACTCCCGGAAGCCGGGGATAGTGATCGCCGGTTAGAAATCTTCGCGCTGAGAAATGCCTTTTTCGCGCCAATTGTCGATGATATCGACGTCATCTTTTGCTGGAGGGTTGTGTAAGAAGGTCCAGGTCCAGGGGGCGGTATAATCGATATCCCGTGAGCCTGCGCGAACGCCTTGCTGCACTTGTGAAGATTGCCACTAGATTTTTTCCGGAACGGTCTGAGCGGCTTCTTAAAGAGCCCCTTATCGGTTGAGTACTCTTCTTCGTCTTCTTCGGCGTCGTCGTCGACAGCGCCCTCCTCGTCCCCGTTCATGGAACGCGCCTCCTCTGTGTCGCTGGCGACTTCTTCCGCATGTTTATCCCCGTCATCGTCAAATTTTATCTTGTGAGCGTCCTCTGGCGGCACATCCGGATAATGTAAAAGTTTCACTGTCACCTTGTTACCGGCATCCGTGTAGTAGACCTCTTTCGCGCTCATTTTATCAAAGTCCTCGTAGATGCGCACCTGAGGATAAGCGCAGATAGACATTGCGCTAATCAGACGTAATCGGGGCCGCGGTACACTTCCTTATCACAAAAAAACGCTGAGCGAACAGATCCTCCCCAATGTGCGGTAGCTCTGTTTGTCGTGTTTTATCACCTGCGCCCCTCACCTGCGTATCACTTCACTTCTTCGTCGCGCGAATGATTTATTGAGTGTCACGGGAATGCGCACACAAACACCTCGCACTCGCGCTGCTGGCTCTGTAGAAGCTGTGCTTGCTGCGTTCGATGTCAAAAAATCATCTTTCTTCACGTGGGCCGCTGCCGCCACCGTCGTCGTCGACGTAGACGTAGACGTGGACGTCGCCTACCACAGGCGGACCATATGCGGTCTGAAAAATTTTAATTGCTCAATTAAACGGAGCTCGATAAGCACCAACCACACCACATATCGCATACATGTTCGCGTGGTAAATTTCTTGTGGCTTGAGACTTTCTCTGGGCTAGCGCTAGCGCACGGTGTACAAAGTGCGCGCAAATTAAGACGTTTTACGGCAATTAAGACGATAGTTCTGTCGACACACACAAAAGCCCATAACCTTGAACCGAATTCGTGCAAAAGAGAATATCACCGCAAAAACTAATACATAATTCAAAAAGACAAATTAATCGAATTGTGGACAAAGAAGGAGACTAGCTGCAGATTGGCGTTCATAATAATTATCAAATCCAAATTAGGTTAATGCATTTGTAAAACAACAATACACAATATAAATTAAAACAAAATGGAAAATAGTAGACATTTTTAAGCCATTGTACTTAATAGCAAGAAGGCTACCCGAGTCGAACTTTACCTACGCCTAAATAAGAACTTTTTACACCCCATAGGTTCATTAACTACAAAAAATTCTATAGAAATGAAAATTAACATATTTTTTTAACCTCAAAAAAACTATCCATACTATTATGAGATTATTATGCTTAAAAACTCTAGATTAAGTCTAAGTATTTTGTATTTAAAGAAGGAATGTATCTTTTGAACAAAAACTAAACCATCGTTTCATTTCATTACCAAAAATTTAAATAAAATTGATCTAATAGCAAAATTAAAATTTGTTTGTTTGTTTGTTGCTCCATCACGCCTAAACGCCTGCATTGATATTTTTAATTTTTTGTCCGAAGGTAGTATATGTTCCAACTTAACATATAGGCTAATTTTTTTCGGATATTATAATGGCGGAAAAAAGATTGCGATTGAAAATTTTAAATTTAAAGCGATTTTCATGAAAATTTGTACTTAGGGGTTCTGGAAAATGCTGACATAAAATTCGCTGTCAAGATTTAGAAATTCAAAATGGCGGATTCAAAATGGCTACCAAAATTTCTCGAATTTAAACGACTTCAATGAAAATTAGTACAATTATTGTTTTGAAACCATTAATTTTGAATATTATCAAAATTTTTTAAATCCAAGATGGCGACCAAAATTTTTGAAATTCAACTGTTTCTTATGAAAATTAAGACAAAGGATATTTTGAGGCTACGAATTTCGAATCTACTTTCGAAATTTGAAAATTCAAGAAAGTTCTTTTGTTTGTTTGTTGCTCAATTACGGCTATACGCTTGCATCGATATTTTTAATTTTTTGTCCGAAAGTAGTGCATAATGCAACTTAAGTTGCTACTTAAGGTTACTTTTTATTCGGATGTTTTGCAAAATGGTGGTGAATTTTTTAGATATTAAGTAAAAACTTGTTTTATATATTTAAAAAATTTTAAAAATCACTGTTTTTGATCTGACAAAGTAGCTTCCCTCTTAATATCATATCGTAAAAAAAATGCCTTCAATACTTATAGAATTTTCCCCAAGTGCCAACACTTTGATCAGCATGTGTCGGTTCGGTTGGAACTCGAACGGCCTCGGACTGAATGCGCGAAAAGGGAAAATCACCGGAAAACTCGATAAATAATTCAAAGAGGTGGTTTGATCGAGTAGACCAAGAGGGGGCTCGCTGCAGATCACTTTTCACACCAGAGATGTGTTAATTACCGGCTCCATGTCATAACTGGCCGTCGCGTCAAACCGCGCCTCGCTGCGCATACCTGTCGCCGTGATCACCTGGCATGGGAGCAGCACAGCGCAACCGCGAACCGTCGTAGCACCGGAGAGTCCGTGTCATCGGCGCCGCGACATCATGTAAAAGAGATCAGGCCTGATAGTGTCACCGCAACCCGACTGGACCTTGCCATTTTTCTAAAACTCGATCAAAGGCTCGTCGTCCGACCGATCGTGTTCGGCCCATAAAAGATATCAACGATACCAAAGATACGACGCCAGCGTTCGCCAACATGCCAAAAGTTAACTTCACCGAAACGTGTCCTGGAGTAGATCACCTCGGGCGACACCCCAAAAATGATTCAAAGATCGTGAATATCCAACGACTACTTATTGTGAGCTGATCTCAATCAAACCAGAATTTCCTAATTACCCATGTTATTGCAAATAACTAATTAGCAATGTATTATAGATACAGCGATCTAAGAATTTATTTTTTGTTAGGAACTTATACGGGGAATCGAACAACCGACGACGACCGAACTGTCTGAACTATCAAAAGGTGTTACTTGCGTAAAAGATAAAGTGTTAATGTTTTGTGTTTGACGTCATTTGTGAAGACTTTCCGGTGGTTTTTAGAAACAATTTTCCCAAATCATTGGACGAATGGTTACAGTGTCGCTATAATCAGGGGAATTTTGTGGAATTTATCATATAGTAATCACTAGAAAGCCGGGATCCCTAATGATTAAACATACTAACAAGATTTTTGCCTATGATCATCATCTGTTAGCTAATATAATTTCCACAGCATTTTTCTGTAGATTATGAATCAAGCAACCAATTTCCCTATTAGCTCGCGCCATAACCGTGTCCATAAATTGGACAGTAAATTTCAAATCAACTCCCAAATCAACCCCCAATCATACCCCCACTTAAGGTAGTATTTTCTGTGTGTTCCCCTTTTGAGTTTGTGCCATCGTCCGGTGTTCCACAAGGATCTATACTCGGTCCACTGCTATTTCTGTTATTTAGATAATTTTCTGGCTGTCTTTTATACGCTAACGATCTCAAGATGTTCCGAATGATTGAAAGTGATTGTAAGCTTGATATTCTTTACCTATAACCTATGAAACCCGCATTTATGTACCCGACACGCTCTTGAATAGCTTTTTAAAAATAATATTCATGACTGATCCCACAGTGATTTACCACAAAAATCAATATACAATGCATTTGTTAATTTTTCCACTCGACCCCAAATACAATATCCCATGGGTTATCATGCAGTTGCAGTACAGCATTACAAATTCAAGAAAAAAAAACCTATTAAACCCTCTCAACATAAAATTGACAAGCCGACACGAAACGGAGGAAAACCCACAGAGAGAATGGCCGTAAATCAAATCGCCATGTATGACAAAACCGTCAGACAATTGTCACTTACAGCATTTCTCACAAATGTCATCTCTGCAGAAACAACAACAAAACCCCAAATGCATCTGAGTGCAGAATCGCTTACAATTTTTTTATTTAATTTTTTTTTTTTTTTTTTTGCAGGTTAAACACTGAAAATGGCTGGAAGAAAAATGAACAGAAAGAAGCCGAGCGGCTCGGGCTCACCTAATCAGTCAGCCGCGCAGACTCTGTTTGGCGGGCTCCATTCGAATGGTGCCAGACCATAAAAAACGTCGATCGTCGCGTCCGACGCGAGTCTTACGCGGCTGCTGCTACGCCAGGACAGATCTAAATTCTGCACGAAGCTGAGCAGCTTACTTATGTCACCTGACGACGACGATTTGCCCCTTTGCTTCTTGTAGCAGCGGATCACCTGAACGCTACCTGTCCGATCTTCAGCTGATAGCGAAATGAAGATTCAGTATTGTTGGTATATGGAAGTAGCAACATGTTGATGCAACATAGGGTAAGACTTGCTCTTTTGAATTAATATAGATTTAAAATATGTACAAATAAGAAAATATAATTTATGCATCATACAAAAAAGAAGTTTTAGAAGAATATCTTTATTTTTCATCATCCTGACCGTTGGGAGAAAAGAAATTATTTACAATGGAAGGCGCACACATATTTAAGTAATTAAAGATGCGTAATCATTTGACGTAGTTGGACTTAGGCGGAACAGAGCAATGAACCTTTCTCTTTTGTGTAGTATTATTGTTTCGTCATCGACTTCATACGCAATCAAAAAATTCATATTCAATTATTGTTTTTACAACACAATTGAAGACCCCAATAGAAATCTAACAAGGAGACCGGCAAGATTGTCTGCCTCCGATTTCAATGATTTTTATATAAGTTGTTATATTTGAGTAAGTGAGTTATTACCCAAAAGGAATTCACGCAACACTCAATAGTTTCAAAGTTGTTTCTACCAAGCAACTCAAATATAAGTTCAGTTTGCATGCGGTTGGCAAGGCGTAGCGTGACGTGGCTCGCACGTAGACGGTCAAGGTTCGATTCCTGCTAACGTAAATTTTCTTTTATCAGAGATATCTTTTGGATCATCGACCCTAAAAATTTTAGATCGAAAACAGCCCCATAATATAAGTTAAATGGTTTAAGTGGGCTAAGAATTCAAAAACATGGTTTGTGAAGGAATAAATTGATAGTCCTACTTTTCTTTTTGATACCCATTTATGTATACTGGAGTTTTTCCGGCAAAACACCATTCAAGGTAAGTTACTAACAATACAAAACAATCACCCCTAGGTATGACCTTTCCAACTATTCTTCTGATGCTGATAATTGGTCTTATGCAACAAAATTTGCCGTCACAATGAAGCGACAAACAGTCTACAAATCACTTCTTCAAATAATTGGTCACCGCGCACCACGCCTTACATTTAATTAACCATCAATCACCCCCGTAATCGGCGGGACACCTTTTGTAGTACGCCGGACTTTCAGCTTATACCAGTTTTCTTCGTAAAATTTCTCTTCACCACGATGTAAAAAAACAGCAAGAAACCGATCATCGAAATATCTTCACAAGCTGGAATATCGAAGGTGATCGACGTCACAATTGACGTCAAGTGTGGTGGCTTATTTTTGCCGCACTTGTCCCAATAAACGCACTAAAGTGAAAAATCGATTTCGAACGATGTGTTAACCAAATGTAATGAGTACTGCAAGCGTTTCGCTAATAGTCCAAATCGCGATTTTAAAAATAACCCGAAGGTAAGATTCGCCAAACAAGTGGGAACCAAAAAAAAGTGGGGCAATTCCAATTGCCTTCCTAAGCGAAGATTTATAGATACAATTGCGTGACGAGCACATCAAAACAACAAGCGGTGCTACATTTCAAGTCAATCACCGGCCCATCAAATTCTCTGCAAGTTTTCCATGAACTTAAAATATTCTATTCCGTTCACGTCTTCCAAAAAATTATTGATTGCTCATTTCCATTCGAAATGCTGAAAAGATACAGAATTTCGAAAATCGCGGCAATAAACCTCAGTTATGCAATGAAACAAAATGTTTCTAAAACATAGTTAAACCAAATCCCATTACTAGAAATTCTGTGACAATTTTGTCATCTTCTCTATTCAAGTCGCGGTTTACTCGAATTCCACAGGAATTTGTAATAGTAACAAGTATAAATGGTATAAAATAAAAACTAGGAGACCATAAACCTTTGTAATAAAACCCGTATATAAGTGCAGGCATACCGAATATCATTAAGCTAATTCCATCCAAATTGAATCAATCAATCAGTCTTATGTGCCGAAGGTTCTAAAGGTTTTAAAAAATAATATAGGGATGAGAAACGCTTTTAATAATTGTTAGGATAACAAAAAAAAAGTAAGATCCGAAGGAGGAATCGAACGCGGGTCCTTCGGCACATAAGACCAAGCCTTAACCGTCTAGTCTAGATAGCAGCTCGACAAATGTTTCACATTTTTAACTCATAAGGCGCCTAGGAAATTTTGAATCGATTTTTCTCGGAATTTTCCGAGTAGTGCATCCTACTGCTTTAACCACGTGAGGTGCTACGGGTCCTCTTTCGCCACAAAAAAATTCGGGCAAATCCCCGACCCCACGATGGCGCCGTCTCCTTGTTAGATTGTTAAATTATTTTAAAATGTTGAATAGATCCTTCTTATCCTATTTCAATTGATTCAAAATTAACGTTAGCTTTTGAGATGTGTATTATAATATCCAATTACAAAAAAATTAGTAGTGTGAAAAAAGTATTCGTAATACACACAACACCCATTATTTTCCAATTTTAAAGAAAATTCGTTCACCCACATAAAATATAAAAAATATATATTTCTTTGTCCTGAAAAAAAGCAAATACCCAATTGCGAATAAAATCAGTTTTTAAGATTCAGATGGATCTTTCTGTCTTTTTGTCTTAAAAAAACGTATATATTTTATATATGTTGAAGATTCATGGATTTTCGTTTTTTGCAGGTATGAATGTTCATAATTTATCTTTTACCCCTCTTCCCTAAAACCAGTTGTACGAATAAAGGTAGAACAGAACCGGCTTATAATTGCTTGAAAATAAATAACAAAATGTGGATCCAATTTAGTAGGTTAAATCAGGTTTATGGTAAATGCGTTTCGTTGTAATGCCAATTAGATAAAGTATTAAAATCCATGTATAAATTAGAGTTTCCAACCTCAAAAGGAAGAGACCGTCCGAACGTTTGTCTGTCTGTGACAGACATATTTTTCTCGGAAACGATGTGACGTAGGAATTTGAAATTTTGGCAGAATGTTATGTCTTCGTGACGCGTATATAATTCGACAGTCACTGATTATAAAATATATACAATTTTTTTAATTTTAATAGGACTGAGTTTAAAAAAAAAGTTCTTTTTTTGTTGGACTACTTCCAAGAAATCCAAAATTTTTTTTGATGAATTGGTTATAAAGATATATCCCAAAATGTATAAAATTGATTAAGAATAATATATTTGAGATCATATTTTTTTTTCCTTTAGATTTTATTAACATCCAAACACACACAAAAATCTATTTCTGCCATGTAATCGCTAAAAGTTCGCAAACCAACAACGCAAACAAGTGTTGATAAGAAAAGTTCACCTTTTAAAAACGTTAAAAGAGGAGAGACAGCGAAACGACTAAATGATATTTCATCATTTCTTGCATTCATTAAAAATATATATTTTTTCACAAGAATGTTATGCGACACATGTCGGGTTAATTACCCGTGACAAGGAAATGCGTGTTTTGGAAATCGGATACTTTTGCAGGTCAAAATTCAAAATCAAAAGTTCATAAGCGGTTATATGACAACAGTCACGCTTCACATTGCATAACTCGTCAGTTATCAGCTATATGCATAGTATATTTAGCATATAATTTTAATACAGAGGGATTGCTTATCGCTGCAGACGCTGCTGTAGGAACTTTTATAAAAGAATTCGTAAAAGCTGGAGAGTTGTAAGCGCCATGAAAGATGAGAATCATCAATTATTCCTAACCTTTGACTAATGTCTGAGATTTATCAGTATCCAGTTAAAAGACATGTGTGAAATTGTTTTCTGAACATTATATTTAATTACTTTTGCTCAAAAATTCGAATTACAATGCCAAAATAAGGAAAGTAAAGATGGTTGGAAAACAATGTTAACTTCGCAACTATTATTGCAATTACTTTACAAAATATAAATTATATATGTATAAACCTTAGCTATAAACATCTATTGGCAAATCCAATTGTATATAATCCCTAGTAGTAAGCACATACGCAAAATTGTTAGTTCGAAAAATAAACAAGTTATGTTTAAAAATAAAAAGTGATTTATAATTGGAAACGTTCTCTAACTATATTACATAGAAAATTGTTAACACTTTCAAAATCTGCAAGATTTCACACCACATCAGTTTTCGGAGGTAAGAAATATAATTTTCATATGTTCAATTAACAATTACAATTAAATTACAATTAACAATTTTAATTAAAATAAAAGCAGTAAGTACGAAGCTTTAATTGATAAGAAAATAAAGGACACACAATATTTTACGTAATTCAATTGAAGTCGGGTATCTCATACGCAAAAGGCATTTGTTATCAGAAATTAAAAGCAAATATAAATTCACCACCGGAACTAAATGAAGTTAATTGAAAATCAAGCGGATAATTGCTAAAAATTAAATAATGTTTTTTATTACTGATAATTCTATCGCTACTAACAAGGAAACGTTCTCAGGTGTGTCTCATCAATTTTGATGAAATTGAAATATGTTATAGAGTATCGAAAAATAAGAGACACGCATTTTTTTTTAACTACGCACATTTAGCGGGTACTTTTATTTATTTTTTTTTTTTTTTTTAATAAAAATTGGTGTATTTTTCAAAAGTTTGATCCGCCATTTTGAATTTTTTAAATTTAACAACAGTTTCGTAATCAGCGACTCCAAAAACCCCTTAATACTGGTTTTCACGAAAAAACTGAAGGGTGAAATAATATATATGTACATCATTTACGTATTACTGCTAGGGGTTGTTTACCTCCTTGAGGAGCTTTTTTTACGAAAACTCAAAAATAGGTCAACTTTATTTTTCAAAATCGTATGTAAAAAAATATTTTTCAATGATTTTTAACTAAAACTGTTATTTTTGTGACGCAAAAATATAAAAAAAATTGTTTTTCTACAATAAAAAATAGGGGTTGCCAACCCGGGGAACCGGATTACTTACAAAAGGTTAGTATATTTGTGAGACATAATTTTCATTTTGCTTCATTCGAAAAAAAATCATTAGAACTTGAAATATTTAGGAAAAACTGTTTTTGGGGGTAAACTTTAGGGGTGGTTTTCATCCCCTAAATGTGCGTATTCGCAGATAAAAAAAAAATACGCGTCTCTTATTTTTCGATACTCTATTACATATTTCAATTTCATCAAAATCGGTGAGACACACCTGAGAACGTTTCCTTGTAAGTACAACAAAAAACATTCTATGCTGACATTTTCGAAAGGCTTCTTTTCCAACTAGTCCACAGCGTTATTTATGTACATATTAAAGTTCGAATTTTAATATAATTCGATAATGCGATTGAATGCACCGAATTTCGATCAATTCAATAATAAAGCTAAATTTCGGCCTTTTATATTTAGTAAGACTTAAAAATGTCGTAAAGCTCACCTAAGGAGTACCCTACAGTGCCGACTCCAAAAAATTGATTTTGTTTTAATCTTTATACCGTAGAAAATAAACTGCAAAATAATTTTTCGAAATTATTTAATTCAATAAAGTTAAAAAGCCTAAAGTCGCGCTCCACAACTTTTTTTTGTGTGGCAGAATGATCTTTTCTAGTTGTTTTAAATGATACTCGACCAAGCAAGTTTAAATTTAAGCACACTATCCATGTCATTATCGTCAGAACCAACTTTTGACACACCAAAAATTGTTAAGACAACAGTAAAACAAAATTTATTTCTATTTTTATAACTAGGATCAAGTTCCTGCAAAACCCAAATAAGTAATAAATAATAATTAATAGCAATTTTGAAATTTGCATGGTGTCAGACAATCGGAAATGACGTAAACGTGACGTAAACTGTTTGGGCGATTGTTTTGCGCAGGGGGATAGTTCAAGGATAATTTTTTTTGAAATATACTGGAATGTAGCTGAAATATTCATATATTATATAAAATTAAAATAAAAACATATATAATAATAGATTTTTTATAAAATTTTCAAAAAACGAAACCCTGATAACTTCAGACCACAATACCCCCTCCCCCCACCCCCCAACAGGTTTAAAAGTTTTATCTATATACAGGGTGTTCAGAGGTAAGAGGTCAATACTGCAGGGGGTGAAAGGTCAGACCGAGACAAGCAAAAAATCGTATGGGTGGGGGGGGGGGCATCTCACACCGTTTGGCAGTTACAGGGTGATTCGTAAATCAGGATTTTTCCTTATATGGGAACCGCTCTTGTATTTTTATCTTTTTTTCTACGCATCGCAGCGGCCCCAAACTGATTTCAAAAAATCACTATGTGGAAGCCCTTTCCAAAAAAGTTTACACCACCCCCCTATGCCCAACCCCTTGGCCCCAATCCCCCCTGGAAGTTGAAAAAATTAACTTTTATTTCACGATTTTTCACCTCTCGCCCCACTTTTCTCCGAAATTCATGTTATTAACATACCTACTTTTTATTTTTTTTAAGTTGCCCATCTAATTACCTTTCCAAAAAGGTGCAACATGCCCAGGTAGAAAAGGGTTGCAAAAGTCCTGAAATTAAAACATCCTCACAGGTACCTAATTACTTTATTGCACCATAATGAAAAAATTGTTAAGTAAACAATTTTTATGACAGCAAGTTCGGAAATGTTTGTTTAGGAAACAAAGGTAGTACATTTTTATTATTTCAGCAAAACAGTAATAAAATAATAAATGTAATCTCGTTAAATAGCGTTATTAGTTTATTATATCCAGTATTGACTCCTAAGTATCCTGACGCTCCGTTTCTAATACCTCCTATGAATTATGGTATAAAAATGGGTAAGTTTGAAAGGACATTGACCACAGTTGAAGAAGCAAGCGAAAAGGATGGGTGTTTAATAGAAAAAATTAAGATAAAATGGCAGAATTCAGTGTTGAAGAGTATGCCGATATAATTTACGTATACGGTTTAGTAGAAGGAAATGATAATGAGGCCGTACGAGAATACCAAAGGAGATTCCCGAATCGGCGGGTACCCAACAGAAGGGTATTTTCAAGGACTTTCAGAAGGTTAAAAGAAACCGGAAGTGTAACCGCCCCCAGAGCAGAAACGCGAGCAGGAAAATCGGCCGATTCAGCGGACCCCGACCAACAAATCCTCAACATCGTCAGGAACAGCCCTGTAATAAGCATCAGGCAGGTCGCACGAAGGTCAGGATTGTCTTCAGGGAGAGTTTGGACCGTTGTGAACCGAGAGGGACTACATCCATACCACCATATCCTGGTCCAAGCACTACAGGAAGGAGATTCCGAAAGACGATTGCAATTTGCACTTGGCTGTTCGAGTCTGACATCGAAAACAGAAGGTTTCTAGACCGAATTCTGTGGACGGATGAATCGCAATTCACCCGGGATGGCATCACAAACTTGCACAACCTCCACACCTGGTTAGATGTGAACCCACATAGGACCAGGTGTCGGTCCTTCCAGCAAAGATTTAGTGTCAATGTCTGGGCTGGCATCATCGGCAACCAGTTGATAGGACCCTTCATCTTGCCCCAAGTGCTGAATAGTCAGCTATACTCGGACTTTTTGGAGAATACCCTTCCGGATCTGTTGGAGGACATCCCCCTGGCCACCAGAAGCGCAATTTAT
This sequence comes from Dysmachus trigonus, assembly GCA_949715965.1. Lineage (NCBI taxonomy): Eukaryota > Metazoa > Arthropoda > Insecta > Diptera > Asilidae > Dysmachus > Dysmachus trigonus. Next base: position 3,201,678 of record OX454323.1, on the reverse strand, counting down.
TTACAGCTCGACGGAGCACCTGCGCATACTGGGAACATTGTTAGGGCAAGGTTAAATGAAAATTACCCAGAGCGCTGGATTGGACGAGGTGGACCGATTCCTTGGCCTGCTAGGTCACCGGACCTTACTCCACTGGACTTTTTCTTATGGGGAATGATGAAAGATGAAGTTTACTCAAGACTAATCAACACTAGAGAAGAATTAGTTACCAGGATTGGGACTGCAGCCACGAAAATACGGGAGAGACTGGTTACCATAGACCTGAAACGTGAAATAAGACCAAGGCTACTTGCATGCATCGAAACTGGCGGAGAACATTTTGAACAGCTTTTAAAGGACAAACGTTTTAATTGTAATTAGTTTTTAAGCAAACAAAATGTATTTTTTAGTTAACTTCAGTATAATTCCTTAAAAATTCAAATTATCATGATTTTCTGTAAAAGGTTTTTTGTAAATAAATTTTCGTATCCTTTTCCTATCTGGACATGTTGCACCTTTTTGGAAAGGTAATTAGATAGGCAACTTAAAAAAAATAAAAAGTAGGTATGTTAATAACATGAATTTCGGAGAAAAGTGGGGCGAAAGGTGAAAAATCGTGAAATAAAAGTTAATTTTTTCAACTTGCAGGGGGGATTGTGGCCAAGGGGTTGGGGATAGGGGGGTGGTGTAAACTTTTTTGGAAAAGGCTTCCAAAAAGTGATTTTTTGAAATCAGTTTGGGGCCGCTGCGATGCGTAGAAAAAAAGATAAAAATACAAGAGCGGTTCCCATATAAGGCAAAATCCTGATTTACGAATCACCCTGTAACTGCCAAACGGTGCGAGATGCCCCCCCCCCCCCCCCCCACCCATACGATTTTTTGCTTGTCTCGGTCTGACCTTTCACCCCCTGCAGTATTGACCACCCACCTCTGAACACCCTGTATATCTATACATATGTCTCATTATATGGTATATTTCCGAATAGATAAATGTAGTCTTATTACAAGAAACATGATTTTTTTTAAACCTACTAATTTGATGTTTAAGGAATACTTTAAGATGGTATACTATTTCCTGACATGACAAAGTCTTTTAAGAGACCTTGAAGAAAACATATTTTCATTCTACAATTAAGTCGATATTCACCACAAGAAATTTACCACTTTCCTCATTTAATTCTTCGCAGTACGTAAAAAAAAAAAATCTTACATTTTTACAATACCACACCAACTCAACTGATGATCACAGAATTCACCACGAAACTGCTCCAAAGATCACACCCAAGCTCGTGAGGATCGACCTTTTATCAGGTACTTTTTTTACATGTAATCACTATCCGGTCACTGTACGATCTATCGTTGCGATCTTTTCAAAAACCACTCAGAACCAGACGCATTCGATGCACACGTAAATTCAGTCAATATTTCGGAGAATATATGTGCAATATTTTTATCACTCGATCGCGGATCGCTGGAAAGAAAAATAACAAGGAACACGCGCTCGCGATCGCATCTGTGTGCAAACTAAAAAACTTCCAATTCCGAGGCAGCGCTATAAAACTGAAAAATGATCAAGGCGGGAGGAGAATTTGGCGGGCGCTAAATTGCTCTTTCTTTTAAAATTGCCACAGGCCAGTAGCTTAAGTCACCTCACTCAAGTCGAAGTGTTTGAAGTCTTGGCGGTTTTTCGCTTCGCTTCTACACGGCCGAGCGGATTTCGATTTCATGCCAAGGCACGATGACAGCGCAACCGAACACGATCGCAATCTCGCACCGATTATAAGCGGCCGCGAAGCGCGATACGCGAACAGCGAACAACGAACGGTCCGTTTTTTAGTGACGTCCGTGTCGTCGTCGGCGAGCAGAACCCACCCAAGCGCATAGATTTCTCTGCTGTAACCGTCGCATTTTTTTTTTCCTACAATCCGACGATGTTTTGTCCAGATTAAATGACCGGAACATGAGAGATGTGTTGGGTGGTGTGTGGTGTGCTCTAAGCCGAAAGAAGATCATCTTTCGGCTGAGCGAAATTAATTTATGCTTCGAACTGTGTGTATAGAGGCACGCCTGCCCAATGCGAGGGAGGAAGTCGGTTATAATCACGAGAAACCACAACTCAAGATGATAGTATTGTTGTTGTTTTTTTAATATTATTATTATTATTATGTTGCATAGAACCGCAGCAACAGCGGCCTTAGTCACACGGGGCGCGATCGTATTGTGATCTAGACGTACAAGGTCTGTGCTCATACTGACTGTTGTAATATTAGCTGTTTCTTTTTTTTTTTTTGCAAAGCACCCAAAGAGATCTTAAGATTTGCATCTCCCTGCAAACCATAATTACAACAACAATAGATCAACAGCCAGAATTTTAACCCCGATCTTGAAAATGAATTGTAAGAAATCCGAATATTAGTTCTAAATCTTGGATGACAATTTCTCTGAAGCTCATTAGGGTTCTGGACCACAAAAGGGGAAAAAAACACAGACGATTTTCTTAGAAGAACTTGAAGAACTTGAAATTTGGCATATTAATGACATATTAGGTCTGTCTGGTAACTTTTGGGTAAAAAGTTTCATATGGTAGTGGGGATAAAAATCAAAAGTTAACAGACGACTTCAAGTAAAAATTGGGTAAATCTTACTTGTGTATGTAAATTGTGTAAAACGTAATCAAGATGTTAGAGGGAAAACTTATGGATTTATTTAATATTTTTGAAGATTTTGAAATATGTTTTTTTAATTATTTAAACAATTTTTCAATAACTTCTTCTTCTATCTGAATCGCAACGCAAAATTGAAACACACAAATGACAGATTACACAGTGACAAGCAATCGGTGATTTTACCCAAATTTACTCGGTCTCCGCAGCGTGGGTAAAATCTGGTAAAATTGTGTAAGAGGGGAAGTGCTGTCAAGAGCTCAGTTTTTTCCCTCCGTGAGGTTAACAGACACTTTCAGGTAAAAATTTTACCCGCGAGTAAAAACTTTATAGTTACCAGACAGACCTATTATTAACCCACATATTTTGCACTAGTTAACACTTTAAAATATTCATATAAAAATAAATTTAAGATTAAGGAGACAAATTAGATACTCAAAGGTAGGTACTTTTAATTTTACACAGGGAAACTAAGTGTTCCAACACACACCAATTGAATTTATGAAGTGTCCTGATGAACATTTGCGAGACCGCCCTCTACCTCGCAGATCAACCCTTTAACCTCAAAATCTTCTTGAATGGAGGTGCGGTCACAAAAATCGTTATAACTTTTCTCAAGAATTCGGCAGGATAATGAAGAAGAATGCGGTAGAAATTAGACATTTTGCACTATCCAATAGTATCTTACATACGATGATGTGTTAATAAATGACGCAGATAATGGTGCTTACATTTGAAATTAATGAAAATTGTCAATAAGAATTTTACATTTATGCTGAAAAAGTTAACCTCCAATGATATCTTTTATGAGATTTAAAAAAGCCCTTTTCAACAAGAATCATGTCCTTCAAAAGATATTAGCAATTTTGTATTATTCCAAGAACACCAAAGTGAGAAACATTTCTCTCTTTAATGTATTGTAAGAAGGTGGCTTCACTGATCACGGACACTACAAAAATCATGTAAATCATGGAATAATGGGAAGCAGTTTCTAACTTGCCCTTTTTGGATTTTTACTTTTTTTGTTTAGATATTTGACTTTGATTTTTGGACATTTGACTAACTTTGATTTTCGGACTTTTGGCATCGTTTTATGGAATTTCACTGTGGTGGTTCAAAAGAGTGTTCCTACCAAAAGGAGACTAAAATCACACCAGCAATTTTTTAGAGTGTATTTCGAAAAAATGTGGTACGCAATTCCTCTGAGCGAGAGTCGAACTCGCATCTGACCGGTTTTTTTAAAATTAGATCGCTAAAATCTCTAATACAAGTTTATTACCCTTCCTCTGATAATAACAAAATACGACAAGTTGACAGCTTTAAACTTGAAATTGACTATCAGCAATGCTTTCACTTCTTAAAATAAATAAACAACTGATCCTAATCGTTTTTCTTTATTACACTTGAGTACCGAATCTTATGCAAAAACCACAGGTATTATAAAATCTCATTTTACCTGTTACTCATTTGAAGATCATTCGAAAGATGGTGGAATACTCACGAACTTTACGAACTGGCGTTTTGTGACGTCAAACAAGCGCTTTAATCACCTTTTAATTCACCTGACTAATTACAAAACCTCACCGCATGTTTTTTTTTTTGTTCCCTCAATCATTTCATTGTTGTAACTTTTGCGTTGTTTTTCGTGAAATTACATTTTTTTGGGGGAAATGGTGAGTAAACGTAAAAAAAGCAAAGATCGCATTCCCGACGGTAGAGTGCATACATTAAAAAACCATAGTGCGTCAATTGTTGTGAAACATCACGTTTTCTAGGTCAGGTGACGACTTCTAAAACGGCTTCTGATTTGTTTTTTATTTGCTTATTGATTGATACTAGTCGCTAGTCCTGTTTAGCTATTTGTTTATTCGCTGCGACAAAATTTATGTAAAACGAGAAAAAAAAACATTTAATTTGCATAAATACTTTTACTTCTCCTTTTCATTTCTGCATTTTAACAATTCAATCAACAAGCGTGACGGGATTGATAAAAGTTTTTCACTGCAAAAAAAAAAAAAACCGGTAGCCGCATTAAGCTCAAAGTACAACGGTTTTTAATTCAAATCATGGGCGGATAAACAGTCAATTTGAAATCATAAAACACATATGTAATTTATTAAGTTTGCTACAATTGCATGTTCTAAATAGCTAGAAGATTCCTTAGGATAAAATAAATGAAATGAAAAATTCTTTGCATATTTTTTACCATCACTTCTCAACCAAACAGTTGTTTCTAATCGAATTTTTTTAATATAGGTATTAATATTGACGGTTGAACTTTTTAAATAAAGAATCAATCCGTTAAATGATTAAGCTTACCCACACTTCGGTTTCTCAAATTTTTTTCTTTTTGGACATTTTTCACAAATTGTGCCTTTTTAGGGTTCCGTAGCCAAATGGCAAAAAACGGAACCCTTATGGATTCGTCATGTCTGTCTGTCTGTCCGTCCGTATGTCACAACCACTTTTTTCCGAAACTATAAGAACTATACTGTTGAAACTTGGTAAGTAGGTGTATTCTGTGAACCGCATTAAGATTTTCACACAAAAATAGAAAAAAAAGCGGCCAAGTGCGAGTCCCCATACTTAGAACTGAAACTCAAAAATTTTTTTTCATCAAACCCATACGTGTGGGGTATCTATGGATAGGTCTTCAAAAATGATATTGAGGTTTCTAATATCATTTTTTTCTAAACTGAATAGTTTGCGCGAGAGACACTTCCAAAGTGGTAAAATGTGTGTCCCCCCCCCCCCTGTAACTTCTAAAATAAGAGAATGATAAAACTAAAAAAAATATATGATGTACATTACCATGCAAGCTTCCACCGAAAATTAGTTTGAACGAGATCTAGTGCGTAGTTTTTTTTTAATACGTCATAAATCGTAAACCGCAATTTACCTTTCATTCAATCAACTCAAATAAAAAAACAAGTCTATATGGGCTCGCATATAGTTAGATCTAAATCCCATCATTTAGGTACCTAATTATAATGTTTACTTATCAATAACTTAATTTCAAAAAAATACACTATTATTAAAACATCGATCAAAGTTACAACGAACTACAAGAACTTTTATATTATGTTACTTGCTGCTACGGAACCCTTTATGGGCGAGCCGCTTTTTAAAACAATACATTTTTGTTATATTAAGAAAAAATTGGATTTTATACTTATTGAGTGCAGAGGAGCAACTTATCCGCTTTCAAACGCTGTCTAAAACTTACGTCCGAGCAGTGTGGAAAATTTCCACTGCTCTTTAGAAATAAATTGATTACTAATAAATTAAAATTCTATTGAAATTTTAAATATTAATTCCAATTCGATATGTTACAGAATTGTTTAACTAATGTGACAGATAAATTCGTCTGATCAAGGTTGTGTCTTTCAAACATAAAGTAATTATATAGTTGTGCATTAATGGGGGAATATATGTTTAAACTGTGATGGATAAAATAATATCGTAAATAAACAGAGGCTATTCTACTCACGTTCTTATAAATATACCACAGCCATAGATGAAGTTAATTACCTAGAAAAGAAAAAGAAAAAGTTAATTTTCATTTTATAATTGCTTTCGAACATTAAAGATGAAACAGGTAATTTTCTCATTTATTAATATCTCATTCAACAGAGTTGTAAACAATTTTTTCTTCTTTATTTTGTAGTCTTCTTTATTTTGTAGTCTTCTTCAAAATCGAAAGGATCCAACAGAGCTCTATTGTTGAAGTAACGATTTTAGATGAAGTAACATCGATGCGAGAGGTCTCCACAGATGCTAATGTTAAACTGCTTTTGTTAAGGCTTTATCTCGAAAACGACAAGAGGTCAAAATATTTATTCAATAGAAAAAAATATATTTTCTGTACTTAAACAACAAACACTAAGAATATGACCAACAACAATAGTTAGAAAGTTATGGGTAATATTAGGGTGCTTTTTTTTCAGTCCCACCTCCAAATTTTGTGGCAAATACCTAAACAAAAATTCCCTGAAAATTGGAGCCCTTAATATTAATATTAAGTACTAGACCAAGGCGTATAAAGATTTCCCATATAAAATACACGTAAACTTTGATTATTTTTCTTCAAAACTCTACAACTCAGAGGCATTTTATGGTATAATCTTGATCAATGGTAGGGTTTCTTCAGAATTAAATGCTCTACAAAAGTGTCTATTGCGGTGTAACCCTAACTCCCACGAGCGAGGTAGTACGGGTAACTAACCCCAATTTTTCCATGAAATTCTCGCTTTTTACCCCTATTTCGTAAACGACAAGAGGTACAGAAAAAGTGAATGTGACAAACTTGTAGCAAATTCAATTTCCTATAAAATAGTTCTGGAACACCAAATCGCTAACATCGATATTTCTTGAGATATTGGGCTTTTAAGTTGAGGTAGTGTGGGATTTTCATGGATTATTGAGCTAAATTGTAGAAACAATACCTCAACTTCAAAGCCCAATAACTCAAGAAATATCGATGGTAGCGATTTGGTGTTCAGAACTTTTTTGTAGGAAATTGAATTTCCTACAAGTTTGTCATATTCACTTTTTCTATACCTCCTTTTGTTTACGAGATAGGGGTAAAAATCGAGAATTTTAATGGAAAAATTGGGGTTAGTCACTTATACTACCTCGCTGGTGGGAGTTAGGGTTACACCGCAATGGACACTTTTGTAGAGCATTCAATTCTGAAGAAATCCTACCATTGACCAAGATTATACCATAAAATGCCTCTGAGCTGTAGAGTTTTGAAGAAAAATAATCAAAGTTTACGTGTATTTTATATGGGAAATCTTTATACGCCTTGGTCTAGTACTTAATATTAATATTAATGGCTCCAATTTTCAGAGAATTTTTGTTTAGGTATTTGTCACAAAATTTCGAGGTGGGACTGAAAAAAAAAAAATAGTCGCGAAAAAAAAGCACCCTAGGGTAATATATAGATAAAACATACACCAAGGGCGGCGTTACAGAAGAAAAGGACAATACCCTCCATATACAAGTTAAATTACTCAAAATTAAATATACAGGGTGACAAACGGAAAGTTGCCTAAACTAATCATTCATAATTTTAAAATGAGTACAAACAAGATGTCATTTTTATTTGAAATTAGTTCCAGTTGAATCCAGACATTTTTGACAGAGACTTAATGAGATTTAAAAAAATCGATAAAATTCGATTAGGGGATAACTATTTACATAAAAAATATTTTCACTGTTAATAAATGCTCCTTGGCATTCAAAGTGTTCAATATCTTCAGGTCATGTACGGAACCCTGAACCCCATAAAAATGCTTTTCTGTGACTGCGAAACCTACAATTAAACTCCCTTTATACTATATAAGAAACAAATAAAGATTTAAAACATATCGTATTATATCGTCATTATTTTTTACGGAAACGTCACATTATATTTAAAAATACCGTTTATAGTAACAAATCGATTCCTCCAGTTTCCGATTTCAAAATTTCAGAAGAAAAAAAACCAAAAAATCTCTAAGGTCAAGGTGATCACTGTCCATTTGTCATGCTCATGGAAAATCATCAAAAAAAAGTCGTTCGCCTACTTACGAAACCCATCGCACTTAGGGCCGAAATTGACGACAAAGGAAACGGTCAACGAAAACAACCAGCTACCGATCGGGCCGATCATCTGATCGCGGACTTTTCTATCGAAAAAGCCGACAAATGGCGCGGCATAAATTAGCATTGAATGAAACGAGTTCCTGCTGACGGTCATTTCTTCGGCAAACAATCGCTGCGTGAAATTGCGATCACTCCATCCAGCAGCCGGGCGAGTGATCGCAGCAATTCCATACCTCCGCGGAATTCGGATCCGGTAAGGTGCAACATTCCAGAACGATCAGTCAGACGCGTGCGCACTCAGCCAATACAAATTGCATCCAGCTGTGATTGCAACTTTGTTGCCCAATGGGAAGGCGCAAAGATTGGTTCCAGCGGCTGATCGTGCGCCACTCAGCGCCAGCATGGTGCGATTACGGTGCGGGCGATGCTGCAGCGAACGGCGCAATTACACCTCAAAAATATCATTTCTCGACTTTACGGCCGGAAAGAGTTCAAACATTTCGAGGATCCATAAATTGTGGACGTTGTTGCACTCGGCACGATCGGAGGTGCTGGCAAATGCTGGCAAATGCTGGCGATGAATGGCGCACACTGCTGCCTACCTGCCGCTGCAGTTCCGCGTCGTGCCGCGCCGTCCTGGGAACAAATTTAGCGCGAACGCGGTAATTAAATTAGCAGAGGCGATTTCCACCGGACTGCGAAGTGGCTGGGCATACAATTGAACGATTTATTGACGCCACGATGGTGCCACAAACGCAGTGGAGCTGCCCTGGGGGGGGGGGGGGGGCAGGGGCGAGATCGGCTAATCGGAGCTTTTCATTTTCATTCATGCGATCGGCGGTTACCTTGAATGACTCTCAAGCTTCTCGAGTGACACCTGCTGGATGATAGCGCAACTCCATTAAATATACGATAAATTATGAGCTTTTGATTACGAATATCGTAAGTTATTACGCTTAAGGGGCACCACTAGTGTGACCGCCTGAAAAAAAAGGGGATTTTTGGGAATTTTTTAAAGGACAACTACTGCATGGAATGTTTTAATATTTTAAGGATATATTTGTGGATATACAGGGTGATCCAAAAGTATGGAAACGGCTAAATAACTTTCGAGGAATGCATTTTGGAGCAAAAAGTTGTAGACAAAAGTTTTAGGTATTTTCCCCAGCTATTCAATGGTGACCTTAGATTTGACCTTGACCATGGCCTGGAAGGTCATTTCAAGGTCAAGTTGACTTTTTTAAATCGGAACCCTTATTTTTGACCACGGAAATGGAAAGAGCGGACAATTTTACGTCCAACTATGACCTTTACCACGACCTCGAAGGTCATATCAAGGTCAAAATGGCTCTTTAAAGAGGAACCTGCATTGTTACTGCGGATTTGCAAAGAGTGGAAGTTTTGCGTTCAAATGTCGCCTTGACCACTACCTTGACCTTGAACATGACCTTGGCAATGACCTTGAAGGTTATATCAAGGTCAAGGTGGTTTTTTGAAGGGGAAACCATGTTTTTGACTACGGAAATGGAAAGAGCGGAAAAGTTAACGTCCGACTATGACCTTGACCATGACCTTGAAGGTCATATCAAGGTCAAGATGGTTCTTTAAAAGGGAACCTGCATTGTTACTGCGGATTTGGAAAGAGCAGAAGTTTTGCGCCCGGATGTGACCTTTACCATGACACACTTGACCTTGCCTTAATCGACTTCACCATGGTCGGTTGTTAACTTTGCCGCTCTTTTCATTTCCGTGGTCGTTAACTTTTCCGCTCTTTCCATTTCCGTGGTCAAAACATGGTTTCCCTTTCAAAAAACCACCTTGACCTTGATATAACCTTCAAGGTCATTGCCAAGGTCATGTTCAAGGTCAAGGTTGTGGTCAAGGTCACATTTGGACGCAAAACTTCCACTCTTTGCAAATCCGCAGTAACAATGCAGATTCCTCTTTAAAGAGCCATTTTGACCTTGATATGACCTTCAAGGTCATGGTAAAGGTCATAGCTGGACGTAAAATTGTCCGCTCTTTCCATTTCCGTGGTCAAAAATAAGGGTTCCAATCTAAATAAGTAAACTTGACCTTGAAATGACCTTCAAGGCCATGGTCAAGGTCAAATCTAAGGTCACCATTGAATAGCTGGGGAAAATTCCTAAAACTTTTGTCTACAACTTTTTTCTCCAAAATGCATTCCCCGAAAGTTATTTAGCCGTTTCCATACTTTTGGATCACGCTGTAAAAAAAAGTAAATACATGATACAATTTTAGGGCCAAAACATTGTAAATTCAGCGAATTATTCGCAATTTCAAGAGGCTCAAAAAAAAAAAAAAAGTGACCCCACTACTGCAGTTATAGCAACCTTCACAGTGCGTGAAATCAAAAAAAAACCGGCCAAGTGCGAGTCGGACTCGCGCACCGAGGGTTCCGTACAAACCTGTAGGTATATAAGTAAAAGTTCACCCAAAAAATATGTGATGTAACTAAAAATTTAAGGTTTTCGGAATTTTTCCTTTATATATTCTATTTGCATAGAATCATCTAGTTATTTGACTTAGAGTTGATTTAGCCAAAAATCGCGATCCAGGAAGACCTATTTTAGAAATTTAAATTTTTAGCCAGCGAAAGGCTTAATAAATACAAGGGAAAATGTAAAAATTAAAGTTCTGCGAATTTTTCCTCTAGACTTTTCCGGTTTTTGCATAGAATCATCTAGTTATTTTACTTAGAGTTGATTTAGCCAAAAATCGCGATCCAGGAAGACCTATTTTAGAAATTTAAATTTTTTGCCACCGAAAGGCTTAATAAATACAAGGGAAAATGTAAAAATTAATATTCTGCGAATTTTTCCTCTAGACTTTTCCGGTTTTTGCATAGAATCATCTAGTTATTTTACTTAGAGTTGATTTAGCCAAAAATCGCGATCCAGGAAGACCTATTTTAGAAATTTAAATTTTTTGCCACCGAAAGGCTTAATAAATACAAGGGAAAATGTAAAAATTAATATTCTGCGAATTTTTCCTCTAGACTTTTCCGGTTTTTGCATAGAATCATCTAGTTATTTTACTTAGAGTTGATTTAGCCAAAAATCGCGATCCAGGAAGCCCTATTTTAGAAATTTAAATTTTTTGCCACCGAAAGGCTTAATAAATACAAGGGAAAATGTAAAAATTAATATTCTACGAATTTTTCCTCTAGACTTTTCCGGTTTTTGCATAGAATCATCTAGTTATTTTACTTAGAGTTGATTTAGCCAAAAATCGCGATCCAGGAAGCCCTATTTTAGAAATTTAAATTTTTTGTCACCGAAAGGCTTAATAAATACAAGGGAAAATGTAAAAATTAATATTCTGCGAATTTTTCCTCTAGACTTTTCCGGTTTTTGCATAGAATCATCTAGTTATTTTACTTAGAGTTGATTTAGCCAAAAATCGCGGTCCAGGAAGCCCTATTTTAAAAATTTAAATTTTTTGCCACCGAAAGGCTTAATAAATACAAGGGAAAATGTAAAAATTAATATTCTGCGAATTTTTCCTCTAGACTTTTCCGGTTTTTGCATAGAATCATCTAGTTATTTTACTTAGAGTTGATTTAGCCAAAAATCGCGATCCAGGAAGACCTATTTTAGAAATTTAAATTTTTTGCCACCGAAAGGCTTAATAAATACAAGGGAAAATGTAAAAATTAATATTCTGCGAATTTTTCCTCTAGACTTTTCCGGTTTTTGCATAGAATCATCTAGTTATTTTACTTAGAGTTGATTTAGCCAAAAATCGCGATCCAGGAAGACCTATTTTAGAAATTTAAATTTTTTGCCACCGAAAGGCTTAATAAATACAAGGGAAAATGTAAAAATTAATATTCTGCGAATTTTTCCTCTAGACTTTTCCGGTTTTTGCATAGAATCATCTAGTTATTTTACTTAGAGTTGATTTAGCCAAAAATCGCGATCCAGGAAGACCTATTTTAGAAATTTAAATTTTTTGCCACCGAAAGGCTTAATAAATACAAGGGACAATGTAAAAATTAATATTCTGCGAATTTTTCCTCTAGACTTTTCCGGTTTTTGCATAGAATCATCTAGTTATTTTACTTAGAGTTGATTTAGCCAAAAATCGCGATCCAGGAAGACCTATTTTAGAAATTTAAATTTTTTGCCACCGAAAGGCTTAATAAATACAAGGGAAAATGTAAAAATTGAAATTCTGCGAATTTTTCCTCTAGACTTTTCCGGTTTTTGCATAGAATCATCTAGTTATTTTACTTAGAGTCGATTTAGCCAAAAATCGCGATCCAGGAAAACCTATTTTAGAAATTTAAATTTTTTGCCACCGAAAGGCTTAATAAATACAAGGGAAAATGTAAAAATTGAAATTCTGCGAATTTTTCCTCTAGACTTTTCCGGTTTTTGCATAGAATCATCTAGTTATTTTACTTAGAGTTGATTTAGCCAAAAATCGCGATCCAGGAAGACCTATTTTAGAAATTTAAATTTTTTGCCACCGAAAGGCTTAATAAATACAAGGGAAAATGTAAAAATTGAAATTCTGCGAATTTTTCCTCTAGACTTTTCCGGTTTTTGCATAGAATCATCTAGTTATTTTACTTAGAGTTGATTTAGCCAAAAATCGCGATCCAGGAAGCCCTATTTTAGAAATTTAAATTTTTTGCCACCGAAAGGCTTAATAAATACAAGGGAAAATGTAAAAATTAAAATTCTGCGAATTTTTCCTCTAGACTTTTCCGGTTTTTGCATAGAATCATCTAGTTATTTGACTTAGAGTTGATTTAGCCAAAAATCGCGATCCAGGAAGACCTATTTTAGAAATTTAAATTTTTAGCCAGCGAAAGGCTTAATAAATACAAGGGAAAATGTAAAAATTAAAATTCTGCGAATTTTTCCTCTAGACTTCTCCGGTTTTTGCATAGAATCATCTAGTTATTTTACTTAGAGTTGATTTAGCCAAAAATCGCGATGCAGGAAGACCTATTTTAGAAATTTAAATTTTTTGCCACCGAAAGGCTTAATAAATACAAGGGAGAATGTAAAAATTAAAATTCTGCGAATTTTTTCTCTAGACTTTTCCGGTTTTTGCATAGAATCATCTAGTTATTTTACTTAGAGTTGATTTAACCAAAAATCGCGGTCCAGGAAGCCCTATTTTAGAAATTTAAATTTTTTGCCACCGAAAGGCTTAATAAATACAAGGGAAAATGTAAAAATTAAAATTCTGCCAATTTTTCCTCTGGACTTTTCCGGTTTTTGCATAGAATCATCTAGTTATTTTACTTAGAGTTGATTTAGCCAAAAATCGCGATCCAGGAAGACCTATTTTAGAAATTTAAATTTTTTGCCACCGAAAGGCTTAATAAATACAAGGGAAAATGTAAAAATTGAAATTCTGCGAATTTTTCCTCTAGACTTTTCCGGTTTTTGCATAGAATCATCTAGTTATTTTACTTAGAGTCGATTTAGCCAAAAATCGCGATCCAGGAAAACCTATTTTAGAAATTTAAATTTTTTGCCACCGAAAGGCTTAATAAATACAAGGGAAAATGTAAAAATTGAAATTCTGCGAATTTTTCCTCTAGACTTTTCCGGTTTTTGCATAGAATCATCTAGTTATTTTACTTAGAGTCGATTTAGCCAAAAATCGCGATCCAGGAAGCCCTATTTTAGAAATTTAAATTTTTTGCCACCGAAAGGCTTAATAAATACAAGGGAAAATGTAAAAATTAAAATTCTGCGAATTTTTCCTCTGGACTTTTCCGGTTTTTGCATAGAATCATCTAGTTATTTTACTTAGAGTTGATTTAGCCAAAAATCGCGATCCAGGAAGACCTATTTTAGAAATTTAAATTTTTTGCCACCGAAAGGCTTAATAAATACAAGGGAAAATGTAAAAATTGAAATTCTGCGAATTTTTCCTCTAGACTTTTCCGGTTTTTGCATAGAATCATCTAGTTATTCTACTTAGAGTCGATTTAGCCAAAAATCGCGATCCAGGAAGACCTATTTTAGAAATTTAAATTTTTTGCCACCGAAAGGCTTAATAAATACAAGGGAAAATGTAAAAATTGAAATTCTGCGAATTTTTCCTCTAGACTTTTCCGGTTTTTGCATAGAATCATCTAGTTATTTTACTTAGAGTCGATTTAGCCAAAAATCGCGATCCAGGAAGCCCTATTTTAGAAATTTAAATTTTTTGCCACCGAAAGGCTTAATAAATACAAGGGAAAATGTAAAAATTAAAATTCTGCGAATTTTTCCTCTGGACTTTTCTGGTTTTTGCATAGAATCATCTAGTTATTTTACTTAGAGTTGATTTAGCCAAAAATCGCGGTCCAGGAAGCCCTATTTTAGAAATTTAAATTTTTTGCCACCGAAAGGCTTAATAAATACAAGGGAAAATGTAAAAATTAAAATTCTGCGAATTTTTCCTCTAGACTTTTCCGGTTTTTGCATAGAATCATCTAGTTATTTTAGCCAAAAATCGCGATCCATTGCTTCATGCCAAATTTCAAGATTCTAGGTCGACTGTAAGTACCCTTTAGGTTTTGATTCCCTTGCGAGTAGTTGCGAGTTTGAAAATATGCGGCTTAAATTGCTGTTTCTTTTGATTGCGTTGACATAGAATTTTGATTTTGTTACAGCTTAAAGGTATTATAGACCTGAGTATTTGATATAAATTCCAGCTTGATACCTCCACGCGTTCCTGAGAAAAAGGGTCTTGACAGACAGACAGACGGACGGACAACAAAGTGATCCTATAAGGGTTCCATTTTTTCCTTTCGAGGTACGGAACCCTAAAAACCAAAAAGTTTATTAAACTAGAAGGTATTTCCGGTGCCATAAACCTTTTAAAAAATTAAATTAACTTATGGGGAATCTGCTATATCTGAAACAGTATGCAGAGATTGGTTTAGAAGGTTTAAAACCGGTCATTGTGATGTTTATGACAAAGAACGGCCAGGTCAACCGAAAAAATTTGAAGATGAGGAATTAAAAGCGTTATTGGACGACAATCCCGCCTAATCGCTTAGAGAATTAACTCAACAACTTGGAGTCGATAAATCAACTGTATCGCGACGTTTGCATGTCATTGGGAAGATATAAAAAGAAGGGAAATGGCTGCCACATCGATTGACCGACAGTACTATTGCGAATCGGCTAAACATCTGCATTTCATTACTTGCAAAGCAAAAAAAGAAGAGTTTCTTATGGCGTATTGTGACCGAAGATGAAAAATGAATCTATTTTGAAAATCCAAAACGAAGAAAATCATGGTTTGATCCTGGCCAACCGACAACATCGACTCCAAAGTGGAACATCCACGCTACTAAGACAATGCTCTGCATTTGGTGGGATATGGAAGGAGTTGTCTATTACGAGTTGTTAAAGTCGAATGAAACAATCACCGCTGAGCATTATGAACAACAATTAGAGAATTTGTATAAAAATTTGATGAAAAACAGACCATCAATTGCATCGAATCGACGAAAAATGATTCTTCTTCATGATAACGCTCGACCTCATGTTGCTTTGAAGGTCAAACAAAAACTGATGGAGTTTGAATGGGAAATCCTCCCCCACCCGGCGTATTCTCCAGACATGGCTCCATCAGACTATCACCTATTTCGGTTGATGCAGCATGATTTAGAAGACAGGCATTTCAAAAGTTATGAAGAAGTCCAAAAATGGAGTACTGATTGGATAGCCTCAAAAGATAGAGCTTTCTTTCGCCGCGAAATTCAATTGTTGCCAGAAAAGTGGGAGAAAGTTGTTGCTGCCGAAGGCGCATATTTTGATCAAAATCATTACAATTTTTATCATAGAAATAAATGTTTAAAAAACATAAAAAAACGGCGATTTTTAATGCAACCACCTCTCTTATTTTTAATCTAACCAC
The DNA here is from genome assembly GCA_949715965.1 of Dysmachus trigonus. Lineage (NCBI taxonomy): Eukaryota > Metazoa > Arthropoda > Insecta > Diptera > Asilidae > Dysmachus > Dysmachus trigonus. The sequence goes on along the minus strand of OX454323.1, from coordinate 3,185,545 downwards.
TTCTCTTATTGCATTGACAACAATACAACATTTAGAAACGAGTATTACTTTTTAATGTATTCATTACTTTTTTCTTAATTCAAATTATGAACACAAATTTATTAAGTTTTTGTTCAGTTTTGAAAGCGTGTAGCCGGATGAAAGCATTACTTTTATGAAACATTAGAGCTTTTAAAGACTTCTTCCCTATTCGAAAAAAAACCATATTTAACTTTGAACGCACGCGATAAATTCAATGAACTCAAAAACCCCACTGAAAAGTTTCAGGTGTCGTTTATTTGTCTTTTCATTCATAAATATTTAATTAATTTTTTTTCTTTAATTCTATTGTGATAAATCTTAAAGCTTAAGAATAACATCATAATAACTTTTTATTCGTTATTGAATTTGGTGTCAACTTGTGGCAGATTAAATAGACACGTTTTTTTTTTCGCTATTGTAAAGAGGTTTTTTTAAGAAATATGTATCATTTATAAAGTGTGCCAATTAGCTCAAGGTTGATTTTTTATTCGATAGCATTTGATCACGTTTTGTAACGAAATAAAATTTGAAATCTATAAAAATTAGTTCATACAAGTTCGATTTAAGTGAAATTTGAATTTAGTTTGAAAATGGGGTAAAACTTAAAAGAATATCGAGCTATATCTTCATTTATTAATATAATACCATTACGATTCAATGTATTACCACAGCCATTACTACTACAAGTAATGGTAATTCAAATAAAGTCCTTTCAAGTCAATTACGTCAATTAAATTAAAATAATTTTAAACAACATATTGTTTTAGAACATTACATTAATAAACATTACAAGTAATGGTAATTTAAAAATTGTCAAACTTTCCTAATATGTAAATATTCTAAATGAATATAACAATGGTAAATAATGGTGTGGCGAATAATTCAGAACAAGTTTAAGTAATTCTAATTGTAAATAATGCTTGTTTTTGTATGAGTGTGGTGAATTACTAGTATACTTGAAATGATTATGATAATTCATTAGCACTTTTGTACTTGTAATTTTGCAATTATGGTAGTAAATTTTTTATGGTGTTGTGCAACAGTCGATAGAAAATTAATTCTAGTCCCTCTTGGGATTGGATTGAAGAGGTCCTGGTATTCAATAATAGAACATATTCCCGAAACTTTTCTGAAGAAAGGATTCATACACAAAAAAACGTTGTCTAATAAAAATACAGGTTTTTGGTTTGTTCAAGGTATATGTCCAAAGCCGGATAAAAGCATAAACATAATTAACTTAGGTATAATATATTATATCCGGTCTTCTCCAGCAAATTATGGGCAAAATCCGGTGAGTAGTGTAAAGCCCTCGCAAGTGCACAGCATCCAGCTACCGTTGCGGCTGTTCTGAGTGTCTTCTATCAGCCACACTAGAATACGAACAACATCTCATTGGGCCGGCTAAGCGACACCATTAAGATTTCATTGAAATGTATCCCCGCGCAGAATCCACCGAGATATAAATTCGCCGAGTTAAAGCCGATCCACTCGATTTGCGAAAGTATCAAATCTTTGGACAGTAATGACTGCCATTACTTACCCAGCCCCGGCAGACGGCAATTTATTTTTATTTAATTAGATACGCCGGCCGTGGTCAGATAGAGTTTCAATTGGCCGGGCTACCTGCAAACGGGTCGCGTCGCGGACATCGAGCGCAGCGCAGCTTACCTTCTCCAAGCCGCGCCGGCGCACATATGTACTCATACTTATATACTTAGAACATATGGGCGCGTATATTTAAACATTTTGCGCGCGAAAAACCAATTTGCTACCTCGGTGCGGAACACCACTAGCACTTCTGGTTAACTTGTACCTTCGGCTGGGTTCGCAGTGACAGCCTTCGACGTTTATTGATTATGCCGCGGAATGAGGAGGATTTGTTGACCGCCACTTTGCTTCCTAACGCCCGGCAATTTCAGGTGATTGGCGATCTAGAGGTGGATGCGCTTTGGAAACCTGCTAGCAATTAATGATTCGCGGATATTTGACTGACTGCTCGTAATTACAGGCCTTCCTCAATTGATACAATTTTTTGCAGTTCTGCTGTGCTGCTTATTAAATATCGTTAATTGCTTTCAAAAGGGTAGACGAATCGAATGACTAAACGAGAACCGCCGCTGGAGATTGACGATAACAAAAAAGTAGATAGTCACGGTCTTTTTTTTCTGCATAAAATCCATTTCTTTAAATGTTACGTACGAACGAGATTAGTCCTTTTATTTATAATTTTCCACGATATCAAATTCATATGTTGAGAAGATTTATTAATTTCTTTATTGCATTATTGATTTATTAATTTCTTTATATATAATAATTTGGGGTAAATGTGATCCAAAATAAAATACATATGTATGCATACCCCATTGATCAAAAAGTATAAGGAAAATCACCGTGTAGTGCTGTCAGTCACCCGATTTGAGTTTTTTTGGTAAGGCACATCTGTCATTGACATTCCCGCCAAATTGCAGCGTTGTAACTTCATATTTGTTAAAGTGACGCCACGCCGGACAGTGTTCCAAATCGCTCAAAAGCTGGCCAAAATTCGAAATCCCATTAGAAATGCTTGAAACTGAGTATATGGGGGTTTCGCTTCGGTATCGCTGATCTCAAATCCGTTTCCAAAACTGAAAAATTCAAAATAGCGGATCCAAAATGGCGGACTGAAATTGCAAAATCTTGTCGGATTTATACCAAAATTGGTATATGAGGGTTATTGATACTGCTTGTTACATTTCTGGTATCGGAATGACAAAATTCGAAATGTGGATTCAAAATGGCGGACCGAAATTGCAAAATCTTGTCAGATTTATACCAAAATTGGTATATAAGGGTTATTGATGCTGGAGTGGAACTAAAACTTAATATAACCTAAAAAAAATGTTTTTCTTTTTTCAAAACATTTTTTCAGACATTTTGAATTTTGGTACAATCACCAAAATCTTGTTATAGCTTCCTAACACAGCATATATTTTTTTTTTCAATCTGCGTGGCGTGGCACCTTAAAAAACAAAATATCGATTTTTATTTGTTTTTTGTAGGTTATGACGGCAAAATCGCCAAAAATTGTTTGTGATGTTTCTGTCGTAGTTTTTTAACAATATATATTTCTTTCCTGGGTCTTTACTCAGACTAAGAATTGGGCACACACGACTTACCCATGACACAATGCACAACTCCCCACAGTTATCCATATTCTAACCTCTTGTCCCAAATCTCTTCGTTGCATATCTTCTCCAAACCTCACAAACCTATTTGATCCTAAATTCCTAGGACTCCTTAATCTTAAGCTATGTACGCCAGAGGTGAGGGGCAGTGTCAAATTTTTCCGAGTTACATGGTAATTATTAAATTCAAATTTTGGTGGAGGTCACTTTCATATTTTGTTAATCTTTTTTTCTAATTACCACAGCGACATCAGTCCAACACCAAAACATTTTGAAATAAAATAGCTATATCCTGGCTTGTTCATAACAACCTTATTTTTATTTTCAATCCAGTTTTACCTGTTCTTCCATCTGTTTTCTATCGTCTAACTTTTAATCTTGATAGCTTGTAAATATTTAATTTTATATATATATATGGGATAATCCATGTCAAGTGGATCAGAGCTGTGGCCAAAATTGTAGGTGTCCAAAAAAATCAACCGAGGGCTCATTTTAAAACTTATGACGTCTACTTTCGAATGCCGTGTGCGCCTTTGAAAAATCAAATATGGCGGTTTCAATATGGCGACCGGAAGTGGAATGAAAATTAAAAATTTTTGGAAAAAAGCTTATAGAATAAAAAATTTGCAAGCGACAAGACCATATTTCGACTCAAATTGTAGCAAATGAACAGCTCCTTAAGGCTGGCGCAGTTGGATAAGAAAATTCAAGATGGCGGACCCAATATGGCTGTGCAAAATCCCACCTTATGGTGAAATTTTTCAAATCCAACCATTTCGCACCAAATATTGTATACGGGGGTTTTTGGGGTCGCTGACCACGAATATAAGATTATATTTGAAAAATTCAAAATGGCGGATCCAAAATGGCGGACGGTTGTTTTCGAAAATCAACCGATTTGCACCAAATTATGCAAACAAGGGTTTTTGGGGTCGCTGACCACAAATATGAGACTATATTTAAAAAATTCAAAATGGCGGATCCGCCATCTTAGTTTTTTTTCGAAAATCAACCGATTCGCACCAAATCAGGTATACGGGGGTTTTTGGGGTCGCTGAACACGAATAAAAAGTCAGATTTGCAAAATACATTATGAGAATGTAATATGGCTAAAAGGTTTTCTGAAAGCCGTTCGATTTGAGATAATCGTCCGCCATATTGGATCTGCTATTTTGAATTTCGCAAATCTGATTTTATATTCGTGTTCAGCGACCCCAAAAACCCCCGTATACCTGATTTGGTGCGAATCGGTTGATTTTCGAAAAAAACTAAGATGGCGGATCCGCCATTTTGAATTTTTCAAATATAGTCTCATATTTGTGGTCAGCGACCCCAAAAACCCTTGTTTGCATAATTTGGTGCAAATCGGTTGATTTTCGAAAACAACCGTCCGCCATTTTGGATCCGCCATTTTGAATTTTTCAAATATAATCTTATATTCGTGGTCAGCGACCCCAAAAACCCCCGTATACAAGATTTGGTGCGAAATGGTTGGATTTGAAAAATTTGACCATAAGGTGGGATTTTGCACAGCCATATTGGGTCCGCCATCTTGAATTTTCTTATCCAACTGCGCCAGCCTTAAGGAGCTGTTCATTTGCTACAATTTGAGTCCAAATATGGTCTTGTCGCTTGCAAATTTTTTATTCTATAAGCTTTTTTCCAAAAATTTTTAATTTTCATTCCACTTCCGGTCGCCATATTGAAACCGCCATATTTGATTTTTCAAAGGCGCACACGGCATTCGAAAGTAGACGTCATAAGCTTTAAAATGAGCCCTCGGTTGATTTTTTTGGACACCTACAATTTTGGCCACAGCTCTGATCCACTTGACATGGATTATCCCATATATATATATATTTCATATGTATATTATATTATTGCCTCAATTAAACATTAGATCAATTTATAAATGCAAACGAATATTTTCAAAATGTAAGAAATGAAAACATATTTATAAGCTTTTCACCGTTTGTACACATTAAAAATAATTTTTAATGAGACTAGGGAAAAATGTTTATATATCAATTTATTTGTTTTTATGGTTTTTTTATGGTTGGGAATTACGCCTTAAGTTACAGACCCCATGACTTATGTCATGCGTCATTTTATGCAATTTCATAACAAATTATACGGCGTCAACAACCAAGCTCATTAAATTGCACTTATAATTTTTTACCCACAATTTAAAACATTTCGTATTAGCCATATTTTAAGATCTTATGCGCTCATATGTCATAAACGAAACATATTTTCATAGATCTAAGTCGTTTATTCTGCTTTCTAGGCTTTAATAATTGCTATGTTATTATTGTACTTAATAAATTCTAAGTTTGTCATCTAAATAAATGGATATAAGTAAATACAAGACCACTAGTGAGCTTACCTTCTTCTTGGCAGCATCGGCACTAACGACGTACAAATCGACAATGCCCAGGAGACAATCATCGCACCTGCAGACGTCGTCGCCCAACACCAGGGATCCCAGCGATCCAATGCTACTGGTTGAGTCCAGGGAGTCGGTCCGGAAGAGGCGGCTTCCTCCGGGTCCGGTCTGGGAGGCGGCCTCTATCTTGCGCGCCAAGAGCTGCTCCATTAGCGTCCTGGGACGCGAGGACGACGGAAACAGCGCCATCTCTTGTTCCACAATCGATCACAAGGTCTCTTAAGTGTCGATGTCGACGATGCACCCACGACGATGCACTCTACTGCTCCATACGCGCACTAATTAAGACCTCACGGAGCCTCCTCGGGGCGGAGAGAGAGAGCGCGGTCAATCGGTTTGTTTAAGCAGCCACTTCACAGTAAATGTCACTTAACAAGGAATAATTCAATTAGCCTTCAATTTAAATAAATTTCAATAAGATAAATATCGCGCCGGGCCAACGGCGGCGGCGGGCGGCAGCCGGCGGCTTTAGAGGAGCAGCGAAGATACCATCGGCTGGACGAGGTGGAAGTGCGCCTGCGGCGGCGGACGCGAGCGGCAAACATTAGGCGAATTAATTCGACATCGACGACACAGATGTCGTGATTACATGCAATTTGCAATCGACTCACTCGGACTCAGATGTCGGTCGGTCTCCGCCAAATGGCCGCCCATAATTTATCTGTGCGCGCCATTTCTAATGCCGCAACGGCCGATTTTTAAGGAAAAGTCACGTTTGACCACACATATGCTGCATTAGGGAAATTTTTTGCTTGTCGCAATTAGCGCAAATGTGGACACACGATTGGGACTTCGAATCTTCGTATAAAGCGCGCGCAACTCGGCCAGGATGGGCTGATTGATACCAATTTAGATCGATTGCTTGCCCGATGACAGCCAGCGCGGCGTCTTCAAAGGCGCGTGAGTCTTAATTGCGACATGACTCATCTAATTAACACTACTTTTGAAACACTGAAAATTTCTACTATTTACTCAGAGGTAGAAAACTTCTAACTCTAACCTACTTCAAAAAAGGAGATACTAAAATACTCGATTCTAAGTATATTATGTAATTGTCTCCCACGCATATCAAAAACGATTGTATTATTTTAAACAGTTACACAGTAAGAAAAAGTGTAGCATTACATAAAAAGTAAAACTCCATAACAACATGTAAAGTATTGAATTTTACCAAATGTTAGAGATATCAATACAGAATTTCGCCATTTTGTTATTTTTTCATGAAGCAAAGTATGCACTAGTAAGGAATGGCACCATATAGTACCAGACTATGAAATATTATGTATATATGTGGTATCATATGGTAGTGTGATGGTTAGATATATCTTGCGACAGCATAGAATGACCATAAGGTGTCAGCACCTGTGGAGATAATAAGGACCAACTTGTTGGTTTATCTTTAATATTAGAAAAATTTCGGTTTTGATTTTTTAACATGTTCACAAAATTAGCCGTCAAACAAACAATTTAAAAGCGATTCAAATCAAGTAAACCCAATATACGAATACTAGTGAATATCACACAAACTTATAGATTCGCTTGGAGGTGATCAGAGCACCTGAAAAATGAATTCATTCTGCTGGAGCATTTGCGGGGATCAAACGAGACACCGAACATAAATCGCCCATGTTCCCCGACCCACTGAAATCTGTTGCATCGATGTCACGTAAACATTTTGTCTGTCGCTAATGCCCCGTTTCGTTGCCCGAAGGAGGACAGATTCAGATTCAGATTCAGATCCTCTCCCTGGGGGCACCTATCGAAGGTATGCAAATTGGAATTGGACGGAAATGAAAGTGAGGCAATCTACTCCCGTGGTGGTGGAGCGGAGCCATGCAGAATGGAATTTCTGCAGCATGATCGAACATTCGTGTGTACATTATTAATGTCAGATTCTAAGAGGTGCACCATAAATCTCAGGGCGTACTCGAAGACATTCCAGGAATGCCTTTTTAAGAAAATTCTCTCGGAAGCTGCTCGAGGTTTTTGAGTTGAAGATTACGTAACTGATTTATCATACCAATAAATCTGTTTACGTTCGTAGTTCATAATGCTTTCTCCTGTTTCACTTTGCCCTAGATGAAATCGATCACGCCTCCATCGAGCAACAGGGAAAAATTCTGCGCCCTTCTAATGACCGCGTGCTTGCTAAGTAGGTAGCTCTGCTTAGGTGCAAATTGTTCGAAGTCACGCATTTGCTCATTAGGTGCAATAATGCGCGCTCCCTTCGAGCGGCTACTCCAACTCGGTTCGGCCTGGATGCTGCAACCTAATCCGACTGTCGATGTTAATCATAGGTGAGGCTCAGATTTCACGGAGGAGACACCTTTAACCGGGCGAAGACAGGCTTTCGTGGTGCTGGCATCAGTCTCCTAGCCCCGACCCGCGTGCATCGAATGTCGTGTCTTTATTAAATTTTAATTATCGACATTACTCATGCGATCAAGGAAATTGAATGCGATCGGGCGGACTGGTGAAGGGCAGGAGAGGCTCTCCTAATGGCTAGAGGCGTCTGGAGGCGTTTTCGATCAACGCAAATTAATCCCGCTTAATTGCCACGATCCGCCTTATTTAGCTTGAGGTTTGATGGCTTCGTTTACCTCCCAAGAGACAGAACACGCTTCTTTTAACCATCTCTCTAACTGTGACACCATCAGTTCGTTTTAATAATATTTATTTATTTTTCTAACTTTAATTTTAAGTTTTAAGTGATGGGCAGAATCGCTTTTGGTATCGATCTTGCAGAAGGTCCAACACCGAGACCAAAACCATGTTTGCGAGACTTGTATAAGATTGAACTGTCAGATTTTTACTATAAAACATTTTTTTTTTCTATTTTTAATATCTTTAAGGAGGACTAGTTCTTACGTTTTGTCCATCGCGCTAGCAAGCCCGATACCCGATCAGGTGTGATTCGCGAGCTATAAATAAAGCCTATCAACGGTAATCAATACCCAGGTTAGGATGACATCTAGCAGGTGTCACGCTCCCCGTCGTTAGCTACAATATCCAAAAAGTAGTAGACCGAAGCGCACCAAGTGGAAATATGCAAATTCTATCAATCTTAAGCCAGCATCTGTGTGAATCCACCCGTATCTGAAAGAGGAGATACCTTGGCCAATACATCATGGATAATTAAGCCTTGAGGTGTCTGTGGAGTTTTCCTCATTTCCTTAGGAATATCAAGATCCTGCAGGCACAGACCACAGGGCAGTAAATTGAACGATTTATCTGCGATTTGTGCACGGCTTAGGCTTTAGGTGTAAACGTCCCTCCGCTGGAAACGGCCTACTTGCGATCTCGTGTTAATTACCCATTCAAGTTGGGGCCAAATTTATGAATATGACACGCGACGCTTTCATAAATAATGCAAAGCAAAAAGGATACGAGCAACTTAGCCAGCAGAGAGGTTTTCGCCGGGCAAAGTGATTTAAACGGCTTACGAAATTGAAATTTGGCCGCGATTGCCTTAAAAATAAATTTATATTGCATGAAGCATTGCACAAGCATAAATAACGACGTTCAAATTCATTTGGGTGGTATAGAATTTTAAATTAGTATTTTGTATATTCCATTCGAAAAAGGAATTTATATAACAAAATTTTTTTCGTTTTATTAATTTTATATATTTTAGAATGAATACCTATACTATTTTATTGTAAAGAAAAGTGCAACGGAAACTCATCGTTTGCTTGTGGAGATTTACGGTGAGCATGCTGCATCTAATACAACTTTTAAGAAATGGTTTCGACGATTTCAAAATAATGGTTTTGGCACTGAGGACAAAGAACATGGAAAACCACAAAAAACATTTGAAGATGCTGAATTGAAAGCATTATTGACAGAAGATTCTTGTCAAATTCAATCAGAATTGGCTGCAGCATTAAATGTTGAACGATCAACTGTTGCAAAGCGTTTAAAAGCAATGGGAATGGTTCAAAAAGTTGGTAACTGGGTTCCCTATGAATTGTAGTTAAAAGACATCGAACGACGAAAAACAATTTTTGAAATGCTACTTCAAAGGCAGTAAAGAAAAGGATTTTTGCATCGAATAATCACAGGAGATTAAAAATGGATATATTATGAGAATCCTAAACGTAAAAAGTTTGGGTGAAACCAGGTGAATCCGGCCCATCACAGCCAAAGAGAAATATTCACTGTGACAAGGTTATTCTCTGCATTTGGTGGGATCAGAGAGGTGTTGTTTATTATGAATTGTTCGAACCCTCTCAAACTATTAATGGAGAAGTTTACCGACTACAACTAATGCATTTGAAGGGAGCCATAGATGAAAAACGACCAGAATGGGTGAACAGACACAGTAAATTAATTCTTCAACAGGATAATGCCAAACCGCATACCGTACAAGTCGTGAAAAGATATTTAGATGGACAGAACTGGGAAGTGTTACTCCACCCGCCAAATTCGCCAGACATAGACGACTGCATAAATACTGTTGTCCAAAGCAATGGGGTATATATAATGTTTATTTTATCTTACAAAGGAATGGAGAGGATGCAAAAACGATAAAAATATTCTCACGTAAATAAAGAATGACCCCAAATTGAGCTCAACAAAGCTCAGAATATTAAATTCGTGTAAAATTAAGACTAAGACATAGCCTCAGGAGACTGAGATTTTATAAATTGCACTTTGTCAATATTTTTCATCTGTCATAAATCAGAATCGTAATAATTGTCATAAATCTAAGAAAAAAAAAAAAAAGACATGGTACAACTGAGCGACCACTACGGCTTTTCACACGCGCGATAACGCAAAATTCCGATAAATAACAAATTGCTTCAATTTCTCAGCAATTTCTCAAATTATTTTCCGTGCAGGATATCTTTATTTATTGGTGCGATTATTGTGCAAATAAACCAGGCTTCGTGGAGAGGCGACTTGGATGTGGACGGAGTCCCGCATGCTCTGCAACAGAGCTCCGCACTAGCCTGGAAAAGCGACATAACTCAAAAACTGGTATAAATGGGTTCTGGTTGCCAGCATGCCCCCGGGAAAAGGGGGATTTTAAATGATTTAAAATGAAAACCACAGAGGCGATTTTTTCGTTTCATTTTTCCTCCAATCCTCACGAGCAACACGAAAAACCGCCACAAACCAAATAAAAAAAAAAAAAAAAAAACATATAAAGACGAACATCTTTCTGCTGAGGAGTAGAAAACAGAAACTCTTCACCGTCTTGGACATTTGCGGCTTACTAGGAGAATGTCCAGCTTAAAGCGGCTCCCAGACCACACCGTCCAGACGAGAGTGCTGCATCCTGGGATCATGTAACTACGACTTTAACATTTTTTTTCAGTTTCTCTAAGACCAGAGGAATTTAAGCCAATTGCTTTGCATGACTACACATATTTCCGTGGCTCATGTAAGTGCTGCGCGCCTGTCCTACAGATCGTTCTCGGCCTCCTCTTATTTATTTCTATTTTATTTTATTATTTTTATTTTTATACACAAAATGAGCACAAACAAAAAGCACCTACATACATACATACATATATGCCTTTCGGACCTCAGCCACAGTCGGGCTCCAAAAGATAGATAAATATCTCTTCTCGGATATCTGGGCTCAGCCTCCAAAACCTTAGAGCGCGAGCCTCTACGAGGTGACAGATCGTTGGCGAAATATAACAATCGCACGGATAAGGGACATGTTGCCCGATTGATACATGCGTGGTGCCTCGCTCTTGGTACTCAGACCCCGCCGCGCCAGTCCGAGCGAGTCAGCGCGCGCAGATCTTATTTTATATGGCTGTCCAGCAGTATCGGTTGCCCCACGATATATGGCCTATGTTCTCGCGGGGAATGAAAGATCCAAGAAGATATGAGATATCTGCGGTGAAGTATTAATGAGTCGCGACCGACAGGAATTATGCAGACTTTGGCGCTCTGTGCCATTTTAATTGCTCTCGGGCTTAAAGACGGCTCAATTTCAGGAGCAATGCAAAACTATGTACAGTTTGAAGACATGTTCGCCAATCGAATTAAGCCTTCTTCGTCGGGCAATCGACATCATCAGAGTATCGAATTTTAACGACAGAGGCGATTATAAACTGTGAACATGGCCATTTCAAATATTACATATATTAATTTCAATGTAAAACTCCATCTAAACAACATAAAGTGGTAATTTTATCCCATGAAGCATTATTTAAAGCTTCTACTAAGACGACTTGAAAACGCAAAGCCGGTGTGAAAACCGAGTTTAACTTTATTTGATTTTAAATAAACGCAATCTCCCAATCCGGGTTTTAAAATCCTGTATTACTTCATTATAAATCGCAGTCTGAGAAGTTCACTTTTTTCTATGAGAAAACCTTTTAGATAGAGTATCGAAAAATAAGAGACACGTTTTTTTATCTGCCGATACGCATATTTAGAGGGTACTTTTATTTATGTTTTTTTTTTTTTTTTTTTTTTTTTTATAAAAATTTGTGTATTTTTCCAAAGTTCGTCCGCCATGTTGGATCCGTCATTTTGAATATTTTTTTAAATTTAACATCATTTTGAATATTTTTTAAATTTAACATCAAATTCTTAATCAGCGACTCCAAAAACCCCTCAATACAGGTTTTCACGAAAAAAACGGAATATACATCATTTACGTATTAGTGCTAGGGGTTGTTTACCCCCTTGAGGAGCTTTTTTTACGAAAACGCAAAAAAAAAGGCCAACTTTATTTTTCAAAATCGTATGTAAAAAAATATTTTTCAATGATTTTTAACTGTTATTTTTGTGACGCAAAAATATAAAAAAAAAAATCCTTTTTCTGGAATAAAAAACAAAGGTTGCCACCCCCGGGAACCGGATTACTTACAAAAGGTTAGTATATTTATGCGACATCATTTCCATTTTGTTTCATTCGAAAAAATTCATTAGAACTTGAAATATTTAGGAAAAACGGTTTTTGGGGGTAAACTTTAGGGGTGGTTTTCACCCCCTAAATGTGCGTCTCCGCAGATAAAAAAAAATACATGTCTCTTTTTTTTACGGTACTCTATAACATATTTAACTTTCATCAAAATCTGTGAGACACACCTGAGAACGTTTCCTTGTCAGTCATGACTCACTGTCATATGCTCAATGTTATATAACACCAAATATTAACAATACAACAACTATTAAATGAATGCATGAATAATATTAATATTTATTTATATAATAAAATTCGCGAATCAACAACGATGTTAAACGGCATCGATACGATCGATAAAAAGTGAATATAATGGAGACCAGATGCAAAAAGTGTACTCCAGAATCGGACGAACTTAAAAACAATATAGGAGCCACGTAATATAAGGATTCTGAAATTCCTTAGCCCATCTCTTAATAAATCCTAAGATCGAGTTCGCCCTATTAACTATCGAATCGATATGATCATCGAAACATAGACGACTATCGTAAGAGACAACTAGATTCTTAATTTTGTCCAGTCTCGCCAGAACATAGCCATTAATGGAATAGTCAAACACGGTTGAAGTTTTTTTTTGTGACAGATAGACATGTAAATACACTTATTAATGTTAAGTGGAAGAGAATTAATAGAACACCACTTGAGAAGTGCGTCTAAGTCAGTATTTAGGAGTTCACAATAATGACTAGAAAACTCGAAAATTCATGAAGGTTTCTTGTTTTAGATCTAAACTTTATGAAACCATGTTGATGATGTAGCCAAAACATGATTTACAATAACTATACAAAACTTGAGAGATCAAGGCTTCAAACATTTTCGCAATAGAAACCAAATTAGCAACAGGTCTATAATTGGATACTAGAGAGAAATAAAAAAATAACACTAGTTAGAATATCTAGTCAGACAATGTTATAAACATTAAACGTCTAACATATTAATCTTTCTAAAGGACCTAAAAATCTTTACTATAATTTAAATATAGATACTTACAGTGCTGTGCAATTAAAACCCCAATTTTCTATGTCTTACTACAACAAACCTTAAATTCTTAAAAAGAAAAAAGCTAATACAGTATTTTATTCTTTATTATATCTAATTTAAGAATATTAAAAAAGTAAAGGTAACTATTCAATAAAAAAGGAGAAATATTCGTTTTTTCATACTAAGATACAAAACTGACTGTGCAAAACATTTGCAACTCCTTGACATTAACAATGTTGGCGACTTTAAAGATATATTATTATTAATATTTGGTTGAATAGCCTTTATTTACAATAACTGTTGCACATCTTCTTGGCATAGAATTAAATAGCGACTCAATATGTAAAGAAGTTATATCATTCCAAGCCTTTTGTATACCATTAAAGAGTTCGTCACGGTTGTTGTAAAATTGACCCCTCATATTCTTCTTAACCAGTTGCCATAGCTTTTCTATGGGATTGAGATCTGGGGACTGTGCGAGCCATTTCAAAACTTCAATGTTTTGCTGCGAAAACCAAGCCTGAAGAAGTCTAGAGGTGTGCTTCGGATCATTGTCCTGTTCGAAGCGCCAGCGCAGGAGCATTTCTTCCTCTGCGTAGAGGAGCATAACATTTTCCATAATGTTTTTGTAGTCTTCTGCTTTCATTATCCGTGGTATTTCATAAAGAGGTCCCACGCCCTAAGCTGATAAACACCCCCAGACCATTGTATTACCTCTTCCATGCTTCACAGTTACCACAGTTTATCGGGGATTTAGTCGTTTGTTCGTCGGTCGTACTACTTTTTGCCCTCCATCTAGCCCCACTAAGTTAAACTTAAAGTTAAACACTCATCCGAAAAAATGACAGTTCTCCATTTTTCTAGGGGCCATTCTAAATGACTTTGAGCAAAGACAAGTCGAGCTCAGCCATTTTTTTCGGAAAGTAGTGGCTTTTTCGCTGGCCTGTAGGTCTTAAGATCGATTTCTATGGCTCGTCTTCTTACTGTCGAAGGATTCACATCCAGGTTTTATTCGTTTTTTACCTAAGTACCTTGAACTGAGGAAAGACCGAGATTTAGTTAAAATTTAAATTTTATGATCCTCAACCTTTGTCGTTTTCCTTGGTCTACCACCTTTTATGAATATTTTCAATACTCCCAGTCTTTTTAAAACTGCTTATAATTCTGGATATGGTGGATTTAGCTATTTTATTCGGTTTTTTATTTCGTTGTAAAATTAATTACTCCCATTTAACGAACTTTTAGTTTAATTGCGTTTTAGAAAGTTGCAAATGTTTTGCACAGGCAAAATTGTTACGTTGAATAAACAACTGGATATTGCTCCCATATTATGGGATATTACATTTTGCTATTGTTATATCTGGTAACTAGACATAATAAAGAATAATGCACTGTAAAACTTTTTTTGGTATCAGTGGTTTAGAAAATTTTATAATGATCTGTAATAAACTATGATTTTAGTTGTAAATGTTTTGCACAGCACTGTATACGCTAAGCAATAATTAAATTATAATACTAACGATAAGTACAGAAACCTGAAGATACTGAAATAAGCAAAAAATACAATTCTATAATTTTGTAATAGGGCCCAAAAAACGTCTGCGTTGATGGACCAATAAACGACCAATAAAAAAAATAAGAAAACCTGATCCTTATTAAGAGAACCGAAACGAATCCCTCCGTTTCGTCTGTTTGTTGCTGAATTGCATATGAAGAAAAGTTATAAGTTTTGCAATTAACTATAGCAGACGAAACGAAGCGATTCGTTTCATTTCTCGTAATAAGATCCCAGCTTTAAACTTTTATAAGATTATTTTTCAAACATGACTAAAATTGCACATAGACATTTTAAGTTCTACATTCTATGCTAAAGTTAATATAAAATTGCTTCAAAATTAGGAAGAATTACATTAACTTTTGTACTTTTGTGTGAATTCCATTAGTTGCGCAAATATCAATTTCCAAACCCGTCTTCTTCGTGTTAAGATAAAAACAAAAGTGAGAATAATGTGGGCGAAACCGTTTTTTTTTTTTTTGTTTCGAAATATTATTTTTTTTTTTTTAAGATTAAAACGTTGGTAAA
Source organism: Dysmachus trigonus (assembly GCA_949715965.1). Classification (NCBI taxonomy): domain Eukaryota; kingdom Metazoa; phylum Arthropoda; class Insecta; order Diptera; family Asilidae; genus Dysmachus; species Dysmachus trigonus. Next base: position 3,169,919 of record OX454323.1, on the reverse strand, counting down.
TTAAAAAAACCCTATTTGTTACTACTTTAACACTTTTGTGTTATTATATAAAGAAACAGCAATGACGGTAGCTAGTCGACAAAATTACTTTAAATGCAATTTACCCGCAAAATGCAAATATGCATTTGTCCACACAAACAACAATGGACCCCACTTTGTGGAATGTTTGTCAGTCCAATTATGGCTCAAACTGCGTCATCACACGCGCGGTCAGAATAGTTTCTTTTGTAATTTTTATTTAAAAATTTGTTTTTTTTTGTTTTTTCGGTAGCGAATTCCAATTAACCATGGTTTTGATTCGAAAAGGAGTAGCACGAAAACAAGGCTTAAGAAAAACAAGGTTTAAGAAAATCAAGGTTTACGAATCGCAGAAAATCATTAATCATATTCGAGATAACTCTCGAATCTTACGTTTTTTTTAAAGTTTTCTTTTTTTAGTTTTTTTTCCTATAGAGTCCAAGATCTCAAGGTTTTAATAAACATATTTCCATTCTCCCCTTCGTCCAGCCAGCAGTAGATAGTGAAGTCGAATACAAAAAGAAAAAACACACATAATAAAACAAAAAGTTTGAAATGCGGGTTAGATAAAGCGAAACCGAAATTAGACCAAATTAAAACTTAAAAAAAAAGGTTCGACGTAATACCCGCGATTTTGGGGGGCACACGAATCACTTACGCATGCGCAAACTGCTTAACCGGACAGGTAAAAAAAAAAAAAGCAGGCGGATAAATCTCACTCGATTTGAACGGCAAAAATTTACTCCTGGGGGTTTTTAACCAACTGAGTTCCGCGGAGATGCAGTCGAGGCAAAAGTTAGCGAAAAACTAAAGCTTATTGCAGAGTCCGAATGTAATAATTGCAGTCGGACTGTCGCTTTGAATAAAATCCTCAATACTCGCGGCTGTATTGAGAGCCAGCCCAGGAAGGTCCACCGCGCGGTATCCGGGCAAGAAGAAGCGTTTCTAGGGGGGCTCCAAAAGAGGGGGTGCTCCGCTCCGCCGTCCAGTGTGACGCTAGAAAAGATAAACAAACAAACGGCGCGACGTGGGTAAATAGTCGCGAGGTGAGTTAGATGTTATGCCACTTCCACTTGGCAATGCTCGAGCTTGGGCTAGTGGGGCCCTAGACCACTCTGGACCGGCATAAAAGAAGAAGTGGTCACTTGAAAGTCCATTCCCCACCTAGGTAGGACTCGGGCTCCGGTGGTCGAGTGGGACCACTTAAGGCCTATCACGGTGCCGTGGAACCGGTCATTTGGTGCGTTAATGAGAAATTATGTGCTCACGGCGCGCGCACTCTACTTTGCAGATCTAATGGGGCTCCCAATAACAAACGGGGTGGCCCCATGCAAGCCCTCGTAGCACCAGCTTAAAATGGTGGCCGGGGCTCCGAATATAAAATCAACTACAGTGTGGGAGATCAAAGATCGAACAGAAATAGACTTTTCTATTATTTATTACATCACCGCAAATTCCTGGACCGTGGAGTGCGGATGTACAGTACCCCGCCAAAATAGTAGAACCTCTAGGAAAATTTCAATGTACCAACTTCAAAAATAAATAAGTAAAATATATTAGGCGGTTGCATTAAAAGTCGCTGTTTTTTATGTTTTTTCAACGTTTATTTCTATGATAAAAATTGTAATGATTTTAATCAAAATATGCGCCTTCGGCAGCTACAACCTTCCCCCACCTTTCTTGCAACAATTGAATTCCGCGGCGAAAGAAAGCTCTATCCTTTGAGGCTATCCAATCAGCAATCCATTTTTGGACTTCTTCATAATTTTTGAATTGCCTGTCTTCTAAATCATGCTGCATCAACCGAAATAGGTGATAGTCTGAGGTTGCCAGGTCTGGAGAATACGTTGGGTGGGGGAGGGTTTCTCCAGTTTTTGTTTGACCTTCAAAGCAACATGAGGCCGAGCGTTATCATCAAGAAAAATCATTTTTCGTCGATTCGATGCAATTGATGGTCTGTTTTTCATCAAATTTTTATACAAATCAACAAAAAAATTAACTCAAAAAATTGGTTTCTTCCTTTTTTTGAATTTTTTGAAAAAAAAAAATTTTTTTTCCTTAAAAAAAATTTTGAAAAAAATTTTTTTTTTCGTTCTAAACAATTTTAAAAATTTTTCCAAAAAAAAGTAGACATAATAAATAGTTAAATGCAAAAAAAAACCGAGACATGCGCTCAAAAATTTTTGTTTAATCGTCATCAATCATAACATCATTTTTGATGTATAATACTCAGGATTTTTGTTCTGTATGTTGTATGTTGGTTTTGGTTTAAGATTGCAGATCGTTTACAAAAAAAAAAAAAAACAATTTTTCGATGTAGTACAAGCGTCCGCCAAAAATTGATGAATATTCATCACTTTAATTCCAAATGAACGTTTCTACTTTCATCAACATCTTGGTTTTTAAATAAAGAAAGAAGTGGTTCTACTATTTTGCGGGGTACTGTAATATAAACAAGTATCTCAGAGGATCGGGACGTTCTAGATCGCTGCGATATCCGAACATTTTATAGCAAATTACAATATCCTCGATATGTGTTAAATATGTGGCGCCTATTAAGTGAGAATTTTATGACCGCTTATCGCGAACTAATTGCTTTTGGGATGGACACGAACGATGCCCACTTCCCCCCGGTTAATGGGGCCTTAATGCCGTCCGCGTTATGGGGCGCTATAACGCCCCGCTTTGATCTAATCGAAAGGAAATATTTTGCCACTAGAAGACGACGACGACGACGACGAGCTCCTTAAAGGCATGCTCCAAAGGATTGTGGGAGATTAATGTTATGGGTGCGTTGTTTAGATACTTCAGGCACTTTTAAGTACCTTGCATGACTCCGCCATGGAATGCTGGAGCAATTGATCGTGTCTCGCACCTTGGGAAAGGTGCGCGCAGTCTCAAGCAAATCGGCAAATCGCACAAGATGTAGGGAATGCGGCAAGCTGCGGTAATATGAGCGGTACGCAGACGAGCACGCCGCAAATTCATTTAAACGATTTTATTCCACGCCTTCTATGGGACTTTGGAATCGGTGAGGTCTGCTGAGGATCGCCTTTCTTTGTAGCTGCTATTATCGATGTTATTAATTTTGCGAAGTAAAAGTCTCTGGTGGATTAATACTGAAACTTTAATGGACACTTTGAACGTGAGTTTATTGCACGGAATACGTGATGGCTGTAAAAGGACTAATTCAACTAGCAATTCCTAAAGATCTTGACTTTAAAGGTTTGTCAGATTGGCGGCAGAGAATGGACAAACGGATAAACGAGACAAATTTACTTTGGACAACTGAAAACTAGTAACCTTAAACCTAATACTAATTTTTTTTTTTTTAATTAAAATATTATCTCGAGCTAGCCTAAATAATATCTTGTCCAGCAGGACTTATCAGATTACTTTGCGGAGTGAATCTTCTAGAAAAATATTTGTTAAAACAGGGGTCCCGCGGGGTAGTCATCTGGGTCCACTTTTATTTATTTTAGCTATTGACGACATTACATACTTGCTTAAAGGTTGTAAAATCCTAATTTATGCTAATAACATGAAATTATTGCATTATACGAATAATATTGGCGTTAAAATCAGCATTGCGTACTAATGCGTGCAGTCATAAATTGACACCAGCATACTATGATCATTAAATAAATATAGATTAATTTAAAATTATGATCCATAAAATGTTCAAAGTTGTTATCCATTTTCTTTGTTTGTTTGTTATGACCTTTTTTATACTCACATCAAATTCATGAGAAACTTGGCCTTACCTATAAAGAAACAAAAATAAAATTAATATTCAATAAATTTATTTAAAACCAACTAATTACATATTTTAATTTACTTAGATATTAACAAAATTTAGTACCAAATTACATAAAACCTAAATTATTAAATTTTAAATTACCATAGAGTATACGTAAAAACAAAAACTTCTTGGATGACTATTTTATTACAAAAATAATTCTCATTTTAATCTATTTTACCATTATTCAGTAAAAATAGTGAAATGAAATAGAAATAGCTCTTTTATAGCTTGTGAAAATAAAACTGATTTACGACCAAAGTGAAATGTGGATTTATTTCTCTTTTTCCTTAAGTTTTTGAGTCCCTGGTCAGCGACATTCGTGGAAAGCTTTCACTGTCACCCTCAAAGAAGACTAGAGCCGGCGATCGTACCCACAGAGCTTTCTGTGAATGCCAACTTTAGGCGGCGGTCGGACTCAGAGAATGTTTCGTGGATGCCAACTATTGACTATTCTCGACTTTCTGGCCCATGGATTACCGATTGCTAGAGTAATCAGAAATTTCTCACAGAAAATTACCGACTAGTTAAGTATTCTCTAATTTCTTACCGATGAATTACCGATTGCTTAGATAGTGGAAAATATATCTTGGCTTATTACCTTCATTAATAATTGGAAATTTATTTACTAAAATTGTAATTTTTATGGTATTGGTTATTATCATTGAAAATATTGACGAAAAAAAAATATTTTTGCCGATCTCTGATATAGAATCTAGCGTTAATTCTAATTTGCTCCTCCAAGTTTTTATTGGAACCAGGTTCAGGTTCAAATTTTATCAGTTTCTATGTGTGCGAACCACGGAAATATGATGGATAATTTGGGAAATCTAAAATCCTAGCATATCATGATTATTTTAAATATAGTACAAGGCCTTGTGCGAATTGTAATGCATTGCCGATTGGAATAAGTTTGACGAATCGGAAGTGCACTGTATTGCTACCATTCTCGGAAAATTTAAATAAGGATCTCTTAAAGTATAATTTTTATTCACAGTTCGCACAGGTGCTAAATAATTTCGATTTTTCATCTTCTTGAATTAAAGATTTAATACACTATGGTAGATGTTCCACTTCTAAATTTTATGCAATTTAGCATCATTATGTTCTCAACCAGAAAGACAAACAAAACAAAATTGATCAGTTGCACCTCAGACACCTCGTGACTGATCGTCACAGTTCTCGGATTCGCATAAATGCGCACCCAAAGCGTAACGCAGAATTGTACTCTCTTCACGGCTTGCCATTTCAGTGCGCGAGTTTAACGACATCAGTAACGATCAGCTAAGGAGTCATCAGGTTTTATGTTTTATTACTCCATCTACCGATCGCGCCGATCACTTCTATTCCCAAGAGTTCCATTGAGATATCACAGGCAGTCAGATCGGATTGTAAGACGTTTCCAAAGATAATAAGGCACAGAGTGTTCTACCCTTGCAAAAAGTAGCATACTGAAAAATCTCTACAGAGTCCGGCGAGTTAATTAAACAGAAAAAAAAAGAGAATTATGCGATCGTCAAAAGGAGATATCACCGTCGTCAGCGACATCACCGTCGCATGGCTGAGGTCTCTCGGGATGCTGTTCGGATCAAGTACCTTAAGTAAGAACCTCTTTGGATCCTGAGGTCGGACATGTTCCGCAGAATCTTCTGTTCCGTGGAACTGGCCAGTGGACGATTCGCCGGCAGGTGTATCAGATGGACCGTTCGTCCTACCTGGTGCGTGTCTGGTTGTGTTGTACCACTCAGGTGAAAAATATATTTTGTACTTCAACCATGATATATGTAATGTCGTCTTGCACCTGTGTGCCTCTTTTTGAAACTTGTCCGTACCGCATATACGCTATACTATATATACTATACATATGTTGTTCGGGATATTTGCATTGCCATTCTTCTGGTCATGTGAGCAACGCTTTGATTAACTTACTGGGGCCATTAATGGGAAGCCTCAATGTCCAGTTAAATGAACATGCATAAATTAATCCCAACGATAATTGATTGAGACATCGCCTAATGCTCACAGAGACATTAATTGCTATCGTTGAAGGATATTTCAGTTAAAAGTACAAAACTTGTTCCAATTTTTGCCATGGGTGGGCGAACAATTTACGTGGTCAGATTAAAGTCGGCAGAATTAATTTTTTTTTTTTGTGATAATGTCCATTTCGGTATTTGATTTCAATTTAAAAGCTTATTACCGACGTGATTTATAATACTGTCGGCCAAAGTTGTAGAGCCTTTGATCAATTTGTATATCCAGGTTAGACATATGAATAATTGGCTTTTGCTAATTAACAGTCAAAATACTAAATACGTCTATTGATTAAATTTCAAACTAAAATGTGAATAATATTAATGTAAAAAAAAAAAGTCTAAAAATACTTCCTTAAAAGATATACAATATAAAAGTACTTTAATTGAACTTTGAATGTCATTTGATATTTTTTACATAACTAACCAACACAAATTTTGGTTAGTTGTGTAACAATCTGTTATATAATTAATTCATTGAATTTTTATAAAATCAAAAGGAAAAATTAAACCAAAAAATCAAAAATTCGTCAAGAAATTTTCAATTTTTAGAAATTGGTATTCTATCACATTTTTACTAACCCCTTGTAAAAGAAATGACCATTGGCATATTCGGAAAACGCATTTAATTACCTTCTCAATGCTTAAAAACGTGCATCCAAAAAAGAAATCGCGTTGACGTCCCGAAAGACATGATTTCGATGGCTGAATTCGACCCAACATTCATCCAACGCATAATTACTGGAGATGAGACGTAGGTTTATGAGTTTGACTAAAAAAAACCGCTCCGGGGAACGCGTTTTAGCAGCCAAGAGGAGATAATGAAGAAATCGAAGACGGCTCTGATGGCCATACCGAAAAAGGAGTATCAAAAATGTTTCGAGGATCGGCTCAAGCGCTGGCATAAGTGCGTTGCAGTTGATGGAGAGTACTCTGAAGGGGACAATGTCTATTTTGATGAATAAACTCGTATTTTTAATTTTCTGAATAAATTCCTGAAACTTTTCAAGGTCGGACGGTTTGTCCTACAAAAAAAAAATTTGAACTAGTTTTTGTGCAAATTATATCAGCAATAAATTAGTAAAATATGTTTTACTTCGAAAACTTCACTGTTTTCGAGAAATTTGCAAAATACTGTTTTCACGAGCTTTGACTCCGCGGTGGTCTAATCGATGACGAACTCTTACACATTATTTTGAACTCTAAAGTAAGGTGTATGCAAAACATTAGCCTGTTACAAATTTCTACCAAATTTCAATATTTGTATGTCTATTTTTTCTTAGCTTTAATTGAAATAGAAGCCAGAATACTTCTAATATACTTAAAATTTCGATTTCTATGTACATTAGGGTGCTTTTTTTTCGCGACTATATTTTTTTTCAGTCCCACCTCGAAATTTTGTGGCAAATACCTAAACAAAAATTCCCTGAAAATATGAGCCCTTAATATTAATATTAAGCGCTCGACCAAGGCGTATAAAGATTTCCCATATAAAATACACGTAAACTTTGATTATTTTTCTTCAAAACTCTACAACTCAGAGGCATTTTATGGTATAATCTTGGTCAATAGTAGGATTTCTTCAGAATTGAATGCTCTACAAAAGTGTCCATTGCGGTGTAACCCTAACTCCCACCAGCGAGGTAGTACAGGTCACTAACCTCAATTTTTCCATGAAATTCTCGCTTGTTACCCCTATCTCGTAAACAACAAGAGTTACAGAAAAAGTGAATATGACAAACTTGTAGCAAATTCAATTTCCTCTAAAAAGTTCTTGAACTCCAAATTGCTAACATCGATATTTCTTGAGATATTGGGCTTTGAAGTTGAGGTAGTGTGGAATTTTCATGGATTATTGAGCTAAATTGTAGAAACACTACCTCAACTTCAAAGTCCAATATCTCAAGAAATATTGATGTTAGCGATTTAGTGTTCAGAACTTTTGTATAGGAAATTGAATTTCCTAAAAGTTTGTCATATTCACTTTTTCTGTACCCCTTGTTGTTTACGAGATAGGAGCAAAAAGCGAGAATTTCATGGAAAAATTGGGGTTAGTGACCCGTACTACCTCGCTGGTGGGAGTTAGGGTTACGCCACAATGGACACTTTTGTAGAGCATTCAATTCTGAAGAAATCCTGCCATTGACCAAGATTATACCATAAAATGCCTCTGAGCTGTAGAGTTTTGAAGAAAAACAATCAAAGTTTACGTGTATTTTATATGGGAAATCTTTATACGCCTTGGTCGAGCGCTTAATATTAATATTAAGGGCTCATATTTTCAGGGAATCTTTGTTTAGGTATTTGCCACAAAATTTCGAGGTGGGTCTGAAAAAAAAAAATAGTCACAAAAAAAAAGCACCCTAACGTACATACTGTATGATTTGTTATATTTTATATCGATTTCTATATATTGTACTAAATATTTATTAGATGTAGCCGATACTGTTTCAGGTAATAAGATATTTTAATATTTAAATTGCAGCCTTAAGAAATTATGCTGGGTAATATCTGGAAAATAAATTATTTCGTCGTACTAGACTTTTTTGATTTTAGCGATATTGTAATTTCACGCATAACGACATTTTGATAGTTATTAATGGTCTCCAATTTCAGATAGCGTTTTGGTATATATCAGGTAATGAAAAGTAGATAGGAAAATTAATGTTCCAGAAGTAGCTGCATACGTTCTAGCTCCGTTACAAGATAAGCAACTTTTTTTGCAGACCTGATATTATGATAGGCAAAAGCCAGTTGCATTCGAAAGCAGCATTTATGTAATGCGGAATGATTTTTATCTGATTAGCTGCAAAGAAGCGAAATCTAATTAGTAGTCACGAAAACGCCAGACAGACATCGGAGAACAAAAAATCGAAATATAGCCGCCCCGCTGGCCGCCGCCGCTAACTAATGACTCCATTACCCGCCCTGACACTATTTGCCTCCCATAAACTCAATTTATATCAATTTCGAGTCCAATTTAATTCTATTCGCTTTCGGGGTGTTTTATTGAAACGCGCGACGAAGGCGGCGGCGGTGGCGGCAACCGACCACAGGCCGATAGGAAATTTATGCAAATTAGCCAATAAAATTGTTCCCTCCAGGAGAAGCAATAACGATGGATACGTTGTCGCATTTGTCAATGGACACTCCGATTGATCATAAAATGATATTCGCGGCGCGGCTTGTGCTCAAATCAAATCTGTCTGGTCACGCATGCGCCACAAAGCAGTGCACACTTTGGATGCCAGACGGATTTGGACCAGAGGTTGCCATTTTGCTGTATATAGTGAAACGGGACTATCGTGGATCCGCGCGCACTGGACCCTGCCCACACTGCGTGCGTGAGTCCGTCGAGTTGAATGTCCAGTTTTCATAATTTCAACAAGTTCTGGAGCTTAGGAAACGACTCAGTTACACGCTGATTGCGAGAAATAATCCGCGCGGATGATTAACAACTACACGGCTTAGTGAAACTGCTTTGGATAAACACACTTGGGGATAGAGGTCCAGGTGGGAGATCGGATCAGCGCGGATTTCTTTGGTTTAACGCACAAAACTAGAGACCTATTACGAAATGACCAGGCCCAATGGATTTTCATTTTGTGAATCACGCAGGATCCCTATAAGGCTCGAGCACCATTCAAAATAATAAAGTCGCTTTCAACTCTTTACGGCACGGCACGCCGCTCAGATAATTTAATAACCACCCATTGAGAATAAGGCTTTTTCTACTTAAAAATCATGGTTTACAATTTAATTTAATTTTTATTTGTAGCCGGATACTAGAACAAGTGATACACTGACAAAACTAACGAAAGAAGTGGTCTCTATTAACGTTTTCTAAAAAGGTAAATAGCAGTTTTGTCCCAAGAGTTTACTATTACAACACTATTTACGATATCTTAAAGGAAAGACCTTCTTGGCTTACACGGTATTTTTCAATTAAGAGTAATTAATCGAAATCTTTGTTCAATTAAAGCATGATTAATTACCAAGATATTAACTTTATGTTACAAAAATTCTCTGAGTTGCTTTTTATGAAATTGTTAACTTCTTTCCTTCTTTTGAATAAGGTATCGAATTACCAGCTAAAGAAATGGAGATGTATCAAAAGCAATGTAAACTTGCATAAATAAATCATCTATGCACTAATCTAAAGCGTTTATCACGCAAATCATTTTTCATGGCTCTGAATAAATGATAGTCTGAAGGGGCAATGTCTGTTGAATATGGTGGATGAGATACCGTCTCCCAGCCTAAGCCCTGCAGTTGTTGGCGGGTGGTGAATGCAGTGTGCGGGCGAGCGTTGTCATGAAGTAAAATGACATTGGCTCTTCTTCGTCTTTTTTCTTTGATAGCTGTGGCTAGTTTATCGAGCTGCGCCGCATATGTGTTAGCATTAACTGTTTCATTATGTAATAATTCATAAAACAGCATGCCCTGAGAATCCCAAAAGCAGCACAATAGAACTTTTTCGCCGCGGTTTTGATATTGCTTTGGTTGAGTTGGTGGGTCTTCCTTTCTTTGGCAGCCAGAAGGCACGGCGCGTTTTGTTTTCGTAGAGAACCCACGACTCGTCCCCTGTGACCAAATCTTCCAAAAACTCCTTCCGGCGCGGTCGAAGTAGTAGCGATTGGTAGACGGCGACCCGAGCAGCACGAGTGGCGTCTGTGAGGGCATGAGGTGTCCATCGGGATAAAACTCTCCCATATCCAAGCTCGTGCAGGTGATGTTCTATAGCGTGATGGCTGCAGTGGAGTTTTGTTGCTAATTCACGAGTGCTTGCATCCGGCTTCTGTTGCAGTTCACGGCGCAAATCATCATTGTCGAAAGCTGGTGGTCGTCCCGAGCGAGGCTGACTTTCGAGGCTTCGGTCTCCTGTACTAAAGCGTTTGAACCAACGAGACACTATTGCGTGACTTGTAGTATCTGAGCCAAATGCAGTGTTGATGTTGTCTGCCGCAGCTCGCGCACTATGGCCTAACAAATACTCGTAAAGGTATAGAGTTCGAACTTGTCGCTCATCAATTTTTCTTCAAACTGACTGAATTAATCGTGCGTGCGCTTTTATATAGGTACCCCTAGGACTGAAGCACCTAGAATGTTCTATAACATACTAGAATATGGTCGAAAACAATTGATTAGAAAAACAACATGAGTAGAGTTTTCTAGAGTGTCTCATTACTTTCGTGCCAACCCAATATATGCTGTGTAAGGTTGAATTGTAATAAATAATAAATATTCATTCATTGGTACTAGTTTGAAATCCTAGCTTACATATCTATTGCTTTGTGTAATCAATTGACAAAACGACAGTCGGACTTCCTGCAATCTCTTTTCACCAGAGAACATTCCAAACTTTGCCAGCGAGATATGTGAAATATGAAAGTACCTAAGACAATAATGACTATAAATATAAAATGGCAATATATGAGGTCAGAAATTCCTTGCATAATCCTCGTATGCAATTTACATACCGTACCATTCGAAATATACTAACAAATCAGATATTTTGTATTGTTAAATTCGAATAAAAAACGACTTCGCATGTCGTCTGCACAACAGATCTCAATATTTACGACATTATGCAACTGAACCAACGACATCGGTAGTCGATTAATAACCGGGACAAAAAGCGCGCCCGCTATCCGAACAATTAAGCGACTAAATCAATTTTCATTTTGCCAACATGAAAACCGTGATCCTCTCCGGCGGCGGCAGCGGCGGCCTGTGCACCTGTCCGTGCGCTGTGTTCGGGGTCAGCGAGTAATTGCAACAAATAGAGCTCCAATCAAGTTACAGCAAACAAAGCGAATTATGCGGCGAGTGCACAATGCGCGGCCACCTTAATTCAATCAAACAAAACGCCCACAACAACTCGCCTTTCAACGGCGGCGACGACGACGGCCTCTGGGCTTAGGAGACCCTAACTAATTCAAATCTCGTCATTCACTCAATCAGCCTCTTTCAGTCGATGAAATAAATCAATCAGCCTTATCAGGCGAACACGGCCGGAGGACAGCAACAACGACTCAATTAAAAATAAAACGGCCACAAGACCGCGCAGTCTGCCGCCGCGTCGCAGCCGACGACGACACTCCCGGCCTCTAGGAGCTGCTGTCTTCCGAACGTCTGTGAATTCTGACTGCGGCGAGGGGACACATCCGCCCGGCGTAACCGCGATTAACAGATTTGTATTATCATAAATTCATAACTCTAATGGTTCAATTACGGTCTGATTGCTCCTCCATGAGGTGGGCCGCGGGCGCTTCGCAAGTGTCTTTGCCTCCGTGACTGCCGCCCAACGATTTCACGTAATTACCGATCCCGGCCTGGAACACGCCATTCCCGTGTCGCCTTAATGTAATTAGAGCGGCCGTCTTAATTCCAGTAATTGATTAGTAATAAAAGAGTAACAGACCCATTTCAATAAACGTTGAGGCAATTCTCAGCCACTCAAAATAATGGGAATTGGGAAAATGGAGCCAGAGTTGCGGTACGGTTGTCTTTTAATCTGCAAGATGAAAGCAACCTGCAAGCTTTTGAGCTATGATAGCAAGTAATGCATTATGAGGCCATCCAACTTTTTCGAAGCAGAGTGTATTCTGCAAGCTGCACTGATGCCTAGAAGTATGCAATTTTAACTATTATGTCATTGGTACATTCAGAGCTAGTTATGCCTATTTGAGCTATTTCATCAATGCACTACAACTGCATACTAGCATCAAATTGTCCAGTAGAGCACATTAAGAAAAAATTGAAATGAAAATCAAGAATGATTAAGATTAAACAGAGATTGAGAATTATCAGGCTTAAAAGGAAAAAATACCTAATTATTGCTCAGCCTTTGAGCTGTGACACCCTAAGCTTTTCCTGCAGTGTTTTCAGTATGGTTCAGTATAAAAGAGTAATCTAGTATAACCAATTTGCTAGAATTTTCAAATTACTACATTTCAAATTTTGAAAATGGTAAACAGGTTGATTGCATTTTGTAGGAGATAACTGGGGCACTAAAATCTCAAACATTCCTATATTATAAGTGCACCGGGAATTGTTTAGATGGGTATCATCTAACAATAAACAACTCTTACAGTCACATAGTCTTCTTATCGTATCAAGATTTTTCTTGCAAGATAAAACTAGGATAAAAATAGGAAAAAAAATGTTTACTTTGCAATAAAGCACAGTTATGAATGTTTGATAAAAGTATTTTATACCTGCGAAGGATAGAATTTAATTTTATTTTAATAAAACCTCTACAAAAACGCTAGTATTTTCAAAGGACTGTAATCGAGATCAGTTGATCTGATTCATACCAAATTCAAGAAGTTTTACAAATAAATAAAGCGATTGAATGAAATATTAAAAAAACATTTTCTACTCTATTTTAAAAAAATATAGGTTTTCTTCTTTATATATTTTAATTTTAGGTTATTTTAAAAATTGTTAAAATCGAATAAATATCGTATGGTTTAAAAACCATTCTTCGCAACATATGATTTTTGAATGAAGCTGGCAAATATTTCTAAGCCTATATTTACATGTAAGTTTATAGCTCCCCATGAGTTTTAAAGTAAAGGTAAAAAGTTTTTGAAGGTTATGCTGGGCTTTAATATTTTGGAATTCTCCTTTTTAAGGAGTATATTATAATTAATAAATAAATAGTTAATAATTAATTTTGTCAGATTTTTTTAGCTACGAAATCAGTAATTTTAGCAATTTAATATCTTAGTCATTCAAGAATCGAAAAGAATTTTTAAAAGTGAAAATCCTTTTTGACCCGAAGTGGGAACTCCAGATGGCCACGCGTTTACAAAATAATAGTATACAAAAATTTTCACGCGGCTCTAAATCCCATTCATTGTAACACTTTCCCAAAGCGGCGGTTGGTGCAGTGGTGAACACTTGGGCTTGGGGTTCAGAGGTCACGGGTTCAAATCCCAGCTCTGGGGTGCTTTTTTCGGATTTTTCCAAATTTTTATAAAATTCGAGTCCGCAATTAAGTGAAGTGATAAATTTTTTATTTTTTTTATTTATTTATACGCAAAAGGCATAAAATTGGGATTGCAGACTCTTCAGCAAAGAACGCAGCAAGCAAAGCAACGTCTCTTACACCTGCCTAAATTTCGGGTTCGGCTCCATGAGTGCGAATGAAAAAAATATCTACCCATATTCTTCTCTGTGGAATAGAGGGGATTTTGGATTCGAAAGGAGAAGAAAAGGATAGAAATATGAGTTTATCACTCGCACCTGCAGGAGTAATAGAGCTGAGGGGAATCAACCTTCGGAGATCTCGGGAGCCAAAAGAGACGAGTTTGCCCGGCTCTGGTTTAGACTCGGGGCTTGTAATTTTTTCGTCACTTTGTAAGAATTGTAAATCCAAGAAAATAAGCGGTTTTGTCTCCATGTTTTTACCTTTTTTACCCTTGTCCTACCCAAAAAAGCTCCAAAAGCGGTGTGGCAATAAAATCTGGTGTAACGCCTGGCCACATTCTCTCTTATCTATTGATCTTCTTTGATTTTACTACAGTTGGTGCTGTCATAAAGTGATAAAAGCGAAAAGGTATTTTAAATCTGCATCTAAATATGAAAAAGAAAATAACTAACTGTCCAATCAATCAGTCGAACAAGCCACGTCACGACCTTCCTCAAGATCACTGATCGAGGTCTTACATATGTACATACCTAAGTACATCACCCCACCCAACCGATATTACCGAACAAAGGGAGGAAGTCGACTCGAAGTCAATTTATATTCTTCCACCCAGCTTACATCTTAGATCGCTTAATTTCTAAAAAAAAAATGCTTTTTTCTCCTTTTTTTTACTAATTTCCCTCTCATGGTCACCATTGACGTCACTCACTTCACGCAGTCGCATTATTCTCGGAGTGATCTTTTGTGGGGTTCTCAGTTCTGAGGGGCTCACAGTAAACGCGGTCGCAAGCTCGATCAGCGGTTCCGGGGCTTGGCCTTCTGATTTCTCAGAATGTATTTTTAATTTAATTAAACGCCACCTTTTATTTTGCCTTTTGTGGGAATGCTTCCACACTCCTACGAGCCAGTTAACTGGACGATAAGACGAATCTCCCACGTTTGAGTTGGCGCGACGACAGAATAATGTTCACACAGGCCGCTTGAAGTTCGAGTTCGTTGCGCTCCTCAGACCTCAAGATGTGAATGAATCACGAGAAGAACAATGGTCTTGAGATGGGAATTAGAGTAGTCGAAGCACAGTGTACGGAGTAACGCGGAAGATCTTTTGTTTGAACAGACATTGCCATGACGGAACTGGCTCTAGGGCTGCTGAGATATTTATTGTGACCCCAGCCTTGGGGTAAGTGAGCTAATGAGAGCACCTTTTCCTTATAAACGTTATGAGATATGCTCAAAAAGATATGCTAATTTGCCTTATACCTGTTTTTGATTTCAAAACAAGAATATTTTATTAGTATCCAAATTTAAAATCTGCATATTTATAGTTTTGTTTCCAAATTAAAAAAAAAAAAAAACAAATCGTTTATGGGTTTCATGATTCAAATTTAGGATTCTGTCTCAAAAGTCGTATATTAGTACATAAATTTAATGTCTTCCTGTTTGTCAGAATCGCGCAGATATGTACCTCTGACAGTGCCGAATAAAAGGCCGAGTTCGCAATTGCAATCCCGCTTCTGCATTAATTTTTACTACTAAAGTTGCGCACTTGGAAGTTGAGACCTAGTTTAATAAAAATTGATATAAATTTTAGGTTAGATCTGTTTAATCGGTCTTTACCCGCAGATCACTCAGAGCACGCTCGATATGATCTGAATTGAATTTGAGGACACAAATCAGATTATTCAAAGCACTCAGATCGTATAAATGGACACAAGTGGGTGCTCAGATCAATCTGATCGTAATTGCGAACTCGTGAAAACTAACTTTTATCAAATACTTTGGGAAATTACTTGCCCATATGCAACAATTTAAAATATTTTCTTTGACACAAACTTTATTTTTTGTTAATGCTAACTTTCGCTCACATACGCCGGCTAAGATAACACAGCCACACAAAAAAAAAAAAATAGTGGTCTGTACTTTACATGCGATATATGGTTTTCGATGTATTTTCCACGAATCTGGAGTCAGAATTGAGCCATCCCATCACAGTTAATTCCTAACCTCAAAAACCAGGCAAAAAGTAGCAAAAATCCGGATAAGTGTACAAGGAAAAATACAGGAATTTTGTTTTTTCATATCCAGATGTATACTTTTATGTAAAAGAGCCCCTTGAATCCAAATCCACCGTTAGAGTTGAGGTGGCACGTCATGTTTTTTTTCCTAACCTCAAAAAACCGAGTCAGAAATATCGATTTCCAAAAGTCAACCGATTTACGCTAAATTCGGTATGGGGGGTTTTAGGGGTCTCTGATCACGAATCTGAAGTCAGAGTTGAAAAAAAATTCAAGATGTCGCATCCAATATGGCGGACGAGATTTTCGAAAATCAACCGATCTACGCCAAATTTGGTATGTGGGGGTTTTTGGGATTACTGATCACGAATCTGAAGATGGCGGATCCAATATGGCGGACGAAATTTTCGAAACCAACCGAATTGCGCCTAATTTGGTACATGGGGTTTTTTGGGGTCGCTGATCATGAACTCCTTTGAATTACAATATTTGGAAATCAAAAGAAGAGAACATATTTTTCCTAGAGTCCCTCAAAACTAGTGAACTTCCATCAAAAATATAATTTCCAGACCTCTAGTCTAGCTATAGTCAAAGAACTTCTAAATAACTCTATATGTTCTTTGCTATAACATACAGTAGACACTCTATAACTCGAATTTCAAGAGAAATCTTGTTCTATGTATGATTTTTCATGTTGTAATGCTTGTCCTTCGAGATATAGAATCCGCTGAATTATTAGTTCGAGTTATAGAATCTAAATAATTCGATCTATAGAGTTTTGTGTGTGTTCTAAATGGTTAATTTCTTAGACAGGATTTCAAGGTGACGAGTTTCGAGAATTACAAAATTTCTTCTGCATTAGTTTCAATTTAAGCCATATTTCAATTTGTATGATTTTGTTATTCGTTTCACAGAAAATTTTCCAGATATATTTATTTTTTCCAATTTTTAACATATTTTTATTGGATGTTTTTGAATACTGACTGCCCTCTAAATTGTGTGGCGTCCCTGTATTTTATTTAAAGATGTTGCCGTGACGCGATTGCGATCGATCGTCAGAAACCCGATAACTTTACACTTTGAGCTGCAGCTTATCATATATCAAATCGCTTGATCCAGTCATATATCAGCGAAAGATTTCCACGTTTTGCACCACTTGAGATGAATTTTCGTGTTTCAAGATATTTTTAGGTTTTTAAGACAAACAGTCTCTAGATTAGCTGACGTGTGGACAAAAACTTGTTCTATCTGTGCAAAAATTTGTAACACGTCACGATGAAATTGTTGAAGTTGTTCTGGTTATCTGTGCCGGCGCGGTGAGACGCAATCTAACTACTCATTCCCGCCCCATAAAAATAAATTCGCCGCCAAACAGCCTGATTCACGAACGGCGATACTCTGGCGTGACGATTCAATTAAAATCGTACAACTTCTCCATTGAGCAAAATCACAGAGAAGATCACCGCCAGATGCATATCGGGGATCTAATTAAATTAGCCACACGCGATCGATTAGGCCATGTAAAGCGATCACACTGACAATAAATTGATCATCTATCATCGCGTATCGGACCTTTTGATGCTCTCATCACATCCGACACTTTCCACACTCCATCCGGGGATAGTTCAATGCCGCAACCCAATCGGAGAGAGAATCAATTGACAGGCGATTGATTCAGTGTGCGCGCTTCGAACCCGCGATCGCGATCCGCCAATATACAGTACCATAGAGATGATCATCGGCACGTAATGCACCAACTATTTTGATCGATTGACTTGTCAGGTCGCCCTCTAATTCTACTAATGAATTCACTTAAAATAGTTATTGAAGGTACTTCATAAATAATATCATTATACTCGTACGATCGCCGTTTTTTATGCGACTCAGCATCCAGATGATCGTGTGGCATTATTTCTAAAACGGAGTAATTTTTTTTTTAACACCAAAAGATAAATCAATATGTTCATAAATAATATCACCGTACGATCAACATTTTTTATTCGACTGATTGAAGTATTCACGTCGGAAGTCATTTTTTCTAAGATACAATAATTTTTTGCGAACGATTTTACCCTGTTTTTACTTCAAAAGAGGGTAATTTTAGTAATTTGTTACTTAAATTAAATAATGAGGAGATATTTCAATTAGCACTCTATTTAAACAATTAAAACGATAAGGCAATTATTGCTGCCACTCAAGTTTCGTCCATCGCGAGCAGTGCGCAATTTCCTGGCTTTTTTTTTTACGATTCAAGCTACGACAGTTGGTGTGAAAACACGTCATTAACAAAATTATCCAGTCAATTAAGCGTACATTACAAAGCACTCCGTAAGAAAGATTCATGAGCTGGTAGGAGTGCCAACACGCCAATACATGACACGCGAACACATCGATTTCGAAAAATTCTAAGTGATCTTGCGATATAAATAGACTTTTATAGAAGCTTTGACTGGAAGGTAATTGCCAAAGCTCTAACTAAAAAATAATTACAAATAAAAATTAATATTGTATTTTTTGTTACTATTGAACACATATTAAAAAATTTATAAAAAGGAACACGACCCGACGGAATATTCGAAATTTTCAGGATTATAGATTTTTCAGCTAATTTCAATAAATTTTAGTTTGGGTTATATTGTGTTAAAGCATGATAATTTACTTATAAAACTTACGAGGGGCGTTCAATGTATCGGGCTGATATACTAATGATGAGGGTAATTAAATTATCTCTATTAGACACTCTTTGAGGGTGTAAATATAAAATTTTATTTAATTGTCACCATTAGTATTCAAGATATCATTACGAAAAGGCAACTACGATTACTGATGCGACAATGTTGAAAAAAATCGAGCATAGCCCTGTTATAAAAAGGAGTTTGTGGAGTTCTGTGGTGAAAATCCGTATAGTATTTTCGACCGAATAGTCACCGGTGATGAAAGGTGGGTTATGATCCTGAGAGTAAGCAAGAGTCCATGCAGTGGCATAAAAGAGGAACAAACCCACCGAAGAAGTTTAAAGTCACCCCAATCGCCGGAAAACTCATGGCCACAGTGTTTTGGGATTCTAAGGGAATCTTACTGATTGAGTACACAAAAAAGGGTCAAAGTATTAATGCCGCATCTTACGCAAACACCCTACGTAATTTAAAGGAGACAACTAAAAAGCAAAAACACGCGAAAAATTGACCGCAGGTGTCTTGCTTCTTCACGACAACGCGCCAGTTCACACAGGGCTCGTTGCCAAAGCTGCTGTGCGGGAGTGGGAATTTGAAGAAATCAATCATCCACCCTACAGCCCGGCTCTGACCCCTAGTGATGATTTTCTGTTCCCAAATCTTAAGAAAGATCTTCGAGGTAAGCATTTTTTCCGACGATGTAGAGTTGAACGCGGCAATTGATGAACATTTTTCAGACAAGGAAGAAAAATATTTTTTAGGGGATATTGAAAAGTTACTTTCCCGCTCAAATAAGTGTATTGAAGTGATGACGGACTACATTGAAAAATAAATTTTATTCAGAATTTTCTGCTTATTCTTTCATGCCTATACCGAAAATACATTGAACGCCCCTACTAATTGAAATATGTATGTATAAACTAATCTGTATTGTCTATACGCTTTAAATTTATCAATGTAAAAAACATTTATGAAATCCACGAATTTGAAAAATGTTGTGAATTTGCAGATTTTATCCGCTTTAAGAATTTTTCAATCTAGGGAATACAATTGTAATCGCCAGCATCGAGAATCTCATTTAAATCAATCATTTAAAGCACTCCTCACTATCCTTATGGAAAATGGTTTTCGGCTAAATTCATGAAATTTTGCAGAAAGGTAGTTTTCAACATTATTGGAATTCGGTGGGTGATCCCAGTTTCAGCGAATTTAGCCGAAAGCCATTTTCCATAAGGATTGTGAAGGTTTTGTATGAGATAATTAGCAATCCATCACCGCATTCAATTAGTCACTTTAAACTTTTAAATTCTTAAGTTTTATATCAAAAATAAAATTGACACAAAATCTATAGTAATTTTGAAGTTGCACTTATTACAAAGCAATAATAAATGGATTTATTTTTCAAAATTCTAGGTATTATAATAAATCGAAAATTGTCGATTTTTTTTGTAATATCTCGAAGAATAGTTCGTCGATAGCAACAAGTAAGGCACCAAAAGAAATAAACTTATGAGAGCTTTCAACATACCACAAATAACCAGAATCCATAGGGTGATACACAAGCTATGAGCAATCATTTCCATTAAGGAACATCCAAATTCGAAAAATCTTTGAAGGGATATAACTCGCCAGGGAAGGGTTTTAGGGGAGGGGTACCTATGTGGAACGATTTTTTTATCAGCTCACCTCAAGGAATCATGTGGTATACCCCGCAACACCTTGATATGAATCACCTGTATATATTAAAACCAAAACAACTCTTCATTACCAAAAATTTGTCCGAAATGTAATTATTCAAATTAGTGTATATTTTTAATTAAAAGAAGATTTTTAAAAAGTAGACTTTTAATCTCTGTGTTTGCCTCCTGTGAGGATTGAACTCACGACCCCTGGTTTACAAGACCAGTGCTCTGCCACTGAGCTAAAGAGGCGTACAGAGTGAGCTTTTCTAAGTTGAATGAGCCTATGAGGTACATAATCATAATCATCCCAGCATGTTCCGAAGCGATAAGCAGCCTCCAGCTGCACTTTTTTCGAATTGTCCTTGAACCAACAGATTGAGACTTGCTCTCGAAATGCCGGAAGGTGCTATCAAAGCGCGTGTTTACCGCTAGAAGCAATCAAAGCAACCTCGCGGGCCCCACTTTGAGTCCATCCGGACTCCTTCTAAAGAGCTTTCTCTTTCTGCCTACGTCGTCGCTGTGCTTTTCCGAGCAGATCGACGCGGTTCGCTGGCCAGTTCTATTTTTATTACCCACCTTCGCCCGTAATTTTATTGACTCCAAACACCTTCTAATTCTAAACAATTTGTTAAATGCGAGCATTGCTGGAAAATTTATGGAGCTCTGGAGCTCCATGTAATAATCGGAGTCCGACTCGTAAAAACATGTAATCGGGGGGCGAACTAGTACCCCAAAAACGGCGATGACCAATTGCCTCAATGTCACCAGTGTTTACCGCTGCTGCAGCAACTTTAATTGAATTGAAGATTGAGCGAATTTTGCTAATCTGTCGATACAATTCCCAAAAGATTTGGGCCAGACGACGCGCGGGGGCGGGCCGGCAACACGGCTGGTCAGTTCTGCAGCTGTGGTTCTCCAGTACGCTAACTGGGGCCGCGAGAGATAAAAAAAAGCAGCTGGGCGATTCATTTGTTGGCTCTAATGACGTCAATGGACGTTGTTCAATCCGAATTCATTTCAACTTAGTCAGACAACAAAGCAACAGAGATAGCATTAAATGGAAATCGTATTCACAAGAGCAGGAAATTACGGCAACTCTATTTATCCAGCATAAATATTACTTAACAAATCTCCAACTAACAGGCAAAATGGTTAATTAATAATAATAATTCGTACAAACATACCTTTATAAAACGGTCAATACATGAAAAATTGCAAAATACTGCATTTTGATTTGATGTACAGTTGCGGTACAAAAAAAAAATAGCACTATTTAAAGTATACTCTAATTGTTTTTTGCGATTTACGTTTATGCATGGACACTTTCCGTGCTCGTCACTTTAAAAAAAACCTAATAGTAAACATCAATTCATTCAAATCGGTCACGATTACTTGTAATTTTTTTTTTAGTGTGGAATTTAGCGCAGTAAAAAAATTCGAGC
Organism: Dysmachus trigonus; assembly: GCA_949715965.1. Taxonomy (NCBI): domain Eukaryota; kingdom Metazoa; phylum Arthropoda; class Insecta; order Diptera; family Asilidae; genus Dysmachus; species Dysmachus trigonus. The sequence continues at coordinate 3,148,097 of OX454323.1, read as the reverse complement.
GGATATCAAAAAAAGTTTAAATTAATATATTTGTCTCGTGAATCTATTTTTATATTCGTTTTTTTTCGAAGTGAAGTGAATATAGGACGCGGAAAGCATTGTACGTTGGAAAAACAAACAATTATTAAACGTCGGATATCAGGTGGGAAAACGTACATCGAAATTAGAAATCCCTTAAGGGGACCTTTACTTTCAATCGAAAAAAAAATCATTTTTTTTTTGTTTTCATAAAAATGCTTCTTAACATCACACAAACACTCTCCTAAAACCGTTTTACGAAATTCGTACAGGAAAAAAAGTTATACCTATATTTGTAAGGGTACCTATAAGCGTTTTATATGCAAAAAATATATAACAAAAACTTTAAACGCGTTTTTCTCGAAATCACATTTTTGAAAATGGCCGCATCTGTATCTCAAAAACTATTCAACCGATTTTAACAAACCAAACGCCATTCGATTCGTTATCAAATATACTAGTAGTAACTAAACCTTTAAAAATATTATTTTACCCCCACTTTTTTATGCGGAGGGGTAGTTTACCCCTAACTTATAGTCGTTTTTTAACTTTTTTAGAAAAATGTGTATAAAATGATATATTTATTAAAATTAAAAGGTTTTTTAGGTTTAGGTACTAGTTTTGTGTCTTATGAAAACAATCCACTAAAGATTTTTACTCTATCTGTTACAGGAAGTCCTAGAGAAATTCGGCCGTTTTAAAAGTGCATTTTGGATGACGCCATCTGCAGGCATTAAAATAAACTGAAGTAGCATTTAAAAATTCTTTTTATATTTTTCATAATCTTACCAATAATGTACAAAAGATTTCAGAATAATAAATATAATAGTCTTTAAAAAAAAAAAAAAAAAAATTTTAAAAAGTGTATTTTTTTTCGATTTTGAAAGTAAAGGTTCAAATAAAATGATCAGAAAGGGAATAACATTTGTGGGAAAAGAGGACAATGTCGCTCTATTGTAATATACGGAAGAGGAAAAAAAAACCATTCGTGGCAACCACGCAGTTTAAAAATGAACTCAATGTGGCAGCTAGTGTAGACACAGTTCATCGACAATTACGGATCCATAACCAAAACGATAAAATTGGGTCAATAAAGGTCCCAATTTGTCCGTTTTTGTTCGTCAAATTTAAGCTTGGACAACTTTGTTATTTATTTTTATAATGTTCTGAAAATTCATACCAAGGTATTTTCAATAGTGCTCTTTAAGAATATTACCTGAAAAATGAAAACAAACACCCTATCCTATTGTATTTTTGAATTTAAAGAAAAAAATACCGATTTCTAAGGGTCAATTTTATAAAAAATTGATATTTTTGATATGAAAGAACTTTTGGAAAAAGCCAAAACCACAAAAACTCCGGCTCAAAATGACCCATTAATAAAGTTATTAAACCCCCGGAGGTATAATTTTTATAATTAAGGGGTTGTAAACCATCTCTTAAACCAACATTTTTACGGTAACTCGCTATCTTATGGATTTTTCTGGAAAAAATTGGTTTTGGCTTTCGAAAACAGATGAAAATGGGAAAAAAATATTAGAGGGAGGATAAGAACCTCAATTCTTTTATTACTTAAGGTCAAATTTTATCACCACCCGAAGTGGTCGAAGTGTCAATGCTTATGAAAGAGTTAAAAACACTTCCCACCCGTTTTTGCTTGTTATAAGGGATGAAAACCGGAATTCAGCACGGTATTCAATATACAAAGTTAATTTGCAACTTGTAAGGTTTTTGGGCATGTATTTTCAAATTTTTATATATTCTAGCTCTACAATCTTTTCTTTGTGCTGAAAAAGAGTGGCAATAAGTGAATAAGGGTTGAAAATTCGAAAATCCATAGCATAAGTTTTACTCAAGCCCAATGACATTTCTCGGGGGTTTTTGGCATCGCGAATTCTAAATTTTCGACTATTATTTCCCTACAACCCTCTTCCGTGGTGTAAAAAGGTGGCAGGGGGTGAGAATCATCTAATTTCGTCTTGTTTTTTTTTTTTTTTTTTTTAGTTTGATGAGAGCAAAACTATTCAAATCAACGTATTCTTTGATGCGAAATGAATCATGGCTATTATCATGGACATGACTGTTAGAAACACGTTTTATGCACTAAAGGTATTTATTACCTTTTCCCCCAATTGTCCAGAAGTAAAGTAGAAAAAAAGCATGTCACATAATTCAAAAGTTGAGAATGTTTTGCTTAAAATCCGTTGGCACAGTTCATTCTAACCAGCAATGTTTGCCGTCGCTAATTGCAATTTTAGAGCAACATATTAGAACCAAAAGGTGAGTATTTCTCCATACAACCCCACTTCTCCTTACGACCTTGAAAACCCAATTTATGCAAAACAATAATAATTTGTCCGTATTCAGGACTTATAATTAAATCATAATTCGTAGTAAACTAAGAACCTAACAAGTGTATTTTGCTAGAGGTTGAACATTCTATAATACACTGGTTGTATATTAATAACAATAACGAAAACAGTCTTAAACGTTATCATCATCAAGAATAAAAATTACATTGGGTTTGTTAATATAAAATATAATCATTGCACTCCTTTTTTCGTATTCGGTTATTTTGCCTCCTGTGAGGATTGAACTCACGACCCCTGGTTTACAAGACCAGTGCTCTGCCACTGAGCTAAAGAGGCTTGCAGTTCCCGCCATCCTCTAATGTCCCGTCGATGGCTATGGAACACTAAAGAGAAATAGGATTTTAAAATTTGAATAAACACGTTTAATAAAAGACTGCAACTGTAAGCGCAACGCACACAGCTAAAGACATGCTTTACGAAACTTATGCCAGCCAATGGATAAATTTCATGCAACTTATAAATAATTATAAGAAAAAATAAATTTCTGTACTTCATTTACTTGTTCAAGAAGCGCTATTTTTGCAGCCGAAAGCCTTTTTGAAAGTGGTATAAGACCAAATGACATAAAGATTCTATTTTACTTTATGACATTTTGGACTTGTATACCATTTTCGAAATAAACAGCTCAATTGATCTTAGTAAGCTGAATTTGCATTCGACTGCAAAAACTGAGCTTCTTATTGTGATTTTCAATTTTTATTAATGTTATGTTTTGGTTTACTTTGTTTTATTGTTAAGTCTTCTATTTTCCGTTTAAATAAAATAATAATGCACTTGTACCTATTGCTATTTTAATCCAAAATTATTTCTAACCTAACTTCTAAAAATACTCCTTTAAGGTGAGAAATACTTCCCTACAGCTCCGAATTTTACTAATTTCAATAAGAAAAAATAACTAAATCTATTTATTAGTAAGGTCATAAAAGGTTACAGTACGGTTATAAAATTACAGGCACGTACTTCTGAATTTATTTGCGGTTTGTCTTGGTTTATACATTTTATATTAAAAGTCAGGGAAAGCCCCTTTTTGGTTAGCTCTCCCTGTACGAACGCGAAAAACGTTATACCTTACTATTTAAACATCAATACAATAGTAAATATGCAGAATATGAACAAACCCGTGCGGCTGTTATGGCAATAATAATGTTGGTAGGTATATATCAAAAACTGAAAACAAATAAATTTAAAAGTCAATGAACAAAAATCAAAATGCCAAAACATTTTGCAGCACAGTATTGTGATTTTCCAGTCTGTAAAACAAGTGGCTTCCTACTTACTAGTGATTTCGAATTTTATTCATCATATGCATACAATAATAAATAAAATAGGCGAGCCCATTCTTGTGACGTCATTTTAAAAAAGCCCCCTTATTTATTACACAACATGATAATTTTATCTGCATTTTTCATTTTTATGATGCCATCGTTCTTTTATTTTGAAGCATTAAAGCCACTCTTGACGCAATGCAAATATTGAACTTTTGGCTTGACCTGCTTGAACTTTAGATGATGCAGATTCTCAGCGCATTTCATCTTTTTATATTTTACTTATACTTTTTATCAATCAAAAATGTTGAGTCCATTCAGATATTCGATTTGATCGTCATAAATTTTCCATTTCCATTTGAGCAAAAATTAAAGATACTAATATAGATAATGATAATGTTGGTTTAAATTGTGAAGGTCCGCAACCAAAGCAAATATACCATTAAAAAACATCGTTTGAGGAAAATTTCTCTCAATTTAACGTAAATTTTCTGAATTGTTTGCAAAGCAGATGCATTATTTATTTTTTTGTAAAACCACAGCAATAAACAAATAGCTTTATGCAAAATCACAACGGATTTGCAAATTTAACCATCAACTTCAATAAAATGTAAAGATTCAGGCAAGTAATTTATAAATTACTATAAAAGAAGTGGGGTATGTAAATAATTACACAATAGAAGATTTATGAGATTTCCAAATATCTTCGTAAGGTTATTGACAATTTTTACAAAAACTATGTAATTAAAATCTATAGTATATGTCTCACGTTTACTCGCTTAACTATCTTATTATGGTTTGACATAAAAAGGTTTTTCTTATCATAATTATATTTTATACTTTTTTTTTTTGGGTTCTTATTATTATTATTATTATTTTTACTCAGTTGTTTTAACGAAAATGTTTTGTAAAGAAACCAGTACTTTTTCTCATAAACCGTTTACTAAAACACACTCTCTTTTATGTCTTTTTGAATTATCAAACAACGAACAATCGAATGTGAGTTTATGTATCAAACATAGAATTAACTGTGACGTGCTTCGTGTAACTATCATCTTGCCATCAAATTACAAGACTCATTGCTTTTAATTTGAATTTTCCTTCTTTCGGGTAAGTGCTTAGTGAAACAAAACAAAACTTTTATCTAATTTGTTTTTTAACTCCCTGAGTCGGCTTAGATAACTGAAATTTACATATATTTGTGTTTTCGAAAATAGCATTCGTAATGTAGAACCATGTATATTTTAAAATTTTCAGCCTTATTCGAAGATTTGTCATAGCGACTTTACTCTACGAAAAGTGAAGGTTTTCTACAATCCGAATGGAATTAATTTGTTGTTGCCACATTGTAGCTGCGTTTCTGTCATTACCTGATCTGGATCAAATTTATCAATACATTTTGCATTGAGTTCAGGTATTTGAATAAAAAAAAAAAATTGAAAATAATGAACAAAGTGACGTTTGCTGTTCAATCTCACCACCCTGTTTTTTCTTTCTCAGAAATTTCAGAGCACTACGATAATTTTGCCTGGCATCTCAGTAGTGCTAAAACCGATATATGTACTGTAAATTCCCATTCTATATTTCGATCGAAACTTGAAACATCTAATTTCATTTTCATCCTTCAAATTCACAAAAAGTGAAAGTGACATGACAAAAAGTGAAATAAGGAACCTGGATTATAGTACACTAAAAAATACGTCACTAACCCACTATTATCTGAAACGTCAGTCTTATGCACCTACAAAAATACCTGATTCCAAAAACTAATTTTTGCTTATGATTTTAGCCTAACAAGATTGCTGGTAAGCATAATCCAAGAAGTATATTTAAAAATTCTAAATATATCTTGTTAATTCAACCACATATCTAAATCATTGAAACGATATGACTTGAATATGAATTAGTTCATTCGAATCAAGCCCTCACTCAAGCCAGTCAACTAAAAATATATTTTTCAGTGTAGGAAGTAGTCGTTAAAATGCAAAATTGCTAGGCACATTAGTGGACCTTATTCTGATTGTCACGTCACATGCCATGTGCCACGTGACGTGAGCCTACGGATTCGACATTTTTGTTATCACTCAGAGTGAAATTTAACAAATATGTAGAGTTGAGACATTCTCGCTGTCACCTGAAATCCCAAAATGACAATTATAAGGTCTGTCTGGTAACTATAAAGTTTTTACTCGAGGGTAAAATTTTTACCTGAAAGTGTCTGTTAACCTCATGGAGGGGAAAAACTGAGCTCTTGACAGCACTTCTCCTCTTATACAATTTTACCAGATTTTACCCACGCTGCGAAGACCGAGTAAATTTGGGTAAAATCACCGATTGCTTGTCACTGTGTAATCTGTCATTTGTGTGTTTCAATTTTTCGTTGCGATTCAGATAGAAGAAGAAGTTATTGAAAAATTGTTTACATAAATAAAAAACATATTTCAAAATCTTCAAAAATATTAAATATATCCATAAGTTTTCCCTCTAACATCTTGCTCGCGTTTGACAATTTACATACACAAGTAAGATTTACCTAATTTATACTTGAAGTCGTCTGGTAACTTTTGATGTTTATCCTCACTATGAAACTTTTTACCAAATTTTTACTCAAGAAATTTTTACCCAAAAGTTACCAGACAGACCTATAGTCGGTGACGAAATCTGAGTGACAAACAAAACTTTTTTGTATTGAATTTTTTTTTTTTTTTGATAGAGTTAAAAATGAATAAAAATAATCTGAGCTATAATGAAAGAGAATATCGACGTTGGTAGAGCTCTGAAATTTGTCGGCGAATTTAATCCGAAAAGAAGCAAGTATAACCATAATATCAATTTAAACCAATATTTAAACATTAATTCTATCAACTGCTTAATTGACCGTTTCCTTTTTAAGCTTCATCTCTGTCGTTCGGAAAGCTTCTTTAAATCCAACCCCTCCAACCCTGGTCGTTTGTGACCTCTCTATTTCTAAGAGGCACTAGTTTAGGAAAATTAATGGCTATGAAATAATAATATAAACAAATAATATACCAAATTTCTTGACATCGATTTTCCTTTTTCAAGCGGACTCGAAAGATCGTCACTGGAGGGATTAAGCTACGAAGAAAAGCAGGAGTTAGGGTTAATCATACGGCTTTCATCTGACTTATGCTTAATTTAAATAGACGATGCAGTAAACTCCTACTGGATTTTCCACTGAAAGCAAACCTCGTCACCTTTAATGTTTATATTTCATCGGAATAGAGAGAGCCTATACTCGGAATTAAAGATTCAAATATTAGAATTAAATTTCCTTTTAATTTCGTCTCTAAAGAATAAAAATCATATTTAAAACTTTATTATCGTCACCGAAAATACTTGTCACAAGGAAACGTCAAAGCAAACAACAATGAAACGTCAAAGCAAACAACACTCGATTCAGGACTGAGATTTTCGATTGATGTGGCTGTCGGAAGACATATTTAGGCCATTATAGGCCCATTGTGATAACACTTTTTGTGACCAGGGTTTCTGGTGGGAATTGAACCCACAACCTCTAGCGCTCCAACAACGAGAATACCGAATGTGAGATGAGGTGCAAACGACAGTGAGGTTTGTCACCGACGTGAGGTGACAACTGGAACAAGGTCTATTAGTATATTTTTGGCATATATTCGGCAAAACTAGAATGGAAGACCTTATTTTGAATAGGTGCAATACCATTGCCTTTCTAATTTAAAACAAAATTAAGATGTTAGATCTTGTAGAGACTTGAGGACGCCAAATCACTTTCCTTGAAAGTAATAGCCAGCCAACTACTGTTAAAAGTGTTTTAAAAACAACAATAGGCCATACACCTCCACCTTCTGGTTTATCATATTTCAGAACAAACGGCGACGATAAAATCCATAAATCAGGGCAAGCTTACGTGTCTCGACTGTGCACCGCGTTGTGTCTTGCCGCCTTCACACCAACCTCGCATAAAGTTGTATGTAGGCACATTAACACCTGTGTAACAATTCCACTACCGTCTGCTAAATATTTTTTTATGAATTACATGCGGTGGAAATTAATCTTTTGTTTGTTTTGTTTTTTTTTGCAGCAAAAATATATGTAATAATATTTATATTTTCATTTTTTGCGCTTCGTTTTCGCTCACCCTCAAAATGTTGTACCTTTTATCGCATCAAAGGCTGTATGTTAAAAACATAATATATAATGTATGTAAAGTACACGACGCAATTTACCGGTGGTGTCATCAAATACATGAAAGGAAAAATTTATATCTAAAAATATATAAATATCACTATAACGGTAAACACTTGTACTCGCGAAGTCGCGAATTGATGTGTAGATTACACGGTGACTTTTATCACAATTTAAACATTGCACAGAGCCCCATTGACGTCAATGCAGCAGGCCGCGCTGATAGACAGGCGAATTACACAAGATAACGACGAATGTGTGGCCAGCGGCTTGTAACCGCACCGTATGCCAGCCACGGGATTTGAGAAGGTATGTTTTTTTTTTAACACTCTATTTTTTTATGTCATTTTATTTCTGTCTTTTAATAATATTATTAGTAAATTTACAATTCTGCTAATGTCGCAGTACTTTGGGCGTGGGAAGAGAGCGAAGATTGCACTTCATTCAGTTCGTTGAATGAGCTGAAAATGTTGCATTCGATGACAGAACTCAGCGGTGGTGGTGCGGGGTTACTAGCTTCATGAAAAAATATATACGAAGCAGAAACAAATCGCTTTACCGAGATCAATCATCCTTTTAATGGGGGAACATTAATAATGGACAATCACAAACATGAAAAATTAAAGGTAGAAATTAAAGTAAGAAGAAAAAAAAAATAAAAACAAACAAATCGGGAGATTTTAACAAATTCACTTTATTCAACTATTCATGTTTTATTTTTATATATTCATTTTTATTATCATTATTTTATTTTTATATATATATTTGTATACATAACAGTGGGTGATGATTATATTTACATAATACTTTGGTTCACAGTCTATGACAAACAAAACAAAACAAAACAAAAAAAAATATATATATATATATATAATACTCTATGCAGGCGACCAAAACAAATTATACTCAAAACTTAGAGGCATTAATTTTTCATGTTTACGATTTAACACGCTTTGGCATGCTTTGCTTCGACAGAGAACTAATCTTTTTTTTATTTAACCAAACTCCTAATGAATGGTACGACCTTATATCTCGCCTTCTACATTTCATTTTTCAGTGCTGGGGAATAGAAAAACATAACATTAGAAATTATGGTTTATGGTACACTTAAAATATACTAAAATTACTATAAATAATTTAATGAGTCAAAAAACTTATGAGAGAACTATTTTCCATTTTAACTGCTTATATATTTATCATGGTATATTTGAAATTTAAAAATATTTGCCTCATATGAATTATGAATGATAATTAACATGGTGTTTTATAATGCATAAAAAATTATTGTCAAGAGAATTCTCTTAACTTTATAGCGAATTTATGCATTTGCAATTAAATAAAACAAAGGTTGACATGTTATCTTACTAAAATTGATCAAAACCCGTTTTTTCCAGTATTTGAGTTATAAGTGTCATTTTTCCTAGAAAATAAAAAACCTTAAAGCCTCTTGAAACGAATGACTGTAAATTTGAATTTGAGAATGACCTTCTTTTTATAGTTTAAAAGGCGTTACAAATAATCGACTTAATTTTTTTAACAAAAATCCATGATATCTTGAATTTTTCAATATTAACCATGTTAGTATTTGAGGTTATGTCTACAGTACCTATAAACAAAAATTTCATACATTGAGGCCTATAATAATCGAGTCCTGGTGGTCAATATAGACCTTCATTACATTATGGTTCCAACAAGGTGGCACGACCTGTCACACTAAGCGAGAAAGAATTTTCAACAACTGAGTTATGCAGAAACGTCATGAAAAAAACAGATGGCACAAAGTGATGCAGAAATATTGACATTTGTTGTTTACATTTTGTTTAAAAATTACTTGACGATTGCTCATTGAAAACAAAATTTGTATTATTTCAAAATTACAACAGGTGATTCTGATGGGATAGCTTTTTCGAAGAATTTTTTTTTTCTTTTTCTAATGACACTTTATATTGTAATGTTCAAAAGATAGCAAAAACTAATTAAGCAATGGTCTACGAATTTTGTTTTTTTAAATGGCATCCCTAACTACAATTATTAAATCAGTTTTCTAAGAAGAATAAATTGGTTGACACATATTTCATTTGACTGTAATCGCGTAATTTAATGAACTGGTTTTAACAAACAGTAAAAATAAGGTGTTAAAAAGATTCGATATTTTTAGAATTTCAAAGAAATAACAAGGGGAATAAACTATCAACTGGGGATTTTTCAAGATCCATTTAAAAATACCCACATCCATTGAATGAGCGATACCTTTCTTTGTAACCTCTTAATTGCATGGTCAAACATCTTCTCACATTTTATTTTCACGTCTGTCTTCTAATTGGTTAATCCCCTATGAATTTTCTCCTTGATACGATGTATAGCGCACTGTAGGCTATAACAAAGGGTTTACATGAAATTTTAAACCTTTTCATGGAATTCGAAAACAAATATTTTGATAAGGAATTGGTACATTTTCTTAAAAGTTACAGCATACATTAGTGAAACTCAGGTGTTTAGGTTTAATAAAATATTGAGAGCAGAGAATGAAAAAAATAAATATTAAACAATATTAATAATTTTGTATACATTTTTAGTTAATAAAAATTGCAAAAACTTTTAAAAGTAAAGGGTAGGCAATCGACTGGTTTCTTTTTTAAAATGCTATAAAATAAACACTGTTCCTTATTTTCTAAAGTTTGTTAATTAATTGAAAAGAGTAGACCTTCCAATTAGTTACGGAATATGACTTCATTTAAATGGTTGCCTTGATGGTGGCTTGGCTGTAGCCCATCCTGTCAAAACAATTTGTCAGTACATTTTTGATGGTTTGGGGCGTCAAATCGCAGCTGCGCGGTGGCCATAACACATCTCCAAAATGGCTGATTACATGATCTTTTAAAAATTCGTATTTTTTCAGAAAACGCGGGAACTTATTATTCAACCCAATAATTTAAAAAGAAACCAGCAGATGGCCCACCCTTTAGAAGACAGTAGAAGATTGAGGCTTATAATGAAAATACGTTTGACAATTTTAAAGTTTCCACAATTATTGCGGTCCATTGCAAATATCTTCCTCAATTTTTCAGTAAACTGAAGAATCAACAGTTTTAAATGACTTCGTTTTACTATATATTCATTAAAAAATAGGGTACAATTTATCATAATATTTTACGAAAGAGAAACTTTTTTAGAAAAATACAAAAAAAGAAAATACCACAAAAATCTTATTTTTATCTCATTATATTTTAAAGACAGTGACAGATGGCCGATAGAGCGCTTAAAATTTCCTAAGACCCTCCAAATATACACAGTAAGAAAAGTAGTCGAAAAAAACCATTAAAAAAAAATTTCGAGTTATTCTTGGACATACAAAAAAGATAAAAAATTTTAACGACTTAAAAAACCTCATAACGAACATCCGATGCATTTAGAAATATTTTAAAAAGGAATATTTTTAAATATCTATTTATAGAAACCTAGCTCAAGGTAATGGGCGATTTTTTGTATGTCGTCTTTTGTATTTATGAGAAGGTACCTCAAAAAAAAAATTGTTTTTAATTTTTGCTTCTCGACTGCGCACGATCATTAGATACGATCGCTAGATACCATCTATAAAAGTTTATTTCAATGGATTGTAAAACTATGGTTGCTGAATTGGGGCAGACGAACGGATTAAAGAAATGAATAAAATTAAAAAAATTTAGTGCTGTGTCATAAAGATATACCGTTTAGTTTAAATAGAGTAGAGGCCTAGAAATATCTGCACATTGAAGACAAGGATATGTAGTATATTAGGAAATTTCAAAATTAATAAATTCTAATAATAATAGTAAAAAATATATTTCACTGGTAAATTTTATAATTATAATGATGACAAAGACTGTATTTCTATCTCTGAATTTACCTACTATCCAGAGTGAATCAGAGTCATTAATTTGACCGCAATAAATCCTTTTGTTAGCCATTAGAAGCAATTTCACGTAACTGAGGTGAATCTATCCAGTAACAGGTACACCGCAAATGAATCTGACACGCGCAAAGCTTCCCCGTAATTTATTTTACAAAACGCGTCAAAACAGTTGCTCATGCAAATCTCCTATCCAATTACAGATAAAAATTATTTAAATTCTTTTCGCCATATAGAAAAAAATCAAAATCCAGGTAATTCACGCAACCTAATGAAAATTGTTCATATAATTTTAACCCAAAAAAAAATAAAGATATCCACCAGATTCCCATTGACGTCAAAATGTACGCAAAACTTGTCTGTTTCGAAAGAATTCTCCTCTCCGGGGCGATATCGGGGTGACAAAATAAAAGAACCACTGTTTTCATCATATCTGCCATGTCACTGTTTTCTTGGCTCCATTCAACTGATAAGACGTTCTTTAAGAAATCGCTCACGCATTGACCTTAATAGCATAAGAAATTGCCGCCACCTGATCACAGTCAGTCGTCGCGAGTCGCTTTCGACTGTACGCGCACGCTCATAAGATTAATCATCCGGACGGGTTCAGTCATTTTGAACTTAAGGACATCTTCTTTGACTTTGTGCTTTTTTTCTAACTAGCTAACCAAAACATTAATTTGCATTATTTATTTTAGTAAACTCTTCTTTTTAGCTTTCTGTAAAAAAATACAAAATACAAATGTTTTGGCATCCTAAACTTATTGGTTCAACATTTTTTCATAGAGATATGCAGAACCAGACACTCGTTGCGCTTTCGATAATAATTTTTCACCTATAATTTTAAATAAATGTTTGTATCTTAACCAACAGGTTCGTAGTCTGATTGCTAGTTTGTGCATTGTCATACACTGCTACTTGCATATTAATAATTTATGTAAATAGGATAACAAGAATTTAAAGATACAAATTGGAAGTTAAAAGATGCAGTGGTGCACTTATGGCCACATTTGTCCCATCGAAAGATCAAAATTTTGTAGAGTTTGTTTTAAGATGTCATGTGAAAGGTACAGGGTTACATTACAACACTATTTTTGCATTAAAAAAAGAAAAGGCATCATTGAAATCACGCACAAAATCGCAGATATAAATTTTAGCTTTCTTTGTAAAATACGTCACAAAATTCGACTTGCCTACTTACAACTAAAGGTCTGTCTGGTAACTTTTGGATAAAAATTTCTTTAGTAAAATTCTGGTAAAAAGTTTCATATGGTAGTGGGGATAAACATCAAAAGTTACCAGACGACTTCAAGTAAAAATTGGGTAAATCTTACTTGTGTATGTAAATTGTCAAACGTGATCAAGATGTTCGAGGGAAAACTTATGGATTTATTTAATATTTTTGAAGATTTTGAAATATATTTTTTATTTATTTAAACAATTTTTCAATAACTTCTTCTTCTATCTGAATCGCAACGCAAAATTGAAACACACAAATGACAGATTACACAGTGACAAGCAATCGGTGATTTTACCCAAAATGTACTCGGTCTCCGCAGCGTGGGTAAAATCTGGTAAAATTGTGTAAGAGGAGAAGTGCTGTCAAGAGCTCAGTTTTTTCCCTCCGTGAGGTTAACAGACACTTTCAGGTAAAAATTATAGTTACCAGACAGATCTTAAATGACACTCATAATTTTTTAAGATTCAAAAAGTACATAGCTAAGAACATAGGCAACAGTACCTTCCAATTTGCAGTTTGTTATATTATATGATAAGAAAGTTCTGCTGAAGTTTATCCCGGTTTGAGAATTTTATAGAAACAATGGCTATTTTAAATTTAAACACATTTTCAAATAATTCTAAGATAACTATGGATTTATGCAGCATAACAGGTATTTTAAAACATATCATTTAAAAAAAATTTCTATAACATAAATGTTTATCAAAATTTGATTTTTTGACTACTGTTTGGTTTGAAATTCGTTGTTTCCAAACACTACAAAATAGTATTTTTTAAATGAATAAAAAAATTGCTTGTCTTTAATTACTCTAGAAATTGTACAATTGTAGTTTTTATATATAACTACAGTTAAAAGACTTTTAAAATTACCTTTTAATAGAAATTAATTTATGATTTCGATTTGTACGTGGCATAATATATTAACTACATATCTTATTTTTCACATTCAAAACGATATCGCAAAAAAATTACAACGTAATAGACCAATTACAGCTAAAATCCAAATAAAATCGTATAAAATTGTACGCTTCGTTCAAAATATATTTTACGATATTTAATAAATCAAAATGCAATCGCAATAACTTCTATAGTAAATTCTAAGAACCGAAAGTTAATCCTTCATTTATGTAATATTAAACTCATATACGAAATACGAAGAAATAATAATAAAACGAACGATCAAGTTTTACGACAGATTATAAATCTTCATCACAAAAATCTTACAAAGGTGAGCTTGTGCGTCAAAAGAAAAATCGTCAAAATTAGTTACCCAAGTGTTGAGAACAGGGACTCTTCGTAAAGCTTCCAAACAATAAAATTTATAAAGTCTATTAAACGAGCTACCCCTACAGTTTGCTGAAAAAATTAAAAAAAAATTAAGAAAAACAAAGATATGGTTAAAAATATCACACAATCAGTAAAACTTCCACTCTTCAGAAGAAAATCTTATCTTTACAGCTGTTATCCCGTCAAGGTAAACAATGACGCACTTAACGTTTAAAAAGACCCTCAAATTGTTAAGACCCACAACATATTTCTAATATTGGTCGTATAGAAGCTATTACACCGATAATATGTCTGGCAAATCTTCCACCAAGATAATAAACGCTAATGGGATCGCGGGAGGAACAATTGAATGATATAACCGTCCCGACACCTTGTTCTTTATACGACACCTATAAATCTTGGCCTATGCTACAACTGAAGTTTCCACTTCAATTCATTCAGTGACGCAAGTCACACAAAAGAGTTCGACTGAAAAATTTGTTACACGTTCCCACTCTGTTTCGATACGCCTCGAATCTTCTTATTTCACGAACGGTTAGAAGACGACGTAGGCTAAAGATCGTGATTCGATGACGCGGTGAAGAAGACGCGTATTCGATACAGAGGGCAACATGCCGGTAAATGGAATTTGTGTAGGAGTGAAGATCTCATTTCATAATCTCCTCATTGTCTTGCATATAATTAACGATAGAATTCTTAATGACTAGTGCTAGACTATTTTGGTCGATATCTTACCTTCTTAGTTTTCCTTGTCGATTGCTGAAGTTGCTGAAGTTGCTGTTGCTGTTCCTTCACCTGAAAGTCGTGAATGATGAACGATTCGTCGTCCTCATCCCCGCTAACAGTCGAACATGTTGAACAGTCTGAAATTTTTCGGTCGATTGATGTACGGATGCCATTTACATAGCAATCTGCACCATCTAGAGCGCTGATCGTTGATCCGCAATAGTATAGATTGCTACAAGAGGATGCTGCACTAACATCTGAAGCAGTCTCATCCTTTTCAGTAGCAGCTGTATCTCCTGATGATCTCCTTCGCATCCGATACTGCCTGAAGTATTCGATCTCCTCCAGAGTTATTCCGCACATGACATCGTCTGAATAATCTGAGACGACTACAGATGGGGTTCGAACGTATCTTACGCCATACTCACTGCTATTGAAATCGCTTACACAGCTCTGGGCAGATTCTCGTCTTGAGTTCGACAGAGAACCGCCAAATTTATCTTCAGGTATTTCAACAACACGTTCCTCAAGAAGAACTTTGCTAGGAATGGCGGTTTGTGTCAGGAGGGCATCTACAGTCGTAGCTGTCGACTGTTGCTGGAGCGATGTATCTGGAAGATGTGTCGGTTCGGCAAGAGGTAACAATGCTGGACGTAATGGAATGTCTGTAACTGTTAAGGTCATTCGGCGACCTGTATTATGTGTCGGTGGTGAATCTGTTGGTGAAGATGATCTTTCACCACCAGATACATCATCTTCTAATCCAAGAGCTGAATCACTGCTCGATGAACGAATAACCTTCTCTTTTTCTTTAGTTTCATTCTCCTGATCATGTGCCGCCATCTCTTCATTGTCTGATGAATATGGACTTTGTCCAGTTGGACAACCTTCATCCGAAATTGGACTGCTACGATTCAAATCTGTAACCTTTTCTCCACTGTTCACCAGCAATTTTCCATCATCACCAACTTCTAGTTTTGTTGCACCACCCTTAGCCACCTCAGTCTCAGCCTTCTTCTCTTCCAACAATTTTGTGTACATTTTCACTAAATTTTCAACACATGGAAATGTGAACTTCTCTGTATCCTCCGGGGACTCGACGTTGTCCACGGCTCTATTTAGCACTTCAGCACTTCTATCGTAATCCTTAGAAAATGTATGCTCAAACAATTCCTTTTTTCGTTGCTCAACTAACGATCTAAAGTTGCAGCAGCTACTATTTAACGACGAACAGCACCTTTCATTTGCCTTTTCGCCCTGTTGTTGTCCTTCTTCTTTTTCAAAAAATATGTATCCTTCTCCAGTTGATACCGATTCGTCCGTTATACTGTTTCCGTTACGATTACTGCAGCAGCGTGGTGCCAATTGTGTCGCACAGTCAAAGCGCCGAGCAAGCGATGTTGCCGGCACAAACGTTAAGTAATTACTGCGATCCCATTCCTCTTCGTCGCTCGCTTTATTTTTATTGTTTATCGCGACGTCGGCGGTGGTGGCGGTGGAGGCGACGTTGGCGGCGGCAGTGACGGCGACGACGACGGTTGTTGGGCTGCTGCTATTGCAAATGGTGTCGTGACCACCATCACCGATATCTTGGTGTTTGTGCACTTCCCGTCCGTGCCCGTCCAACCGATCCATGCCACTTCCACTTCCTAGGGCAATTTCGCCGTCTTTATTATCATCGCCTTCGTCAGCACACCGCTGAGTATCCAGCATCCCTGCAACAGCCGCAGCATCTCCACTGCCCTTCCCAAGGAAGCAGCACAATCGAGAAGAATGCTGCTGCTGCTGCTGCTGCTGTGACGACGACGGCGACATCTTAAGACGCCCAACTTTTCTACTACAGTCACCACAACCCAACGGCTGTCGTCGATCATCATGATCATGATGATCGCACAATGTACCTTTAAAAAAATCTTCATACATTCCGTTGCCGGTTCTCATCCAGCGGGCATCTGGTCCAAATGCTGCAGCTGTTAACGGTTCTTCACTTCTTCTTCCCAATTCATTCAGAAGCCCCGGAAAGCTTTCGATACCTCCTCCTCCCGCCTCTTCCCTTTGCGGCGTGAAGCTTTTATCAATAAGCGAATGGATATCACCGCCTCTGCTGCAGCAAGTGATATGTTTCCCGCGCAACCTGCTGTCACCGATCGACGGCGAGTCTCTTCCAGCCGTCACATTGACGTCGTTCGACGTTGTCCAGTGCAAAATATCTTTGCAGCTAGAAAGCCTTTCTACGTTCGACTCTTTTGATAAACGACGATAAAACCGGCTGTAACGAACGATAAGGGAAAATATCTTCAGTTAAAATGTTTGCAACACTTTTATGTTTTTTTTTTGTTTTTTTATTTGTGGTATGTTTTATTGCTAGGCCGAAACTGGCGAATGGGTGGGTGGGTGGTGGTGGCGGCTGTGCGGGGAAGAGGTGTATGTGCTGTAGGCGCAGGTTGTTTTTTTTTTTTTTTTTTTTTTTTTAGGTGGGTACACACCTGTGACGCAGGGCTAGAACCTTCAGTTCTTCCCGCAAATCTTCATCTAAAATTTTCCTTGAACTGGGCTTGAGCATTTTTGAGGTCGAAACACACATACGATTATTGTTTACTAGCCGAAGTAATATCAATTGCTGAAAAGAGAAAAAGAGAAAATTTTCATTAATAATTGAATTAATGAATCATCACTGGTATTTGAGAAAAGAAAACAAGATGGGTTAGGTTCAAAAGCCGGGATTTAATTAACCCGGAATTACTATTGACGAAGGGAAATTTTATTGTTAAGTTAAGAATTGTTGCCGTTCGCCGGATTTTTATTTGAGAGGGCTTATTATTAATTTTTATAAATTTTACAACTGTACCCCGACTGCTGTTTTTATAGATACTGAGGCATAGAAGGCCTCAATACCAACTTATAACTATAATTGTGACAATGTTGATTATCTCGTAAATATTTCACTGATATGAAGCATGGACGAAGTTCAGACCAAAGAATATTGATAATAACAAGAAGGGATATTCTTATGCAAAATTCCAACCCATGTAGCACAAGCTCTCAAAAATACAAAAAAATTTTCCATTAGATCAGCGAACTCAGAAACCTCCCTGTACAAGTTTCTAAATAAATCCATTAAGAAATTCTTGTTTAATAGTCATAATAATATATGTCCTTGAATTTTCGACTTTCAAACGCCATTTTGGATATCGCCATTTTGAATTTCAAAGCATAGGCATCTGCAAATGAAAGAACAGGGTCCATGGACGCGATATTATTGCTTTTTCGCCAAATTTTTCTTTGGTTTCGAGGCACAATAATGATTTTATGAATATGTTTTTTGAAAAAACACGATTTTTGTTTAAAAAAGTGAACATAACCTCTGTAGTTACAATTTTAATTAAAAATCATTATCATATTCTGAAAGTTCATGAAATTTTACATCAGTATTGAGCAATTCAGAATTTTTATGTAAAGGTTTCAGTAGAATTTAGGGCGGCTGAAAAAACTTATGAAAATGCGTCCGTTTGGGCCTGAACAGGTTAATAACGATACTGATTTTAGGTCAATTTTAAAAGTAGATATAATTTGTGACGCATCACCGTTTACGTCATTTGAAAAAAAATATATATCTTACTAGCTGGCCCGGCAGACGTTGTACTGCCCTTTCCGGTACATTTGGGGGCCTCAATAGCCCGGTTGGTAACGCGACGTGTTTACTGCGAGCCAGCAGGACGCTAGAGGTTGTGAGTTCGATTCCCACGAGAAACCCTGGTTACAAAAAAGTGGTATCACAATGGGCCTGTAATAATGGCCTAAGTGTGTCTTCGGACAGCCACAACAATCTACATCTCTACATCTTCCGGTACATTTTCATTATGCCCTGTGCGTTGACCAATATTTGATCGTGTTTTTTCTTTTCGCATGTTTCTACAAATAATACCATTAATATAAGAAAACAGTGTTTCCGTTTCATATCCCTAATTAATTAATTGAACAAACTTACACGTTTTTTAATATTAAGTAAACCGTTTTACACTTCACAAATATTGGAAAATTACCCGGTTTCATCCGACGTTAGGTAAATACTTACTAATTAAACACTTCTCAAATGTTCTAGTTTGTTATATCCTAGAAATTGATTCAACCCGAAAACCCTTTTATGGATCCGCCATCTTGAATATCCAAATCTTGATAATTTTGAAAATTAGTGGCATTAACACAATTATTGTACCAAATTTCATTAAAACCCGTTGAAATCGAGAAATTTTTTATATATAATATATATTGGGTCCGCCATCTTCGATCTAGAAACTTTGATAATTCGATAATGATCAAAATTAGTGGCACCAAACAAATCGTACTAATTTTCATCAAAATCCGTTGAAGTCGAGAAATTTGCATCACCATATTGTATCCGCCATCTTGGATTTGGAAATTTTGATAATATTTAAAATTAGTGGTATCAGAATAATCATTGTATAAATTTTCATTAGAATCTGTTGAAATCGAGACATTATGGTCTTCCTATTGGACCCGCCATCTTGGATTTACAAATTTTACTAATATTCGAAATTAGTGGCCTCAGAATAATCATTATACCAATTTTCATTAAAATCTGTCCAAATTGAGACATTTTGGTCGCTGTGTTGGATCCGCCATCTTGAATTTGGAAATTTTGATAACATTTAAATTAGTGGCCTCAGAATAATTATAGTATGTACTAATTTCCGTTAAAATCGAAAAATTGTTGGTCACAATCTTGGATTTGGAAATCTCGATAATATTCTAAATTAGTTGCCTCAGAATAACCATTGTAGTAATTTTCACTAAAATCCGTTGTAATTGAGACATTTTAATAGCCATGTTGGATCCGCCATCTTGGATTTGGAAATTTTGGTAATGTTCTAAATTAGTTTAATAAGAATAATCATTGTTATAATTTTCATTAAAATCCGTTGTAATCAAGACCATGTTGGATCCGTCATCTTGGATTTGGATAATTTCGTAATATTCAAAATCAGTGACTCAAAAACAATCATTGTACTAATTTTCATTCAAATCCGTTGAAATCGCGAACGCGCAAACGGTCAAAATCGCGAAGTATAAAATAAAAAATGCTATTAAAAAGTAGCGGTTGGTGGTAGAAGGGTAAAAATTTAGGACTAAATGTGTTTTTTAATGCCACACCATAAAAAAATTACCAAAAAAAATTTTGTCCAAAAAATAAAAAAAATTTTTTTAGGGTGACCCACCCTTAACACTTAGGGGTATAAAAATTAGTTATAAACCTATTCTCATACCTACTGAATATACATATTAAATTTCATCAAAATCGGTCAAGCCGTTTCGGAGGAGTATGGCCACTAACACTGTGACAGAAGAATTTTATATATTAGATTAAGGAATAATCGTACCTGCAGATTGTCACGACTGCATTAGTGAGTAAATTAAATTGGATTAGTTTGAGCTCCAAAGCCAAGACAAAATCATGGGGGTGACTTTTCTTAGAAACAATTTTTTTCTCTATTTGAACATTGACTTTCAAATTAGAGCTTACTGTAGTTTAAATATATAGTAAAACTATACAAGAATATACGAATTGGTGAACAAGATAAAAAAAATTAATATTTAATCTATACCATTAGGCGTTATCGAAATTTCTTTATTTAATAGCTGGCGCAATCTCCTCGAATGAACAACACAAATGTTTGAGAAAAAACAATTTTAAAAATTTTTGTTTGCACCAACAAATTAGTTTTTATTTCGTAACCTTTTTTATTTAAAGTTCAACAGATTTTTTTATATCTATCTTTTTTTTTTGGTTTACTAAATTTTAAAAAGATTTAAAATCGCCTTGTTGTTTGGTTCGAATGAAAATTGTCAAAATTGAAAAAATGTCCACCTTTTTAGAAGTCATAAAATCGAGGCCTCTATAACATTTTACAAAATCATCAAATTAGTCAAAACAAACACTTTATGTAGAATTGCCAAATCATACTTATATTTATATAAAGCAATTCTAGAGATTTGGACACCAAAATCGTAGGATTCACTCTTAATGATTTTTTTATCATATTTCTCACTCACTTTTTTTTATAACTACATATTTCTTACAGGTTTATAAATAAGAACTTCCTTTTATGATCTGTTCATATTTTTAGCAATTACTATAGAAATTCTTATATTATTATATAACATTTTCAGTGAAAAATTTGTAATCGTATGATCGAAGCAATTATTGTTATAAGTGTTATCGAATTGTAGTTCATTCACTATCGACACGACATAGTATAACACATGTACTCAATAATACTAAATGTAAAACAGCAATTATCTTAAGTCTCCCACTTTTAGTAATATTTCTAGAACGCAAATTCAATTTGTGCCTTTTATTTCACCCTTAATTATAGACGATGTTACAACTGCACTTAAATTATTCAAAGTATCAAAAATTTGCGTCAAAGCGCAACCATATCTCACCCGCTCAATCTTTGGAGAAGCCACTCGAGAAACTGCAACAACTACTTAAGAATACACGATCGGTGCAGTGATGCGCATGAAATAAATACTTACGCTTAAGTAAGTTCGTAACCCTGAGAATCTTATAGAGATTTTCCAGTTGATTTCTAATATAAAAGGCGATGCCTATCATCATCATTCGCAACAAAAGCAACACTATACTAAAGCAACGAGCTCAACTTTCCGGTGATTTTTCCTCTGTGTCGCAAACAGCTTTATAGCACTTGCGCTTAATTGAGTTCGAAGAAGAGGTTGCAAATTAGGGTTAAGCTAGAGTAGTGCTGCAGATTGCTTAAGTGGCTCCTTGAATAACGATCTGCTAATAAATGGGTGTTAGAGGTGCATCTTTAAAGTGACCAAAAAGATCAGTTCCAGCAAACTGATCGTTTCATAACAGATCTGTTATTTTAACAACAACAACAAATTTAAATTTCTAAAATAGGGCTTCCTGGATCGCGATTTTTGGTTAAATCGACTCTAAGTAAAATAACTAGATGATTCTATGCAAAAACCGGAAAAGTCTAGAGGAAAAATTGGCAGAAATTTAATTTTTACATTTTCCCTTGCATTTATTAAGCCTTTTGGTGGCAAAAAATTTAAATTTCTAAAATAGGGCTTCCTGGATCGCGATTTTTGGTTAAATCGACTCTAAGTAAAATAACTAGATGATTCTATGCAAAAACCGGAAAAGTCTAGAGGAAAAATTGGCAGAAATTTAATTTTTACATTTTCCCTTGTATTTATTAAGCCTTTTGGTGGCAAAAAATTTAAATTTCTAAAATAGGGCTTCCTGGATCGCGATTTTTGCTTAAATCGACTCTAAGTAAAATAACTAGATGATTCTATGCAAAAACCGGAAAAGTCTAGAGGAAAAATTGGCAGAAATTTAATTTTTACATTTTCCCTTGTATTTATTAAGCCTTTTGGTGGCAAAAAATTTAAATTTCTAAAATAGGGCTTCCTGGATCGCGATTTTTGGTTAAATCGACTCTAAGTAAAATAACTAGATGATTCTATGCAAAAACCGGAAAAGTCTAGAGGAAAAATTGGGAGAAATTTAATTTTTACATTTTCCCTTGTATTTATTAAGCCTTTTGGTGGCAAAAAATTTAAATTTCTAAAATAGGGCTTCCTGGATCGCGATTTTTGGTTAAATCGACTCTAAGTAAAATAACTAGATGATTCTATGCAAAAACCGGAAAAGTCTAGAGGAAAAATTGGCAGAATTTTAATTTTTACATTTTCCCTTGTATTTATTAAGCCTTTTGGTGGCAACAAATTTAAATTACTAAAATAGGGCTTCCTGGATCGCGATTTTTGGCTAAATCGACTCTAAGTAAAATAACTAGATGATTCTATGCAAAAACCAGAAAAGTCTAGAGGAAAAATTGGCAGAATTTTAATTTTTACATTTTCCCTTGTATTTATTAAGCCTTTTGGTAGCAAAAAATTTAATTTTCTAAAATAGGGCTTCCTGGATCGCGATTTTTGGCTAAATCGACTCTAAGTAAAATAACTAGATGATTCTATGCAAAAACCGGAAAAGTCCAGAGGAAAAATTGGCAGAATTTTAATTTTTACATTTTCCCTTGTATTTATTAAGCCTTTTGGTGGCAAAAAATTTAATTTTCTAAAATAGGGCTTCCTGGATCGCGATTTGCATCGTTGGATTTATAATTTTTCAAATCTCTCCGCAATTTTATAAATATTATTCTGAAGGATATTCTCATGAAGCCTTCCCCACATCTCTTTAATCACTGTCTCGACGCGGCCTTGTCTTGTCTTCTCCTCCGTATTTCGCCAAGACAAGACAGCCTAAAAAACAAGTTTGCAACCACTCTGCTGCATGCAACTCACAAAGTCCGGAACACCGGCATAAATCTAAAGACTCCAATTACACTGAGGAGGTAATCAACGGTGGATTCCAAGATTAAATCGCTGCAAAAGCATTGACCCACTTTGCTTGGTTTAAAAAATAAAAATAAAGAAATCGCAAAAATAAAAAACATGAGCTTTTGGCTTGATAAAATACAAAAAAAAAAGCCGCACACTATGCGGGAAGTCATTCAACCGGTGTGCTGTCATGCTGTTGATTGTTTAGAGGTCGACACAACATGACAGCGAAGGCGCTATACGACAACATATGATTTAAGTATGAACAGTTGTATTTGCGCGATATTTTCGCAAAATACAATATGTAAAAACAAATTAAGCTCCATTAAATTACAAAAAAAAAAAAAAACGAGCGATTTCATGTGAAAACCGCGAGTTCAATGGTGCGAACCACATACCAATTAGGTGCTCCAGCAGGTTGCGTCAATGTTCGCGTTATTTGCGGATCGTTGCGCTGAGCACTGGAGGCGGGGACAGCAAATAGATCGTGAAATTAAAGAAGATCAAGAGGCCATTAGTTGAGAAATTAGGTCAAAAATGTACCAATTTTACAAATGAGGTGCAATTAAATTGCAACCGCGCGCTCACTATGGATGGTTTCCAATTCTGAGTTTACTCCCATATTGAGTCTGTATTACAAAATATACAATCTTGTACTACAACATAACTTACAAAGTTTACACAACCTATATAAATATATATTACAATAATCCGTTTGTGGTAGGGTATAATTAATGATTAAAGGGGAAAACCACATTAGAAGGCAAAATTAGTGTTTTTTGGGATTTTTTTTACAGGAAAGAATTCAATGGAATTTCTTAATGTTTCCATATGTCTCCATAGGAGGTCTTCACCCGTCTTTCTCGCTTGCGTACATCCTCTGGGTCATAATATTTACTTTAAATGAAAAACAAGATTTTTGTACATTATTAACATGTTTTCCAAGAATATGAACTAATCTTCAGTAAGAAAATTTGAAAAATGAATGTTTTGTTTCTGTTTAAAGAAAAAAGTACCAATTTTTACCCCTTCTTTTTATAGCTTTATTGTTTTTTTAGGTAGAAATGAGACAATTGTATCAGGATCATTGACACATTTCTATCCAAGTGACTCCTACCTATTCCTACCTATCGTATACTAAATAATAAAGTACAATTATTATTTACCTATGTTAAATTAATATATACCTACATATATTATTCTGAAGAAAAAACTATATTCCAAGTTATGGGCACTTGAAACTATAACGATTGTAATTTGCTATTAGTAGTGCAGCTCTACAAGAAGGAACAACGCCCTATTGTTGTTAACACGTAATAGAATAAGATATTATGCAATAACGGGTATAAAAGAGTCCTTAATGGCGTCAATTGGTTAACATTGATATGTAATTTCAGCAAGACAATACAACCTGTCACACAGCGTGAGGAACAATTGAAGCAACAATTTCCAAGTCCATCTTTTCGAATTTTATGATATCTGAGCTCTATAACAAAAACTAGTAATAGATCATAATTGTATCACACTTGCGCAAAAACTATGGAATTTTCTTTTAAATTTCGATTTAAAGAAAAACGCATTTAAAGTTTCAGTATCATTTCATCAGTTTTAATAAGATTCAATATGAAATTGGCAAACCCCTTAAGGGTTAATTGCAATGTCTATTAAAATAGACCATTTATCATAAAATAGAAAGGTATGTACTGAACCAGAACCTTTATACAGTATAAGGTTGAGGGATTGAGTCAATGTGGATTGTGACAGGAAAATATTAAAATTGTACATAAAACACTGTCAACATGATGAAATATAATAACTCAGTTAATGTTTTAAATTAAGTTTAAGAAAAGGAAATGTCTCATTGCTTTTACATGTCCGTTGAAGAAATTTTAAAGTGGAAAATCGGCTTTCATTGTTTAGCAAAGGTATGGTATGAACCTTCTTACTTTTTTCTTAGCGTGGTAAGATTTTAATAACATAAAAATCAAAACCCATTAAATTTTTCAATATGTTGATAAGATAGGAATTGCATCTTCTTGGAGAAAAAAAATAGTTATGTTAAAGTAGAATTCATTAATCACCGCACACATTTAGACTTACTTTTCTAATATCAACATTCCACTTAATTAAAACACCTTTTTTCAACTTACATCAAAATCTGCCCACGAAGTTTTCGCTAATTTTCTTTTTTCTTCTTCCAAATAAGTAAGACCATATAAATAAAAACCAAAACGTTGAGCAAAATACGATGCTTTTTATAATAATAAAATGCCAAATTGCCAAATTATTTTTCTGACACAACTGTCTACAGTTTAACAATTGTCCAACGATTCCTTTGATTTTCAATCAGTTATTAACTGGAACTTTAAATATTTGGGCTAGCCTACGCAGGAAATAAAACCATAAAAATAAACGTTGCCGTGATGTCAACGACAGTAGCAGAGAAACTTTCTCATTGACCGAAACGGATCACATGACTCAATCACAGCCAATGAGAAGTTTTCACTGCTACTGTTGCTGCCATGCTATTGTGATTCACGCTTTACCTAGCAAACACATGAGAAAAATCACATAAATTCGAATTTACATTACCGCAATAAGAAAATGTAAAATATGTATATAATATACATATATACAAAAAAAAAAAAATATTAGACTTATTTACAATACAAACTTGGGGAACCTTTGTACAAAAATTAGTTAGGAAAGGTTGAAAACAGGAAGTCTAGACATTAAAACTTGTCATGGTTGTAATTAAAAGCTAATTGTTTTTTTTTTAAGTCTAAAATTAAAAAAATTTAAATTTTCAATCTTCTGAGGATCTTAAACATTCATTTATTCTAAAAAAAAACATTAGATATAGGAATAATTTTATCTATAAACTATACAAAACCAGACCACAGGCAAAACGCTTATAAACCTCCAACACTGCGAACGGCAATAATTAGCCTAAAATAATAAAGTTCAAATGCTAAAAAACTCATTCAAAACAAAAATTGGTGACATACTCTAAAATCATCACAGAAGAAAACAATGTTTTGCAGCAGTTAGCAAAGGAAATACTAATCGCATAATTTATTCAAAAATAGCCGGAAGCTTTCAATCAAAATGGCGCTAATTGGGCAAAGAAATTTTCATTGACCTTCGATGGGGTCGCCACAACGAACAGATGCTATATTTTTTCCAACTCGATTAAGATTAGCCGAACGCATCATACTTCGAACGTCGAGACACATCCCCCTTAAATGAGATAAGACTTAAAATGTGTTAATGAAGTCATCTGAGATACTCTTTGATTAGAACTTATCATTTCACTATTAAGTCTAGCCAGCTATTTCTGCGAAATCGCAAATACAATCCTTTCTCGTAAAACTGGTTGTACATGCGTCAGGCAAGTTTTACTAATTCTATGTTATTTTCTTCGGTTATTGTGACTTCTCGGTACATGTAAGCAGGAGAACACAATTCGAATCGTTATAAACAACAATTAATCACATTAAACCGAGGATTGAAGCAAAATCACCCTGCATGTACCAAAAGATACGACAAGGTGATTTTTTTGCACGATAACGCTTTATCACATGTTACAAAATTTGTTAAAGATACATTCGAAGTGTTTGACCAGGATGCCCTACCTCATTCGGTCCTTCTATAACTCGTTTCAGTAAATAGTTAATTAAGACTGCTCTTACCGTACCATATATCATAACAATGGTCTAAATAATGATTACTAATTAAACAATGCATAAAAAAAACGTGTTATGGACGCTTATTAAAAAATAAAATTTAAATTTAACGATCATCGAACATCTGCGCATCAAGATATTGCGTAAGTAATCAAAGTGCATCATTCGATTTCACATACCGGTCCTGAAATTTCCATTACTTAAATACCGCAAAACTCAACTAGTTTCACCTGTTTTTTATCAACGAAAAACGTTGAATTATCAAAATTTCGCAGTCATTGACATGCATCGAATTACACCACCTAAAAATCTTGAATGAGCATCTTGCAGTGCAACGTTCTTCCAACTTGAATTCTGAAATACAACCAGCAACCTTTTCTGTAGTGTATATCCGGTTCGACCACACACAGGTCCTAAAAGAGTCAGTAGTCGTTTTGAAGGTCAAGAAAAATAAAGTTTATTTTCGGATTGAAGGCGAATTTCTCTAAGGGTTTGCCTAGCCCTCTAGGGAGAGGTTGTGATATTATTGTACCACAGCATGAAGGTCATCTGATAGCAGCATTTTAAACAGTGGTGTTCCGCCTCCAATCAGGTTAGCAACAGCTTTTTACATTTTTACGGCACATCATATCAACGGCGAATAGAGCGCGCACTTTGAGCGATTTTTGTTCCGCACCTAATTATTAAGAGTCACACTTTTAGACGTGCCTCCACATCACATATGTACCGCTCAATTATCTCGTTTTCACCTGTTGTGCACCGTGAAATGCAATGCCGTTTGGCCTTAATTCTATCGTAGATGGCTATTTCAACTGCTCCCCATAAATGGAGCGAATAAATTAATCGGGGCGAGAGCAAGACTCTTTTCTACA
Source organism: Dysmachus trigonus (assembly GCA_949715965.1). Taxonomy (NCBI): domain Eukaryota; kingdom Metazoa; phylum Arthropoda; class Insecta; order Diptera; family Asilidae; genus Dysmachus; species Dysmachus trigonus. The sequence continues at coordinate 3,120,160 of OX454323.1, read as the reverse complement.
CAAAAGCAGCAGCGCAACACGAAATGCAATAAAATATAATAAAACTACTATTTTCGCTTTTTTTTTTTTTTTCATGTCTTGTGCGCTTGCTTTCATTTATTTATTTTTTTTTTTTTAATTTATATTTAGCAATTAAAGCCAAGATTGACTGGAAGGTAACGCGTCGCTCATGACTAATGTCGAGCGGTTATATATATACATATATATATAATATTTCTTTTAATTAAAGTTCCCGCGCGTACACGACTCAGGGCAACATTTCCAGTCAGCCTTCTAAAAGGTGCAATTTATGCACTCGTGGTGCACATTGTGCGCGCGTAAGACTTTTCGCGAGTGCGGCTGCGTTCATTCAAAAACTCAGTGAACAGCTGCAGTTGCCGCGACTATAAAAGAATAAAATAAAATAAAAAGGTTGTACAGTGTGAACACCTTGAACGACTCTCAGAAGGTCTCTCAGGTGGCAGACAGTATCGCCAACGGCTAATTCTGTCGTAATCTTATTTTCTTACCTACTTATACTATACCATACTATAAGAAAGTATAGCATAGTATCTACTGAGTAGGCACAACAACCTTGAGTCAAAGCTAAAGTGAAATAACTGACCTGCGAAACATATTTATCTCGAAATTTGCATAGAATGAATATGCTGTTTACCTGTTCAATAATAACACCAATCTATGAAGCACAGTCCTGAATGCGTCACAGTTGACCCGTCGATGACACACTTTAAACGACACACATTTTCAACTACATAGTAAATATGCAGCTTTCACGAAAAGCACCACTATCACAAACAAACAAGCAAACAAAAAATGTTTAAATTTCTCCACAACTTTCAATTAGAATTATACATATAAAATTAAATGCCGCACCTACAAAAAAAAGTGTTAAACTTTCTATCTCATATATATCGATTCAATTCACTAAATTCTCAATCCGATCTCGACATACAACTGAAATTATCGTTAAATTCGTTTGAAGAACCCAAATTGAATAAATTTTGAGCAACGTTATGATCCGCGCCCCCGTTTAAAGCTTACGACCAAAAAAGAAATTTCACGTGAACACGTTTATAACACCTATACCGGTAGTGTATGGGCACTCTAAAAATTTCCTCCGATTTCCCGTCTTCGTACCGTCTTCGCGGACGGTATGAAGCAGCGCTTAAAGAAGCAGAAGAATTTCCCGCACAAGCACCACCAATCAGCGAATATACTCGACTACTTTGCCTTAGCGCACTGTTCTGTTTACTAAGCGAAATCGATAATCGCTGCGATCCGCGGGGAACGCGAAAGAAGCAGAAAAAAAAAAATAAACCAGCTGCTATAATGTCTAGCCTCTATAGAGTATAGAAGCTGTGCGTCGAATCCGATCAAAAAACACGCGAGGAGTTTTTGTCTTGCGCTCGATTCAGACTTGCTGGCTATTTCTGAAGATACACGTTTTAGTGCGCGACTCTGCGGAGCCCTTGGGTGCCTTATTTACAGTCTTCACAACTGCGGGAAACTACTTTTTATGTGCCGGACAAGAATTGCTGGAGGTGGACCGGCTGTTTGTCAACAGACCAGAAAGCCACTTGAGGGCGATGCTTCTTCCGAGATAGCAAATAATGGACAAGTTAATTAAAGGCGCAGCAGCATAGAGGCTGCATTGAGATGTTTGCCGCTCAGACCCAGAAGCCATTTGACTCCATAGTAGGCATCTTATTCAGGAAAAAGAAGACATACGCAATACTTAAAGATCCACTTCATTTGATTAAGTATCTTGGTCCGACCGACCTACTTATATGTTACTTACAATATGTACATTTACTATCTTTTATTTTAGAGGGTATGTTGTTCTTCAATATTTTTTAGTAGATAGATATAATTTCCGAATACTACCATGATCAAAAAGAAAGGTAACTTTTGACCGTACTGTGCCATTTGTTGTACCATTGTAATACTTTTATTAGATTATAGATTGGTAGAACCTTCATTGACATTCTCTATGATTTGTGACGTCATACATTGTTATTTATAGCAACCACAGTTTTTTATTCATATCATCTTTTTGCCTCTCTTCGATTTTTCCATTATTTCCAATCGGCTATCAAAACGCATTCTCTAAAGCGGTTTCTTGAGTCGATCAAACAGGAAAAAACCCCACACGGAGCCATATCAGGTGAATTTATTGGTTGTTTTGAATAGTAGTCTTGCAGTGACGCGTCTCAAGCCCAATTGATTGACCAAAATGCCTTGAATGGATCCAAACGAGATATTAATCTCCTCTGCTAACTCCGGATTTCGGCTAATAATTGTTGAATTTCATCGATGTTGTTATCAGTTGTTGACGTCGATGGCCTGCCAGATCGTCGACAGACACTCACGACCCCTTCTAAAGCATTCTTGCCGATTGAAAATATTTGAGTGTCCCAGAGAATCATCGCCAAATCATTTTTGCAGGATGTTGGACCATTAATTTCACTTTTAACACAAAATGAATAACAAACAAAAGAAAATTAAAAGAAATTTTACAGTCAAACATCTCGAAGCATGAGTGTTATACTGTTATTCTTTAAATTCACATTTAGGTCGATGACTCGAACCAATTGCTTTACACGTTATTACTAACAAATATTTTAACTTAAAAAGCACCATAATAAATTCGTGCACTAAATAATAAATTGATTAGTAATATAATGGAAAAAAACATAAATGCGTAATCCACAAAATTTGTTTGGATTGGAATATTCATTAATTTGTCAGAAATTCAAATTATATTCTTATACTTCTGTTAAACAATAATTAAAAGCTAAACAAAAGTTCCTCCAGATCTCCAACAATTGTACCATTTACTTGTGCACTCAGTTGTTTGCGATTGATTGTCTTTGACGAAAACAAAATTTTCAATTGACGTCAAACGCACTCTCCATATATTATAATACATTCCTTTTTCCAGCAACAGACTAGAGCACTTAAATTGTATTCAGTTAAGCTGGTTTGCTCTGGCCAACATTCAAATATTTGCATTTCAGCCCCAGAAGAAATAACATTTTTTATCTGAGGAAAGAAAAGATAAACTCCAGCCGTGAAAGGAAGTGAGCAGTGAACTGCAGAAATTAATTTCAGTATCTTTTTTATGTTGTTTTGTTAAAAGCAGCAACATTAAAAATTTTAAAGCAAAGGTCTAAGCTTGAATATATTTTATATTTATCTTACCTTTAAAAAATTAACAAAAAGTCTCCTATATTCTGCAAAATTTGATAAAAATTAAACTTTCGAAGTAATGTAAGTAATTTTCGTAGACGTACACCGAAAAAAATTAAACCATATAATTTATTGTGTATTTTTCTGACATCTGAACAATGGATATATAATACACTAGACATATATTGTTTGCACCAGAGCCTCTAACATATGCGAAATTCAACGGGGGGTTTTCCGAAAAAAAAAGAAGTACGTCATTTATTGTATACATTTGTACAAAACCAACTGGGTTAGGTGAAATGCGCACTAAACATGCAAAATTATATTTAAATGTCCAAGTCAGTGAAAAAGCACTTTGTTAAAACATACGTTGAAATATTATTAACCTTCGTTATTTTATTTATTATTAAATATTCGAAAAAGAAACGAATCAGATTATTTGGCTAACTCTGTGACACTACCCTATGATAATACATTTCGATATTTCCATTTCAACCTCAAAAACCTTAAAAGAAGCAATATAAAAAAGAAATAGGAAGAATGGAACTAAATATCTTGAAAATAATAAATTAAAAACAAATAAAAAAAAAATAGAATGGAAAAATCTAAATGTGCTAAATAGAAATTTTTCATTTAAAATGACAAAACTCAGAATAGGACCCTGCCTGATGACTCAAAGTTACATATTCACAGAAGCATATAAGTATACATACTAAAATAAGGATTATTATTAACTATAATATACCTAGAATATTAGAGCAGTTAAATAAGATAATGAAATAGATAGATGGGGCCTCACAAAACCTAATTGTACATTGTGTACAAGCCTATAAAATAAACCAACCAAAAAAATATTATATGGCGACCTTAACCCTCATGGGGATCTTGTCCCAGCACTTCGGGTCAAATTAAAGATCATACCAGGTTTGTCGGTTTTTTTAAAGTTTGAATTCTAATTCTAATATTTTTAATATATTGTACTTATTAAAAAATGTATAGAACACCGTAGTTTAAATGGAACCTTCATCCAATAGTGTTCGTAGTTTTTATAAAAATAACACATTCTATTAGAATGGAAAGCTTTTACTTTCAAGATTTAACAATAACTAAGATACGTACTAATCCAAGGTCTTTCAATTTCGTTTCGTTTTACATTACTATTAGTACATACTATAGTATGTTGTAATTTTATCATTTTCATAAATAACCCCAAGCCAACTCAACATAACCCATCACATCTTAAGACGCATTCCATCATCGGCCGTTAATAACTCGTTAAATAAGTTTTAGCATAAAAATAAAACTCTCGTTAAAACGGCCCATAGAATCGTACCATCGATCAAACTAAACCCCAGACCCCGCAAAGGGGGCGCTAATCAGGTTCTAAGTCAGCGGAAATCAGAAAGCGATTTAATATGGCTCCGCTGTATGGAAAACGATTTTTTGCTCGCCAATGTCCGAAAATAGCACAGCTGTGACGTCAAAGAAAGTGCAACATTTGCGTTTGCGGAGCCCGCTTGAAAGCTAACTCCGATCCGAAGGGTTTGTTGCACCTAAAACCACAATCTTCACATATCACCTACAAACGCATTTTCAGAATTTTGCTTATAGTAGTATTTTTTTTTAATTTCCGGCTTTAACACCTCAGTAACCGGGCTAGCCGGCTAGCTAAGTGAGTGGCGGTGGATTAGACAAGAATTCAAATCTGATCGAGGTCTTGTGACGTCAATGGTAAACACTTGATGTCGTTTTTTTTAATTTTTTTTTTTTATTTATTCATTCCAGAAACATGAGGCATGTCAAGTCAACGCACTTAAAGGTGCTGGAACTCTCGCATAGCTACTGCTTCCCTCTCTTTCGGAAATGTGCGTACAAAGCCTAATTTTTGACACAGACGAGAATAAATACTGCTGGTTATTGCGAGAACAACATTTTAGTTATGAAAAAATGTTGTCCATCAGGTTAAGTAATTCGAAGGTAATTAGGTACGATTGGACATGATTACTATTATTGCATATTAGACAAACTGTTAAATTTTGTTTTGCTATCAAGCGAGAATACTGATTTTATTTGAACTAATTTAGTTATTACTCAACTCTTATTTTAGTTCCTATATACCGGATTTACTATATGTTCTGGGTGACGATTTTCAATTTAAAACGGTCTCTATCCAAGTAAAAATGAATGGTGGCTGCACAGTGCACAGTTTCTAGACGGTTGTACGACGGCTGCACGGAACCATAATGTTTTTGAAAAATATGAAACGCACGGAGTAGAATTTACGGGTGGGACTTAAATATAAACAACAACGACCGCACTAAGTTGGTTCATTCGGTAGTTCGGTCGAAGTTGCGGACATGGTAGCTTTTAAGTGACGGAATAAAACATTCAGAGTGCAAACTTCGTGCGGAAGAATTTCGGATAGTTTTACTTGGCCAAAAAATGCCTGTAACATTAATTACACAATAATTTTAAAAAAGATTTTTAACTGATATGTATAAAGGCAGAAATTATTTTAAAATAAAATTATATCTAAATGAACGCCAAAACGACTAAAATAGTTATTAAAAAAAAAAGAAAAAAGCTAGGAGGCGCCTTTTACGTAGGTCGGATATTTTCTCTTTTTGGGATGTGCCTCCCTTCATATTTAATGCGTTTTTTGTCGAAGGGACCTACCACACCAGAATGGTGGTGGTAACTTTCGCCTTCGTCAACGGCATATCAGAAGATCAGTTTCTGCAGCTATTGAAGTGGAGGCCTCTAAAACAAACAGACATCAGAAAGATATCCGACCTATTTAAAATGCTGCGGAATCCTGAAGTAGCTAGAAATTATTATAGGTACAATGTTGTTCAAAAAAAAGTTTTATATTGCAACGGGGATTGGAGGTATTTCAATAGAAGAATTGAGAGAGAGCGGTGATAATGATCACCACAAATAAAAAAATCAGTCTTTTTCAGGACTACCAAATTTTTACAAAGATTGAAAACTAAATATTAGCACAGCAAACATTTCTAGTTTTTGGAAATTTTAGAAAAAATGTTCCGAAAATAAACCAAGAATATTGGACAATCCCCGAGATTTTTGCTTTAATTTCGCATATACATGTTTTTTTTTTAAATTTTCTTAAAATGAATTTATGAATTAAAATAAATTTATATTAATATACATATGTAAAATTATTTAAAATGTATCTTACCTCAACGTTTTAGAATCCTTTTGAAAACATGTTTTGTATCTTATAAAAATATATATTTATATTAATATATTTTAAATTATTTAAAATATATTTTACCTCAACATTTTAGAATCCTCTTGAAAATATGTTGTTGTTGTGTATCTGTTAAAAACCTTCCTGACCTTTCCAAATGACCCAGGAGGTAGTCAGATCATTCGTTTTTGTTAACGGGGTATCGCCAGTAGCCCTAATCCCCGAAAACAAAAACAAAAAATTTATTCATAGATGTATTCGTAATCCTGTGAAAAATAGAATGTTAAGAAATTAAAATGATAATTCAAACAAGCCTACAATATAGACGGGGGACTCCATGTGAAGGTTTTGAAAACTGTCGCTTGCCTGCTAAATGAATAATTGTTACAAAATTTTTACAATTAATGAAATGGTCTTACTACTGCAGCTGTAGAGCTTTCGCCTTCCGAATATTCACGGATGTCTAGATTTTCCTGTTGATATAATAATTATAGTATCACTTGAAAAATTATTATAAAATCTCTTACCTTAACAGCTGTAGATGATTCTCCTACATTATATGGGTTATATAACTCCCCTCCTGATTTAAAAAACTCCATTGTTGGGTCCAACTTGTTTGTTTTACAGAACTGAACGAATAAAAATTTGGCAAGATCGCCAGTAAACAGGGACATATTACTGTTGTACTCTGGCAATTTTTCTTTGGTATGTCGCCAGAGACTTTCGATTGTATTGCTATATGCACTCGTTTCCGGATCTTTGAAGTTAACCGAATGGTTAATTTTCAAATCCCGGAACGCCGCCTCATCTAGCCCGTCATACGCTTTCCAGCAATCGCTGATAATCGTACTTCCGGGGACGATCCACTTCTCTATGAGTGGCTTTAACGTCGACGCATCGCGGTGCTCAACGGGCACCAGAAATACATCTCCGGTTTCTATGCAAACACCACCAAAGACCCATTGATCTTCCACGTTGTGGATCCTGTGGTACTTTCTCTTCCCGAATTTTGACTCGGCGATCTCTACAGTCATGTTCTCACCACCTAAATAACAAAGAATTATATTTTGAAAGTCAAAACAATGTTATTAATGTTCTTACCAATGGGTTTTTCTCGCCTAAATCCGAAATCAATTACGACTTCGTAACAGAAGGAGTTCCAGTCTACAGATGCGGATTTAGATATTCTAGTTTGAAGCTCTATAACTTCTAGCTCTACATTGTATATCCATAAATGAGCGAAGACAAGTATCTAAAATGAATAATTGCAAGTAATTAAATATGTATATATAAAAATTTATATATAAGATATTTACCTGTTTTAAGCTTAAATTAGATTTTTCGAAAAAGGTGTTTTTTCGAATCATCTGAAACGTACTGCATTTAAAAGCCTTTTTCTTTTGCTTCGATACTTTATTCAAGCATGCCCATCTGTGTTCATCTTTTCTTAACCTATCCTTAACAAGCTTCATAAAACCGCCGCAATTTGGACATTTAAGAACACCCTCTTTTGCTAGGAGTCCCCATCGTCCTAGGATTTCGATAAGATTCCTTGTATCTTGTGCTTCACGAAGGATATCCTCCATATTAAGACAAGTTGAAGCCTAATAAATTGGAACATTTCTTGAAAATGTTTCTTGTTCTTTATACAAACTGTCTATTAACTAGAAATTTTCCCTTTACAAACTGACTATTAATTAGGCATTTTCCTTTTAAAAACTGCCTATTAACCCTTTATTGCATGCCGTATCATATATGATATGCTTGTTATAATTCACTTTTTATAGTTATTTCGTTAAGTTTGAGGAAAAAAAAGAATTGGTAACACTAGGTGCGTTTACTTTTTATAAAAATCTGCTGCAGGCAAGACAATGCAAATGAAAAATCTTGGCGGGAAATGTTCAAATGTTCAATAGTTGCGCGGCTTTGCACCTGTCAATAAGGTTCTTCTTAGTTTTACTGTGAAAACTTATTTAAAGTGGGCTAAAATCTAATAGGTATATATTTTTCTGGTTAATAAAAAGTAGTGCTTCGGTTTTCGTATCAAAATTTGATTCTTACATAAATATAAAGGCGAAGAAGTGAACTAAAAATGTTTAATATCATATGTGATATATTATGCGTCATGACATCTTTATGTGTAATCGTTTATATGTGATATTAATATAAAATATAAATTATTTACAAAACCAAAAATCAAAATAACTTTATTTTCTTAAAATTGTGAACCCTAAAGCTATTTTCTTCTGAAAAAAAAGTCATGCAATAAAGAGAGGAATTTTCCTTTTAAAAACTGCCTATTAACTAGGAATTTCCCTTTTTCAAACTCTCTTTCAACTGGAAACTTTCCTCATGCAAAATCTTTATTAACTGAATTCTGTGATATTACATGGAATTATAGTTAAACAGCAATCTAGAAGTATTCATTGTAATTCCTTGCAATATCACTGAATTGGACTTATTTTTATATATTTATAAAGTCCGACATACCATTTTAACTACAATATTAAATGTAGGAACTTTGGAAAAATCACTAAATCACTTTTCAAAAATCACACGTTCTAAACAGAAAACTTGAATAGACAGTAAGGATTTTACCGTTAAGAATTTGTGAAATATTTTGAATTTACTGGGTGCTTTAAATAAAACAATGATAAAACTGCAGCAGCCGGATCAGTTCAGTTCAGTTCAGTTTATTTGCGTCTTCTTGACAATGGTAACTTAACCTACTACAGTATGATTATGGTAAAAGATGGTTACAAAGAAGCCTTTCTACTTATGTGTGTCGTTAGGTGACTTTACCGATGACAGTGTCATACATGTGGATTTTATTACATATTTGCGCTTATATGTATAGGGGCAGCCGGATCACTACGAAGTTGCGTTGCATTTCAGAACTGTCAAATGTGAACCAAACTTAGAAAAAGAAACAAACAGGAAGATCATAAATTTTTAAAAAAAAGTTCGTTACAATGAATGATTTTTGTGAAATAGTAAAATAAATACGCACATATACATATATATATATATATATAGAATTTTTGCATATTCGTTCGTTCTAAGCCTACATGAACATTCCTACCGAATTTCATTAAAATCCGAGAGGTTACCTTATTCTTGGCTTGTTCCCAAAATTGATTTCCCGGAAAGTAAGGTTAATTGAAATCGGAGAAGTGACCGTAATCTTGACTTGTTGCCCCGATTGGCTGTTAAATAAACCTTTGGAGACTTCTTTTGTGTGCGAAATCAAACACACAGTAATTGATTTTTTTGCTCTGTATATTGGGCCATTCCACACGTGTATTCTCGCAGCAGTATTCAAACCGTTTTGACAACACACAGTGGAGAGTCAATGTTTCCACACGGGTATTCCTGCTGCTGATGCACATTGCTGTACGAATAAAGACTAAGAATGTGTGTGTGCATTGCTTGTCATTTCGACTTGAGTGCTAGGTGGAAATATGTAATATAAAAGGAATTTATTACTCTAAACCCGTATTATTTTAAAAACGGACACAAAGTCGTTAATAAATTATTGCCGTATTATTAAAAAATCAATCAATCAAAACAACCCGCCTGTTCGTTTCGTTGTGTTAGTTCGTGACAACAGGATAAATAGATTGGATTTGTGCTGCACATTTGCTCTCCAAAGTTCAGCGCTTTTGTAGAGATTTCTCCTCGCGTCGCTTACTTCTCCCCTATAAAATCGGTTTGAATACGCTGCGAGAATACACGTGTGGAATGGCCCATTGACGTATTTCAAAAAAGTTCTACCTTTCTACTTACCCACGCGCCACCTACCGTCGGAACTGAGAAGCAACGGAAAATTTCCCCGATTGCGAAATGGAAGCGCGCAATTAGCCTGCGCGACACGCCAGCCAACTTCACAGTGAAAGTGACAGACCGTCATTTTTGTGAGAAGTGCTTCGTCCGCGTTTTGTTGAATATTGTGAGATTAGTCGATTAGATTTTAAAGTGAATCCTATCAAAAGCAATGTCTCGACGCGGTGGACGTCCGTGGAATCAACCAAACAATACTCGGTTCTCAGGCGGCTCATATTCTGATGGTAAGAAGCGTCCTCGCTACTTTCGTCCTTTTGTCTCTACATCTTTTTATCTTCCCTAAAATGTGTGCGCTACAGAACATGATGACCACGATCGGAAACAGCAGGCAACTAAACGGAGGGTTAGTTTTAAGCCCTCCGGTGCAAAGGGCCGAATGAAGAGCAGAATGGAATTGGCCGTGAAAACTCGCCTGGAAGACGATGAAGAAATGGCGGATTCAGGCATTAACAAGGTAAGATATTTCAGTCCGTAGTTAGTGAAAGTGGCGGCTTATTTTGTTGTTCTATGCAGATGAGGAGTGATAAAGATTGGCGAAGGAGAGGCTCTCCTATTCCTCGAGGTAGAGTTGGCGGTCTCAAGAAGCTGCTGGCAGGCATCTGCGGCTGGTACCAAGTTACGGTAAGTGCGAGACAAAAATTTTTAAATTTGAATAAGAAATTAGTCGTTCTTTATTCCATACCATCTCTGGAGTATTAGAGATTAAAATATTGATATCTTCCTGAAAATTGTTAAAGTCCCTAGTACAACGTAATCAAACATTCAAAAAAGTCGTGTAATGTTTCAAATTCTTTGTTTTTTTCATTACACGCTTTACACTAAGTACAAGGGTAAAGTTATAAAATTTCCCATCGTAAGTAGAAATAAGTTTCATGTATAGGAAGAAATGAAGCTGGTTTAAATTTTGCTGATAAAAAGCAATTTCAGTACTTTTATCTAGGGCCAACAAACTACACCTTATTACGTAACTCCACAAAGAGAAGTAGTTAATTAGAAAGTGACAATGCGGAATTGTGGTGTGATCTGAATGTTATAAGGACAAAGTGTAAATATTTATTCTTTAAAGTACAGAACAACGGGCCGATTTACATTCAGCCCTTTTCTCATGGGCAACACAACAAATGTTTTCTAAAAATGTTCCAAATATTGTCTTAGAAGACATACCTGATTTTTATAAGAATTCTCAGGAAGCCGTAAACACGGGGTAGTCATAAAATAATTAGGAATTCTTGTCCGTTGAACAATGGATGGGTAAGAAAATTGCATCCCTCTTAAACCCATTCCAGCTCAGAAAGTAAAATAAGCCGACTTGTCTTCGACCAACAGCATTAAAATTTTTTGGAAAAGGTTAGACCTTTTATTTAAAACAATAAAACGTTCGTCTCAAACATATAAAATCTAAGAATGCTCAAACCCTGCTGGCTTGGTGCAACTTGCATCATACATAACAATGTTCTTATTTTTTAATTGTGTGCCTAAAATCTACTTTTTGCTACTTAGAGATAGAATTTTTTTTTTTCAAATTCAAATGGAACCAACTTGGAGGCATACACTATTCAATAAAAAAAAAAGAATCATGGAAATCGTATAACCCAGAACAAAGTTATGCCTGGTGGAATCGTTAACAGGTAAAAAGTCCGTAGGTGAACAATCAATTATCAATTAATTGAAGAGTTTTTTATCTCTTCAATTCCGCAAAGTGTTCGAGATGGTCGTGAGTCTCCCAAATTAGAAATTAATTACTTATCTATAACATTTCTAAGTTAAAAATAATAAATAATTAAAATAATTATAATTATTATGTTCCAGATACCATTCGGGCAAAAATACGACAAAAATGTAATAATTAGAAGTATCCTTGGCGCTATTGCTCCAGATATATTCGTGCCCCACTACTGGCGACAGGACAAAAATTGTGTCACATTCTATCTGGATGATTTAAAAATGGCTGAGCGTCTAATGAATATTGATAGAACAATAAGCCTACCCGATGGATTTAAGATGGGTATAAAAGTAAGGAGTGGTGTTCCAATAGTCAACGTGGATGATACACTTAAAGAAAGAATGAAATTAGCCATGGCGAAGCGATATAATGCAGCAACAAATGCCTTGGATCTTTCGAAATTTCACGCTGATCCAGATTTAAAGGATGTATTCTGTGGATTATTTAGACCAGCCATTATGTTGGCCGTTATTGACATAGTTAGCGATAACATTCCACAATTAGAAGCAATTAATCTTAATGAGAATCAAATTCAGCAGCTTGATCACTTTAAGTGTTTGCAAGACAAGCTACCACACATAAAAGTTTTGTACTTGGCTGATAATCGGGTGAGTAAACTTTATTATTTTTTTGCAGAATATAAGCATTGTAAATGAATTAATGATCTATAAACCAAATTTTGGTAAAAGTTAGTAATGAATTAAATTTCGTGATTTCTTACGAGCTAATTATCTATTTAATGATATTTAAAACAGAATTTTAGACCATCGAATAACTTCGGGAATAAATTTACTAGAACACTGCCGTAGTGACGAATGTTTCTAATACTTTTATATCTGCTATGTAACAATCGTTGTTAAATAAATATTTTTGTCTTAAATTTTACAGATACATAGCATTGCTGCACTCCAAGCTTTCAAGGGATTATCAATAATAGAGCTGGCTTTGAAAAACAATCCTTTCAGAAATCGTTATCGTACGGAGCAGCAGTATATCAGGTATAATTTTTTATATAATCAATTTTATGCTAAGGAAAATGGATAGAGTGGAAAATTTGCAACCAACCTCTGATTTGATGGTTTCAATAATACACACAGAGTGCGGGCTTCCTGAACATATTCTTTTACGATTAATACTGTCTGACGACGACATATGGAATTCAAAGCAGTGTTACACTATTCAAAGCTTATTTGTGCCTAAATATGAGTCTTAAATATGCTTCATAAAAGAAGATTAATGGTGTTAACAATTTCCATTGTAGATTTATAGGTGCACCAGCATCTAAAATTATATTTAACCCTTTGAGTACCGGAGATTTGCATATGCATACATGGAGGAGCCCGATCGCGCTCCCCGGTACTTAAAGGGTTAAAAGTTGAAATGTGACGGGAGGTATACAACTTTGTGTGTCGCACGGACTTAATAGTATAATATAACACTTAAGGTCCTAAAACTAACAAAATTTACATAGTTGTCTTCGTACTCAAATCAATCCTTTGTTTTTATTTCAATTTAAGTAATTAAAGCGACATAAATTTCGATTTAAAAATAAATATAACACTGAGTTTATTGCAATTAAAAATGTGCATATAAATAATTGTATACGCAGAGAGGACAGCTTAAACAAAAATCGTAGATAGAATTTTCTCGTGAGATGGCCTCCCAAGTGGCAAACTGAGTGTTCACCTTGTCGCTTGTATGCAACCGGGTAAAGACGTAGTTTGCCACATTCAGGAGGCTGCAGGAAATATCCGTCCAGGATTTTTGTCGGAAATGCGTGCGTATGAAATAGTTTGGTCTAGTCTAGTTGGTCTATGATATACTGCTCGCGTAACGAATTAAAATGAAGTTATTAAGTTTCTTGAAAGTATTACCTCCCAAGTTCGTTTCATGCCATTATACGTTAGGTAAAAGTATTATTTGTCCACTTTCCTTCGTTATATTTTTCTAATATTTGTGATTCACAGTGAGGTACGAAGGAAATTTCCGAAACTAGCGAAATTGGTAAGTGCGTTGTTGTTTGTTAATAATATATATTAAGAGTATGCGAAAGTCCTTGAATATCTTAGCTTAGAGGTTGCCACATTTCATTGTTATTATTTGAAGAAACTCGTGTATTTATTTCCATTATCAAGAAAAAATCCAAGAACTTTGACGGCCATCATTTCTTTGATATAACAAAAATTATTGGGTTGATATTAAGATAGATAAAATATATCGAAATGTAAGTTTGAAGATTAATTAATTTGAAGAAAATTTTCCATGACCCTTACACAAATAAATTTATTATTATTTTTTTTTTGCTGGCAGCCGCTCTAAAATTTAATCTAACCTATATAAGTCACTCAGAATAATTCAAGGACTTTTAAATACCGCATACTTAGCATAGAATTCAATTAATCTACTACCACGAGAGAGAAAATATTTTTAGGATGGACAAGAGCTGGAACCCCAAATTGTGTTCGATGTCCAGGAGACTATATCACTGCCATCGGCGAAGGCATCATTCCTTTGTGACGCATCAGGGGCTGATATAATTCGGCAATTTATAGAGCAATATTTCATAATCTATGATTCAGAGAATCGACAGCCCCTCCTCGATGCCTATCATGAGCAAGCGATGCTCTCAATGACTCTGCCATCAGCCAGTCAAACCGGAAAGTAAGAAAAATTTGTTTTAAAATTGTTTAAAAAAAAAAAAATTATTTTATAATTTTCCTCATTTTAAGGCTTTCCAACTATTGGCCTTACAATCGCAACATCCTAAGATCACATGATACTGATGGAAAATTTCGTTTACTAAGATTTGGCCGCCTTCCGTGCGTTTCATTGCTTTCAGAACTGCCCAAAACGCAACATGATCCTCAATCGTTTTCTGTAGACCTGTCTTTGTTTACAGTAAATATTTTTCTCTATTTTATTGTAATTCCAATGTTCATTAAAATAAAAATCTCTTTAGCCAAAATTAATCTGCTTCACTGTCGCCGGTGTATTCAAAGAACTTAGTACAACTAGCGAAGATGCAACACCAGAAGTACGCTTTTTTCAAAGACAATTTATTGTTGTACCAGCCGGTAGTGGATTTTGTATAAGAAATGAAATGATCTTC
This sequence comes from Dysmachus trigonus, assembly GCA_949715965.1. Taxonomy (NCBI): domain Eukaryota; kingdom Metazoa; phylum Arthropoda; class Insecta; order Diptera; family Asilidae; genus Dysmachus; species Dysmachus trigonus. The sequence goes on along the minus strand of OX454323.1, from coordinate 3,105,085 downwards.
ATTTCAAATCCAACACAACTTCAATTAAAGACAGCCTTTAAGCCAGCTGCAGCGCAAACTGCTCCAATCGTTGCTCCTACAGCTCCGGTTGGTATAACTGCCGCTGTACCCATTCAAGCAGTGGTAAGAATAATTTATTATTTTTCATTTTTGTTGTATTTAAATAATTTTCTTCAATAGCCATCAACGTCACAAGCAACAACTGCCACCAGCATACATCCCGGAGGAATTCCGGATGAAGCAACAAAAATTCAAATGATTCAAGCTATGTCAACGCAAAGCAACATGAACATTGAATGGAGTCGGAAGTAAGTAATATAATACAATTTTCGTTTATCGCTAATTTAAGCTGGAAAAATTCCAATGTGACAATGTCATCTCGGTCTGTAGTATGTAAATTCCAAAACGAGATTCAAATGAAAAGTGTTTACTGTTTTAAGAGTAGTACTGTATGTGAGGATAGATGATCGGTTAGAATTAAATAAATTACTATTAATTATTATCTCTTTTTCATATTTTAGATGTCTTGAAGAAACCAACTGGGACTACAATCATGCCGTATTTGCTTTCGATAAACTTCACAAAGAAAATCGAATTCCTCCAGAAGCGTTCCAGAGAAAATAAAGTGCAATAAATGTGCTACACAATATGCACAATGTCCTTTTTTTTAAATATCACCACGCGGATATTCTCATTCATTTAATGCGGACTACACGAAGCTCTCCGGATTCAGTTCACCTAGATTACTAAGTTAGATTTAAGCTATGTCTAGCAATTAAGGATATTCATGTGCATATTCGGGAAAAAACGAATAGTTGTTTAAGGTGTTGAGGGATTCACTTTAAAATTTTTGGACTGTTCACAGTCCCACTTTGCGTAATTTTTAATCAAAGAGATTTGCGTATTTACAAACAAACCACTACCTGGTAAAATTCAAATCCTAGTAATTTTTAAGATTTTATTTTGGCAATTGTTTTGAGTTCAAACTCTTTTAATTTATGGCCAGATTTGGAACATCCTAGGTGAAGAGAGAGAGAGAGAGATAGAAAAAAAGAAGGGTAAAAGCAGGCTTAAAGCCTGTAGAGATGAGTGAGTGATGAACACGAGAAAATAACATTCGCGGCCCCTTTTATAGGCGCCCTTGGATCGAACAAGTGATAAATGAGTCGCCCTTGTAGCGATCACATTACACATAATGTTCGAAGCGAATGGATCTCGAAAAAAAATTGTTCGGCCAATTAAGCCGTGAAATATTTTGCTGTTTTTTGGTAAAATCACTCACAGCGGCGACAGGGATAAAAGTTTCCTTTCTGGCTTTTGTTTTAGCACCCTCCCACCTTTGCTTTCTATATTAATTGGTTAACATTTTGCAAACGTCTGGTGTTTTGTTTTTGAACACGCAAGTTTCGTGTAAGAATAATTAACAATATATCATCTAAGGTAATTAGGTTAATCCACCTCTTTATACAAAGATATTTCAAAGAATATGAATCTTTTGATATTGTTCGCCTCACTTTTCAGCTTCGAGAGTAGTACAAAATTACCTCAAAAAATTGTTAGGCGAACATGCAAATAATTTCAAATGCCTTCTGTCTACTTAGCGTTTTAAGTATTTTTTTTCTAAATGGAAATTGAAAATGTTTGCTAGAGAAAATTTATAACAAATGTATTGATGTGAAATTTTTTTTTTTAGTATTAATAGTTTCTCCTTTTTTTTAATTTATTTTCCAGGTTTTCAGAAGTGTTTCAGCGATTAGGTAAATAAAAGTAGTTTCTCTTTATGGTTTGAATGAAAAGTATTCAAAAGTTATTTGCAATGTTATGATTGTTACGCTTGTACATAAAGTTATCAATTAGATAAAAAGTAATTATCTAATGTAAATCACCTTTTTTATGACAGTAATTTTCCTCGAAAAAAATATATATATGTACACAAAGAACGACCACTCTTTTTTTAATAACATATCCGTATCAAAATCCACTATCCTTAACCTACTTCCAAAAGGGATAAGTTTCTCAATTCGGAACGTATGTACTTTTTTTTCTCCGAGATTCCGTCGGATTGGCCATATCACAATCGATTTCCAACGATAGTCCCACATCGGAACTATTATTAGATACATATTTATTTTTTCCGTTTAATCCTCTCCCCACTTATCAGGCAAAGGGAAAACAACAATTTAAGTTCATATTGTTAAATGGAGAAAAAATAAAACACTGAATATCTGAATTTAAAACATATTTATCTAAAAAAACTAAACAGACTTTTCTTGACATAATTCCTTTTTTTTTTTTGTAAACCGATAAAATACTTAGAAACAAATTTCTCTAAAGTAGTACCTGAAATATCCTTGTGCTCAATCACCTACGCGGTTGTCGAAAATAGTATAATTAAAGAATAAAAATAACTCGATACAAACGAAACAAATACAGAATCAACTGTAACTTATTAACAAATCTAGATAAATTAACTGGGGCCGTATTTTGTGTATCTCGACTCGATGTCGATTTCTGTCGATGTTTAGAAGCATAATATCGACCATATTACAGTCAATGTCATCGACAAAACTCTCAACGCCATTTGTGCTATATTGAATAAATAAACTTGTAAGTAAAATTTTGAGGTAATATTTATGAGTTATGGTAGTTCGTGATCGCATTGCATAATTTCTAATTTCTGTAAATGTCGACAAAACCGCGTTGTCCATTCGATGAATCGAGTCGAGATACCAAATGCGGCCCCTGCATCACTGTACGAACATATATAAATTCTTAGATATAATTTCTAATTGATGATAAGAAAATACAAGACAGCGTTTTCTTAACCCAATTTTTATTTTGTTTTGTGCAATTTGTTATAAAAATATAAAACAGCGGTAGCTTACGTTTGTTCCTTTTTATTTTCCGCCTTTCGTCTTCCTCTTTTTGTATTGTACGATCTTGTAATGTGAAATGTCGACTTCGTAGTATTTGGTAGATTAGTTAAGTATATTTTATTTTAGCTCTGAAAAATACTCCTGAGATATTTTTGCGGTGAAATGAATCAGTCGCAATGTTACTGAGTTCAAATCCCCAACAAATAACCTTACAAAAAATAAATTATTAGACTCTCAAGTCTTGTGGCATCTTCAATATTTGTTAAACTGTTTTATTTACTGATTTCAAAGGAACTTTGCAAACTTTTCAACCATTGAATGGATGAAGGATGATTGAAAGTATTTTTTTTAAAAGACATTATTTTTAAAATTACATTGAGAAATATTCATTTTGATGGTAAACACGATTTTCTATCGTATTTTTCCTAAATACGAGATTTTATATAAAACGACCTCTTATATTTTCAGACCGAAACTTGTGTTGGCTGATGTAACGATAAGACTACTTTCAAAAATTCAGTTTCTGCAGTTGATTGTGCAAATTCAGCAATTACTCTAGCTGAATTGCGCAAAAAACTGCAGAAACCAAAAACCGAAATATATTTTTAGATCCCCCCTTCCACACAGCCAGTGATGCATTTCACAGTTATTCATACAAACATTTACTTAACAATAATCCTAACAAAACATAAAAAAGAAATATCAGTTATTTGAAACATGTTATAAAAATTTTTTGAACACTTAAGAAATATAAGTTATGTTTTTTTCGTCTATCCAGAACAATAAAACATTTTATATTTAACGGAACCTTACTAACAGCTACCCAGAATAATGATTCGATATTTTTGAAAATGTGCATTCAATTATTATGATTTTCAGCAATGCAAAACTTCAAATCTTGAACTGAAAATTTTTCAGAGTACTCAAAACTGGTTGTAAGTCATGGCACTTTTATGTTACTTTTAAAATGTAAATCTTGGTTGTGTTACTGATGAGAAATTTCGATTTAAGAGGTAATTTCCCTATATTCGGGATAGACGAAAAAAACGCAGCTATATTTTACTTTACTTACGCAAATTAATTAAAATTTGTTCGCCATTGCCTTACGTTACTTATTAACATTAAAGCTAATATTTACACATATGAACAATTTTTAAGTTTTTTACGCTACATATACTGTTTGTATTTCACATTATTTATCAGTTTATTTATGTAATATTTATTGTATTGGTCAAGGCGCTTTCTTCAAAGTCGTAAATAGGAAAGGAGAATTCATACGATAGAATTATTTATACTTTTTAAAAATCTGGACTTTGTAGGCAGTACAATTTTCTTTTTAAGTTAAATTTTACCTTAAAAATTCACCATTATTCTGAGTTCAAAGTCTCCAATAAGATTTGTTTGATTTGCAAAGGCCAGCGCTATCCGTTGAAAAAAAACCTTTTTAAGTTTACTTTTGTAACTTTCATTAGTATAAAAATATTTATGTATATAAAATCAACATCTCTATATATATATAGTTTTTATTAACGATTAATCTCGAGAAATTTGTTTTATGAATTTAAAAACTCTCGAATAACGCCTATAAAAACTCAAACATTTCAAAACAAAAACAATCAATCAAATGCGACACAGATCCCCTGTAATAGCGCTACCTATATAATTCGAAAACAAAAACACATTAGTAAAACATGAATATATAAATAAATAAAAAAAAACAGTATTAAACAAACAGTTTAAGTAGCGTTTGACAATTGTTAGAATGTTTGTATTTACAAATCCTTGAGTTTTACTATATGTACTTCTTTATATAAATCTTCAGTTCCGAGTTCTAAATTTTGTGTATTTTCCGAAATTATATTTCGAACCATTTAAACTTAACATTATTAAAGATTGTCCGATTTAAGCATTTTTTTTAAATTATAAGTATTTTGTATTGGCGACTAAAATTTATTTTGATTTTAAAACTATAATTTCAATATTTCAGTGGCTTTAAAATTTTTGTTCCCCTAAAAAAACTTCAATTTTATCTGCTTGATATGCAAAATGAAGTTATGCAATCTTTGGGATTGCTTTGAAATAAAATCTCATAAGTTTTACCATCGTGTTATTGTCTGCAGCGTGTAGTAAAAAATAATTCATAGTATCTTTCAGAAGCGTCGCACGTGGTTTAAAGGCGGCTAATAATTTTTTGTTGTCTGATATTTTCGTTGAATCCTGGATATCTGCAATGAGATGGATGAGATGAATTTAATTAAAAAAAAACAACGGTATTAAATACTACAGAAATACTTTTAAATCATTCATTCACAGATTCAGCTGCTGAACTTAAAAGTTCGTCACATTTTATGAAAGATTGAAGTTTTGAGAATAAATTGAAATCGAATACCTCAGATAATCAAGATATCAAAATTCTTCAAAAAAAAATAAAGTGCAAAATGAGGAGAAAATATATTCTTAGCAAAAAAAAAAAAAAAAAAAAAAAAAAACTTACATGACCCTGAGTCACTCGAACTGCTATCCAAACATTTCTCTTAGAAATTCGGAAGGGTCTGTGATTAAGTCAATTTCCGAGTGGTGGTCCTTGAAGGCGTTTTCAATGTCCATTTCATCGACATCACTCCTTCCCTCGAACACATGAATTGGCTTATGAATCCGAAGATATTTCTGGTTCCTGAAAATCTTTCCGCAAATATCGCATGAGGGATTGATCTTCTCCGGGGAGATCATCTTCCCAGGGCAATTGTGCCGGCTCATCACAGTACATTGCGTGAAGGCTCGATGGCAAATGAAGCATTTATAGGGCTTCTCGCCGGTGTGTGAGATTTCGTGCCGCTTGAGCTTGTAAATTCCCGGGAAAGATTTCCGACATGCGCTGCATTCCATTATTTTGGCGGCATTTTTCCTAAATGGGAAGGTGGGCAACTCCATTTGGGGTTTTTTCTGTGAGTTTTGCGAGCACTTGTGGGAGTAATAAGTGGAACTTTGTGAGAAATACTTCCGGCAGCGAGGACACCGCTCAGGATTTATACCGAAATGTGTAAGTTGGTGGCGGAGTTGCTTATCCTCGGAGCCGTAACTTACGCCGCATACAGCGCACCAGGTGTCACAGTCACTCGGTTTTCTAACCAGTTCTATTTTTCGCCTGCCGGGCCTGCCGTTTGGCCAAATCCTCGGAGCCTGCTTGACACTGTCGCCCGAGGAAGACGCCGACGACTGCATTGTGTTATCGCTGGCATTGGCTATCTCCTCGACATCGTCTTCGTCTTCGTCGTCGTCGTCATCGTTGAGATCAATGCATTCGATGTTGTTATTAAACCTATTTATCTTATTGTTACTGATTTCCTTTTCTAAGTCGATCACCTCGTCCACCCTGAAAGGGCTCGCCGCTGCGGAGGACTTCTTTCGCCTTTTCCTCGAATGCGCGGGGCGATTGGCTCTTCTCTTCCTGGCAGCTAGATTCGGAGGCGTGACGACTCTCTCAACGGTTTGTACTATCGACGGCGAGGGATCCTCCTCCGGGGGCAGCTGCTGGACCGACTCCTCATCGTCCAGATGTCGTATAGTGAACGTTTGTGTCCCGACCCACACGAGAGCCTTCGAATTGTCGACCTCAACCTCGGCCATATCGTGGAATATTACAACCTCTGTCCTGTTGTCCACCGCCTCTATTTCACTAGCACTCACGAATTCCATTTTTTTACACTGCACAATAAATACATCCCCGAGAAATTGGACCGTTTTTCTAACTTTTTGTTGCGCGTATTTAACAACTCCAGCCAAACATATCGCAGCTCATCAGTGCATTGGAATCTGTCAAAACTGAAGGGTTTTTTTTATCATCCACTGGAAATTGGAAAAATGCTTTGTTCTATCATTACCATGTGAAAAAAGGGAAATTTATTATACATTTGTCATTGCCACACAAAAAGGAGATTTTTTTTCTATTTTTAATAAATAAAAAAGGAACTCACTGCTTCGTCGAATTGCCAGAATATATATTAGATTGTATTTTTTGTTTCTTCTGATGTTTTTAAGCTATAACAAAAAATTCCCCACTTGTATTTTCCAACAACAACAACCCCAAACATTTTGACATTTCCAATTCGCTTGAAACTATCCCATCAGGTAATACCTTAAAAGTGTTATGCAAAACATTCGCCCCTAAAATCCTGACAGTCGGACGTCTCTAAAATAATTTAATTTCGTTTTCCGTGAAGAAATCCCGATGGACGCCGCAAGAAAGCAGGATCTACCTCCATCGGGTGGATACCAAAAGATCCATTATGCTCGCGTTCCAGCAAAAACCTATTTTTCTGGTAACAAGAATTTTTCACAACAAAATTTTTAAGGTTAGAAATAATTTTACACTTATTTCCCCTAAAGGATTCCAGTTGATTGGTGCTTATGCAGCTGTTACCGTCGCTGGGCTCTACGTCTACTACTTGAATGCGAAACTAGTTAAGAGGGAGGAGATTGAAATGCGCTCGGCACAGAACGTAATCTTGCCGATTTTGATAGCTGAACGCGACAGGGAGTACCTGAAGCAGCTGCGCCGCAATAGGGACGAGGAAGAGAAATTAATGGCTAATGTTAAGGGCTGGGAGGTTTGTCTAGTCTATTGGCAGCCAGTGGGGCAGGTTTTAAAACGACTTTGTGTACTTTTTACAGGTTGGCACCTGGTACGGTGAGCCCATCTATAAGACGCTCCCCAAGGACAAGTTGATCGACCCGACATTCAAGGAGTTCTACGTTCATGCCGACTACAAAAGCATGGCCAAGCGTGCTAATCTTAAGTCGTGGAGTTAAGCAGCTCGCTTAAGTAATTTTTCTTTTTTGTTAATTCCCGAAATAAACAGTTTTTCGGTAGCTAGATAAATATTTTTGCCAAGAATTTTGAACCCACAATAGGACAGCTCCCTTAAATATTTTCTGCGACTATTGTAAGTTTCCACTTTTTATATACTATATATTCTTCATTTATGCAATTTGTACAAGTTTATGCTTCTTAGTCAAATTTATTTGCACAAATTCATTTGATCGTAAAATTATTTTGTTTACAATATTTAGGTTCAGGTTATAAGATTAACTTAAAACTAGTAGGAGGATCCTCTCTGTACGGTCTGTTACTTGAGCTATCTAAATTTATCGCAAAGAACTAAATTACATCGTTGCCGTAAACTTAATCTAAAGAAATATATACCTAGTATTTGTGCAATATATTCAAAATTGAGCATATAAATTCGGTGGATCTATTTGTTGCTTTGTTTTGTTGACGGTTCACGTGTCGAGCTTAATTTTACTAATTTATGAACGACATAACATCGACATTAATTTTCGCGTGCCCTGTACCTTCTGACTCTCTCAAGTACTAATTATGTATACCATTGGATAGCTGCTGAGATTATCTTTTCGATTCTATACAGCTACTACATTTCATTTAGCTTTTTGTGCGAATTTTGACCAATATAGTTTTAAAAAAAAGTTTCTTTTAGACTTTCAAAATTTTTACATATTTTAAATTGCTAAATGTTTTAAATTGTCATTGCATTGCATTCTTCTGATCAAAATCTATCGTTTGATACTAGAACAAACGTCGAAGCTACTCAGAGTAAACATCTGTATCGAATGAAACTTTTACAGGCGCTGAAATTCTCGTTTTGCTTCGAACCCTTTTTCCGGCGCGTACTGGGCATGCGCAACGGTGACTTCCGTTTTATCGAAAACGGAACTATATTCTGATTAGAATGATACTAAAATTAATAATAAGTGGGACTTATAGCCTCCGAGTTATTCAATGGTTTTAGTATCCCTTTTAAAACCTTACATCAATAATTCTGAAAATGTCCTCTTAACGTGGACCTATAGATAGATGCTATCCACGTTGAAATATTCGCTGTGAACTGAGTCGCGTAATTAAACTCGCATTCTACAATATGTTTTGTGTTTTTATCCCAGCTGCTTCACTGCTCTATAAGATTTTTTCGATCGCTTCCATCTCTGTCTACTGCTGGTTCAGTTAGACCCAGCTTCGGAAGCAGTGGTTCGTCGTTCAAACCCGGCTCACCTTTTAGTCAACGGCGACAGATTGAGAATCTGTATAATCTATAATTCTATATAATCACAGAATTCGCAATGCGATTGATTCTGTGGTTAACGTCTCAACCCTTCAGGAAGGTTGTTAAATTTCGCATTTGAACCGTAGGTTCACATTATTCAGGAGTTCTTCAAAAGATGTGCAAATACATTGATAAAGATCTTAGGAGATTTTTCTTCCAAGCATACTTTTTCTCTTTTCAGGGATGTTACGATCTCGGTATATTGGATACTTTTTTTTATCCAGATGTTAAAGAAAAAAAAAAAGAAATTAATATTAATGTCAGGTCAAAATTCTGAATGCATATAAAATTTATTAGAATTATATTTAAAAAGTGTAGAAACCTACTAACCCAAAATCGCTGGTAATTAGCGTGTAGGCAGAAACTACCAGGAAAGCGAGTCATGTAGGTAGAGTAATAAATTCAATCCTTAGGAAGGATTCGCGCCTCGCTCATCTGCGGAGCCAATAACCCTGCAAAATGTACCTATACCGGTAACTAACATCTGGCATGGATTGAAACTAGCTGGACGAGTGGTGCCCATCAAATTGCCTTGATTATCGATTTATCGTAGCGCTAGAATCAATCAATAATAGCGGCTGAAAAATAAACAGAAATACTGATTTTTTCAAATTTTTGAATTTCTTTTCATAAATACGACGCAAAAGCGAACAATTTGAAAAAAAAATGATAAAAATGTTGATTCTTCGATTTTATATCCTCAAAAAACCAGATGACCGGGAAAGTAAACAATTGCCCAAAGTAATAGACGTTTCCACAAGTTTATTATCTTGAGCTCAGCACCGTTGTTGACTAAATTTTTAGCCGAAACAAAAATGTCCATACAAAATTTAGTTTGGTGCATATCTTAGTACTACGCTGGTGTAGGTTTTCATTCGTTTCTTTCTTCACAATTCAAAAGCGAAGATATGATAATTCAAAATTCTATCTGGAACTTGTGTCAGTTTTAACTTTTTATCTTCGATTGTTGGATTGAATTTTAGCTTTAAGGCCGAATTACAATGACCGGATCGTGAACGGATAGAAATGTCCAAGTATGCAGTGAAACGGATAGGAAAAAAACACCGATTACAATGACGTATCTGTTCGGATTAAATCGTCAAAGTAGTTTCTTTAAATCTCAAAAGTGCGAAAAGTAGAAATGCATATAAATCGGAAAAGAAAAGCATTTTCAATATTTCTAATGTTGTGTAAAACTTAAAAAATGGAAAATAGATGAAAAAACCGGTGGTGGCAGTTCTTCTGTTTGACACTTCAAACCGTCAATCCGTCGATTTCTACACAATCCGAAATTTACTGCGCGTAGTTCCGATCGAATGCGCTTGTATCCGTTCAATGTAATCGCTGAGGTAGAAAACGTATGGTAGGAAAACCAATTTGACACTTCAACCCGGTTCTCTTGCGCTCAGATCCGGTCATTGTAATTGGGCCTTTAGTCGTCATTTTGGAATTTTCGAGAAGGGAATTGCGTTCTAATTGATTTCCGATTCGTAATACATCCATCAACAGTTTAATCAATTTTTCCTCTTCCTCTTTTTGTATACCTGTTTTCATACAAAATTACTGCCACCGAATCAAAACCATGCTGTGTCTGCTCCTAAAACAAAATCACAAGGCCGCGTACACAGAAATTTCGCTAGAAAAGCAAACCCCTCTCCCTCTACAGATTCGCACCTGAACTCGAACATGACACAAATATACCGCTACTTTACCGTACGCTGGCTTGTAAGCACGTGCTTTCTTGCGTAACTGTTCTGCCTGTCCTGCCGCCCCTGTGTTCTTCCTTCCTCTCACTCAGTCAATGTATTGGACCAGGGCGGATGGTATTAAATTCTCCTTTCATTGCGAGAAAATCGAGCTAACAAAACAAAACCAGAAGAAATTCATGACGTCACACCTATCCACATGCTTCTCTGTTCGTAGTCCAGTCCGTTGTGATTGAAGAGACCGAAAGAAAGCCACGAAAATGCAATAAAATGCAACTAGATTCCGCCGAATTTCACTTTATGCATGCCATAACCGTTGTTTTCTGCTCTTTCTCTTTCTCATCCGATTCGACCCGAAGTCGTACCCGAGGCGAATTGAGAGCTGAACAAAAAGAAAATCTAAATAATCGGCCCGAACACATTTCCCCTCATTTCAGTTGGTCCGGAGCGAAACTTTATAAAGGCGTGCCCCCTCGACAGTTGTATTCATTTTGAGTTTGAGTGCCGGTGGAAGAAGTTCAATCAGTGTGAAGTAAACAGTAAATTTTCCTTCTTTGTATATAAAGTCCGCAAAGAAAGCAAACGTTTCTCAACATTGGAAATAAATAGAAAAAAAAAACCGTGTTGACTAAACGAAACGACATCATCCCGAAGAAACGGAAGATAATAAGAGAAAGTAGTGGAAATCGATCAGGTGGCGAAGAAAATAAGAAGCTATTGAACTCTGAAAGATCGATTCGAAATTTAAATAAAAAAAGGGACAAAATAAAGTACGCTAGCGAAGTTCTAGAAGTTTACGTGGGCTATCGGAAAAAGAGTGGATTGGACAAAATTTCGGGAAGTGGTACACAAGTTCACGGCCTATCGATTTTTTGTATTTGCGCCTAGTCTTGAAACAATTTTGACTAGAAGAATTTTCTGTCGAATAGAATCCAAAGAGACGTCGTCGTCCCAAACAGTTGGATTGGAGGCAGTCAGTTGCAGCAGTAACAGCAGTCAGCACGGAGCGAAAAAGTGGCCCCCACAGCAGCAGCAACAGCAGCAGCAGCTCCACCAGTCGCAGTGGTCGTTGTCGTCGGGCGTGTACGAGTTATTGCAAAATATCGCGAACGGCGGCGCCTGATTGCGAGCCCCGCGTGAGTGTGATTGACCTGAATCGCACGTGAGAGAGTGTTAGATAATCGAAAGAGGGAACTTTTGCATTTTCCGATTTTTTATTTTATTATTTGAAATCGTGAAACGTGCACAGAGGCAGGCTACGGAAATATGGCTTTCATGATGCCGGTGATGAAGAACGAGTTCGACATCTACAATGGAACTCGGTCCCGGAAGGTGTCCGAGTGTTCGAATGCATCGTCCTGTCGTTCGAGGAAGGTGTCCGAGTGTCGATCGGAGTGTCCCAGTCTGTCGACATCACCAGCGAATGATTTTATAGCTGGATCACCAGCTCATCGTGGTCATATGCATCGTACACCGTCAAAACCATTCTCTAGAACTTCATCCAGGACCTCACAGAACTCATTCGTCATGTCACCGACGAAGGGAAGTCAGGCATCGAGCCCTCCTAAGGCGGTTACAAATTCCGGAAGTCAGGGAAGTTTGAATAAGTTCCATTTAAGGCTTGTCGATAAGCTGCGCAAATCTCTGCGAAAGGACAGCTCAACCGACCGATCATGAGACCCCAGCAAGAGTAACCTTAACGACCTAGACAATAATTTGTTAGGTGAAGCAGCAATGTCATCGCCTTCGCTAGGCAGCACACAAAATTTACTTAATCGAAACAATCTCACCGTATCCGTTAGAGCACTGAAAATCGGAAGCGCCGAAATTTTGGACTCCGATGACGATGATGATGACAATAAGGATGACAATGACGACCAGACAGACAGTCGGTCTCCATCAATGTCGCCCTCAATTCATCGAAGGACCTCAGCACCGACGAGTAGCTGCCGACGGAGAGGATCATCGCTAATCACCTCCGTTGATGTCGAAGTAATTGGGATCGCGTCGGCTTCGACCGGCGACATTCATTCGACATCCGACGTGGATCAAAACGGCAGTGATTGTGATCTTCGGACAAGGCTGCTGGTAAAAGCGAAGCCCCCGCTGCCGCATCAAGTGAACGCGATCAAGCGGAAGTCGCTCTTCCGGCGATCATCATCCCGACCGGGAACATGCAGCGCGCCTAGGTAGGGGAGCTGCTGCCCGCGATATTATCCCTTAAAGATCACCATCGTGATCCGAAATGTCTCATATAAAAAAAATTGGCAAAGTGACTTTTCTGGCATGCTATTTTTAGCCGAGAAAAGCGAAACTCCACGACGGAGCACCGCCGGCCGCAGCTCAGCTCAGTCTCAGCAGCAGAAAGTAGGAGTAAAGCCAGAAAATTTGTCGTTAAGTAAAATTGTCCGTCTATCTCTCTTCACCCCCTTTTCTCTTTCTCTCTCTCTCTCTGTTGACTTTTGCCTTGTCGCCTGGCAAAAGTGCCAGATGAGAATTTTGAAAAAAACAACTATGAAAATCAAAATAAACTGCATTTTGGCACGTAACTGTAAGTCGCTGCTTAAATTGTTAAGAGTTTGTAAACAGCCTTATTTCATTTAATGATAGGAATTCGTAGATCCTAAGATATTTCAGTTTCTTATGCATTATCTTAGCTTTAGTTCCTTTATATTTCCGTTAATTATTTTTAAATAAAAACCGAAAATCGCATGAAATCCTGATGGTTTTATTATTTCTTATATGTTTTTTATTTACTCCTCTCGCCACTTTTTCAGTATTGGTTTTCAAAGGTGCTTTCCCTAGACGTTTTAATATCTTATGTTTGTTAATTTGTTCATGTGCAACATCATCAATTTTGGGCCCTATATATGGAAGTTGATTTCATTCGACTCGACTCTTGAGCGCCCCATTCACGATAGTATTGCGCATTAAAACCTGGTACGTGCCACGCCCTCAAAAAATCAAACTCGGTTGGATTTCCGTGCATCAGGTTTGCGGACCGCTTATTATCTTAAAACAACGCTATACACAGTTAAACCTAGACATCACACCGCACCAGGATATTTATTTATATTTCATAACTCTTGTATTTCACCAATTCCACAAATATGGTAGAATGTTGCATCTATAAAAAATTCAAGGCTGTTTTTTTCAAAACGCATTGATACCGCAGTTCTGCGATGCATTAAATCTCTTAATAGGTTTTTTTGCGTACTCATAACTGGGCGCCATTGGGCGAACAAAGTTGCCCAAATCTGTCCAAAAATCGTTTCCGGACGTTTTTGAGAATGAAATCTACTATACGTCATCACTTCCCCTTCAGAAGTGGATGATGCAAGTTTTGTTCCATCTCCTTCGAACTCTGGCAGTGAAAGCTACAACATGAATTTCGAAATTGTGATGAATTGTTGCTAATTTCTCACTTTTTGTCCTTAAAACCACTTCTTATTTATAAATCATAAATGGTGTTTTTTCAATATTCTTTCTGAAAATGAAAACAATCAACTGACTGTGTTTAAGGTTATGTTAACAGCCTTCTTACAGCCCGCTATTTAATATTTATCAATGAAAATCACTGTATTAAATGTTATCCACCTTTTGTTAATGCACTATCTAACGAGTATAATTTAAAATTTTGATCGCATTAAAATTCATATACAAATTAATTCAATCCTAATAAATCATAGCACAGATCTTATAATTATATTTTCTTTCGTTCCACTGTGATGAGTCGTTTGTCAAATTGGCAGACGCGGACGGGGTCATATTGACCCAAAGCATTTTTCTAGGTATCATAACCTTAACAATGGAAGATTTCCTAAGTGCTAAGATTTTTATTGCAGTCTCGAAATAAAAACTTTGGATTTTGTAACAGTTTTTATATTAACTATTTTTGATAGCCGATAGAAGAGGACGTCTATCGTAAAAGAACTTTATCTTTCGAATAAATGCCCATCTTCTTTTAACATAAAAAAAAAATTACCACTATCAGTCTCTATAAAACCCCAGATTAGAATATCTTTTCTTAACCCTGTAGCGGGCGCGCGGCGGTATTTAGACCGCCAGAGACACAAAGTCTTGACTCCTCTAAAAGGTGGGATGTTAAAATTAAATTCAAAAATAAACTTCATTAATTTGGTATAAAATATTAATTGGTTCAGAAAACTTTAACCAGGAAATAAGAAAACCTTATAAAACTTAAGACTGCTAACTTCTGTCCATTAATAAAAGAAATAAATTGCGTATCCAGTAATATAAGACAATCTTTATCAACCGTCCAAAGTTATTTTCTAAAAGAATTTTAAATTTTTCTCAAAGCAAACTCATCGACATCATTCATTTATAAGTATTATCATAGTTTTTCTTATAGTCGATGCAGACATTGTAAAATGTTTGTTAGTCTAAAACGAATAAAGTTAACAAAAAATCATTCCTACTTGCAGAATTTCACAGAATAAACAAAAAACTGCAAAGCTCAAAAATTCTCTGTAATATCTGTTATAAAAATTTTGTTATTTCCCAATTTGTGTAAGTATAAGTAAGAGCTTAATGTCACTTTAGTTGCTAAAAAGTTTAATTTGACAATTATCATCTATCGATAACGGTGAGAATTCGTCTTCAAACTCAACAGAATCATTTATAAATATAAGAAAAGAATATCTCTTCTTTTTGATAAACTATTCATACTAATTTTTCCACTACGAGTATTATTTATTTGAATTTTTTTCAAATCTGGGATAATTGCGTCCTTTGAGGATTACAAATTAGTAAAAGAAAATAGTTAATACTAAATAAGGTAATTAACTAATGTTCCTTTCCCTAAGCTTATACTCACAATAATTAAATAATAATTATTAATTTCATATTTCCATTTATTTTTTATGAATTTCCTTTAAAAATGTATTTCTATATTTTCAATTAACTTTGATATTATCAATTCGTTTCTCCCAACAATTCTAATTTTATAATCATGTAACAACTTGTTGCACAACATTAGATTTTGTCGGGAAATGCTAAATGCATTCCGTGGTGAATTGCATTTTAAGTAAATTGATGATTCCATTACCGCTGAAAATTAATGAATTCTCACGTAATTAGCTGAGAAAAGTGTGAATATTTCAATGACACTGCTAATAAATACAAAAACTCTAGAAACGGGTGGAAGCTATTTTTAAAAATTCAGGAATGATGAATATTAACTAGATATGTTAAAAGAGTGAGGTGTTTGGATTCATTAAAAATTAGTTGCTATTTAAAATTTAAGTAAATTATTTTTGTATAATGATGGGTAGTGACATTCTAAAAAACCACTGTAAGTTATCCCTAAGTTAAAAGTTAAGAAAGAATTATTAGATATAATTCGCAGAGTTTATAGATCAGTGTTAAATTCGTCTTTAAGGGAAATATGTGCATAAAGAGTTGTGTCTCAGACAAAGCCCAGCATTTTAAAGCTTTTATAAATGTTTCAACTTTGTTCTATGTGATTTGAATACGAATTATTGTTAGAAATCTTTGCATTTTAATAAATACAGATTTTTTCAAAAAATATGCCAGCGACAGTTCAAGTTGCGAGCACGATTTGCGTAGATAATTTTTTAGAGTTCCGTAGCTAAATGGCAAAAAACGGAACCCTTATAGATTCGTCATGTCTGTCTGTCTGTCTGTCCGTATGTCACAGCCACTTTTTTCCGAAACTATAAGAACTATAGTTGAAACTTGGTAAGTAGATGTATTCTGTGAACCGCATTAAGATTTTCACACAAAAATAAAAAAAAGCGGCCAAGTGCGAGTCCCCATACTTAGAACTGAAACTCAAAAATTTTTTTTCATCAAACCCATACGTGTGGGGTATCTATGGATAGGTCTTCAAAAATGATATTGAGGTTTCTAATATCATTTTTGTATAAACTGAATAGTTTGCGCGAGAGACACTTCCAAAGTGGTAAAATGTGTGTAACTTCTAAAATAAGAGAATGATAAAACTAAAAAAAATATATGATGTACATTAACATGCGAACTTCCACCGAAAATTGGTTTGAACGAGATCTAGTGCGTAGTTTTTTTTTAATACGTCATAAATCGTAAACCGCAATTTACCTTTCATTCAATCAACTCAAATAAAAAACAAGCCTATATGGGCTCGCATATAGTTAGATCTAAATCCCATCATTTAGGTACCTAATTATAATGTTTACTTATAAATAACTTAATTTAAAAAAAATACACTATTATTAAAACATCGATCAAAGTTACAACGAACTGCAAGAACTTTTATATTATGTTACTTGCTGCTACGGAACCCTTCATGGGCGAGTCCGACTCGCACTTGGCCGCTTTTTTATATATATAGATTTACTACACATACGTTTTTGGGCTTTCTAAATCCAATTGTTGCGGCTAAAAAGCCTTTTTTGGATGTTTGATTTCTCTTCTGGCAAACATTAGTTGTACAAAACCAATTAACATGCAATCTTTTTTTTTTAGAAAAATTAATTTGTATTTCACCATTAAAATCAAGGACAAGTTTAACAAGAGAGAAGAAATTCTTTTCTTCCTTTTCCTTCTTTTCTTGGCAAATTATTAATTCTAAAGGCTGTGTTTAGTTAATTTTGCTGCTTACTTTAAATAAATCGTAAATATGTTATAAAAATGCCATTAAAAAGCAACGAAATATTTTGAAAGTGATGAAGCAGTCTAAGTTTAGTTTATAAAAATGCGATATTATGTATATATATATAAGTAAGTTGTCTACATAATTTTTTACTCACGAATTTTAATCTTAAATCTTAAATTGGAGATTAACACCTGAGTTCTGTAATTTTCTTATAACTTTAAAAATTATCAAAAGTTTTTATCTGCCAAACATTTTGCAAAGCAACTTAAAAAAATATATACATATATTATCATATCTGCCCAGAGCCAGAATGCAGTGCATTATAATTTATGCAGCGCTATTTGTTAATGCCTTGAAAAATGCTAAATGAAATGAAATTTTTAAAAATATTTTATAAGTTTTTTTATATGCATATACAGGGTGTTCAGAGGTGGGAGGTCAATACTGAAGGGGGTGAAAGGTCAGACCGAGACAAGCAAAAAATCGTATGGGTGGGGGGGGGGGGCATCTCTCACCGTTTGGCAGTTACAGGGTGATTCGTAAATCAGGATTTTGCCTTATATGGGAACCGCTCTTGTATTTTTATCTTTTTTTCTACGCATCGCAGCGGCCCCAAACTGATTGCAAAAAATCACTATTTGGAAGCCCTTTCCAAAAAAGTTTACACCACCCCCCTATCCCCAACCCCTTGGCCACAATCCCCCCTGCAAGTTGAAAAAATTAACTTTTATTTCACGATTTTTCACCTTTCGCCCCACTTTTCTCCGAAATTCATGTTATTAACATACCTACTTTTTATTTTTTTTAAGTTGCCTATCTAATTACCTTTCCAAAAAGGTGCAACATGCCCAGGTAGAAAAGTGTTGCAAAAGTCCTGAAATTAAAACATCCTCACAGGTACCTAATTACTTTATTGCACAATAATGGAAAAAGTCGTTAAGTAAACAATTTTTATGACAGCAAGTTCGGAAATGTTTGTTTTGGAAACAAAGGTAGTACATTTTTATTATTTCAGCAAAACAGTAATAAAATAATAAATGTAATATCGTTAAATAGCGTTATTAGTTTACTATATCCAGTATTGACTCTTAAGTATCCTGACGCTCCGTTTCTAATACCTCCTATGAATTATGGTATAAAAATGGGTAAGTTTGAAAGGACATTGACCACAGTTGAAGAAGCAAGCGATAAAACCGGGTGTTTAATAGAAAAAATTAAGATAAAATGGCAGAATGCAGTGTTGACGAGTATGCCGATATAATTTACGTGTACGGTTTAGTAGAAGGAAATGATAGTGAGGCTTTACGACAATACCAAAGGAGATTCCCGAATCGACGTGTACCCGACAGAAGGGTATTTTGAAGGACTTTCAGAAGGTCAAAAGAAACCGGAAGTGTAACCGCCCCCAGAGCAGAAACGCGTGCAGGAAAATCGGCCGATTCAGCGGACCCCGACCAACAAATCCTCAACATCGTCAGGAACAGCCCTGTAATAAGCATCAGGCAGGTCGCACGAAGGTCAGGATTGTCTTCAGGGAGAGCTTGGACCGTTGTGAACCGAGAGGGACTACATCCATACCACCATATCCCGGTCCAAGCACTACAGGAAGGAGATTCCGAAAGACGATTGCAATTTGCACTTGGCTGTTCGAGTCTGACATCGAAAACAGAAGGTTTCTAGACCGAATTCTGTGGACGAATGAATCGCAATTCACGCGGGATGGCATCACAAACTTCCACAACCTCCACACCTGGTCAGATGTGAACCCACATAGGACCAGGTGTCGGTCCTTCCAGCAAAGATTTAGTGTCAATGTCTGGGCTGGCATCATGGGCAACCAGTTGATAGGACCCTTCATCTTGCCCCAAGTGCTGAATAGTCAACTATATTCGGACTTTTTGGAGAATACCCTCCCGGATCTGTTGAAGGACATCCCCCTGGCCACCAGAAGCGCAATTTATTTACAGCTCGACGGAGCACCTGCGCATACTGG
Organism: Dysmachus trigonus; assembly: GCA_949715965.1. Lineage (NCBI taxonomy): Eukaryota > Metazoa > Arthropoda > Insecta > Diptera > Asilidae > Dysmachus > Dysmachus trigonus. The sequence goes on along the minus strand of OX454323.1, from coordinate 3,085,775 downwards.
GAACATTGTTAGGGCAACGTTGAATGAACTTTACCCAGAACGCTGGATTGGACGAGGTGGACCGATTCCTTGGCCTGCTAGGTCACCGGACCTTACTCCACTGGACTTTTTCTTATAGGGAATGATGAAAGATGATGTTTACTCAAGAAAAATCAACACCAGACAAGAATTAGTTACCAGGATTGGGACTGCAGCCACGAAAATACGGGAGAGGCTGGCTACCATAGACCTCAAACGTGAAATAAAACGAAGGCTATTTGCATGCATCGAAACTAGCGGAGAACATTTTGAACAGCTTTTAAAGGACAAACGTTTTAATTGTAATTAGTTTTTAAGCGAACAAAATGTATTTTTTAGTAAACTTAAGTATAATTTCCTAAAACTTCGAATTATCATGATATTCTGTAAAAGGATTTTTGTAAATAAATTTTCGTATCCTTTTCCTACCTGGGCACGTTGCACCTTTTTGGAAAGGTAATTAGATAGGCAACTTAAAAAAAATAAAAAGTAGGTATGTTAATAACATGAATTTCGGAGAAAAGTGGGGCGAAAGGTGAAAAATCGTGAAATAAAAGTTAATTTTTTCAACTTCCAGGGGGGATTGTGGCCAAGGGGCTGGGGATAGGGGGGTGGTGTAAACTTTTTTGGAAAGGGCTTCCAAATAGTGATTTTTTGCAATCAGTTTGGGGCCGCTGCGATGCGTAGAAAAAAAGATAAAAATACAAGAGCGGTTCCCATATAAGGCAAAATCCTGATTTACGAATCACCCTGTAACTGCCAAACGGTGAGAGATGCCCCCCCCCCACCCATACGATTTTTTGCTTGTCTCGGTCTGACCTTTCACCCCCTGCAGTATTGACCTCCCACCTCTGAACACCCTGTATAGTTTTGATATTAGTCAGAATTAAGGCAAATGCCTGAATTGTAAGCGTTGTATTTCATATTGTATTAAATTTTATGGTTATTTTTAAAAAGACATTATTGAGAAAATGAACAATTTTCTTGTAGCAGGCAAGTTAACTTAAGGAAACGAAATATATTTACAAAAGAATCCTTTAAATATTTAAATATATGGTCTAAAAAACAACGCTTTATATAATTATACTTATAAATGTTGTTATATAACTGGAATATTTATGAATTATTATTGAATAAAATTATTTAGCAAAATTAATCTATTTTTTACTGTTAATTTTTTTTTTAACTGCATATTGTCGTAATCTACGAAGATTTTAAAACTTATTTTAAAAAAGCGATTTATTCAAAGTTTTAACTAGGGCAAATCATTAGACCATTTAATGAAATAAGTTCCCTTTTTTTTTGTAATTTGACTAATAATTTAATATCTATAAAGTTCTTTGTTTTCGCGTAGGTACTGTGATTCCGTGAGAGTAAAAACAGAGCTTTCAACTAGAACTTTATAGCTTTTAAATTATTAGTCAATAAATTAGAATAATCAGGGGTAAATTAAATGAAAAATTCATGAAAAATAAAAAAAAATAAAAAAAAACATACCTTTAAACATTTTTTTTTTTAAATTTCAGTTATTCAACTTTTCAATCATTTGCAACTTAACAAATAAATAATAAATAATTTATGTGACAATAGATACTAAAAAATCAATAATTTCTACAATTTAGCTCAATAAATCCATGAAAACTCCACACTACCTCAACTTCAAAGCCCAATATCTCAAGAAATATCGATGTTAGCGATTTGGTGTTCCAGAACTTTTTTGTACAAAACTGAATTTCCTACAAGTTTGTCATTTACATTTTTTTCTGTAGCACTTGTTATTTACGAGATAGGGACAAAAAAACAAGAATTTCAAGAAAAAATGGGTTTAGTGACCCGTACTACCTCGCTGGTGGGAGTTAGGGTTACGCCGCAATGGACACTTTTGTAGAGCATTCAATTCTGAAGAAACCCTACCATTGACCAAGATTATACCATAAAATGCCTCTGAGTTGTAGAATTTTGAAGAAAAAAAAATCAAATTTTACGTGTATTTTAAACGAGAAATCTTTGCACGCCTTGATTGGGAATTTTTTTTTAGGTATTTCCCACAAAAAAATAGTCGCGAAAAAAAAGCACCCTAATACATACCATATATCCAACTTATTGTTAGTATTTTAGCTCCATGACACATTATAGGTATACCTTAAATACCTGTTTTTTTTTTAAAAAAAACTTTTTAAATTGCTAGTTAAAATAAAAAAAAGGTCTACTTTACATTTAAATTGCTTTCCATAAATTACCTTGAATACAATTTCCAGGATAAGTATAATATGTCTCTTATTAGTCCGGCATGAGTATGTCCAATATTAGTCATGTTAAATAAAAATTTAATTATGTAATTAAATTCCTAAGTATCTTATCGAAACTTCAATAAACAAAATGTCTGTCATTATACAGAAGCTCGTGAATCATAGACGGGTACTTTTCCAAACAATTGCTTTTGTAGTTAATTTTAGAAACGGAAATACTTGATCTTATATTGAAGCTAAGTGCTTTTCCCTCAAATGTTTTTTTGTAGAGGCAATCTCGATTATATTGCTAGGAATATTAAATTTGATAATGCATACTTACTTTGTGTTCTTCATTAGAACTGATAATGATATAACATTTTACTACAATCTTAGATCTGAAGATTGTATAGAAAATTTCTCCATGCGCACTTCCCATTCAAAATAAACGAAAATGGAATTTTGTTTATATTTGCAACAGATACCACCAATACCTGAGAATTTTGCATCAATATAAACCAATTTTAAACAGAAATTTGGTCGATACGGAAATGCCTCTCTGCAATAAGCATCGATATTTACTCCAACCGTGAGTTACTGCTGAAAGGTTTAATTAATTGTTTTGCGCTTGCGGACATAATACAACAAATAAATCACTTGTATTTGTACGCAGTGTAGTGTACCTGTAATCTGTACATACATCTTCTAAATTTTGGTTTTTTTTCTCTATAGTTCTTTTAAAAATGAATTTTTATTGCGCATTTAATCAGCTACAATAACAATCATCATCATCGCATTGTAGTTAATTAATTTATTTGAATTGCTACCAATTCCGGTTTTTAGGATACATACTTAAAATTAAAGTGTTGTTCGTTTTTTTCGTTCTTGGTAGGAAAATTTAAAAAAAGTTAAATTCTCGTGATTTGCAATCCAGTTCGACTGGATTCAGCTAAAGTTGTTGACATTGAAAACAAGGTAAATGGCCAGGCCAAGTTAAACTAATTTATCAGACGATGTCAGCATTTAAATAGCTTCCAACTTGGGGTAGGTTAAAGCCGAGTGAAGCTCGATAGTCACCAATTATTGTCAATTCAGCTGTTTTCCTCTATTATTCCACCCCCGCTGATTGGAGCTTGTTGTGTTAACTCAGGAAATTACTGCTGATAGAGAGTGTCTGTAAAATCAATAGTCAATCAAAGCTCATATATAGATACTAGGCAAAAAATCTTGGACTAAAGTGGTAGTACTATATATAGGTATATAAAAAATAAAGTTCGTTTGTTTGTTTGTTGCTCAATCACGTCTAAACGCTTGCATCGATATTTTTCATTTTTTCTCCGAAGGTAGTACATATTCCAAATTAACATTTTCATGATATTTCATGAAAATTGGTACTTAGGGGTTTTGCGGAATGCTGATTTTAAATCCGCTGCCCAAATTTAGAAATTCAAGATGTCGGGTCAAATATGGCGACCAAGATTTCTCGATTTCTCTGTCAGGACATGTCCTTTTGTAGCCTGATCCGGCCCTGCGCGTACTGCGGCTTAGTCTAGTCCATTTCTAGTTACGATCAGAGCTGAATTATCAGCTTCACTGATCATATGCTACCGATTTTTATGCCGGATTGTTAAAACAAGGTGAAAAGGTGAAATCACATGTATTTATGCTATACGAATCCGAAGTCGGATTTCGAAATTTCTATTCTCTTCAATAATTATTTTTGGTGTAAATCAGTTAATTTTCCAAAATCCCATCCACCATCTCAAACCCGCCATCTTTAATTTTACGATTTTTTAAATCTGACTTTAGATTCGTAATCATTGACCCAGAAAATACTTGCAAAATAATTTTGGTTGAAAATAATTTAATTTTTGAATTTTCGTGCGCCATTTTGTTTGCACCATTTTGCCTCCGCCATTTTGAATTTGAAAATTTCTAAAATTAGACTTCAGCTTTATGATCAGAGATTCTAAAAACCCCCGTATTCCCAGTTTCCATTTTAAAAAAGCGACTTCCGTCAAAAAAACTCACTTCAATCAGGTGGCTCCCTCGAAACCCTGAACATTTTATTAAGGTTGTTGGGTTATTGGGTTATGAGTTATTTGAGGTGATAGATTCATGTGACACCCTGTATATTAACTTATTTATGAAAGCTAACAAATATCTGCTCTAACTATACAAAACTATAACTTATGGAAGTTGTATTAAATTCGAAAGCATGCATACGTAAACTACACGCGTAGGTTCCTTAAAAATATGCAAAAATGTTAATTTTTTTGCCCCGTGTTTCTCGTACATGTTCAAATCTTATAGCTTGAAATCTTTATGTGGAATTGCTACCCGTGCTATTCAAATTAGCAATGACTAAGTTATGCAAGGCATTCAAAATGAGGAAAAACTTTTTTGGCAGTGGAGATTGGCTCTTCACCTATGTATTTTGTCTTTTTGAGGTGTCTCATGCCGTGCGCAATGACGCGAATGAAATAATTGACTGTGATAAAATTATCCTATTTGAATTTTCAAAATAAAACACCTGCCACCGTGCGTCGTCGCCGCGTTACGATCAGTTTTGTTTCGCCAGTTCGAAAAGTCTCTGCTGAATTAAACTTGACATATGTCATAAAAGATGCATCCCTTCAGTTCGAATATCGAAATTTGACGGCGTGCCCCCATTACCGACGTCATTGTTGTTGCATTCGATTTGATCTGATTTTATGCAGTCTGGTTAATTTAATTATCATCGTGCTGAATGAACCTTTGTTGGTAGGCACACCAATTAGCATCTTTCAGTTGGCGTCCTCAGCACAAAATTCACAATCATTAATGTCTATTTTTGCGCTTTCTAAAATTCTTTAGACCACCCGCAAGCGCCTATATTGCAATTTTAAGGTGACTAAATAGAAAGTCCAGACTATGGCGCGTCCTCTATTTGATCTGGTCGTTAGAGGTTGCAGAAATTGCTTACAGTAGGTGTCTAATGTTTTCCGCATACAAAGTTTTCGCCATTTAGTTAGAGCGATTTTCATTTCACTTTATTTGTCATTGGTGCCAACTTGGCAGCTGTTATCGTATAAATTTTAATGTGTCGACGCTTTTAGAAATTGTTTGATTTAGTTGCGGTGGTCGATGCTGCCCGCTTAAAATGTTGCCCAATTTTTTTCGGTGAGTGAAGGTCGCTTAACATGACCGCACAAATATCTTGTCGCAAATTGCAATAAATTTCTTGTCTTAATTTAAAAAGTCGCGAACTCACGGAATTTACGATAATCGGAACAACTCTGGCGATCCGAGCCGCGGTAAACAAAAAATAACCGGCTCAAACAACTTTGACGTAAATTATATGGCAGAACTTTTTGAGCAACCGATATCTAATATATAAAATTCTTCTGTCACAGTGTTAGTGGTCATACTCCTCCGAAACGGCTTGACCGATTTTGATGAAATTTAATATATACATAGTCGTGCCATAAGTTCTGTCCCAAAGGAAAAATGAAAAAAAGCTCATATAAGAAAAAAATAATTAAATTTTATTTATTATGTTTAGTAATATACTTATTCTAATTTACAGTAATGCAGACAATTATTCGAAATGCCCACCCTTTGCAGCTACACATTTTTTTAAACGTTTCGGCCATTCATCAATCGCAGTACGCAACACATCTAGTGATATTTCCTTCGCTGCTTTCATCAAACTTGCTTTTAATGACTCAATGTTTCGATGTTGAATAGAGCAGGCCTTCTCCTCTAAAATATTCCATAAGCGGTAGTCCAAAGGATTTAGGTCTGGGCTACCGGAAGGCCAATCTTCATCAGAAATGAAGTCAGGAACATTCGATTTTAACCAGATTTGCGTTTTCTTGTCTTTATGAGCTGGTGCTGAGTCTTGCTGAAACACCCAATGCTGACCATGGTACATCGTTGTGTTGAGCGGCTTCACCATCTTCTCCAGGATGTCACTTTGATAGTTCTTTGCCTTCGTTTTCACGCCTTGCTCACAAAAATGCAGCTCCGTAGCACCGTAATAGCCAACTCCCCACCAAACCATGACTGAGGCGGGATGATGGCTACGCTCTACCTTGGGTATCTTCTCAGCCGCTTCCTTAGAGCTATGCGCGTACACTCTGTCATTCTGTCGGTTAAACTTCTCTTCAATAGTAAAAAGTTTTTCGTCTGAAAAAAGTATTTGTTGGTATTTTTTTCCCGCGTACTTCTTCAAGAGACTTTTAGATCGCATCTCTCGTATCGCACGAAGCTTGTCCGTAAGCCGCTGCCCTGTTGACCGTCGATAAGCACTAAGCTTAAGCTCTTCCTTGATAATACGAGACATCGTCCTTTTGGGTATTTTCATCTCCCGTGCCATCACCTTTTGTTTCCGGAGCGGATTTCTCAGTATGCGGTGACGCATCGCTTCTACTGCTGCTGGTGTACGAGACGTACGAGGCCTCCCGCTCCTGGACCTGTCATCGACAGAGGAAGTCTCACGGTATCGTTTGATAGTACGATGCACAAATTTTATTGTAATTTGTAGCGGCTGAAGAAGCTCAAATATCTCCTTTGCTGGCTTGTTGCACTTAAATAGTGCAATAACGGCGATCCTGTTCTCTTTAATGCCCCACTCCATGTTGCTCCTTCGAAATCCAATGACAAAATGATATTTTTTTAACAAAGCGGGAAGTATTTAAGCTAATTCGCGACAGGTAATCGGGATGCGTCGTGAGCCTTTTAGTGGAGGGGAGGGAGACAGAACTTATGGCACGACTATGTATATTCAGTAGGTATGAGAATAGGTTTATAACTAATTTTTATACCCCTAGATGTTAAGGGTGGGTCACCCTAAAAAAAAGTTTTTTTATTTTTTGGACAAATTTTTTTTTTGTAATTTTTTTATGATGTGGCATTAAAAAGTACATTTAGTCCTAAATTTTCAAAACTTCCAAACCCAAGATGGCGGATCCATTATGGTGATGCAAATTTCTCGACTTCAACGGATTTTCATGAAAATTAGTACGATTTTTTGTGGTGCCACTAATTTTGATCATTATCGAATTATCAAAGTTTCTAGATCTAATATGGCGGACCTAATATATAAAAAAAATTTCTCGATTTCAACGGGATTTAATTAAATTTGCTACAGTAATTGTTTTAATGCCACTAATTTTTAATATTATCAAGATTTGGATATTCAAGATGGCGGATCCATAAAGGGGTTTTCGGGTTGAATCAATTTCTAGGATATAACAAACGAACATTTGAGAAGTCTTTAATTAGTAAATATTTACCCAACGCCGGGTGAAACCGGGTAATTTTCCAATATTTGTGAAGTGTAAAACGGTTTACTTAATATTAAACAACGTGTAAGTTTGTTCAATAAATTAATTAGGGATATGAAACGGAAATACTGTTTTCTTATATTAATGGTATTATTTGTAGAAACATGCGAAAAGAAAGAACACGATCAAATATTGGTCGACGCACATGGCATAATGAAAATGTAGCGGAAAGGGCAGTACAACGTCTGCCGGGCCAGCTAGTATAATATATATGTATACATTTTGGTTTGAAATTTTAATGTTTTACTACTTTCTGTTATAATTCTGTTAATATCTTAATTGCATACAAAAGTGTAAAAACGGAACCTACTATATATTTATCCGTCTGTCTCTCGGAACAATAATAATAATCTTTTTTGCGGAGTCTTAACTTTTTTCCATCAAGAACACATTTTGACAACACGCTTTAGAATTCTGACCACAGCTTTACCAAAGCTTAACAAAAGTTTAAACAAATTAAACCACTTCCAAAAATCACAAGACCATAAAAAGTAGATACAATATATTTTTTTTACCTTAAGAGCCGCAAGTATTACAGTCAAATACATCTTTTCCTCCCTTTCTACTCTCATCTCTACTCGACTATAAAATGTAACGTCTGTTTGTTTGTCCATAACTCTACAATATATTTAAGGCTTTGTTCCATCAAAATTGGTTTAGTATTTTTACCCGACTATGGCGAAAAGAGGGGACTATGATTTTAACAGTACATGTTAGTATGCATGTTAATTTGTTTTTTCATAACTTCTAAACTACTCATTACATTGGTACGAAAAAACAATACATATTGCCATGTAAAGTAAGTTGTGCTAAATGAAAAAAAAAATCCTTCGTTTACTTCCTAGTCAATGCTATTAGAAGAAATGTGCAAAATTTGAATAAGATCGGTGCATTATTTTTTGAGTAATACAGGTTGGGCCATCTAACGTTTGGAATTGGAACTATAGGTTATTTTGAGGTTGGAAGTTTTGATGACATTTCTGATGTGACAGAAAGACATAGACATGACATAGACGACATTTGGTTTCAACAGGACGGCGCAACGTGCTACACAGCCAACGTAACAATCGATCTTTTGCGCACTGTTTTCGGAAATCACATAATCAGCCGAAATGCTGATGTCAATTGGCCACCTCGAAGCTGCGATTTGACTTCGTTAGACTTTTTTTGCCGTTAAGGACAAGTGTTACGCTAACCATCCAGAGACGATTGACGACTTGAAACGTGAAATCGAAGTTGCCATTGATGAAATAGAGGCCCAAACAATCGAAAATGTACTGAAAAATTGGACTGATCGAATGGGGTATTTGTAAGGCTAGCCGTGGCAGTCATTTGAATGATGTTGTCTTCCATTCCTAAATGGAAAGATTCAATCTTTCTAATAAACTCATAACTTTGAAAAAATATTCATTTGTTTTTTTTTTATAGCCGATTCAAATTCCAAATCTTAAATGGCCCATCCTGCAGTGTCCACCGACTTCAAAAATAGAGAACAAAAAAAATTTTCGTTTTATTTGAGGACTAAATTAAAGTATCGAAATTTAGACTGTAATTGATTCGTTAATATTTAAACAATTTCCTATGAATTTCCTAATGTCTCAAGTTGTTTATTGGAAAAGTTTTACGAAATTAGGAAATGCCCCCTCAAGGACATAAGGCTCACAACTTTGTCGGAATAATGACATAATCGAACCCTCAAATCAATCCACGTCGTCGCTATAATTCCTTCCTTCGTCACAATAAAACTTCCTCTAATAAATTCCGCTGCTTAATAAATCTGTTAACTTTAGCGAGCAATTGAAATTCCTCGAAAAGGCCATTTATCGTGAACATCGTTATCGTATCGGTGCAAATGTTTCGTTCGTCACTGCACGACGGCGTTAATTCCCACCACACACCCGCGCAAACCAAACACACCTTTTGCATAAATATTTCGCGGGTGCACCATTTTTATTATTATTATCGCGGTCCCTACGCTTTCAATCCTTTGTTTTCCTTTCAGTACTTTTTCAAGTATGTTTTTAACATTCGACGAGACTGAGATTAATTATTTTTGCGCAGTTTGGCGGCTTCCATCCTTTGGCGGCGCGGCGCCGGCAGTTTTTGCAAAACATGCAAAAAAACAAGTAATTTCTGAATTGATTGAAAAATCCGGGGATGTCCCCGAAAGCCTCTTCTTCATTGTCTTGAGATATGGGACCCATTCTGTCCCGGAAGCCCCAAGCCAAGGCCTCAAGTGGTCTCTGTCAGTACCCGACTATTATTTAATCGATTCAATCCATCAAGAAACCCTCAGAGATCATTGTTCCGATACTAATTTAATTTCAGAATCAATTCACATCGCCTTATCAGCGATACTAAATATATCACGGTGGTGGCGGCGATATGTTTATATTTCCCGATATTAAAGTTTTCAAGTGGTTTCGCGGTAATTAAGCGACTTAGTTTGCTGGATATAAAAAAAATAGTATCGATTTTCAGATAGTACACGGGTGAAATTGCGAAAGACGCAATTGCAATTGGTAAATATTGAAGATTCGATGGCAAAGCAAACATGTTGTCACTCAATTACGTATAAGATTGGGGGACATTGTGTTACAGAAATAGTTATTTTGCAATTTGGTATATTGTGGTAAAATAGTCTGATTAGGATAGAGAAAACAATCATATCGTTAATAGCACTTTTAAAGATTATATTGAACAACGACGTTATGCAGGCTTTAAGGCACCTGCACCTGCACACTATCAATATTATTCATCAATAATATTGAAGGCGTCTTATGGATCAATAATATTGACGGGGCTGAGGTCTACAGACAGCTCAATATTATTGCTCAATATTTCAGTATTGATCCTGCTTTCACGATGGTAGATTACTCACTGCATCGTACTTTGCAGAATGTATTGATACTATTTAACTAATCGCTTGTTGAATTACCAAATCTTTTTGATCATATCTACATATAGAATTGCCTCAATGCATTTCAGCAGAAATTGCAAAATAACAACACTTCAACACAATTGCAATATGAAATACGCAAACTGAATTGCATATACAATACGGTTTGCTTTCCGCATAGTGACAATAGGAAAGTCCTCACCGAAAATGAATCCTAGTTATCCAAATTTAAATAATAAATTCATGGAAGCGGTATGCCGTGAAAGATGGAGAAATATTAAAACTTCTTTTCTGAATTCTCAGAAGAAACCTGCTAGCGGCACAGAGCTTAAGTATAAAAATCCGTATTACTTTAGTATATAAGTATATATTAGGGTGCTTTTTTCGCGACTATTTTTTTTTTTCAGTCCCACCTCGAAATTTTGTGGCAAATAGCTAAACAAAAATTCCCTGAAAATTGGAGTCCTTAATATTAATATTAAGTACTAGACCAGGGAGTATAAAGATTTCCCATATAAAATACACGTAAACTTTGATTATTTTTCTTCAAAACTCTACAGCTCAGAGGCATTTTATGGCATAATCTTGGTCAATGGTATGATTTCTTCAGAATTGAATGCTCTAAAAAAGTGTCCATTGCGGTGTAACCCTAACTCCCACCAGCGAGGTAGTACGGGTGACTAACCCCAATTTTTCCATGAAATTCTAGCTTTTTGCCCCTATTTCCTAGAGCTACAGAAAAAGTGAATATGACAAACTTGTAGGAAATTCAATTTCTTACAAAAAAATTGTGAACACCAAATCGCTAACATCGATATTTCTTGAGATATTGGGCTTTGAAGTTGAGGTAGTGTGGAACTTTCATGGATTATTGAGCTAAATTGTAGAAACACTACCTCAACTTCAAAACCCAATATCTCAAGAAATATCGATGTTAGCGATTTGGTGTTCAGAACTTTTTTGTAGGAAATTGAATTTGCTACAAGTTTGTCATATTCACTTTTTCTGTACCTATTGTGGTTTACGAGATAGGGGCAAAAAGCGAGAATTTCATGGAAAAATTGGGGTTAGTGACCCGTACTACCTCGCTGATGGGAGTTAGGGTTTCACCGCACTGGACACTTTTGTAGAGCATTCAATTCTGAAGAAATCATACCATTGACCAAGATTATGCCATAAAATGCCTCTGAGCTGTAGAGTTTTGAAGAAAAATAATCAAAGTTTACGTGTATTTTATATGGGAAATCTTTATACTCCCTGGTCTAGTACTTAATATTAATATTAAGGGCTCCAATTTTCAGGGAATTTTTGTTTAGGTATTTGCCATAAAATTTCGAGATGGGACTGAAAAAAAAAAAAAAAATAGTCGCGAAAAACAAGCACTCTAATGTACATGTTTTTTTCTATAAAATTACAAAAACTTAAACCCAAAAACTCGCTACGTTACTTTCTTGCGGAGATATAAATATTAATATTTTAACTTTTATTAGGCTCGAAAACCATTGGAAAATTCATTTTGTCCTTATTTCTTCACATAAATAATTTGAATGATTCAGAGGAGGGTTTTATTTAATCTATAAAGAAGAAAATGAGATCCAATTGAGCTGTTAACATGTTGATATATGGGTAGTTCTACAAACTAAGGAAGAATTCGAGTCTGATTTCGGCCCGACATTTTTTATACATTCTGGTGGCAGAATTCAGTCTAATAACTAGAGTACAGTGTCTTTTAGCTTATCCTAAAGGGAACAGTCAAAAAATTTAATATTTTTTGATTTATGTCCATTTAAACTTAAACTTAGACCACCACCAAAACTAAATAACTGTATATAAACAAATTATGAGAGTAAGTTCAATTTATTTATTAAATTATTTATTTGTAGTTTAATGTTTATGTGTAAAAAAATACTATTATTACACAGAAACAATATTTTTAATATGATCTTCTCAGGATCCTGGATGGTTCTCAGTACCAATTGGACAGGATCCTGAGGCCAGGTTCCTGAGAATTTCTGTCTAAAAATAAAATAAACAAACCAATTTATAACTTTCAACAAAAATTAACCTAAACTAGGCCTATGCGCTAGCATCTTACATATCAATACGCTAAAATTAGTCATATTCATTATTTATTTCGTAAATAAAAATCTTACCAGGATCCTGAGAACTTCACTGATTACGACACCACTTCACTCGCCGAACGCACTAGGCTCACTAAACAACGTGTTAAGTGAGAATAGATAGATGACATTCTTTATCTCTTTCGTAGGTACTATCGACTCAGCGGAATGGTAAAGACGCAAGGCAAATAGTCTAGTAAATATTTGCTAATTCAACAGCGAACAGGATACTGAGATAAAATGGTGGGGACAAAATGTAAACAAGATTTATTTAATATTTTTGAAGTAAATACTATAGTAATTGTTCTACCTAGCCAGGAAAAATAGTAAACTTATTAATTTGGGATTCTTTTAAGACCCTAATGTATAAGTAAACGTATCACGACGCACTTTGAACTAAAATTTGTACGAGGGACACTGCAGGATCCTGAGAATTCGGCACTTTGCACAGTAATTTTGTTCAGAAAAGAATTTTGAATCTTAATTATTTTTAGTGACCATCTAGAAACAATTGTAATTAATAGTATTCCATCCAAAAAAAATTGTTATTAACAATTTTTCTATCATATTTTGGCTGAGCCGCCAAAAATTCCTTAGTTTGTAGAACTACCCATATGACGTCGCTTTTCACTGAACATTTTAATCTATTTTTAAACGTAAACGGCAGCAAGCTGGTACCCTTGAATTTATTTTTTCAATTACTTTTAGCTACTTACTGTCACTTTTAATAGCACCATAATTGCTTTTATCGCTCAAAAATAAGCACAACTTAAATAATTGAAAAAAAAGATCGAACAAAATCGATTTTCTCAAACGAATATAACCGCCCCTTCTCACACCTCGCACAGTCCTGCGGCGTGTCATCATTTTAAATGAAATCCTTGGAGACTCGTAGGACGAAGTCGACCAAATTTTACTTAAAGCTTGTCTTCTTCGTTTTGGATTCTCTAAATTCGGGAAAAAACAACAAAACAAATTATTTAATTTTCCAGTCGCATTCTTAAAAAGAAATCCCATCGAACTTCATGTTCGCAGTTTCGCTAAATAAATTTCTTTCTCTTCAGTACGACGCAGTAAGTAATTAGGAAAGAATCAGGGAAGATTCTAGGCTTGAATCGTGACTAGCAACATTTCTCGGAAGTATTTTTGTCCATATCAGTTCGAATAAAGTTTCTCTGGGTCTATTTGTGCGCGCGCCGGCCCTAAAGCCCTCCAGGTAGTGATTGCGGAAAATGCGAACCAAGAAACGTCTTGGAAAGTTTACCCAGAACCCCAAGTGAACCAACCTTCCCAAGGTCAGGGACGAAAAATCGATCCTAATCAAATTCTCCCGGGCTGCGTTGTGATTTTTATGGGCACAAACAGTGGGGGGCAACAGGGACTCCTCGGATGAGCCATCAAGTCGGGAATCTTTCACAGGGCTGATCTTAGGTTGAGGTGGGTTGAAGGCTAAGTCTATAAAGCAGTCGAAAGGACTCCTTGTGTACTTTTAGCTGGGGACTGAAGGTTGAGCACTTGGAACGGCTGAAAGTATGATTTAACTACGTTTAAATACGCCTTTGTACCGACTTCTTTCGGTATTTGCAAATTCCTGTTAAGGACATATTATCATAAGCGGATTTCTGAAATCTATTTAGGGTCCTTTAGATATATAAGCATTTAATGCTGAAGGCAAGGATCGAACGCTTTAATATTATAGTATCGTATAAATCATATTCATAAGGGTATTTATTTGAAGTCTAGTAAACAAAGTTAAATTAGGTTTTTTACACAAGTTAGTCTAGTTCTAGTTCAATGCTATGCCAGTTCAATTACAAATGAACTTTTGAAGGAAAAAGCCTACATCAAATTTAGTATCATTTTTAAAATGTTCTTTTGTTTTATTTGTAATAATTTAATGTGGTATTTTGCACAATTACTCCAAACAGCTGAGGAGTGTAATACTATAGATTGAAAAATCCTATTGTATATGGTTAATTTATTCTTTAGCATATTTTGATTAATTTATCGCATTTTTTTATACGTTCAGTTGTCCTTTATTTAAAAGTCAATTTTCGGTCTAGAGTAAGTACATATTTGATATTGTTTCTCCATTAAATTTGGGTATCAGCAAGGTGTAAGTTACGTGAAGGTAGGTATTGGGATTTTCCTTTTCGTGTTATGAATGATGGAATTCAGAGAAAACATTGCGTAATGATTTTGCCTCGAAAAAATCACGTAAAGTGCCTTTCATTGAAATATAAGCTGTTTAAAATTTCAGTAATGCTCCTCAAGAACCCCTGAAGATTAAAAAAGGTATGGTTTGGAGTTTTTTTTTTGTTTTTTAATAATTAAAATTTCTTCTTTAATTTTGAAAATAAAATTCTTAGAATATATTCTTCAATTTAAAGGGCCTCCACTGCCCAGGGCCCTGATTCCTTCAAATTCGGTTCTGGTGCTGTGAGTTCAAATATGTAATTGAATAACACAACGAAATTAATACTAAAAATAAAAGTTAGGCAGCTGGAACAATACAACGATTTATCTATCCCTAGCACACAAAATCAAATTACCACGCCTTTTCTAAAAATAAACTAAATCTATGAATTCAGCTGAATTTCTAAATTGGCCTTTTTCATTAAAAACAAAAAATAGACCAACATTTTTCATCGTTAGAGCACTCTATACCCTTCCAAGGCAAATAATTTCAACCACTTGGGAAGTCAAAGAAAGTTCAGGGTCACTTTTTTAATGGGTAGATTGTTTTGGAAGTAAGGGATGTCCTATCGGAAGCGAATATTATAACTTTTATACAAAACACACTTTGTTGTTCAGTTTTTTTACTTCATGGCAAGTTGTTTTAAAAGAAAAGTGCTCGGGGATTTTTCTGATTTGCTAGCATAGACTTGAAATTCCAAATCGAAAGATAAAGATCCATAACGACCAAATGAGGACATAAGAATTTAAATATCACGATTTCTTGAACGTTATCAACAATTTCATCAGAAGAAGTGGTAAAGACATCCTCTTCGGAACTAAACTCACTGAGCTTCACTGATTAAAAAAGAATTGGAAAACAAACTAAAATTCAATTAAATAGAGTGGGCCATCTGTTAGTTTCTTTTTAAATTACATGTTATTTTGAGACAGTTTTTTCGTCCTCCAAAAATTGACATAAGCACAGTATCTATCATATATCCGTAGTACGAAATGAATAGATTTACGTTTGAACGACGTTGGGAAATATTGAAAACATATTTCTAAAGTGAGTGTTGTGTTACGGAAAAAATGCGAATTTTGAAAAGAAATTTTGGTCGAGATGTGCCAGATCGATTTACCGTCACTGGATTTTTTTTTTTGTGGAATTCCGTTAAAGATCGATATTATGCTGACAATCCAAACACAATTCTGGCACTTAAGCACAATATTGACCGTGCTATTCGTGAAAACAGCCCTAAACCATCGAAAATGGTCTGCAAAATTGAATTAACTGGACGGGCTAAAGCCAAGCCAGAAATTTATTTATTCCATAACTAATCGGAAAGTTTACTCTTTTCAATAAATCAACGAACTTTGATAAATATTGAACAATATTTATTTTATAGGATTTTTAAAAATAAATCAACCGATGGCACATCTTTTGTCTATCGATATTCTTTTGTTTATATTAAAAACTGAACTATGCATACTTAATTCCGATTATTCTTGCAAAACTAGAAAGAAATACGCATACTTTTTGGTTAATATTAATTAATATATTATTTATATTCTCTTACTATACGTTTTAAAAATCTCACCTTTCTTATGCAACATTACATTTAAGATTCAATTTGAATGCAACAATGAATGTAAGAACTACAATTGCACTTGGATGGACCATTAAACCCTTTCAAGAAAGCCTTGAAGTCTGAATTTCAATATTCGTGCTAATTCAATTTTAACTAGAATAAAGCCTCACACAGTCACACTGCATGCGTAAGTGATGACTCTCATTATTTCGTTAACATTTTTATTCATTCAGTCGAGCATAAAATATACCCTAAACAATTTGCATCACTCAGCGCTCGCTTTACCTTTCTCAGCGCACCTCTACTGATCGCGAGTGGAAGTTATGAAAGAAAAGCAAAGAAAAAAGCCACAGCTTCTATTTTAGTTCAGCCAAAAGTGGAAGTCGTTGAATATTTCTCCTCACTTGGCCACGGTTGCATTTTAGCAGCAGCAGTTCGACTTAATCGACTTGGCAATGATCGAGAGCTCCGCGATCTATGAATGACTAATCCGAGGCAAGAGCACAGCGATCGACGCTGCCGCCAATCAACGATCTGCACGATCTGTCTAATGAATGACGAAACAGATTCTTTTTGTCGCTCAAATGGCACTTTAACTGGGAAAATTCGCAATTGGGAGCGACCTTGAGATGCTTTTTTATTATATTTTTAATTAAAAAGATACCAGCCGGTGCCTCTTTTGCGCCTTTTGATGCCAAATTATAGCCGGAATTTATAGACGTGATAAAATTTCGAAATAGATTCACGCCCCCCTGTTACGCAGCTTTTGTTTAGAAAACTATTCTTGAGGTTCGTGTTTTCAAAAAATTGTTAAGACGCTTATTATTATGCTTGAAAGGTATATGATGAACATATTTAGTTATATTGTTATATTATTGAAATCCATAAATCTGTTTTTAGAGTATTATTAAACTTTATTCTCTATTCTTTATAAACATCTAAACCACATATCTTAAACTGAAAACGGAAGGATAAAAAAAAATTATTTATTGATGTTAATTTTACCAATGAAAACTTAAACAGATTCTTTATAATTTGTAATATCTCATTTTTCACAACGACATTGCGCAGATCAAAAACTGTGCACTGGAGATCGTTACCGGACTATGATCAATGAATATTTCTTCAAAAATATGGATGACATTAATCCTGGCGAGATGAGGTTTCAACAGGATGGCACTGCGTGCCATGCAGGAACAAAAACCAAAAAAACTCGACTCAAAATTTTACTTTTGTCTGATTAAAGCCCCAAATTGGTGGCGCATAATTATTTGCTAGTTTTTAGTACATCATCGATTGAACAACAAAAACGTTTTACCTAAATAGTTTATTATACCTTTATTTTATTAAGAATGGAAACGTAAAAAGGTCAGAGCCAAGATCTTAACAAAGGTAAACTTTTAAAAACGACGCTTGAGGGATGAGGTTTCTTGTTTTCTCAAATAAGTTTTTGTTCATTTGTTTTTAATTTAAAATTACACCAGACACTCTTGAAAAATCTGAAAAGCTAGGTACAAAATGCAACAAGCTGAAGGCTTTTTGAGATTTAAAAAAAAAATTAAGCCTCACTCTGGAAATAAGATACAGAATGGAGTACAATCTTTTTATTATAAATGCCATTGTGTCTGGTTTGCTAATCTGCTTAATGCATCTACTCTATTCAATGCAAAGGTGTTTTTTTTTTTCTTCAATTTTAATCAATCGAGTTAAAACCAGTAACCATTACTGTTGGGTGTGGGGTGTGATCGTGTGAGGTCGGGCATTGCTCTGATCATCTTTTGCATAAATTGCATTTACGCTAAAAGCTTAAAACACCTGAATGAATCAGATTTTTTTTCTTATCTACTACAGAGCTCGCGACAGGCTTTAAATGATTCTATAATCGGAAATGTTTGTAGGAAAAAAACGCCCCTGCAGTGGTAATGTGGAAAAAATTTCCATTTCATTCAAATACCTGAGCTGCGGGGGGAAATATGTATGTATGTAAGTGGAATTTAGCGAAAACTCACGTTATAATGAAAGATATCCGCTGAAGAGTGCTATCAGTCGCAGAATTTCATAACCGCGCAGCGAATGTTGTCACTGGGGGCAAAATGTTTAAACAAAAGCTGCGCTAAATTGGATGGAATAAAACAACCTTACCTTAAGTTTCGCGACACCCCGCAGGCCCCGTGCGTCGCCACTGTCGTCACGCGATTCCGCCAACCACATTGCGGATTCTTGCCGCGCTCTAACCTACTTAATCATGACCTTACATAAGCAGGTGTCAGGTTAAGAATCACATTTTTTGCTTTTTGCAAGATAATTATTGGCAGAGCCCTTTTTTTTTGTTTTTTTGTAACGGCGCGGCATTCTCGGGCGAGATAATGATGAATTCGTTGGAACGGAATTTTGGCAATTTGATATGACGTTGTCGTTGTTGTACGCAAAAAAAAGGGGGCAGGTCAGCGACAGCCTTGAAAACGTTAAACTAAGGTCATTTCTCCCTCGCACCCGCCCGCTTGGCGTGAACCGCTCTGCTCAACCCTCGGATAGAAGACGAGCAGAAGGTGTCCATTCTGTACATAGTAGAACGACGAAAAGTGCGCGGAATTCTAAAAATCCTCCAGACCACCTGGATTTCTGTTAGTTTCTAAAAATAACTCAGCCGCACCCACCCCTTGTCGGTTTATATTAAAAGAATTTTTTTTTTAAAACCATATTCCCCTGCCTAGGGGAACAGCACCTACAAGTTCTCCTCTGTCCATGGACATTAGAATCTTCGATTCGCCTCTAGCCTCTAGGGTAAGAAAAGGTGGGAAGATGTGCGTGCGCGCCTTCGCTTTGCGCCCCCTTCGCGATGCAGCTGCGAAAGCGAGAACGCACCAAGTCATCGTCTCATCCAGCCACCTTGGTGCAAGAAAGAAATAAAAAGAAATAAGAAATTGACTCGACGTGCCCGCCGTCGCGCCGAGTTCGCGGACTGTGGCGTGTCGGTTGCCAGTGGAAATTTCCACTCGCTGCTGGCGGCAGGAATAAGCAGAAAAAACAAAATAAAATTGCGCCGCGTAGTAAGAGGGAAAAAAAGAAAAGACACACCACTGAGCGGAGATTTCAACACTCCAAAACTCGCACTCATAGCAGAATTACGGCAGAATGTAGGGGAGCGGGGAAGAGGCAGGTGGGGGACCGGGACAAGTGCCAATGTGTGAGTCACGACGACGGCACTTCACTTCTGCAACGTCGGTAACTCGGTTTCTCTAGCGCTGCTCCGCATGAATTACTTTTGGTCGCTTTTTGAGCCTTGCCTGGCGAGCTTCGTGAAATTCTTTAACTCCAGGAGAGGCGAACATTTTTCTCTCAGTCGGACGTTGGCCCCCTAATTCATTAGAATGTCCTCCCAAATTCTTCTGTGAAAGAGCTTTCTTAATGGAACGTGGCAAGTATTATAATTTAATAGTTTTTATTTTTATAAATAAGGATGCGTAGGATGTGAGAACACTTTACAAAAATTATAAAAAATATATCTTGACCACCTACCACCCATTATTCTATGATACTAAACAATTTTTCACTACCCAAGAAAAGACAAATGCATTAGCAGACACCTACCGACTATATTGCTCCCCTAAACAAGATTTTCAATCATAATAACCTTAGAGTATGTGACATTAGACGATTGAGCTGAAGTAACTTTCGCGTTTGTTCTTGTATGCTCAGTGCAGCCGTTCATTATTCGAAGAGAAAAGGCACTAAGTTTGAAGACCCCATAGTAAATTTAATACACGCCGTAACTACGATAGCCCCAGCTAGTTTTAAAAGTTCTCTGCGCAATTTCATAGCACGGGAATTATTCGCCGAAACATTGATTTTTGCCTGTTTTGGTACTTTAACCAGTTAACTGTGATTGACGAGTATACTCGTCATGGAGAAGTGGCAAAATTTTGTGTATTGACGAGTATACTCGTCAGGCGTATAAATCAGCGACCATTGGCTATTTAAATTGCAATTTTTGAGAAAAACAAAACATATTCTCAAATTTAAAGATGTTTAGAATATTTTGAGGCTATGCCGGAATAAAACTAACAAGTAGAAAATATAAACAGTTTGAGATGATCTTATGCGAAAAAGTTTACCAGTTCGCATAATGAATTTATTTATGTGCGATGCTAACGTTTTTTAGATGTTAACCAAAAAATATGAAACTACAAGAACTCTTGTCAGTCTGAAAATAATTTAGATTTTATAATAGAATTGGAAGCTGTCGGGCAGAGAAAGAGGCTAATTGCATGAATGTCAACAAAAAACCATTCCAAATACAAAGCACATGAACTGAGAGGCACAAAATTTTCTTGGAAATTGTCTCCCTCGGTTTAGTGTTCCAAGAATTCAATCAATTTGTTTACCAAAAATAAGCAAACGATACTGACTATTCCACGATTCATTCAAAAATTCATAGAATTATCACGATCTGAGGAGAGGTTTTTGTGCATGGCCTTATCTTACCAGCGCAACTTATTCTGTGATTGACGAATATACTCGTCATGGCTCGATTCTGACGACACAAAATTGTGCGCTCTTTTAAATGAGGGCGCCACAGTTAACTGGTTAATTGGTTACAATTTGTCTGTTGTTAATACTGCTTGTATAAATTTGCTGTGAAATCACTCGAAAATCGAACTTTTCGCAAATTCAGTGTCAAAAATGACAAGTAAGCCCCTATTTTGGACGCTTCTCTTTCCTTCTTATGTGTACCCTTACCCCCTCGAGGGGAATTGCTTCACTCTTGTACACGAATTATGGCGTATGTTATCCTGTACTCTATAATTAAAAAAACAGGAAAACAGCTGGGGAAGACAATCTCAAGGCGGAAGCACCCGGTCCTCCCATATTCCTATGGGAGGACCGAATGTCCTCCCATAGTAATATGTGAAAACTTATGAGCCACTATTTTTTAATAAATGAAAGGATAGGCAAAGTATTTATGTTTTTTATAAAACAGTATTCTCATTTTTATTTCATGTCCATTTTATTTCAAAAAGTTTAGTCTATCTGATACAAAAAAAATAATTTAGGAAAATACAGTGAAAAATTTGGAAAAATACAGTGAAAAATTAGTAGCCGAATAAGTTGTGCTTGCCCCTTGTTCAGAAATATTCCATGAAACCAATGGAAACCTTTGTTGGGTACTTTCATTACCATTTAATTAAAATATCCTTGAAAGCGAATTTCGTTTACACTCACAAGAATTCCTTGAACCCATATAAATCTATCACTGGGTATCATTTACATAAATAAATGGGACGTGATTAAACCCAAAACCTAAATTGCAACCAAAAGTAATTACTCCAATTGAAATCGGAACTTCCGCAATAGGAATTGTGAAGCCTCTCGAAATTCATTAAATGCATATCTTATCTGCAACTGACCAGTCCCGAATGATTTATGGCCAGACGAGCCTCTACAAATCGATTTGATTCGATTTGGCACGCTATCTTTAGACGGTCTTTTAATCTGATTGACAATATTGCCGTTCAACATGATGGGCGACAAAAAGGTGTGCACGTACATAAATACCTGTCGCAATATTGAACGCTGCGAAGCGATTCCACAAAACGAGCACACCTTCTGCAATTTTGGTGCCTCCGACGAACTGCGCACATGTCTGGAGCATGCAGGACAATGGGGCGCTTTTTATCAGAGTTGACTGGTGTTGATTAATCGGGCCAATTGATCGATTAAACTCTGTGCCCGGAACAATAAGCCCATGACGGAAGATTGCCCGACGAATGACGTTCAGTTCGAGTCGGGATACAAAGTTCATTTGTTGACCATTCGACGGACACAATGTCGTCGGCGTTTTCACGGACCCATAGTCCGACAATTCCTGTGCCTGCTTTTCGTAAATTGTCGTCACTAATGTCGTCAATCTTTAAATTGGTACTGATGAAAGATGATTTACGACTTTCCACGGACGTGATTACACTTAAGAAACTGTGACGACGGTTTTTGATGATAGGATGTGCCACACCGCATTCAACATGATGATGCTGATACTAATGCAGGGGTGGCCGTGGTCAATGAAAAGGCACACAAGCCTCTAATAAAAATGCGTTTTACCACCCAATTGAGACGAGGGAAGTTGTTCGCCAAAATGATTGGTATCAATTGAGCCGTTTATTTTGAAAGTGGCTTAAGTCCAAATGATCATAAAGACTATTTTACTTTACAAGAATATAGAAAAATAGTCTTTATGATCATTTGGACTTAAGCCACTTTCAAAATAAACGGCTCAATTGATAAGTGGTCAAAATTGGTCAATTGATCAATTTGCCCCTTAGTAACCCCTAGAACTGGAATTTTCCAGTGCGCTTACCAATTAAGGAGGCTGAGACTGAGTCTACTCAACTTACAAGAGGCGAAGATGAAGTTAACCCATTCTGCGCTCCAGTTTTTTTTTTTTTTTTTGTTTCTAAATGAAATCTTTATGCGTTTGTGCGTTTCATGGAAAATTTCCAAGCTTTCTACAAGAGCGATTAAATTGAAGTCGTTAAGAAAATTTAAGACACATTAAAGACTGGCAATGTGGAAAAGGAGTACTAAATTGAATGGCTTCAAACATTTTTGTCAGGTTCAAATATTAAATGAATATACTTGTGAATTATTTTCCACAAGAAATTTAAATTATCTTACAATTTGGGCCCAAATCGGTTTTTTCAACTAGTATCATCCAAACACTACATATATTTTCGATGAAACATTTTATGTCAGCTGATTTCAGTTGTGTTGAGTTGAGCACAAATTGCCAATTAAAACTAAATTGGGAGTATGCATAATGTTTTAAGTTATGTTTAAGTCATGTTTTTGTGATTAATCGCATGTGGTGGTTTTACCCGAATTGGTTGATTATGGCCGATAAAAACGTTTTATGTAATTTCGGTTGATGCATGCGACCTTGAAAAGTAATTCAAGTTCATCATGGCTGATTAAAATCGGCGATATGAGCTTAAAGTGTAATTTTATCCTTATTATACGAGGCGTTTGAATACCCCATATTATGTATAGTGTATTCTTAAAAGTATAGTGTATATAAGATTGAATTGTTGTAAATATCCTCATTTTTACATAGTATACAAAGGTAGTACAGTCAACCCTTCTATAACGCCATTATTTCGTACCGCGTTATATGAAAACCATTGCCACATTATCTGAAAACCGCGTTATAAGAAATTCCAAATAAATATAAATTAGAATAATTTGTAACACGTTATATATGGATCTCAGAAATAAATAAATTATAAATACATAAATCAGACCGATATGAAGAAACTTTTATGAAATTTATAATAGGTAAGTTTCAAGACATATTTAACCTCAATTTGTATTAAAAATAATTCTTCAGCTATATATGTATGTATATTAGGGTGCTTTTTTTCGCGACTATTTTTTTTTTTCAGTCCCACCTCGAAATTTTGTGGCAAATACCTAAACAAAAATTCAATGAAAATTGGAGCCCTTAATATTAATATTAAGTACTAGGCCAAGGCGTATAAAGATTTCCCATATAAAATACACGTAAACTTTGATTATTTTTCTTCAAAACTCTACAGCTCAGAGGCATTTTATGGTATAATCTTCGTCAATGGTAGGGTTTCTTCAGAATTGAATGCTCTACAAAAGTGTCCATTGCGGTGAAACCCTAACTCCCACCAGCGAGGTAGTACGGGTCACTAACCCCAATTTGAATTTATGTTCAATATAGTCTGGCAAGTAATCATGAATAGACTCACGGAGGAACGGTTAAGGATTATCTTAATTTACTTTGACAGTCGTTGGTTCGCAAGATTTATAGGCGACTTCGTTATTTTTATGGTTCACTGATTAGAATCGTCGCTCATTTTTGGCTTAATGATTTTGTTAATAAGTATAAATCGGAACCTTGAAATAAAGAAAAGGAAAACGTTTTAATATTGAAGTTTTAACATAAGTGAAATTTTAAACATTTCATAATAACAAAGAATTTTTTCAATATATGAGATGATGTCAAACTGCATGAGCCTAAACAATGAAGGAATTAAACGACGTTTAAATATTTCTGTTTTGCATTTCAATATCCCACGTCATGAGAAAAGATTTTAAATTTAACAGCTATCATAAAAAATATATAAACTTGAATTTATTTCAAAACGATGCCTCATAATTTCGAATGAGTGATTAATAAGAATACTGAAAATAGCTTCAGCAATGCCAAAATATGAAACGTTCATTGACCATTTATACGTAATACCCCTAGAGATCCAGATTTTCAAGAGACTGGTGCGCGGCAATTAGCAGCTGACTTAATTTAAGCGTCCTCTAAAAGGACAAGGCCAATGGCAATTTATATGTGTGCATGGAACCTACACCATCGCAACACATACTAGTTCAATCTGGTCTGGATCCAAATTATTATCGAAACCACGTGAGAACCGCTTCGTCAAAACTTCCGAGCATGAGATTCCAAAAATAACATAAAAAAATTGACTATCTTGGACATTGGTGCCAAGAAATTTGCAAAATTGTTCGTTTTTTATTGTGTTTTTCCCGGTTTGGTCGAGGGTCATTAATGGCATTTCAGCCAAAAGATAGATTCCGAAATAGAATAATCTCATCAGAGCATTATGTTCCGATCGAAAAGAAAGATCGCTTAACCCTCGCCATTTTAGATGCCCCTTTCGTATTTTGTTATGTTTTTAAACAATTTGTTTTGCTTGTTTTACGAAAATTTACGTCAAAACCCACGATTCGTCCATTTGAATTCATTCAAAAGTTGAGTGAGTGAGTCAATAAAATATAAAACAGTCATGGACAACAGAAAAGCGTTGGATTCCTTTTGACTTGTGACTTTCGTCTATTTTTAAGGTGGCGATGGGAAAATCAGAAGAAGCGTGGGATGATTGGCGACAATCTTACATTGGCTCTCTTCTGCCTCTCTTAGATGATGAGGATCTATTCTCGGATTGGCGCCAGACACTTGCATACTTTAGCGAACTGATTATCTACGCTTTAAATGCACTTTCCCCAGGTGTCGTCACGTGAGGATATATCCGTCGAGAATTATAATTAAATGAATTGCATTTCATTGTGTCCGCTCTGTTAGCTAAAATACTAACCTTAGATGGATCGACCAAACAAAGATTTTGTTACTTTATTATTATTATTATTATTCTGCGAAATCTACCTTCCTGCAGAAATCCTTATGTCATGACTTTGAGAAGTGAAAGATTGGTTAAGTTCGTAAATGAGGCAAATCTGTCTATTGGTTTCATAATGGTGGCGATTTAAAGTTTCAACAAATTATAAAAAAGTCATTTTTAACTCTATTTCCTCGCAAAATCTACCTATCCGGCTGGCAGTACCATTGGAGGACTTTTTTAATATATGTAATACATATCACCGGAGTTACATATGGCATGACTGACATTTTCACTATTTTTTTTAGTTTTTGATAATTTCATAGAGCACCAACATTCGAAAGATGGATCGGGTTACTAATATGAAGCCAACAACACCTCTTTTGTCAAAATGTGATGAGTAGTTTAGAAGTTACGAGGGAACATAGAACATAAATACTATAAAATAGACTGCTAAAATCATAACCCTTCTTTTAATTTAATTTGGCCCGGCATCAAAAAAACTAATGAAATTATCCGATCCAAACTTTTAAAGAATATTCTAGTAATAGCGAAAATGAAGTTAATTATAGATAATATATAATATATAGAATAGAATACACGTCGAAACAGTATTAAGAATAGTAGGTTGGGGTACCCCCAATATATTTAAACTAGCTGGGTTACCCGGTTTCACCCGGCCGGCGTTGGATAAATACTTACTAATTAAACACTTCTCAAATGTTCTAGTTTGTTATATCCTAGAAATTGTTTCAACCCGAAAACCCCTTTATATATCCGCCATCTTGAATTTCCAAATCTTAATAATATTCAAAATTATTAGCCTTAAAATAATCATTCTAGTAATTTTCATTAAAATCCGTTGAAATCGAGAAGTTTTGGTCGCCATATTAGGTCCGCCATTTTGGATTTGTATATTTTGATAACATTCAAAATCAGACCTTAAGATAATCACTGTACTAATTTTCATTAAAATCCGTTGAAATCGAGAAATATTGGCCGCCATATTGGGTCCGCCATCTTGGATTTGTAAATTTTGATAACATTTCAAATCAGTGACCTCAAAACAATGATTGTACTAATTTTCATTAAAATCCATTGAAATCGAGAAATCTTGGTCGCCATATTGGATCCGCCATCTTGAATTTCTAAATTTGGACAGCGGATTTGAAATCAGCATGCCGCAAAACCCCTATGTACCAATTTTTATGATAATCCTCTTCAAACTTAACATTTTCAGCCTCCATCTTGGATCCGCCATTTTGAAACTGTATTATCCGATATAGCCTATGTTACTCAGGGTGAATGTAGCTTTCTAATGGTGAAAGAATTTTTGAAATTGGCACAGTAGTTTTTGAGTTTATTCATTACAAACATACAAAAATACAAATCTTTCCTCTTTATAATATTAGTGTAGATTACTTTTTTTTTTTATTTATATCTGTCTCAATAGGTAATGAAAAAATCTGATTCTTTGCTAAAATGCTATCAAACTAATAATTTATGCATAAACCCAAAAACCATGCGAACCAAATTTTTTATCACTTCCGAATAACTGCTGGATGGTGTCACCTCTACCGTATATAGTGTGCCAAATAAAACAACCTTCCTTTTGGAAGTTAATTAAAAATACATATTTGAAATAAGTTATACAAAATGCCGATGTATAGATACTGCACGTTATTGTGAAACGGAAGCCTGCATGTGAGGACAAAAGTAGAGATACGAGTTTAGCTGTACATACCATCACCATCTCAATCTACATAGTTACACTTGGGCCAGGTATTGAATTATCATCTGCATCGGGTTTACGTAAGTCAATCAATATCTGTGGAAGAAAATCCAAGCCTCACTGGACAGATACAAAGTGACTGCAACGAACAGAGCAATCAAAATCACGGGCAGATATCCAATAATTCCCCAATTACTAATTGATTCAATCAAACTAGTCAATCTTCTACGCTTCCTCCCCACTTGCATCGGATATTATATCTCATTGAATTTACAGGTTATCAATCAAAAAAATTGGCGCCTTCGATTACGGACGAAGCTCGTTAGAAACCAAAGCAAACAACATTTCTTCCCACCCGCCATGCTAAGGTGATTACATAAAAAACGTTAGAATTTAATGTGCCGATTCGCGGTTACCGGCAATTCCATTGTTTTTCCGGTTAGAACCGGTTCAGATGTCTTAACTTACGCTTAATTGATTGAGTGATTTACACATCGTTTCACACGTTTGATGGCAACACGTGGCCCAATTATATTTCTATCAACA
Source organism: Dysmachus trigonus (assembly GCA_949715965.1). NCBI lineage: Eukaryota > Metazoa > Arthropoda > Insecta > Diptera > Asilidae > Dysmachus > Dysmachus trigonus. The sequence goes on along the minus strand of OX454323.1, from coordinate 3,057,983 downwards.
TAATTTTTCTAGCCGGCTTGTTTTTAAAAGAAAATTGGGACATTTTACACAATTTCTACATTATTAAGGAATGAATGACGTGAAAATAATTCATCAGGTGCACGCGAGTTTTTTTCGCCTTAAAGGTGATTTCTTAGAAGCGACATGTTGAAGTTGATCAAAGAGAATTGGAAGAAAATAAAATTTCTTGGCTCATTTTTGAGAAAGTCAAGACATTTAAAAAGAATAAATTGTATTATCAAGTGGTTTCTAGATACGAAACTGCATGGACCATTACGCGTTATTTAATAGGAAAAGGACAACTTGTAGATTAAGATGGATTCATTTAGTTTTAGTTTAGAATATTAATCTCCTTATCATTGTAACTTTAGAATTGGTAAAGATATTTTTGTTCTCAGCAATGACAAAATATTAGGTGATTGTATTAAAAGTCGCTGTTTTTTTTACGTTTTTTGAACGTTTATTTCTATGATAAAAATTGTAATGATTTTAATCAAAATATGCGCCTTTGGCAGCTACAACTTTCTCTCACTTTTTTCCATCAGTTTTTGTTTGACCTTCAAAGCAACATGAGGCCAAGCGTTATCATGAAGAAGAATCATTTTTCGTCGATTCGATGGAATTTATGGTCTGTTTTTCATCAAATTTTTATACAAATTCTCCAACTGTTGTTTATAACTCTCAGCGGTGATTGTTTCATTCGGCTTTAACAACTTGTAACAGACAACTCCTTCCATATCCCACCAAATGCAGAGCATTATCTTATTAGCGTAGATGTTCCGCTTTGGAGTCAATGCTATCGGTTGGCCAGGATCAACCCATGATTTTCTTCGTTTTGGATTCTGAAAATAGAATCCATTTTTCATCTCCGGTCACAATACGCCATAAAAAACTTAACTTTAAGGACTATTATCGATCAATATTACTTTAGCTAAAAAATACTTCTACACTAAATTCATTTTTAAAAATAGAAGTTAGAGTGTTTTTAATAATTAACCACCTCTAAATAGTCATTAGAAATGTGTTCTCCTAGGTCCTAGGATTTAAGGATTCATAAAATTACAAAATGATTCCTATCTCTTAATTAATCATAACTCATCCAATAAAATCTTGTGGACAAGTGTAATTTAAAATATCTTAAGAACAAATTGCCACGTTCTACGATCTTTCCCACACACTTCAGGCATCAGTAAAATTAATTGCATCTATTACGTAAATTATACGCGGAGGATAAAGAAAAAATTCAACAAAATCAAAAATAAATTGTCTAGAGATTTTATAATAATTCCAAGAAAACACGCGCTTTAGTAAAAAATTAATTCGAAATTTTCTTCTTTCTTCTCAAAATTTGTGTATCCTGGATATTTCCATATTTCGATAACGAAACGGATGCTCGTGGGGAATTTAGTCGTTATTTACAAGCATCTTAAATGAACCCAACACTCTTCTATTTATATCATTTGAGTACAGAGATCGGTAGCCTTCTGCAATGCAATTATTCACAATGCAATAAAACAGAGAGCATCCAATAACAAGTCTCCCCTTTTCCTGAGGTATGCGACGGAATTTAAAACGATTTTCAAAAATAGAATTTTTGGCAACCGACACGATCGAATATGTAAATACTGCGTTGGCTCACAGTCAGAAATGATTTGATTTTTTGGGCTTGACGAGGGCACAACGAAATATGAATGATGATAAATTATTGAGATGTGTTCTATTTTCATGAATGTTAATTTCGCACTAAAATAATAATTTTTTCGTAAGAAAAACAATTCTTAATCGCGGAATAGCGTCAAACGAAAATTTTTTTTCGCAGTCGAAAACAAAACCTCGTACTGCAACCACGTGCAATTTGGTTTAAATTTATAATTAGAAGCTATTTAAATATTTTAGCTTGTAACTTTTTTTTAGATGTGCTAAAATATTGCACGCCTGGTGTTAATGATTTCGTTAGTAAACAAAACAATTGGCATTTGCCAACTAATCATTAGTCTTAAAATACACGAATTGTATGCACTTTCGCGTAACGTAAAACACGATTAGAAACATTCCGCGAAAATATACTTCAGACCCCATACAAAGTTTCAAAAGACATTGTAAACAATCTATTAAACAAAAAAACATATTCTCGTAAAATTTACTACCAGGCAAATTTGAAAAGTGATCCGATTACGCCTGCTTGTGGTGATGAGTCCAAATTTTAAATATTTATCCAACCTCCCATATAACTCATATTCTTATCACAATTGGGGCAATTTACATACCGCTTAGTCAATTAAGTTTTAAACAAACATTCTTTTTTCATTACGACTCATTTCTCATGAAAACAAAATTAATTCAACTATTTCTTTAATTTTTTTTCGCTTATCTTATGCAATTAAAAACACAAGAGGGACATGGACTGATTTGGAAAGTGTCCAAGAATTTCGTCCCGCCACTGTTTAATGATCAGATAATTTGAGAAAAGAACTTCTTCGCAAAAATTGTTCATCTCTTTGTATATAACACGTGAATTTGGGTTAATGACATGGCGAAATTTACAAACATTTAAGCAGTGTGGCATGGCATTGATGCTTCGCTGATACAAACATAAATCTTAGGGGGATTTAGGCGAGGACATCGTCTATGACTTTCTTAAAATTTAGATAACATGTGCCGGTCTTGTCCTTCTTTCTTCTTGCTATAATTACTTTTTAAAAAAACAATTTTTTTCGCTATGATTAATTGTGGCTGCCGTTAAATATTCATCCTTCTAAACCCCCTTCCTTGATTCACGCGTATTATATTTTTATAGGTAAAAACACAAAAACAAAATCGAAATTAAAAAAAGAAAAAAAACAATTTGTTTTGCATACAATTTTTCTATGGACAGCATTGTTGAAACAAATGTGTGTTGATATATACAATTTTAAAAATTTGAATGACTCCAAAATAGAAAATTACATTAGGTTTGTTCGTGGACTCAAAAACCTGTGGCACTCCAGGGCGCCCTGAGAATTGTCAAAAGATATGAGACGTCCTAGTGCTTGTCAGTTCAACGAACAGCTTATTAAAAAGGAGAACTATCATCTGGCCTTTTGCACAAAAATTCTAAAATAAAACCATTAATTTTTGATAATTTCCACATCGATTCGGGTATTGTCTGTTAACAGATGTTGAGTTAGTGGACTTTCAAAATAAGAAGGAAGAAAATAACAAATGAAATGATTGTGTAGTAATAAGAAGTTTAAATTCATTTCCGTGTGTTCTTCAATTTTTAAACGGACGATTTTATTTTAAAATCCCTTTAGTTGCTTTGTTTTTGAGTAAAATGTAATGTTCCCACAAATTTTCAAGACAATCGGAGGTTCCAGCACAGAATAAAGATTAATCAGAAGTCCCATCACAAGTAAAACTCGTTAGTATTAAAAGAGTACCAAAATAGCACCAAACAATTCAATGTCCACCAAAATAAAACCCAAAATAACATCGATTTTGCTATTGGAAATGAAAAGTACTGATTCACCACCAAATAAGGGACAAATGCAGTATGTGTTCAAAAAATTAGACGCAGTCTGTTATTTTAAGAAATTTGGTAAAAAGTGCGTTTTTTCCCGCAATAAAACCCTTTCCCAGGAAATTTTATCAACTGTACCGATTGGTAGGTAATGATTCCAAGATATTTTTGCAATTAGGGATATACCAGATATACCTGATTAAGACTGGAAGGTATATAAATGGAATAGTTTTAATATTAGTCCCTTTTGAAGGAAATGCTTGTTCACAAATAATTGGCTTTTGAAGTGTACATTTGTGATTAATATTGAAAGCTGTAAGCCTTTTTTCAGTTTCTACCGATTTTCAAATTGAAAATGAGTGAATGTGATATTATAAACCGGAGTGTAGAAAACTTTTTAAGTGTATACAATTTATTTAAAAATGTGACGTAGTAAAGACATCGCCATTGAAAAGAGAAGTGTTATAGTACGTCTATTGAAGTCAAAAAACCTCTCCAACTGAGAAATCGCGCGTCAAGAAAATATTTCGGCATCTACATACAGTGGATACGAAAGCACGAACTCTGAATCTCTCAACCTCTGCGTCAGAAAAATACACGGACATATTGTGAAAAAAAAAAGAAAACATCTAAGAGGACCGACAGAAAAATTCTGCATATGGCACTACAAGAACGTCGAGCACCCGTTAGGACCTTACATAGGCAACATAGAGAGCAAGGGGTGGATATTTCTCAGATGACTCTTCACAGACGATTTCATGAGGCAATCTTAAAATGTAGACGTCCAACAAAGAAGCCAAAGTTGACAGTAAAAATGAGATTAAAAAGATTACAATGGGCTAGATTACACGAAGACTTAACACTTGATTATTGGGAAAATGTAAATATATTTAAATATATTCGGAAATTTTTATTTTATTGTAGTTTGTAAAATACACGAAGTTACTCTAAATTTTTAAATTCACAGGTCATTTTTAGCGACGTTTATCGTTTACAGGCGGTGACGGAATTTCATATTTTCGTACGGAGGCGTCCAGGGGAACGTTGCAATGAGGACTGCATACAAAGAACAGTTAAACACCCCCCAGCTATTATGATATGGAGCTGTATTAGTGGAGTAGGCCCGGTCCCAATATATTTTGTGAATGGAACTTTGCGTTCCGACCAGTATAAGATCATATTGAAAGACATGCTTTTACCACATATAAATTCATTTATGTATGCGAGGTCGAACTACATATTTATGCAAGACGGAGCACCTTGTCATACATCGAAAGTAATTAAAGTTTTCTTAAATTATGAGAAAATTGAAGTTCTTCCTTGGCCCGGCAATACACCGGATCTAAATCCAATAGGGAATTGTTGGGCATATTTGAAATCGAAAGTGTATAGTCCTCCAAACCAAACAATATAATAAAAAAAAAAAAAAATAAAAAAAAAATATCGAAGATATCGGAAATAACGACGAAGGTGTTAAAAATCCGTAACGGAAAAAAAAAGAATTCTATCGAAAGCGAAATTCCTTCGTTTTTTATCAAAACAGGACTATTAACAGTAACTTCCTGGGTCAACGGTACTTTATAAATAGCTTTCGATTAACAGCAAAACGATAAAATTTGCGTGTAACGGTGTAACCCAAAATAAAAATAATTCTTTTCTCGAGATTGTTTTGCAAGAGCTTTCCGGAAATCGTTTTCGCATCGCCTCTGTGAACACCCAGATGGCACTGTTGCTTACCAGCGAAAATATTACCCCTCAAAGAAATTCCCTTTCGAGTGACCCTGTACACGGTTGACAGTTGTCAAAGAATTTTACCCTGAATGTGGAGAAATTAGCTTGCTAGTGCTGAAGAGTTAGTTTTATCGCCTCAAAAATTTCGGAGAAACGGAAGACCGAAGAACCGATGGATGTGCGGACAATAATCAAGCAGGAGTGCGAGGCGGCGGCGACGGTGTCGCGGGTCGAGATTATTCATACGACAGCGGGCAGCACACCCGAAACGTTCACTGTCCAGCATATCCCCGGAGCGCAGCTCCATCACTCGCACCAGCAGGTAGAGCTCGAGCAGCAGTCCGTCGTCGGGGAGCCGACGACGATAGTCGCGTTCCAGCCGCACATCCAGCAGCAGCCCCAAATCCAGCCGTCGACCTCTCCGACAGATCATCTTCAGCGTGTCGGCGGAGGCCCCGGCAGCGGAGGCGGCAGCAGCGACGAGCAGGAGTTCACAGTGATACCTCAGCAATCTCGAACGAAAACGAAATCGTTCTACTGCCCGAACTGCGGTAACTGCTATGGAGCCGCCGGAAGCCTCAAGCTCCACATCAGAGCCTGCCTCAAGCAGAAGGAGACGGAGGCTCGTCATATGGAGGCGCGAATGTGCAATATCTGCGGGAAGATATACAACTCGGTCAGCTACCTAAAGGAGCACATCCTCCGGCACAGCGGGAAAGCGCCCAAAAAGTGCCCCAAGTGTTATAGAAAATTCATGGATGACGAGAAGTTGAACGCCCACCTGAAGACCCACGAAAAGGAACAAGTGACCGGGGAGACCGACGAGAAGAAAATTATCAAGGAGTACAGCTGCTCCTTCTGCCAGAAAAAGTTCACGGTCGTATTCGACTCGCGGTACACGAAACGAAGGTACGCCTGTGACGAGTGCCGGGACAAATTCACCAACGAGGAGAATTTGCGGCACCACAAAGAATCGCTCGAGAAAAAGAAGGACTTCCACTGCGAACGATGCGGGAGGAAATTCGTGTTCGAGGGCTTCCTCCAGCGGCACCTGCCCACCTGTGATGGCACCATCAAGCGGAAACGTGACAGGGTCTTCTAAGATCGGATAAACGGGAGCTGAGCGCTGCCCTGGAGAACAGCCTCGGCAGCCTCTGTTCGCAAGCCTTCTTTTTTGTAATTTCCTTCCCCTCCCCCTTAGATATTTGTAAGATGATTTTGTTGATTCAGTTCTAATAATAAGCTATGGAGTTCTTTCTAAATCATCCTATTACTTTTATTCGCATACTAGTTCTACTTTTGATCCTTGGGGAAGGTTTACAGAGGTAACAGGAAAATTCGGTTATATTTAACACGCCGACGATAAAAATTTCATTGAGCCGCAAAAATATAAAGGCGATTTTATTTTTAAATTTCGGTATCCGAAATTTCACTAGACACATTTTGATAGTAATATAAAATGAGTGCTATAGCATCCACGACGATACAGATCACATTTTTCAACAAGGATGAGACTTGAATGCTCATATTTTGAAGGAATTTTAGATAAATAGAAGTGTAACGAGCGCAAACAGGAAAAAACCCGTCCTGGCTCGGAAAAGATATATTAATACTTATTGTCTTCTCGTGGCTGTGAGTTAGTCGTATTGACAAGAAAAGTGTTTACCGCAAATGAAGGGTGCGTGAAGGTATAAGGGTAAGTAAATATCAGACCTTAGGAGTGTGGAAATGTACCTCCCCAAATGATCCTCGATCGACTAATTTCCTTTGTGCTGGATGGCACATTTGTTTACCTTGGGCTGCTCGTAGGAGTAGTTGATATTTTATGATTCTTTATTCCTTAAAGCTCCCCACATGAGTAATGCGCGGATATCTTTTAATTACTCTTTGGTTAGATCCTTGAAAAAGGGATTTTCTCATTTATGATCCTTTGTCCTAAAAGATCCTCTAATAGAATGCATGATTTATGATCCTTTGTTCCCGAAGAAATCCAGAATGTATAAATGGGTAGCACTTGGATTATTCGGATCAATCTATTGTCGGACATGGCTACGGGTTGATGTTTTACGCGAAATTGAATTTAGTGACTACTTTAGACGATTTATGTATTTATTCAATGTCTACGGGTATTAGGTCGTACAGACTAGCAAATATAAGCCAAGTCTTAAAGTTAAACGCTACGAGTATCATTAGCATGGCTGCAGCCGCGTTGGGGCTGGAATTGTGTAGAACTTTTGATGCACTTTCATTCTTTCATATTTTAAGGAAAAATTATGTTTAAAAGGAATATACTTTTTTTCCAAAATAAAACACTATTAGTCTATTAGTTATCTTTGAGATAATGCAAGTTTAAAAATGGGATCACAGCCGATATTCATGATAAAATGTAAAACATCTAGCAGAGTGTACTGTCCATAACTTAAATACGTTGATAGAATAATTGAAGGAAAAATCACTGAAATCTGGAATGGTCAAGAAAATTAGGTTATGATTTGAAGTGGTATGTTCCAGGTTTATAAATATTTATAGGGTCACATAATTTTTTAAAAACATATGAGACGGTATTAAATACTTATACACCACTGCTCCTCTAAAATGTTCCATGTAAGTCTACAAATAGTAAAGAGTAAAAATGTGCAGTTATTAGCTAACGGTATTCCCGCTATGTCAAGAAACAAAGTTTGTTCTTGTACTATCACAAAAATCTGTTACTAATTCAGGATAAGTGAAATGCATGAAAAATGCAGATCATACGTAAGCGATCATATAATGACAAATTATATCGGTATTTGAGTACAGGTAAGCCTTCTATAGCAATATAGTGAGACTAGAAGCCAGTACAAAAGAGGGAGATGCGTTCCGAATACTTTTTAAAACAAAATATTTGTTTTTCGAATTCAAAAATGTTTATTAAAAGTGTAAATATATACAAAAAACGTATAAGTAAACACAACATACACATTTTAATGCATTTTTACCCTCAATCGACGTTACTCGGCACATTGTTTTCCCAAAATAACATATACATTATTAATAGGTAAAAGTATAGGAAGCTTATGTAACTTTTACGTGAGATCGAAATTAAACTTCGCACATTCCAAATGCATATTAAAATACACAATATAAAATATCGAGCAAGTCTACATATTTCATAGATCGCTTCAGCTGATAAATGTTAATACATATTTCAAGTCAGTTTCTTCGAAAACTCTAAAACACTAATAAATTATAATGCGGCAACTTTAAACTTGATAGTGTAGGCATTTGATGTTACATATTCAGTGCAGTTTTCGATACATGCCTGAGCATTAAAAATCATTTAAGTAAACTCATAATAAAGACTAGAAACTCAGTACTACTCTAACGTTTTAATTATCTAGGTTATTAAAAACCAACATGTGAAACCACGATTCAGGTCATTTTATGTCCCAAAACTTTCATTCTGCCGTTTCGCAATAGCATGAGATAAAAATGAGATATTTGAGTTAGCAGCTCAGTCTAGAACCATAAAAGGCCTTCGAAAGTCCTGAGCTGTGTTATTTTGCTTGTTTTGCTTGTCTCCGTTAAATTATTTTTCTAATTTGCACTTCTTTGAATATGAGTTGATTTTATTAATAGCTTTAGTACAGAGCAAAAAAGACTACATAGCTTAAAGTTGTATAACAAAATTAAATAAATACTTTCGTAGTAATAATCAATAGTTTTATGAGCTTGAATTAAATGTATAAATATAATAAACCTGTAAAAACTGAAGATCAAGGAAAATTGGGATGTTTGAGGAAAGAAGAAATACTTTTACTAAAACTTAATATATTTCGCGACAAACAAACATGTTTAAAAAATAAATCACTTAAGATCTTAGAGTTGAGGAAAAACATTTGTAATATCTTGTATCATCTCATTAGTTGTAAATAGGGAGGGATGTATAGTAGGACGCAAAAAACCATCAGATGAAATTTTTAATTTTCAGATCTTGTGTCAAATCTCCAGAGATATAAACTGCCTGCAGCTACCACGAAAACTGTACTGAGTAGAACAAATTATAAGAAAAAAAAAAACAGAAACAAGAAAAATGCCATCCGTGCAGGTCTATCTCTATTTATTCCTCAGATGAGTGTATCCAATTCGAGGCCCAAGTCAACCAGCCGTTCGCGCATATTCTGCAAACGAAAGTAGCGACGATGGTTCCTTCGAAGAGCAGCAGATCTGCTCTAGAGTCAATTAAAAACAGTTTTTTCATCGTTTTAACTATGTGCTAGCTACTCTCCTTAAATATCACAATTTCAACGTTGTTTTGATATATTGCCATCCAGTTTCCATCAAATCAGTCAGTTTTGGCCTTCTCGATGCAACAGGCATCACAGACCCTTGTTTCTGAGGTCCATCCAAATTCAGGGACTGGCCGACGATTCATTGAACACATTTCGCAAACTACTTTTCCACAAGCTCGACAGTGATGCTTCAAACAGTCACCGCTGGGCAGGGTACCACGATTGGTATCGATCATTCCAAGTACTTTCGCATTTTCCAATTCATCAGCGGTTCCAAATGGTATTTTACAGAGGGCACAGCTGGTGGCTTCGGCATCTGGGACCCAATATGAAGGTCTCGCAGTGTCCTTGATGACTTCTGCGGTGTATAAAAATTGATTTAGATATACGAACTCTAATCATCTTAATACTAGTAGCTATAATTTTTATGTGGACAAACTTTTTAAAATACCGGGTAACTTCTAAAATGCATCAAAACAGTCCAGATGCAAAATTCAACTTCAGAGAGTACTACGCTACAGTTTTGATGCATGTTAAAAGTCGCCCACCATTTAAATGGTAATCGAAAAATGGGAGGTATTTCTAACTTCATTAAAATTCTTATAATATACCGAAATATTTTTGCAATAAATGTTTTGTTCATGGGAATATAAAATAAAAGTGTAACGTACCTTTAGAATAATCTATCGCCGTTTTCACCGAACTAAGCGTACTGTATACTGCCTCGCTGTACTTGCGGACGGTTATATCACCTTCTTCGCTAGGCGGCCCTGCAGTAGTAGACGAATGTCTTACAATTTTTACTGCGCATTCAAAGAATTTTTTTTTTTTTGTTATTTGAGCCAATAACGGACATAAAGAAATATCTCATTAAAAAACTACAAATAGATTAAATGGCAAAAAACAGTAGGTACCAGGGGTAGAATCCTGTCTTCGGAGCAACTCCTGGCGGCACTGGTTACAAACACGAACAGGCTCCTTCCAACCTCGGGCTATTACCGGCATTTTGTACTTGCTGCATGCATTGCAGAAACCTTCGCCGCAACCACGGCAGTGATGCTTTCGCAGACCAGTCTTCTCAAAATTCTTTTTACAAGCATGACAATGCTGTGGAATATTGTTTTTCGTAATTCAGAGACAGAAAAAGTATTTTCTGAATATCTTACATGAATTTCATGATTTGGTTTCCAATAGCTGGGATTGACTTGATCGGCGACCCAATCACTGATGACTTTAGCTGGCTGTGATGTGATGCTGGTCATCGCTTCAGTAATATATGAAACCCCATCTATGACCATTTGGGCTGAGTGTATTGGCCCTTTTGCTGTAATATTTCCACCCTTCCACACATGGATTATTTCAGGCCTGCTTTAAGAATGGTTTGTTGCTTTGGAATTTTGAAAATTTATATGCATAAAATAATTTCACCTGACTGCAACATCTTCCGGTGATTTATTACCATACCAATATTGTCTTGATCTATAGATTTCTCCACAGTTGGGACATTCAATGACCGATCCTTGCCAGGCATACTTTACAATACCAGTCCAGGAGCTATCGTTGCTGGTTAAGGCATCTACTGATACTACCACCTGAGGGCAAGCACAATTTCAATTTAGCAATTTCAATATCACAGCTTTATCGCTACTACTGAATTTACAGATTTAAGAATCCTCCTGTTCCAGAATTGACAGCATGAACTGAATTCTCAAATACAACGAGTCATTGCGCGTTCAAGACTTAAATAAGCTTAATTTTGGAATAATTTCATAAAACAAAACTATATCATTTTGGATTACCATTTATAAATTAATTCACGAAGGCAAACGAGTAATCTCGTTATTCAGCAATATGTTGCTTATTGCTGAATAACGCGAATTCTTACTTCCCGTCGAGAATGTGTAACTTTTCTTTACTGTAAATGATGACATTTTCAGTGATAACTATATACAGCTGAATAAGTGTCATTTGCGACAATGGATTTGTAAAGTCTAAATTTCTCGTGTAAAATTACCCCATTAAAAATCTACTCACCTCTCTTCCATTTGCGTGGCATGTTTTGCAGAGGTAAACTTTGTTATTCAGCTGATGCTGATACTGGCACAATTGTGCACTGTAATGATTCTCACCGTCAATTACATGTCCCATAGATCGTTCACAACGCCTTCCGCACGACTCACATATGACTGTGCACGTAAAATACTGTTCTGGAAAAATGTTGATCTGCTTTTCAGGTATTTCTCCCGAAAATTTCAGATTAAGCGCCTTCATTGCTTTGAACACTACACCTGGCTGGCGTGGGGACCGCACTGCGGTGTTTTCTATTTCTATTCGAACAGCATTAAAAAATTTTGAATAGTCGGTAGGTTTGCCCTCAGTTTGAATTCCTATATAGCGAAGGGAGCTAAATGCGTCTATTTCGGAACCGATTTTCGAAAATCTCTCTCTTAGTCGGTCTTCAGCGCTTTCTTCTACAGCTGAAAAAGAATAATGTCTGAATTTCTCACGTGCTATTAAATGCCGTGAAAAATCTTACATGATTCTAATGGCTTTGTGTTTCTCGTTTCATGGAATATAACAACAGCTGGCCCAAGGGCCTTTGCAGAGCCCGGTAATACTAATGATTGTAGGGCAGATGCAAAATGTGAACAAAATGCTTTCGATGCGTTCCCCAAAAATTGGAACATATCGCTATGTAGCCGCTCTGATCTTGTACGGAAAATAACAATATCTGAAATAGCCAATACCTGAAATTAAATTTGAATTAGTACCCAAACTAAAAACTCTTTAAAGAGGATCTCACCTTTAACAACATTCTCATTCGCCGACAGGTGTTTGTCGTTGTGCCCAGAAGGCCTTCCGTGTCCAGGCAGAGAACTCCCATTTTTGGCTGCATAGCTGCCCACACGCCCATTGTACAGGAATTTTGCTCAGACGAGGTGCGGAAAACTTCCTCGCCATGGAAAAATGTATGATTCATGGTATGAGACTTCCCGTCCCCGGTGTTGCCAAAGATCGAGATCACCTTGATCTTTTCACTTTCAGGACATTCGATTTTTTTGCAGAACATCTCCGGAGTGGACACGAGAAGATTTTCATTGCCATCCATCAGAAGGAAGGAGCGCCGCTGTTCTTGGTCGTAGGGCTCCTCATAAATAGTCGAAATGAAAGGGATTGACTTGAGATCAGTTACGTTTGCGACATCCGGCAGCATGGCATCCGATATCTCTGCCTGGAATACATTATGAACACTTAGAAGGTAACTTTGTTTTTGGGTTTTGTCTCAAACTCAAAACACCATTTTTAAATTAATGGTTACTGGAATTAATTATTAAATAGTTTAATTTTTTTTTATAATAAAATGGACATGAAAGGAAAATTACGACTTTCCCTTATTAAAAAAGTATTTATATTTTCGCGATCTCTCCATTTGTTAAAAAATAGTAACTCATTAGTTTTCATGCATTTCTATTGGACACCCTGTATAAAAAAAGTTGCAATTATATTATGAGACAAAAATAACTATTTTATACTATCAATTAAATTTTATCGGAGAAACAAAAACTCTATTAGTTTTAACATTGTTCATTCTACTTTCTAATACAACTGACATGTTATGTTTTCATGAACAGAAAATGCCTAGCTACGACGTGAAAAATGAAAGTAGGTTAAAGAATTAATTTACATATTCAAGAAAAAAAAATTAATTCCTCGTATAATTAATGGGGCATGTAACGTACGATTTTATTTTTACTTCCGCAGGTTTTAAAAACAAATAAACAGAATAGAACACGAATTAAAGATGCTTTAGGCTCATAATCGGACTCAAGCCAAAAACCGGAGCTTTGGCTGAACACATTTACGAGATGTTAAGTTTGGGAAATTCAATTTTCAGAGTATTAATTTATGACTTTTCTAGTAGTTATTTGTTTTATTCAAATTTTCTTAAATCTACATTAAGGTTTACTTTCTGATCGAATATTGAATGCCCCGTTCGTAATTAATTAAGAATTCATAATTCATTATAACTGAGGAGTCATTTAAATAATTAAAAAAATAGAAAATCTCGCAAATTCGAAAGTGGAGCCTCCTTTACTGGACTCGCGGTACATTGCTCTATTTAATAGTTTATAAAATACTTAAACTGGAAATTTTCGCTTTGTTAGTCAAGGAATTGTCGTCAAAAGTTTTAGCAGGACATAATTTTAACCAGCGGGATTTGAAATACATTTCCCAAGTAGGTTCAACTGCCGCTGCAGGAGAAACTATTTAAGAAAACATACGCAAATATTTCATTAAAAAAAAACTTAATTTGCGTTGGAAATCAGAAAGTCCGATGATCCAGTGTTCATTCAAGCGGCTTAGAGCCTGCAGGTGGCACGCAGTGACCTCGGGTTGTTTATATCGCTCAGACTGTTTATGCAAAAATCTGTTCGCTTACGGAGGCTCTTATCAGGCATCAATGAAAATCCCCGGACGCGGATTTACTCCCACACAGATATCCCTTCACCGACGACTTTCCCGCGAAGTATGCATGCGGGGGTGTGTCTGAAAGTAGCGCCCCTCTGTCCGGAAGGCGCAAGATTAGTTTATTCTTAATACTAGACGCTTATTTTCTTCCTTTGTGGGGCACATTAGTTTAGTATGATCTGCAGCGGCGGGTTCAAGGTCTAGCTTAGAAAAACAAGTGATGAGACGCCCGACACGCTAAGAGAGTCCAAGGCAAAAGAGCGTGATCGGAGCTTAGTGGATTAGTCCACTTATAGAAAAATATCGCTTTTGAAACGTTTCTCCAAAGCCTACTGCGCACTTAAATTCCATATCAGCCGTACGATCCGACTTTAATATACGAGCACAAAGAAAATCAACTTAAGGGAAAAACAATTAATTTTCGGAAAAGCGGAGCACTCCGCCAAGAAGGCCACTGATCTGTTCGCTTTTTGGCAAAAATAGCTTAAAAACTTCAAGACCTCGCCCAGATCAACTTCGGTCGGTCCCCAAATGCTTTGTTTACTCAGCCCGAAGTAAAAATATTTTCCTTGGAGCGACAAATAAGAAGATAAAAACTGCAGTTGGCAGGGCGAGACGTAGCGGAGCGGTTCGGTTACCTTGACTAAAGTCAGCGGCTCCATCGGTTCCATGATTGAGGGGCTGGCGCTCTCAGCGCAGTTAATTTTCAGCATTTTCACTTTCTTCTGTCGTCTGGTTTTAGAACACGCAAATCCTCCCCCGAATGAGTCCTTCTTACGATTTCTGTGGGGCTCCAAAGACACCAGATGCACATCCCACACCCGTTTTTCACCGATGTGTGAGGTTAAGCCGTAAAACGTCTACGTTCGCAGCGAATTCAGGTGTTTGTTTTGATTAACGGCACGCAACACACGACACCACATTACTTTTCGCGGCTTAACAAGGATGGCCGTCGCTTATCGCAGCCGATTTAAAGGAATTTAATCAGTGAACTTCACAAATAAAGCACAGATCACCAGAAAACCCACTCTCCGATTGGCAACGCGAATGACAAAGAGAGTTTGACAAACCAGTGACGTTGACAGATGAGATTCGGACGAAAACAAATTTGAAGAAACAACTCAGTGGCGACGGTAGCAACGGATTTCAGAGGAGCACAAACATTTCCAGCAGAACTTTCCTGCTAGTGTTGCCTTACTGCACTGAATGATGCTAGATAAAAATACTCCTTTGAATGAAAATCGGCAGTTCGTTTCTATAATTTCGATTGAGAAAATTCTCATTCAATAACGTCAAACATACTGAACATCTTTTTAATCTACTGAGTTAAATTGATTCATTTTTGTATGTATCAGTGAAGAATGGCATCGTGAATTGAATAGTGTGAAATTTAACGTTCGAATTTGAAACAAAAACTCCGTAGTGTAGAATATAAAAACACAGTGGTGGAGAATGACGTCAAATAGAGAATTGTAGTGGGTTTACAAGTTATAGAAACAAGCTGCTGATCTAGATTAGGAATTTTGCATTTAATTGAAAGATGAAAAAAGATTGCTTTTGAACGTCTGTTTTGACGTTTTGAATTTTTTAACTACATACCCATTTTATTTTGGAAATTATCATATGTATCAAAAATAATATCAGTAATATAAGTCAAAAGTGATTCGGGGCCTTTAGTGTCCGTTGTAATTCTCTGAACTTTCCCCAATTCACTTTCCTCACTAGTGCACCGCAGACAAGAATGGACCTAATCATGGTCATTGTTTATGCTTGTCTAATTCAATTAGTTGATTTAAATAAAAGAACAGACAACAGTGGCGCATTTATACATTTGCCGCCAGTAGGCTATTCAAATATTGCCGCCCCTTCCGACCTCTACAATTCAATACCCTAGTTCACAAATTGTAACTAATATCAATTTTTTTGTCAATGAAATTGTAACTTTATGCACTATCGTTCTAATTACACCACCTTTTTTTGCTGTTATTAGTATTATTGTGAACTAGGACATCGATGTGTCAGTTCCTAGATTATTTTTACAACCCAACGATTTAGTTAAGATTGCACAAGCAATAGTTTTTGAGTATATTTCTGATGTACTACTAATAAGGCGGGGTAAGGTATGTCTTAATACTACTTACACAATAATGTACATGCGGTATATTCAATTATTTATATGGTAACAATCCGGCTGATGATGAAATTCAATTAATTAAGTTATGAAAGTTTTTCAATATCTTTTAGCGCAATTTTCTGTTCTGTATGTTTGCTTTTCTGCAAATTACATGACTTTCTTTGGGAATTGTGAGGTTTTTTATAATTTTAATTTCAAATATTTTCCTATTTATTTTTTATACACTTCTTTATTCCTTTTAGTTTTCATTTTTTTTTTTTTTATTTAAAACAAATTGTGCAGTCTAATAGCCGTTCGATTTATTATCTCTTATATTTATATATAATTTCTATCTACTGGTAGGATGAGGGCGCTTGCGCTCGATAATCCCGCCGACGAAACTACGAAATATGTACTAGTTTAGGTATATAAATATAAATTTTTTTTTAATTTCTGTAAGACATAAAAACAGATTTTGGCCCCAAATTTGCCGCCCCTAAAATCTGTTGCCGTAGGCTCCAGCCTACTCAGCCTGCTGGTAAATCCGCCACTGACAGACAATAATAAATAATGTATTTGAAGTATTGAAAAACTCGCTCCCATACAATTTAAAAATTCCAAGTCTGTTTGACCGCTTGAGCCTCGAACATGGGTACACCGCTGAGAGGTTGAATTATTTCATTTCCTCATTACGAACGGTGCTTGTTATTAATTCATCTCTGAGGTGAATGCACCTTGTAGAAAACGAGCCCATTCGCGCCGTGGAGTGGACTTCATTGATTGGGGCTCCTGAATCCTGAAAAGCTGCCATTGTCTTATATCACCAAAGGCACCTTCCACACTGTCTCCTCGTACTCGAGTTGGCTTCCTTCCTTTCGAGCCAATCACAAAATCGCAACCCGGATCGCGTGTGCTTTTGCCATTATCCACGAAAATTCTCGTTAATCATATCCTCATTCAGGAGTCCTGCAGGAACTATACGTTGAAAAGTTGAAAGGCTGTGGGCCGCCCGCCCGCCCGCTGCCGAGTGAGCACGCACTCGAACGAAGGCTCGACCGGGTTCTGGTTATTTGTGTTCGCTTCCAAGGAATTCAGTTTTGTTTCCCACATTTCCACACATTTCTACATTTTTTTTTCCACCTCTTTATTCCCATTGCCAATCCCTCGGGGGATCCATTAAATATTCAACTTTTTGCAGAGAGCGCGCTTTAAAATCCTTAACCTTTGAAAGGCGTTTTCCCCGAGAGAGGGGAGGGGATGGAGCGCTAACATTATGCTTAATGCTGTTTACTTTTCTGTCTGCAGGATGACTGATATCATTGGCCCCGTCGGGCAGGATTACGTGAATGGGGGGCACCACTTCTAAGCTCTTGAAATCAAAATTCCGATTAAGTGAAAAGGTGCGCTGTTGGGAGCGGATGGTGCTCCAAATGGGGGGAAAGGGGCGCTCTGATTGCACAATTTTCGGTTATAAGTTAATTAAACTTCCCGCGTACTAGCTCATGTGTGGCACAAACATAAACCATAAAACAAAAAAGAAATATGTACTGAGCTGGTTCTGGTGTTAATTAAAAGTTAAAAGGTATGTATGCGGGTATTTTTGGGGGTTTTGTTTGGAAATTATTTCTGGACCAAATTAGACCGAATGGAGTTTTGGATGAGTTTGGAAGCACTTGAATGGAACGTGTTGTGCAACGAAATATATACGTAAAGTTTCGCAAAATCCTCAACGAGAGTTTTATATTTGCCTGTCTTGTACTTACTATATATAGGTATATCTATTTAAATTATAATAAATTTTACCTTCAGCGTAATATAAACTCTAAAATACATAAATGTATGAACCCAATAGTATTTCGAAGTTCCTATTATGTGGAAGGTTCAATTTATTCTAAATATTCCAATTGTATTTTGGAGTTGCTTTTATATAAGTAAAATGTATTCTAATAATCTAATAATTTTCTCTGTGTAGATACACCTATTAGACCTACACAGAGTAAAGTTATGGTGCTTGTATTTCGAAGAATGTGACCATGTTTTAACAACAAATTTCCTAAATCTAGGGCAAAAATTCTTACATGTAAATATTTCTCCATATTAAAAAGTATTTCAGAGACATGGGAAAGAAAAGATGTTTGTATAGACAGTATATTGCCTCAGTTAAAGACTACTATACAAATGACTCTAAATCTGTTTAGTCTTATATCAAAAAAAAAAAATATAACTCGAGCCAAACCTTCATATAAAATGGGTTAACTCCTTTGCATGCTTCTTTACACATTAATTTATTGATTATACAGCTGAAAACTCTATCTTGTTGGTTTGGTATTGACTAAACTTTATATTCAAAGTTATAGCATTTCAAATTTGCGCATTAAATAAAGAATTTATTATTAACCACAAACATCTCTGAGAGAAAGAGTAAGGGTGACTAGTCGTATTTATTCAAATCCTAAGAGGCTACCTTTTATATGAGTGCTTCAGTCCAGTGATTCCCAAAAAGTCCGATACCGCCTCTTAGCGGCGGTGATGCAGAGGGCAGTGAGTGAGATAACAAAAGGTGTCCTTACCAAAAAAAATAATTAAACATTTTTAACAACTTTTGTATTCTGTCTATCAGTTGGAAATATTCGATCGTTTTAAATCTGAAAAAAAAAAAATTCCTAGAAGACTTTTTTTTTTTAAATCTGAAAATAAAAGTCCCTAGAAGACTTTTTTTTAAATCTGAAAATAAAAGTTCCTAAAAGCAGCTAAATAAGTTTTAACCTGGTTTAGACATACATATTACATATGTACATTAAGGTGCTTTTTTTTTTCGTGACTATTTTTTTTTTCAGTCCCACCTCGAAATTTTATGGCAAGTACCTAAACAAAAATTCCCTGAAAATTGGAGCCCTTAATATTAATATTAAGTACTAGACCAAGGCGTATAAAGATTTCCCATATAAAATACACGTAAACTTTGATTATTTTTCTTCAAAACTCTACAGCTCAGAGGCATTTTATGGTATAATCTTGGTCAATGGTAGGATTTCTTCCGAATTGAATGCTCTACAAAAGTGTCCATTGCGGTGTAACCCTAACTCCCACCAGCGAGGTAGTACGGGTCATTAACCCCAATTTTTCCACGAAATTCTCGCTTTTTGCCCCTATCTCGTAAACCACAATAGGTACAGAAAACGTGAATATGACAAACTTGTAGGAAATTCAATTTCCTACAAAAAAGTTCTGAACACCAAATTGCTAACATCGATATTTCTTGAGATATTGGGCTTTGAAGTTGAGGTAGTGTTTCTACAATTTAGCTCAATAATCCATGAAACTTCCACACTACCTCAACTTCAAAGCCCAATATTTCAAGAAATATCGATGTTAGCGATTTGGTGTTCTAGAACTTTTTGGAGGAAATTGAATTTCCTACAAGTTTGTCATATTCACGTTTTCTGTACTTCTTGTTGTTTACGAGATAGGGGCAAAAAGCGAGAATTTCGTGCAAAAATTGGGGTCAATGACCCGAACTACCTCGCTGGTGGGAGTTAGGGTTACATCGCAATGGACACTTTTGTAGAGCATTCAATTCTGAAGAAATCCTACCATTGACCAAGATTATACCATAAAATGCCTCTGAGCTGTAGAGTTTTGAAGAAAAATAATCAAAGTTTACGTGTATTTTATATGGGAAATCTTTATACGCCTTGGTCGAGCACTTAATATTAATATTAAGGGCTCCAATTTTCAGGGAATTTTTGTTTAGGTACTTGCCACAAAATTTCGAGGTGGGATTGAAAAAAAAAATAGTCACGAAAAAAAAAGCACAGTAATGTACATATAATGTTTTTGAAATATTATTAACTATAAAAAGTATTATCCTTTAAAAAATGTTACATTCTAAAAGATATTTTCTCGTTGCCTGATAAATAATGGTTTTTGAATTGTATCCGTGAAATACACCCTCTTGGGGGAAAATAAAGCGAAGTTCCGTAAAATCGTGTAAACTATATTTCATTTCGATCGTAAAGTTCAACAATGTTCTCTTCGTAGTAAAATAAGTCATAATTTTCTCTGCGAGCATCTGCGCAGTTCCTGTTTTTTTTTCCCCCAAAATTTCCTTCTGCTTTCCTCCATTTTCCCAGTCGTACATATAAAACAAAATTTTCCCTTGAAATGATTTTCAACGTAAAATTTTCCTGTCTGGCAGGTCTTTCCTGTCCCGTGAAAATTATGCTCTTCATGCTATCTACAGGCGCTTACACTAAGGGGTGGCGGCGGCGGGCGTGCAGGGTGGCTTAATACATTCATCAGGGGTGAGCCCAGGGGGTGGAATAGTGTAGCGACTAAGTCGTACAAGATGCCGGGTGGTTGCCCTCCGTAGCACGCTGCCAAGCATGCAGACATGCGAAAATCTACACGAAAACCCGAGTCCCGCACATACTAGACACAATAAAGTAGGAAAATGGCACACTCCGGAGCGAATCTAAAAAAACATGGGCATTGGAAAATCGAAAGCCCTAAAAGACGGTTGGGTTGCTCCGTTCGGTTGTGCTGGCCCTCAGTTTCGGGATTTAAGGCAACACGGATAAAACGAGGCCCACGTCTCTGTGCAAAGCAGCCGGGAAATTGATTTACCTTAATACAGATATATAATATATAAAGTAAATAAATAAAAAAAAAAAAAATTACCGTTTCGGGATTACTGTTGTTGTTGCGACCATCCCCGCTTGTCTGGACTTATGCAATTTTAATGATATTTACTGAATTTCCTTTTTCCTGTGGTGTTTATTGGTGCTCCATTGATTTGTGTCAAGTGGATTTGCTGTTGTGTGATTGTATGAAAGGGGCTCCGCAGAGAGCCGTTCAAGTGGTGTCCTAATGGATAAATTGTAAATCCGTGATTATCGCAGTCAATAAAATCAATCGCCGGAATTCGTGGAGGACTCCCGAGAGGATCTTCTTCCAGGGGGAGGGCTACTAAATTTAGACAGCGATTTGGTGAGCCGCAAACATTTCAAGCCTTTCGCTAATCGTAGGACTTGTTAATTTGTAATATACTACATAATTTATAAAATGTGTAGTGTACAGTGTAATCCGGCAAAGTGGAATTATATAATCCTTGGGAATTATCCGTTTTTTTTTTTCCTAAAATGTATTGCGCTGGAATTCTCGGTTTTTTTTGTCTTACTTAATATGCCCCAGGTCTTGGGGAATTCCTCGTTGCACAATGAGCGGACTGTGGAGCACCCGAACCCATAAATTCTATCCCGGTCCTCGTCCACACCACCTCCTGTATGAACTATGGCTGGTACTCCAACCATACAATTCTCATAAAAAATATTAAAATGAAGGAAACGTGTTGAAATTTGCATTTATTTGCACCCGCCTTCCTGTCGTCTTCCTTTTCGATGGGGCGCTCCACTACTGCCTTGCGGGGTCTGGTTTCAATGATTCAGTCTTCAGAGCTCCAAGACAAACGACATAAAGTCGGGGGTTTCTTTTAAAAGTTAGGCCAAGCCAGAATTGTTATTTGCTCGTCACTCGTCCGGAGCACAACCCACCCGACCAGACAGCCCTCCGCAATTAAGCGGTAGGGCAGAGAACCTCTTAAGGGACTATTTCGGTCTAGAACGTAAAAAAATGGTCTTTTTTTGGGAATTTTTTTCTGGGCTCCTTTATTAGATATTTACATGAAATATTTTGTAACACGTTATTACATAAAAAAACTACACAACAAAATTTTTTTCTTTTTTTTGTCACTCTTCTTCCGAAATGTAGAGGGCGTCAAAGTCTGGTCCTGAAAAAATTCTCCTTCTATGGCGGATAGTTAATCTCATGATTGAGAAGTCTGAAACAAAAAATTCAAAATAGGTCTTTTAAAAGAAGGCTTCTTACACAGTAATACAGCAGAAAATTCGGAAAATCGATGAAAAAAAAAAAATGGCGGCATTTTGAAAAAAAACTTGGAAAATTGACCTCGTTTTTAGTTCTTTTTTCTCGCAAATTTTTTTTTTATATAGAAAATTCTCAAATTTTCTGCTGTATTACTGTGTATGACACTTAAATAAAGATGTACACAAAATTTGGTAATGATCGGTTGAGTAGTTTCGGAGATTAACTGTCCGCCGTCTGAAAAAAGTTGATTTTGAGAAAAACGCGTTTAAAGATTTGTTTTGTGAAAAAACATGAATAATTTGTAAAAAATCGAATTGTAAAACTCGCTCTAGACCGGTTTAGAATTCGAATTTCATTAAAATATTTCAGGACATAATTTTTGGGACTATAAAGAGTCAGAAAATGTAAAAAAAAAAAAATCGATTCTTTGAAATTTCTAGACCGAAATAGTCCCTTAAATCATCCCTTTTTTGTTATACCTTTGTATGCACTAAAATTCTTTGGTAAGCTCAGGTTAATGCTTCACTTTTCCGGAAGAACGAGGCATTGAAGTGTTTGGGCTGAAAAGGTGAAAAAAGTGGGGTACTATTCAAGGAAGATCCTGTTCCACGCCTGGAATGACTTAAGCCACAATTACAGGGTTAACAGGATAACATTTTTCCCTTCTACCCTTCTGCCCTTTTGCACTTATCACATTTTTCTGCTAATTGAGAACTTCATCAGGAATTCGTACCTATCGCTTTTATTTAGCTTTAAGGGGTGGATTAAGGGGTTTCTCACTCTTTTGTGGAGGGGGGTATGTTAATACCTTTTCGCTAGAAGGAAGAGGATCGGAAAAAAACCTTTTCTGCTCGCGGGAAGGTGATATTTTGAACGAATTGTCCTCTGTTGGGAGGGGGCGTTTTTTTTTTTTCCTCTCCAAATTGCTTTTTACGGAAATGCCGATTTGGGGAAGGTTAAGGTTTCTTGAAGAGAGTGAGTCCCCCGGCAGCGATGTGTAGGCACTTATATGAGAGTCTATATGCCAGGAAATTGTCGCTCGGAAGCCATTATGTTGTATTGTTACGAGCGACACAAGCGGCTAATCAACGTATTATATGTATGTGGAAACCCAAACAAAAGTCGAGTAAACCCTCACCTGCGACGATTATTGCCTGCCATCAGGTTAAATGCCGGGTTATGTCGTTGTATTACCCTTTCAAAAGAGGCGGGCACAACTTTGGCCCTTTTTCTTTTTAATCCCCTCCCAATACCTAATTCAAGTACTTTTATCTTGGGATTGGATATATGAGTCATTTCGTTATCTGAGATAGATTAGTTGGTTGGGGTTTAGTTTTATAGCCCCATAATACTTCTACATAATTTCCTTTGCTTTCTTGGAAATTGACTTTATGATAGGGATTTTTTGGAATTTTGTTCATTTGAATTTTATGCATATACACAAATATGGACAAATCTAATTGGGATTATGGTAGTGGTTGCAGCAATTTGTAAATTAGTCAAGTGCAATTTTGTTTCCAGATAAATGTTGCCATAGAAAAAACAATAGATAGAGAGATAGATATAATTAAGATGTCATGTATGCTTACAACTTTTAAACTTTGTGTCTGACGAAAGTTGACAGAGTTAACTTCATTCTTGAAAGTGTATTGCTCTTATTATTATTAATGGTTAGGAGTTACCCATATGGTGGGCACTGAGACCGGAAGGTTTTTTATGCCTAAATCACTTTAAAGTAAAAGACGATATGCTACCCTAAGGAACGCCAGAAGGTTCTTAGAAGAAAAGGAGCGAACGTCTGCCGAACTGAACGAACTGCCGAAAACTCCTGGCTGAAGTACTATTAATAACCGTGCTAAAGAAGTACATACACACCAGATGTTTGATGTGGTTTCATCGCCTTCAAGACACAGGGACATTTCGGGTCATTTGACAGACCTACGTGGTACCATAGCCCATGGTGGCTGGATAAGTAGTAAGTTGATTTCAGTGTAGCCATAGGGTTTGACGAGCTCTTTAGCTTACCGGAGCTCAGGATTATTATCCTATTATTATTATCGCTCTGGAAAATACCCATTGCAACCGAGACTTTAGTATTGGGTCCATAGACACCAGCACCAGCATCATATTCCATGTTAAGGGCATTTTTTTCGAAACAATATATTCAAAATTAGTGACCTGACCACGATCTCTTGAAAACTTCAGAATCAATTTTGATTTGAACAAAAAGAAAGCAAGGTCACATGTGAGTTGAATTGAGGGTTCTGTACCAATCATGAAATAAACTTTCCCATTGAATCGGTTAAGTTAAAATTGGCTCATTAGTACTGATAACTATAATTAGAAATTTCTTCACTTATTATTAACACTACTTTATTATACACATTTCTATTCATACACTAAGAAGCAAAACAATAGGAACAACATTAAATTAAAAAAAAAAAATTATTAATTTAACTATATTCCACATTAAACTTTGGAATTTCTGTCGTTAATTTGACAAAAAACAATTTTGAAACCAAAATTTTACTCTTTCCTGTAGTGAAAGTGTATGTTTTTTTTTTTATTTTTTAATTCAGGAAAAATTCCCAATTTCTTTTCAATTCAATTTTCTTTCAATTTATAATTTGTTTAATCTTCTGAGCTGTATTGATATTTTTTTTTTTTTTAATGACAGGGCATTCAATTAAAAAGTATTTTCCCTTACGGAAACACACTAATCATAGCTAACGATATTCTAAAGAAAACTATAGAAAATACTAACTACTACTACTTGCTTAAATTTGGTTAAGTTATTGTAGGTTTAACCTTAGTTTGAAGTTTGAGGCCAAGGTTTAACCAAGTAATAGAAACCTCTATCAAGTAGCCCTCGGTTTACTCTCCTTTCAGTTCCGAGCTCGGTCTTTCAGGTACTTTCTGAGAAGAGAAATCGACTAGTGCGCTATCATTTTCGAGTTGTTTGTATAAAAATAAAGTTGTCTTCTTGACCTCGTTGCAAGTGTTTTTCCCAATGTGATTTTCTTACAGGAGTAGAAACATTTTCCTTCGTTGCTTCCTTTAATGAAAGGAAAAAAAAAAAAAAGGAATTCAGTTTTCTTGTAACCAAATAAGATTTTGTTTGGCATCGCTGAAGATGCACTGAGGAGGGTAGACAAACATTAAATTAAATTTCCCCAAGAGAGTTTATGTGTCATCGTCCTGGCGACAGCCGACAGGTTCCCTATCTGCAAGGGAAAGGGCTGTCTGCTGCAGCCCTAAGTGATTTCCTTTTATAAGGAAGAGTCTCATGTTGAGCGGATGGGGCGTGTCATAAAGTTGCACTCCAAGAAGCGACAGCAACCGAACGTTTTATGGAAACTATGTCACTCAGGGAAGAGATCCTTAGAAAATTTCACTAATTATGAAAATATCTTGTTGCAGGGTGGGTGGGAACGAGGGTGGGCTTGGAACGAGGGTGAACTTAGAACGATAATGGGCCTTCGTAATTATTACAAAAGCCCGTCCAGGAAGTTCTACGGAACACGATTCATTTTATACTGGAAAGTTTTCCACTTCTGGTTTTATTAAGCACGTCTGAGAGCTCTATTCCGCACACAGGGCGGCAATGACTAACCAGACTAACCATCATGCCTTATAGGGACAGACAGAAAGGTATTTTTATTTTTCAAAGTGCGTTACGCAACCAGCATTCTTTATGTTCCTCCACATGAGACGAGATCCCTCACCACATCATAAAGTCTGGGTATTGTTGACCCGGGAATTTTTAATTTATCCACCCTGCTTTCATTCCATCACGATTCTGATGGCGGGTAGAAAAATTTCCCAGTTATGAGATCGCTATCTTCCTTTCCTTTTGTGGAGAAGCTTCTTGAATTTTGGTCATTGTTAGCAGAGAAACTTCCGAATTGCGGGTTCGCTCTTTTGAAATAAAATAAAAATCATATAAAACAGCATTTCAGGACGAGCTTAGAATTTTTATAGACGCAGTCATATTTAAGAATTAAAAGAGAATTCAAAGCTTAAAAATCAGCTTTAAGGAAAGGCATTAATTTTTGATTTTGTTAAAAATTTGCATACTATAGCAGAGTGTTATGACTATGAGGAAAGAATAATATATTTTTTAAAATATGACTTAAATATACGTTACAATGAAGTATCAAATTAAATGTTTACTATTCATTTGACTGTTGTCTCATATATAATAGTATTTCGACTTCGTCAATCATATCCTTTTCGACTCCTTCTATTATATCTCGAATTCCGACTTCTTCTATTATATCCTTTCGCATTGATCTCAACTTAAAAATTGTTGGCACATTAACAGAAGAAGTGTTTGATTAAAAAAATATACTTTTTAGAAGTGAAATTAAAAATATGCTTTTCGAGATATTCAAAGTTGGCTTCGTCATTTTCTACCTTATATTTTACATTGTACAAATTATTTTCGCAGTACTCTACCAAAACAGATTTCCAATTTTCCGAGTTCCATTCTGTTTCTAGTTTTAAGACTTGGTAATCTGCATATATCCTAAGAATCTTAACCTAAAAAATAATGTTCTCTGAATCTTGGGTGCCAAAATGTGGGAATCCCAAAATAAATATTTTAGTGGTCTAACATGTGAGTTATGATTGGAATTGGGTTCCTTATTCAAGGATCTCCAAATTATTGTTTCAGATTTTTGTATTCTATGGTTTCGAAGAAAATCTTAGAACTGCTCGAAAGCGACCACATTTTATAAAAACATTTTATATTTCAAAATTGTCTGAGGTACACAAGGAAATCAAAATAATACTCCACCGATAGTTTTAAAAAAATAATGTAACTGCTGAAATACGTATATAGATATTGGTAAAATATTATATATCTATACTTCATAAGCATCCGTTTCAACGATGGTCCTCACCAAATCAAAATAGACGTCAACTAAATCAAAATCTGCGTCAATTTCAATGAAATCGCTAATTAAATTCAATTAATCAATTTTTGATATTCAAATGCTTGCAAATAAAATTGAAATATTTAGTTATACTAATTGTTATTAAAATTGATATGGTTCTATTTGAATTCGAAAACGCTCTGTAAATTGAATTTGGTTACGCTTGAATTTGACTGACAAGGGAACATTCCCAACCCGAAATCTCCGATTTTGATGAAACTTGGCAGAAATGTTACCTTTAGTAAGACATTTAAAAATCCATTTTCAAACCCTGCTGTAATTCGGTCCTTCGGGGGGAAACCCCCCTCAAAAGATCAAAAATGGGCCGTTTTCGGGTTGCTTTATGACGCATTATCTCCCGTTAAGTTAACTATTTTTTAGATTTGAGAACGCAAGCTTTTTAAGGAAGGTCTGAGCTTTTAGAAAAGCTATAAATTATATATACTTCCTTTGGAGCTTCTCACTATAAATCGCTTGCAAAAATGTTGAATTTCCCAAATAAACTTCATACGCATAAACTAATTTTTCGTTAGGTGTTCGGTTTGCTTTCAATTTAAACCTAACGATGCGGTTTTGGATTGATAAATGCATTTTCGCGGTCGCATAATCTATTTCACAAAAATTGGTTATCATTCATTGTTCATTCAAATTGTTATCTTTATCTTGAATTATACCAAATACTGGGCCAAGAAGCGTTTTATTATTGGATTCCTGGACTGGACACTGCCCGGATTCTTTAACGGAATCTATTCCTCCAAACAAAAATATTCAGTTATTTACTATTCCTAAAAAAACCACCGAATTAATTCAGCCCTTAGACGTTTACGGTTTCCGGATATCGAAAGGTTTCGTCAAAGCATTTTCAGATTTGGTATTACTATCAAACCAGGAAGTTAACCTTCACCTCCGACAGAATATAATAAAGTTGCCCCCAATCAATTTTCTTGTCCAAGATATTTTAATATATTCAAATATGGTTGATATAAAAGTGGGTATTTGGAACAGCGGCCAGATAAAGCAGACCATCCAGTTAACTTTATATTCTTGCAACAAGATGTTCTACAAAATCAGCTGTGCTCATCATGCGAAAATCATGCTGATTTTCGTTGTTCATGGTGTTCAAATATATACTGTTTCCAACATTTTTTTGAAGAATTACACTTACATTTAAATTAAAAACTATGTATAATTTCAGAGAAAGTAAATATTTACTATTTATATTTAAAAAAGGTTCAACAATTATATATGGTTATTTAATATAAATTGAATGTATAGTACATCTCATGTTTTTTCTCATTTTAAAGCCAGAAGCAGTATACAGAATACATCATTCTTGCATGCAATTACCATTTCTGGTTTGCTCTTTTTTTCTTACAATCATATACTTGCAGCTCATCACCATTGCGAAAAATAAAGATTTAAATTGAAAGCAAAGCGAACACCTAAAGAAAAATGAGTTTATGCGTATGAAGTTTTTTTGGGATATTCAACATTTTTGCAAGCGATTTATAGTGAGAAACTCTAAAGGAAGTATATATAATTTATAGCTTTTCTAAAAGCTCAGACCTTCCTTAAAAAGCTTGCGTTCTCAAATCTAAAAAATAGTTAACTTAACGGGAAATAATGCGTCATAAAGCGACCCGAAAACGGCCCATTTTTGATCTTTGGAGGGGGGTTTCCCCCCCAAGGACCGAATTACAGCACGGTTTGAAAATGGATTTTTAAATGTCTTACTAAAGGTAACATTTCTGCCAAGTTTCATCAAAATCGGAGATTTCGGGTTGGGAATGTTCCCTTGTGAGTTACCGCTAATAAAATTGATTTGGTTGACGTTGATTTCGATTCGGTTGACGTTGATGTCGATTTGGTTAAAAATTGATATTGAAAAGGGGTTTATTTGAATTGTAAATGCTTTATATCTTCCTTCGTATTTCGCATCGATCGAATAATTTCTGAGTTTATTCTTAGTATAAATTCTTGGTTTTTCTTGGAATTGTTTTATATATAGAAAGATCAGGCTGTGGCGTAGCCGAGCAGGCGACGGGGGCGGCCTGCTCTGGGTTTCACCCTTTTGGGAGTGAAACTTATAAACATTTTATGAAATGAAGTAATCCCTAAAGTTATGAAACGATATAGATTACAATCGCCCACACATCAAGTGTAATACTTACTCCTGAGGACACGATATCGAATTCGATACTTAACTCATATCGCTATCGAACATGGGTCAACACAAAATATTAATTTTGAAGATGTGATTTTCGAGTTTGCAGCTGTTAAAGCTAAAAAGAAGAGATTTTAAAAGTATTTTTATCTCGTACTAGCTGACCCAGCAGACGTTGTACTGCCCTTTCCGGTACATTTTCATTATGCCCTGTGCGTCGACCAATATTTGATCGCTTTCTTTCTTTTCGCATGTTTCTACAAATAATACCATTAATATAAGAAAACAGTGTTTTCGTTTCATATCCCTAATTAAGTTATTGAACAAACTTACACGTTGTTAATATTAGTAAACCGTTTTACACTTCACAAATATTGGAAAATTGGTTTCATCCGACGTTGGGTAAATACTTACTAATTAAAGACTTCTCAAATGTTATAGTTTGTTATATCCTAGAAATTGATTCAACCCGAAAACCCCTTTATGGATCCGCCATCTTGAATATCCAAATCTTGATAATATTTAAAATTAGTGGCATTAAATAAATCGAGACATTTTGGTCGCCGTGTTGGATCCGCCATCTTGAATTTGGAAATTTTGATAACATTCAAATTAGTGGCCCCAGAATAATTATAGTACTAATTTCCATTAAAATCGAAAAATTGTTGGTCACAATCTTGGATTTGGAAATCTCGATAATATTCTAAATTAGTTGCCTCAGAATAACCATTGTACTAATTTTCATTAAAATCCGTTGTAATTGAGACATTTTAATCGCCATGTTGGATCCGCCATCTTGAATTTGGAAGTTTTGGTAAAGTTCTAAATTAGTTCAATAAGAATAATCATTGTTATAATTTTCATTAAAATCCGTTGTAATCAAGACATTTTAGTCACCATGTTGAATCCGCCATCTTGGATTTGGAAATTTTGATAATATTCAAAATCAGTGTCCCAAAAGCAATAATTTTACTAATTTTCATTAAAACCCGTTAGAATTGAGAAATCTTGGTCGCCATATTGGGTCCGCCATCTTGGATTGGTAAATGTTGGTAATATTCAAAATCAGCGACCTCAAAACAATCATTGTACTAACGTTCATTTAAATCCGTTGAAATCTAGAAATCTTGGTCGCCATACTGGGTCCGCCATCTTGGATTTGTAAATTGTGATAATATTCAAAATCAGTGTCCTCAATACAATAATTGTACTAATTTTCATTAAAATCCGTTGAAATCGAGAACGGTCAAGCTCGCGAAGTTAAAATAATCGTTAAGTTTTCTGAAATTATCCAATTTTCTGCGCAATTTTCTTAACTTTTCTTTCCGTAAGAACCATCTACAAAGTATTAGAAAACTTTAAAAAAAACAATGAATGAAATCGGTAAAGTCGTTCTCAAGTTATTGCGTGACCAACAGAAATAGGGGTTCATTTTTATATATATAGATATAGTTTTATTCTAAATAGTTAAAATATTGCAATTTTATTAATAAGCAACTCTTTCATACATATATTTTAAAAAGTTTTATTAAAATCATACTTTACACTTATCGAATATTTTATTTTACCTAATTTAAAATTTAATAGATTTCACCTCTCACCGATGACTGCACCGGGTGCTACTCATGCTAGCTATGAGACTGAGATCAGGCCCATAATTTGTAATTTTTCCTTCTGGTTTAATTGACAGAAATATCTAAATGAATTTTACCTCACATAAATCATCGAAAATGCAAAAAATTATGTGATTTCAAGTAAATTTAAACAAAAAAAAAGGTTGTTACTGAGTGAAATAAAGCTAAAACAAAAAAATGTATAGTGATCCGAGAAAACAAAAACGTCGCGGACCAGCACCAATTGCGTCCTTCGAGAAATCCTTCGACGATAGCTCAACTACAACACAGGGTGTCCAAGGAGCTTTATCATTTTTAGGAAGTGCTTCCACGAGCTCTGGCAATGGTAAGGAAATGGTAAGTATCAAGAATTCTTAAATTAAAGTCAATAGTGTGCAATTCTCTTCAACTTCTAGGCTCTAAAAAGGTATCCTGGAATCTTTACTAGTAATTACAGAAATCCTTCAAGTCTCAATCTCTTTAATTACGTCGCGAAACATGAAATAGAAGTCAGTGACGCATATCGAATACAACCACCTTGTGTTGGTTTTACGTTTCACCTCAAAGGATACGCTAGGCTTAGAATCCTCCCAAAAAATACTACATCCGCTTAAAGGACGAAACACGAAAATTCTTCACGGCCAATACCTTTGCCCCCTGCTGGGGTTGTTTCAACATAGAAAGATGCTATAAAAAAAAAGAAATACGTTTTTATATCTCTCATTTCGGAAGGGGGAGTATACGGACCGATTGAAGGATCTGATAAAACAAGACGAGATGTCCTTGACCTTTTTTCTTTCCTGAGAAAAAGAAAAAAAGATTTATTAGAGCCCTTAAGGTGGCATGTTGCGTACTTTTGGGCGCCACATAAAATAAAGGAAGCGAAAGTATGACGGCGGAAAGCCTACAAATCCTACAGATTATGATTTTGGCCGAACATAAGTTCCAGCGTCATGCTGAGGTTTAACTTCCTCCCAATGGAACTTTGTTAATTGCGAACAAGAAAATCTCCAACATTTTCGCTTGTTACACAAAAGAGAAAAAAATTAGTTCAGGACACAAATTGAAGACAGTTGCTCATGAGGAGGATTATATATAGGGCACTGCTGTGTATATCTAATATCTTTGTATATAAAGGACAGTGAACTAGCTATACATATAAATTCCCTTTAACGGACGTACATATGTACATATTATGGAGATGACGTATATTGCCCATTGCCTATCGACAGCAGATACAATTTCTCTTGTGGCTAATGCCATGGGCAGCTAACCAGATATTGCACTCTATTTCACGTCTCACTGAATTTGTGTTAAAACATCAAAGAAAGAATCTTATTTTTTTCCGTTGAGAAATTGTTAGATCCGTTCCATTTCTTGTGGGATACAAAATTAAAGTGCTTTTTTTCATGAATTGTCAGGAAAAATTATATCAAAAAACATTCAATGATGAAACCGATTTTACTTGCTTAGTTATGAATTTTTTAAAGGTCGAACATAGTACTATAATACTCATGTCCGCTATAAAAGACATCGTTTGGCAAAAACGACATCCTTATAATACTTCAGAAAGGATCGGCTATTCTATGTGAAATTTTCTGTAAAGTCTAAATAGAAAATTCTGGGGGATCTCAAAAAGGTCTCCATTTCTTATCCCTAAAAAGATAGCTACGTTCAAACATGTAATTCGCTAGAAGTCCTAAACAAACACAATGTCGACCAGGTTTTCTCGTACGTGCTTACATTGAACTTTCAGAACGTCCTAACTTTCAATTTAACAGGAAGACTGCAAATCGAATAAAAATTTGCTTTGAGAATCAAGAAAATAATTTCTTGAAAAGATATGGTATACAAATTCTTGGTGCATTCATTAATCCATTTAGAGCAGACTCTTTTTGAATAATAATGAATAATTTTTGTAATGAAAAACTCAAGAAATATAGCAATGAGTGAGCAAAAAAATTATTGTGCAAAGTACTTAATATTCTATCAATACAACTAGTGAAAAAAACTAAGTAAAGAAATTAATAAAGTAACTTGAAATACGCTTTTCCAGCTCTTTAGTTTTTCTCGACCTAGGACATAATTTTTATGTCATTAACAGCAGCAGTGTACGAACTTTTTCACACATGGCGCATAAAACTTAATATCTTTAGGAACGTTCTGTTCATCATAAAGGATAAGTTTAAGACAAATATCAATATGTATTAGATGTAATATGTATTTAAGTAGTAATTTCTCTATGTAAAGCTAGAATCTTATAATGGCACTTCCACCAAACCGATTTTTTTCTTAAAATTTTGCATAAGTATTCAGTTTTAATGAAAATATGTATAGCATGCTATCAATTTTGATGTTGAATCATCAAAACCTGGAGTAAGCCCTATTGCAAATTTTGATAACATTCAAAAGAAGTGTTCTTAGAATAACCATTGTACTAATTTTCATTAAAATCCGATGAAATCGGGAAATCCTGGTCGACATATTGGATCCGCCATCTTGGATTTGTAAATGTTGATAACATTCAAAAGCAGTGACCTCAAGATAATCATTGTACTAATTTTCATTAAAATCCATTGAAAGCGAGAGATATTGGTCGCCATATTGGGTCCGCCATCTTGGATTTGTAAACTTTGGTAATATTCAAAATCAGTGACTTCAAAACAATCATTGTACTAATTTTCATTAAGGTCCGTTGAAATCGAGAAATATAGGTCGCCATATTGGATCCGCCATCTTGAATTTCTAAATTGGATATAGCCTATGTTACTCAGGGTGAATGTAGCTTTCTAATGGTGAAAGAATTTTTGAAATCGGCACAGTAATTTTTGAGTTTATTCATTACAAACATACACACAAAAATACAAATCTTTCCTCTTTATAATATTAGTGTAGATGTAGATGAAACATATAATAAACGACACAATTTTGAATCAATTCATCAATAGCCTGCCTTAAGTGATAATTTGGCACATTTTATTTTCAAGTTAATATGGGGTCTTAAGGGAAAGATTATAAGACGAAGAAAAAAACGAAAAGTATTCATTTCATTAGTCATTTTTGTACCGAAAAAATACTGGTTAATTTTTTTTTAGACATTCTCCCTTAGCTGTCACAATTTAAAGCATGACTCAACCCTCAGGAAATAAATGAGCAGGTAATTTGAGTTTAATTTCGCATATGTCGCAGATTTACATTCTTGAGTTTTAAGGGAAGAAATGCCATTTATACTCGTTCCTTGTGTGAACCCTTCCGAACTTCTTCCACGTATTTAGACGAAACAAAAAAATTCTAGAAAAAAGGAGAGTTTGAATTTCTAAGGTTTTCAAAGATAAAGGGACTTTGAATTGTTGTATATTTGGTAATTATTTCAATTTTAAATTCTTAGTTAAATTCTTAATCGACAAAGGATATTTCAAAGTACTTAATCATGTCGTTAGTTACGTTAACGTAGTAAAGAGTTATGAAATTCTAAAACAAGTTTCAGCTTTATCAGGTCAAAAAATTTGTTGTTTTTTGCTGAAATATTTAGGTCTTCAAAAAATGTGACACATAATTTTAAAGTTCAAATTCTTTAAATTGGTTCTAAAGACATCAATGTAAATTTTAAACTTTTGCCATCTACTCTACCCATGTTTACTTATTTCAGGCTATCCCAATAAGAAGCGTTGATACAAACCCAATAATTAGATAATAAAATATTGTAAATAGTGTCCGAACTGAGATATTTAATTATATTGTACTAAAGATTTGAAATTAATAAAAAAAATGTCTCAAACATTTGAAATTCGAAAGTTGATACCAGAATTATGCCTTACAAACATTTGTAGGATTTTTATTTTTCATTCTTCCTAAAATGCTCTTGGCAATGTATGTGGACTAATTATAGGAATCTAAGGATACGGAAATTTTTTAACATATGCCCCTTACATAATTTATAAGTTGCATTAATATAATTTATAACACAAAGGAAAGCTAACAATTAGTAATTTGTCTCGTGTAATTTTTAGAATTTCTAACAAAAGAAGAAATTCTCAGAATCAGTCGTAAATCTTTAATACAATCTGATAAAATATAATTATCTCATTAGCAATTAGTCTTTTATTGTTTCGCAAATAGTAAGAATCGTACTTGAGGTCTTGAGGACTAAGTATAAACCAGCATCCGTTATTTCGGTATACCCTATTCGCATTTTTATGGATGCACCCTTTTGACCCGAGAAAGGCATCCCATAAGAATCCCAAAAGACTCTTAGGCCGCGTTTTAGTAATTCTTTCATGAATCTCATTGAGAATGAAAGGATGTAGGAAGTGGCAGCAGCAGCACCACTACAATTCTAAAATATGCAGTGTAAGGGGAATCCCAAAAGCCCCACCACTACTATTGGGAACGAGGCTAAAACAGCAAAAATGAAATTATCAGATACAACGCTGAATTATCCATGGCAAAGGTCTAAATTGACTCACCAACAAGACGGGAAGGAGCAACAAAAGTGCCTTAAACCGTTCCTGACACATGCCAGCCTCGTTCCAGGTCCTAGGTCCACATGCCGCAGAATTGGTGAAAGGCACGACGACGACGAAGACGATGAAGACAGTGGTGGTCTGACAACCCCATGGAAAGTGGGGAAAAAAAAAATCCCCAGCAGCAGCAGCAGCAGCAGTAATAAATTATTATCCCTCCCCGATGGCGGTTACGCGACCCTCCTGCTTTCGCCCGGGTTAGACCCGGTCCACACAACCGATACCTTTCTCCATCACGTGCATGTCCAATTTACTGGGCATGCGTCCCACCATACAGTTGACAGTAAAAAGGTTCACAGTCCACACAGTCATCGACGATATTCACCACTGTCTGACAGGGTGGTTGGTGGAGCCTTTTTATTCTGGACTTTCGTTGTTTTTTTTGGTTTTTTGTGTGAGCTCTGGACATTTCTCTTTCGGAGAAATAAGATATAGAATAGATGGGCTCAGTTGGTTTTCGCGACCTTTAAGGGGCTCATTAAAGGGTTTTTGGTAGAAAGCCATAGTCTTGGGGCTGATAAGGGTTTTTTGTAGGTGCACCTGCAGCAGACCTATAATCGGCCGATTACCGCGACCCCTGGAGCGGAGAGGTAAGACATTAAAAAAATTATTAAAAAAAAAATATGTGGAGTAATATAATAGTAGCTGTGCGGTGTTCCTGTATACGTCTACATATATTTATTTATTAGAAAATGCATGAATAAAAAAATGAATTATGTTATAAAGTGAAGTGGTGTACGGTAGTATGCGAAAAGTACGTCATATTTGGGGCACGTTCTAGTTTGTCGTTTCGAAGACAACCCCCTTTTTCGAGCCTCCCATTTTTTGCTAGAGGTATAAGGGAATTGCACACTTCATGGTCCCCACCAGGGAATTTCTTCTAAATAATGTGATAGTAGATAGTACGAATATATAATAGTAATAATAAGCAAAGAGAAAAAAAAAACAATAAAATTGTTTCTCTCAAAAGATGGACACAGAAGGAGATGCTCCACCGATTGGACAAAATTCTGAGGGTAATGTCCCATCTGGGGGGACACCGATTAAGCAGCAGACCCCCGTCAAGACAGTGTCTACACCATCAAAAAAATTGCATGACATTGGAAGAAGGCCACTTTTGCATTCGTTGGGAGGAGGTGGAGATTCCTCACATCCATCCCTTGTGGCAACATTGGGACTCCATGCCCCCTCCACTCCACGCATCGACATTAGCCGGGCATCGAGCTCATCGCATCATGAGGACAGCCGGGACAGCAGCCCCGAGAACGTTTTTGAACAGGTGATGATTGGTGTTTTGTGTGTGAAATTATGTTCGTTTGTTTTGAATTCGTGTTAAACTAACGCAAAAAGGTTGGTACTGGCACACTGCAGGAGACCATCGGTCTGGGATTTCGGGAGGAGGGCGCCCTCGAGCTAAGGAGCTCAACCGAAGAACTATACTTCATGGATCCAGAACAGAAAAAGGAGGAACAGGAAAAAATGCAACAGGTATGGCCTTTTTTCGAGACTTATTTTTCTCTGTCGCGTATATGTTGCCTTTGCGCTATGGTGGCTCAAACCATCCTTTCCCTGAGGTGGGAGTTTTTTTTTTCTTTTCCAACCGGGTAACCTTACTTTTGTGGCCCTAAAGAACTCGTTCATCACTTACTTTCGTATAGTATCGATTTTCCACGCCGACCTGTGCCGTTCATGATGGGCACAAACTAAGAGAAATGTGGTCTTTCAGGGGTTTCTTATGGATTTCATTTAAGAAACAGCAAAGAAAACAGTCGAGACTCTTTCTCTGCTGGCCCTTAAAGCCTATTTTGAGTCGGAGCATAAAATTTGTGCATGCATGGACGGGGGTGGTGGTGTTGGTGATAATTATGGCACGGTGCCAGTGACTCTTGGGGATTTGCTTTTCTATGCACCACCGACTAAATAAAAAAAATTTACTCTTTTTAGTCTTAGTTTTCAGTTTTTTTTTTTCTGTAAAAAGTGCTGTTAATGTAGGCGAAATGTAACCCTATTCAGTGCGTGTCACTGCCACCAAGTAGTAGGCGCTACTTTCAGTCAAGTGTGAAAGGTAAATGCTTGCTCTTCGAGTCTCCCAAAGGATAGGTACACATTTTAAGAAGGGTTCAGGGTAAAATGCAGGTGCTATACAAACATATGTATAAAAAATATGTTAGACGATCTTAATTGCATGGCTTAAGTACTCTGACACTTTGGTCATTTGTGCCGTTACTTAATTAAATGACACCTCATGTAAGGATTTAGATTTCTTGAAGGTCAGCAACATTTCACTTTTGCAATAAAGAGGCACTTATGGTGTGAAACTTATAAAATGGTCAAATTACAGTAATTTAAATATCAGTCTTACAAAAAGGTATAATAGAAATGATGGATAATGCACTTTCCGTAAATATGCACGAAGTGCATTGTATAAATAATGCCACTCAAAATTTAAACATAAAACTTATTATTATTAATTTAAAATCACGTATGATTATTATCCCTTTAATTGTTCTACATTACAATTAGTAAATTTGAGACAAACACTCCTCAATTGAATTGTTTCCATCTAATTACTATCTATTGCCAAATTTAATCGTATAAGACATTACAGCTACTTATTAATATTTTGCATAACATTTTATCAATTGTTTTCTATACTTAAATTCTAGGCCCGAAAGTCACCCGTTGTCTTTAAATTTGATGAGCATCACACCTACCTTCAGCAACATCAGCGGAAGGATTCAGCCAGCTCGGAGGTGGCAGCACTACTCTGTATATCGGGCCGGACGAGTCGAATATCAAGTGTCGGTAGCCAAGGTTCAGCTGTAAGTCGTCTATCAGCAGTTTCCGGAATTTCAAGGTCTCCTTCGCCTCATCGAATGCTTCTAGAAACATCGTTCTGTGGTCCAAAACCCCTAGAAAATGTCGTCGATGGAAGTATCGTAAGCTCCGTGGAGCCCCCAACGGCGGATGCTCTAGAACAGGTCTTACTATCGCGGAAACAAGACCCTACTCAAGTCGTTCTTGCCGAGGGAATTAAAATTGAGAATTCTCCTAAAAAGAAGTTGACCAATGGAGAACCTAAGCCGAAAACAGCTACGGGAAAAGTATCCGAGCCCCGTGTTGGAAAGCCGCTTAGTTCTACGGTAGCAAAAACTGGTATTCGAAGAGGAATTGGAGCTGTTCCGCGAAAAGGTGGAAAACAAGTTGTCGGAGTAACTCCCAGTGGTACTGAGTATATTCGAATTAATTTGAAACCCGACCATATGTACGAGGATAAGGGGGTGGGTCCTAATGAGAGGGTTGTAGATGTTGGTACAACTTCAAGCGGTCAAAAAAAGCCAGCTACTCTAAGTTTGGGTAGAGATGTCATTCAAATGGAGCAGCGTTTAACGCCTAGTTCAAGTCCTAAACCGGCAAGACATATAGCTTTAACTCGAGAAATAGGTGGAAGTAGGTCTCCATCTCCTGCCACTGTAGGTATATCTCGTAAAAGTTCATTCTGCTCCCTTTTCAAGGCAAAAGATTCGCCTGATTCGCCACGGGATCGATCACGATCAAGAAGTAAAAGTAGGGATAGATCAACTCCGGTATCTCAATCTGGTACTCCGAATAAACAGAGATCTGTTCTAGCGATATTCAAGCCAAAAAGAAGTGGTAGTAAATCGAAATGTTCGTCACCGATTGATCAGGATAGCTTGTCCCAACTGGACGGAATTTCTCAAGTTGAATTTAAGTTCAAGTCTGATACCCCTGAGCCGCGTTCACGGCCACAAAGTAGGCTTAGATATTATGAAACTCCTCTCGATGGGAAAAGTATCCATATTCCCCTCCACACACCTCCAGAGGAAAAAGAATCTCGAAAATTTGCGCAGACTGAAGAGATTAAAGAATTGAAATCACCACTTCCACAGTCATTATCGCAGGTTGTTACACCTGCTGAAGCTTCAATTCAATCGTACATTGAACCTGCTTTGCCTACTCCTTCAGAACCCGCTCCAGCTCTTCCAATTAAGTCCCCAAAGCCACAACAGATTGAAAAGGTACACAAAATTGAAAATTTGGGCGCCATCCACACTCTGCCAAGTGATGTTACGGATCGTGAACGTACCTGGAGTTTAGAGGTTCATAGGCATA
Organism: Dysmachus trigonus; assembly: GCA_949715965.1. NCBI lineage: Eukaryota > Metazoa > Arthropoda > Insecta > Diptera > Asilidae > Dysmachus > Dysmachus trigonus. Next base: position 3,018,642 of record OX454323.1, on the reverse strand, counting down.
GTTCCCAAGATAGCCAAGAGACTGTGATCATTGACAATTCCATGGCGAACAGAATAGCTAAAGCGACTGTTATGGAAGAGCCCCCTTTGTGGGAGAACGGAATACCACTTAGGGCTCCACAGCAACCACCATTTATACCACCGATGGGACAACACGGGGACCATGTAACAAGAGAAAAACGAAGACTACTGTTTGCTACCAGGATCGGTTCGGGTAGTCAAGAGCAAATTTTCAGCACCCAGTTTAGCTTATCTAAGACTGAAAGCCTTTCTAGCCAACTCTCTGAGCAGACTTCTATTCCAGAAAGTCCGGCTGTTGAGGGGCGAGAAATGTTACATAGATCTGATACGGTCCTTCGAAGACCTGAAGATGTAGTGAACTTTCAAAAGAAAAAGGAAGTGGAAGAAATTCGATCTACTCAAGCTACTCCAATATTGGCCAGCGGGGTGCAGAAAAAGGAATCATTGGAAGAGGATAAATCAAAGTCTAAATCAACTTCTGAGGAAGAAGATAAACGTCCTGTGGTCGTCATGATGAGAAAAAAGGACTCATTAGAGGATGCAAAACGTAAATCGAAATCGGCCTCCGAAGAGGACGATAGTACAAATCGTCACTCCAGGTATATTGAGAGCTTCGACGTTAAAAAGAAATTCCAAGAAAGCAACAAGAAGCCATCCAGCAAAAATAGCAGCGATAGCAGTATAAAGGAAAGGGATTCGCACACTAGCAGCAGAGAAGATACTGAAGTCGCCCCGGCTCCAGCTCTTCCCGCCAAGGGCATTAAACCACAGGATCCTAGCATACCTCTACCTCAGCCCCCAATCGAGCGACAGTCCCTCCTTTCAACAGACGAGCATGTTGAATCATCAGAAAGTGAACGTGACTCTGAAATGGATCCGAATAGGATAAGACGACACTTACCCCGCCACATTGGTGCTATAGAAGATCACGAGAGCACAGGACTAGTCAGCCAAGATTCCTTTGAGGATGAGCTTCCTTACGTACCCACAACACTTCCCGAAGAGCGAGCTCTGGGCATTGCCCTGATCCCGATGAAAGATCGCGCTAATATTGAGATCAAAACATGTCCAGTCGATCGGCCACGATCAACTACTCCTATGAATCCGGCCTGTCTTGAGGAGTATTGTGGTATTGTTGGACCACCTGAAGATAGCGATAATCTTCCCGTTCGCGGTACAAAACTACGAATAAGTCTACCACGAAAAGACTCTATGAAAGATAAAACACAAAAAACGAAATCACCACGGCGAGTTTCGAATGTAAGCGGTAAAAGTTGGTTTGAGTTCGCCGAACAGGGGATTAGGGGCGGAGTCTCGAGCTCAACAACAACACCTACTCACCCCCTGGCTTGTACAGAGCGACAAGATTCCAAAACAGATGAAGAACCACCTCCACCACTTCCCCCACGGAAGCCAGCTGGGTCCACACAGTGGATTAATTTCGAAAATATCCCAGAGAAAAGAAAACCGCCGAAAAGGATCACTGCACTACCCCGAGACTCGCCTCCGGATCCTTCTAGGAATCTTTCTTCTGTACAATATAATTACGTTAAGCCAGAAGAGTGCCAATGTGAATGCCATGGATCCGAAAGAGATCCAACGCCTCACAACACGATTACTAACGTTGACCTACTCCAGCAAGGTGGCGAAGATCTGCAGCCCTTACTAGAGCCAGAATCGCAAGAGTGTATCGATCCGAGGTAAGGCTAGATAAATTATTATCGCAAATTATGCTCATTAGACGCCGTATTTCAGTGATTCCTCCTTAGAATATAGTTATAGTGGCGAAATACCAACAACCATAGAGAAGCCACCGCGCAACGAAGAGGTTACATCACGTCAGAGACCCAGAAGATCCAGTACTAATTCACAGGTATACTATACATATATAAGACAGTTTTAAAGGAATGATTCCTTTCGAAATCCTATAACAGGATTGTAATGTTTTAATTCCTTTCGAAATAACTGTTCCTAGGCACCGAAATGTTTTAATTCCATTACTTTTCAATTAGTAATTTTAATGCAATTATCATTCTTAATAATTTATGATGGGTTGTAAAAATAGAAAAATTGGATATAAATGTCTCTATTTTTAGGATCCTGATTCTCCCGATCGGTCATCAACGCCCCATCGAGATAGCTCCCGACCAAAGAGATCACAAGACTTCCGAAAGTCATAATGACATTGTCTAATATTCCACACACAGCTTTTGAAGGTGTTCTTATGAATTATGAAATGTTTAAGGTTTTCGACAACTCCACAGTTCTCATCGTGTCGTCAGATAAGACATGGACAGAATTAAGGGTTAGATACTGGAGAGCGAGACCACTGATATAATCAAAAACGTGATAAAAAAAAAAAACAAAAAAAAAAACAAGACAACTGGTTTGGGTACTGTATAGGCACTTTTTTCAAAAATTTACTATTTATCGACTTTTTCCTAAAAAAGAAATTATTTAAGCATATATAGAGAGAACAAAGGCAGGCGGCGGGCGGGACAGCTATATTTCGATTTCTTTATTTAAAATTTTCAATTATTACGAGTTTAAGCGAAAAACACTTAAGCAGAATAGCAATAATAAACTAATTTTATACTTATATAGGTTATTTAAGAACGAGACGTATCCCTAAAAGGCAATAAAGGTCAGGAGATATAGTGACAGTTTTGGCTCAAAGCATAGAAATACTGAAAGCTTTAATATTTGAAGATAGCCAGAGTGTGACTTTTATCGGGTGAGCCTTATGTATTTTAAAATAAATTTGCAGTTAAGTCTCAAAACGTGTGCAATCCGTGTACGAGTCCCTTATCTTGACAGCCCAAATGGGAGATAAAATATTTTATTATAAGAAGAAATTTTCCCAAAAGACTGATTTTATTAAGTGGTTAAACCGCTGAGCATATAATTTTGTTGCGTTTTTTATTAATTTGTTAATGGAAAACATGTTCTTAGTAACGTCTTGTAGGTTTGAAAAAAATCCCAATCATTGAATTTGTATTGTTCTGCTGTTTTTGATTTTTTTTTTTGTAGATAACGACTCCACAAATGTGTGCTAATGAAAATACTTTTCGCCTATCAAATTTTAATACCGAGAACAAATAACTAATATTATATAGCTATAGTTAGGGACCTTATACTTCATTTGAACTATATTTGGAGCTAATACAATATTTTTGCTTAAGAAATTTTCAAAAATTTCTAAAATACGATTTTTTCAAATTATAAACCTGTTTTATTTGAAAACGTGAGATGATGAAATTTTTACAGGCCAATGTGATCCAATCAAATTCATGTTTTTTTATTTATTCAGTTTTTCGACTTAATAAAACGAAAAGTATGTACTTTTTCCATATCAAGGAAACGAAACAACTTCTTCTACATGTTCTTCAATCTTTTAAACATAAATTTTTAGTTTTGTTTTGGACAGTAACGAATTATTGTAGATTAGTTAGAATTATAAACCCATAAAAGTCACACACTTTATTCTATTTTCTTCAAATTTCTAGGGCTGTGTATATAATGGAGTGGCGTGCTTTATTTCTAATTTCTTTTGTGTTTCAAAATTGGATCCCAAGACTTCTCACTTTTAATGAAGCAAAACCTTGTCTACCAAATTCTGTACAGAGTTGGGTCGAAATCAATCCCTTAGCATATAAGTTACATTGAAATTCCAGTTTCATTGGGAGGAATTTGTAATTATTAATTGATAATGACAAACTACTTAATAATGAACTTGAATTATTATTCATCATTTCCATTAAAAGGAATTGTACTTCTAATTTCGCTTTTCTCCATTCTAAATGTTTATCGGAGAGAACATGACGTCGCGTCGTGGGGAAGTTATAATGGAAATAACGAATAATTTAAGTCCATTACTAAGTAAAATGATTAATTACAATTCCTCCTAATGGATGTGAAAACTTTTTCAATTCCAGTACTACGGAATACAACACATCAATTATAATTTTTGGGAATGAAATTGTAATGTGATTGAATTTTCCTAGCTCTGTGTACTGGTATAAAGTGGAATTATTAATTAAGTTATTGTAGAGTACACCATTTCACTATAAACACGATGCACTTGCAAGTAAATAAGCTGGCCATAAGAAAGATAATAGGATTTCAAAGAACAGTGTTTTTGTCAAACGAATAATGGAAAAAAAACTGCCATTTAATTACTAGAAATATAACAGAAAAAGAAACATATAGTTAGTTGAATTACCGCTTTAATTCGTGTAAATAACAATACGACCGAGATGTTTTCATCGAAGGCATTAAGCAGAAGATCTTAACGATTACTAATCCTAAGTGGACACTTTACATAATTACAAAACGTTATCTCTTTGAAACTAGATATATATTTAGTGACTTTAATACAACCAACCATATTACACCCAAACGATAACTCCTTATGACAACGCTGACGAAATCCAAAGATGTGGAAAAAAAGAAAAGCACTAAAAGAAATAATAAATTTTTTTTTAAATTATTCTTAGGGCAAGTTACTACTGTGCGCCTTGCACGCGTCTACTCGGTAAGCTGTAAATAGTCAGGCGACACACGTGTCGTCTTGTATATTTTAACAAGTTGTTTACCGCTGTATATTGAGAAAATCATTACATATATATATATATATATTTTTGACTTGTACTGTAAATTGAAATGTTAAAGACTCATGTTGCATATTCATCTAATCTCGTTGACATGTTTAAAATAATTCTAGGCAATAAGGTCCGGAGGCGCGAATTGAGCTGTGTAATGCCCGTAGGATAGGTTTAGGGATGGTTTTGATGCAATTTTAAGTGCTAAGAGTGATGATGGAGGTGATATTTGATACTAATCCACTGCAATCAGAATGTATGGTATATATATACACTTTTGGCCAAAAGTACTAGGCACCCTATGAGAATCGTATCATACAGCTTATTTGTGCAGATTTTGGCGGTCCGCCCTGAGCTTCTATTACAGCAGTCATTATTTTAGTCATAGTCACATACAAGCTTTCGGCACTCTTCAGAGGAAATTTCGTTCAACTCTTTCTGAAGGACTTCTTTGAGACCTTGTTTTATATGTGTTGATGTGCTCCCCTATCTTCCGCTTCAGTATGCCCCAAAGATGCTCAATTGGATTGAGATCTGGTGATTGCGGTGGCCACTTCAAAGGATCAGTATAGTGTTCATTTAAATATCGCATACTGGTTGCAGATGTGTGGCATGGCGCGTTGTCTTGTTGGAATTTTATGTTGTCCGCATTCTCACTATAAATCTTCCAAATCCTCACGCCACCCCCTCTGTACTTCACTATTGGCACCACGCATTCGGGAAGGTAATCTTCACCTACCCTCCTCCTCACATACATCACACCAGACGTGCCAACACATCAGAAAAAATGACAAAATTGAACATTATTTTCAATATCCATAAAATGTTTTAACAAACGAACTGGTTATGATTCAACCATTATAAATAATTGAAATTAAGCCTAAGAAAGCTTACCTCAGCACTAGATTCGTCGGACACTAGTTGTTCTAGTGCCTACCAATTTTAATCAGATAGGCCAGCAGCGAGTTCGAAAGAAGTTTTTATACGATTTATGAGGTACTCTCGAATCATATTACGGTCATCGCTGCGAAATCACTTTTTTCTACTTGGTCTTTATTTTATCTGTGTGTGATCGAGTGTCCAGAACACGTTTAACAGCACTTTGCACTTTTTTTTTGTGACTTTTGACAAGCAGGAGAAATGTTTCTAGGAAATACGTCGTAAGATACCTGAAAAAAAGAAGGGTGCCTAATACTTTTGGCCAAGGCTGTATATTTGTTTCGTTGATTTACACAAGCAATACTATGTAAAACGGCGCGATTCCGCTACATAATATATTTTGAAAAGATCTAAACCTCTAAATCTCAAGATTTACCAATTTATCTGGGTTAAAAAATATTCTTACAGTTAAACTAACCGCCAAACTTATAATAAATTTACCCCAAACAAATTGGATATAATAAACAGTAACTAATAAATTTTATTTGCTACAATACTTTATAAATTGGATTGTATCTCAGGTATCACTCACTATCAGAATCAGAGTCAATCAAATTCACCTGCATCATCTGGCTAAGTTTAGATCATGATAATTAAAAAAGCTATAGCTTTTCAATTTTAATTAAATCGAAAAAATGAATAAAGTGAATGCATATAACGATTATAGGATGAAATGTACTAAGTGAGGATAGGCCACAAATTTCAATGCAATCATACTATTAAATTAGCTAAAAAATATAATTCGATAATTACCTACCTGTAAAATGTAATTAAGAAGATTTCCATTGTTTCATTTATGCCAGTGCGAGTGGTATAATGCGAATTATATTATTATTACTGAATAAATACATATATTTCAAATTGAAATCAAATTTTGATCTTATATTAACCATTGATTAGTAATGTCAGCAAAAATTTTTTTCTTAATTTAAAGTGTACAATTTTAGCTAGTGAAATTGAATAAATTAAATACTAAAAAATAAACTGCAAAAGATTGTCTATAAAACACGTCAGCGTAATTTTGTTAAAATTAAAAAAAAAAAAAATTAAATCGACGTCATACAAAGTCTAAAAGGTCAGAAAATTCATGTAAGTATTATATTATATCTGCAGAATATAATATACAAAAGAAGTTAATCTGAACTCATCTGACTCAGCCAGTCTTAAAAATGGTTATTTGGAATTTTAGAAGTTTTTTAAATAGATATGGCACGGCATTCTATAAACAATTATAAATATAATTATATATATGAACATAAAATACTTCTCAGATAAATTCATTTAACGCAATTTATTTACATTTAACATATGACTGATGTAATAAAATTGATTTTCGAAAATTAAATTTTTTTTTCTAGTTTAGCTTCGTGACACAATTAAATAAATTGTTTTGTAACTGGCCGACTCCGCTGATTCTACTGCAAACTTGTCCTGAAACTTGAAGTTGGTTTAAATCACATTGCCAAAATCAGTGAAAATATCTCGAAATGGGCTACATATTAAAATCAAATTTTTAACATTGATTCCTGCAAAAAAAATTTAAGAAAACAGCCAAATACGGAAAAGTATTAATATTCGTTTTTATATAAACAACTAGTTCTCTAGCTTTTGTCCTGCGAATTTTGAAAAGCGCAAACAAGTCGACTGCATATATACTGATTTCAGCAAGGCCTTTGATAAGCTCTCCCATAAAATCATAATTTTTAAATTATACTCCGACTTGGCTTTCCTACAGATCTTGTTCAATGGATCAAGTCATATATTTCAAATCGTTCTTTTAAAGTTAAATTTTCCTCTGCGTTTTCCGACAACGTTCCTGTTCTCTCAGGTGTTCCACAGGGAAGTCATCTCGGGCCCTTGCTTTTCACTCTTTTTATAAACGACTTGTTTCTTTTGCTTCGTAAGTCTCATATCTTAGCTTACGCTGATGACTTGAAGATTTTCAAGCCGATTAAATCTTTAACTGATGCTTTGTGCTTTCAGCACGATCTAAATACGTTTGCGGTATGGTGTTCAAATAATCATTTAAGTTTAAATATTAGTAAGTGTAATTTTATTTCTTTCAGCAAGAAGTGTTCGACTTTTGATTACTCGTACAACATTTATGATATCCCTTTAACACGTTTAAATTGTGTTGTGGATCTTGGCATATCTATTGACGCAAAATTCAATTTTGATAACCACATTGATGGGATTATTAGTTGATCTAACTCAGCACTTGGATTCGTTAAGCGTTGGTCTAAGGATCTTGCCGATCCGTATGTCCTTAAAGCCTTGTTTTGTGTTTTCGTCCGTCCGCTATTAGAGTACGCGTCCGTAGTTTGGATGCCACACTACGATGTACATATAAATCGTATTGAGGCAGTGCAGAAACGTTTTCTGCGCTTTGCTCTCCGCGACTTACCGTGGAGTGATCCCTACAACCTCCCCCCATATAAGGATAGGTTGGGGCTTTTAAATCTGTCTTCCCTCTCCAGGCGCAGGCAAGTGGCAGGTGTCACGTTTATGCATGACATTGTTACTGGCCATATAGACTCCCCTAACCTGCTACGTCTCCTTAATTTTAATTCCCGACTGCGTCCCACTAGCGGACAGAATTTTCTTTATGTGCTAGTCATCGAACCAATTACGGCTAAAATGAACCAATCTCAGCCATGTCTAAACTTTACAACTCTTCCTTCTCTGTAATTGATTTTAACTGTGATAGAAAGACTTTGAGAAACCGTTTAATTAATCTTATATTAATTAATAATAATTTAATTACTCTTTGTATTTTTCATTTAAGTTTTGTTATGCTACTTTATTTATAAGTTTTGTTTTGCTATTTTATTTTATTCAGTTTTTATAGACGATTGTTATTATGTCAGATGGTTTATGTAACCTGTTGATACGAAATAAATAAACTTTTTGACGATCTGTTCTTAGGGTTAAAAAAATTATATTATTTTGTTTTTAATCATTTAATCTTACCTTTAAGTAGTATCACAGTTATAAAGATACGTCTTTATTTTCAAATAATTTTTCATTTCAATGCATTTTTTTTCAAATTCTAAATTTATTTTGAGATGATTAATTTTTTTTTCGAATTCTAAAAATCCGGCAAGTAAGAATCTAGAATTTTCAAAAAGCATTCCATTTTTATAACAAGCGCACTCGCAAATATTGTTAAAAGGAAAGAGCAAATTGTGGGAAAATATTTTTATTTACAAAATAAACTTTTAGTGAAAATAATGAACAAACAAAAAATAGCCAAGAAATATTAATTTACACGTGGATCTTTGCGATTTCAACCAAGTTCCGAACTTCTTCAATTTGTTTCAAAACCAAATGATCTTCAGCGTAAGTGTTCACTTCGTTCTTTTCGAAAACCTCAGAATCAATATTATTTTCAACAACTGTGACCTCATCTTCGTAAATTTCACTCGTAAGTTTATCGAAGAAATTTCTGGCAAAATTCTGAGCATCATTGCTACGTGATACGTCAATTAGGTCAGTTACTATCAGCTGCAGAAAGACCATTTGAGCGTAGGAAGGTACAACAACATAATCTAAGGGCAAAAAAATAAAATTATAAATCAATAATTTCTAAAAAAACAAATAATACCTGGATCTTTAGATTCCCTAACGTCTGTTTGAGGTTCAGATACTAATTCAAAAATTAGTTCTGATAGCCTTTTCCGTACCTCGTCGTCATCATCATTGAGAAGCCTAATAGCAAATTTAGTCCATTTAACAGAAAATTTTAGCTTGAGATTAAATAGGTCTCTTTTAAGCAGTTTAAGTGTGCTCCACATTATATCGACCGCAATTAATCTACAAAAAATTATGGTACAATTAATAGAAATTCTTTTGTAAAATAAATGGAATTCACGCCTGCTGTTCTTGCTTTTGTTTAAGTAGGCTGAAGGGATATCCAAATATCCAGATATCCTTTCTAGCTTCAACACACAGGCGCGAATTCAATCGAAACGAAATTACCTTAATGAAAGACAATTTTGAGGCTCCGTAAGACTCTTCAAAAATTCTATGCAAGAGTCCATTTTTACTTCGTCAATCTCTTTATAACTAATAAGAGTTTTAATACAAATAGCCAAAGATATTTTCAGATCTCCATGAGAAGAGTAGAATTCATTAATCAGATCGACTACATCAAAATTTTCTATTAAATACTGCTTCTTTTCCTGACCTATCAGAGCATATGCTTTTGTAGTTATTTTAGGAAAATAAAAAATTTGTCGTTGCGTAAAAGTTTTTAAGATATCTAAAAGATTTTGATCCTTTCTTAATTCCATTTTGATATTTTCCAATTGATTCTTGCTTAAACTATTAACAAATTCTTCTTCAAGTGGATGAATTTCACAATCTTCGATATCTTCAAAATCTCCTGGATTTTCGATCATGACAAGAAAAAGGATATTCATAGCGGATTTAATATTTTCGTAATTGCCTTTAATTGGTGCAAGTTTTAAATTCAAAATAATTTCGTCTGATATTGATTTTGAAGATTGTGATAGTCTTTTGATGTGTAAACGATGGATTAAACACACTCTTTGCAGTTTTGGATAGAGCATCAGACGGTTTGCACAAATTTCATTGATTGTCACATCGGAGCAAATATTTATATTCTTAGGATCCTCCAACATATGATTTATTCTGGAAAAGTAATATATAACTTTTATATTTTTATCTAAAGTGTGTTACAATATTATAAAGAAATTTTTTGCGCTTTTAAAGGATTGCATGAAATCTTAAATGAAAATTCTTTTCTGTTGAAGCAATATAAATGAAATGTGCATGTGTTTACATCAAAATCAGTTAAGGAATGTTGGCAAAATTAGAGACACCAAAAATCTCTATGTGTTAATTTTCGTACGGCACGTAGGATTCATCAGTTTGAAAGTGTAAATAGATTTTTCGATTGAATTATAATGTTTCATTCCATCCTCCACTTTTTAATTTTAATAATAGATATGAAAGCAGTGATGCTGAAATACCCTATACGCCAATTTTTTTTTAAATTCTTTAAATTAAAAGTTCTGCAGAAAGGGTTTTATTTTGACTTAAAAAACACTTTCAGTGCAAGTAAATTATCAATAGATTTCGCAAAACGCACTGATTTTAATAATATTGTGGACATACCTCTTTAGTAGTTCAATTTGTATTTCCATAAATGTTGTAAGTATCACTGAAACTTTACGAATGCTTGAATTCAATGAAACCATTTGCGTTGCATACTCTATAAGGAATGCATTTTCCAAATTCGGAGTTCTTTTTAACAAATAAAATATCTGAGAAGGATAACCACTTTTAATAAATAATCCTTAAAATTTAACGGAAGGAACTTTACCTGCAATAATAATCCATGCACATAGTTTGAGTTATCGGTAGACTTTACAGCCTCAAGAAGACTTAAAACCTCCTTAAGACGGACCATAACTCTACAGGGTGCTACAAGAGGAACTATTGCTTTAGCTACTAATACCCGGGTTCGCATATCTGGACTCGATGAGCAGGTGGACATAAGTGGCAAAAAGGTGTCCATCTATAAAAATGATACTGTTAATTTTGATAATTTCAAAAAAATACTGACTTACTTTTAAATTCGTCTCAGAACCTTCCAACGAAGAGGGGTACAACCGACTTAAAATTAAAAGCAAAGGAAAAAGTCGTCCAGCATTTTTATTTTCCTTAATAGCACTGCTTGCGTTGAATAATTCCTCTAAGAAGAAGTCGTATAATGAAGGGTACCTCAAGAAAAATATACGGCCAGTCATCTTGTTTCTAATATTGAGATTTTCTGAATCTCTAGTGCGTTGTACCCCAAAAACTCTAGTTATTAAAGAGGAGAAGAGTAAAGTGGATGAATTCCTTTCTGACCACGTATCAGCATCATAACCCTGAATGGCGCATTTAATACCTTCGGCCACATATTCTCCAATAGCTTCATGAAGGTCTGTACATCTGAAAAGGGCTCGTAATATGTTCATCGCATGAACCCTTGCTTCTACAGATTTCGTTCTATCCGCTGTTAGTTCAATAAGATGCTTCATGCAGTAATTAAAAGATTTCGTACTTCCAACTTGTAATTCCGATGTGATAAGAGCTTGAACCATAAATGGAACTCCGGCACTTCTGCGAGTTGCACAAATTTTTTCATTAATATTAACATCACTCGAGATGATTTCCATTAGTTCTTTGAGCCAAACCATTGGTAGCTCATTTAAAATGGGCTGTTCGATTCGCCAGAGTCGTATGCATAATTTTGTAAATCCAACGAAAGCTTGTTCAAATGCTCCACGATGTTTTGTTTCCGATAGAAGTTTTTTGAAATATTCAGATATTTCAAAGATTTGTTTAACTGTTAGAAGATGTGGTGTATTTTCGTTAATTTCAACAGCCGCTTTTAAACAGAGTTCTCCGAAAATAAGTGAAACCTCTTTAACCGTTCTCCAAGCGCAAAGTAGCACCATTTGAGAAGTTGTCCGGAAGTCTTCTATTTTTGAATCTTTTTTATTGGATAAAACTTTAGCTGGGGTCGCATTTGGTGGGACTTTTTCAAATCCAAAAGATTCAGGTAAGTCACTAAAATCGTTTGGTAAATGACCTTCAGGTGATGAACTATTCACTATTGGGCTAACGACGTCGATTAGCCTTTTGCAAGTTTCTATGAGTGTGTCGATAGTTTTTATCCATGACTTTTCTCGAGCTAATTCGTCAAAGTCTAGTTTAGACAATAAGTGCCGAATAGTATACAAAATGCCATAAAGTGGATTTTCTTTTGCTGCAATCAGAACCGACTCCTCTGCCAGTTTAAAACCGTCCTCAAGTTTTGTGAGGAGTTTATTTATGATTCTAAAATACACCGCCTTAGAAGAAGACAAATGAACGTTTTGGAAATTCGCACTATTTTCTTCTAATAACATTTTATGGCAGAAATATTCAGTATAATAAGCTGCTGTTAAAGAGTCTGAAGGTCTCGTACTTTTCATCAGTTTGTAAATGCTATCAAAGCTGAGTTCAATGCTGGATTTTATGGAGCCAATGCGTTCAAGTGTTATCAAAACTTCAACAGCTAAGGCTTTATTAGCTTCGTACGTATCTTTTATAGCATTGAATAAAATCTGGGTTATGGTAGACGGATACATTTTTGTAATTTCAAGGTTATGCTTGTTTATAATTCTTGCAGTATCCCTAAGCAAATGCAAAGAAATATGCCTTCTGCTAAAGTTCGCTCCATCAAACAGATTTCCTGCTAATGTATCATTAAGCGATCCCAAAAATTTTCCAAAGAACTCATCATTTGTTTTTGCTAAAGTTATCTCAAATCTCACAAGAAATTTCTGTAAAAGTGCCAAGGTCTTCTCACGAGTGGACGGTGTCGGGATGTTGATATTAAATTTTACATACAGATGAATTAAATCGCATTCTTGAGCTGATAATATTTCTGTAGTTTTTCGTGTTTCCACAAGGAGTCTAAGTGCTATAATTTTTGTACTTTCACAGTTTGAAAGGATCGCAAAATTCAGTTGTCCACATGAGTTAAAAATGATTGTCTGTAACATAGGCAAATCTAAGCCATGTTTTCGGACCATACCTAAAGATGATAGAAACAGTCGCAGCGGAATAGTGGTGTCTTTGAATTTTTCAAATTTCTTTGGATTTACGATAACATCCAGAATTTTATTGTCATATTTAACTGCCTTGTTAACAAGGTTTTCGACACTCTCTAGACTTTTTTCACCCATCCTATTTGAGTAGTCTATCAAATAAAATATCCATTTCTCTGTCCATGCAATAAAATCCATTTCTTTATGGTTACTCGTCATGAGTCTCTCAAAACAGTTACTAACACTTAGATCATTGTACAAGTGTTGTTCGAAAAGTTCTTCGAAGATTGTTGGACAATATTCAATCACTGTATTGCTTCCTAAAACTTCAGCTGAACATAAAATGACTGTACACTTTAAAGCTATTGACATTTCTGGTGAATTGCATTTCTGAAACATATTTTCTAAAAGTTGTACAAAACTACTACAATCCGCCAGTTTAACAATATTTTTAAATGTATCTTTACACAGGTGTCTTACACTATCGAGATAACTCTCCAAATTAATAATACAAAATTCTAGAATCATATCCAAAATTATTTTCAGACTTCTGTTTGCATCCTCTGCTGGTTTAAACGAATGAAAATTCTTAGAAGCTTGATTTAAGCATCTTGCAGTTAATAATATCATATTCGGCTCTGTTGAGTGTAAATTGCTAATATATATTATTTTCTTAATTATTTCCATAATAATCGCATGATGACTAGCAAATTCCTGGAATGTTAATGTGTTTATAATTCCGGCAGAAAGACACAGTTCTCTGGACATTTTATTGTTTAAAAGTGGAGTATCGATCCTTTCGTAAAAATATGACCCCAACGAGGTATTCTTATATACAAAACATTTCGCAAAGTGGGCTTCAAAAAGTCCAATATTCCGCCTAGTGTCCATTGGAATCTCGCCGTCGCTCATTAAATCTTCAATAAGCCTATGAATTTCTTCGAAGAGCTCAAAGATGTTGTTGATCGTATTTAAACTTTGGTAAACTTGAATATTAGACAAAGCTAAACGCACTGAATTGTGAATATATAGATAATACTCGTTCCTGACCGATGGAGATGTTTGTGCTCTGGTGAAAGAAGAAACAAATATTTTTTTTTATATAATTACTTAATGATCTTCAACGTCATTAATATCTTTATTAAGGACAAACTGCATTTCATAAAAAAATCCCGAAAATTTCGTTTAGGGTGAAATCGATTGAAAATTAATGATAGATGATTTTTTTTAATATTTTTAACAAAGAAAACAAAATTGGGCCACATTTGCATCGAATTTGGCCCTCCTCTTTTTGAGAATGCGAGTTTTGCTTGTGGTCAATTTTACAAAACGTTAAAAAGACAATATAATATGTATTTTTATCATTACCATTACAATATGTATTAGACTTACGGCAATTCCATGAAATATCTCTTCAGCGAGTAGATGATAACTGACGTAATTTTGGCAAAGTTTTGCTTCACAATGTTTGAACTAAAATTTTCATAACAGCCACTAAGCGACGTTATCACAGTATTCAAGTAGGATGTTGTGCGTTCGTCTTGCACTGAATTCAGAAATTCAATCATAGCTGCATTCATAGCAGCTTTAATTTCCCTTTCTATTTCTATGGCATTCTGAAAAATCCTGAGAAGAAAAATGTTATTAATTGAATGTGTATCGAGATACGATCTTGCGAAAAAGATTTGTCGGTATGCTGTACATTCACCACATGTTTTAAGAAATACATCTTAAAACCTCTTAAAATTTATAAACTCTTGTTTGTCAAACTGTGCCAAAGAAAATATAAGTAAATTTTTAACTTTACAAGGGAAACAGAGACAGTAAATTAATTAAGAAATGAAATCATTTAAAGAAATGAAAGGAATTCATTATTGGCTGGATTTCGTTTATGATCTGTTTAACCCATTAACGCCCAAAGAACCTAATTTTTTTGTGCAGTTTGAAACCTTATTCTTACAATTAAAGGACATTTATTTTCCAATAAAAACCATGAATCTTACTAGTTTTGAGTGTGCTCTTTCAGAATCTGTCGTCAAAATTGAGTTTTTTACCGAAATCGGCTTTTGGCAAAAACGACCTGTTTCTGTAGTTATCTATTTCACCCACAGATTTAAGCAGCATCCTCATCGTCTTAAATTTCAATTAACACGTTGACGCCGGCGCAGTTTTTTGTATTTCACTTCATCGGGCGGCAGTAAAAATCGTATTTTGCTTTATCTGGCGGCGCCTTTCACAAAATGTTGTTTAGCAAATCTTCAAAGTGCAGTTTCCTTTTACTATGCGTTTATTAAGACTTAATAGTTTTATTTATTATGTGTTACGAAAAGCTGATGTGAGCCACCGGTGGTACGCGCCGCCCGATGAAGCAGTCTTGTTCAAGCCACCGGTGGTACGCGCCGGCGTGAATGTGTTAAGTGAAATAATTTCTAGAATATAAATTTAGAACAACTGAAATGACGCATTTGCGAAGTGTTTAATTAAATAGTACTTTATACACGCCGGGAAAATAAACCAAGTATCTTTTAATAATACCTTTATACTACCCCGATGCAAAATAGTTCGCCCACTGAGCCCAAAACTAGAACACTAAATTTTAATGATATATTAACCCTTAGCGCTCCGATGTCTCTTCTGGGGTACCATTCAGCTATTGCTTATTCAAGGTCGCAGAGTGCAAAGGTTTATGGATTAAGTATTTTGCTTACTTAACTCGCTTTCTTTTGCTTTCTTAATCCATAACAGTGTTACATATCATTAAAATTTAGTGTTCTAGTTTTGAGCCTAAATAAATAAATAATTATTATACTCACTGCATTAAGAAGTTTAGTAAGTCTTTTTAGAAGATAGCTATAATTAATAACAATGTAATTGACTCTTGAAGAAAATGTTTAATATGTAGCACAGTAGTCATATTAAACCGAGTGGTCTGATTTTGTATGAAATGCAGGCATCCACTTCTCGTATAAATTGGTTGAGAATTTTTCAAAATTTTTACTTTAATACACACACATAACAAGCATCCTCCATTGAGCATGTTACTAAGTTTTAGTACACTAATAGAATAACAAATCTGGAAGGAAAGCCCGAAAGCAAAACAACTTAACTCTTACTCACAGTTTCACAAAAAAGGGTACATTAGGTGCCATAAATTAAAAAATTAAATTTCCAAGTGTCTTCGCAGCTCATCCTAAGAAGTAATTAAACCCTCACTAATGACTTGCCTTGTGCCCAAGAGTTAAAGAGTACCAACTTAATGGGTATGTATGGGTATGCATGCGTGTGAGTAATAAAAGGATATTCTCAGAATATCTTCACTCCTAGGCTCTTTTGGTGTATTTACGCATCAGGTGCCAACTAGAACAATTGTTTACCTACCTGAAGGAACTTTATCCTATTGGAGGATGCCATATTTAAGATCTTGTTAAACTACATAAACAGTTGTTCAGCATTATGAAAGATGTCCTTCCTAAATTCCTTTTAAGCGTAGAAAGCAACAAATATACATTTTTTCTTTACCTTCGACCTAGCAATTTATATGTTCTTTCCAAAATAGGTATAGCAGAGGTAAGTTCCACGTGCAGCCTTACGTTGCGACGTTGTAGTCTCGTTCCAACAGTGCAGCAGTGCATATTTAAAAGTATAAAAAATGAATAAATCGTGGAGTGAATCAATTTTACTTCATTCAGAAGAAATTGACGAGGCCAGTGAAGCTGACGAGTATACTGCAGATCTGTCTAGTGTATCTCTCGCGTACTATTCGCTCGAAGTGATTCCTCAACGCCTTATAGACTACTTAAGAGACGAAATTGAAACTCTTGATCTAAGCTGCAATGATTTCAAAGATCTATCGTTTTTAACGTCCTTCAATGGACTTAAAACTTTAATTTTGGATAGAAATCCAAACCTAGATATTACCACGTTCCCCACTTTACAGAAATTGGAAATACTTTGGTTGAACAACTGCAATATAATCAATACAACTACTTGGGTTTACATGCTCCAAGTCCAGTGTCCAGCTTTAAAACAACTCTCGATGATCTGTAATCCTGTTGGAGCTACTGCGATGAATGGAGTCACAGAAGTAGAAGAGCAGCAATATAGGAAGGAAATTGTTCAAATTTTACCTTCTTTAAATTATTTTGATGGAATACCAGTAACTGACGACGAAAGACACATTCCAACTGACAATGTGTTTCTAGTCAAATTCAAAAAGCTCCACGATAAATTTCGGAGACTTTTTGTATTTGAAAATTAAGTTCTTACATTAAGACGATTCTAGATTGTTTAGTTACCATGTAATGTGTTTTAGTTTTAGGCGTAGTTTAATACATTCATTGAATAAATTTTATAAAATCCTATAGTGTTTTGATTGGAAAATTTGAACGGAAAATGTGTATTCAGAGTTCTTGGTTTTTGGTGACTATAGATAAAAGATTCAGCTGCTTATTGCACTGAGAGTTGCCTTGTCCTGAAAGCATTCTATTAAAATTGTTGACAATTTATACCATTTATCCTGTGAATATATAGAGGTAAAATATCATTTTTGGTGGTGTTGCTGGTGACCTTCTTATTACTTTCTTAAAACGCGACAGCAATTTCGACTGAGAAAATATAGGCAATGAATTTAAAATAAATACGAAAACATAGGCCTTAAAGCATTTTCTATGTCGTGACCGCGCAACGTAAATAGTGGTGAAAAGATTCCACTTATTTTCTATTAAAATTTCACTTACTTTGAAATTATATTTCTAACTGGATGCTTGAGTAGTCCATAGAGGTAGACATCAGATAGAAACTTTAGAATATTTTCATTCTGGCAACCGAGAAATGCAGAGAATATCTAAAGAAATGTTTTTTAAATAAAAATCGAAATACTTCCTAAACAATTTACCTTTCTAACAGCGGCTACTTGTTGTGCAACACTATCAGCTTTCCTGAAAATGTTGGCGTACTCCTCACCACCTAAAATTAAAGATTCATTCAATTCGAGGTTGAATTAAAAATGTAAACAAACTGACTGTGCATATGAATTTCGGGTAACTTCATCGCAGTCTCTCTAATTTCCGAGTTTCTTTTCACATTGTCACCAGTTTTAACAGTGGACACTCTTAAGTTTAACGGATTCATTTCGTCGATTAAAATGTAACTTAAAAATCACATAAAACCTCAAAAAAACATAAACAGGTAGGTGTATTAAAATCAAAGTAAAAAGTGACGTCTTCTCGATGTCAAAAAGCACGTGTGCCTTGTTCTTTCTCAACATAAGAATAGGCGACCTTGGAAGGTTTTGCGGTGGTTGGTTCTATTAACGAAAACTATTGTGAATTAAGTGTGATTTGTCGGTTGAGTTTCGCTGAAATCTTTTCATTTGCGAATTTAAGCCAGCCCCCTGCCACTTGTGCTCAAGGACGAATTTTTATTGTCCCCATCCGCTACGCGGCGCTGATGGTACTTGTAGGCGAACGATGGCGAGACTTTTGAAAATATTTTTTTTTTTCCATATAATATCAGATGGTGGAAAATGTTTTCCACGAATTCTATGATGATCTTTAAGATCTTTTCGATCCAATTCCGATTCCATTTAATAAAATCCAAAAAATAAAAACACAATTTGCACAACTTCGAACCAACCAACGATTCAAATAACCTGACATTCGCGCTCGTTCCTCCTTCAAGGACAGTCTGCGCCACCTCGCGGAGTAGTTTCCGGTGGCGTCAGTAAAGCGTCCACTTTCTTATGAAGGCTTTATAGGAAGTGACATGGGGCTGATTTAAGCGTGGAAACCCGGAGATTTATGCCTACTCTCCAATGAGAAAGCCAACCACTTATCAGTTGGCTGACAAGATGCGTTCGTACACATCTTTATCAATGTAGATGTAAGATATAAAACGTTCTGCTTGTTTTAATCGGGAGTGAAATGGAAAAGGAAAAAAAAATTTTATATTTCGTAATTTATGAATAAGGATGTTTATAAATTTCATCCTTTTTTACTTAACACTCCAAATAAATACCATTTCCACTTAAAAATGCTTCTTCACTTTTGGTGGCAATTTTTTTCTAACACTTATCCTCAATTTTTTCTTAAGATTTGACATTTTAGTAGTACTAAATATTTAGCAAGGCTCAGAACCACTACTAGAAATCGGCTGAATTTCATGTGGCAATTCAAATCTTTTAACTAATACGAACGAAAAGCTAGAGCATGTCTGCCAAAACACGAGCGAGACGGGATATTTATTTTACAATGAGAAGGAAAAGGTAGCAGCACTTTTTTTGGTTGGGTCGTGGTTGGCTTCCTCATTGGAGAGTAGGCATTAGAGGCACCGAATTCTCTTCGGAATGAAACCTGATTGAATGTAACGATTGTGAGCGTAATTTGTAAAATAAAGGAAAACAAGGTAAGTCGAAATCTTTTAAATAAAATTTCGAATTAAACGTTTTTAAAATGTTTGTTCCGGACTTCAATTAACATGATCGGTTCTCTCTTAAAAGGCGTCTAATTGGAGCCCCTAAAAATCTAGTTTCATACATTTTCTCAGAATTTCTTAAGTTGAGGAATTAAAACCAAATGGGATTGTAAGGAAACATTCTAAAGTTTATTACAATACTTTTTTTTTTGGAAATGTTATCCGTTATATATAATATAGATTCCAAGTGCGCCTACTAAAGGACCTCAGTAATAAAAATGAATGCATAAGAGGATAAGGTTTTAAACTAAGTGGCAGCATTATCATTTATATAAATTAAGTATTTTCTTTTTTCTCGTACAGCTGAAGTTGTGTCAACAATTGCGATCTTTTGCGCGAGCACTTAGAGCATAATCTGCTGAATCTGCTTCCTCGAGCGATTGCAAAATAACGAACTCGGACACTATTTACTATAATATTTTCCCAAAAATATTCTTTTTGATTTCTTCGGCTGCGTTTTTTTCCGTCTATCCAGAACGAAAGCTTACTATGATTTTTATCCATGCAAAACAATTTCCGGTTAAAATTTTGGTGGTTATAATTCAACTCAACAACTTAGGAGATTTAATAGCTCCCTGAGGATATCAGAAATGACGAGAAAACTAGAGATATCACATCTCTTTTTAAGCGAATCTAACAATTCTATGGTGATGTGCACTAGTAGAAAGGAGCCCAAACGGGACTAGTATGTATATTCCAGAATGGGTCTGACAAAGATACAATAGAGAGCTTGGTGATGAAGGGATCGTCAAATTCTCTGGACTATCTCTTGATGAAGCCGAAGACAGAATTTGCCTTCCCAGCGATTGACTTGGTGTGGCCCTCATTGGAAAATCTAGAGTTAAAATTTACGCCCAGGTCCTTGGTCTGGTCAAGTCGAGTTAATAAGCTACAATCCAACGAGTAATTAATGAATGGATGTTACTCAGTCATGACTCATGATAAATTTAAATTCAAATGATAATTTCCTTTTTATCTGGATATAAAAAAAGGAGCGCTTTCTTCATATGAGTACCTCTTCTCAAACAAATTTTTCATCATCATTTTGTACTTCTTTTCTTCTCTTCTTTTTAATTTTATTTAAATAATCATTTTAGTATTTCGTACCAAAATTCTTTTGTCTGACACAGGAAGTATTTTTTCCCAGAAACCATAAATTACAATTACAAAAAAGAAAATATTCTGTCACATCACAATTAAGAGAAAAATAGGTTTAGAAGTTGAAAAAAAAAACATATTTTGGTAATTTTTAGGATTTTGTTAACAATATTACCGAAAATAAAATTCGTCGAAATGTAAAAAAAACGAAATATCTTCTATAACTGCTAAATGGCGCCAGCAAGAATTAGTCAATTTATTATTTTTAACTTTATATTTTTTTTTACCGTCGCAGTTTTTTAGTTAAAACATTAAATTTTTAAAAGATTGGGATAATTCTCGCATGCATTTTTTTACACGAATGTTTTGCACGATTTTCGTTTCTTATCTACCGTGTAAAAAAATAGTTGCTTGTATGTATATTAAAGTTAAATATTCTCTAAAAGTTATCTCTGTAGAAAAGAACAATAAATAAATAAAATAATAATAATTTTTGTATAGAAATATTGTTAGTTGTGGAAAATATTAAAATTCGTGGATTTACTCTTTTTTAAGCAGATTTTTAAATATGTAACTCCTTTATCTTTAACAAAAAATTAAATCTACAGTAATAAGTATACATAACATCCCACATCCATCCCAGTTTAAAAGTCAAATTCCATCCGAACTTGGTTCGCATTCCGACGCCGCATAACGAACGATTGCTGGCACACGCCTGGCCCCTTGAACTTTGGCTTCAGCTAAAAGTGCGAAAAATCTTGTCCTCCTGCGGGAGATGGTGACTCCCTCCAAGCAGTCGGTTTAAAATTCTTCACCATCTCGAACAAGATGCGAGGCAAACGTATCTGCATCTGTGGAGGCCGAACGGCAGAACGTAGAGCCATTAGCAAGACATTCCGCGGAAAATGAGAGAAATTAAGTTAAATCAGTTAAATCTGAGCACAGCGCGACTGCGCGGGCTGCGGCCAGACGCGCAGGTAAATTATATTCGCGGAAGACTGGCGAAATGAAGCCGTCCATATCGCAATGGAATCTCTTAAATCTCTGACCTAATTCTGAATTCTCACGTAAGATTTTCCAGGCGCGCTCGTTTGACTGCTCTATTCACGGTTTCTTCACAGCCGCTTCACGGCCTCTTCACGGCCACATCCCGAAAGTGTAACCGTTGCCGCAGCACGGCGCAGCGATCGCGGTACGGCCAGCAGCACGATTAGAACAACGAACGGAGATAGACACGGCGCGCGGTGGAAAGGAAAAAGAATTGCCGTAGATTTACAAGGAGCCCCAGCTAGCGCTGCTTTGTGATGAGATAATAGACCTGCGCCCCAGCACAATGCGTCGTTAATTCCAGTGATCTTAAAGAGCACGATACATGGACACAATTTGTTGCTAATCCAATTGAGCGTGGCCAGGAGACCGGAGACCTCTTATCTGGCAGCCTTCCCAAGAGTCAAGACTCAAGACCATTCGAATTGCAGATCGCAAGGTAGTCACCAGGTGCAGTGATGCTATCTTTGTGGGGGGAGGGAGGGGCATAGGAACACCGACGACACCAGCAGACCCCCGTCCGTCGGTCTTCCTCCGCCGCCGGTGATACGGTTATGTTGTGTAATATTAAACATGCTAAGGTAGGCGCTGCATGCTAAGAGCTAGATCTTAGGAAAAATAAGAAGAAGAACTCGACTATGTGTGTTCACCCTGGCCAGACATGGGGCCCAGAACAGTGAGCAGAAGACGTGAGCTCGAGGAGGAGATTGAGGATCACATTACCGACCGGGATTTTAAAATTACTACAGATAGACCGGCGAATGGAGCTCGAATGGAGAGCAGGCATATAACTGACCATGGGTTCGGTGTAACGGTAACCGCAGCAACCTAGAAGAGATCGAAAGATGATGATGACGACGACGACGACGATCACCGCCACCGAGAGCAAGCCCAGGTGCAGGTTGAGCTTCTTGTGATGGAAGTATACACGACGTAATTGAATGCGATCACTTAACAATGGACATCGTGCGTAGGTACTTACCAAGGAAATGGAATTGATCGCGTCTTTTAAGTTTCTTTGCCAAGCATAGAATCTGGTAAGGAGCTGGGATTACTTCATTAGAGGCTCCTACATTCTACAAATTTGACTACCGATCAACCTTAAGAGGGGACGCCACTATGAGGGGTTGAAAGAAGGGTGGTATTCAGGATGCTTTTAGATTTTTAATAAAACAAGTTTTTCTAATAGATACTACAATCATTTACATATTTACATGATGGAGCAGCATTGAGAAAATTAAATCAAACAGATAAACAAATACTTGCTGTAACATTTAACAGCTGCACCAAATTCACCAAATCGAATTTTAACTCTATCACTAGAGATAACTGTCTAACATAAATTGCTTCACCATCCTTTGTGCCCACCTGGCGTCAGTAAAAAGATCCGTAGCGAAACAGACATGACCCCTGCACCTATTAGATGCACCACAAATTTGTTTCACAGAAAGTCTTCGATTCCCCGATATGCATACAGAGTGAGAGAACATCTTTTCTTCTGTAACGGCCGTCTTACTAATTCCGAACCTTGAAATCGAAGAAAATTTCCAGCGAATTGTAAACCATGGCGGAAGCGCTTGGATTCCATCTGATTGCTGCTAAGCACTCTCAAAACAGCTATGTTATAAGGCCATAGGAGACCGCTCAAATTACAGATTATCCGTTCATGCATAATATTAATACTAATTCTGTTCTAATGTACCGCGACTCCACCGTTCGTGGAGCCCGCACACACCGGACTCCTCTCATTCTGAAAAACGAAACAAATTCATCGGGGCTGTTCGCGATTATTGCGATAATAAAAGAGAAAATTGTGCACAATCAGACGGCAATTGATCATGCATTAATCTGAATTGAATTCCGCGGGATGAGTATTTAATTTATGCCCCCAGGACGGCCAGGTCGGGATCCAATGATACGATACATGAGGCTCCACTTGGCCCACACTTTGTTCAGCGTCTTTACCCACTTTACCTTAGGGATGTTCAAAAGAAAAACCATTGATGTTTTAAGATAGCACAATACAATAACTATCGTATTTCTTGATCGATTTCGATCAAATATGTACGAATTCATTGAGTCAAAATCTTGAAATTTAGGGCCAACGCGAACTTTTACCTACATAAATATTTCCTCTGACCACTGTCGCAAGATCTTCCTTCATATAATATTAGGGTGGTTATATAAATATTAGGGTAGTTATATAATAATAAAGGCTTGGCCATCTGAAGGTTTCTTTTTTGATTACATGTTATTTTGATAAACATAGCTCTTTCGCGCTTCGAAAATTAATAAAAACAGAGTACCACATCTCCGCAATACGAAATAAATAGATTTACGCTGGAACAATGGTGGCCATTTAAATTAAATCATATTCCCATAACTAGTCGGACAGCTTACCCCTTTCAATAAATCAACAAACTTTGAAAAATACTTAAAAATATTTTATAGAATTTTTAAAAATAAACCAACTGATTACCTAACCTACAAAAGGCATATTAAACAGATTACTTTTTAAAATTTTGGATGTGCGGATTTGCCTTCTAGCGTTTTCTTTACTTTTTAGCTGTTTTCAGTTATCATACTAAATTATCCATTTAGCTATTTAGTGACCCATTAATTATTCCACTATTATAAGAATATCATTATTATTATATCTCAAACATCGATGTCTCCGATAGATCGATGTATAGTATATTGTGCATCTGCGTCCCTAGTTTACCTGGCGCAATGCAGGGCAAGTGCAGTACCACCAGATTAGAACTTTATTTCCTCGACATTGGCCGACATTGGCCGACATTCGGCGCGGAGCGGCTGCTGCAGTGCCCCGCGGATGATGACTGCACTTATCCAATCCGAGACCCTGCCGCCGCGGCTCGGGAAGATCGGTTAAAGAGCATGATCATTCCGACCATGGCGTTGCGGCTGCCCGCTGGGACCTTGAAAATGCGAACATTCGACACTCGAGGATTTGTCTTCTTCTTGGGTACCTGGCGAGGTGGTACATTGATTTGTTTATCCAGTTCCACTGATAACGGTTACCCGCTCTTCGAAGTTGATTGAAGACCGCCTCGGGATCGAGTGGCAACCGAAGTCGAAGTCCCCTTTTGTGATATGATTTGCGGGGAACGGGCCGCCGAATGCGGATGTGCTGAATAGTTTCGCTTAGCTCTCAAGAGTCTCAAGCATTCTCCTTCCAGAAAACTATTGAAGAATGAAGACTGTCACCAGCAGCCCACGTTACTTTCTTTTCTTGAACGGGGGAAACAGAGGATGCCTGCATTTCAAGTTGGTTTTTAGCACTTCTTGAGGCAAATATGGGTGTCGAAGTAGGAGAGATATGAATCTTTTGCATGCTCAACTTGTGTTTATTGAATTTGTGTAAAATTTGCTGTCTTCCTTCTATGGCTACACTTCATTTAGGAATTACAATAATGCCCGCATAATACAAAGAAAGTTTCAAGGATAGTTTATTAAATCTGTTTTCAATTTTCATATTCTTGATCGAAATCTGGGAGTAATTGAATGAAAAAATAAGGTCAAATATGAGCTCTTAACTTGCTCCACAAAGTTATTTGTTTATGAACAGGCGTTATTTCGAAAAATCAAATGTTCAGTTGAGTAGTTTATTTTGGTTTAGTTTAGTTTATTAGAGGCGAAAAGCTTAGGAAGCCTCGCGATGACTGGAACCAAGCGAAGTCCATTGTGAGTCACTGGTTTCCTCATATTCCCCGGTAAAGTCGTTTGATCAGGTCTATAATCCTGCTGGAATTTGTGTCCCTTGCCACTTTGAGTGGTGGGAATGCTTCTTCTAGGTACGCCTGTCTGCGGTTACCTAGTGCTGGACAGTCTCTGAAAGGTCTCTGGAGCCTCTGCACAGTAACCGAGACAGTTTTGCCAATTTTATTGAATTGCTACCTCAGTTGACAATGGTTAGTAAGAATTTTGTATATTAGTATATTAGTTTATTGATTAGTCTGAAGACTCTTCAGAACTTAATCCGATTGAACACTTATGGGGTCGATTTCAAAATTCAGTATTTAGGCATCCAAGACCAACCAACAGAATTAATCTAGTTAACAGAATTGCAGAAAAGTAGTTAAAAGTTAAAATTCAACACGAATACCTTAAAGAATTGAAACAAAAATTTTTTAATTTCGTTACCTCGAATTCCTTTCAAAAATTTATCGTAACATATAAGAAAGAAACTTTCTGTCCACCCTATAAATAGTATAAACGTTGGAATAATATATATCTTTTTTAAGTGTGAAGTGACCCGATTTTATTTGCACCCAAGTGTTGTTCATATACCTGCTAAAGTGTTTTCAGGAATTTGAAATTTTGACGAAATGTTTTTCAATAGTTAAGATAAAAAATTCCGTAAAAACAAATTTAATTACTTAATTGATATGTGTTTTTTTAAACGCTTAAAGTTCAGTTTTCTTATTTAGATACTAAACACTTTGTTCCAATTTAAAATTTAATTAATAAATGCTCACCTAGATAGATACATATATACTTCTTATATACTTTCTTTGCAGAGCTTCCTCTTCCGTTCCATGAAGCAGTTATAAAATTGACCTTCTCAGGAATCACTCAATTTAGCCAATAAAAAGGTCCATTACATTGAATCGTCTCACAAAGAACACCATGTTCCCGGTGGCCGCAGTGGCAGGCATGCGGCAATGCGGGAACCCATGGAGGAAGTGCCCGAGGAGAGGCTCGTGCAATCTTCTGTTTTTCTGCGGTTCTTCTTTCGACTTTCTTCATATTCAGTTGGGACCCCCCTGGGGGGAATCGTTCGGTTCGTTCTTAAGTTTTTCTTCACGGGAATGGCTACTTCTTGGCTCTATGCTTCGATGGAGGTAATGGCTCCGAAGCACAGCAGCATGTGCATCTTCATTTCAGTTTCATTCATCAAAGTGGTTGCTTTGGCTTCGATCGCGCTCTCCGGGTTGTAAAAGCCGTGAACGTAAACCACAAAGTCGCTAATCTAATCCGTGCGAGTCAAAGCCGCGCGAAAAGTGCTGTTCTTGCACATCACTGTGTAATTTTCATGTGCAATTAACCGTCTTTTTGACCCGAACGCTCCAATCGATTGAAAATATTTATTAATAAGTTTGGAAGCGTATTTCAAATTATCGTAAGCGAATCTTTTTTGTGCACTACAGTGAGCGATTCTGTTCAAGTGAATTGTGGCTCAGTTCCCCGGTCTTCTGAGGAACCAGTAAGTGCAGTTGCATAATTACTTGTTTTTTTATTAATAAAGCAAGACATAAGGATTATAAAGTTAATCCTTTGAATGTGGACAAATTTCATGTAATCTACTGTATCTCCTTAATTCTTGATTTTAACAATTTAAAGTTTCAACAGATTGGTCTTTATACCACGGTACATAGGTTTAATATAATTAATAATTCAAAAATAGTGGAAGTAAAAATTTTTATTTTCATTTACTACGTTTTACATGCAGAGTTCAAGTGACTCATAAATATAACCTACATTTTTGTGATTGTTGGTTTGCTTATGTATTTTTAGAATGGTTTCACCAATAGTTAACATATCAGAAATTAAAGTTTTCATTTCTCCAAACATTTCTCATAACCCAGCTAGGTCTAAAGTTCTCATCAAGATGAATGAAATAAGCCCAAACACGAGGTAGGTGTTGTAAACCGTTTAGGAGTACCCTAGACTGTCTTCCATCTTCATTCTCAGATTAACTCCAGGTCTCCATTATGTTGTAGTGTCATCAGAACTACATATGTGTGTCAAGTTTCAACAGAATCGGTTCGCAGGTGAATGAAAAATCAATCATCCCCTATTTTTTTCTACCCTTAGGGGTGGAATTTTATTTTTTTTTAATTTAATTCAATTTTTCGATTTATACCCTATCCTATAAAAAAAAATCATTAAAATCGAACTATTCTGTAAAAAGTTACGAGTGGTCATACATAAGAAATAAATATACGTGTCGACTTGAGAACCTCTTCCTTTTTTTTTGTCAGTTAAAAAACATACAAAAACACCAAGTTAACGAGGGGACCTCGAAGGGTCTAAGGGACCCTCCGTGGCGCCCGAACTAGTAAGTTCACTGTTCATTTGTACATCCCAAAAATATTATGAATCGATAAAGTAAACAATTGAATTTACACCTAGTCGCGTTTTAGTTTTTTTGGATTTTCAGCTTTCATTTTATAACTAGTGAGAATTGTGAAACGTCCGGAAGTTGCAGAGCAAAAAAAAAAAAACCGCCCGATTGCCTGATTAGAGAACCAATCAATTGCTTCCATGCACGGAACGATTCACCTTAAACCCATGTTCCTCTGCCCCGTATACCATCAATTTCCCGTGACCAGTGCAATAAATCAAAGATTTGTTCCACAACTAAATGGGCGTTGACTACGCTGAATAGTGTGACGACTGGCCACTTGCGATTTCTTTTCAAATGGTTTCACGGTTCGCAACCGTATCAAGGTGCGCATTAGGAAGCACTAGAGAGCACTCGGCGTACTAATTCCCCGCAATGGGTCCTGAGACGGGACGTTCAATAGCAGTCAAATAAAGAGGACATAATGACGGAGGAGCTCCGCTAAATTACACACCTGCTGCCGCTACACGCACTGCCCATTCCAACTACGGAAATTATTTGGATCATTAGGTTAAATGCAGCTTTAGTAATCGAACAGTCTTAGCCGTTGTAAATGCGCCCATGAAAGCGTTGATTTTATTGCCCGGCATCAATTTCAAATCGATATTTATAGGCAATTGAATCGCAAGGCTTTGCGACCATCTTACTGCTGCCGTGCATATGCATAAACGATTGTTGGTGCAATTTACCAACGATTTCCTTTCAGTTTAGTCGTATTAACTGCAATGCCATTTATTTAAACATTTTCGCTTTTATTTTATTTCAATTCTGATTAATTATGAATAATCCTTTATGAAAAATAGACCTTTGCAATTTTAAAGAGTGAGACTATTTTGGTCATTAGACCAGGAATACAGAATCGACAATTTCATAATAAAATTGATACGATATCACGCTCTAAGAGATATGGTCCTCCAATGACTGAGTTCTTTTTAGGATTGACAAAGCCCTTTAAAAAAAAAAAAGGAATCATGACGATCCCTCAAGTCTTTCAAAAGATATTAACAATTTTGTGTTATCACAAGAACACCAAAATGGGGAAAAATTTTCATAGATTCGATTGGTATACATATGTTCTAAGACTTACAAGAAGAAGGCACCTACTCGTCATCACCGATTTCGCTCAAATTTATAGCACATGTAGTGCTTGGCTACAAATGAAAGTACCCGAAGTAGGAACTCCAGATGTTCCAAGATCCAAGCGTTTACAAAATAATAGTATACAAAAATTTTCACGCGGGTCTAAATCCTATTCATTGTAGCACTTTCCCGAAGCTGCGGCTGGTGTAGTGATCAACACTTGGGCTTATGATTCAGTGGTCACGGGTTCGAATCCCTCCGTGTGGAAGCTTTTTTTTGGATCTTTCTCAATTTTTTCAAGTGAGTGATAATTTTTTTATTTTTTTTATTTATTTAGACGCAAAAGGCATAGATAAGGAGAAAATTGGGATTGCGGATTTTCAAATTAAAATTCAAACTTTTATTATTTTTCATGATCGAAAATCAAAGTAAATTTCAAAAATATTCTCGTAAATTATAAAATATATCGAGTATGGTGTAAAATTTTTGAAAAGTTGAGGAATTTCAAAAATATTCTCGTAAATTATAAAATATATCGAGTATGGTGTAAAATTTTTGAAAAGTTGAGGAATCCAAACTATACACCTATAATTTTATAGTCGGATTTTATTTTCTTTATACTCAAAATCACTTTCTGCATTTATTTCAATTTCTCCTTACTATTTATGCGCATAATTCTTGAGATCAACATATCTATTACGGAATTGATGCACTTAACTGTTCTGGAGTGGTAACCAGTTGTAAAAATTAGGTTAAGTAGATTTCTTCCCAAAAAACTCCGAAAACAATGGGGCAGACTCAGACGGGCGCATTATGAAGGTCATGATTAAGCACAAGGTCCACAAAAAGTTAAGCGCTCCTCGGAATCCAGACCTGACCTGGTGGAATCCAAAAAATAGCCAAAAACCAAGATCTTTGTCATCGCCCTTTGCTTTGATCAGAGTTAAAACGGCGCGGCGGCAACGCTGTAATCGCTCTTATTTATCTGAAGTGCCTCGTTCTGCACACCTCCTCATCTTCCGACTGTTCTTTTTATCTCAGGTAATTTTGCTAATTACATCACTGTATCACTGCATTAGGCTGTCTTCGCGATGAATCAAACCGATTAACCCGGCAAACTCGACTTTTTCATGGCTTTAGATCGATTCGTGCCTTTTAACTGGTTCCACAGTCTGCGCTGTGCCCGTGTTTTCCTGGCTGGTGTTTTCTCGTTTGGGTTTGGAGCGCCCGTTGATCAGCTCCGGAGGAGAGTTCTTCCGATCTTTGATTGATTTAATGCTCTCAAGCTGGGAAAACTGCGAAACTTTCGCGTTTGATTTGATTTGATTTTTTTTTTCGTGTTTTATTTCCAGGGCATTGGCGGTGAATTTGGATTACTGAAATTATCAGGAATTTTTAGTAGGTCAGTAAATTAATAGCTCAGTTCGAATGATGGTTACTTTTAATTTTTACGAAATCTTCTTTCCTTTGGGTTCAAAGATGTGTGTGATTTGTCATTCTGACCGCGCTGTTTTGATTGGATTTTTGTGAGAAAAACAAATTTTATTTAAAATTCTTGGGTAAGGTGGAACGTGTTTGGGAGCAAGAACTTTTTTTTTTTTAGGGATTTTTGGTGTCTTTTGCGTTCCTTTTAAATTTTAAATTAACTCATGCATCAATGAATGAGTCCTATATTTTTGTTTTTACTTTGAAGGTACTAGGACAAATTCTTGATTTTATACTCTATTGATCATGTGGAACTTAACTTGGCAAAAATTAATGTACAAATTTCTCAAATATTGCTATAGGTATTTTAGAAATTTTAATTTTAAATTATATTATTGAAAAACCAATAGACCTTTTTGTAAAAGAACTAATAGTTATTTTATTTATTTATATATTTATTAGTCTCCAACAGACAGTTCAATTCAACTTACTAATATGAATACTTACGAAGAACTAACAATTTGAAAACAGGCTTACTTGAAAATCAGTTATCCATTTAAAAACAGCTCTGTCCATCGACAATTCAACATAATCATATATGTCATCAAATTTTCTTGAACAATATGTACCTAATTGACTAATGTTGCCGATAATTTGTTCTGTGTTTATTAATATAAAGGTGTTGTCTAAACCTTAAAGATAAAGAGGGAATGTAGATATTGATCGAAGTAACAATCGCAGTGAATTTAACGCGAAAACTAACTAGATGATTTTATGCAAAAACTAGAAAAGTCTAGAGGAAAAATTCGCAGAAAATCAATTTTTACATTTTCCGTTGCATTTATTAAGCCTATTAGTGGCAAAAAATTGAATTTTCTAAAATAGGGCTTCCTGGATCGCGATTTTTGGCTAGATGATTCTATGCAAAAACTGGAAAAGTCTAGAGGAAAAATTTGCAGAAAATCAATTTTTACATTTTCCGTTCCATTTATTAAGCCTTTTAGTGGCAAAAAATGTCATTTCCTAAAATAGGGCTTCCTGGATCGCGATTTTTGGCTAAATCGACTCTAAGTAAAATAACTAGATGATTCTATGCAAAAACTGGAAAAGTCTAGAGGAAAAATTCGTAGAAAATCAATTTTTACATTTTCCCTTGCATTTATTAAGCCTTTTAGTGGCAAAAAATGTCATTTCCTAAAATAGGGCTTCCTGGATCGCGATTTTTGGCTAAATCGACTCTAAGTAAAATAACTAGATGATTCTATGCAAAAACTGGAAAAGTCTAGAGGAAAAATTCGTAGAAAATCAATTTTTACATTTTCCCTTGCATTTATTAAGCCTTTTAGTGGCAAAAAATGTCATTTCCTAAAATAGCGCTTCCTGGATCGCGATTTTTGGCTAAATCGACTCTAAGTAAAATAACTAGATGATTTTATGCAAAAACTGGAAAAGTCTAGAGGAAAAATTTGCAGAAAATCAATTTTTACATTTTCCCTTGCATTTATTAAGCCTTTTAGTGGCAAAAAATGTCATTTCCTAAAATAGGGCTTCCTGGATCGCGATTTTTGGCTAAATCGACTCTAAGTAAAATAACTAGATGATTCTATGCAAAAACTGGAAAAGTCTAGAGGAAAAATTCGTAGAAAATCAATTTTTACATTTTCCCTTGCATTTATTAAGCCTTTTAGTGGCAAAAAATGTCATTTCCTAAAATAGCGCTTCCTGGATCGCGATTTTTGGCTAAATCGACTCTAAGTAAAATAACTAGATGATTCTATGCAAAAACTGGAAAAGTCTAGAGGAAAAATTCGTAGAAAATCAATTTTTACATTTTCCCTTGCATTTATTAAGCCTTTTAGTGGCAAAAAATGTCATTTCCTAAAATAGGGCTTCCTGGATCGCGATTTTTGGCAAAATCGACTCTAAGTAAAATAACTAGATGATTCTATGCAAAAACCAGAAAAGTCTAGAGGAAAAATTCGCCGAATTTTAATTTTTACATTTTCCCTTGTATTTATTAAGCCTTTCGGTGGCAAAAAATTTAATTTTCTAAAATAGGGCTTCCTGGATCGCGATTTTTGGCAAAATCGACTCTAAGTAAAATAACTAGATGATTTTATGCAAAAACCGGAAAAGTCTAGAGGAAAAATTCGCCGAATTTTAATTTTTACATTTTCCCTTGTATTTATTAAGCCTTTCGGTGGCAAAAAATTTAATTTTCTAAAATAGGGCTTCCTGGATCGCGATTTTTGGCAAAATCGACTCTAAGTAAAATAACTAGATGATTTTATGCAAAAACCGGAAAAGTCTAGAGGAAAAATTCGCCGAATTTTAATTTTTACATTTTCCCTTGTATTTATTAAGCCTTTCGGTGGCAAAAAATTTAATTTTCTAAAATAGGGCTTCCTGGATCGCGATTTTTGGCAAAATCGACTCTAAGTAAAATAACTAGATGATTTTATGCAAAAACCGGAAAAGTCTAGAGGAAAAATTCGCAGAATTTTAATTTTTACATTTTCCCTTGTATTTATTAAGCCTTTCGGTGGCAAAAAATTTAAATTTCTAAAATAGGGCTTCCTGGATCGCGATTTTTGGCAAAATCGACTCTAAGTAAAATAACTAGATGATTTTATGCAAAAACCGGAAAAGTCTAGAGGAAAAATTCGCCGAATTTTAATTTTTACATTTTCCCTTGTATTTATTAAGCCTTTCGGTGGCAAAAAATTTAATTTTCTAAAATAGGGCTTCCTGGATCGCGATTTTTCGTTAAATCGACTCTAAGTAAAATAGCTAGATGATTCTATGCAAAAACTGGAAAAGTCTAGAGGAAAAATTCGTAGAAAATCAATTTTTACATTTTCCCTTGCATTTATTAAGCCTTTTAGTGGCAAAAAATGTCATTTCCTAAAATAGGGCTTCCTGGATCGCGATTTTTGGCTAAATCGACTCTAAGTAAAATAACTAGATGATTCTATGCAAAAACTGGAAAAGTCTAGAGGAAAAATTCGTAGAAAATCAATTTTTACATTTTCCCTTGCATTTATTAAGCCTTTTAGTGGCAAAAAATGTCATTTCCTAAAATAGGGCTTCCTGGATCGCGATTTTTGGCTAAATCGACTCTAAGTAAAATAACTAGATGATTCTATGCAAAAACTGGAAAAGTCTAGAGGAAAAATTCGTAGAAAATCAATTTTTACATTTTCCCTTGCATTTATTAAGCCTTTTAGTGGCAAAAAATGTCATTTCCTAAAATAGGGCTTCCTGGATCGCGATTTTTGGCTAAATCGACTCTAAGTAAAATAACTAGATGATTTTATGCAAAAACTGGAAAAGTCTAGAGGAAAAATTTGCAGAAAATCAATTTTTACATTTTCCCTTGCATTTATTAAGCCTTTTAGTGGCAAAAAATGTCATTTCCTAAAATAGGGCTTCCTGGATCGCGATTTTTGGCTAAATCGACTCTAAGTAAAATAACTAGATGATTTTATGCAAAAACTGGAAAAGTCTAGAGGAAAAATTTGCAGAAAATCAATTTTTACATTTTCCCTTGCATTTATTAAGCCTTTTAGTGGCAAAAAATGTCATTTCCTAAAATAGCGCTTCCTGGATCGCGATTTTTGGCTAAATCGACTCTAAGTAAAATAACTAGATGATTCTATGCAAAAACTGGAAAAGTCTAGAGGAAAAATTCGTAGAAAATCAATTTTTACATTTTCCCTTGCATTTATTAAGCCTTTTAGTGGCAAAAAATTTCATTTCCTAAAATAGGGCTTCCTGGATCGCGATTTTTGGCAAAATCGACTCTAAGTAAAATAACTAGATGATTCTATGCAAAAACCAGAAAAGTCTAGAGGAAAAATTCGCAGAATTTTAATTTTTACATTTTCCCTTGTATTTATTAAACCTTTCGGTGGCAACAAATTTAATTTTCTAAAATAGGGCTTCCTGGATCGCGATTTTTGGCTAAATCGACTCTAAGTAAAATAACTAGATGATTCTATGCAAAAACCAGAAAAGTCTAGAGGAAAAATTCGCCGAATTTTAATTTTTACATTTTCCCTTATATTTATTAAGCCTTTCAGTGGCAAAAGATTTAATTTTCTAAAATAGGGCTTCCTGGATCGCGATTTTTGGCAAAATCGACTCTAAGTAAAATAACTAGATGATTCTATGCAAAAACCAGAAAAGTCTAGAGGAAAAATTCGCAGAATTTTAATTTTTACATTTTCCCTTGTATTTATTAAACCTTTCGGTGGCAACAAATTTAATTTTCTAAAATAGGGCTTCCTGGATCGCGATTTTTGGCTAAATCGACTCTAAGTAAAATAACTAGATGATTCTATGCAAAAACCAGAAAAGTCTAGAGGAAAAATTCGCCGAATTTTAATTTTTACATTTTCCCTTATATTTATTAAGCCTTTCAGTGGCAAAAGATTTAATTTTCTAAAATAGGGCTTCCTGGATCGCGATTTTTGGCAAAATCGACTCTAAGTAAAATAACTAGATGATTCTATGCAAAAACCAGAAAAGTCTAGAGGAAAAATTCGCAGAATTTTAATTTTTACATTTTCCCTTGTATTTATTAAACCTTTCGGTGGCAACAAATTTAATTTTCTAAAATAGGGCTTCCTGGATCGCGATTTTTGGCTAAATCGACTCTAAGTAAAATAACTAGATGATTTTATGCAAAAACTGGAAAAGTCTAGAGGAAAAATTTGCAGAAAATCAATTTTTACATTTTCCCTTGCATTTATTAAGCCTTTTAGTGGCAAAAAATGTCATTTCCTAAAATAGGGCTTCCTGGATCGCGATTTTTGGCTAAATCGACTCTAAGTAAAATAACTAGATGATTTTATGCAAAAACTGGAAAAGTCTAGAGGAAAAATTTGCAGAAAATCAATTTTTACATTTTCCCTTGCATTTATTAAGCCTTTTAGTGGCAAAAAATGTCATTTCCTAAAATAGGGCTTCCTGGATCGCGATTTTTGGCTAAATCGACTCTAAGTAAAATAACTAGATGATTCTATGCAAAAACCAGAAAAGTCTAGAGGAAAAATTCGCCGAATTTTAATTTTTACATTTTCCCTTATATTTATTAAGCCTTTCAGTGGCAAAAGATTTAATTTTCTAAAATAGGGCTTCCTGGATCGCGATTTTTGGCAAAATCGACTCTAAGTAAAATAACTAGATGATTCTATGCAAAAACCAGAAAAGTCTAGAGGAAAAATTCGCAGAATTTTAATTTTTACATTTTCCCTTGTATTTATTAAACCTTTCGGTGGCAACAAATTTAATTTTCTAAAATAGGGCTTCCTGGATCGCGATTTTTGGCTAAATCGACTCTAAGTAAAATAACTAGATGATTTTATGCAAAAACTGGAAAAGTCTAGAGGAAAAATTCGCAGAAAATCAATTTTTACATTTTCCCTTGCATTTATTAAGCCTTTTAGTGGCAAAAAATGTCATTTCCTAAAATAGGGCTTCCTGGATCGCGATTTTTGGCAAAATCGACTCTAAGTAAAATAACTAGATGATTTTATGCAAAAACCGGAAAAGTCTAGAGGAAAAATTCGCAGAATTTTAATTTTTACATTTTCCCTTGTATTTATTAAGCCTTTCGGTGGCAAAAAATTTAATTTTCTAAAATAGGGCTTCCTGGATCGCGATTTTTGGCAAAATCGACTCTAAGTAAAATAACTAGATGATTTTATGCAAAAACCAGAAAAGTCTAGAGGAAAAATTCGCCGAATTTTAATTTTTACATTTTCCCTTATATTTATTAAGCCTTTCAGTAGCAAAAGATTTAATTTTCTAAAATAGGGCTTCCTGGATCGCGATTTTTGGCAAAATCGACTCTAAGTAAAATAACTAGATGATTCTATGCAAAAACCAGAAAAGTCCAGAGGAAAAATTCGCAGAATTTTAATTTTTACATTTTCCCTTGTATTTATTAAGCCTTTCGGTGGCAACAAATTTAATTTTCTAAAATAGGGCTTCCTGGATCGCGATTTTTGGCTAAATCGACTCTAAGTAAAATAACTAGATGATTCTATGCAAAAACCAGAAAAGTCTAGAGGAAAAATTCGCCGAATTTTAATTTTTACATTTTCCCTTGTATTTATTAAACCTTTCGGTGGCAACAAATTTAATTTTCTAAAATAGGGCTTCCTGGATCGCGATTTTTGACTAAATCGACTCTAAGTAAAATAACTAGATGATTCTATGCAAAAACCAGAAAAGTCCAGAGGAAAAATTCGCAGAATTTTAATTTTTACATTTTCCCTTGTATTTATTAAGCCTTTCGGTGGCAACAAATTTAATTTTCTAAAATAGGGCTTCCTGGATCGCGATTTTTGGCTAAATCGACTCTAAGTAAAATAACTAGATGATTTATGCAAAAACTGGAAAAGTCTAGAGGAAAAATTTGCAGAAAATCAATTTTTACATTTTCCCTTGCATTTATTAAGCCTTTTAGTGGCAACAAATTTAATTTTCTAAAATAGGGCTTCCTGGATCGCGATTTTTGGCTAAATCGACTCTAAGTAAAATAACTAGATGATTTTATGCAAAAACCAGAAAAGTCTAGAGGAAAAATTTGCAGAAAATCAATTTTTACATTTTCCCTTGCATTTATTAAGCCTTTTAGTGGCAAAAAATGTCATTTCCTAAAATAGGGCTTCCTGGATCGCGATTTTTGGCTAAATCGACTCTAAGTAAAATAACTAGATGATTTTATGCAAAAACCAGAAAAGTCTAGAGGAAAAATTCGCAGAATTTTAATTTTTACATTTTCCCTTGTATTTATTAAGCCTTTCGGTGGCAACAAATTTAATTTTCTAAAATAGGGCTTCCTGGATCGCGATTTTTGGCTAAATCGACTCTAAGTAAAATAACTAGATGATTCTATGCAAAAACCAGAAAAGTCTAGAGGAAAAATTCGCCGAATTTTAATTTTTACATTTTCCCTTGTATTTATTAAGCCTTTCAGTGGCAAAAGATTTAATTTTCTAAAATAGGGCTTCCGGGATCGCGATTTTTGGCAAAATCGACTCTAAGTAAAATAACTAGATGATTCTATGCAAAAACCAGAAAAGTCTAGAGGAAAAATTCGCAGAATTTTAATTTTTACATTTTCCCTTGTATTTATTAAGCCTTTCGGTGGCAACAAATTTAATTTTCTAAAATAGGGCTTCCTGGATCGCGATTTTTGGCTAAATCGACTCTAAGTAAAATAACTAGATGATTTTATGCAAAAACTGGAAAAGTCTAGAGGAAAAATTTGCAGAAAATCAATTTTTACATTTTCCCTTGCATTTATTAAGCCTTTTAGTGGCAAAAAATGTCATTTCCTAAAGTAGGGCTTTCTGGATCGCGATTTTTGGCTAAATCGACTCTAAGTAAAATTATTAGATGATTTTATACGAAAACTAGAAAAGTCTAGAGGAAAAATTCGCAGAAAATCAATTTTTAAATTTTCCCTTGCATTTATTAAGCCTATTAGTGGCAAAAAATGTCATTTCCTAAAATAGGGCTTCCTGGATCGCGATTTTTGACTAAATCGACTCTAAGTAAAATAACTAGATGATTTTATGCAAAAACTAGAAAAGTCTAGAGGAAAAATTCGCAGAAAATCAATTTTTATATTTTCCCTTGCATTTATTAAGCCTTTTAGTGGCAAAAAATGTAATTTCCTAAAATAGGGCTTCCTGGATCGCGATTTTTGGCTAAATCGACTCTAAGTAAAATAACTAGATGATTTTATGCAAAAACTAGAAAAGTCTAGAGGAACAATTTGCAGAAAATCAATTTTTACATTTTCCCTTGCATTTATTAAGCCTTTTAGTGGCAAAAAATGTCATTTCCTAAAATAGGGCTTCCTGGATCGCGATTTTTGGCTAAATCGACTCTAAGTTAAATAACTAGATGATTTTATGCAAAAACTGGAAAAGTCTAGAGGAAAAATTCATCACGAATAAACAAAATACAATTCCCACCAGAAGAAACCCTGCTCACAAAAAGTGGTGTCAGAATTAGCCTATAATGGCCTAACTTTGTCTTTCGACAGCCACATCAATCTAACAATCTAATTATGGAT
Source organism: Dysmachus trigonus (assembly GCA_949715965.1). NCBI lineage: Eukaryota > Metazoa > Arthropoda > Insecta > Diptera > Asilidae > Dysmachus > Dysmachus trigonus. The sequence goes on along the minus strand of OX454323.1, from coordinate 2,980,111 downwards.
CGGCGCATCTTTAATGTCTGCAAATCAAGAACTATACACCTCCATTTATATGTATGGCCAATGAAACTTTCAAACCACGAAACGTACAAATGCTGATGACCCATAAAAATTGACGAACTTTTTTCTCGAAAACTATAGACTTTAGCAAAATATTTGTAACATCAAAAATGTCTTCGAATTAGGCAAAGAATACTCACAATTTTTTCAAAAAATCACGAAATCGAAATTTCGTAACATGTCGACAAAAAATCTGAAAAAATTCGATAGTTGTTCTTTTTCAATATATATTATACATAAATATACTTTGAAATGATATTATAATTACTATCTGTTATCTATATTAGATATCGGTAGGTACGGGTACTTTATAACGAATTGAACATTTTCATTTTAACGATCGTTAACATCAAAAACTGAAGTGTTAACTGGAGACAGATTTTTATAACTACTCCATTATGCCATGGTGTAATAATTTATGGTTTTAAGAAGAGCGGGCAGTCATTAAAGAGTTAATAAATATATCCGGACCTTAAACAATTCAAATAGTAGTTCTTCGAATAATAAATAATACCGTAGCTAATGTTCGACTCTTGTTCATTATTAAAAGTCGGTCGGAAAGGCATTCGGGTAAAGAATCATTCATTTAAAACCAGTTGAAATTGCCTCCAGTGTAAATTTGATTGCCCAACAACTGAGAGCATGTCTCAAAAATTGAGATATCTCCACTAAGTCTGCCAACCCCGTTGAGAGGTATATTGAACTAATTAAGAACGATATACATATCGACAAGTCGGTATTTACATTCACGGATGTCCTTATTAATTACGACAGGCCATAGACAAATGGACAAACATAAAACCACTCAAGTTAACTTGTTTCTAGTCGCACCTTGTTATGTAAGATTTAACAAGCGCTTAAAAACCAGAAAATTAAGTGCATCAGCATTCGAATCCACCTGGGAAACTTGCTTACCGCACACACGGACTACATTTTATTAAGTGCTCATGAACTTCACCTCGATCCTTTGTTGCCGCCTTATCTTTGCAATTTTCCGGGTTTTAGTTCATTGACCCAAATAAAAGATTTAAAAAAAAAAAAAAAAAAAAAAAAACAGTAAAGAAAGCGCACCAACATGGCGGTAACCAGAAAAGCTAATGGAAGGCTGCTGTTTTTCTATTGCCACAACAGCACACCGACCGCGCTGCCGGAGGCATTTGATGCGAGATGCGCTTTTTAATTCCGTCCCGCGAGTTGGCGAAGTTGACGATGTTGCAGCTGTTATGGGTCATCCCAGCAGGCACCTTGCAGCTCTTTGCTTTTCATCCGAGACATCAAAACCTATTTTCCAAGGTAAAACAACCGCTCTGCTGGGAAAAATCTGGTTCCTAATGAAAACCTACTGCGCAATCCCACAGTCTCAGGAGAAGGCGTGGCACACACCTGGCCCCCTTCCCTTCCCTTTACCTTCTAGACTTCTACCTGCACTCAAACGCTTTTTCACTTACTGGTCAGTGCCGGATAGAATGCTTCTTGAGATGAGAATTAATTAATGTTTGATGCACTTAACTGTTCTGAGCCTACTATACCTGCAAAAAATTAGGTTAAGCTGGCCTATCTTAAAACGTCGGAAAACAACAGGAAAAAACTCAAGCCCATTGTTAAATGGAAGGTAAAAAAAACGAGCAGCGTATGTATACAATTTTTTACCCTGTACTTTTATCTGAATATCGTTTCGATTTCCCGAATAAAACCTTGTATCGTAAACTTGACTGATACTGATATTTATCGACAATCGTTTGTTTCCGTTTCGACTCCAAACATTCACAGCCTTACTTATAACAATTCCTTATTCGTCATTTAAACAGTTTTTTAACTAATCAATGCTTAAAATTTAAAGCAATTATTAACTTTAATCACATAATCAGTAATTAACACTATTTCTACCACAGTTTTGTGTATACCTATTTCGACCAAAAGGTTGCTTTTGGTGCCTTTGGTTTAAATGCAAATATCTTTAGAATAATTGGTATCCTTACTATTAGAAATAAATTAGAATACTTTGTTTTTTTTTTTTTGTAGATTATTTTATTATTGGTTTATTAACATAATATAAAATATATAACAGGAATAGCGTTCTTTACAATTTAGGATTTTATTGGACGTTGAATGAGAAATATTAATTTGTTGGAATTCTAATTTGAATGTGAAATTTAGCTGTGGGGAACAATAAAAACCTTTCCTAAGTCGCCAAATTATTTTAAATATTGTACTTAAATGTAAAAAACTAAGATGTTCTAATATTTAGGAGAAAAAGTTTGAAATCATAGGATTTGAAACAACTTTCTACAAAACTGTTGTGCAATTTACAAATTTCAATTGAAACAAGATTGACTCTGGCTCTGCAATGCAGACGGCGAGTGGAAAAGAACGACAATAGATTCAAAATCATTTTAAAAATCTTATTTCGGATTCTATTTGATTTATTCAAATATATTTTGGCTCCATCACTCCAAACAGGAGCACTAAATGTCAAAACAGCCTTAAAAACAAGTTTATAGGTCTGTCTGGTAACTTTTGGGTAAAAATTTCTTGAGTAAAAATCTGGTAAAAAGTTTCATATGGTAGTGGGGATAAACACCAAAAGTTACCAGACGACTTCAAATAAAACTTGGGTAAATCTTACTTGTGTATGTAAATTGTCAAACGTGATCAAGATGTTAGAGGGAAAACTTATGGATTTATTTAAAATTTTTGAAGATTTTGAAATATGTTTTTTATTTATTTAAACAATTTTTTAATAACTTCTTCTTCTATTTGAATCGCAACGCAAAATTTAAACACACAAATGACAGATTACACAGTGACAAGCAATCGGTGATTTTACCCAAATTTACTCGGTCTTCGCAGCGTGGGTAAAATCTGGTAAAATTGTGTAAGAGGAGAAGTGCTGTCAAGAGCTCAGTTTTTCCCCTCCGTGAGGTTAACAGACACTTTCAGGTAAAAATTTTACTCGCGAGTAAAAACTTTATAGTTACCAGACAGACCTTATATATATGATTAATTTATTTTCCTCACTTAATTCTGAATTTCTATTTATGAACGGATAAAGCAATTTTATTAAGTTATAGATCTTTTGAAATGTAGTGTGAACATGGCTGTCAAAAATTATTTTTACTTATCGTTACTTCAAATAATACAAGAGGAGCCTTCCTGCAGATTTTGTTGGGATAAATAGACATTTTCTATTATACTCAATATACTCATAAGAATATATTTGTAGATTGTGTTCAAGGATTAAGATGTAGCAATAAAGCACCAAATTTAAAATCAACAACCCCAAGGTCCCTTATGCGAAATTTTCAGTGGCAGCTCTGCCATAGTTAAATAACAAAATTGGACATAAAACATACATATTATGTAAATATGGAATTGATAGTCTTCTTTTTGAACCGAATAAGACACGGTTAATTTTAAAACAATTAAAAATAAATCCCTTTACACATCAATATCTTTGGTATATTGGTCAGCAAAGGTTTATAGTCGTATTCTTTTGGGAAAAGCAATCATCATTAATACTAAACCTACCGACACCTACGACCGACCTTTTCCGTGATCCAAACTCGCTGCGCAAAGATGGGTTTCGCTAATTTGTGGTATTCTCACCCGAGGAAATATGGACAGGGCTCCCGATGCTGCCGAGCCTGCTCTAACAGACATGGTCTCATCCGCAAGTACGGCTTGAATATTTGCCGCCAGTGCTTCAGAGAATACGCCAACGATATTGGTTTCAAAAAGCTTGATTAAGTCCATTCCTGTTTATAAAGAGGCACCAAGGAGACGCTGAAGGATGTGAACCAATTCGAATTCTATTCTGTGAATAAATTGGATTTTTAAGACATTTCATTATTAACACTAAACCTACCGACATTTTATGTAGCCTATTCGTACCATAATGGGTCAACAGACCGTTTTAAAATAAAGTTCATAACAAACGAACTATATAAAAAGTGATTGTTAAGTTAATATAAAAAGCAAAACACCAAATATCCTTTGGATAATGAAACGACAAAATTATATATGATTATTTTCATTTTTGATAGTAACCGAAAGAAGCTAGTCCATATTTAAAATTCTCGAGGTGTTCTTTTGACCGGATGTTGGTAAGTTTTATTGTTAATAATGAAATTCAGCAGCCTGTAAAATTAAACATCCGGCATTTAAATACTTACTTCGGTGATATTCCACAATCCCCAATTAGATCCTATATTATTAAATCGATTTTGAAAAAAAAGATTATATATACATAACATATATAGCATAAACTATTTTTTCTCAATCATATCTTAGAATTAGATAAACTTAAACTTGTTTCGTTTAAAATTGTACTCTTTAATAAGAGGTATCAGGGTTTCGAAATAGTTTACGAGGTTTGTTCAATAAAATTTCTTATTTGTTCTCAGACCGTCTACAGGTTTACGTATATTTGATTATTGGTCACTACAGTCGTCAAATAACCATAATACTCCTTTCGACTTTTAACAGAAACTAGAGCGAAGTAAAACCGCTTAACAGTTCTCGATGTCTGGTCTACAAAGCCTGCGAATATCAACATTCTGGAACTGAATAGGCATCATCCGGGTGATACTTATGATTTGCTCAAAGGTAACCGCAACGTGCAATTACTCTCCAAAGGAGATCAATTTGCGCCCGTATAAATATTTCTCGGCCTTTTTGTTCCACGATTTGCCCGGGAGATGTTTATTAGTCAGCATTCTTATTTGACTCTGCAGTGGGTTTTGCATTGTTGCGCTCAGACAGGTTGGCATTCGACCGTACAATCGGCGGTGCGCCGAACAAAAGTGGAGGTTAATAGAAGCCCCATTGCACAAGCGGAGCGCACAGCCGGAGCACGTGATGCCGGGTGGAGTGGGCTGGAACCGGAAGAAACGGCATGGTGACGCTAATTGCACCAAATTAATTAAATCTCCGCGCATTTCTTCTCTCTGGCCTGGACTGTTCGAAAGTCCATTAGGATAATGAACGGACTCGGGATTGATGGCATCCAGAGCCGCTGGGACTAATGTGTTGCTGGACGACGCTTAGACTGTCTGTAATGGTAATTAACGGTGAACGATTTCCTTTTTAAAGTAGGATAAGGATCTTAGAGACGGTTTTAAAGTCTTTTGAATTCTTTTACTTATGTTGCACATGAACAATGGTCGGAGATCCCAATTTAGCTGGACAAATATAAAAACTCATAGACATTAAGTAACAATACTCTACTCTAATGTTTTCAAGTTTACTGAGTTCGTTTCTGCAGTTATTCTTTACATGGGGGCTGAAGGAGTGAAAATACAGAATATAGTTTTCTACATATAAACAATATAAAAAGCAACTTGATGCATATCGTTTGAAATGTATTCGAGTGAACTACACTCATTTTTGTAAGGACAGTTTGTCGAAAATTGTAGAAAACATGTGAAACAATGTGCATTTTGCTATTTTCCATTATTAATCTCTAAATAACCTGAATTGATATGCATCTTGCTATTATCTCCCGTCTCATTTTCAAAGCTCGAGACAGCCTGTACACCAGGGTGGATCGAAAAAAAGACTTCTTTTCCAAATAGCTTTCTAATAGTTACCAAACTTAATATTTTCCAACAAGTATTTAGTACGCAAAAGATGGACCCATAAAAATAAGATCTTCTGCTGCAACCTGACTAAAAAAACAGTTTTTAACACATTTTTTGGAAATTTTGGCATAATGAGCGTTTTTCTTTCATAAAAATTGAAAATAAAATTTTTATAATTTTTTCTTCTAAGAGGTTCCTAAAAGATAGTACGGTTAATATATTTATGCACAAAGATCAGGTAAATAATCGGCGAAAATTTATTTTAGCGCATTTAAAGTTGATTTTTTTGCCCTTATTAACAGTTTTAGATTAATTTTTCAAAAATTCAAATAAGGTCTCCGTTTGAACGAATCTTTCAAATAGTCAACTTTAAATGCGCTAAAATGCACTAGCCTAAACCCGAGAATCTCAAATTGCCACAGATCTCAGCAACTGAACATTAGCCGAACTAGCCTGAAGAGAATTCTTATAAAAGAACTTCGGATTATTTCCTTACAAGGTGCAACTCAGGAATTAGACTTGAGCGCACTATTGTCCCAGCAGGATGGCGCTACGTGCCACACAAGCCGGACAAAAATCGATTATTTTTGCACAAGTTCAATAATCGTGTAATCCGTCGTTTGGATATGTGCTACCACTGACAGGATGCTAAGCCAGTCGAGGCAGCCTTAAATGAAATCATATTCGGAGGGTATTATTTTTTCAACAAATCAAAAAACTGGAGTTTGAGTTTTTTTTATATAACAGCATTTCTAAAAAAAAGTCATCCGATGGCGCACCTTTTATTTTACCATTTTTATGACTTCCGGTTTTTTAAAATTTCGCTCGATCATAGAAACCGATTTTCACCTGCTTTTGACGAACTTTTGGAATTAAGATAAACCGGTGTCGTTAGCGTCCACAAAGCAAAAGCAAGGTTAGGTCAAAGGTCTTAATTGTATGAGCCGAAATTAGACTCGCATGCCAAAAGAAAGTAACACTCTAGTCTAAATTCGCTCTTATTTGGCCTAGAACCCTAAAAAATGTAATTACACCTGGTCATGCCCACCTTTCTGCTTCAGTTTTTCTATCGCTTTCTAATCCGTTGAAAACTTCGGAATTTCGCAGTGTCATTGCCAGAATCATTCTGTTAGTCTATCTCCGAGTCATTTTACACTTTTACGCCTAATTAAGTGAAAAGATTTCGATCAGCCACACCGTCGACTTCGCCAAGATTGCTATCTTGGATTCACGTGAAGATCGGAGGGCGCCTCGCCGTGCCGTGCCGATCACAAACCCACTGACTTATATTCTCTCGCTGTTTACATCACTTTCCGGTGTATGCCCAAACAAACTCAAAGCCTGGATGCTGGGTTGGCTGACACCTTAAGATGCCAGTTCCAGCGGCATCCAGCACCTTCTCGGTGTTAGACTTAGACGCTGCCGAGGTAACGGGTTAGCTTCATGCTTCTTTTCCGCCTTGAACTTAAGATCGTCGATGCTCGTTCTCGCACCACTGTTCTGAGGTCTGAGGAGCTCCTCTCCGCTCTTATCAAGATTAATTTGTGTCTTGTGTTTGAATGTTGTTATTACATGGTCCGAATGTAGGTCCTATGGTGCATTGCCGCCATATATCCGGTTTTCGCAACAACAAAAATAAATAAATATATAAATAGTCATAAAACGAAACGTTACGAATCTAATCTGGGTCAGCACAGTTTAGAGGAGCTGTTTATTTTATTCACTCTTATCAGTGTAGTAGATTCGGTGGTGTGTTCACTAGCGTTGCACATTTAAGACCCACGTTAGGCTTGGCTTTAGCACAAATTAATGACTTCATTGGGAGATGATTTTCGAGTGTGATAGGAAATTTTCACGGTTGTTGGGTTCGTGATTATTGAGCACGAAATAAAATAAATAGCTGGGGCAACATGATAAGACTCATAATACCCTTTGTTCTCCGTTAGCTAGATCCAGATAGCCACAATGGATAAATTGGCCATATAAAAACGAATTTCGCTCTAACGACTCTAACTCACCTGTTGTAAGTGCATAGAAAACCAAAGAACGTTTCACCATCAAAGCAAACAAAAATCGAAACGGTTGCCATTTGAATAATGTTCATTGTTAAAATTTCATAAGTCCAATTCAAACAATCTGATTAGATTTAAAGTCAGATAAATTTATGAAACCGTCATAATTTTATTATTATTATTAATTAATTATGCATAATTTACAAAATGTCCAAAATCAACGTTTTTTTTCTTTCGATACATCGTTATTAAGTATTACATATGGCATTGTCACCAAAGCTAAAGATGTATGCAAAATTTCAGCAAAATCGGTTGGGAGGAAATGGTTCAAAATTCAGTTGCAAGATTTGGCCTAAACAAACAAACATTGCAAGTTAAATAAAAGCTTGTAAAAAGGGAAACTAGAGCTTCAAAACATAAAACCTCATATTAATATCAAAATCATCGAGTGTTTGATAAACCTTAAAAATCCATCAAAGAAACATTTAAAATACTAAATTAATTATAGTTTCTAATAATTCTTGTAACAATATCGGCGAGCATGCCTTCCACAACACCAATAACCTTGGGTATCACTTAGTTGTACAAAATGTAATTGTTCTTCCTTTTTTTCTTCAGCAGTTCAATTTTATCCAATGTTCGCATGTAGAATTTTGGAATATATCTACGGCTTGTTGTAGAAGCCTTGAACAAAAATCGTAATGTCGCAACCAATTTAACCACACATCCTCTCTTTTATCAAAGGATTTATTTCGTCTAGAAGCTCTTTAAATGCTTCCTTTGACAGGCGAAAGAGTTTCAAAAATCTACAAAATTCAACTTTTACAAGAGATATAAAAACCAAGAACTAATTTAAATTAACCACCCAAAATTCAATAAATCTAGGGTTGTTTAATGTGGTGTTTGTTTCTTGAGTTTGTTTAATGTGGTGGTGTGTTCCTTGCCGATAGTGAAGGAAAATAAATCAATCACAAAAAAAAGAGCTAATCTATTCATGATGGAAATGGGTTTGCCAAAAATCATAGACCTGTACTGAATAACGATTCGAATGCCCCCGATGTGGTTATGAAAAATTCTTCCCTGCTGATTCGGAACTCTGTTTTAACTAAAGTTCAAGTCTCGAATCTAGATTCGTTCGTTTCAAGATACTCGATAGGTCCCCCTAGGCTTTCTTTTGAGTCGTATTACAAACTCCCTTCTCGTTATTTTTCAATGAATTTTCGTATTTTTGTACTTTTCAAGCCAAAAATTGCTCCAAAATATTACGTGATGGGACGTTTTTGATTTCGTAATCTTCCTCTGAACAACTAAGGATTTTTATTAAAAAAATTAATTGTTTCAAAGATTATTTTCTTCTGACTTTATACGTCAAATTCTTACTTTTAACCTGTTAACTGATTAGTTTTTCTTAGAAAGCTCGATATGTGCTGAATTCATTTCAAGCAAAGACGCGTATTTACGACATAAGCAAAGTAAATTACTATGCGTTATAAAAGTTGAAAAAGTGTAATATTTTTAAATTGGGTTTGATTCAACATTAAATGTAGTTTTATAATTACAAACTGATTTATGCAAAAATATGAAACTTTTGAAATTGACGCATATATACGACATAAGCAGTTAACAGGTTAATTGACCTGATGCACTAAATCGTAGGTTTAAAACGTGACGCTTAGTTTACCAAAGCCCTCGATTTCTATAAATATTTTATTAACGCAGTTTTTAAACCATAAAACAATTATAGTTAAAATCTTATCCTAAATCAAGTAACTGGGTTCCCTCTTCAAACTCAGTCGGCAGCTTTTTTGTGACTCGAACTCCATGCGATTTCATGTGGCAGTAGAGACCAGCGTTCTGAGCAAAGGCTTTATCGCAAATCGAACAGACGTACTCCTTAACATCAGAATGGATCTTTACATGGGATTGGAGAGCTCGTTTCCTAGGAAAGGACATGAAGCAGATGTCGCATTCAAAGGGTCGAGCATTAGAATGAACTACAGCGTGATTTTTAAGCAAATTCCCTGAATAGAAGCATTTCCCGCAGTCTTCACACTTGTAAGGTTTTGTGTTAGTGTGCCTCTTTCTGTGCTCGGTTAATTTGCTAGAGGTAGAAAAGCTGTTTCCACAGCACTCGCACTGGTAAGGCTTTTCGCCGGTATGCGTCCTCATGTGGATCCTTCGGTCGACGTTCCTTATGAAACGTTTATCGCAGTAGTCGCACTTGTATCGCTTGTCGCCCTTATGAGCTCTGATATGGACCACCAGGTTCATCTTGTGCGTGAATGCAGCCTCGCAGTAAGGACATTGATGTGGCTTTATCCCCAGGTGAGTCATGATGTGGTGGCCCAACAGGCGCTTCGTTCGAAATCGCTTTTCGCAGTGTTCACAACTAAAAGGCTTCTCTCCAGTGTGGATGCGTTCGTGACTTATCCGTCTCGACTTATCCCGGAATTGACGGCTGCAGTAGCTACACTGTAGGATGTTTAGGCGGGCCTCCTTTTGCTCCCCAAAGATGTCATCACCGTTTTGATCCTCCGAGGTAAAGTGCCGCTGTCTGTGCCGTGCAAATCCCCTTCCTGTGATAAACTGCTTGTCACAGATTTCGCAGTACAGCTCTGGATCGTCTACTTTCTTCTCGTTGGGGGAAGGCACCATATCGTCGTCGTCTATACTTATTATATCTTCGTTTGTACACGCTTTTTCCCTGAATGCCCGGAACTCCTTCATAAAATCAGACTCCGTCCTGGCATTTGATTTGTCATTTCTAGGCAACGAGACCCGTCTAGGCGACCTCCTAATTGTATCTGAATCGTCCATTTGAACAACTTCTGGCTTAATAACTACATCTTCTGGCTCTTCGTGTTCCCCAAAGACTAGAGGATCCTCCTGGTGGTGCTCCGCATTCAGATGGTCCCTTTGCATGTGATCTGTGTACAAGTCAATTTCCGAGTACCGTGCATCACAGAATATGCAAACAAAAGTAAATTTGCCGCTGTTTGAAACGAAAATCTCTCCACATTTCGCTGAGTATTTGCAATCATCCATGGCACCGTCATTAGCCCCCGAATAATCGTCGCTCAGCTCGGATTTGGGCTCCCTCTCGTATTTTATAAATTTATCATCGTTCTTCACGATCTCAATTTCAAGTAAACTCATTTCGCCGTCCTGATTTCAGCTAGAAACAGCCCAAACTTGAAAGTGTTCATAACTTTGTAGGATTGCTTTGATACGTGCTCGTCTGGTGGACTGACGTTTAGCATTTTTCTAAGTTAACATTTGCTGAAGTATGCTCTGCCTGAAATTCACAATAGCCAATTGAAATGTCTTTCGCCAGAAATTGCGATTCAGATGAACGGAAGTTGGCATCGATGATGAGATTTTTTCAGTTTTCTATTCTTGGTTTTTATTATCTAGAGACGAAAACTAGAAAACTTACAAATATTAAAAATAACCAAATTTCATTAGGAAAACGAAACTGCCCTATTTAACGTTTGAAGTGAAGTGACGTTAAAACGATGTTTTAGAGGTATCCAATTGCTAAACTAACTAAACATTTTCATAATTCAATTACTGAATAAATTGCTGTGAGACTCTTGAACAAATTAGAAGAAGTCCGATTAGATATCATCAGGACAGGGACGTAATTTTGTAATATATACAAATTGTGCAAAAATTGCTTTCCTTTTAGGCTTGCTTGCACTGATGTTTCTAAATAGTAAAATACAAAAAACTTGAACATGAAGAATTTGGGTACGCTGAACAAGTCTTATACTAATGTCCTAACAATTTAACCGACCTTTAATTATTTCAGATTTACTAAGTACAGCATTTTTCGAAAAAAGTGTAGAAACATTTTTTGTAGAAAAAAAGTCATGCTCTTTAAATACGATGTTTTGAACAAAAGAATAGAGTTAGAAAATTCCATTTGAAAGGCATAAACTGCGGAACAATGGGTGATTTAATTAAAAAACAAAAAAGTCTATTTTGATGCAATAAATAGTAACTATATTTAATTTGTAATCTGAAGAAAAGAGATTTGCAATATTAGAAATAAGGATAAATTTGTAAAAATGACTTGTGTCGCCTAAGGATTAAATTACTTCGTTATTTTTAGAAATTATATTAAAAATATAAAGACAGTTGAAATATATTTTTATTTACTGTGTATAGTTGATTTAAAAAAAAAATAATTACGCATTTCCAAAATCTCCCATTAGAAATTTTTACAATATTAAAATTTGGCACGAACAAAATCTCGTTTTAAAAAATAAAAACCTCTTATTTGAAATGACGAGTTTCTGCACTTTTACACGATTTTCTGCATATTCCTTGTTGTAATAATGGTAGAAAATCCTAAATATCTTTTATCTTTCTGTGACAATAATTCCGCAAGAATACTGACACGGTTTAGTCATATAAAATATTTTCCTTTTATTCTTTTATCTCAAGAATTTTTCCGGCATTTTTTTAACAATTGAATATCTTATTTTCCTATTTACAAATTTTTTAACAAAACTTGGAGGAATTATGCCGAAAATCGATACAAAAAAAATAAAAATAACAATATTCGTATAATTTAAAAATACTGAGTGGGTCATCTGTTGGTTTCTTTTTAAATTACATGTTATTTTAAAACAAATAGCTCTTGCATGCGCAAAGAATTAACAGAAGCACAGTATCATATCTCCGCAGTACGAAATAAATAGATTTGCGCTTGAACAACATTGAAAAATATTAAAAACTTATTGCTAAAGTGAACAGTGTTAGTTAGAAATCGAAAATGTGCTAAAAAATTGGCTTTTTAGGATGTCCTACTGCCAAACCAGCCGAGGCAGCCATTTTAATGAAATTATATTCCATAACTAATCGGAAGGTTTACTCTTTTCAATAAATCAACAAACTGAAAAATTATAGATCAGTGTTTATTTTATAGCATTTTTAAAAAGAAACCAGCCGATGGAGCAGTCTGTATTTCCGGTGAATTCAAATGAACTTTTTACTTTCTTACAACTCATGAAAATCCTTGAGGATATCTCAAACTCCATCTGTTCTAATTCTAATAATTGGGAATGTGTAATTTTAGAATGCTGGACTGAATTTTCGGTTAGTAATAATTAACCTAACATTGAAATAAATTAGTATATAATAGTAAAATAATATGTAGTTTTTTTAAGAAATAGTTCGAAAGTTCGAGTAAAACGGGTTTGTTATAACCGAACTCATTTGTATGTGAATAAAGTTTTTAGCTAGTGAGTTTATTCAAAACATTCAGTGGCTCAACGCTTGTAAGTTCTAAATAAATGTTGAAACTTGAAACACGTACTTTTCGAAGCTAACATTTTGAAAATGGAAGCACTCTTCAATAATTTGAGTTACAAAATAAAATAAAAGATTATATACCTATATTTACAAACATTTATGAATTAGAAACTTTGGAGAAGTAAGTTTCAAAGTTGCACTCTAATTACCATTGCCATATTTTCGTAGCTCAAACAAAACTCCAGATCCAATTGCTTGTCCAAAATGTTCCTGACTAACCTATTTTGATATAGAAAGTGTATACAGAGGTAAAAATTTATTTTTAATTTTGTATATTTAAACATAAATAAAATGAAAAATCCACAAGTCCCTCTTCCCGACATTTCAAACTATACCTACTTATATAACACAATAGTTATACATGTCCAAGTTTTGAATCACGACCCAAACATGATTTTGAATAGCTTCAAAATGAGCAAAAATGACGTTATCCAACAGTAGATGTAATTATGTCTGGATGTTCATCACTTTAATCTCATCGAAAAGAAAGTCATCCATACTAATAACGTTCGAAAAGTTCGTCTTTCATTTGATTAATAGCACCGACTCCTGGCGCAACGGCGGCGGTCTCTAAAGATCGAAGAGATTGCTCTATTAGCCGCATTAGCTGACATTAATCACCATAGAAATATTTTCATAAAATATGCTCCGTGTCTTAAGAAAGCCTCAATATGTTGACACTCATGTTGTCCTATAAAAAGAAAAACCTCTTCACCGTTATGCTGCCGCTGCATGCAATTATATTCTGTTTGTTTTACAAATCACCAGACCAGGTACCACTAAGTCTCCTAGTTCTGTTTCATAACTAGGTCTTAGGCTTTTTAGCTTGAACAACAGCAAAAAAAAAAAAATAACGACTGTTGCGCGCGCCATCACATAGACCTCCAACTGTTCTGTTGTGCTGAATGTTTTACAAAAAAGTGTGAAACCTCGGCACTCGGAGTGTGATTAGTGAAAAACTGGAAAAATGCCAGAAGTAGGAACACAACAACGGAGTCACTAAAGACCATGAAGGTGTTCTAAAGATGCAAAGATAACAGTTAACGATGAAACCATTAAGAACTATGTCCAAAGAGCCAGACCATTCGAAAAAATTTGTAGAAGACTTGTCGCAATGTAAAGAAATTCCCACAAGTTGTCCGGTCGCGTTTTAAGAACGAATAAAATACATATATATAACGATAGAGGGCATCGCAACTGTCCCATATTTCCTAATTTTCCGCATTCATCATGACCGGACAAAACATATAAATGGCTAGAACGGATAGACGTGTCCAGGATGGTGACCAATAAAGATACCGGCAATTGTCGTAACAGGCACATTAGGAAATTGCCGAGGCGCACGCAAATTTTTCTCTAAAGAATATCGTCTCAAACAATTGGCGATCGGTGGAAGAAAAGAAGCAAATCTCAGAGCAAGCGGCATGTTTGGTGCCAACTCTTTGAATGCAGGTAAGATACGAAGATACCGGTGGAGTAGGATACCTGTAAACCAACTGCAAGACCGTGTCCAAGACGACGACGTCTTGAGAGTTTTGTCGCGATTATAGGAAGCCAGTAAGCAGGTACTTCGCCGCCGACAGGTTGGTCGCTCTGGAGCTTACGCCACCATGCGAAGAGCTTCTACTTCGGAGGAAATGCTACTTACCACCTCTTCTCTGGGGTCTGAAGAAGCAGACCCGCCACGGTAACATACTCCTTAGGAAGATCGTCTTGAGATTCACTTTAGATCGGCAGTTAAATATTTTTTTTTGAAACAGTTACGACGGTGCTTCACGCGAACGAAGATCTCTTTTAATTTCTCGTGAGCTGGTGGTGCTGCTGCTTGCTGCCTCTTATACCGTCATTTAGCCGCTGAGATCGGCGATCGTACGTGCGATCAGTTCACAGTGATAAAAGTGCTGATAAACGTGAAACAATGACTTCAGGTGTTCCCGCTTCTGTGACGGTTTTAAATGATCTTGTCCGTTAAGATAATATCCTCGAGAGCTGTCTTCGAGGAGTTATGAGTGAATTATAAGTGAAAGTCAATTAAATCGTTTAAACATTTAAATTTGTTATAATTTTTGAGAATTAACTGTAAGCAACTGGAATATTGAAAAAATTAGTAAGTTATTAAGTATTTCCATAATAAATTCCCTAGTTAAAACCATTTTTAGACATTTCTAGATTTTTATGATATCTTACGAAGGAATTTAATCTTCATATTGAGGGTAATTAAAATTGAAACCAGTCAAAGAAAATTATAAAGCCGGTCTGCAGCATCTCCAGTTGTAGTAGCAAAAAGAGGTCGATCGGATATGTATTTAAACCTTTATTTCCTGCTTCTGAACTACTCAAGAAAACTTGACTTACCGCACTATACTTTAAGTCTTGATTTTCTTGCAAGAAATTTAAATCCATGGAATTCTTTCTCCACAAGTTATTAAATAAATCATAAATCACTCATAACATAAAATCAGTCAGAAGTTTTTACTATGCGCTAACTTATGCGAATGTTAAATGTGAAGAATTTCATAAATTTGATAATCTTGATTTACTGAATAATTTTGAATATTTTTACGTTTGATTTTAAGGTGAGCAATTCCATTTAGACTAGGGGTTACATCTGTTTAAACTCTAGAAAATATGGATAAATTTTCGAGTATAGATTCGAAATTGAGGACATCTCAAAAAACCACAAGTACCAATTTTTATGGTAATCCCATAAAGTTTAAAATTGTTGGTAGCTATCTTAGGAGATCCTATATTTTATCAGCACAAATAATATCCTAAATGTTAGCCTGCGACATAAGTTATGACTATGCCAAGTTCTCTTAAAATCCGTCCAGTAGATTTTTCGTGATGCGTGTACAGGTAAGACTCGGTTAATTTTATTATATAGTATGTGTGGACATACATATACATAAATGGCTATCTTTATTAATTGAACTCCCTTGAGGAATATCGTGCTAATTCTAACTGAAGATAATAGCTCTAAGGTATAAAACAGCAAAGTTTTATTAAAATCTGTCTAGTATTTTTCGCATGATGCTGGCACAGACATAACCCTAGTTATAATTTTATTATACATGTAGATTAGGGTGCTTTTTTTTTCGTGACTATTTTTTCTTTTTTCTGTCCCACCTCGAAATTTTATGGCAAAGACCTAAACAAAAATTCCCTGAAAATTGGAGCCCTTAATATTAATATTAAGTACTAGTCCAAGGGGTATAAAAATTTCCCATATAAAAAACACGTAAACTTTGATTATTTTTCTTCAAAACTCTACAGCTCAGAGGCATTTTATGGTATAATCTTGGTCAATGGTAGGATTTCTTCAGAATTGAATGCTCTACAAAAGTGTCAATTGCGGTGTAACCCTAGGTTCCACCAGCGAGGTAGTACGGGTCACTAACTCCAATTTTTCCATGAAATTCTCGCTTTTTACCCCTATCTCGTAAACAACAAGAGGTACGGAAAAAGTGAATATGACAAACTTGTAGGAAATTCAATTTCCTCCAAAAAGTTCTTGAACACCAAACTGCTAACATCGATACTTCTTGAGATATTGGGCTTTGAAGTTGAGGTAGTGTGGAATTTTCATGTATTATTGTGCTAAATTGTAGAAACACTGCCTAAACTTCAAAGCCCAATATCTCAAGAAATATCGATGTTAGCAATTTGGTGTTTACAACTTTTTTGTAGGAAATTGAATTTGCTACAAGTTTGTCATATTCACTTTTTCTGTACCTCTTGTTGTTTACGAGATAGGGGCAAAAAGCGAGAATTTCGTGGAAAAATTGGGGTTAATGACCCGTACTACCTCGCTGGTGGGAGTTAGGGTTACACCGCAATAGACACTTTTGAATAGCATTCAATTCTGAAGAAATCCTACCATTGACCAAGATTATACCATAAAACGCCTCTGAGCTGTAGAGTTTTGAAGAAAAATAATCAAAGTTTACGTGTTTTTTATATGGGAAATTTTTATACCCCTTGGACTAGTACTTAATATTAATATTAAGGGCTCCAATTTTCAGGGAATTTTTGTTTAGGTATTTGCCACAAAATTTCGAGGTGGGACTGTAAAAAAAAAAATAGTCACGAAAAAAAAGCACCCTAATATAGATGTAATAATTCTTATTCAAGCATTATATATGGTTATCCTTCGAATCTTACGCTAGTTATAATGTTTAATTCCGAAATTTAGATTTTTTTAAATAAAGTTATTACATATGAAATCGTACTAAAAACTATCTATTATATTACATGAGCAAGCAATCGTATAGCTTTTTTTCTTCTTATTAACATCAAAACATAATAGCTTCCTTCCTCTCTTCCACTTTCCTATCTTAATTAAATAACAAAATCGAATTCATCGATAAAGCAAAAAAAGACAAATACTATGTCTACGCCCGAGAAAAGGTCTAACCCGCCGAAAATTATTACAAAACACAAGTCGACTTGCAAATTAAGGCAATATAAATCTCCAATAGATGCACTTTCCCCGGGCCTTTCATTGAGACATGGAACCTCTGCCGGACGCCTATCAATCGGATGGAGCTCAAGCTCCACTATTTATTCGGTTACATCACAAACAAAAAGCTAACAAATGAGGCCTATAAACATGAAATCGATATTAAATTTATTTTTTTTTCGATTTATCACCACGATGCCAATGAGGTAAAACAGACATGAGGTCAGCGAGTGAGATGATTCAGATGCAGTTTGGGTCGCCGCCTTTCAGATGTTGCGGATGCAGGGCTGCATGTTGGCTATTTATCGAGAAAAACTAGATGAGACAGGTTTTGTTTTTCGGCGAGTTATCGCCCGACCAGATGATAAGAAGGGCTATTGCTATTCGAAGGAGATGACAATAATGACTGGGATCGCCGCCAGTTCCAATCTTCTAGGCCAGTTATAAGAACCGTCTGAATCGATGAAAAGCCGATTTTTGCTACGCGCTTGCCATTAATTTAATTAAACAAAAGTGTTGATATGGAAATGTTTGGAATATACAATTTATTTTTATTGAATCCGTCAGAATTTCATATTTCGAAAACTATGTCGACAAAAGTGAATTGAAATGGGAGATTCACCGAATTGGTGGCCGGTGGAAAATTGTTCGGGTAACAATTAATGCAGCTACTAACTTATGTGATTTTCTGTGCTAATTAGGAAAGACAGATTTCTCAAAAGTGTATTTACTTTAAAACAAAAAAGGAAAAATACGGCGAAAAATGAATCAATTAGTGAACGATTCCCTGGAATCAACTAGTTTCTCTGGGAGTGACTGTGATGAATACAACAAAACATTCGAAGAGGTCGACCCATTAGAAGATGACCAGTATTACGTTTCTTTGGCATACTACAACCTGGACGGAATTCCCAGTCAATTGATTCAATATTTAGCCGACAAGACCCAGATGCTTGATTTAAGCAACAATGAATTAAAAAATTTATCATTTCTCACTTCTTTTAAGGGTTTACATACACTTGTCCTTGACAGAAATCCAAATCCAGATGTTTCAACATTTCCAACGATGCCCAAACTTGAGATTCTCTGGCTAAACAATTGCAATATTATCAACATCACCGATTGGCTGCACACCCTTCAAGCACGTTGCCCTGCCCTCAAGCAGCTCTCGATGATGAGCAACCCTGTTGGGGCTACAACCCTTAACGGGGTCACTGAATTTGATGAACTCGAGTACAGACGAAGTATTCTCAGAATTCTACCGAATTTAATTTACTTTGATGGTAGCATTGTGACGGACGAACAGAGGACTCTTCTACCGAGAAAACGACGATTTGTTTCCTTGTTGGGAAGAATCTTCACGGATAAACTCAACAATTTTTTTCATATCACTTTTTAAACAATTTCAATAAAACTAACTCTTTTTCCGGATAAGAAAAACATTAGTTTTAATTATGCTCAGCATGTTTTGTTTTTCTTAAATAATTTATATTGTTTGAAGACGTATTTTTTGTCTCAAAAATTGATACTAAGGTTTATACATATCTTATAAAATATAAAATTCTGTGTATAACTTTGTATGCATGTAATAAAATGCGAAATATGTGAACTGATTGTGATACTTTTGCTTCTATTCTTAAGTATTCCGTACCCTATTTAGAAAAAGGACCACTTATGGTCTGTCTGTCTGTCTGAAACTGCCATTTCTCAAATAAACGAAGCATAATGAATTGAAAAAAAAAATTGTGCGGCTATTCAAATAAATATGAACACATATTTTTTAAGAAATTTTAAGAACAAAGCAAATAATTGAATAATGCTTCTTCACATTGATCTCCGAAAGTAGTAAATGTTAAAATACAAAAACACAATGTTGATAATGATCGCAATATTGAATGAAAATCATTTCCTAGATTTTACAGCATGTTTTATGTGAAAAATAAATAAGGAATTCTAAAATTTTTGTTTAAAAAATAAATGATGAAAAGCACCGTTTTACTTCTAAGATAAACATCAAATTTTGATGGCATGCTGTTGGTTTTGATCACACAATCCTACATACTTTGCTTTATGATTTTTTTTAGCTTTAACAATTTTTTAAGGTATTTTTAGGGGTAGTAAATACGAATCGGGAAGCGAACATTTTTCTTCGTGTAGGGTTTTTAATAGAAATTGGATTAAAACGGTAAAAAAAGCTATATTTTTAATTTTGTTTTTTTTTTTTAAATAAAAGTAGTAGTTAGTAACGTAATCTTAAGCTTATACATTAATATACGAAAAGCTTAAAAACTATTACGAAACCTTCTATTAAACTATTTTCCTCAACAAATGTACAGACACAATAGTGTTTTTTCTTCATCGAAAAACGTAAGCTAAATCAAAGTTCGAATTCTAAGATATAGCTTTATAATATGAATTGACTTCTAACCTATAACTTTATAATATGTTATTTGTAAACTACATATATTAAGATTCATTCAGGGAACGAGCTTTTCATGAACCTTCCCTGTGCCTAAACCTTTGATTTATGGTGGAATTTTCATTTCCAGAATAGATATTTAATCTAAAGTAGGAATCCGCACTTGGGTCCATTATCCACGCAATTGTGGCTTTTATACTCCTCGGAGAAAAACCCCAATTTTACTAGGGAAGGATGTTGCTAATAATGGAAGAAGTGGCGGCTTATTGAGAAGGGTAAAAGAATCGAAAAAATTAATCGATTTAAATAATCCTAGTTCCGGCAATAGTGGAAGGTATAACGAAGAGAATAAGCACTCATCCATTAAAATCGGTTAATTAATTGGATTATCATGTGGAAAATTTTGAAAAACAAACATTTTTCAGCAAACTTGTTTAAAGTTTAAAGCACAATTTTTACACAAAACAATCTGTTCCATCAGCAATGTTCCAGAGCCATATAATAAATCTTCCCCTTGCTCAAACAGCTCATGTTGAACAACATTATTCCTAATTTTTAAGGTCTTGCCTCTATGGTTATTTTTCAACCGGTGCGCGCTCGTCTATAAACCCTCATAAGTTTTTGAATGTTCAAGATTTTTGAAAATTTCCTGCGAAAAATTATTCAGAAAGGATCATAGAAAAATAAAATGAATTTAATCTCTTAATCCTCTGCTCGATCTTATCTCTATAATTATTTTAATTTGGCTCAAATTTCATAAGTCATTGTCCACTAGATTGTGCTGCTAATATTAGAGACAGAAATATATTGAATCTACTGTATTGAAGCCACAAAAAAAAAAAAACGAACAAAATTAAGAAATCAAAAATCCCCATGATAATGTAATGATATTCATAAATATTAACGAAACCGATGAAAACAAACTGAATAATAGCCGGCATTTCTCGGTAATCCATCAACGT
The DNA here is from genome assembly GCA_949715965.1 of Dysmachus trigonus. Classification (NCBI taxonomy): domain Eukaryota; kingdom Metazoa; phylum Arthropoda; class Insecta; order Diptera; family Asilidae; genus Dysmachus; species Dysmachus trigonus. The sequence continues at coordinate 2,959,304 of OX454323.1, read as the reverse complement.
GCTAATTAGGACAAGATTTTATTTGTTATCTCATAATTTGCTTGAATGTTTCAAAATGCGTTCAAAACAACACGTCTCAACGCTCAAGTCAAGTGTGCGACTCTCTTCTACCCGGCAATTAGGAAATTAGGCAATTACAAAAGTGTGAAGATTAAAACTCTGACTCTAATTCTCTTTTAATCCATTAGTGACCACCTTTTGTCTAATCCCATTGCAGATGAGCTACCGGAAGCCGCATAATCACCCAGCTAAGGTCTCATGATGATGCTCCACCAATTGTTAATCATATTGCTCCATCTGGTGTTGGGCTACGGAGCCTGGGCATTGAGACCACCGTCGTCTTTTACTCCTCCTGTCGATTCGGCGGCGTCGGTGCTGCCGCCCCGGCCGCTGTATCCGTCGCGGCCGGGGAATAAAATCTTATCGGTGCAGGCGAACTGCACGCGCGAACTGCTCCAAATTAGAGTCGAACTGAGCAAAAAATTCCATGGAGTTCTGTTCGCGAAGGACTTCTTGGAGGAGTGCAGGTCTCGCGGGAACATGCTGTCCGCGGTGACGTTAAAGGTGCCGACTTCTGGGTGCGGTGTCAGATCCGAACCGCAGCCAGACGGCGCCCTGGAACTCTCGGTTCGGATCATGCTGCAAATGGACGAGAAATTGAGGCAGAGCTCAGATATTGAGACGATCGTTAGGTGCAGCCTCCCGACCAATATGATGAGCATGGACATTGCGGATAACGATTCGAAAAGGAACTACAGGTGAGAGCTTATTAGAGCATGTCTTGAAATATATAAAATTCATATGGTCGTGGTAAAACAGCATTGGTGTCTGATAATCAAAGCGAGCTCACGATTAACCACTCCCAATTTAGTTAGTTTTACAAACATTGCACAAAACTCGATAGAGGTTGAAGATTGTAAATTTTTAAACATTTTTATTATTCAGTACTAACCACCAAAAATAGTTAATTCCAATTTTTATTCTTAAGTAGGCCATGTTATTAGGATTAGAATGCAGCAACTAACATTGCTCATTAAAACTGGTATGAGACTTTCAACATTACCGTGGATATTTCTGTTAAAAATTAAATACCTTTAAATGAAATGTTATTCAATTACTCACATAAACATCGAACAGAACAACTTACATGCTGCATGACAAAAAAAATTGAAAAAGTGTTTTGTCTAAGTATCCCTAGCCCATTAATTAAAGAAAATGTGAATTTAAATTTAAATAGTCATCTTACAACAGGAAATATTGTGCCAAAAATATTACTTAACGTTCAAATTGTAAGTTCATCAAGAAATGCTTAGTAAACAATTGTCTTGTTCTTTTGAAGATTTTTCTTTCTTGTTCTGCAGCTCTAGCCTGCTGAAGGTAAAAAAAAATGATTTTCTTAAATTTGGCCTATAGAACTATGTAGTTTTATACGTTCAGTAACGTATATTGACTAAACTGTAACCTACAGAGCTCAAATAATATAGTGAGACCTAATTGGAACTAAAGTACACAAAGTGCCTACTCATTTAACAAATAAGGTTCCATAAAAATGTATCAGAAAAAATACATAAACTATTTAATTTATTTATTATAATCTAATCAAGATATTGAGATGTAAAGTTTATTTTTTCAACTCAAACAACCACGAGTAAATTGTTATCATGCCGCAAGATATGAAAGAGTTTTCATGATACAATTATAACTTTGTGAGTTCTTCATCATACTTTTAAATTTCTGTGTATATTCATTTGAAACAATTTTCTGGATTATTATCTCTCTGTTAATTAAGAACGTATCGTCTAAAGAGCGTAAATTAAAAAAAGTTATTAAAAATTTTAATAATATTAAAATAACTTTCCCACCATTTCCAATTATGTATTAGCATATTACAAGCTATAATGTCATAAGTGTATATTATGTCAACCTAGTTAAAAATATGGTAAAAAAACACATGAAACAAGTGGCATAACATGGATTCGCATTTTAGATAATTAGTTTGATAATTCATTTTGGTTATTGTTTTTTGTTTATTATGAAACATTATTAATTCAGGTTTATTTGTTTTATATTTTAATAAGTGAATTTAAAAATGTTAATCTTTGAATATTTTATATGAATACTAGAGGTTCAATTTCAAGACTTACTGTTCGGTAGAACCAATCTTAATTAACCCGATTAGATAGGGGTGTATCAGTAATATAATGCAAAGAACCCTAAAAAAAGGATTTCTTTGCCGAAACCCGGGATTGAACCGGGGACCTTTAGATCTTCAGTCTAACGCTCTCCCAACTGAGCTATTTCGGCTTGTGTTGATTGTTCGCGTGCATTTTGATAATGTTATCAATCGTCTTTTTCTTTTTCAGAAACGGCCGAATGAAACCAACAGACCAAGAGGCGCCAATTACCCCACGTGTGCGCATCTGGCTGGAGTTAGGTGGCCCAGGTGGGACAGGTTCAGTGGAGGTCGGACAGCTGACAACTCTGTCGGTTCGTGCCGTTGTGCCCGGCACCATCGGCGTGAGAGTCGTGGACTGCGCAGCTCTCGACGGATTGGGGGAGACCTCTCAACAGCTTCTCGATGAACGCGGATGCCCAATCGATGAGCAGGTGGGTAATTTATTTAATGGATGAGGCATGAGGCATTCGAATAGGTAATTTTGTCTATCGGAAGGTATACGCAGGGGCGCTTGGGGGCTCCCAATTTCCAGGGGCCCCTATCATTTTTTTTTTTATTTTGTTTAATGTTAATGAATTGATGTTATATAAAATATATTATATATAAGTTTAATTGTAGTATACAGGTTGCCTCAAGAAATGATCTCAAGCGGAAGTCAAAAGGTAGGGCACTCTCAGGGGTACCCGAATCCCACCCCCTATTCACATATGTTCCTCGATTTTTCGTAGTTTACGAGTTATGATTTTTTTTTCGGGATTTTTCACCAAACTACGAGTTCGACATTCGACATTTTTGGTCCCAATGACTTGACTAATTCAGATAAAATTTAGCTGAATGTTAGGGCTAGCCAACACAATAAGATATAATTCCATAGCCTAGACCATTACGCTAAAAGACATTTGTTAATTCCATATAGTTCAAAAAAATTAAACTTCACCATAATCGTTCAAAGCGATGTAAAAAAAAAAGTCGCATACCTTTTTTAAAAGTTTAAATTTACCCTGTAAATTTGATTAAGCTGTCTCTATGGCATCATACCTAAAATTCGGTACAAAACTTACTAACATTCTAATTTTTGATATTAAGTGAAAAAGTGAATAAAACTTAAAATAAATAACAATTAATTTCCCTGAACCCATTATCATTACATTGTAATTGCAATTGTGTGTAAAATTGTACATATAGGTATGTAATATTATGCCAACTTATTAATAGTATTATCTTTTGTTTCGGCTAGTACCCAAATATGATGCTTAATCTTTAAACTCCAGCTATTATACGCCTTATAAATATATACTGCCAGAATATCTTTGCGACATCCTCAAAAACGCATAAAGGTTTGTACCCACATTTGCTCCATAAGAGCGCCAATATTGCATAAACCAACTGAATACCATAAAATACGCAACCGAGAGATATGCTCTAAATGACAAACTACGAAAACTTCTCGCATAATTAATATTTTAATTGACTCATTCAGCTCTAGAAATGGAGAACAAAAGTAAACTCCTACCTCGCCTACCTTCCCGGCTACGGTGAATACACCTGAACAGGTATCGTCACCCAAATATGGCGGAAAAAAACACTTTCGTTTTTCGTTCACATCGCTTCGCAGGATTGAGAATTTGTGCACGTCCCTCCCTAACACTGCCTGCCGGCTTGTTTTAATTAGTCAAACGCAAGAAATTCACACAAGTCACCTAAAAAAGACAATGGCCGTTTTCTTCCAGATTTCTTGGGAGACGTAAAGATTTGCTAAGATTCAGTGCGATGATAAAGCATTAAAAGAAATCAAACCCGCAAAATGTTCGAAGGTGTGGAGAAAGGCCCCTCGTGTTGTTTGCTTTAGTAAAAATATCGTAGTAACGTAAATTGGCGCCTATACTATAACTATATAAGGTGAAGGTGCGAATGACATAATGAAAAATTCAACGAGGCGCCAAAGCAACGCCCTCTTCACTCGCTTTATTGCGGAAATTTGCATATTTTTCTTGAGACCAATATCCGAGGAAAGTTAGTTTAAGTAAATTACTCATGCGCTCTTGGCCGCACACACTTTACTTGATCACTTTTGGAGTGAATTTCATTTTCGTTGTGCTTTCTGACGAGAGATATTTTTTTTTTACTTTACTTCTTTACATTGCTTTCTGATGATTACTTTCATGAAAGTGAATTTTTCACTGACAATTGCAATGAAGGCGTTCATTGCCACTAGCAGATGAAGTAATTATGTTGGAATACACAACTATTATTACATTAATAGAGCATTGCCACCCATTCCCCCGAAAAGGGCATTTCCCCGAACGTCCCCGAAATTTACAATTTTCCTTATTCAAAATGTCTATCGTATTGACTGGAAATTTTCCTTATATTAAATTTCTATTTACTGGGAGTTTTACTTATACAAAATGTCTATTAAGTTAAGTTTTTTCTTATAGAAACTGTCTATTAACTGGAAAGTGGACGTTTGGGTAAATGGTGGGTGAGTTAAATGGTCTTTCGGGTAAATGTCAAATAAAGGGTGATTTTTTTAGCCCAGTAGAACTTTAAATTAAAAAAAAATACCACAACGAGTTAGACTTTTGATGAAGATTTGTTTTTTATTCGACAAACCAATACATGACATTAATATTTAAGAATAACTTCGGGCATATGACCGCCGCGACTGTTCTTGACGAGACGCAGTCTGTCAGTCCAATTTTGGGACACTTTTTCGAAAAATATTGGCTGCCAAGCTGTCAATTGTTGCTACTTTACCAGCATAAACTAGTGACTTCAGCTAGCCTCATAGAAAAGAGTGGAGAGGTGTCAGATCACACAACCTTGGAGACCAATCTACAGGGCCATTTCTCGAAATTGTTATCGCCAAATCGTGATTTCACTAAATTGATGGTTTATGGTTCTGTATGGCACGTAGCGCCACCCTGTTGAAACCACATCTCGCCAGGATCATTGTCATCCATATTTTTGAGGTAATGTTCATTCACCGGTAACGATCTCCATCGACCGTTACGCGAGCCTCTGCCTTATTTTTAAGGAAATAAGAACCAATTACGCCACCAGCGTGTAAGTCGCACAAAACTGCATTTTTCTGGATACAATGGAATTTCTAGGGGAGGCTCGCCTTTAGCTTTTAGAAGTAAATGGTTCGGTAAAATAGTTCGTACAACTTCTTAACAACTGCAAATGGTTGTGTAACAGTGACCAAATTCACTGTTGTAAGAAAATTTTAGCAACAAAATTTATAGTTCGCGTTTTGCTTCTTGAGACCGCACCATCCAAAGGCATACTTTTGTGCGCCCATAATATGATAATGCTTTACTTCATGAAAGTGTTAAAAGGTTTTACCTGCTTGGCGCAATTTTCAAATTCAGCGGTAGAAAAAAGAATATCCGCACTTCGCAGTTAATAAAATCCACTGATCCAGCGATAATGAGGTTCTTTCTCACTCGAGTAACCACGCCGACCTTTAAAATCACTCAACCTGTACTTAGTCTGTGCTAGGTGCAATAAAACAATAACCTTAAAAAAAACTGCTAAAGAAGATGATGATACAATGCAAACAATCCAAGAGGCCTGTAGCCAACATCAACCCAATAACATGCCCCAAGTGCAGTTATATACTAATGGCCATTTGGCTAGATGCTAATTTTAATTGTAAAACGAGCTTCCCGCTCATCGAAGTAGTCAGTTTTGTCTTGTGCACTTTTGCATACAATTGGCATTGAATTTATCGCTAAATCGAAGCAGATCCGTAGAAGCTGCTAGAGTTCGAGGATATTTGGTCAGTCAGTTCCTCCCGGGATGACGATGATGCTTCACTGCACTGTTAATATTTTCACTAGGAGAAAAATTTCACACTACCCCAAAAACGATGCGAGACTATGAGAACAGACAGACAAACAGACAGACAAGGTAGATGCTAAAGTTTCGCCTTATGCATTGTTCGAAGAGATAATTTCCTCAGATAGACCTTGCCATCGCTTTTTGGAAAAGTTACAAAAAGAAAGGTGGCGAACAATGAGATAAAAAATGTGGAACCAAGTTCAAATCATCCAACGTAATCAAAGCATTTCTTTTCTCTGGCTCGCCCGCGTCTTTCTGGCTGACTTCCAGTTTGTTTTGATACGTTGCAGTGCTGTTGAACTTGAAACCGGAGAGTACCGAGCAAACTGATATCTTTCTTACTCAATCGCGGATTCTCGCTTTTCGTTATTTTTTTTATTTTGAATGCAAGTGCAGAAGGTGAAAAATAACTATATGTGGGAGCTCGACTCTGAGTAACCCTGAAAAAAAAAAAATTCTGATTACTATAAACTCTGCAACAAATACTCAAAAATCTCTAACTCCTACCGTTAAGCCGTATAATTGCATCGCCGATCGTCGCTGTCCCTGGGTAATACGCTCATCGAGTTGAGTTAGAGTTGCATCGCAGGATCCGCCGGTCACGCTGATTATACTTACTACGCTGGTCACGCTGAGAAAAGTAAATTAAAAAAAAAAGGCTGTTAAAGTTCTAGGCTGATTGATCGCGCTGTTTTAATTTTTAATCACCTTTCTTTTATCACGCTGAACTTCGCGGGTCACGACGCGTTTCTAAAAGTAAAATAATAGTGCCGTAACAGTTGTGAAAAAATATTGTACTCCATTAGTTATAATTGAAAATTGGACTTACCTTGAACTTCACCTACTTAGAGCTAATACACTTCATTGAATTACATAATAATTTTATTTTCAATTACCCTGACATTCCCAGACATTTCCCACATAATAAATGGTGTCAGAAGTGGGATAACCGGGAAAAAACGGGAAGAAACGGGAATTATTAGTGAACAGTTAGACACGTGTTTGTGGTGAACCGTTAACTTTAAAGTGCAGCCTGGAAAACCAAACCTAAAAAAAGAAAATATAAAATTAACTTTATTTCCCGAAAAAAAAAATTTTAATAAAAATAAAAATTCGTGCTGCGGAGAAGAAAAAATATTCCTCAAGCCCATGGAGAATTAAGGTCAGATCTTTCCTTATTTTAATCTATCGCCTGCATGAAAATACTTTTGATGCTAGCAACATACTTTGGCCTAAAATTATTTAATATAAAATTCAATAAACATTAAAATTGAATTTTCGAAAGAGAATCTTGAAAAAAAGGCGTTGGTCAACATAATGTAACGGAACGTTATCCGAGAATTTGAAGTGATCGCATTTTTCAAGTGTTTTGGGCGGGGCTTGTGTAACGAACGAACAGTTCAGTAACGGACAATTGACTTTTCACCACAGAAAGACTCGAAAAATAAAAATATATAAAGCAGTTGGAGTGGACAATTAAACTTTTGAACAAAAAATTTTGGGACAATTTTTTCTAATTAATTGTTTGGAAAAAAAAAAAAATTATTTGTCGGAAATTAAGGCGACAAAAGAACCAAATAAAACCGCGTAAATTTTGTAATGAATTATTTGCATGGAAGAATTATATCAGAAATTCACAGTTAGTGCATTGCAAGATATTTGTCGCGAACGTGGTCTGTCGGTAAGCTATAGGAAGAAGACGGATTTAATAAAAAGAATTTTGAGGGTCGGGGAGGAGATAGAGGAAGACGGTGATCCCGAAAGCGACGCTTCGAATGTTCCTGAAGGCGAAGTTTCTATAGCGAGCGGTGTTTTTGAAGATCCAGGTGTTTCTGAGGAAAGTAGTGCTGACGAATTAGCGGTTGCGGACTTGTTTAGCGAAGAAAAGGGTAACGCAATGGTGGAGCCGAAAGCATTAGGTAGTAATTTCGTCTTCAAGGATGTGGAAGAATCCCTTGAGACTTTTAATGGGGAATCACGCAAAGGTGTCTGTGCGTGGCTGAAAGATTTTAAAGATATCGCCGCGGTATGCCAGTGGAATGATATCCAGAAATATTTGTATGCCAGAAGGCTTTTACGTGGAGCTGCAAAGCTCGCGATAGAATCGGCATCGGGTATTCATAGTTGGGAATTGTTAGAGGCGGCATTAGAGAGAGAGTTTAAAGATCCCCCCACAAGCTTAAGTATTCACCGGTCGTTAGAGAGTAGAAAAAAAACATCTAATGAAACTTTTCTCGAGTATATGTACGCGATGAGGCACATAGCAAGCCGAGGTACAATTGACGACGAGTCGCTCATAGCCTATATTATTGCTGGGATTAGCGATGATGTGCAAAATAAATCTGTTTTGTATGGGGCAAGAACCCTGGATGAATTCAAATTAAAAATAAAAGCTTATGAAACCATGAAAGCTTGCCAAAAGCCAAGTAATCCTCATAGGCGAAGTCAGGACAAAGGACATCAGTCTAGTTCGAAAGCCCAACGGGATTCAAAGCGCTGTTACAACTGTGGGTCTAAGTATCACCTAACTGCTAGTTGTCCTGATAAAAATAAAGGCGCTCGATGTTTTAATTGTGGCAACTACGGGCACCTATCTGCGAGTTGTTCTAAGCCTAAAACACCTAAGCCTAGTACGAGTAAGGCTGATGGGGAAAAGAGCTCAGTCAGTACGATTTCAGTTCCCGAATTGAGCGTGTCTGTAAAATTAGGCGGAGCAGAATACAAAGCTTTGGTAGATACAGGAAGTGGCGTGACTTTAGCTCGGAAAAGTATCGTTGAAACAAGTAATGTTTCCCCTGAAGCGGAAGGCCCTAGTATATTACTTACCGGTTTCGGCCAAAATCTGAAACGTACGCTTGGGTCAATTCAAACAGATCTATTGATAAATTGCGATACCTACAGTAGCCGTGTCCATATTGTTCCAGATAATTGGATCACAAGCGATATATTGATCGGGATGGATGTTATCAAGCTAGGTAGCTTGAGGGTCGAAGGTGGCAGAATAAGTTTAACCAAGGCGAAGACAACAACCGAGCTATCTGAACCTGACTTTTTAGAAAAAATGGATGTCGTACAACTAGTAGAAGAATGCGAACACGACAATTTGTCTGAAATTAGCAACGCTGAATACAGACAAAAAATAAGCAAGCTTATATCAGAGTATTCCCCGAAAAAGCTAGGGAATTCATGTATTAAAATGAAAATTAATTTAGAAGATGGGACGAAGCCTGTTTATTGTAGACCACGCAGACTAGCACCGAAAGAGAAAGAAGAAACTAGTAAGCAGATAGAAAAGTGGCTCGAAGATGGTATTGTGCGACCGAGTCACTCCGATTTCGCTAGCCCTGTTGTCCTTGCTAGAAAAAAAGATGGGTCATACAGGTTATGTATCGATTATAGAAAGCTAAATCGATATATCGTGAAAGATCGATATCCGTTGCCGGTCATGGAAGATGTTTTAGAAGACCTTCATTCTGCCCTAGTTTTCTCAACGCTAGATTTACGTAACGGCTTCTTCCACGTAGATATAGAAGAAGATAGTAAAAAATTCACTGCATTTTTAACGAACGACGGACACTTCGAATTTAACAAGGTACCTTTTGGACTCTGCAATTCGCCCGCAGTATTCCAAAGATTTATTAATATGATATTTCGGCCGCTGATTTTGGAGAAGACGGTTTTGCTTTATATGGACGATATTATTATCCCAGCCATGAACGAAGTTGAGGGAATAAAAAAATTAGAGAAGACATTAAAAGTAGCTGCTGAACACGGCTTGTTGATAAAGTGGTCCAAATGTAAATTTCTTAAACGGAGCGTAGAATTCCTTGGACATATTGTCGAGCAAGGCAATATAAGACCCTCAGTTGAAAAAACCGCTGCAGTACAAAATTTTCCCGTCCCACGTAATATAAAGGACATTCAAAGTTTTCTCGGTCTGACAGGATTCTTTCGCAAGTTTATACCAGGATACTCTATGATAGCGAGGCCTTTGACAGACTTAATTAAAAAAAATGTAGCCTTTCAGTTTGGTCAAAAAGAAAGGGAAGCATTTAATATTTTGAAAGAAAAATTATGTGCCAAACCTGTTCTAAAGCTGTTTAATCCTGAGCTCGAAACAGAACTACATACAGACGCTAGCAAAGCTGGACTTGGCGCAGTTCTCCTGCAGAAAGACCCCAATACGAAAAAATTTCATCCCGTATTTTTTATAAGTTTTAAGACCACTGAGGCTGAGCAACGATACTCGAGTTATGAGCTTGAAGCATTAGCTATTGTAAAGTCTCTACAAAAACTTCGCCACTATCTATTAGGGCTTACATTTACGGTGTACACCGACTGCAAAGCATTTGAGCTTACGATGAAAAGAAAAGAGATTAATAGTCGCGTTGCCAGATGGGCTCTTCTATTGGAAGAATTTAATTGTAGGGTGCTCCACCGATCTGGAACGAATATGCGCCACGTTGACGCCCTCAGTAGGCACCCGCACACTTTCCTAATAGAGTCTGAGATTCTTCAACAAATTAAACGTGCACAGAAAAACGACGATTTCTGCCAGCTTATTAAAAAATGCCTTGAGCATGGCGAATATGAAGACTATGTGCTGCGTAACGATATTCTTTATAAATTCGCAAATGGTACCCAATTACTCGTCTTGCCGAAGTCCCTACAAAAAGCAATTATTAGAAACGTACACGAACAAGGACATATTAATGCGCGAAAAGTTGAAATACTGATGCGCCAGGAGTATTATGTACCTAAATTGTCGAAAAAAGTTGAAGACGTGCTACTTAATTGCGTTGCGTGTATCCTTGCTGCAAGAAAATCTGGAAAAGCTGAAGGAATCTTAAACCCAATCGAAAAAGTGGACCAACCACTACACACCTACCATATAGACCATTTAGGCCCTTTAACCTCAACCGCAAAGAACTACAAATACCTCTTCGTAGTCATCGAAGCATTTACGAAATTTTCTTGGCTTTACCCCGTGAAGTCAACTACCAGCGAAGAAGTTATCCGCAGGTTAGAGCTACAAAGCGAAATTTTTGGTAATCCCTGTAGAATCATCGCAGATAGGGGAACCGCTTTTACATCTACGTGCTTTAAAAATTACTGTGAAGAGCGAAAGATTAACTTAGTTTTCATCACCACCGGAGTACCTCGAGGCAACGGACAAGTGGAGCGGCTAAATCAAATAATCATCAACACGTTAGCGAAGATGACCGTAAACGACCCTTCCAAATGGTACCGCCATGTACCCCAGCTGCAAATGATTCTGAACTCCACCCCCAGTAGATCAACAGGAAAAACCCCGTTTAAGCTCATGTTTGGTGTTGAGATGTCCAGGCCCGAAAGGTTCGAGCTTGCTAAGTTGCTTGAGGAACAGATAATTGCCAATTTCGAGAATGAAAGGACAGTTGCGAGGCAAGAGGCAAAAGCTCAAATCCAAAAAGTTCAGGAGGAAAACCGCCGGTATTCTAGAAGAAGGAGGAAACCAGCTAGGAAGTATGCGAAAGGGGATATGGTTGCTATTCGGCGCGTTCAATTTGCACCTGGTGGAAAGCTTTTTCCTAAATTCTTGGGACCATATGAAGTTGTAGCATCGAAAGGGAACGACAGGTACCACGTCAAAAAGATTGGTAATCACGAAGGACCCAATATTTCTGGTTCTGCTGCGGATCTGATGAAGCCTTGGACCAACCTTGAAGAAGAGAACTCATCCGGGACGGATGAGGATCAGGAAGGCCGGATGTGGGAGCTCGACTCTGAGTAACCCTGAAAAAAAAAAAATTCTGATTACTATAAACTCTGCAACAAATACTCAAAAATCTCTAACTCCTACCGTTAAGCCGTATAATTGCATCGCCGATCGTCGCTGTCCCTGGGTAATACGCTCATCGAGTTGAGTTAGAGTTGCATCGCAGGATCCGCCGGTCACGCTGATTATACTTACTACGCTGGTCCCGCTGAGAAAAGTAAATTAAAAAAAAAAGGCTGTTAAAGTTCTAGGCTGATTGATCGCGCTGTTTTAATTTTTAATCACCTTTCTTTTATCACGCTGAACTTCGCGGGTCACGACGCGTTTCTAAAAGTAAAATAATAGTGCCGTAACAGTTGTGAAAAAATATTGTACTCCATTAGTTATAATTGAAAATTGGACTTACCTTGAACTTCACCTACTTAGAGCTAATACACTTCATTGAATTACATAATAATTTTATTTTCAATTACCCTGACATTCCCAGACATTTCCCACATATATATATTTCTTTGGAACTCTAGAGAGAATGAATTATAATGTAATTTCTCCTTTTTGTCTTTATAGTCGCCAAAGCATACAGGCCAATTACCTCTTCATGCTAGCCGCTTCTTTAATGAGAAGTTATATTAGAACCGAAGTTTAACATTTGTATATATTTAAAAATGTTGCTATATTTTATATAGCTTAAGTAGTGAGATTGGCATCATCAATTTTTTATTTTATAACATAAATATGATAAAATTTTGCAAAATTTTCGAAATTCTGCATTATTATTATTTTATTTTTCAGGTAATGCCTGCATTGCATACCCGCCACCGTCCAGCCGAAGAGGGTTGGTCAAAGCCCCACGAAGATGATCTTGTCGAAAAGTTATACTCTGCAACATTTCCTGCTTTCAAATTTCCCGATCGCGAGCGATTACATGTGAGCTGTGGTGTGCAACTGTGCAAAGGAAATTGTCCAAATGTAGGTGAAAACTGAAAATACAATGCTCATAGCACTCTAACGCAATAATTCGTCTCATCCTCACGCATTAATTACCTTACCGCGATTGCACGTCTGACCGCGCACCTGGTTCCATTCATTCATTTAAGCTAGCTTGACGCCCGCCACCGCCGCCGTCGGCACGAGTTAAACGCGCCGTGTAATTTTGTTTTAAGCGCGTGCAAGACAGTAAAACTTTCATTTTTTGCAAACTTAATTAACCTGAAACTTAGGATACCGGTGGCTTAGCATTGAATTTAACGTTTTTCTTGCTTTTGTTTCAGGTTAATTGCAGAGGCAGTGATCCATTGATTTTACTCGCCGACAAGCAGTTGGCGCGGATCGAAGTTTTTAACTCGCTGGCGGTTACTGCCCCGCAAATTGAAATTGATCGCCTGCGCATGGACAGAAGGTTCAATATGAGTGGTAAGTAAAATATCGCTAACATCGTTAATTATCGTAGCAGGCAGAAACTTTTGCTGCATCTATCTATCGCCAAAAAGCCTCAATTTTACACGATTTTTTGAGCAGTCTATTCTATATTTGATTTTTGTGCACTCTATTCCGCCAAGTCGAACAGGCGTACGATATATCGTTAAAAAGAGTGTTAATGAATGATTTCTTCATATACTTATTTTAATTATAATATAACCCTTTAACTAATCACATATGCACCCTGTAAATTTGATTTAGAATTTTTCCAGTAGTGCATCTTTAAGGCTTTGAATTGACATGGTTACGATTGCGATAGTGTTTCTCGTTGTGAAGAAACGCAGAAAGAGTTTCGGAAGAAAGTAAGACACAAAACCCTCTTGGATTACCGAATGATATATATGTACTATAATTAATGTTTCACTTTGGTGTTAAAAATTGTAATGCAAATTATAAAGAAATCAAAGAGGACTTAAAAAAAAACAATCTACGCGGTCAACAGTTTTGCAAGATGATTTGAAATTAAGTGGTTGCTTTAATTTTTTTTAGTGGAAGGTAGCTACCAAAAAGGTACAGAGGAAGATTTTTTGTTCGATTGACTCAAGTTCTATAGTACTAAGTGAAGTGTTAGATATGTTAGGAGCAAATATACGCCGAAAATAGGTTTCATTTCAATTAAGTGAAAGTGAAAAACAAGAAATGAACAAAAATTCCAATGGAAAGACATGATTTCCTGGAGTCATTTCGTTTATAATTGAATATTTTGTTCTTTTAAGAATTCCAAAATTCACAGCCTAGTCCTAGAGTCAAGATATCATATGGATGTCCTGTTTGGTTTAAAATAAGCCCATCTTACATGGAAAAAATCCGCGTGTTCGAAAGACAATGCATCCGAGCTTGTCTTTCGAAATTTCGAACCCCGGATTCTGAATACCTATGGCAATATTCAAATTCGTAAATCTACGAGACGGCGCACCTGAACAGGATCGATAACTTCATCATAAAATTAATTCGATGGCACACTCTAAGAGATATGGATAATGAAAATAATCTAATTTCGGGAGCATATTATCCAAATAGGTTATACCACGAAAGATCTAGATTAAACGGCTTCATCCCTCCAGAGGCTTTTATATACATAGATAGCGAGGGCATGATACAAAACTCAACTTCCAATTATATACCATATACATATATAGAGGTGCGAAGAACAAATTAATTGAATTCAATCCGATCAACTTATACGAAAGCATGATCCGATTCAGCACCAGTGTTCCAGAGAAGGACAAGGAGGAAGCCCTTAAGGGGGGGGGGTATGGTTTGAAAATGACTTTTTAAGCAAATTTTTGTGAATTTTTTTTGGAAGTATGGCTACATTATTTTATTTTTAAATTAAATAGGCTTTTTAAGTATAATTCAAAGAATGATTATATGAATTTTCAAGTAAAAATATTAAGAATTGTGACAACGGTAGCCATTTTTCGCAGACACGTCCAAAAAAAAAATGAATTTGCGGTGGACATCAGAACTCGTCACTGGATAATCTGAAAAAAAAAATTTTAAAAGATTATCTTAGTTTATGAGTTTTTCGATGGAGTGACGTCGAGCTTTTCAATTTTTATCGATTTTTGAGTTTTTGGCATCACTTAGAAGTCAAAAAAACGAAATTTTTTGTAAAAAAAGTGCGAAAACCAACATATTTATTATTGTTTATAAAAAACTATGCATAAAAAAAAATTATCTCGACGTCACTCCATCGAGAAACTCATAAACTAAGATAATCTTTGTTAATTTTTTTTTCAGATTATCCAGTGACGAGTTCTGATGTCCACCGCAAATTCACTTTTTTTGGATGAATGTGTCTGCGAAAAATGGCTACCGTTACCACAATTCTTAATATTTTTACTTGAAAATTCATACAATCATTCTTTGAATTATACTTAAAAAGCCTATTTAATTTAAAAATAAAATAATGTAGCCATACTTCCAAAAAAAAAATTTCACAAAAATGTGCTTAAAAAGTCATTTTCAAACCATACCCCCCCCTTAAAAAAGTAGCATAACAAATTAATAAACTGAATTGAACTTGCGACAGCATGAAATAAGGTTAGGCTATTTTCAGGTAGGGTAGTTAGTTTAAGATTTAGGATTAGGTTTTACTTATTTATAAAATAAAAATATATTAGATTTTAAGTTTTTTGAAACATTTTTTCATTGTAATAATGATAAAATAGAGGACCGCCCCCGGGTGGGCTCGAACCACCAACCTTTCGGTTAACAGCCGAACGCGCTAGCCAATTGCGCCACGGAGGCAGATGTTTTGTGTTCATTCGATGTTAATTTTATTTTGTAAGTATTTTTGTAATCCGTTTAACCTCGTCAGGAGATTCGCCCCTGTAAAAGGATAAGATATTTTTAAATGTACTTCATCATATCTCAATGATTAGTATAAAATACCAAACGTTTTCCATTTCTCAATATTCCTGAAGAGCCTGACATTTTTTTTTTCCCGAAGAGCCATAAGATCAATTACAATTGGTTTAAATAGAGTGTTCGTCTTCATGCATACAATAAGTTCAATGAGAAGATTATGGCATGTACTCAAATTTCCGATTTTCCATTTGATCGAACGAGAGAAAATCTCTTAATTAAATATTATCATTAATTCAAAATTGGAAGTTTTAACTACAATTGATCTTAAACCTCAAGCTTGCTACACTTCTTTTAAGTTAAATTATGAAAAATCTAATCAAACCCGAATTTATCTAATATAATACTATTCAAATCCTTCCCCAAAAAATTTTAATTTGTATTATTTTGTTTTCAGCAGAAGAGTATCCACCCAGAGTACGATCTTATCACACTGAAGGGACACTTTGTCTCTCGATATCCAAGCTAGCGATGTCGTTTTGCATCTTAGGCCTTATATTTCTAGTTGCCGTGATAGTTGCAATATGTTGCCTACTTAAGTCCAGATCCCAAGAAAGCTGTCGACCAATAAGAGCAGGCAGTACTAGCATGTTCTCGTCAAGGTAAGTGATTTTGCTAGTTAAATCCATGACATTGATAAATTGATTAACCAAAAACTGCAATAACTTTTTACAGCAGCGAATCTCATTCTCGCTTTGGAAGTAAACTTCTCATCCCCTATCCCGGAGGATCTCTGCCCTATGGACGTGTTTACTAATGTCACAACCAAAAGCTTTTTACTTATAGCTTCCAATCCCAAAAGAAGACTGATATTCTTTAAATTTTAGATTTACTTTAACTTTTATCCCAATGTTTTTCATTTTTAGATATTTTTTTATTTATTCTGAATCTTGTTTATTATTCGTTAAGAAAACTTAAGTAGCTGTGTAGGTGCTGGAATATCTTTCTTGGACACGGTGATGGTTTCAAAGAGCAGGCGGTAGAAATCGCTGAAAGCGATTCATTGCATATGCTCGGGTTTCAAAATGTATGTATTCTTTCTTTTTGTGATAAGATATTAAGAAAAATAAAGACGTACTATTGTATTGATATTGTTTAAAAATAAATGAATCCTTCCACTTAGCCACATTAATTCTCAGCCAGTGAAACTAACGTTAAATTTGTCTGCAGTTGTCTTTTATAACAAATTAAGACCATATTTCTTTGATGCCAACACTACCAAGAGATTAACACTGGATAACTGATTCATTTTCGATTATTTTCCGATGTTTTTAATAATGCATACTTACATATTACAGTCAAGTCTCCTATAACGCGATTGATTCGTACCGCGTTATATGGAAACCGCGCTATGAGAGACTTCAAATAAATTCAAATCAGGATATGCGTTCTATGGAAACCGCGTTTTGAGAAACATAAAAATAAGATAAATCAAAATAATCTATACCGCGTTATATGGAAACCGCAATCGCGTTCTATGGAAACCGCGTTATAAGAAACTCAGAATTAATGCAAATTAAATGATTCGTACCGCGTTATATGGAATCTCAGAACACATTTAACACATTTAAAGACAATCTTAGAATAAATTAAAAGAGGGCAACGCTTTATTTTTAGCTCATTTTTAGGGAAATTCCCTATTAACTAGAATTGACAAACAGGGTAATACACCACAAATATTAACTATGTACATACAAAAATTTAACATATCGAATAAGTGTTCCCATAGATAAATTTTTCAAGCCATTTGAGTTGTTGGAATGTTCTTGTATCAAAAACGCGTTATAAAGAGACCGCGCTATAAAAACACCGCGTTATAGGAGACTTGACTGTAGTTTCATTTTTCTTGTAGAATTGATTTTGATTCAAGTATTTGATAAGAAATATTGGAAATAGGTTATACTACATTAATATTATTTCTAATTTAACCTTTTCACATTCGATACTTAAACTGGAATATCCACAGACAAAAAGACTTATCTGTTGCGCACTTTTGAATCCAACGAAAACCCATTCTCTCTCTGCCTAACTCAAGTAGCACATCATTTTTCAAGAAACATTTACTATATATTCGTAAAGAGCTCGCCAAATTTCATAAAAAGTAAACAAATGTTGCTTTCTTTCTTTAAAAACGTTCGCTTTTATTCTAAATTTACGTGGCCTCATAAAACTGTTTGCTGGATTAATAAAATTGGATATGTAGTAATAGTATTGGTTAATAAAAAATACATTGACATTAATGATTATTTTATTTTTCGTGTATTTAAACAAGAAAACCTTTATTTATTCAAACAATGAAACAATTACTGGAATAAAGTACTCAATGAGCAAACCTCTGGAACATCTCCTGTACTTAATAAAATTATTTATATTTTTTATTTTTTGGTGATATCGGAAGAGCCAAATTAGCGCTATTGATACAAAAACAGATCAACTACATGTAAATCGGCAATACTGTTCAAAACGCAAACATATATACAAGATGTCCGGAACGATTTTTATCTTAAGACTACAAGGAAACAAGGAGTATTTACTGTGGAACTCTTCCTAGAATAATACATCATCGTCTCCTTCATCAAGGAGATTCGCCTGATTGCGAACATCAATGCCTTTAGCTAGCAAAGCAGCCTTGAGTGCTTCATTCTTTGCCCGAGCAATCTTCTTTTTATCTTGAATTTTTTTAAGACGATAGAACTCCTCTCTTTCCAACTCGTCCAGTTCGGAAATAATATAGGCCAATGTGCGTTCAATTCGGGGAATAATAACTGAAAAAGTATTTATTTAGAATATTACACAATAATTGGTATTCTGGTATGGAAATTGAAACATGTTTTTGACTCTTGTAGCTTAGATCTTCATAGATTATTTAAGGATTTAGTTAAAGTACTCAGCAAATAGAATACATATTAAATGATCACTGTGATTTTTTAGCAGGTGTTATAGCGAAAATTTAAATTAGGAATTTTCACATTTCAACCGATACGACCTGAACTTAATTAATTTAATTAATATTGAATATAATATAACTTCTGTCTACAAGAGGCAATCAATAGTTCCAGTTATATACCATACAAAATTTTAGATTTTGCCAAAACTTACCATGCTCAATAGCGTTCACTCTTCTATTGGTGATCTTAATAACTTCATCTAGAGTAACGAAAGACGTCTGCAAGGAAGCCAATTCAACCAGTAGTTTAACAGCGCTCTGATAATTCTTCTTCAACTTGGAGAGCTGTTGACCACCGCGAGCCAGACCAGCCAGCTCATAGGTGTCTGTGCCGTCCTGATAGCACTCAAAAACTGGAAGTGTTACGCCAGCAACGTTGTCCTTCTTTGTACGAATCTTGATTTGAGCTTTTGTAACGTTCTGTAGGACAACCTGATTGAAATCGCCTGTTGCGAATTTCGCTTCAGCTAAAGAAAATGCAGCTTCCTTCATTACTTCTCCCATAAGAGTTTTGGTCTTAAATAGATAAGAAATAGAATCAACTCAGGTAAGTTAATTCTTCCTAGAAGTTGTACCTCAATAATTTTGCCCAAAATCTGCCTAAATCTCATCTGGAGGGCATCTGCTTTCTTCTTTAACAAACCATGACCCTTTTGTGCACCAGCCAAACGTGATTTCATCAACATTTGCGCCCTTAAAGAGAGAAAACATAAGAATTTTTCAAAGTGATAATTAATCGAAAGTTAGGCGGATCCACAAAAACTTGAGGTTTTATCAAAACGAAACAATTTATTTTCAGAATTAATGAGTTTCACTAAACATACCCTCTGGAGGGGAAAATTGCCAGCCTATCCTTTCCAGACATTTTCCTTAGATTTCAGAATTATTGCAAAAACCACGAACCACCAATTTGCAGGTCAGCTGACAAACGTCTTATGACATGATGGAAAGTCGATGACAGCGCCCAATGACGGGTGGACATAAAAATTGTGAACTGCATTACCATCACAAAATGTAACGTACAAAAAAGGCGCGTAGTTAATTATTTCAACCGAAATTTGAATATATGGATGTATAATGAAAATCTTTTAAAAAGTTATAAGACGTTGAATTGGATATTTAATTTAACACGTAATTCGAAACTTTACCTAAAAACTTGTTTTTCTTCTAAGTACAGTTACAGTACGTAGTAATCTGCAAATATTCATGAACTCAATTTATTTCCACTACATTGAGCAAATTAAAAAGTACTACAATTACTGAAGAATCTATCTAGAAAACAAAACTATAAAAACAAAAATCAATAACATTTATAGCAATGAGAAGTTTGCCCAAATTGGCGTTCCGCAAAGATCAGTACTGCTTTACTTGCTACACATTACTGTAATAACATTACAAATAGATGAAATGGCAAATATATGACACACGCTGACGACACACTTTTACTGTATTCAAGAAGCTGCCGGTAAGCTTCTTGAATACTGTAAAAGTGTGTCGTCAGCGTGTGTCATATATTTGCCATTTCATCTATTTGTAATGTTATTACAGTAATGTGA
Organism: Dysmachus trigonus; assembly: GCA_949715965.1. Classification (NCBI taxonomy): domain Eukaryota; kingdom Metazoa; phylum Arthropoda; class Insecta; order Diptera; family Asilidae; genus Dysmachus; species Dysmachus trigonus. The sequence goes on along the minus strand of OX454323.1, from coordinate 2,939,172 downwards.
ACTTGAAAGAATCATAAAAACGGATATAAAAAAATATGAGACCGAATCCAATTACAAATTAAATACTAAACGCACTAAAGATCAGGAGGTCAATTCCTAAAATCATTCGAATAAATTTTTACACGAATATTTTCCTCTTCGAATGGTTATTTTTTGGAATTCCTCGACTAGGTTCAGGAATACGCCATTCGAATGTGTTAAAATATTTTTCCAGTCTCTAGATTTGAGTTAAAATCAACGCGCCGTTTTGACCTACATAGATTGCAATAAGGGAGCGTTCAAGTAGTACGTAACGCATTTTTTGTAGATTTTAGACCCTCCCTCCTCCCCATGTAGCGCATCGTAACGTTTTTCTGTACCGTTTTTCTGTACCGTTTTTCTGTTGTTCCAATACCCCCTCCCGCCCCCCTAACGCACCGTAACGTTTTACAAGACCCCCCCAAATTGCGTTACGTAATACTTGAACGTTCCCTAACTGGTATTTAAACATAAACTTAATTTATCTGCAAAATCAATTTTTCGATTCCAATAAAAACCTTAATAATGTCTTATTGATTGTAGTTGGCAATCCACTGAAATATCACAAATGGTATAATATCCTTCTGGTACTGTTAATTCTATTATATCTGTGTGTTTTAAATGACCTACATAGATCCGGATCTCCGATCATTAAGAAAATGGTAAAAGAAATATATGATATAATCGTGGAACCTATTTTTACTGCTTAGAAAGTGTTAAACTTGAACTTGATTGATCGAAATTGTAGAAAGTGATGTCCAAATTATTCTGTCGAATAATCGAAGGCATATTTACTTATTTTCTTGTTGAACCACGTCTTCCAACAATAATTGATGGTTGACAAATTAGCTGTGAAGTTTACAATATCCCAAAAAAATATGGGAAATTTATAAAATGTCCCTGGATAGAGATCCAGATAATTCCCCTTTGTATACGGAAATCTGTACAGATCATTAAAAAAAACCCAGCATATGATTTCACAAAATCCCATATCGTTCAGATTTTCATCGCCATAATCATGAAGCATTTTTGCATCAATAAAATTTTATTTTATATTGCTGGACTATGTTAAATTTATACTGTTGATCTGGTAGGTTTCAAAATCGCTTTGAAACAAATAAACGTTAACGAAGGTTTAACTCTCCAGTTTTGTTGCTTAACTGCACTTAATCATATTAGTGATTATGTGATTCCCATTACATTACATCTAATCTATGAAAAAGGGGGATTGAAATTACAAAGTTACATGTTCATAATTAATGTTTAATTTTTTTTACTTATTTTGTATGTATACAATAAAATTCTAAAATAATCAAGAACGACACTTACCATGTAATCGTAATGAGAAGTAATACAATTACACTTTGTAATCGATTACCTCCAGCTTTTCTATTCATGTAGTAAATTTTATTTTGTCTGTAAATACTCGTATTGTCTACATAAGTACAACACATCTAACGAAACAAACAAAATAAATTGTGCCTCGCGCAATGCCTAGATCGTCGACATGATTATGAGTATTATCAATTAATCCTAACGTGTACAGTACACAGACAGTTAATTTAAGTCCAATCATTGGAGCATAATCGAATATTCCGATATGTTTAGGACATAAAAGCAGCTATACAAATTGACATCACTCCAAGGCTTGTACAAAATTGACTTCCTTCCAGATTAATGCCTTTGATAAATTTTTTTTTTTTTTTGCTTAAAAGCCTACAAATAAATGGACGCTTAATGGATATTTACCGAGAAAAATTATAAATCATTCCCCTTTTAAATAGTCACGCCCTTTGATAACCCACAACCCTTCCCGAGCTTTCCCATTTCTGTCTGACTTTTCCAAATGATTTCCCTCCACCGACCGTATCCTTTTCAAGGACATCACAGTCAGGCCTATATACAGACTGCCAGAGAGGAAGAGAAACGTGCCCATTTCTCCCATCACGCCCTATATAAAATCCCCCCACCCAGAGTCGTTGCCCTATATTTTTTCCAAGTATACCCTACATCTTCATATATCGTGGATGTTGTATGTAAAGATGGATGGTTGAAATCGAGGGAAAACGTGCAATCGAGCAGGTCCCCATGGCAAGTCGACTGGTCTGAACGATGGATGCTTTCTGATGTAGATTGTGGACTATAGATATAACGATAAATAATATAATTTCGTCTGAAGAACACACGATTCCGGGATATTTCTTAAAGAGAGTGCCTGGATTTATATTCTTCTTACTTTTTACATAATAAAAAGCTGGTGGGGCTGTCAATTCCAGGATTCCCGTGAGTCCTAATTTATAATTTTGATGGAAGCCTATTGAGAAATAATTAATTTATTAAGAAATCGCAAGTGACAGGGTGTCGTATGTTTTGATTTAGACCTTTTTCTTGTAAAAAAAAGGCTGTTGTGGCTCGTACGTATAGACAATATTAAAGCTTATACATTTACAATAAGTTCCTTCAACTTTGCTATTTTATAAGAGAATTGCTAGTAAATATAAGTATACTATACAAGCTCGATGGTACCATATTATTGTATTGTCAATAGAATTATAAAAGTTTGTAAAGTTTCAAATCGATACGACAATTATAAATGGATGAAAATTGAGTTGTAAGATTTCCTTACATTGTTAAAAGTGAAAATAAAAAAATATTCCCGTCCCCAAATTTCTTTAAGGAGTTATATACAGCTAGTCATGAAATATGAAAATTCGCCTTTTTTGTTTTTGTCATTTTCATAGACTACAATGTCTCGAAAATATGTGTTTAAAATTCTATGTTGATTTGAACAAAATTGACGAAGCTACAAGGGTTCATAGAAAAAAGAAAATAGCGTTATATTAATTTATATGTACTACGAGAAACTTTAAAAGCGTTTTTCCAAAACTGCTAATCTGCTTTTTCTCAGGAACGGCTAGAAGTATCGATATGAAATTAATACCAAATACTTAAGTCTACAGACTCATAGTTTTGTAAAAAAAATTCAATTTTCTAAATCAATGTAATAAAAAGATACGGTCTTTCAAAGTTTATTTTCGTACTGACAGATTAACTCACTGACTGGCACATCAAAACCTATAGGGTACTCCCCGTTGACCTGAATCCTGCACCAGTCCTACTCTCACTTGTCCATCTTTTCTTTCACTTACACAAACTCAAGTAATTCTGTCTCCAGACAAAGACATTTAAAGTTTAGAGCGTTTATACTTAAATGAACATAAACGGCAAAATATTCTGAATTTTCCATTTAAATTTTATAGTAACCTCATTAAAGTATATATTCGAAGTAGGTAAAACAAATCGATTCACTGAAAATTTATTACCGAAAATGAGCTCATAATTTTATCGTACTGAATTGTTCTATTTTATGTGACCTAGAAGCAGTTAGATCCTAATGACTATTAAAATTAGAACATTATGCCATGAACTCGACCCACTGCCACAGCGTTAGTACTCATTTTCATTCCCCCCGGAAATTCACTTATCCTGAATGGGAAATTTTCTTCACAGAGAAATATATACAGATATATAGTACATAGTATACGAGTATATCACAAACTCCAGTCCAGAACTCCTTTAAACTCTGCCATACACAATACAACGCTCGTTAGGATTCTTTGAATGTTATTGCTGTCGCCCCATAAGCGCACTAGATAGCGACACCTAACCTAGCTGCCGCCGTTGGATGCATCCGAGCTCGAAATGTTCATCACTGTGAGACAATATTTCTCTTCTGGTAGTATCGTTGTTCCCTACATTATTTTATGTTTTGTTGTAATTCGAAGTTCTTCCATGCGCACTGTTAAGGGGCAGTTTTATGATGGATTTTAAATACAGAAAACACGAGCCCTGGCAGCCACCCTCACGTCGGATTAAGACTTCGTCTCCGGTAGCTGTGCCATGCAAAAAGAGCTGGTAGTAGCCGATTCGATACTTTCCTTATCATAAACAGTATCTGTTCGAATCTCGGTGCTATCGGTCGTGGTTCTTTCGATCAGTAAAAAAAATATATATATAGTATACTTATACCCCTTTCCAATTTTTTCATATAATGTTCATAGCCAGGATAGGAGGTATATAGTATATAGAGTGGTGCTCCAGCTGATGTTGTAGGGTAGTCTCCCCGACTTTTAGCTGCCTAAAGAAAATTCATGGGCAAAAATCAGTCGTTTCGATATTTCGATATACTGAGTTATTTATCCTTAATTGTATATAAATAAGCGACATATAGTATAACAACATTTTGTAAGAACAGTGGCAATTGCATATAATGTAAATATATAGCAGTGTCTCGTGTTTTAAGAAAAGATTTAATGAGTAACCCACTTTTGGTGGTAGGAGTGCTCTTTAAATCTACAGCAGAAAATTAAAGTGATAGTGAACAAGAGCTTTAAAAGTTTATAACTATAAATATTTCTAGCAATAGACCGACAATTTTCTACTCAAGTAAGTACATCTAGCATTTTTAATTGATTTATGGGGCCAAAAATCAATTTCCAATTAAGGGTTCTCCTGGAATATATAAAAAATAAAAAATTACAAGAAATACGCTTTATACCAAGGGTCTCTATATAAACACCAATTAGGCGGTTCCCATTGAAGTGGCCACTCGTAAACCACTCTAGTGCTTCAATTAAATTTATGGGTTGACACTAGATCTGAGAGAGAACCCATTCAGCCGATGGTGTCAGTTACTAATTGATGATGTGTTGGTCCACGACCATACGACAACTCTCCGTTTTATGTTCCATCTTCTGCATGTGCATATGATTCAACCCCATACCCCATTTATATTCGCCGATAGTACTCCTCATGATAATTTTGAATTTTTTAGTGCCAACAACATTTATACCATGCCGTCGAGATTACTAGCACCAATCTATCTACATATATATATCACTCTATATTAAAGAGCTTAGCTGCAATGAGGAGTTGTTTACTAACAAACTAATCGCGGATGCTTTTGGTGTTCAAATTGCGTTATGGTTCAGTTCCTTTTCATTAATTGTAATTTAGTATTTATTATAACTCTTTGGCGGGACGGAATACTATTCTGATGGATGCAACCAAGTGCACATTACTACAATGATTTAGTGGGAACTGCCGAGTCTGGTGGGAATAATCTAAATCTATTAATAAGATGCTTCCGTTCGGTGTGATGATAAGTGCCTTTGAACGTTTATTTCACTTGTTGATATATAGTCAGGTGTCATATGTAATTGTTCTGAAATGTTTTCCAAACATTCGTGGAAATGGCAAAAAAATATTCTTACGTTGAAACAATCATTCGCCACAAATATGCTTATATACGTTGTATGTAGAAAAGAAAGAAATAAACTTCTGTTCAATTATTTGTTTTCTCGGAAAAGAATTATTTTAATTAAACCGAAAATTCCAATGATATTAATCAATCTTTGAACCGTTTTGTGTGAACAAATACGGGGGGCTAGACAATTTTCATAATATTTCCAATATTAGTTATTTAGAAATTAATTCTGGTGCCTCAAAATATTACTAGATACTACGTATACTAGAAATTCACTAGATCTAAATGTTTAAAAAATATAGCTTTCTAGAATATACTTGCTCGTTTTTTACAATCATAATTAAGTTCTGATTACTATTTCAGAAAACTTATTTATACTGTCGCTAATAGCGAAAATTTTCTACATTCATTTTTATTATTAACTTATTTAGTAATTATTATCTAATGAACAATTTTGTGATCGTGCAATAGTGGCAATAAATTTTAAATCTTGAATAATTGAGTGAAAGTGATTTTGCATTGCACTGCCACTAAACAATTTAGTGATGGTGGTAGAGCACTACGCACAACTCTGAGTGTAATAAAAAAAAACATATAATATATAGTAATAGTATTAAATTACATATATTTTTTAAAGTGTATGTATAAACTGATTCTGCGGGTTTTGATCAAATCGATATGATTTTATGATGATTTTTAAAAGGATGTCATACAAAATCGAGTGGATGATTCAAAGTACAATTATCTCGATTAAATAGGTGACGATTAATAATTTTCAAAATCTTTAAAAAATATTTTATAATTATTTAAAAACATCAGCAAAATTTTATTTTCCGTGATAACCACAACCACAAGCGACAGTCCGAAAACAATTTATAGACATTTATGTGTCAATATAATAAAAATAGAAAACGAACACATTTTTTATTAATAAATTTACATTAGTTTTAGTACTAGTATTTATATAAATATTTTAAAATCTTACAGCGATTTCTATTCACTATGGAATACAAAGTTATTTCTGAAGACAGATATGACGATGTCATACATCACCTCAGAAATAGCTTCTTCGCCGACGAACCTTTGAATAAAGCAGCAGGTCTGTGTCATCAAGGTGAAGGAAATCGGGATTTAGAAGAGCACAGCTACCAAACTCTTAAGGATAACTTAAGTATGATGGCTGTTTCGGAGTATGACGAAGTAAGACTAGATTAATAAAAAGTTGATTTTTTGTTTTTAAATGTAATATAATGACATATTCTCTTTTTTTTTTCCAGATAGCTGGTGTAATACTGAATGGTGTTCTACATCCTGGTGATATAGAAAGATCAAAAAAGAAACTAGATCTATGTCCAGATGAAAATTTTAAAAAAATATTTAATTTATTGTACGACCAAAATCTTAAAGTAGATTTCTTTTCATGCTTTAATGTGGAAAAAATTTTCGATATTCGAATTTTGTCCGTTGATTCAAAGTTTAGAGGACAAGGAATTGCAAAGGAACTTGTTAGAAGAAGTATAAATCTTTCAAAAGAATGTGGATTTGAGGTAGGAATATTTTTATATATTTATCTTTAATTCTAATTTAAAATTTAATTGATTTATGTATAGCTTTTGAAGGCGGATGCTACAGGGGTTTATTCACAAAAAATCCTAAAGTCCTTAGGCTTTGAGACGTTCTCGGAATTAACGTATGATGAGTACACAGATGAAAGTGGGGAGCCTGTTTTACATGTCGAATCGCCTCACACAAAACTTCAACTACTGTACAAAGCTCTTATATAAGCAGCTACCTGTCTACGGACAATAACTGATATTTTACGATAACAATTGGACCAAAAAGCTTAGAGCACAAGAAGAATATTGCATAAATATATTTATTAATTGTCTTTAGATAGAGTGTAAATGTTAAAACAAAATATAAACTATAGTGCGCGTTGTACTGGGAACTTATGAATAACCAAAACAAATTTTAAAATAGGTAAATAGCTCAAAAAAAAAAAAAAAAGTATATTATGAACGCATTTCCTTCACAGATGTATACCAGAATGCACAGATGCATTTGGGGGGTTTTTTATGAATTTACAAATTTATGACGCGTTTTTATGTATTCCAGTGCAGTATTCATATTATTTAAGACTTATTGATAGTTAAGACTGTGACAATAAAATAATTGCTTTACAAAAAGGGGAAAGTTAATGATACCAACTTGGCACCATATCCCACTTTAATTTGTGCACAAATTTTCTTCACAAAGCTCATAGTTTAAGGCATTAAGATATTTTTATGTTGTTAATAACTATAAAGAAAACATTTGTGATGGAATAAATTGTTGTTCAATGTTACTTAATTCTATTCAATTGCAAGGGGATACAACAAAGAATAATGCCAAAGTTTCATATACATAATTCGTCGATGGACTCGTCATAAATAAGCGCTTCCATAAGGTAAGAAAACTTTAGCAATCAACTTTCCGCGAGACCGATGTATTGGGGACTTTAAGATTTAAATTCAATTTTAAAAATATTGAGACCGTCATGTGTGCCGGATTTGAAATCAGCAGTCCCAAGATTCTTGTTTTTACAAGTTTCGAGTGAAATTTAGCAATAAAAGGCCGCCATTTTGTATCCGCCATCTTGAATTTTGTAAGTTGGATACCGAATTTAAAATCAACGGCCCAATAAAGATTCAGATAGTCACTTTGTGCACGTGTCCCAATAAATTTCTCATATTCATTTCACTTTAATTCTCTATTTAAAAAAATTAAATATAAGTACATATGGGTCGAATTGATAACGCTCTTTTGAAGTGGGTTAAAAATAAAACAGTGTAGCCCACTGGCTCTAATTATACTCGAAGAGATTTCACATCATCTGGCCCATTAGCTCTGTTGGTTAGAGCGTCGTGCTAATAACGCGAAGGTCGTGGGTTCGATCCCCCCATGGGCCATGGATACTTTTTTCGTGAATTGAAATTCTCCAACCGCTTGTTTTTAATAGTAATGTATTTCTGAAAGTGTGTGATGTTTCTTGAGACTTCTCATTTAATTGATAAATATAAAAAAAAATATAGATATTGCAAGTTTACCACATCTTTTACTCAAAAAAAATTCTACGAAAATAATCTAGGGGCCTTTTTGTGTAGAATTTTATAAATTACAACTTTTCTCATTATTATTTAAATTTCTCAATAAATAATTTCTTTTAATATTCACCAGAAAATCATCAAAACCACTTTAAAAATCAAGATTTCAAGTTTACAAACGAAAATAAAGTAAAAATGAACGTGACACGATTAAGCTCATAATTAGGTATAGTCTGAAATTAGCTTGAACAACAAACAAGAATCGATTCAGGATAAAAATAAGTTTGCAAACTTATTGCAGTGGATGCATAAGAAAAAGCGACGTGAGTTCCGGACTTTTTTCCTATCACAATCAGCGAAAATATTCAGGAATTAACATATATTTTTTTTAAAAGTATGTACATACATATTTGCTTACCTGAAATCATCAAATATTTATCTGTAATTCCATCCGCAGAGAAAAATGGTAAATTTAAATATTTATGCAAATTAATACCACAGAGACCATTACGTCGATGATTTTAAGTGCGTTGCTTAATAAAGACAAAATCTCTCAACTTGAAATTAAAGCTTTATTGATAAGTATCACAGCAACTTAAATCCTGAGTGTATGCTGACAATGCCAAAGCTAAAATTTTCGTATTGAACTAGATCAAAGCCAGCATGTTCGATCATTTGCTTAAAGTCTTCCTGCTTTGGGAATTTCCTAATACTTTCTACAAGATACTGGTACGGATCCCATTGGCCAGCTAAGATTTGTCCCATTGGTGGAATAACTTGAAACGAATACTGATCGTATAACCACTGCAGAGTATTATTGTTTAAGTGGCTGAATTCCAAACACATGAAACGGCCACCTTTTTGCAGAACTCTAAAAGCTTCTGAAAGGACCTTTAGAAATGTCTTCCGTTAGATAGTGTTATAGGAATACCTTAAGGGTTTTACCTTATCAATGCGCGTGACATTCCTGACTCCAAAAGCAATAGTGTATGCACTAAAGGAATTATCATCAAAAGGTAACTCTTCCGCGTTAGCACAGACCCAATTTATTTTAGTATTGTGCAACTTTTCCTCCACATAACCCAGTTTTTCAGCCCTTCGTTTACCCACATCCAGCATATGCTGATTGATGTCGCATATCGTCACCTCGGTGTCTTTTACGTTCTCCTTAACGGAACGATCATTTTGCAAAAACTTTAGGAGCCTAAAGGCAATATCTCCAGTACCTCCTGCCATGTCAAGGTATTTCATTCCGTGAATAGGTCCCAATCTCTCGATGAAAATGTCTTTCCACACTCGGTGGATTCCCAGAGACATGACATCGTTCATCAAATCATAAGAATTGGCGACATTTTCGAACACCTTATGCACTAAATTGTAAATAGCAGAAATTCTAACTTTATTTAGCATATTAAATATTTTTTGTTTATTACCTTTTTCAGTTTTTTCGCTTTCCTTTACGGTTTGAAAACCAAAATGTGTTTGCGACTCTTCTTGTCCGTTTGCTTGATGTCCAAGAAAACGTAGATTTTTACCGGTTACTACTGAGCTAATTCGAGGAACGCAACGATTTAAAAGACTTCTAGTTATAGGATTCATTTTAAAAATCGTGCTTGTTGTCTATCTCTTACGATTAGACTGAGTTATTTTATGTTAATCAGCGAAGTATCTCACTTTCCACTGTTAATGTCATCTTTGACATATCATCGGCGATCACTGGTATAGAGAATACAAGATATGCCCATCAGCTTTTGACACTTGTCGTGATGTAATGATGGCAACAGACGTGAAGTTAACGGAAAAATTTTTAAAAGTATTTTTTTTTTCTACCAAAACTTAAACAATTCCCCTTTACTTGCGGATAAACTTCCCGACTTTATTTTCATTTGCAGAATTTGAAGTTTACGGTTTAAGAACTGCTTTCTAATAAATAAAAAAAAAAAAAAACAAATAAAAAATACCATCGACCACTTCTGAATAAAATTATATTCGACATGTGAACCGTCAATAACTGCTACAAACGGCGTGGTGTACAAGAAAACCGAACATATTTAGTTAATAATAAATTTATTTCTGGAGCAATATTTGTTAAAATATCTCACCTCATTACTTTTATCATAAGTAACTGGTTTTATTAATCGCTAAACGTTGATTTTCGAAAATTAACCTAAACGCTAAATGCTGACATCGAAAAATGTTCACACCCCTGAGTTAAATCAAAATGTCGCTCTTGTGTAACTGTTTTTTATATACAGTTTCTAGAAATGTAAATCGCATCTATCTTCAGTTGGTTTTATGTTGTCTGTCTAATTTACTGTTGGCGTTGCTGGCAATAAAGCAGGCGATTATTTTATGATTGCGGCAAAGTAAAGCGCTTAAAGTGTAATACAAGTTGTGTAAAGTAATTTCTGTAAAATAAAACTACGTTTGGATTTGTTTGGCTTAATAGGGAACGCGTGATTTCCTCGTGGTGGCCCGCGAAATTGTACAACTTCAGATGTTAATCATGGAGAATTCCGAAGAAGTTCTGCAAATTCTTGAGCGTTTCACGAAACTGAAACAAAAGGACATCCCAAAAGAGCTAGAGGACTACCTAAGCTTTGTAGCTAAGACCGGAGATACTGTTTACAGATGGGCCAACGTGAAGTATTTATTCCGCGAGAAGCTGATGAATGTCATCAAAGACTTTCACGATTCGACGCAAAGCATTGACGGTAAGTTTATCTAGAGGAGCTTCGCCCGGCGGATTGTGGAGCCCTAGATTGTTCTACCTGAGCCTAAGTTTTCTTAGATGAACCTCATCTAGATATCCGGCTAAGTGCAGAACGTTAAATGGGCCCCAAAATCTATTCCTAAACACCTTATTATGGACTCATTTCAGACCTTCCGCAGTATCCCAACGTTGACCCATTTAACTATGAAACTATGAAGTCTGCCTTGCTAGAAAGGCTGGAGGTATTCAACGCCGCTCCATTTACCATTCAGAGGTTGTGCGAACTCTTAACAGATCCAAGGAAGCAGTACAGTCGAATTGATAAATATATGAGAGCGCTGGAAAAGAATATCTTAGGTAAGATTTCGAATTTGTGCAATTTAGTAGCTCATGTAATAAATGTTTTCTTTCAGTTGTAAGCACTGTTGAACCGGGAAGAAAGCAGCCAGAAAGCGAAAACGGCGACTCATTGGATTCGGTTGTAAACGGTGATATTTCACTAGATGTTAACGTTGATATTGATATGGAAAATGAATCAATTTTCCGCATGGAAGCACATAATACATCATCCTCGTCGTCAGCCTCATCATCATCAAATAAATCTGAAGATAGCGGTGCTAGTGAGCCAAAGAGATTTAAAGTGGATAACACCGAAGATAATTCCAGTGATAAATCAAAATCTGGAAGTGATAGCGATGAAAGCAGCGATGATTCAGACAATCAAACTCCTGTAGAAGTTCCAAAAGACAGACATCCCAGTGAACCAACGAATTCCGAAACAACCACATCTGATTCAACTCTTAAGGAAAATGTTGAGTCTGAACGAAAAGAGGATCATAAGCAGGATCAAGTTGATAGCCTAAGCACTGAAAATGAAGACGTGGATAGTAATAAGGAACAAATTGAAACAACATCAACTAACGACACACCCGCCGAGGAAGTTGAGAAGAAGACCGATGAAATTGAACAGAAACCGGCTGAGCAACCTTTAAAAATTGAGAGTCAGGCTACCGCTGAAGCAGAAGAACATGATGAACCTCGCCCGACAAAAAGCCCAGATGATCTCCCAGTTGCCCCACAAGACGCAGTTGAAGTTGAGTCTTTGGAGCCAAAAGATACGGAGGATTCTCCCAAAACAATTGTAAAACAAGAGCCCGAAAATGGATGTTTGTCCGCGAAAGAGAGCTGTTCCCCTAGTACAACTGATTTCACCGTTCAAAAATCTCAAATTGAACCTCATCCACCTGCTTCAGAGGAAACAAAGATTTCGGAGGAAATGTCAATTGAAGAGCCACAAGTATCGTCCACCACAGGACCACAGGAGCCACCAACACCGGTTACCCTAGCTCACCAGCCAATGGAAGAAAATGTGGAGCCTGAATTGCCGCCCACCTGCCCTGCAGAGACTGCTGCCATGAATGAGGTTGTGATGCAGACCGAAACAGAAATGGCTACTGAACCAATGAAGATAATCGCCGAGGACAAGGCTGATCAAGGTATGGAAGTGGATGATACCAGCCAAGAAGCCATGGACCAGTAAATTGTCCTTCCCTGATACTTGAACAAAAAATCTTCCAATCATAAGTTTTATGGCCGTAACAGCGGGGGAAAAAAACATAAGATTTCGGGTCGCTTAGATTTCTCATAATTTAGTATTATCTTCATTGTCCCTTGACCACTGATAACTCTTGAGATGTGTCCGTCTGTTTTTCTAATTTCAAATAGCTTTGTAACGTAAAACAGTAAAGATAGAGATATTACAATTGGTTTTTTTTTTAGTTATAAGTACTTAAGAGGCAAAACAATACTGGAAATCCTCCTTTATTTTAATCCTTTCTTTCTTATTCTTTTTCTCCTTTCTGTATTATTTCTAAAGTATCGGTAGTCTTTAATTGGATTTATTCTGTAGGTTAATCGCCGCACAGTGGTCAGAAATTACGAAAACGCGAGATTCAATAATTGCCGCTCTCCATTTGGAGGGTAGTTTTTTCCCTGTTATCGAAAATAAGAAGATGCGTATCGTTTCATACGTTTTCGACTACGCAAAACTCATTTCTGGAATTATTTTTACTTAGGGGTTGAAGGGGTGAACAATTATAGCTAGTGGCAAGATGTATATCGTTTCTGACCACTGCGCGCCGTAACATTTGTGTAAATAAATAAATAACTACTTAAATGTAGTGACTGACTGACCAGCAACAACTTAATTTTATTTTTCTTCAAACAGGGCCAACTCCTTTTTTACTTTTTAAAACAAGGTCTACTTATTTGCTCTCCCACCTAACTGCTGCCACATTAACCAATCAAGTTTTTTAAAGTCTACGCTCAAGGTTCCTATTTAACCATATATAATAAAAATGAATTGTTATTAATTAAAATGAGGAGTAAATTTATCACAAACGAAACAATGGCCACAAACCTTGTCCTCGATGACTACAGAATCCCGCGAATCAAGGATGACAGCCGAAGCAGACGGAACGAAGGGTTGTAGTTTTGCGAAGCTCTGCGAGAAGATGTGAAATGTGGGATCGTCTGCATTCGAGCGAATTAAAATTGCGATAGTTTTATTAAATCCAGCAAAAAAGTACCGTTCAGTAAACGTCCTTGCACAAAAACATGTAGTGGCTCTGCAGACGGATTATGCCCATTTAATCTTCTCTGCAAAATATCGGAACAGGAACGAGAGCAGCCAACTCGAAGATGACCCCCTTCGATGACTTTGCCTACCTGATTAATCATGTCCTGCTTGGTGAAGAGCCCGTAATTGTTTGGCTTGCCCAGGAATAAAAGTAAATCTTTACTGCAATTGCTTTCCTTTTTCTTCTAGACAATCGAGGACTTCATCCTGCTGGTGGGGACTCTGGTGGCCTTCGTAGCCTTCATTCTTTGGTGCTGCTTTCCCATTCAGCCGAGGGTAAGTTTTATGTAACTTATTTATACCAAAAGTTTCTATCGACACCCACAACCCAACGTTAACGTCACTTTGTTTGATCTTGAACAATTCAAGGACATACCCCTTTCCACTTTTTTAACTTGCCAGAAGGCAATTTGGGGGTGTACCCTTTTATTTAAACTTCGAAATATCAATATTAAGCATTGGTAATATTATTTTTATTTTATTTTTATGATTAAATCAGCCGATAGTGAAATAACAGTAAAGTAGGTAAATTCAGTATTTTTTCTGTTTCCAAAAAACATAGTAAAAAGTAAAATCATAAAATATTATGAATTCGGACTTTAGGCCTTAAGGGGGAAAATACCTTTAGACTAGTGAATATATAATATATATTATAAATTTAAAGATTTTTCTCAGGAAGAACGATTATTACATTTAAAGAAATGCGGCACTATTCAAAAATAATTTCAATTTTACACACAGTTTTTAGTTATTTTAAGTATTAAAATGCGTGTAAAGTTACTTTTACTTACTTAATTTGAAAAATATAGTTTTGAGAAAAAAAAACGTAGATGAGTCACGTTCATACACTGTAACATCAGAAGTTTATTGAATTTACTTTTAAATTATTGCTGGCATATTCTTAAGATGTAACGGTATTTCCCTCCAACATTTTCTGAATTTTCCTAAATTACTAACTTCATGAATACCGTGCTGGACCTTAAACTTTATGGAAATGAAAATATTCGAAAAATATTTTATTTCCTTAGTTGTATTGCACATAATTTAATCGGGCTTTATTTTCAGGACAGCAGCTCAGTTCGTCAGGTTTCATGCAAAACAGGACAACAAATGCATTCCGCCTCATCGTCATCATCGCCATCGCAGCACAGCAATTACGGAAAGAATTGCTCGGCGACGGAGGCGTATAATTACGGGTTTAAAAACGGCCATACCTACCATTGCTGTACCTAGTCCAAGGATCAATCAAGCATAAAAGTTATGTCCTTTATACTCTTGCCTGAATTTAAATTCTCTGAACCTTTTTGCAATATCGCCGGTTATGGACGCCTGCTTTGAAAGTTCTCAATTAATTCCAGAAATAGGGAAATTTTTGTAGCTAAGCTGGCAAAAATTTAAGATGCCATTTATATCCTCTTGGTCAGGCCAATAAAGGTATAATTTCACAGACTGACTAAATGTACTGGACGTCTGCGAAAAGTCAAGTAATGTGTCCGAGAGAGTGTGAGTAATAATCTTATACTTAATAACTTAATTAATTAGAATAAGAACGAATAATATAAATATTTTTGTACGATAAAGATGAGGCGTAGTAACGGTGTAAGTATTCAGAATATCGTTGCAATGCAGCGCTATGTAGAGCATGAGATTTTTTATTTCCGCTTACGATTGAATTGTGAAGAGTTTTAGAACGATCAGATCTGTAAATTACTAACAAGGAAAAAGACACAAGAAGGAAACTTTAATTTCGGACAGAAATTAGTACTTAATATTTACTCGTATTCGTAGTTTACATCTCTCACTTTTGTGCTTCTTTAAATCAGTTTTTAAATCAATCTAATTGTAAGATGTAACTGAACCAAATATATCTTAATATTATGATGCCATTTTTATGTTTTAATTTATGGTTAAAAAAAAAGAAGGTTTACATCTCCCAATAACAATCGAAATATACTTAGCCCTTTCGCTACGGTAGTGTGCTCCGTCGGAATGACACCGCTGAATGAGCCACTGACAGCTTGAAGGAGACTGGGGCGTGATTCTTGCCCCGATTACTCCAAAAGAATGTATGTTTATATTTCACATATTTAAAACAAATGCGAACAAAGCAGAGGATGAGACAAGTGTGATCGATGTGCGGTATGCGTGAAAATAAAAACATCGCGGGGCTCATGGTTAAGTGGTATCACGCTGACGTCGTCTATAAGCGACGCTCGTAGCGAAAGGGATTACTTTCAAAAAATAAAAAAAATTTTTGTTGGAACCCCTCATTGCGAGCGTGGCAACCCGCTCTTGTTAATGATGGGAACCCTTTCCCTATATGTAGGAGCCCCTGCCAAAGAATCAAAGAATATCGATATAATAATAACAAGAAGGATCACTCAACACGTTCTCAAAAGTCAAAACTCCAACTATTCGGAATAATTTTCCTTAAAATATGTTATAGATTCAAAAAGGGAATCATCCTTAATAATAATAATGGTCCAATTTTGAGTGAATAAAACATTATAAATCATTTTATAAAAAGTCAATGTATTCTGCTATGCGTTATTCCAGAGTGAAACATATTTTTTTTCTAAAGTACAACAACAAACGATTTTTTTTTTCATTATCAGTCTTTTCCATGAATAACTAGTTAAAATAAATCATAAAAAGCTGTGTGAGCACTGATTAGTAGGTATATAATATGAGCGTGGAAAATCAAAATTATTTCCTTTTGTGTAAAAATACCGCCACTGTGCACTGTTCAATTATGTACCAAAGTACTGCGATGCAAATATCCAGAAAGTGTTCTAATCGGTTCATGAAGATGTAACATAAAATGTTGAAATGCCTTGATATGAGGTAGATTCTTTTAATTTTGTAAAAATTAAAATTTTAATGATTTTGCAAAGAGAGCCGCTGTTGCTTGAGTTTTGTTTCCTTTATGAGATCTTAGTTCGGCAACAACTAGGTCCCTATTAAAACCCAATTTAACAATTTCATTAACATCTGCTTCGGTGAAATTGTCTGTGTTCCTTATTGCATTTGCATCTAAATTAGGGATCGATTGATTTGAGATCGTAGGAGAGCTTTGTCCAATATTAGAACTCGGTTTTCCAGCATTGGACGTTGATGCTTGATCCCTTTTACTGCGCTCAATTGCTTCCTTAATTTCGAGATCTTCAGCCAATTTGTTATTTCCACCAAGAGCTCTGAGTTCCTCTGAGGGACTACCCGTTAGACGGGCACAATCAGGTAATTCATTTTCAGGGAGAAATGTAGTTTCGGTGCCGGTTGTTCCTATGCGAAGTAAATTTCTTTGGAGATCAATGTTACACTGAAAATATTTATTTTCTTACTACTTTCTATATAAACTAAATATATCGTAAGATACCTGATGTCTTTTAAGCATGTCTAGACCAAGAAGCATATCCATTGGTTGATCTTCAAGAACAGAAAAGCTGGTTGTAAGAAAATCGTTTTCTATTTGAATTTGAACCATGTGAATTCTTCCTATTATGCGTTGGACGCCCACACCCTTAGCTATTCCGGCCCATCTTTAAAATTACAATTTAAAATATTTGTCAATTAATATATATATTTTTGTAAGCAATTCTTTGTTAGCTACCTTGAGTCAACCAATCTGTTGATATTGCATTTCTCAGCACAAGAAGCGCTCATGATCGTAGTTTGCGCACCGGAATCAATAAAGGCTTTAACAGGTACACCGTTTACCTTGCAGTTAATGTACCTGCAAATTTGTATAGCTACAATTTATTAAATTAAATTAGAAAGTGTCTACATACAGCATTACAACAGTGCCGAATGTTTCTGGATTATATTCCATTGCGGCCTCCATATTTGCTTCGATATTTTTCTGTCGAATTTCCTCTGCAATCATTCTCTGCGCTTCGGTATCGAAAGGATCGGCTTGCATCATTCTTAATCTTTGCAGTTGCCGGTCTCTTCTAGTTGCTATTTGTTCGCGCAATACTTTGGCAAATGTTTCTGTGAAAATTTAATATATTATTATTTGGGAGCATATGTTGCGCGTGGCATGAAATAACAGGGAATATTAAAAAAGTTCTGTTTCAACGATGGTGACATTTTCATTTAATAAGAGACTATTTTCTTTAACTTAAAAAAAAACTGGCAAAGTACTCAACAAAGTATTAATTTTTATGTTACATATACTAAAATTTCAAATCTTCTGGCGTCAACGGCTCCTCAGAATAACAGCCTTTTTTGCGAAACCTTTTGGCCTGGTAAATTAGGTTCATCACTTAAATTTATTTGGGGTGAAACTTTGAAGAAATTCAAAAATTACCTGATTAAAGCTACTATCCAAAATTATTTTCACGAGCTACCACTGCTTCGTACTATGGCTTTTCTTAAAAGCTCGCCATCATACAAATTGTTATTTATGGAATGTATTTCTAAAGTGCACACAGTATTCATGTAGGTAAAAGAAAGTTGGAAAAAAGCTAGATTAACCGATGAAATATTTGAGACAACTGCGCGACACAAAATTTATGGGAGCATTAACATCTAGGTACCACGCACCGATCGCAGGCGTCAAGGTTGATCGAGCAATAAGGTCAAACATTGTATGCGTTTCAACGTAGAATAAAAACGCGTCGATGATTCTCAAATTGCACGGAACCGTCCTATAAACAAATCGAAAGGTAAGCGATTAATACAAACCTAAATTCCCGGACAAAAGAGCGTCAGCCAGCCGGGGGTTGTTTTGTTTCAGTAAAGGCAATTGATCTGGACTGTTTAGAAACATGTCCCGTATCACGGCGGGATCGTCTTCCGGCCCAACTGTAATTGGAGCCGATTGCTGGCGATTGTTCGAACTCGTTGGACTGGTCGTGTCCATGGAGCCAGGCACTCGGATATTGCTAAAATCTAAGCCAGATAACGCTGCAAAAATAAAAATAAAAGCATGCAAAGGTGCAAGTCACATCAAATATAACCTAAATTTTTGTTTTTATTATTCGCCACCCCCTTCCCCGTTTACCTGGTGTTTGACTCTGTTGAGCGGACGGATTTGGGCCCCCATGCAGCATATGTTGCAGGACCAACACGTCCCCGTCTTTGATTCCATAATCCTTAAGGGATTTTTTATCGTCCAGCAAGGGTTGCCCGTTGAACACAATCATGATTTCGGGGCCAGGGAAGCCCGACTCCACCTCACAGAACGCCTTGAAATTCTCCAGTTCAAGATCCTCGGAGACGTCCAGGACAAAAATATAATCGGTTAAAGTGGTCACAGTTATCTTCATCTTGCCACGAAACCTAAATAACTCGAGAGCACCACCGGAGGAATGGTTGTAAACAACAAAAATGAATTTTCCGAATTTCCGATAGAACTATAATTCTCTGCGTTTAGACGAAAAATATAATGTGCGTGTCAAGCTGCGTATCTCTTTATCACGTATTTTAGTACAATCATCAAAGAGTCGTGTGAGAAATTGCTAATAAAACACCACTTTCATAAAAATTCCTTGAGAGAATCACAGTGAATTTCTTTTTTTGACATCGGCTGCAAAAAAGCACAGTGGGGAACACAAACGGAGCTTAAATTTGGACATGTCACACGACAGTGACATTTGAAATTAGGTCGCGTCGAGCGTTTTGTGTACGAAAGTTGTTTATGGTTTTTCGCACGGATTCTGTAAGTACATATTAAAAATATTCAAAGCAGATTTAGACCGGAGATGGGAAAGAAAAGTGCAGCGGAAACTCATCGTTTGCTTGTGGAGATTTACGGTGAGCATGCTCCATCTAATACAACTTGTAAGGAATGGTTTCGACGATTTCAAAATAATGGTTTTGGCACTGAGGACAAAGAACAATGCATCGAATAATCACAGGCGAAATGGATGTATTAACAGAATCGTAAACGTAAAAAAACTTGGGTGAAGCCAGGTGAACCCGACCCATCACAGCCAAAGAGAAATATTCACTAGGACAAGGTTATGCTCTGGATTTGGTGGGATCGGAGAAGTGTTGTTTATTATGAGTTGCTCGAACCCTCTAAAACTATGAATGGAGAAGTTTACCGACGACCACCAATTGGAAGACGACTTTGCATCTAACAAAATAAGGCATGAAATTGTTTGCAGAAAGTAACAGCCAACATGAAAGCAGACCTTTTCGAGTCGACTCCAGTACGATACTGATCGTACCAGTATAGGGTCAAATTTACCCAGGTCGACTCGCATTTCAATTTAATTGCAAAAATCTTTGTACATATTTACGAAGTCTGTGTTGCATTTAGTTAATTTATCCACCAGAATTCCTGAATGGTTGTTATCTCAACTTTAAATTGGAATACTAAAAGTAGTAGATTATTGCTGTACTAAAACATCTGTTCACCGTCGTGAAAAATCAGCCCAGGCACACATATGGCAATGCGATATTTTTAGTACGCGAGGTGATGGCTTCCTTGTGCCCCTGTAAAGTGATTTCGTGCAGAGTGTGCCTGTGAAAATAAGTGCAAAATATTCGTTCTGAACGATACAAAATAAGCGATTGTGCTGTGCAAAAGTCCAAGGATTACATTACCGGAATAATTTTAACAGAAATACCCAGTGAATTTGCCGAATTTAAGGAATTTTTAGGCACGGGAAAAGAAGAAAAAAATCCATTTCTTTTTCTTTTTTTCATTTCACAAAACACGACAAAAATGAGCACTCAACCGAGTCCGGCCAGCCTAAATCCGCAGGCGACAGAAACGGAAAGGGTAAATATCCAGAACGATATAAATTTTCAGATGTCTTTCCTTCCTCGCACGCAAAATTGGGGCCCGAGAATTTCTAAAGATTTTTGCGTTTTTATTATCAAATGCTGTGTCACCAAAAAAATCGTTGCCGTGGTGTTGGCTGTTGCCATGATGAAAAAGAGATTTTTTCTCCTTTTTTTTGTGTTTGTTTCAAGAATTATGCAAGGAGAGAGAGTCGCATTTGTGTATTTTCATATATCAACCGGGAATCGGATCGTTTTGCCGCTTCCCTCGAAACAACGCATCAAATTAAATTCGGGTATTCTTCCACGAGAGCACCCGTTCCTCCTCCGTTCTTCTGATCAAGTAGCAATAAAAAAAAAAAAAAAGTGACGATGTGTTGTTATTGTTTTTGCTTGCTTCGAGTCGAATTTTGTAGAAATTTTCAGTATATTTGGAGCTTTTCTCAGGGTTAGCAAGCAAATTTGAATATTGCGGCTCATTTCGTTCTCGGCCGTCGATGTGCCGCTGCCTCACCTACTTGCGAAACTGTGACCATGCGATATGCAAAAAATAAAAAAATATATGAAAAAAGAGCCCCTCTCATTGCGCCTTATTTGGCGCAAATCACGTTTGTTGCCCATTCGTGCGAATCTTATCAGCGAAATTAGAAATATGTTTACTTCTACTAAACGCACTTATCTTTTCTGCTGGGCTCTCGAGTATTTTTAATTTTCCCCACTTCGGTGTGTGGGGCCGCAAGAATGCGTCTTAATTTTGTCCGCAGCAGTCGCCGCCGTTCTTTCCGCTTTTTGCTTTTTTTGCCTTTCACCACAAATAAGGTGTTCTCTGTGGGCCAATGTGCAAGATTGTGACTCTCGTACTCGACTCAGCCGGGGAAATGTTGATCTATTTCTATTTTTCGAAATAGCCTGCTTGTTGGAAATATGCTTTTGCCAGCAGCAACACACCCCAACCGCACTTATTAAGTCGTTTGAAAGGCCTCCGTATGTTCACGGTTTTAATTTCGTTCCCCTCTTCTTTCTTTCGTTCACATGAACTGCAAGTTGACCTTAATTTTTGGTAGTCTGATTTTAGAGCTATTCAGAGACGTTCCAGCTCTAGGTGCTGTAATTTTATATAAAAAACATTTCAAAATTGACAAATATTTCAGCGAGTTTTTTGTTTTGTTTTCCCCATTATTTTAATATTCCATTTCTTCAATAGGTTTCTTAACGCGAACGCGAACCCGCCGATCGAAACATGTGTAGCTTTAATACGTTTCCGCCTCCACACAGCTCTCGCCCATCTCGTAATACTACTTACTGCACGAAAACAAGTTAAGAAGCAATTATCGGTAGTCAGATTTTCGAATAAGCGAATGTGTATCTACCTAATCTACCTACATAATTCTGAATCCGAAGAGAATGCGATTGAAATTACTCCCCCGGAAATAAGCGGCTCGTTGAAGAAATTCAGAGACGAATCTATTTCGAAAGGTTCAAGAAAAACGTACATTTGAAATTCGGGTTTATTTGGCTATATTGAGGCTATTATAAGGCCGTTTTAAAAGAGAGGTCACGATGTAGGCGTTCGAAGCGGTCGATTAACAGAACTTTAAGTGGATTTCGGTACTCTGGAAGGTATAAATTTTATGCAACATTTATTTCGAATCAATAATATGATAAAACTATAAAAAAGCAGGGTGTTTTTCTTTATTTATTAGGGTTGTGCGAATAGTAAATTATTCGTTACTTAAAATATCCGAATTGTCTAGTTACTCTTTTCCGAAAATATTCATTATTCGTTATCTTACTTACTAACTTGGGTTAGTTTCTCTATGCTGCCTTTGACTTCGAATTTTAATAACGAATACAATGTTGGAGTAGTAATAAATAATCAAAAGTAACGAAAATTCACAGGCCTGTTATTTATTCCTAAGAAGGAATAAAAGGAACCGAATACTTGTTCCCGTGCAACAGGACTATTCGGAATGGAAAAAATAAAGACAAAAGAATTTGGTGTTTGAGAATAGAATATGATTTATTTTATGATTATCTGAATTACCCGATTTTACAGTAAATATATGCTTAAGTAATTAAACACTTCTCAAAGTTCTTTCAACCAATGTTTTTTCTATTTTGGAACAAATATTATTTACGTGTTGCCTAAAATCTGTCACGGAATATTGAAAAATTTTTAAATTTACTTATTGAATTTTATGAATTTACAGGTGTTTCAGTGGATTAACGAGCTGGCCCATCCAGAAACGAGAGAAACAGCCCTCTTTGAACTAAGCAAAAAGCGCGAGAGCGTTCCAGATCTTGCCCCAATGATATGGAACAGCTTTGGTACAACAGCTGCCCTTTTACAAGAAATCATCAGCATTTATCCATCAATAAATCCTGCCACTTTAACAGCTCATCAGTCAAATAGAGTTTGTAATGCACTTGCACTGCTGCAATGTGTTGCATCACATCCAGAAACCAGAACGGTATTTCTGCAGGCGCAGATTCCCTTGTTCCTTTATCCTTTTCTACACACAACCTCGAAAACAAGACCTTTCGAGTATCTTAGATTAACGAGCTTGGGGGTTATTGGGGCACTTGTTAAGGTAACAGCCACTCAAGAGTTCATATTTTGGAAGTTGGGATGAATCGTTTCACGCTTGAATTGAATTTAAACGAGAGGATTCATCATGTCTTCCAAAATAGTACTAACATATACTTGCTTGCGGATGTATTATTAAAAGTTTGTTTCTCCTTTCCCATTTAGACTGATGAGCAAGAAGTGATAACTTTCCTTTTAACCACTGAAATCATTCCTTTATGCTTAAGGATTATGGAATCCGGGTCGGAACTCAGTAAAACTGTTGCCACATTTATTCTGCAGAAGATTTTATTGGATGATAGTGGCTTATCATATATCTGCCAAACATATGAGAGATTTTCACATGTGGCTATAATTTTGGTAAGTTGCTAAAATTAAAATTATTGCTTGAAATTTATATTTAATTGTTGATTGGTTGACTTGATTTTCAGGGTAAAATGGTACTGCAATTAGCGAAGGAACCTTCGGCACGACTCCTCAAACATGTTGTTAGATGTTATTTAAGACTTTCCGACAATCCTAGGTGAATATTTTCCTTTAAAGAACTTATCTTTCTATGTTTCTATCCTTATTTCATTTTCTTAAGAGCCCGTGAGGCTTTACGACAGTGTCTTCCGGATCAGCTTCGCGACGGTACGTTTGCTGCTTGCCTTCAGGATGATAAGTCAACCAAACACTGGTTAACACTCTTAATAAAGAATTTAGAGCTTGGCGCTGTCCCTCCAACAGATCCTCGACAGATTGGAATATCACCACTTACGTCATAAAGTATTGTAAGTATAGAGTTTTTATTTATATTTAAATAAGAGGTGAACTAAAATTTTGATATGATACGGCTATATTTTTGCTTTCCCTCGATTTGATGTCTTCGGAACTTTGGTCCAACTTTCAAAACGTTTTTATATTCATACAGATTTAGGTAAAATTATGTTATATAAATCTGTGGGTTTTTAAACCAATACAAAATTGTGTGGAAATCAAGCTAACTACGTTCACACACTTATAAAAAAAATTGCAGGGTGAAATTGCAAGAATAACCCCATGAATGGATTCAGCGACGTGAAAAACTCTATATACCAAATATTGTGTAATTTAGTAAAGCATTCAAGGCTACCAGTTTTGACACGAAAAGTAAGAAAAGCTGTGCCAGACAACCGGTCAATAAAAAAAAATTAATAATAGTAGAAAAAATAATGTAAACAAGTATATACCAATGAAAATTGCGAAGAACATATAAAATATTTTGAAAATGTTTTCAGTGTTATTTTGTTTACATTGCGTAACAATTGGATTTATTTGAAAAGAAACTTTCTATTTTTTTTCAGATGCTGTAACTCATCATAACGCCGTGATATACATATAGCATACAAAAAGGAGACTGTTGATGATAACTTGTACCTTACAAAGAGGGAAAACATAAATATATTATTGTTTAAACAAGCAGTTTTTATCGTACTTTAACTTTAATGAATAAAAAACATATACAAATTTTATAATCTATTTAGATGGGGGACTAGAAAGGGGCCTGCACAACCACTGGCCAGCAAGCCGCCAGAGCGGGCTCCTTATTGTATTTAAGTGGAAGCAGAAAAATAAAAAAAAATTTAACTGATGAGCATACGCCAGTGCAACGTCGTTGCCTCAGCAACGAAGTACATGTAAAATACGAAAATTCATGAGATATGTTAGATGTGAAAAACAATACATGAACATTTTATTATTTTTATACGCATTCAGAGCTAATATTTATAGTAAAGTTAGGATAAATCGTAAGCAAAATCTACTTCTAGTAAATCCACCAGGCCGTCGATTTTCGATTCGTAGCTTTTAAGAATTCCTTGGATGTCCTCGAATCCTCTGAGCGGTCGGTTAGGTTTTTATTGTATAGCCCGAACTAAACCCTTTTGCATTCGACTTGGCACCAAGCTTGAAAGTTTCCTTGATTTGTATAATAAATTAGTGAGGAGTATCATTGTTTAGTATTTTACGTAAGCAGGTTTTACCGTAAGTTATTTTTTACATTATTGCATATTGTAACTGTTTTAAACCACTAAGTGCATGTACATTGTAGATAAAAGCATATGAACCAATACTCCAGTGTTTGTAATTTGGAATTAAAATGAGAATTTATTGAAATGTTTTGTTTTTCTTCCTTCTCCTTCGGATACAAATTAATTATTCATCAATTAATGATTTTGTTCATCAATTTAGATAACAAATTTTAATAAATTTGCCTCCAAAAGGCTTAATAAATACAAGGGAAAATGTAAAAATTGAAATTCTGCGAATTTTTCCTCTAGACTTTTCCGGTTTTTGCATAGAATCATCTAGTTATTTTACTTAGAGTCGATTTAGCCAAAAATCGCGATCCAGGAAGCCCTATTTAGAAAATTCAATTTTTTGCCACCAAAAGGCTTAATAAGTACAAAGGAAAATGTAAAAATTGAAATTCTGCGAATTTTTCCTCTAGACTTTTCCGGTTTTTGCATAGAATCATCTAGTTATTTTACTTAGAGTCGATTTAGCCAAAAATCGCGATCCAGGAAGCCCTATTTTAGAAAATTCAATTTTTTGCCACCAAAAGGCTTAATAAATACAAGGGAAAATGTAAAAATTGAAATTCGGCGAATTTTTCCTCTAGACTTTTCCGGTTTTTGCATAGCATCATCTAGTTATTTTACTTAGAGTCGATTTAGCCAAAAATCGCGATCCAGGAAGCCCTATTTTAGAAAATTCAATTTTTTGCCACCAAAAGGCTTAATAAATACAAGGGAAAATGTAAAAATTGAAATTCTGCGAATTTTTCCTCTAGACTTTTCCGGTTTTTGCATAGAATCATCTAGTTATTTTACTTAGAGTCGATTTAGCCAAAAATCGCGATCCAGGAAGCCCTATTTTAGAAAATTCAATTTTTTGCCACCAAAAGGCTTAATAAATACAAGGGAAAATGTAAAAATTGAAATTTTGCGAATTTTTCCTCTAGACTTTTCCGGTTTTTGCATAGAATCATCTAGTTATTTTACTTAGAGTCGATTTAGCCAAAAATCGCGATCCAGGAAGCCCTATTTTAGAAAATTCAATTTTTTGCCACCAAAAGGCTTAATAAATACAAGGGAAAATGTAAAAATTGAAATTCTGCTAATTTTTCTTCTAGACTTTTCCGGTTTTTGCATAGAATCATCTAGTTATTTTACTTAGAGTCGATTTAGCCAAAAATCGCGATCCAGGAAGCCCTATTTTAGAAAATTCAATTTTTTGCCACCAAAAGGCTTAATAAATACAAGGGAAAATGTAAAAATTGAAATTCTGCGAATTTTTCTTCTAGACTTTTCCGGTTTTTGCATAGAATCATCTAGTTATTTTACTTAGAGTCGATTTAGCCAAAAATCGCGATCCAGGAAGCCCTATTTTAGAAAATTCAATTTTTTGCCACCAAAAGGCTTAATAAATACAAGGGAAAATGTAAAAATTGAAATTCTGCGAATTTTTCTTCTAGACTTTTCCGGTTTTTGCATAGAATCATCTAGTTATTTTACTTAGAGTCGATTTAGCCAAAAATCGCGATCCAGGAAGCCCTATTTTAGAAAATTAAATTTTTTGCCACCAAAAGGCTTAATAAATACAAGGGAAAATGTAAAAATTGAAATTCTGCGAATTTTTCTTCTAGACTTCTCCGGTTTTTGCATAGAATCATCTAGTTATTTTACTTAGAGTCGATTTAGCCAAAAATCGCGATCCAGGAAGCCCTATTTTAGAAAATTCAATTTTTTGCCACCAAAAGGCTTAATAAATACAAGGGAAAATGTAAAAATTGAAATTTTGCGAATTTTTCCTCTAGACTTTTCCGGTTTTTGCATAGAATCATCTAGTTATTTTACTTAGAGTCGATTTAGCCAAAAATCGCGATCCAGGAAGCCCTATTTTAGAAAATTCAATTTTTTGCCACCAAAAGGCTTAATAAATACAAGGGAAAATGTAAAAATTGAAATTCTGCGAATTTTTCTTCTAGACTTTTCCGGTTTTTGCATAGAATCATCTAGTTATTTTACTTAGAGTCGATTTAGCCAAAAATCGTGATCCAGGAAGCCCTATTTTAGAAAATTAAATTTTTTGCCACCAAAAGGCTTAATAAATACAAGGGAAAATGTAAAAATTGAAATTTTGCGAATTTTTCCTCTAGACTTTTCCGGTTTTTGCATAGAATCATCTAGTTATTTTACTTAGAGTCGATTTAGCCAAAAATCGCGATCCAGGAAGCCCTATTTTAGAAAATTCAATATTTTGCCACCAAAAGGCTTAATAAATACAAGGGAAAATGTAAAAATTGAAATTCGGCGAATTTTTCCTCTAGACTTTTCCGGTTTTTGCATAGAATCATCTAGTTATTTTACTTAGAGTCGATTTAGCCAAAAATCGCGATCCAGGAAGCCCTATTTTAGAAAATTCAATTTTTTGCCACCAAAAGGCTTAATAAATACAAGGGAAAATGTAAAAATTGAAATTCTGCGAATTTTTCTTCTAGACTTTTCCGGTTTTTGCATAGAATCATCTAGTTATTTTACTTAGAGTCGATTTAGCCAAAAATCGCGATCCAGGAAGCCCTATTTTAGAAAATTCAATTTTTTGCCACCAAAAGGCTTAATAAATACAAGGGAAAATGTAAAAATTGAAATTCTGCGAATTTTTCCTCTAGACTTTTCCGGTTTTTGCATAGAATCATCTAGTTATTTTACTTAGAGTCGATTTAGCCAAAAATCGCGATCCAGGAAGCCCTATTTTAGAAAATTAAATTTTTTGCCACCAAAAGGCTTAATAAATACAAGGGAAAATGTAAAAATTGAAATTCGGCGAATTTTTCCTCTAGACTTTTCCGGTTTTTGCATAGCATCATCTAGTTATTTTACTTAGAGTCGATTTAGCCAAAAATCGCGATCCAGGAAGCCCTATTTTAGAAAATTCAATTTTTTGCCACCAAAAGGCTTAATAAATACAAGGGAAAAGGTAAAAATTGAAATTCTGCGAATTTTTCCTCTAGACTTTTCCGGTTTTCGCATAGAATCATCTAGTTATTTTACTTAGAGTCGATTTAGCCAAAAATCGCGATCCAGGAAGCCCTATTTTAGAAAATTCAATTTTTTGCCACGAAAAGGCTTAATAAATACAAGGGAAAATGTAAAAATTGAAATTCTGCGAATTTTTCTTCTAGACTTTTCCGGTTTTCTCATAGACTCATCTAGTTATTTTACTTAGAGTCGATTTAGCCAAAAATCGCGATCCAGGAAGCCCTATTTTAGAAAATTCAATTTTTTGCCACCAAAAGGCTTAAAGGGAAAATGTAAAAATTGAAATTCTGCGTATTTTTCTTCTAGACTTTTCCGGTTTTCGCATAGAATCATCTAGTTATTTTACTTAGAGTCGATTTAGCCAAAAATCGCGATCCAGGAAGCCCTATTTTAGAAAATTCAATTTTTTGCCACCAAAAGGCTTAATAAATACAAGGGAAAAGGTAAAGATTGAAATTCGGCGAATTTTTCCTCTAGACTTTTCCGGTTTTCGCATAGAATCATCTAGTTATTTTACTTAGAGTCGATTTAGCCAAAAATCGCGATCCAGGAAGCCCTATTTTAGAAAATTAAATTTTTTGCCACCAAAAGGCTTAATAAATACAAGGGAAAATGTAAAAATTGAAATTCTGCGAATTTTTCCTCTAGACTTTTCCGGTTTTCGCATAGAATCATCTAGTTATTTTACTTAGAGTCGATTTAGCCAAAAATCGCGATCCAGGAAGCCCTATTTTAGAAAATTCAATTTGTTGCCACCAAAAGGCTTAATAAATACAAGGGAAAATGTAAAAATTGAAATTCTGCGAATGTTTCCTCTAGACTTTTCCGGTTTTTGCATAGAATCATCTAATTATTTTACTTAGAGTCGATTTAGCCAAAAATCGCGATCCAGGAAGCCCTATTTTAGAAATTTCAATTTTTTGCCACCAAAAGGCTTAATAAATACAAGGGAAAAGGTAAAAATTGAAATTCTGCGAATTTTTCCTCTAGACTTTTCCGGTTTTCGCATAGAATCATCTAGTTATTTTACTTAGAGTCGATTTAGCCAAAAATCGCGATCCAGGAAGCCCTATTTTAGAAAATTCAATTTTTTGCCACCAAAAGGCTTAATAAATACAAGGGAAAAGGTAAAAATTGAAATTCTGCGAATTTTTCCTCTAGACTTTTCCGGTTTTCACATAGAATCATCTAGTTATTTTACTTAGAGTCGATTTAGCCAAAAATCGCGATCCAGGAAGCCCTATTTTAGAAAATTCAATTTTTTGCCACCAAAAGGCTTAATAAATACAAGGGAAAATGTAAAAATTGAAATTCTGCGAATTTTTCTTCTAGACTTTTCCGGTTTTCGCATAGAATCATCTAGTTATTTTACTTAGAGTCGATTTAGCCAAAAATCGCGATCCAGGAAGCCCTATTTTAGAAAATTCAATTTTTTGCCACCAAAAGGCTTAATAAATACAAGGGAAAATGTAAAAATTGAAATTCTGCGTATTTTTCTTCTAGACTTTTCCGGTTTTCGCATAGAATCATCTAGTTATTTTACTTAGAGTCGATTTAGCCAAAAATCGCGATCCAGGAAGCCCTATTTTAGAAAATTCAATTTTTTGCCACCAAAAGGCTTAATAAATACAAGGGAAAATGTAAAAATTGAAATTCTGCGAATTTTTCCTCTAGACTTTTCCGGTTTTTGCATAGAATCATCTAGTTATTTTACTTAGAGTCGATTTAGCCAAAAATCGCGATCCAGGAAGCCCTATTTTAGAAAATTCAATTTTTTGCCACCAAAAGGCTTAATAAATACAAGGGAAAAGGTAAAAATTGAAATTCGGCGAATTTTTCCTCTAGACT
The DNA here is from genome assembly GCA_949715965.1 of Dysmachus trigonus. NCBI lineage: Eukaryota > Metazoa > Arthropoda > Insecta > Diptera > Asilidae > Dysmachus > Dysmachus trigonus. The sequence continues at coordinate 2,909,221 of OX454323.1, read as the reverse complement.
TTTCCGGTTTTCGCATAGAATCATCTAGTTATTTTACTTAGAGTCGATTTAGCCAAAAATCGCGATCCAGGAAGCCCTATTTTAGAAAATTAAATTTTTTGCCACCAAAAGGCTTAATAAATACAAGGGAAAATGTAAAAATTGAAATTCTGCGAATTTTTCCTCTAGACTTTTCCGGTTTTCGCATAGAATCATCTAGTTATTTTACTTAGAGTCGATTTAGCCAAAAATCGCGATCCAGGAAGCCCTATTTTAGAAAATTCAATTTGTTGCCACCAAAAGGCTTAATAAATACAAGGGAAAATGTAAAAATTGAAATTCTGCGAATGTTTCCTCTAGACTTTTCCGGTTTTTGCATAGAATCATCTAATTATTTTACTTAGAGTCGATTTAGCCAAAAATCGCGATCCAGGAAGCCCTATTTTAGAAAATTCAATTTTTTGCCACCAAAAGGCTTAATAAATACAAGGGAAAAGGTAAAAATTGAAATTCTGCGAATTTTTCCTCTAGACTTTTCCGGTTTTCGCATAGAATCATCTAGTTATTTTACTTAGAGTCGATTTAGCCAAAAATCGCGATCCAGGAAGCCCTATTTTAGAAAATTCAATTTTTTGCCACCAAAAGGCTTAATAAATACAAGGGAAAAGGTAAAAATTGAAATTCTGCGAATTTTTCCTCTAGACTTTTCCGGTTTTCACATAGAATCATCTAGTTATTTTACTTAGAGTCGATTTAGCCAAAAATCGCGATCCAGGAAGCCCTATTTTAGAAAATTCAATTTTTTGCCACCAAAAGGCTTAATAAATACAAGGGAAAATGTAAAAATTGAAATTCTGCGAATTTTTCTTCTAGACTTTTCCGGTTTTCGCATAGAATCATCTAGTTATTTTACTTAGAGTCGATTTAGCCAAAAATCGCGATCCAGGAAGCCCTATTTTAGAAAATTCAATTTTTTGCCACCAAAAGGCTTAATAAATACAAGGGAAAATGTAAAAATTGAAATTCTGCGTATTTTTCTTCTAGACTTTTCCGGTTTTCGCATAGAATCATCTAGTTATTTTACTTAGAGTCGATTTAGCCAAAAATCGCGATCCAGGAAGCCCTATTTTAGAAAATTCAATTTTTTGCCACCAAAAGGCTTAATAAATACAAGGGAAAATGTAAAAATTGAAATTCTGCGAATTTTTCCTCTAGACTTTTCCGGTTTTTGCATAGAATCATCTAGTTATTTTACTTAGAGTCGATTTAGCCAAAAATCGCGATCCAGGAAGCCCTATTTTAGAAAATTCAATTTTTTGCCACCAAAAGGCTTAATAAATACAAGGGAAAAGGTAAAAATTGAAATTCTGCGAATTTTTCCTCTAGACTTTTCCGGTTTTCGCATAGAATCATCTAGTTATTTTACTTAGAGTCGATTTAGCCAAAAATCGCGATCCAGGAAGCCCTATTTTAGAAAATTCAATTTTTTGCCACCAAAAGGCTTAATAAATACAAGGGAAAAGGTAAAAATTGAAATTCTGCGAATTTTTCCTCTAGACTTTTCCGGTTTTCGCATAGAATCATCTAGTTATTTTACTTAGAGTCGATTTAGCCAAAAATCGCGATCCAGGAAGCCCTATTTTAGAAAATTCAATTTTTTGCCACCAAAAGGCTTAATAAATACAAGGGAAAATGTAAAAATTGAAATTCTGCGAATTTTTCTTCTAGACTTTTCCGGTTTTTGCATAGAATCATCTAGTTATTTTACTTAGAGTCGATTTAGCCAAAAATCGTGATCCAGGAAGCCCTATTTTAGAAAATTAAATTTTTTGCCACCAAAAGGCTTAATAAATACAAGGGAAAATGTAAAAATTGAAATTTTGCGAATTTTTCCTCTAGACTTTTCCGGTTTTTGCATAGAATCATCTAGTTATTTTACTTAGAGTCGATTTAGCCAAAAATCGCGATCCAGGAAGCCCTATTTTAGAAAATTCAATTTTTTGCCACCAAAAGGCTTAATAAATACAAGGGAAAATGTAAAAATTGAAATTCGGCGAATTTTTCCTCTAGACTTTTCCGGTTTTTGCATAGAATCATCTAGTTATTTTACTTAGAGTCGATTTAGCCAAAAATCGCGATCCAGGAAGCCCTATTTTAGAAAATTCAATTTTTTGCCACCAAAAGGCTTAATAAATACAAGGGAAAATGTAAAAATTGAAATTCTGCGAATTTTTCTTCTAGACTTTTCCGGTTTTTGCATAGAATCATCTAGTTATTTTACTTAGAGTCGATTTAGCCAAAAATCGCGATCCAGGAAGCCCTATTTTAGAAAATTCAATTTTTTGCCACCAAAAGGCTTAATAAATACAAGGGAAAATGTAAAAATTGAAATTCTGCGAATTTTTCCTCTAGACTTTTCCGGTTTTTGCATAGAATCATCTAGTTATTTTACTTAGAGTCGATTTAGCCAAAAATCGCGATCCAGGAAGCCCTATTTTAGAAAATTCAATTTTTTGCCACCAAAAGGCTTAATAAATACAAGGGAAAATGTAAAAATTGAAATTCGGCGAATTTTTCCTCTAGACTTTTCCGGTTTTTGCATAGCATCATCTAGTTATTTTACTTAGAGTCGATTTAGCCAAAAATCGCGATCCAGGAAGCCCTATTTTAGAAAATTCAATTTTTTGCCACCAAAAGGCTTAATAAATACAAGGGAAAAGGTAAAAATTGAAATTCTGCGAATTTTTCCTCTAGACTTTTCCGGTTTTCGCATAGAATCATCTAGTTATTTTACTTAGAGTCGATTTAGCCAAAAATCGCGATCCAGGAAGCCCTATTTTAGAAAATTCAATTTTTTGCCACGAAAAGGCTTAATAAATACAAGGGAAAATGTAAAAATTGAAATTCTGCGAATTTTTCTTCTAGACTTTTCCGGTTTTCGCATAGACTCATCTAGTTATTTTACTTAGAGTCGATTTAGCCAAAAATCGCGATCCAGGAAGCCCTATTTTAGAAAATTCAATTTTTTGCCACCAAAAGGCTTAAAGGGAAAATGTAAAAATTGAAATTCTGCGTATTTTTCTTCTAGACTTTTCCGGTTTTCGCATAGAATCATCTAGTTATTTTACTTAGAGTCGATTTAGCCAAAAATCGCGATCCAGGAAGCCCTATTTTAGAAAATTCAATTTTTTGCCACCAAAAGGCTTAATAAATACAAGGGAAAAGGTAAAGATTGAAATTCGGCGAATTTTTCCTCTAGACTTTTCCGGTTTTCGCATAGAATCATCTAGTTATTTTACTTAGAGTCGATTTAGCCAAAAATCGCGATCCAGGAAGCCCTATTTTAGAAAATTAAATTTTTTGCCACCAAAAGGCTTAATAAATACAAGGGAAAATGTAAAAATTGAAATTCTGCGAATTTTTCCTCTAGACTTTTCCGGTTTTCGCATAGAATCATCTAGTTATTTTACTTAGAGTCGATTTAGCCAAAAATCGCGATCCAGGAAGCCCTATTTTAGAAAATTCAATTTGTTGCCACCAAAAGGCTTAATAAATACAAGGGAAAATGTAAAAATTGAAATTCTGCGAATGTTTCCTCTAGACTTTTCCGGTTTTCGCATAGAATCATCTAGTTATTTTACTTAGAGTCGATTTAGCCAAAAATCGCGATCCAGGAAGCCCTATTTTAGAAAATTCAATTTTTTGCCACCAAAAGGCTTAATAAATACAAGGGAAAAGGTAAAAATTGAAATTCTGCGAATTTTTCCTCTAGACTTTTCCGGTTTTCACATAGAATCATCTAGTTATTTTACTTAGAGTCGATTTAGCCAAAAATCGCGATCCAGGAAGCCCTATTTTAGAAAATTCAATTTTTTGCCACCAAAAGGCTTAATAAATACAAGGGAAAATGTAAAAATTGAAATTCTGCGAATTTTTCTTCTAGACTTTTCCGGTTTTCGCATAGAATCATCTAGTTATTTTACTTAGAGTCGATTTAGCCAAAAATCGCGATCCAGGAAGCCCTATTTTAGAAAATTCAATTTTTTGCCACCAAAAGGCTTAATAAATACAAGGGAAAATGTAAAAATTGAAATTCTGCGTATTTTTCTTCTAGACTTTTCCGGTTTTCGCATAGAATCATCTAGTTATTTTACTTAGAGTCGATTTAGCCAAAAATCGCGATCCAGGAAGCCCTATTTTAGAAAATTCAATTTTTTGCCACCAAAAGGCTTAATAAATACAAGGGAAAATGTAAAAATTGAAATTCTGCGAATTTTTCCTCTAGACTTTTCCGGTTTTTGCATAGAATCATCTAGTTATTTTACTTAGAGTCGATTTAGCCAAAAATCGCGATCCAGGAAGCCCTATTTTAGAAAATTCAATTTTTTGCCACCAAAAGGCTTAATAAATACAAGGGAAAAGGTAAAAATTGAAATTCGGCGAATTTTTCCTCTAGACTTTTCCGGTTTTCGCATAGAATCATCTAGTTATTTTACTTAGAGTCGATTTAGCCAAAAATCGCGATCCAGGAAGCCCTATTTTAGAAAATTAAATTTTTTGCCACCAAAAGGCTTAATAAATACAAGGGAAAATGTAAAAATTGAAATTCTGCGAATTTTTCCTCTAGACTTTTCCGGTTTTCGCATAGAATCATCTAGTTATTTTACTTAGAGTCGATTTAGCCAAAAATCGCGATCCAGGAAGCCCTATTTTAGAAAATTCAATTTGTTGCCACCAAAAGGCTTAATAAATACAAGGGAAAATGTAAAAATTGAAATTCTGCGAATGTTTCCTCTAGACTTTTCCGGTTTTTGCATAGAATCATCTAATTATTTTACTTAGAGTCGATTTAGCCAAAAATCGCGATCCAGGAAGCCCTATTTTAGAAAATTCAATTTTTTGCCACCAAAAGGCTTAATAAATACAAGGGAAAAGGTAAAAATTGAAATTCTGCGAATTTTTCCTCTAGACTTTTCCGGTTTTCGCATAGAATCATCTAGTTATTTTACTTAGAGTCGATTTAGCCAAAAATCGCGATCCAGGAAGCCCTATTTTAGAAAATTCAATTTTTTGCCACCAAAAGGCTTAATAAATACAAGGGAAAAGGTAAAAATTGAAATTCTGCGAATTTTTCCTCTAGACTTTTCCGGTTTTCACATAGAATCATCTAGTTATTTTACTTAGAGTCGATTTAGCCAAAAATCGCGATCCAGGAAGCCCTATTTTAGAAAATTCAATTTTTTGCCACCAAAAGGCTTAATAAATACAAGGGAAAATGTAAAAATTGAAATTCTGCGAATTTTTCTTCTAGACTTTTCCGGTTTTCGCATAGAATCATCTAGTTATTTTACTTAGAGTCGATTTAGCCAAAAATCGCGATCCAGGAAGCCCTATTTTAGAAAATTCAATTTTTTGCCACCAAAAGGCTTAATAAATACAAGGGAAAATGTAAAAATTGAAATTCTGCGTATTTTTCTTCTAGACTTTTCCGGTTTTCGCATAGAATCATCTAGTTATTTTACTTAGAGTCGATTTAGCCAAAAATCGCGATCCAGGAAGCCCTATTTTAGAAAATTCAATTTTTTGCCACCAAAAGGCTTAATAAATACAAGGGAAAATGTAAAAATTGAAATTCTGCGAATTTTTCCTCTAGACTTTTCCGGTTTTTGCATAGAATCATCTAGTTATTTTACTTAGAGTCGATTTAGCCAAAAATCGCGATCCAGGAAGCCCTATTTTAGAAAATTCAATTTTTTGCCACCAAAAGGCTTAATAAATGCAAGGGAAAAGGTAAAAATTGAAATTCTGCGAATTTTTCCTCTAGACTTTTCCGGTTTTCGCATAGAATCATCTAGTTATTTTACTTAGAGTCGATTTAGCCAAAAATCGCGATCCAGGAAGCCCTATTTTAGAAAATTCAATTTTTTGCCACCAAAAGGCTTAATAAATACAAGGGAAAAGGTAAAAATTGAAATTCTGCGAATTTTTCCTCTAGACTTTACCGGTTTTCGCATAGAATCATCTAGTTATTTTACTTAGAGTCGATTTAGCCAAAAATCGCGATCCAGGAAGCCCTATTTTAGAAAATTCAATTTTTTGCCACCAAAAGGCTTAATAAATAAAAGGGAAAATGTAAAAATTAAAATTCGGCGAATTTTTCCTCTAGACTTTTCCGGTTTTTGCATAGCATCATCTAGTTATTTTACTTAGAGTCGATTTAGCCAAAAATCGCGATCCAGGAAGCCCTATTTTAGAAAATTCAATTTTTTGCCACCAAAAGGCTTAATAAATACAAGGGAAAATGTAAAAATTGAAATTCTGCGAATTTTTCTTCTAGACTTTTCCGGTTTTCGCATAGACTCATCTAGTTATTTTACTTAGAGTCGATTTAGCCAAAAATCGCGATCCAGGAAGCCCTATTTTAGAAAATTCAATTTTTTGCCACCAAAAGGCTTAAAGGGAAAATGTAAAAATTGAAATTCTGCGTATTTTTCTTCTAGACTTTTCCGGTTTTCGCATAGAATCATCTAGTTATTTTACTTAGAGTCGATTTAGCCAAAAATCGCGATCCAGGAAGCCCTATTTTAGAAAATTCAATTTTTTGCCACCAAAAGGCTTAATAAATACAAGGGAAAAGGTAAAAATTGAAATTCTGCGAATTTTTCCTCTAGACTTTTCCGGTTTTCGCATAGAATCATCTAGTTATTTTACTTAGAGTCGATTTAGCCAAAAATCGCGATCCAGGAAGCCCTATTTTAGAAAATTAAATTTTTTGCCACCAAAAGGCTTAATAAATACAAGGGAAAATGTAAAAATTGAAATTCTGCGAATTTTTCCTCTAGACTTTTCCGGTTTTCGCATAGAATCATCTAGTTATTTTACTTAGAGTCGATTTAGCCAAAAATCGCGATCCAGGAAGCCCTATTTTAGAAAATTCAATTTGTTGCCACCAAAAGGCTTAATAAATACAAGGGAAAATGTAAAAATTGAAATTCTGCGAATGTTTCCTCTAGACTTTTCCGGTTTTTGCATAGAATCATCTAATTATTTTACTTAGAGTCGATTTAGCCAAAAATCGCGATCCAGGAAGCCCTATTTTAGAAAATTCAATTTTTTGCCACCAAAAGGCTTAATAAATACAAGGGAAAAGGTAAAAATTGAAATTCTGCGAATTTTTCCTCTAGACTTTTCCGGTTTTCGCATAGAATCATCTAGTTATTTTACTTAGAGTCGATTTAGCCAAAAATCGCGACCCAGGAAGCCCTATTTTAGAAAATTCAATTTTTTGCCACCAAAAGGCTTAATAAATACAAGGGAAAAGGTAAAAATTGAAATTCTGCGAATTTTTCCTCTAGACTTTTCCGGTTTTCACATAGAATCATCTAGTTATTTTACTTAGAGTCGATTTAGCCAAAAATCGCGATCCAGGAAGCCCTATTTTAGAAAATTCAATTTTTTGCCACCAAAAGGCTTAATAAATACAAGGGAAAATGTAAAAATTGAAATTCTGCGAATTTTTCTTCTAGACTTTTCCGGTTTTCGCATAGAATCATCTAGTTATTTTACTTAGAGTCGATTTAGCCAAAAATCGCGATCCAGGAAGCCCTATTTTAGAAAATTCAATTTTTTGCCACCAAAAGGCTTAATAAATACAAGGGAAAATGTAAAAATTGAAATTCTGCGTATTTTTCTTCTAGACTTTTCCGGTTTTCGCATAGAATCATCTAGTTATTTTACTTAGAGTCGATTTAGCCAAAAATCGCGATCCAGGAAGCCCTATTTTAGAAAATTCAATTTTTTGCCACCAAAAGGCTTAATAAATACAAGGGAAAATGTAAAAATTGAAATTCTGCGAATTTTTCCTCTAGACTTTTCCGGTTTTTGCATAGAATCATCTAGTTATTTTACTTAGAGTCGATTTAGCCAAAAATCGCGATCCAGGAAGCCCTATTTTAGAAAATTCAATTTTTTGCCACCAAAAGGCTTAATAAATACAAGGGAAAATGTAAAAATTGAAATTCTGCGTATTTTTCTTCTAGACTTTTCCGGTTTTCGCATAGAATCATCTAGTTATTTTACTTAGAGTCGATTTAGCCAAAAATCGCGATCCAGGAAGCCCTATTTTAGAAAATTCAATTTTTTGCCACCAAAAGGCTTAATAAATACAAGGGAAAATGTAAAAATTGAAATTCTGCGAATTTTTCCTCTAGACTTTTCCGGTTTTTGCATAGAATCATCTAGTTATTTTACTCAGAGTCGATTTAGTCAAAAATCGCGATCCAGGAAGCCCTATTTTAGAAAATTCAATTTTTTGCCACCAAAAGGCTTAATAAATACAAGGGAAAATGTAAAAATTGAAATTCTGCGAATTTTTCCTCTAGACTTTTCCGGTTTTTGCATAGAATCATCTAGTTATTTTACTTAGAGTCGATTTAGCCAAAAATCGCGATCCAGGAAGCCCTATTTTAGAAATTTAAATTTTTTGCTACCAAAAGGCTTAATAAATACAAGGGAAAATGTAAAAATTGAAATTCTGTGAATTTTTCCTCTAGACTTTTCCGGTTTTTGCATAGAATCATCTAGTTATTTTACTTAGAGTCGATTTAACCAAAAATCGCGATCCAGGAAGCCCTATTTTAGAAAATTCAATTTTTTGCCACCAAAAGGCTTAATAAATACAAGGGAAAATGTAAAAATTTAAATTCTGCGAATTTTTCCTCTAGACTTTTCCGGTTTTTGCATAGAATCATCTAGTTATTTTACTCAGAGTCGATTTAGCCAAAAATCGCGATCCAGGAAGCCCTATTTTAGAAAATTCAATTTTTTGCCACCAAAAGGCTTAATAAATACAAGGGAAAATGTAAAAATTTAAATTCTGCGAATTTTTCCTCTAGACTTTTCCGGTTTTTGCATAGAATCATCTAGTTATTTTACTTAGAGTCGATTTAACCAAAAATCGCAATCCAGGAAGCCCTATTTTAGAAAATTCAATTTTTTGCCACCAAAAGGCTTAATAAATACAAGGGAAAATGTAAAAATTGAAATTCTGCGAATTTTTCCTCTAGACTTTTCCGGTTTTTGCATAGAATCATCTAGTTATTTTACTTAGAGTCGATTTAACCAAAAATCGCGATCCAGGAAGCCCTATTTTAGAAAATTCAATTTTTTGCCACCAAAAGGCTTAATAAATACAAGGGAAAATGTAAAAATTGAAATTCTGCGAATTTTTCCTCTAGACTTTTCCGGTTTTTGCATAGAATCATCTAGTTATTTTACTTAGAGTCGATTTAGCCAAAAATCGCGATCCAGGAAGCCCTATTTTAGAAAATTCAATTTTTTGCCACCAAAAGGCTTAATAAATACAAGGGAAAATGTAAAAATTGAAATTCTGCGAATTTTTCCTCTAGACTTTTCCGGTTTTTGCATAGAATCATCTAGTTATTTTACTTAGAGTCGATTTAGCCAAAAATCGCGATCCAGGAAGCCCTATTTTAGAAAATTCAATTTTTTGCCACCAAAAGGCTTAATAAATACAAGGGAAAATGTAAAAATTGAAATTCTGCGAATTTTTCCTCTAGACTTTTCCGGTTTTTGCATAGAATCATCTAGTTATTTTACTTAGAGTCGATTTAGCCAAAAATCGCGATCCAGGAAGCCCTATTTTAGAAAATTCAATTTTTTGCCACCAAAAGGCTTAATAAATACAAGGGAAAATGTAAAAATTGAAATTCTGCGAATTTTTCCGCTAGACTTTTCCGGTTTTTGCATAGAATCATCTAGTTATTTTACTTAGAGTCGATTTAGCCAAAAATCGCGATCCAGGAAGCCCTATTTTAGAAAATTCAATTTTTTGCCACCAAAAGGCTTAATAAATACAAGGGAAAATGTAAAAATTGAAATTCTGCGAATTTTTCCTCTAGACTTTTCCGGTTTTTGCATAGAATCATCTAGTTATTTTACTTAGAGTCGATTTAGCCAAAAATCGCGATCCAGGAAGCCCTATTTTAGAAAATTCAATTTTTTGCCACCAAAAGGCTTAATAAATACAAGGGAAAATGTAAAAATTGAAATTCTGCGAATTTTTCCTCTAGACTTTTCCGGTTTTTGCATAGAATCATCTAGTTATTTTACTCAGAGTCGATTTAGCCAAAAATCGCGATCCAGGAAGCCCTATTTTAGAAAATTCAATTTTTTGCCACCAAAAGGCTTAATAAATACAAGGGAAAATGTAAAAATTGAAATTCTGCGAATTTTTCCTCTAGACTTTTCCGGTTTTTGCATAGAATCATCTAGTTATTTTACTTAGAGTCGATTTAGCCAAAAATCGCGATCCAGGAAGCCCTATTTTAGAAAATTCAATTTTTTGCCACCAAAAGGCTTAATACATACAAGGGAAAATATAAAAATTGAAATTCTGCGAATTTTTCCTCTAGACTTTTCCGGTTTTTGCATAGAATCATCTAGTTATTTTACTCAGAGTCGATTTAGTCAAAAATCGCGATCCAGGAAGCCCTATTTTAGAAAATTCAATTTTTTGCCACCAAAAGGCTTAATAAATACAAGGGAAAATGTAAAAATTGAAATTCTGCGAATTTTTCCTCTAGACTTTTCCGGTTTTTGCATAGAATCATCTAGTTATTTTACTCAGAGTCGATTTAGTCAAAAATCGCGATCCAGGAAGCCCTATTTTAGAAAATTCAATTTTTTGCCACCAAAAGGCTTAATAAATACAAGGGAAAATGTAAAAATTGAAATTCTGCGAATTTTTCCTCTAGACTTTTCCGGTTTTTGCATAGAATCATCTAGTTATTTTACTCAGAGTCGATTTAGCCAAAAATCGCGATCCAGGAAGCCCTATTTTAGAAAATTCAATTTTTTGCCACCAAAAGGCTTAATAAATACAAGGGAAAATGTAAAAATTGAAATTCTGCGAATTTTTCCTCTAGACTTTTCCGGTTTTTGCATAGAATCATCTAGTTATTTTACTTAGAGTCGATTTAGCCAAAAATCGCGATCCAGGAAGCCCTATTTTAGAAAATTCAATTTTTTGCCACCAAAAGGCTTAATACATACAAGGGAAAATATAAAAATTGAAATTCTGCGAATTTTTCCTCTAGACTTTTCCGGTTTTTGCATAGAATCATCTAGTTATTTTACTTAGAGTCGATTTAGCCAAAAATCGCGATCCAGGAAGCCCTATTTTAGAAATTTAAATTTTTTGCCACCAAAAGGCTTAATAAATACAAGGGAAAATGTAAAAATTGAAATTCTGCGAATTTTTCCTCTAGACTTTTCCGGTTTTTGCATAGAATCATCTAGTTACTTTACTTAGAGTCGATTTAGCCAAAAATCGCGATCCAGGAAGCCCTATTTTAGAAAATTCAATTTTTTGCCACCAAAAGGCTTAATAAATACAAGGGAAAATGTAAAAATTGAAATTCTGCGAATTTTTCCTCTAGACTTTTCCGGTTTTTGCATAGAATCATCTAGTTATTTTACTCAGAGTCGATTTAGCCAAAAATCGCGATCCAGGAAGCCCTATTTTAGAAAATTCAATTTTTTGCCACCAAAAGGCTTAATAAATACAAGGGAAAATGTAAAAATTGAAATTCTGCGAATTTTTCCTCTAGACTTTTCCGGTTTTTGCATAGAATCATCTAGTTATTTTACTTAGAGTCGATTTAGCCAAAAATCGCGATCCAGGAAGCCCTATTTTAGAAAATTCAATTTTTTGCCACCAAAAGGCTTAATACATACAAGGGAAAATATAAAAATTGAAATTCTGCGAATTTTTCCTCTAGACTTTTCCGGTTTTTGCATAGAATCATCTAGTTATTTTACTTAGAGTCGATTTAGCCAAAAATCGCGATCCAGGAAGCCCTATTTTAGAAATTTAAATTTTTTGCCACCAAAAGGCTTAATAAATACAAGGGAAAATGTAAAAATTGAAATTCTGCGAATTTTTCCTCTAGACTTTTCCGGTTTTTGCATAGAATCATCTAGTTATTTTACTTAGAGTCGATTTAGCCAAAAATCGCGATCCAGGAAGCCCTATTTTAGAAATTTAAATTTTTTGCCACCAAAAGGCTTAATAAATACAAGGGAAAATGTAAAAATTGAAATTCTGCGAATTTTTCCTCTAGACTTTTCCGGTTTTTGCATAGAATCAACTAGTTATTTTACTTAGAGTCGATTTAGCCAAAAATCGACCCTTCTTTATGTGGTATCAAACCCGGGGTGTATATTTATAAATTCACTAATGAAAAAACTTATTTGTTAATAATTTTCCTGGATTTTTCAACAAGAGAAAGGACGTGTGGTGGTGGGGGGGAATTTTGAAATAAAACAGTTGATTCAAAAAAAACTTCAATTTTATTCAGAGAACTTAATTAAATTAGGACATTTTCGAATACAGTACTTTAAGATTAATTTACGTGATAAATTTTTGAATAAATAAGTTTTGTATGTTTTCTTGATTATTCTTCTCGTACACGTGCTATTTTGACTGTTGCTTTTTGCCTAAATATGACATTGTTTCCGAATATACAGAGTTTTGCTTTGCGCTTCACATTTATTTTTTTTATCCCAAAAACATAAGGAAACAAATTAAAACGTTGTTTTTTGTTTATTTTTATTTATTTTATTCGCTTTTGTCTCATTAGCTGACGTGTGCAGTGTGATTCCAGTCAAACTTTTTCCAAAATGCCTGAAAATCTTCCGAAAAATGTTTTTGATATCATGTAGATCATATTTACGAATTGTTGTTTGCTGTACACTTTCTCGTATATAATTAATTTAATATTTTTAACTTTTTTTTTTTTTTTTGTAAATTTGTAGTTTTTATTGTGTTTTTTTTTTCTTTTCTTTACTTTTTATCATATATTTATACTAATAACTATGTTTTTTCCTTTATATTTTATAGAAATATTTTTGAGGTAGTTTTCATTTTTTAACTTTTATTTCTTGTTCCAGCTCTAAACTTCGCAGATTGGCGCGCATTTTGCATGTTTTACATATATATTTTGTTTTTTTTGTTTTCCTTCTACTCGAGACTTTGTTTAAATTTTGCCGTTTTTTTTTCCAAGAAGTTTTTCATTTTACGTGTTTGCTTAATTTATTACAAGTATGATAATTAATGTTTATAGTGCAGTGATTCAAAAGTTTACAAACAATTTACGAGCTTAGACAATGTTTTGGTTCGATACAAAAAGCAATTTTGAAAAGAATAAAACTCAAAACGCATTGGACTATAAAAGTGATTTTTAATTTATATTTTAATATTTTCTTCTGTATTTTTGTTGTTGTTTTCAATTTTATTTTTTTATTTATCGCGTTTTTCGCCTTAATTTAAATAAAATATTAATTGTTGATAAAGTGTTGTAGTCGTTGTTGTCTTTGAAGGAACATTTTTACCAAAAAAATTCGCCTTATGGACGTTTCAATGTTTATTTATTTATTTATTTATTTTACTTATTTGTTTTTATATTTCTTTATTTCGCGCGATATCGCGATATTACGGTTGAAACGAATTATGCTCTGATTGCAGTTCGAAATAAAAGTAAGAAAACTTATTTCTCCCGAAAAGCTACACCTTTCGCAGAGTTAGGATCTCTTGCTAATCTCTATTTACATAATTCCTAGCAATTCAATGTGATTTATTTATTTATTTACTCTTTTTCTTCGACCAAAAAGTCCTCTTGGTTAACGTGCGGTGCCTAATCGATCGTGAACTCGTAAACAATCATTAAAAAAGTAGGTAAAAAAAAAAAATTAATTAAAAATAGGCTCGTCGATAAAAAATCATTTCTATATAATCAAATATAATTACTTCTCCACATTTAAATAAAAGTAAACAAGATTAAGATTTTAAAAAGAATTAACTGATTACTGTTTATGACATATATATTGGCGCGGTCGTGAACATGCCGCGCTAGTTTTGGACATTTAGGCCCACACCAAGGGGGCGATCACCAACCACCCCGGCAAAATACCCCCCAAAATGATCTGACTAATTGGCCAAAAATCGACGGCAGGAAAATAAACTATATCACACAGGCAGGCCGTTTAGCGCGACATGCTCGCGACCACACACTGCGAAAAAAAAAACTATGAATTAATAAAAAAAATTAATAATAATTACATTAATATACGAAAAATTATGCAAAATATATTTAATTCTATATAATAAGGTTTTAGTTTTAAACCGATCTTCTCCTCGTCCTCCTGAATGTTCCTAACCTTTCTCTCTTCCTGCTAGTTATATAGTCGCATATTTCGCTCATTTTCAACAGATTTTATATTTGCTATAGAACTGCCCTCGAATTACTCATCCACGTGAATATACGTTTTTTGCTTTCTACTTCAAGAATCTTCTTGTTGGCTTTACTTTTGTAATAACTAAGGGTTCGGTGTTTAATTTTTTTAAATGGTTCCAATCAATATCTCCCATGATGTTATTCATTTTTAGCGATAGGCTAAATGACTGCCAGCTACGAGATATCTCGTAGATGGCTATGGCTGAATTAAGGGCTGAATATGATTCTGGCAGTCAGTGTGATAAACTGTACGTAGAAAAATTCGGAAGGAATTGATATTACTTTAAAATCTCAAATAATACAGGTCAAAATTTAAAAACTTTGGATGTACTCAAGATTTGAGAATTCAAAATCTTCCGTTTTTTGGTGAATTGCTGAATTAAGCAGTTGGTTGAACGCAGGGTTTAATGCTGCAGTTGACTAATAAATTGAGCCTAAAAAAAAGGAATTGATAAATTGTGTAATGGACTGCAAAAACTGAGTTTTTGAATGCAGCTTAACCCATTCGCTGCCGCAGTCATATTCAGCTTAAAATTCAGCTATAGCCAACGACGAGTTATCTCGTGTTTGGCAGCGAATGGGTTAATAGGAATATTTTTATAGGTAATTCAATTATAATATAATAAGTTTATTTCGTTATGAACTTACGCCTAAACACGTTGACTGCCAACTACGAGATAACTAGTTGATGCGTATAGCTGAATTAAAGGCTGAATATGATTGTGGCAGCCAATGTGTTAAAGAAAAAAATTATTTCTTCATAAAGTATTTGGCTCTAATGGTATTGTTTTTAAAGAAAAAATGGGAATGATTAAGGTACATAAAAGTTGACAGAGCAACAAAACCGAAGATATGTTATATATATAAAAAATTTCCCTGAAATATTTTCCTTAAAAATTGACTTTAAATAGCTGAATGTCAGGTATAAGACCACTATAGGAATTTTATACGCAATTCAGCTATTAAACCCGGGGTTGTAGACTTTAAACAGCTGAGTGTCATGTATATGATTCTTATAAGGATTTAAATGCAATTCAGCTATTTAAAGTCTCTTCGACTTAACTCTACACAATTTTCTGCAATCTGGACTTTGGATAAATGAGAATAAAGGGTATTAACTTTTCAACTCTGTGCACCTTAAGATTTCGGATTTCTTAATCAGTAAAAGTCCGGAGTGATTTATATAAATATTTTAACTTGGGCTATTGGAACGAGTTGTTATCATGAGAGATATTAATTGAAAAATGTTGTTGTGTGAAATATCATCATAAATCGATCAATAATAGTCAGCCGATATAATTTGTAGACTTCACCCAGATTCACTGAATTTATCTCATTTAATATTTATAGGAATTAACAACATCCAGAATAATAAAATTCCTCTTGTCCTAATCAAATCACAAAACAGGTGACTGTAAAAAGGAAAAACGAAATTGATTTACTTATCCCCTAATAAATTAAAATCATTTTGTTTTAATATCTTTCTCCCCCTTTTTCCTCTCCTTCACGGCTATTTATTTATTAATTTTATTTTTTTTTTTAAATATATATTATTTTGTTAAAGTTCATTTCGTGTGTATTTCGTTTTTTACTTTTTTTTTACTGTGTTCGCTTTAAAATCATTCTTGGTTGCAGAAATGGGATAAATTGTAATAGAATCAACAATTGAGATACTTCACGATTACTAGAAAATATTATGTTGTATTTTTGTTTGTTTATTATTTTCGTTTTTTTTTTTCTCTTATAATAAGTTATTTCGTTTCTAAAGAAAATTCACTTTTTCCATTGCTCTTTCTTTTTGTTTCCGTAAACATGAATAATTTACTTGATGTGCTTCTTGTATCTACTTTTTTTTTGCTTTACTTTATATAATAACAAAAAACAGAAAACATCCAATATTTAATATTCTTCTCACTTACTTAGTTATCATTTTTCTTTAAACAGTTAGGTAATATAATTATACAAATTCCTTACGAAGAAAATAAACGGTTTCTTTTGTGTGTGTGTGTGTGTTTCTTGTATTATTTTATTGGTTGTATAAAATCGAAAATAATAAATTATGGACTCTTTTTTGCTTGCATATATAATACAATAATTGTGTTTGTGTTTGCTTTTGTGTGTGTGTGTGTAAATATATTTCAAAAAAACTTCCTTTTGCCAAGCTCGAATCAAAAGTTAAGACCCAAACAAAGTGTAATTCAGTCTCCTAAAATAGCCGTAATCTTTTGGTTCGATGCTCGACGTGGGGGTTGTATGTTTTGTATATATTTTTTTTTATCTTGAATAAATTAACCCTTTCGGTCCTACCGCTGCCTATAGTCGGCATCCACGAAAAATTCTTTGGATACGACAGCCGCCTAAAGTCGGCATTCACGGAAAAGCTCTGTGAGTACGATCGCCGCCTATAGTCCGCATTCACGGGAAAGCTCTGTGCAACCACTCTCGGAATGTATAACCTCGATCAACTGTGCCATACCGAAAGGGTTAAGATCGATTTATGTATTTGTTTATTTAAAAACCTAAACATTTATTACAATTAAGTAAAAATATTTTTTTTTGAATTTATTCTTACATATTCTTTTATATTTCGGTTTTATTTTTCTTAAATGGATTTTTCTTTTTCTTGCGCAGAGTTTTGTGTACTTTTAGTTTGAACATCCACACGTATTTTTTTTCTATCTTCACTTTAATGTTTTTAAGCTTATGTTTTTGCTTGTCATTATATCGACATAGTTTTTATTTCTCGATTTTAGCTGTAAAGCTTATTTTATATATATATCAAAAAACACTGTGCAAATCAAATGCACGTTTTGAATAGTCTCGTTTCACTTTTAAGATTTAAGATTTACATACACTTGGAGGATTTTGGAAATTCTTATTATTTTATTTGACTAATCATTATCTAGGCATTGTTTCGTTTCAATGACTTAAAATGTAATCATCCTTTATTTTATCTGATCTAGTGTTTAATCATCATGGCTCCTAGTGGAAACCTCTAAAAATACAACAGAGAGAAGCGCAAGGAATTTTGAATTTTTATATATTTTTCTGTTTTCTTCGTAAAATCTCCAAAATCCTGTGAAATTTTCTATTATTTGTTCTTTATTTTCTTGATATATAATTTATATCTCTATTTTTTTTTTTTTTTTTAAGAGGCAGTGTTGATAGCATTTTTATTATTCCTAAAAATGGATGCTTTTGTTTTTTCTTGTATATTGGTAGTCGTTCAATTGAATTTATATATTTGTGTTCTTTCCTATTACAATTCCGGTTTTATCCGTTTATTTTTACTCTTTTTGTTTCATTTGATTTTCAATATTTTTCTAAGTTCAGTTTAATAATTTGGCATTGCGAAAATGGAGGAGTTTTATATAAATTTCAACTTTTTCGCAAGTTGTGAGAGTTTTATGCGTTTTTTTTTAAATCAAAATAATATGCTTTATTTAAGGGCAGGGATGTGGATTCATAAAATTGCAAATAGTCCTATGTTGGTATAATGCTATTTGGTTCTACAAATATGCAAAACTGCTAAAAAAAATTTTCATTTACATCATTGCGTTCTGTTTTATCATTTTACTACTTAGCATTTTTATAGAAAGATATTTAATTCCGGAAAAATTAACCTGATAACCAGATATTCTGATTGCAAATTTAAAATCAAGAAGCTTTTGCTTTAACAATTTTCTCCGAGCATACATTTATCAAAAGTTATGTGTCCTCTACGCTCTCTCAAGGAGTATTTTTACGGAATTGAAACAATTTTAAACATTTATACCAACAATTTTTTAGTTCGATATGTATTCTCCGAGAAAATTACTTAGTTTGAATCTCTTATGCAATAAAAATTCGGGATCCCTATTTTGAATTTTCAATGTCTGATTTTTATGGAATCGAATAGCTCTAGACTAAGTGAAAGAAACATTGGGGTGAACGAAAACTTCGCAAAAGAACCTATATTTGAAGAAAATTGAATTGAAGAGAAAAAATTAAAAATTTTAAGAGGACTTTGATATTAACACGTTGACTGCCGTGGGGGTCACCGGTGACCGGCACCCACTAGCTGAATGTGTAGCTGAATAAAACGCGGCAACGTGTTAAGAAAATAAGATACAAGCATATATATCTCACAACACCCTTAAAGTTTTATCAAACGCTCTCCTCCGTCCATTAAGCCATATACAAAGTTTTGCTGAAAGACAGACCAAAGTCACAGTCATCTTGAATAACTTTACGTACGTATCATATTTATTGATAATCCATTCATTTAAACTTTCCTCAAAAACATAACGAAAAAGCCCTTTTACATATCTTCGATAACTCTCGGGGTCTATTTAAGTTCAGTTTTTGCATGCTTTGCTTTGCTTTCACTTTTGATATTTGCTGATTATGAGAAACATATATTTGTTTTTTGCTTTAACCATTCAAAAATGTGTCTGAATCCATTTTTTTTCTTTTTTTTTTCTTATGTGTAAGTTTTGTGGAGCGGGGGGTTTCCTTAGAATTGTTCTTTTCTTCTTCTTCATTTTTATTTTTATTTTTTGATAAATAATTATATTTAGGTTTAGCAAAAATTTTCGAGATAGTTTAGGAATGTTGAAGATTCGATTTTGTTTTTCACTTCGAAAATGTTAATGGTGTACTTTAACATTTCATTAGATGAATTTAAGTAGTGCAAGGAAAGTAATAATCGAGAATAATTCATAATTGGAATTGAATTACTGTATTCTACCGCAAAAAGATGAGTTTTTTTTTTTTCTTGATCGAATGAAGCTAATTTCGTGATTACTTTCCTGAAGTGGTTATACTTTTTCTTTTTTGGGAATTTCCTCAACTATATTCAAATTTTGAGATATTACGTTAAAGACTTATAAAATGCCTACTATTTATTTGTTTAAATTTTTACTCTTTTGTAATCCATTCTCTTTCCTTTAGTTGTATTTTTTACTTTGTTTGTACTTTCATTTGTACGAAATGTTGTAATTTTTCGTTCAAAATGAGGACTATAATAAAAAGAGTATGTACTTAAAAAACAAAAATGTTTGTCCAGTGTTAATTTCAGTATATAGTTAATTATTATATGTATATATCGATTTATAGGAAACCTGCTGTCAAAATTCTGATTGTGTTTTATTAAATGCGGAAGACTTAAAATTGTACAGAAAAACTATTGCTAAACAGAGTTTGGTTGAAAACATACTGAAACACACACTGAATCGTTATAAAAAATCAATGACAATTTTAAAAACTAACAAAATACACCAGGAAAATGAATGAATTTGGGATAAAAATTTTTTGTGTTCTATTCTCAAAAGTAGATGATGTGCTTTTCCTTTCAAAAGATGTGGATGTTACTTTTCGAAGAACATTTGGTATCGTACCTCCTCAATTTTATGTTGAATAGAAATTTTGGGCCGAAACAAATTTTGCGCTCATTAAGGCGGATCTTAGAATGTTAGCAGAAAAAATTTCGTTTTGTCCTTTTCTAAACCTAAAGAATTTTGAAAAATAATATCTTTTTTTTACTCGCTAACCTTTGGTGTTTTACTTCTCCTTTTAAATATAAATAAACTTCCACCTTTCATCGATTTTTTTTCGCTTAAAATTTTGAATATTTATGCCAAAAAAATGAGAATGCTTATCACACTAACTTTTTTCAGTACTTGGCACAATGCTTTTTTATTCTCTTTTTATGATAGCTAAACAAAAAAATTTGTTTCTCTCCACTATAAACAATAAAAAAAAAAATAATAATAAAGTCATAAAGGAATTTTGAAGAAAAAAAAAATAATAATATTATAAAATAGAAACAAAACTTCAAAATATATTACGATTTTTTTCTCACTTTTTTCAAATTTTTATAAAATATTTAACGATATATAGCCTCTATATATAAAATTACTTTCTTTTTTAAAAAGACAATAAGCTTAATATCATGCTTAATCGCTCCGTATAAAAAATATTCACTTTTTAAAGAAAATTTTCGATATTTGATTTATACAAATACAGTGAGGATTATCATTAATTATAGACAGAGAGCTTTTCTCTTACACGTGAACTGTGGCTTATTCTTATGTATAGG
This sequence comes from Dysmachus trigonus, assembly GCA_949715965.1. Lineage (NCBI taxonomy): Eukaryota > Metazoa > Arthropoda > Insecta > Diptera > Asilidae > Dysmachus > Dysmachus trigonus. Next base: position 2,888,848 of record OX454323.1, on the reverse strand, counting down.
TGGTTTAAAAATTGAAACCTTCGGTTGCTCCAGCGTTGTTTAACCGGGATTTGGATTTCTGATTTAAATATTTCGTTTTAGTTCCATGTAAAAAAATAAAAATAAAAATAAAATGGAAAAGTCATAACCGGACTTTAAAAGTCCTTAGTAGCAATTGAATTTGTGAATAAGCCTTTAATATAATTTTTTTAGTTTCTCTAAAGTATGATTGCTTTCGCGCAGTTACGGTAATATTCCAGGTCCATTGTTCTCCTCTATAGAGGATTGAACTACTCCAAAAGAAGTAGCTAACTATATCCGATTAAGGACCTAAATAAAAATATTAATGAATTTGTGGCCGTAGAGACGTTTGGTCCCTTATTCGAAATTAATCTGTGATAACAGACAATTGAATGGACGGCTGATGGCGTAATACTGGTCACATTCAGTGAAGTAACGACTTCATGCATGAATTAGGAAGAAAACTTCTTATAAAAGTCATAGCACGTAATTGGTGAGTAGTTCTTATAGCTGAATTAGTTATTTGAATAATGAAAGTCAGCTACTTAAATTAACTACCCTATCGCCTTATTCCCAATCTTTAAAAAAATTTTCTTCTTATATATAATGCAAGTTTCAAATATATAAAAAGCGTTTTCAGTTCTAGCTGAAGAAGAAGTTGAATTGTTGGAATATACTTCCGTAGGAGGATATATTCCAAAAATTATGATAATTGCGTTTATACTAAGAAAGTAATAAAAAAATACAACAATTGTTGGTCAAACACTTTAAAATGTGTAAAATTTGAAAATTACTGTTGAAACTACATATGAAGTTATAAAACCAATTTTATCCAATTCGTGCTCACATAAATTCACTCCTCAACAAAAAAAGGCGTAATACGGAGTAAAATTTCATATTAGAATCAAAGCACGTAATTCAGCTATAAGAAGTCACATCACTTAAAATGAGTCGTAATCTATTCAGCATTAGTTTCAGTATAATCTTGCAGAATATACTTTACGTTCTACGACCACTTTAGAAACCAGTTCAGGCAGTAAAGTTTATGTAGGATTACTTTAAAAAAAAAAAGCATCGATGCCCAATTCAGCAAAGTAAAATTCTAAGGCTGAATTATATGCATTAAGATGATTTTAATGCATCTTCTGAAAGTCACCCATACTTCCAATTTTACTATACCATAATCAGTTATTTAGTACCAGAATAAATACTGCCTTTTGTGGAATATTGAAATTATGCATCTTCTCGAAAGAAAATACTGAATAACTCATGTGACAAAAAAAAAGCTCTTCTACTGTCTATAAAACAATAAAAACTCCTCAAAATTTCTCTTAAACATTAATAATTCATCGTTAAAAAAATTTCAACAAAAAGTAATTTTGTCTTTTAAATATTTTATACCCCCGACTTATGTAAATTCATAGATCTCACTTTGTAATTTCACTTATCAAAAAATACACATATATGCTCTCTCATATTTCTCATTTGTTTTAAAGTTCTCGCATTTATTTTTTAGTCGTTTTTCTCTTTTAGTTTTTTTATGTTTTTTTTTTTTAATGCTTTTTTCTTCTTCTTCTCTTTCGCCTCTGTCTCAATAATTATCTCGATAATATTATTTTATACAAATAAGTATTAAATAAATAATTTATAAATGTTCTCATATGACCTATAAAATCTTTATACTCCTTACAGGTGTAGTTTACCTTAACAATCTTAATATCGACGTTTGTTTCCTTAAGATCTCCTCTTAATTTTTTGTAGCTCTTTGTTTTTAAAACACTAGCAATTGGGGTTTTCATCATCAGATTTAATCCCGTTACTCACTAACTGATTTCTCTCTTCGCTGTTTCTGATTGGTTTCCTTCTTATCATATTTTTTTTTTTAATTTTTATTTTTTTTTCTTCATCAGTACTCTCGCTTACACCTTATTTGTTTGTTTTTTTTTTTTCAAAATCTCTATTTCGTCAGAAAGTGGTTTGGCTAGTATTAATTATGTTTTGTCTGTGCAGTGGTAGTGGAAAGCTGGCCTTTTTAAGCGAAGGCTGTTTACCGCTTATTTTATGTCTTTATATGTAGTATATTAGTCCTTTTCATATTTCAAATTTTCAGATATCGTTTATTTAAGTGGAAACGAATTTTTCTGTTTTTTTTTTTTTTTTGGACAAAAATTATTTCAAATTTCCATTTGGATGCGAAAAACCATTTTTTGAGGTATCGCCTGCCTAATTTGTTGTTCCTTACAATATACAATATATTTGCAAACGCTTTTTGTGAACATCTTCTCTTTATTTAAAAGAAAATTACTTATATTTTTCAGATTTTTGCTTTCTACACTTCCAGAAATGTACATGATTTGTTTTTTTTTTCAAATTTTTTTGTTTTCTTTTGATATTTTTGACAAATTGCGCTCATATTCTGTTTTCATTGTTCACTTAAATATTCCTATTTCACTAAAATATATTTTTTTTTTCAAAAGCAAATGTATTCGTTTTTTTTTCGTTTGAATTTTTCTAATTTTAATTTTGTAAATACACCAAATTACTTATATGTTGTTTTAGTTGCCTTAAATTTAATGAATTTTTTTTTTTTTTTTAATCTAAACCTGCATAATACTTTTGCTACATTTTCCAGAAGTAGTATTTTTTTTTTTGTAATTTTTCAATCACATAATAATTTTGTTGAAAAATTTCATGTGTCACAGACAGAACAAAATCTTGTTAAGTTTAAAAATGATACTAATCGTTATTTTTTTTTTTTTTTTGGGTTAATTTCTAAATGCATTTTATAAATTCCAAAGTGGTTTTTTTTAATACTTACTTCATTTCTACGATAATTTCTGTCCACAATTATGTTTTTTTGTTATATTTTTACTGGTTCTTTTCCCGAAAAAAAAATCAAGTTTTCTGATGGTTATATCTATTCTATGAGTTCTAGTCTATGTACACAGAGATTTATACATTCACGAACACTGCTATTTATTTGTATTTATTTAAAATAGACCTTTGATGCATATAAAAAAAAGAAGAACTCGTCCAGTTAGTTACGATAATTTTTAAATGTTATTTTTTGTGATCATTCATAGTATTAGGAGGGCTCTTTCAAGAAAATACGTTTTTTTTTTTTAATTTATGTACGATCCTTTCAATCGCATAATTTGTCTTAGTCCAAAGAATTTCAATACCTCACATCAAAATTTCGAAGAAATATTTCTTATAAAATGTATTCCGAATCGTATTAAATTTTAGTTAGAGTTTATTTTATTAATTTTATTATAGATAGGCTTCCCTTAATTTTGGCTACTGAGGCAATTTAATTTAATCATTGAAGAAAAACAGACAGACAAACCCATTACAAAAAACATACGTCTCAAAAATGATCATATATAGGCCACAAAACCGATTTCCAGTAATACAAATTGCAAGAAATAAAAAAAAAAAGGAAAATTGAAAACAATAACCAGAAATGATGAAAATTAAAAGTTTAATTTAGAATAACGTAATATATTATTTAAATGATTTTCTTGAAAGCTTTACCTCCATATCTAAAAGTGATAATCACAATGATGGTCAAATAATAGTTCTTAAATAATTGTATTACCTATCTAGGACATAAAATATGTAGTCTATAACAATTGGGTTTTTGATGTATATCATTGGCTCAAAACAAAAAAGAAAATCTTCTTTCAACTTGCTACAGTTTGTTTATTGTTTTTCAATTAGTGTAAAAAGTGTACTTTATTAGGTTTATATTGTTAATCGGTGTGCATATGTATGTGTGTGTGTATTTATATGTATAATACATAAAGTATTATCTATTGTAACTGCTGATTTGCAATGGAATACTAAAAAAAAAAATAAATACATTATATTAGGATAATAACAAAAAAAAAAAAGGCCATTTAACAGAAATATAAAAATATTGTACTTGCATTGTATATAATAAAAAAAAAAGTAAAAAATAACTATTGTAACTATTTTGATTTGCTAAGGTACCAGTGTTACATAAAACCATTCGAATTGAGCTGTGGCGCACTATTGTTTATTTGTGGATTGTGTGAACGATTTAAATTAGTTAGCAGTCTTCTTCCTTTGTGTGGCGCGTCTACATTCTACAAATTGTATTTTAAGCCACCAAAGAGTTTTCCACCGACTGATCAGATTGGCTGATTTATTAGTGGGGGGGGGGGGGCTGGAGTTTGTAAAAAAAAAAAAATATAATAATAACGATTATATTTAAAAATTCTTTTGTAAGATTGTAGAAGCTTTGCACCTATGGATTTTAACTTTTGTTTTGTAGAGTTCTTTTGTATTTTAATAAATGTATAAATTTTTGGCTGCTTTCATACTGTCCCTCGGGCTGTGGTAAATGTGTGTGTGTGTGTAAATTAGCATCGTCGTGCTGCACACATACACCCAACAGGCCGGAAGTATTACTTGGGTAATATCAGCGTATAAAATATATCGCAACTTCTTTTATTAATTATACTTAAAAGTGGATCTCTATATGATTTAATAGTAGTAGTTAGTAGTAGGTAGGTTATATATAAAATGTACATGTACTGATACAAAAAAAAAAACTATACAAATAAATTCAGAATCCTTGTTTCAATTTTACATTTATGTACCGACTACGTAATATTTAGCTCCTAGGTTTACCACGTAGAATAAATAATAAGACATGACAGAAATTTTATAGAAATTGCTGTTTTTTTCTTTCTTTCTTTTCTTTCAGTTTTTATGTAATAAATTCCATACGTTTATACTTTTTTTTACTTAATATAAATTTTACCTTTTCACCTTTTGTTATTATTATAACTATTAGTTATGTGGTTTGTTTTGTTATTTTCACTTGTGCTTTCGCCTGCAGTTTGATATTTTCTCTCCACTACATTACTTTCTTGTCTTGTTGCTTCTTTTGCATTTATACTTTATATATTACAATATTCAATAATTTTATTATAAAGATAATGCACTTGCTATGAGGTATTTATTTTCAATTTTCTTCTGTATGTTTTTTTTTTTTTATATTAAAATTTTATGTGTGTGTTCAAAAAAAACTAATAAAAATTATTTTCATCAATATTGTTTGCCATATTTTCATTTAAAAAATTTATTTTAATTTTATTCAATTTTTGATAACCTTTTCCGAAACGCTGCCAAAATATTCGAAATTATCCGGTGAAATTTTTTTTTTTATATATGTATATATATAATTTTCCAAAATAAAAGAAATAGAAAAATACTATTTAGCAACTATTGAGTGTATTTTGCTTTGTGTTTAATGTTGGGGAAATTTGCAAGTGTCCAAAATGGCTTAAAATACAAATACAAAAAAAAAGAACTGCTTGCTATATAAAAATAAGTACTTAGGACTATTCAACAATTAATATGATATCTCTACGCTGTTTGTAATAAAAAATTTGTAAAGAAAACTTTTCTATTTCAAAAACTACTTCACTCCTTATAAATTGAATTTAAGCCATTTTGGACAACACCAGTTATAATTCTAATAAAAAAATAAAGGCACATTCAATTGTAAAAAAAAAAAACCATTGAACATGCCCTGGCACTGTTGTAACTATTATTCTATCTTGTTTTTTATTTGTTTCAGGGGGGTGATACGGATTATCTAATGCTGTTGTGGTGGTCATGTAGAAAATATTTCGATCAAACTAGCTTCCATTTATTGGTAATTAATAGAATTATTATCTTTTTTTTTTTTTTTTTTAATTAACAAGTTAAATCCTATTTTCATCTTCTCCTTCAAAAATAAACGAAAACATTTCAGCACCGTTTCAAGGCAATCTGTTTCTGAGAGAAGTGAGAAAAATCAACATTTATTTTATTATTATAATTTAATAAAGTTCTTTCATTAGCTACACTGTCGTGTGGTGTTTCAGCAACACAACAGAATTCAACAAAAGTTTATTGATGATTTATTTTTTTTCAATGAGATATATTTTTACATGTTGCGCCGAATGAGACAGTTTAAGTTTTTAGGTGACTTTTTGAAATTACAATATTATAGGAAAACAAAAAATGCATCATATGAAATTAGTAGCATTTGTATCATTGGGAATTATACTATTATACCAAATTTGCCGTGATTTTAGTACAATTTAATGACTCTTTTCTTGTTAGGTTGCAGCTTTCATTTTTCATCTTCAAACAATTATGAGCGGATTATTAGAACAAAACGTAGTTTCATAAAAAGTGAATACACCCAGATTCGTTGTTGTTCACTTTCGACAAACGATCAAAAAAATGTCAATGATGGAAATAATTTAATACGGAAGGGAAACTTTCAAAATGCATCAAAATCGCCCCTACACTGAATAAGGCTTACAATTACAATTACAATTTTGATGCATTTCAGAAGTCCCACCAATCACAAGCAAAATGCACCATATACTAAATATATCTTTCCCCTATTTACTCTTGTTGCAATCAAGAGGATAAAGGTCATTGTATATAAAAACCAACCACAATACGATTGGCACACTTGCATTCTTCACCTTTCCTTTTCGTGATGGGTCATGATCTCTTCTCATTATGAATGCAATAATTTTGATGCAAGAAAATGCATCGACTGGTTATGCATTAAATAAGGGTGGAGTGTTAGTTAAATGTAAAAAACGAAGACAGGAAAATATATGATTAATAAATCGTACACCGATTTGTGTAAACAATCTGAATGTATGTAAAAAGTACTTACTTTGGTTATTCGATTGCTTACAAAAATAAACTTTAATTTAAACTTTGGACCAGACTTAAGTGCTCTCAAGTATTACTATAATCCGACCGACCATTAAAGGCCAGTTACTGCGCTTGAGGCGAAGGATTACCTGCAAATTTTCTAAGCAAAAAATAAAAATTTAATTTTTTCAGTGCAATTATGCAGTAGGGTTAGAGAAACAATATAAAATTATTTACAAAATACTACAGGAGTACCAAAGTTAGTCACCTAAAACCAAAAATGTCTCACTTGCATCTAGTAAGAGAAATTGTTAAAACAATCCATGAATAATTGATTGAGTTCGATCCTTTCTAGAAAAATGCATCCCACGGAATGGAACAAATTTACAGAAAACAATCGTTGAACGCAATTAATTATTTTCTTAAGTGCTTAAGGAGTTAACTTTTACACAGACGATTAATAATTTTTTTCCCTCGAAATATTTACACAAAGTGTTATACTGTAATACGCGATGTTTAACAGATATTGTTTTCATTTTTTTGTTTTTTTTTGCATTAGAAGTGTGATAAACAATGAAAATATCCACTAAAGCCGAAATGTTAGGAATTTTGAATTGCGCGGTACTGTAATGATAATTTGTTAGAGGGTAGGTTAATGGTTATGTACATGGCAATGTTTCTACATTAAATCTAGGGAGGTTGGCCTTCTTTTTTTATATATATTTTTTTTTGTGTTTTTTCCGCTCGGATCTGACGACTATGTTAAATTTTTTTACACCTTTTAAACAGCAATAGGACAATGAGACGACTAATATTAGTTACAATGATTAGTTACTGTTACAAATGGAAAGTTTATAAATTTTTCCTTCTTTTTTAATTTCACAATATTAAAGCATTTCTTAGGACACACACTGTCATTTCATTTTATGTCTACTTCACCTTCTGTCTGAAAGCCAATTTACTTACTTTTTTGTCCAAAAAATTGCCCTATTAATTTTGTAATTTTTTTTTTGGTTAGCTCTTTTTCTTTTGAATTTTCAGGAGCTTTTTGTAATTAGAATATTTGCCAAAAATGTTCATGTTAAATTTTTTTGTGATTTTTTTTATTATATTTTTGACTGTTTTACATAACATTTTTCCTTACTATACAAGAGAATTGGATGATACAAGGACAAATATGAAAAAATGTTAATACAAAAGGATTAAACAAATGCTTACAGAATTTTCTCTCGATGCGGACTAAATAAAAAAATAAAAAAAAAAAAACACTTTCGGTAAAAATTAAAAGTTATGATAAAAAAAATATATATATGGTATAAGGTATTAAAAGAGAAGACGAAGGGTAGTATGATCGAGACAACGGAAATTTTCGGTTGCCTTCTCCTCATTAAATTCCTTTAAAATTATTTTCTTTTGCGTTATTTACATTCGATGCTATTCGCAGTTTGATTGCTCTGGTCGGTATGTAGTATGAATACAACACACACGACATGATCGAAATGTATTTTTTTAAATTATATTTTAACAGCGATTTTGTCTCCAATGTTGCTATATATATATATGTATATTATCAAGTTGTTCGCCTACTTTGGAATTTGTCGTCGAACTTGTTAAAGTTTTTATTTAAAAAATAAAATTCTTCCCTTTTGTTGCGTTTACTGCTGTCTTGTGTTGAAATATTTTTTCTCATAACCTACGGCTCTTCTCTCAATTGTGGTTTTGTGTGCAAATTTCTTCTTACAATTTCTGAATTTTCCAATGATGTTATATAGCAGCAAGATGTGGGGTTACTTGAGAATTTGCGAGAGAACTTCTGCGTTGTTGGATGGTTTGCTTTTTGGTTGGTTTTCTTTTTATTTAAATTTTATTTTTTTTTGTTGGTTTTTATATTATAAGAGATTTTGACGTTTTATTAAGTTTATTTACTTATTGTTGACTCGTACTCGAAGACTGTTGTGGTGGTTGCTGTGGCGATGGCTGTTGAGGCTGCTGTGGAGATTGAGCTTGTCCTGGAGCAGGACCTGATGATGACTGTTCTTTGGCAGCTTTTTGTTTTTTGGTTACTGGGGGTGGATTCGTTGACATCATCATCGCTCGGATTCGTCTTTGGGCAGACTGAAATTAGAAGTATGTATTAAAAAAAAAAAAAAAAACAATCTCAATTCATTACAAGGTTTTATTTAACTTTAATTATTATAAAGACAAATCTTCTAGCACAAGTACCTTCTGTTTTATTTAAAGAGGAGTGAATATGCTCTAAATAAAAATACATGCTAGTTTTACTTGAATTTACGGATCTAAACAAATCAACAAACAGAATTATCTTCTAGTCAACTGCTGCGCATAATAATAAGACCAAAATCGTATAATTTGTAAGCTTTGATACTTAACAACCGCGATTTTTAAAAGCTTTTATTTAACTTGCACTGTATGTATGTATGTTTTAATTATCTATATAGACCTTTTTCACAAATCTAATCATTAAAAAAATACAGCTACATTATAGGGTGTGCTATGTGTTGGTTTCTTTATAAATTATATTTTATTTTGATTAAACTACTACATTTTTGATTCCATAACTAATCGGAAAGTTTATTTTTTTAATAAATCAACAAATTTTGAAAAATATTTACTAATGTTCATTTATAGCATTTTTAAAAACAAACCAGCCGATGGTCCACCCTATACTTTAGTGCGTGTAAATAGATATAGATAAGCACTACATTGATAAAAACCCTTTTTAAATTCACACTAGAAATGTGAAGCATCATCATAATAATATTAAAACTCACCTGAACACTAAAGAATGGACCAATTATGTGAACTGGAGTTTCTTCGTCTGCCGGCGGCGCTGTTCCATGTTCTGGAAGTTTGATAATACTACCCGTAACTCGCTGCAGTTCTCGAACATTTTGACCCCCCTTGCCAATTATTCGTCCAACCTAAAGAATAAAATTTAAAAAATAAAATAAATTTGTCCATTCACATATAAGCTGGGATGTAAAAATAATATCGAGAAGTACCGCCCTTTTGGCAATTTTCAGGCTTTATGCGATACTTCTATTACACTTCTATACACTATTGGCAAAGCTAATGCTGTTGTTCTTAGCTTTTTGAAGCTTGGGACCAAGGAGTTTGACGATCCATACATCGCCAAGACTCTCTATTGCTTCCTTTTTAGGGCTATATAATTGAAAATAGCCAGCTTAGTTTGATCTTCGTTCTATACGAAACATATAAAACGCATCGAAGCAGTCCAACGTAGATTTTTTAGTTTTTCTCTTTGTAATCTTCGCTGGAGCAATTAGTTGCTTCCGTCCCTGTACAAGGACAGGCTTAAGCTTGTCTCTTTGCAATCGCTCAAACAACGCCGTAACAAGGCTAGAATTATTTTCGCCCCTCGATCGTGTGCCGGGGAGAATTAAAACTTTGAATACCGTGTCATGTACATGTACGTAGCACGCAATAGCTGAATAAGTAGCTGAACAAAATTAGGCAGTCAACCTGTTTTAATTCAGGGGAGCTTGTTGCCCTGTTCAGTATATATCCGTGCCGGCTCGTTTGGCAAGAGATCAGAGCTTCTTCCACTTGCTTGCCACTTGTATGCATGAACTGGAAACGTCAATGTCACGTGCTTTTAATTATACTTACAGTAATATTGATTTCCATTTATCGAGAGTCAGTATCAAAAATTGAGATTGAGAGTTGAGATTAATTTTTGCATCTATCTTTACTTTGCAGTAATCAATATTTTAATGAATAGGAGCTAAATATACAAATAAAACGGGCGATGGTGTCGTGGAAAATCGGAACTTTATGTTCTTGAGGAAAACACAACCGTCGATGGATCCTTTTACAAGAATAGCACTTTATCTGTTTACGCAGAATGCCAGGATGACAAGACAGTTTCCAGAGCAGCTGCACTGAGGTCGAACTAAAGAATGTTTGTGATAGTCTTGGACGATATTTTTTTTTAGAATACAGATAGTAATGGTAGACATACGCATTAGTTATACGAATCTGTATTACGTTTACATCCTAAATAAATTTAAATATCTAATTTTGTTGGCTTGTTAAAAGTTTATGGGAAGGTATTTTTGGGCCACCCTGTATAATAATATTACAAATTCTCGTTCATCCTAGCTAACTAGAAAAACACTTCTAGAGCATTTAACACAGCATATCCTAAAATCAAAATTGCCTTGGGTGTTACTGACATCGTGAAATTGTGAAAGAGACGCGTAAACAATTCATTCTCTTGCAATTTGAGATAATAATGGTTTGAGTGGGTTTTGATCAGCAATGTAAATCATATTAAAGCGGCTCACCTGTGAACTAGCAACCATTATTTCCACCGTTAGCCGTACATCGTCGGAGCCGACAACAAAACCCTCCTCCCGCATTTTCTCAAATATCATGTATTGCGCCTTCCATTGTCCTTCAGGTGTCCCCATTATTGTTACCTTACGTTCAACTTGCTGTTCGACTGGCTTGTCTGCTTCGAGGGGTGCAATTTTAACGGATGCACCAGAAAATCTCATTATGTTACGAATATGCGATCCTTTGGTTCCAATAATAGCACCAACAGCGTTGTTCGGTATATACAAGAATGTGGTTTCCTGCATATCACTGGGGAAGACTGGCGGTATTATGGCCGGCGATTTGGCCATCGGGTATCCACATGAAGCGTATGACATGCCTGGCGAAAAGACCATACCATTTCCTGGCGTCGACATCATCGCCATCGGATGGAGTCCTGGGAACATTAAACTTTGTGGAGCCATCGCTTGGAGATCATTCTCGTAGCTCTGCCGAAGTTTCGCACTGATCTGGCTCTCAGCCTTGGACATGTTTTCGATTGTTCCCTTCACAGTGATAATCCGTTCTAAGTTAAAGCTATTTATGTCGTTTATCGAGCTAACTGTGATCTTCGTGTCCGTATCCTGCATTATGCGCTTAATTGTGTTACCATTTTTACCGATGATTCTTCCTATGAGATTGTTGTGGGCGAGGATTTTTAGGCAAATTTCACTGAAACAAAAAATACAACGATTAGTATTTAATATCATTTATTTTATTTAATTCAAGATAATTTTTATTTGCTATATTATTTATATATACCCTTTATTTGTGGAGGCTGCCTCCTGCTGCATTACTTCTAGGATCCTCTTGCACGCATTCGTGCAATTCTCCGGGTTGCCATAAATTGTAATTGCTTTTTCTAATGAGCCAACATTGTCTTTTCGGTGTACATCAACACGAGCCCTGCTCTGTTGTGTTATTGTTCGAATAGTGCTACCCTGCCGACCGATAATGGCCCCAACCATTTCGCTTTGTACTAAAAGTCGGAGTGGAAAATCTGCTTGCCTCCCTGGACCTGGCATTCCGGCGTATTGGCTGCGAGCTCGAGTGCTACGACGCTGTTTGTCTAAGTGTTCTACGTGTAATTTGGCGCCTTCGAATTCTATACCGTTTAAAGCGCTTGCAGCTCTGAAATTATAACAAGAAAAATATGATTAGGAAATTTATTACATATATATTATATTTATGTGGGAATTCTCGTAAAATGGCGGACCGAATACAGACAGGAATCGAACCTATGACCCTCGGATTTGCGATATTTATAAGGGCTAACTTTAAAGACTATTTGGAAAATACAGCCCTAAATGTTGATTCTCTATTAGCATAAATAATTAAAAGTTTTTGACCCCAAACTTTATTATGCTATGTTTTTTTTTAGCCAAGATCCTATTTTTTTGTAAAATGTTAGCCTTGAAAATGTGTGTTGACTAGTCACTTTTAATTAATCCATTCGAGACGAAGAATTTTTTTTTTTTTTTTAAGATCATCTCCAAGAGCAAAGCAATTTTTGTTGTTTATGGTACATTAATTATTTGCATTCCCGGTGGTCCTGGGGCTACTCAGTTTAAGGTCTAACTTAAAACCGATACAAACTATACGCAACTTACAGCTTTAATTTTTCTCAAACCGAACTTATCTTCGCTACTGCTTTTTAATTAATGACTGATAATTGAAGCTCATTTTCATAACACACACGGTGTGTTGTGCATCATTTTGGCTCGGAAAAGCATAACACACACGGTGTGTTCCTCGTCGCGAATGGGTTAAAAACCACTGTTAAAATACTTGTGCCATATTTTAACAGTGGTTTATAAAGATTTATACTTCGTATGGCAATTGGTCACCGCGTTTGTTCTTGACGAAAGGCATTCTGTCAGTACAATTTCGACATTTTCGAAGAAATATTCATTGATCATCGACCGGTAACGATCTGACCGTAACGTGAGCCCTGCTTCATTTTTAAAGAAATAAGGACCAATGATGCCACAGCGTGTATATCTAGAGTCTCTTTTCGATTACACTCACTCCAGAAGCGACAATTTTGCTTATTAACAAACGCCTTAAGCCAAAAGTGAGCGATGATTATGTGCACCATCAAAATCACGAAAACGTCTATAACTCTAGCGAACCGACGTCCGATGTTCAATGTAAAAATTTGAATAATTCTTAACCGTTCTTCCAGATGATAGCTCGGATTGACAGTTATCTCAATAGGAAGTTCTGTCTAATCTTAAAAAAAAAACATCCTTTATTAGTTTTTGAATAAAAAAAAAATTGTTTTAACCCTTTCGATCCTAACATCGCCTTAACTTTCCAAGTGTCAGAAGCAATTGTCAGTAGTTAAATAATCAAATTATTTTCTTTTATTTTGATTTTTAAATGCTTTTATTTAAGAAATATTTTAAGGGAAATTTTAAAATCTTGCAAGCAATACAACAACAAAGCGCAACAAAGTTAATTTGTGTTTTTCTGAAACAAAAAAAAACATCGACGATAGCATAAATAAAGAAAATCATATACCTTTGTGCCTGCTCAGGTGTTTCAAATGTAATGTGTACAATTTGATGACTGTTATCCTTACTAGTAATACCCTCGCAGGCCTCCACCTTGCCGTACGGCTTTAGTAGTGGTTCGATGTCTTCGAATTGTACGTGCGATGGTATACCACTAATCAGGATTTTTGATGATGGGCTGTGAACAGAACATGATAAAAAGAAAAAGCAGTTGTAGTAAACAGTATAGACTATTATGCTGGCTTAAGTTTATTTTATGAATAAAATTATTAATGATCAATGATACACAAACGGGGGAGGGATTGGGGAAATGATGTGGATTTGTGAAATGCATTCGTGTTACCATGCAACAAAAGTTTATTGATCTCTCTGCAGCGCTACTCTATAGATAGTAGAAACAGATTTAAAATATATAATCCACAGATCTTAGTAGTATTTTGGCTACAATTTAACCCGTGCTTAATTAATCTTCTTAGCAATAATTTGCAAAAAAAAAAAAAACGACAATCACTTTTCAAACTGATATAATTTTGAAACTAGTTAACTTAAAAGAAAATGTGTACCAACATTTTTTAGCTGAAACAATACACGTATTTAAAAATGGTATATATAAAAATTTAATGAAGCAAATTTATCTTTATAAATACATTTGACCACCAATTATTAATATTAAGACCGTGTGACAATTCAAAACTATATTGAATGTAGTGCACTAACTTAAAAACTCTTAGTTATTTTTCTGTTCCATATGAATTATAATTTTTTGTGAATCTGAGACTACGAAGTTAAACCAAAAGCTTTTTGAATTTATTGTACTAATTTCAAATTAGTGAGAAATTGGCACACGGCCTAAGATATTGTAGGGTTTTACCTATAAGACTTCAGAGAACACATAATTCCATTCATCATATGTTTTTTGTTTTATATAGGGTGGGCCATTTGTTGGTTTCTTTTTAAATTATATATTCTTTTGACAGACACAAGTCTTGCGCACTCAAAAAATTTACAGAAACACAGTATCATATCTCCGAGGTACGAAATAAATACATTTAAGCTTGAACAACTTTGGAAAATATTGTGAAGTTATTTCCAAAATGAGTGGTATTTTGCCGAAACATTTCGGTCAAAATAATACAACAACCGCGCATGCTGTACGCAAGTTTGTGAGATTGGCATGTAAATTGATAACACGAGAACCTCAACTTGCCACAGATCTAAGCCAAATGAACATGAGCTGCACTAGCCTGAGAAGAACTCTGCATAAAGACCCCAGATTATTCCCTTACAAGTTCCAACGTACTAAAAAATTAAATTATGTTACAAAATTTGGCTGACAAGATGGACTACAGTCAAGAACGAAAGTTGAAAAAAAATTTAGCAGTGTTTATCTTATCGCACTTCAAAAAAGAAATGAGCCGATGGCCAACCTTATACTTTAAAAACTATTGGCATAAGTTCCAGGACATGAAATTGATACTTCCATGATAACATATTCTCAAAATTAAGTAGCACGAAATTCTTCTAAGTTTCATTTCATTTGTCTATCTAGAGTATACGAATAAATTCTAGTAAATCCTCTAGTATCTTAAATTTATGTTAGGTAGAAGAAAAATTTTAGATCAAAGTGATCACGTCTATGTTTGTTGAAGGTTAAAATATAAAGGAATTTTAATTATTTTGAATATCACAAACAGATCTTCCCTCCTAAAACTTTATTATTATGTACTTATGAACTACGGATCGATAACAAAATTTCTTTTAGCTCTGCGAACAAAGTTCAATCGTTAAGTGATGTTTTATCACCCTTGAGGTATCCAAAACAAATTAATGTATCACACTAAGTGAGTGCGTACAAACTCATTTTCGGCCGATAATAATTCAATAAAATTAAAAGCGACAAAAACACATGTAACTTTATGATGATCATCAACACAGCCAAGAATTGGAGGGCCACATGATAAGATTTTCTGATTTAACGACGATCAACGGATCGTTTGGCCTGCCCACGATCACTTCCGTCCGGAAAGATGTGAAATTTGATTGAAAAGGAAATCACACTTGGGTCGGGGATTGTGTTATCTGTTTGTTGTGTTTGTAGCGTAGATTTTTGTACGGATCGTGGCGCCGCCTGTCCATCGCGATCGTGGTGCCAAGATCAAGATGTACACAAAAACCTATTCAAGAAAGGGAAGACTCAGGCGGACAGGGAGGTAGGGCGGGGGGGAGGAAAAAAGAATAAAATACTGACACAATCTTATCAACGGAAAAAGATATGCGCTTTGGTTATTGACAGTAAACAGTTCGATTAGAGCACCATTCGTGTACAATAAACAACTTCCGAGGCATATATTTTATGATGGATAGCCCGCCAGGACTATGAACCGCACGATGACACACTGATAAAAGTGCGCACTAAGGAAGTGATCTTTAGGGGGAGCGCCGGGGAGGGCGCTGCAGTCGACAAAGCTTCTCTGTACGCAGACGATGGGGCTGCTAACCATCGGAAGGGTTAAGCGGAAATTTAAAGGTTAAATTGGACGGGATAATAATAATATTTCTTTTGCTTTTTGAGGAAGTAGTTCATCCGCTCCATCGTCACGTCCAAGTTAGATTTACTAGGAAGAGGCCAGTGCAGGGCATGCAAAGAAAGTAGGTTTTCGGATTCTCTATGCTATAGGAAGGGATTTAATCTCATTCATAAATTATTCGTTCACTAGTTCAAACGGATCTAGGGAGTATATATATATATATGTACATAAAAATAAACTAAAATGGAACCTCGACCGATAGATCATATTTTATGGCTGTGACACTGAATTCGCCTAATGATTCTGTCTGGGACTTGTCCATAATATTGAAAAACGGTGGCGATCTTTCGTCGCTATTCTTCTCTAGACCTAGACAGAAAACGGCACGGCGTACTGGCTGAAGACTTTCAACTAAATAGACACGTTGCGGGGGAAAGGTGATGATCGCAGAATACTTACGTGTTGTCAGCAATCAGCATCCGTACCGCACCGAGAGCCAAATGTGAACAACCGACTAGCAAATAATAGCAACGTCGGTAAATCGTTCCGAAGCGGTGCACGGATTTTCTTCGTCATCAGATTCTTTTGGAGTATTGGTTCGGACGTCTGGATGCATAAATATGATCTGAAGTCCCGTGAAATAGTCAAATGATCGCATATACATAAGGGGGGAAAAAAATAAAATACTTAGGGCTCATGGTATGGGCATAGGAAGCTATCTAGACATACTATGTCAGTCTAGAAGTAGTTAGCCTCGAGAAATTAACATAGTCCGCAAAGAGTCAGTGCCTGTCTAGCCGGGTGGCTAAAAGTAGAAAATGACGAAGGCAAAGACGATGCCGGCGACAGCAGCGTCGAAACCAAAAAAACAACAAACAGACGAAAACGACGACGACGACGAGTACAGATTGTAGACTATGACTAGAAAATTGAGCAATCTCTAATGTAGAGGAGAGATCAAGGAATCTTAAATTCCCCAGAGTAGATGAAATCGGACTGATATAGAAGACAAAACAGACGTTAAGAAAAAAGGGATAGCGGCGGGGACGTTCGACGTCTTCGAGAGGCAGTAAACAACAATTGTTTGTGGCGTCAGACATACGAATAACTTATGATTACGATTAGAAGTTGTACGCGATGCAGATGAATTGCCCCAAGACACTATTATAATTTTAAATTTATTACTTATTTTTTATTTTTTTCATGAATTTACGAAAACAAAGCAGTTAAAGCGGCGAATGGCACGATTTAAAGGAATAGTATTGATGGCATCAGTGGAAATCTTCCTGGCTTTCAATGAAATATTAAAGAGATTAAGCTTTAAAAAATAGCAAAGATACTTGAATAAATCGAATCGTTGAGGGATAAGATCAATTTAAATTCTGAGTTTTTTTTTTTTTTTTTTGCTTGAGTTTTTCTCTTTTCAAAACGATTAACCCGATTTCTCGATGATATAAACTTGAAGGTACTTGACAAATAGTCATCTTAAGAAAAAGGATGGCTGTACCAAGAATGCAGTTTCTGCAGCCGATGATATGCCCAATTCAGCTATTGATCTTGTTAAGCTGAATTGAAAAGGCAAAACTGCAGAAATTGAACTGGACTTCTTCAATTCAGCCTCATTAATTTGGATGTATTGTTTAGGATGGATCATTGTTTTGCTGAGTCCTTTAACCCTTTGCACTCCAAGATTTCGTCTAAGTAATAGCTGAATGGCGCATTAGCGGTGCCAGTGGAGTGCAAAGGGTTAAGTGGCATGTTTTTCTCTGGTGTAAGGAACATGGAAGGTGCCCTTTAAATCCTACTAACCCCTTTTACACTCGGCGACCTTGTATAAGCAATAGGTGAATGGTGCCCCAGAGGGAACATCCGAGCGCAAAGGTTTAAAATTCCCTTTTTAATATTAATTAATTAATATTCTAACTTTACTTTAAGAAATGCTGTCTGTAAAAATTATTGAGTTCCATTTTCCTCTCCAGCTCATTTTGTCCTTTACGAACGAAAGACGTGCCTCTTGTAAACAATGTGTGGAGTTGAATGCAGAAGTTGCTAAACCCATTGAGCTGTCACTGTCAGATCCATTTTTGACACAATTCCGTTAGAAATTAATTGTTCCTTCAAAAACGCTTTAATTATTTTGTCTCAACGAAAGCTTTTAATTTCCCCTGGTTGGCTTCGTTTTTCCGTACTGGTTGCACAATTTTATAAAACTTCCTTCATACGACATGTTAAGGACATCCAATTTCCTTCTTTGAAACGCCCCTTTTGTTTAATGCTTTAATTACATCCTTTTCTTCTTCACTCAAGAACTTTCCTCTCAGTATTGTTCTAGACACCCTGTGTTATCTAAATAATTTTAAAGAAACATCAGGAAAAATTATGACAATTTCTTTCCTTCGAAAGTAATAATACATATAATATGGACTTGCGTTAAACAACTAATACGTCTATAGGAATTTTGCTAAAAATGTGCTACTGTTGTATTCGCAAAATTCAAAAGAGAATAAAGGAGATGACCACGAAGATAAATACTGTGCCCTAGTGCGCCTATAGGAATTACGATCACTGTGCTTTAACAATGTAATTATTATTTCAGAAAATCCAATGACAGGATCTTGCTCACCTGCGACTTATCTATAACAATTCCACTGTAAATTATTGTTTTAAAAAAAAATATCTTACTTTAGTTGACTCAACAGTATCTTCTCGAAAAAGAACCTACTTTTTAAACCTGTCGCACTTGCCCACTCCTCTTAAGGATGTGACTACCTTAGGTTGGCCTTCAAACTGACATTTCTTAAGTACCTGCAGAATTCCAATCAAAAGCTCAATTTTGTTTTATTCCTCTGATCTGCAATTTTTCTAAGAATTTCTTATCCATTCAATGAATTTAAAAAAAAAAAAACGTCAAGAGCGAGTTGGACTCGCGCAATCTCAGTATTGCGTAAAACATTTTTTTTGCATATGAGGTATATGTTTATAACCAATTCACCAAACATTTTGGAGTCCTTTCAAACGTTACCACATACGAGGAGATCCAACTCACCCCATTAAAAATTAAATAATAACATTTTATAATAATTGACTGTTGAATAATTCGAAACTTCAAAATTCAACGTCACGTCGTTTTCGAGGAAAACGTCAGCAAAACGGACGCAAGATTGATCTTATAGAGCTCCGTTTTTTCCTTTTTTGTCTACTGCTCCGATTTTTAAAAACTCTCTAATTTTGATTTTTGTCTTTCAATTATCCAATTGAACGAAGGGTTTTGTGATATTTCATTAGATTACGTTTTATACAGATCTTGAGCTTTGAGAAAGCAAGAAAAGACACAATTTTCAGGAAGTAAAAAAAAATCCAACATTCATAAGTAAACAAAATATCGAAAAATCCCTCATTCAGAGTCAATGATCAAAGCACGGCGATATGTACAATATATAAAATAGTTTTCAAAATTGGAGCAGCAGTTCCTAAGGAAAGGATGCATAGAACTAAATGTTATTATTTCAAATTCATTTCATTAAGCTGGTAATATTACAAATTCAATAAAAACTGTAAATCTTTACGAACAAAATAAGATAAAAGTAAATTCGATTGGATCAGTGGGAAGCAAAAGCTGTGAGTCCTTAAATGATCAAAAAAACAAAAACCACATGTCTTTAAAATTAATGTTTTAAGAATATGGAATTTGAAATGTAACACAACCTTTTTCGAAACCTTTACATGAACCAAAGAAGCAGCATCTCATCTTCTAACCACCAGCAGCATGTAATTTAACTCTTAAATAACTATGCAAACTGAATGAATTTCTTCCAAGAACGACTTAGAACTTGCGAATCAAGCAAATGTAAATTTCTTAAAAGGCCCCCTCCTCTCCCTCTGTAATGTGGTCCATGATTTTCGCTCGCACTTCTCGTCTAAATAAAATAAATGAAGAGACCCTGATACGTGTTTTTTTTCCCGACTGCCTTTGGTGTTGACCGCTTCCACGTGCAGACTCTTTCTGTTGTTAACATAAAATTCTACGGTATGTGAGGTTTTTTGTTGTTACTAAGGCTCAGATGATAAGGGATTAGATATCAATGATACATAAGGCATCTCTTCGTTTAGGCAGGTCTGTGTTATTGCTGATTTTTAAAGGTGTTTACTCTTGTAATACAATTCTGATCTTGATTGCATCAAGTGGTATAATTAAAGACAGTTTGTCTTTTGACGACAATAAATTTACGCTTAAATTTATCCTTTAGAGATATCCTATTTCTGCACATACCATGTCAGTTTTAACGAGAAAGCATATTTCCTAGAATATTTGCAATAGAAGTCAGCTTTGAATACAGTGTTACCCATCTTAGCCAACCTTTAGACCCATCTTACAGGTATCTTTATCTGCCCAAAAAATTTCTTTTTTTGTATTTTCCGCAAGGTTAAACTTTCAAATATAACACAGGTCAACAAAATTAAACTTTTTTTTTGAGTCTGAGTTATGAATGCTATTTTCTTATTGCTTGTGTCCAAAACGAAGGCAAAAATGCCATAATTTTGTTAAAACTTTGCTTTTGTGAAGGAAAATTTGACATTCGTTTGGATAGTTTGAACCTCAATTACAACTAAATACGTTGTGCGATATTTTTGATTTTTTGCCAAAAAGTACGTTATACTAGAGAAAACAGTATAGGTACATTCTTGTATTGGGTTCCAAAGTGGTGAATTAAATATGGCTTCCGAACACTTGCAATTTTATTAGGTTTTTTATCAAAATGAATCAAAAAGGTTTTAGGGTCGCTGATACTTAGTCTGTTATCAATATATATATTAAAGATGGCGGCTCTAATATAACAACCGAAAATTTAAAAAATGTCAGCCCGCAAAAGATTTACAAGGAAGTGAAAACATAACAATTTTGATGATTGGTAATTTTAAATTTGCTGTCTTGGGCAGAAAAGCAAATTTTTTTAAAAATCATGTTGATTTTCTTCAATTGTGAGACGAAAGCAATGAGGAATGACCGCATTTTCATCAGAATCAAAAATCGTGTCGACTTGTGTAATTTAAGCCCAGTTACAGACAAAAATACCTGAAATTGGCAAAAATATGGAGATTTTAAAGGAAACAAGGTGTCAGAGGACGTCACACAGTAGTAGCTTTTGCATTTTTTTAAAAAATATTTTGTTCGAGGTGGTTTAACAAATATCTCATAAACTGTTTGTCTCATTACCTTAATATTTGGTCTGGATATTGTTAATAACTCTATATACAATGTAGTATACTTTTTCAAAAACAATAAGCCTTAACCCTCCGTGCACCACGTGGGGTTTAATAAACCCCAGCGAAACAAAAATCGTCGTAACTTTTTAAACGGCTGCGCGAATTCCACGAAGCATCGAGTAGCTGGAGTTGCGACGTTGCTAACTTTACTTTATTTCTATCTCCTAATAGTCCAAAAACAATATAAATATGTTTAAAATAAACTCAAAAAAGATATTCTCTATATATAGATAGAATGATGTTGGGGTATAGAAAACCCCACATAGTGCAGGACGTAACTTTTACCCACGTGGTGCACGGAGGGTTAAAGTTATTACGTACACTAAAATATAAAACAGCTAATTTTCAGAAACTTCAATATAAAAATATAAAATTAATATTATCAATACTTTAGTTCAACAATTAAACATGAAGTTGGAGACTCTATTTTAGATCTCACTACCTTTTACTTTAAATTGTAAACAACAGCAATTCTTTCTGACTAAACTACGCATAGTATTTATTAGCATTAATTAAATGTACATTCTAAGTAAACGAAGAATTTTATCCTGTACTAAAACTTAACTAATTTTCGATTTTTCTCATCGTTTATGGCCTGTAAACTCTACTACTATGCTAAATTTAAGCAAATCTGGGATTATAAGAAGTGGTCTAGATTTGTAATGATGAATTAGAGAGTGAGTGAGTCAGTCAGTGATGAAATAGCCTTTCTTTGAGTTCTTCTAACGTGAAAAGTATGTAAATTGGGAGTTTGCTCTAGCTTATAAATTTTTATTTGAGGAAAAAATTGAAGCCGCCTACACGTTTCCATTTCAGGGTAATCTGGCAGCGCGAGTAGGCTAGTACTTGGATATTACAAAACCTATACAATGCAGTGAGTAAACAGGACGCGTATTTGCTAATCCAACCTGCAGGCGAGATAAGAAGCGGCTTCCTTCCGCAGAAGAGGACTTTTCATTGCCAAAGAACGACTGTCTTATATGATATATGTCCATATCCTACTATTATCAAAGAAATCGCCAACAATCGCCGCAAACGTAACAAAGTGTCTTATGAATGCTGTTTTCGAAAGTAGCAACCGAGTTCTTGAGCCAGGCCGGTAACAGCGGATGTAGTAAAATTAGCAAAGAGCTCATGTACGGCAGGCATTCGAAGCATTTCCTACATCTTCTTTTATTGCCGTGAATCATCCGGCACCGACTCAGCCTACCAGTTTTTTGCACTCTGTTCTCATCATTGATCCCTGATAGGGGACTAATTGGAACTTATTTTTCTGGGAAACCTCTCTGATTGAAATGCAAAAATGTTGATATTGTACGATTCGAGGTAAACGGTGAGTAAACTCAGTCCTAAAAACCAAACGTGAACTACAACACACCACCTGTCCAATTCGATAATGGTAAAAATTTATGGTGTCTACGGGACATTTTTTTTTTTCCCCAGAAATAGGCTACTCGGTCAAAAGAAGAGTTTGTCAAAGTAACAAAAAAACATTTTATAATTCTTTGATTTTAGAAAATCAATAAACCACCAGTTGTTAAATATTATCAAATTAGGAATTGCTGTGGAAGAATTCTCGGAAAGATGGATTTTTGTATGCAGCACTTAGAGATAGTGCTGGCTAAGCTACAAAAAAGGTAGGTATTAACAAATATGTATAAAAAAATAAGAATTTCGCTCCATGCCTGTTATATACCTGATTTTAGCTCTGCAATGGTTCCATACTCCTTGCCATTTTCGTATACACTACGAACTAATACACTCCACAAATTCTCAATTGGGTTCAAATTCGGACTATGTGCTATCCATGGTGAAAATTCTACATTTGCCCTACAGCTTATAAATATTGCTTCACAACTTTAGCAGTGTGAATAGCTGCATTATCGTGCTGAAATACAAAATTTGTATCCACAGCTTGTTCAATGAGTTGTTAGCGCTGCCAATTAATAGTATGAAAGTTTTCATCTTAAATAACCCATATAAAAATAAGGTTTTAAGGGCCATAAAGTTACCGGTCAAGTACTCTTCGATGCATAAGTAAGAA
This sequence comes from Dysmachus trigonus, assembly GCA_949715965.1. Taxonomy (NCBI): domain Eukaryota; kingdom Metazoa; phylum Arthropoda; class Insecta; order Diptera; family Asilidae; genus Dysmachus; species Dysmachus trigonus. Next base: position 2,865,440 of record OX454323.1, on the reverse strand, counting down.
AATCGTGAACTCAAATCTGCTACTATCTCCCGGTCTATTAGTATTTGCCAACAAAATATTGATATAAGAAATAGTTTATATTTTGGTAAAATAGTATAGCTAGATGCTATGAAGCTCTAAAAGTAGAGGTATTTCTGTGAATTCCCTACACTCTGTGAACATTTTAAGATAGTAATTCAAGTAAATACTAGCATTTTTTCTCGGTCCCGTCAATCAAACGTACAGTATGACATATGCGGACCAGCCTAAGTCGTTCGGATTTCTCGGTGCACGATCCAAACTCGCACTTGACGGGTTCTTTTTTAGTACGATATCTGGGTCTGCAGAAGCAGGCATGCTTCTCGAAGACGGTTTCGATCCGAGAAAAGTTCTATCAACAAAATTGCAGTGAACGAAGGCACGGGAAATGTTTTGATATAATTGGACCGGAGTGGGTCTCTACTTTTGGGAGTGACCATTGCAACCACATGGGTCTGGCAGCGCTTGTAAAATGCTTTAGTATGATGTGTCGCCACCGTCGCCAACGACGCTGTATCGCGATGCTGCAGCATTTTTTATATGCCGCGAAAATACCGCTATCCGCGCGCAGTATGTCTCGATTTAGCCAGTGACAACTGTAAGCGCGGCGGCTGCCAAAGTAGTGAGTTGGATGAGTATTTCGGTTGTGACTGGCTCGCCGCCGCTCGGCCGGGACCCATTGCGCCAAATCACCTACTCATTCGCCTCCCCCCACCAACTCCGCCGCTCCGCGCGCTCCAACCGCATGGAATCTGTTCTAGTTTTGAATGGGCGCACGGTGGGGCCCACTTTCGTTGCGCTTCGCGCCGTTGTCGTCGTCGTCGCTGCTTTTGCTTCAATTTGTTGTTGTTGTTTTCAAGCTTCCTCCTTAAAAAATCGCGTAAACAACTGACGCAATGCTTTTGACTGCGAGGCCGCGGCACCACCACCACCACCACCGTTGTTTTATTGTCGTCATCGCCACCTTTTCTGTGGAGCCGTCATCGCTGCGCTGCTGCCGCCGCGCTGTTTCTGCTTTCGTTCACGCCCGCGCTGCTGCTGTTTTTGACATTTTCCCGCGTCTGATATTAAGGTAAAAATTTCCAATTTTGATCATTTCCTCTTTTTGCGCCGCGTCATGATTTAATATATCGATGCGCTTTTCTCCATTTTTGTGGAACCTCGAGCCGTTATTAAGAGTGGAGGCGTGAGGCGCTATAACAAACGCAACAATTTCTATTCCCGGTTCGATCCACCACTTTGGCGTAATTTGATGGCTTGAAATTTCGATTACGACGTCCGAGTTAAACGATGACGGCGGCGACGACAACAGATTCAAATCTTTTTGTTTTTTTTGTTTGTTTTTCTAATACGCCCCGGAAATAACGGTGGGCTGTACGGAAATATTATTCGGATTTACTGTTACTTTCTCTCTGTCACATTTGTGGGGGTGGTGGCTTTTATAAAAAAAAAACCGGGGCTCACGAGCGCCAACGCTAGAATTTGCCAATTCGACACCTTTTTTGATTTGATTAGATAAAGCGATTAATTTTTTTTTTTAAATGGGGGACGAAATTAGAATTATTCAGTGTGGGTGAGGGAATAAAAACACTCAATCATCGGGGGGGGAAAAAAATAAAAGAAATTAAACTTTTTAACCGGAATTATTCTATTATTGTAAATACTCTCCATAATTGAAAACAGATAAAGAACCCTTTTCTGAAATTTTTCCTGCACCGCGGTTTCAAGATCAAACTTTTGTGCTGACTTATCTTAGAAGATTTCTTCATGATTTTTATTTATATTAATCAATAATAATAAATAACAGGAGTGAAAACGTGAAAATAAATTTATTCTTATCGAAAATAAGCGTTTCAAGACATATCATAATCATAGGTTCAACACCTTTCATATACCTTTCACTTTACAACTTATATTACACCTATAAGAGGCCGTAATAAAAAGTTTTTTTTTAAAAAGGGATGCCAGATTTCCCATATAAATAACTCTCAAATGAGCTGTCATTTGTTGTAAGTGTCAATGTAATTTTTATTCGGTAAGATCTAACAAACCTTCGTGGAAAGATTCTAAATCGTAAAAATTTATTACTGAAATTAGGGCTCAGGTCTTAAAACATATAGAGCACTTCGTGAACTTTATGGACGGAATAATCGCCCTTCAGAGTGGTACAGAGCAATGATCCTTGCTTTTTGTTTCCAAACCTTCGGGGCATGGATCTCAGATGTTGACGAATTTGTGGTTTCAACATGATGGAACTACGTACCGTACAGCAACCGAAACAATCAATTTAGACAATTTGGCGAAACCTTATTTCAAGAAATGGACCTGTCAATTGGCCACCAAGATCGTGTGATTTGACGCTGCTGAACTATCTTTGAGAGAATGTGTGAAGCTGAAAAATCAGCTTCGATTGACGTATTGGAAGTCGACATAAAACGTGTTGTGGCAGATACACGATCACAAATACTCGAAAAAGTGATAACAAATTGATAGATCGATTTTCCACAGATTTTCTATAAGGTCTAAGTCAGTACCCTGAGCTGGCCATAGAAAAACATTTATATTATTGTCCTCAAACCACTTTAAAACAAGTCCTGACGTGTGCTTTGGGTCACGGTCCTGTTGAAATGTCCAAAAAGTAATGTCCCATTCAGCATTCGGTAGCATTATAGTTTCCAAACTTGATCTTATTTATCCTAAGGGCCTCTTGAGAGATATTCCTACAAGCACACCCGGGTTTAGTTTGTTAGTCCACTTTTAAGGATTTCCGTTCATTTGTACTACATTTATCTCTCCAGATATAAAATTCTGGGAAAAAACTGATGTACCAGCAGCGTTATTAGATTTGATTAAAAAACATATGGAAGACGAAAAAGGTGAAACGAATTTGTGCTAGAGCGTTTTTCTACTGCCGACTTTTTATGCTTGTGGCGGGGCAAATAGCAAAACATTGACCATGAAAGTGAATTCCAATAAAACGGAAATCATTAAATATAAGTTTTCCATAACTAATTGCACTAATTGAGAGTAATAATATTTACGCCAATATATCCGTTGAATCTATGAAGAAGTATAAGATTTTTGTACTTATCACAAGAAAGCATACTGCAACAAATATATGTACGTCCAGTAGTCCACCAGTCACTGATTTTTTTAGTATTGTTTTGTTTTGGTAAGCATATCTTCCTCGATGCGATAAAATTCCATAAAATTCGCGCTATTTAGGGCAATGTCACCGTAAAAACAGCAAAAACACAAAACGCAAATGCACAACAACAACACAACACAGAGCAGAGCCCGGCGAATCGTTCAAACCTTTCACAGCGAAAAATGCGTGCGCAGTTACGACGACAACATCGTCCTAGATATTTTACACATTTTTGATGTTTTTTTTTCTGCTTTCTTTATTGATAAGAGACCAGGCGCAACAATTTTGCGTGCTTCTAGCAATGGCCCTCGCTCACAAGTAACCAGCATTTGAATTAAGAGCCCAGACGAAATGCATTATTTGCGCGAAGTAACCTACTTTTGCTGGTCGCGTTGAACCAACCTGGGGCCTGCATTATGCAGGCACAGCTCGGAAAGTAAACGTTTGTATGCATGGATTTGCCATAATACGCTTTGCAGGTGTTGTGCCGATCGTGCGTTTCGTTTTATTGGCTTTTGATGAATACTCGATCGATAAGTCGGACATAAGAAAAACTGTGAATGTCCGCGATAAGTGAGGAGTTCTTGTTGCATCTAATCAATTGCATGCAATTATAGAAAATTTCTTTAGAGTTTTCGAACAGAAATTGCATTTTTCATAAATCGGAAAACACGTATTCCAATCTACGTTCGAAACAAATTTTGGATTTAGGTTTAACATTTGTACAAATTTGCTTGCTTTGTAGTATTTGTCTATAGCAAATATCCAGTCGTTTTTGAATTTCTCTTCATTGATATCAATAAAATCGCAACAATTTCCATTTTTTTAATTAATATATTCACTGTTGACTTAAATAAGATGAGTATAAAAAAGTATGCATTGTAAAAGAATATAAAAACTTTTAAGATCTACTAATTCTTGTTGTCATCTCCGTGACATGGCAACTTTAGTTGAATTGCGAACAAAATTTCTTAAGAATCAGAGTATGCAATTCAGCCATCAGCTACCACATCACGGAAAGTGAGGTTACAACTAGAATTAGACCCTATAATTCTGCATATTCTTTCACAATTAGATCATAGACAATTTCAGAATATAATTCTACATACTCTTCATCAATAAGCACTTTTTCTATATACTGATCCCATTTAATTTCACTTTTCTAGCATCAGTTAATTTATTTAATAGTTAGGCACTTCAGTGCTGTTAATTTTTGAAAATCTAAAATTCCGATTAATTCGAAGATACTTTGACAGTTTATAACTTCTTATTTTATAGACAAATATACCATGTGCCGCATGCAGAGTGTATTGCTTTCTGACAAACAAGATAAACATAATATCAGTGGTTGACGTTCTCCCTCGCAATAAATGCAGCTGTGTCACCCCATCATCAAAGGGTATGCCCTATCAAACCGGAGAACTCTTTCCCTACTTTCTCAACGGCAGAAGGCTGTCTAATTTGTTTAAAGAGGGAGTTACAGGGTGCCCCATTTTGTCCTAGGCTGATTCAGAGGAAAAGATCGCGTCATCGTACGAAATTTTCAAAGGCTTGGAGGGAGAAACAAAATGACTGCCGTGGGTCGGACGGAGGTCAATTTAAAGGGTGAAATACCTTTAGAACCTTCAAAATTCCCAATTTTTTCCATAAAATGTCAATAAAATATCTCAAAAAATGTTCCCACTATTCACTGTTGTTTTAGCCGGTGAGCTTGATTCATTTTCGCTTATTGCGGGAACTTGTCACAGCAAAACTCGCACATTCAACTAATTTTTCTTAAAACTGTATGAGGATAGCTCAAAAAATGATATATCGATCGATATGATCAAGAATGCAGTCACACTCTCTCTAAAAGTCAAAACACGTAGTAGGAAAGAAGTAATGTCACCCCGACTTGTAAAACAACTTGTGCGGGTGAGTAAAAGGAACCATATACGCCAGCCACAGAACTTAAAAAGGAGTTGAATGTTAGTGCCAGAGTGGAAAATGTCTGCAGACGATTGCAGGTGAAATTTTTTGGATTAAAATAATGGATCAACATGTTTATGTGCAAACATTGGAGGAAGTAATGCTTTCGTATATGTCGGAGGATATGCCCTTACTCTAGACCAATGGTGGCGAACCTATGACCCGCGGGTCAGACACTGACCCACGCAGACTTTTGAAATGACCCACGCGTTGATTGTTATAAACTTATTTTTTATATCATAAAAGAGGGAACGGAGAATCAAAAATATTGAAAACATAAAATATATATAATATATATCTAATGTCGAATTTATAAAAAAATATTTAAATGTGGACATTGGCTAGCTGGTTTTCTATCTGCACACTGCACTGTGTATGACGACACTGACGAGGAAAAGTGGTTTATGCACTGGGTCAAATGTAACTTTTCTGGTTTTAATGATATCGCACCCAAAAGATGGGTATTACATAATTTCAATAAACATATTTCAATTTAAACATCTAAAACAAAACACAAGACAAATTTTTGTTTAAAAAAATTCGCAAAATATTACATTATTAACAACGGACGTAGCTAACCTCATTTGTATAGTTTTACACGCCAAATATTAAATATTATATGCATCACGACTGTATAAATGAAGATGATTATATTCATCGCTATTAAAATTATATTATGATATTTTGTTTAAACGAAGTTATTTTGTTTATTAAATATAAATATTTTTAAATTAAAATGTGTTTATAGTGCTAGATAAGTTGACTAGCACACACCATTTTATTGGGTCATCAAAAAAACCAGAAAAGTTAGAAACATGTGGCCACAATGGACAAATTGTTTTAATGATGTTTGAAAATATTAAAATATTTATTACGAATCTTGACATCTTTACTAAGGATTTGGAAATGAAAATCATGAAATATTTTCCTCAATTACAAAAACATTCTCAAAACACAATAATTTTAAAATTTGAAAATACGCTTGACGTTCAAAAAAATTCAATTAAAAAATAAAATTTTGAGGAGAGATTTAAATAAATATAAATAAATAAATTAATAATAATAAGTTTGGAAAATACATTTCATTTTATTTTATATCCATACAAAATGGAATTCGAAACAATAACCGAATTTATGTGGCTAGGTATCCATAATTTAGAAATGCATTAGTTGAATTTCAAAGCAGCAAAATGGAAAAATAAATTTGAAATGTGGAAAAATAAATTTGTAAACTTGATTTCCGAAGTCGAAGGAAAAATGTTAGAAAGTATTGCAGATAATAATGATCCCACACTAATACTTGAAAATATTCTATTAATGGTATGGGATTCTTCACCAAATAATTTTGTATCAATAAAGAAACTTGCTAATGATCTTCTAATTATGTATGGGTCCACATATTCATGTAAAAAATTTATTTCTTCAATGAATTTTGTAAAATCTACCGATAAAAATGAATTGACTGCGAAATGCGTTAAACAGAATACGGAATATGAACCTAATATTAAGAAACTAAACAACAGCAGATTTCTCATTAAAAGTACTTCCACTTTATAATACTTATGCATACCCGTAACTATACCTATCTATTAATATATAATATTTCATAATATATTTTTCTGATTTTCTTTGTGTCTTGTTCATTCTAATACATACACTCAGTGCAATCACCTGGTGCTGCAATTCATGGTATCACTCCATTTATATCAATTTTTTTTACCGTTATTCTTAGCTCTTCAAAGGTAAAAGTTGTAAAAAAAAAAAAAAAAAACTTTTTAGAGGATTTTAAAAGTGAGAACCAAAAACAATAGTTTTTAACCATCCTCCTCTCCCCTTTCCAAATGACGCCACTGACTTAGTGACCCACGAGCTAATACTAAAAAAATAATGAACAAAATTTGACCCACTTCTCAAAAAGGTTCGCCATCACTGCTCTAGGCCTTACAACAAGACAACGACCCGTAGCACACTAGACAGAAATCTCAAAAATGGTTACAAGACAATAGCATAAACTTGATGGAATGGGCCCACAGTTCCCGGATTTGAATCCAATTGAAAATCTTTGGGCTGTGGTGAAAAATGAGGTCTCTAAAACACAATTCGCGGAATAAAGACGAGCTATTATAGGCTGTAGTGGAGAGTTCATGGAATGATATACCTATTGAAAAGTGTCAGAGCCTAATTGATTCCATACTTGCACGTTGTGCAGCTGTGATCTAGAACAAAGCGCATGCCACAAAATATTAAAATATGTGTGTACTAATTATGAATAAAATAAATAGAAAGTTTTGAGTTTATGTTGGTTTTTTTTCAGTTTGGCGCCAGTAGTGGTATAATGGTGTCCTGCGATATAATGTATTACAAAATTTTTTTATGTTGTTAATCAATTGCAATTTCTACGTAAGATAAAGAACTCTTTTGCATCACTCATTTCATATTTCAGAACCAACCATCGCCCTCTATTTTTTTTGGATTGACTGCCGACGAAACGAAACAACATAAGTATTTTTTATTTGTTACATTTTGATATTACTTTATTTTTAGTTTATTTATTCTTGAAATTTTGTTAAGTTTGTTTTAGTTTTAAGAGTTTAGAATAAAGCCAATTAAGTGGCCTTAACTCCGTATAAAGGTTTAATTTCCTATTTTTATTGCATAATAGTGATTTACGCGGTAAGAATAAGATGTGCTTTCCTAACATGAAAACTTTTCGATAGAAAATTAAAGTTTTCACCTTTTAACGCCGTTAGTCTCGAGTGTCACACTGTCATTTCCATTTCCGCCATAACGACGGTGTAATGTGTCAGTTGTATAATTATGAATTTTTGTAAATAAAAAATAACTTGATATTTTCTAAAACGGCTAATTTTCGACTGAATTGGCGTGTAAAATTAGCACCTTTAGGTAAAATTCACTACTGAGTGAGAGTGGTGGTGAGTTCAATTTTTCTTGTTGCCCATTCACACGATCATAAATATCGAAATTTTTGTTTTTAATATAATGCGAAACCTTTACATTATATTTTTTTCTATAGAACAACGTTTCACCAAAATATTTTTTTTTTTACAAAATAATATGAAACAATTTTCTCTAGCCCGGAATTTTTGTGGCTCACAAAACCACAAAACACGAAGAAGAGCTCCAAATATAAGCTTTAAGGCATTTCCCTCCTAACCCCAAAAGTTTACTACTCCACTTACTGACCGTAATTTTTTTTTCCTCCAAATTCTGTCTGAGTGGACCAAAAATAAGCAAAAAAAGCAATTTTGCAATAACAACAGCAAAAAAGAAATTCTTTCGAAATCAAAAGAAGCCGCACTCGGCCACTCTCCGCAGCAGTCCCCAATAACCTCTTCTAGTAGTTTTGTGCGATTTCTATGCCCATTCATAAAACTTTTTTTTTCTTTCCTCCCGAAATATTTCCCTTCTCCACTTTCACTGGCAACACCATTCATAAGCCCCGAGTGGCACGGAATGTTTAATTTCAGCATCGCCGCGCTGTTAGACGGGAAGCTCCATTCATAAAATTCTTCAGCGGAAAAAAATTAAATAAGAAAATAAAAAGAGCCAGAAAAGGAGAAGAAAAAAACCAACTGACGCCAGCACTGACTCCGACGGCGGCCGTGTAATGTGGCTGCGACGACCGTCGACCGATGGTGCCTGCTTGTCACAACCGGCAGAGGAGCACCCTGGAGCAAAACGGCACACAACAGCGGAATCGTCAGCACTAGTCGCGGCCGCGGCCGCGGTGGCAGCGGTGGGGTAAAGGCCTCTGAATTGGGAAGCCTAATAATTCTCCCCAAAAAGTTTTCTGGGACTGTAGTGAAACTCCCCCGCGCCCCCTCGAATGGCCGACTGCATCCCATGAGCCCTGCTCGCGAGAGGCTCCTCTCGACTGCATCGGGGCAGCGCAGCATAGCCTCTTGCCTTATTATCTTGGGATCTCACAATTCTTAACCTTTCAGCCGGGGCTCTGGAGCTCACTCAGGGGCTGTGGGAAGAGTCGTCGATGATGATGGTGCATGGATAAATGCATCTTGCACCGAGAGCCGTCTGTTTTGATCATTGGACAGCGTCAGCTCCCCTTAACCTCCTCCTCCAGCATCGGTGTGGTTGCTATTTCTTATCACTCTGTGATCCACACATTGAACCTGCCGCATCATTGCAAATCGTCAAAAAGTTGTCCAATATTCGACATGCCGTCGGATACACTTGAAACTGAGTATACAGGGGTTTTTAGTGTTGCTGATTTTGAATCTTTCATTAGAACTGAGAAATTCAATATGGCGAACCAAAAGTGTTTAGTCAGATTTTCAAAAAAATTGGTATGTGGGGTTTATGGGGTCACTTATTTCAGGTTTTGGCTGTTCAATAAGATAGAAGTATAAACATTAAAAATCAGTACATATAAAAACTTAAAATATTAACAAGATCTTTGGAATTACGGTGTTGAAATGGTGTTCAAAAATTATTTAAAATTAATATTTAGCTGGAATGTCTTTTGTCAGCAATAACTGCTTTATAATGGCTTTGCATGGAATTTACTAATAGCTGACACCTCTCAACAGATATTGCGTTCCAGGCATCCTCAATGGCACTGCAAAGATCATTTGTTTGTCAGTTTGCGAATTAAAATGCTCTACTCAACATCCATCCAGAGATTTTCAATCGAGTTAAGGTTAGGTGACTGCAAGCAACTCCAATAAAGGAGGAGGGCCAATTTTTCCTTCGTAAAAAATATTTAAAAAACATTTTTCCATCATCTATCATTAATTTTCAATTGATTTCACCCTAAACAGAATTTTCGGAAAAATACAAGGGAGTTAGATGATCACGCTTTCAAATCCAAAAGATTTTTTTTTTTTTTTCTAATAATATAGTATTGCTTCTTGAGGACTTTTACGGGATGCTTGTGTCCAAATAAATTGGTGCATGTGTAATGCCCTACCAAAGTTTTCTGGCAGTTCTAAACTTTAGCACTGACCTTTGACTTATTATGGCTGAAATTGAGAATTTCGAAACCCCCAGACACACTGCTATTATTACTTCAAATGTCAAGTTTGACAGATTTTTTAGATTTGTCATTTTGAAGGAGTTACCTTAATCGATCCTTGGAATTTTTTTTCTTTGAAAATAACATTAGTTTGTACGTTGTGATATAACATTCTTAAGAAATTTACCATACATCTATTAAAGATACCACTTTGTTTTGGCTCTACAAACGTCTTTTTCTATACGTTCTTTTAATTTTCAACTTTATTTCTTCCATTGTAAACAAATCCAAATTACATTTTGACATTTCGAAACAGCCTTGATGGAAATTAAATAGCAGTGGCACGCCTTTCTGTTTACATTATATTTTCCTTCATTTCGCACGAAATTGAGTATGAACAAGCTCCAAATTGTTTTGAAATGTAGATCGAAAAGAGTCAAGAGTATAACTAAGTTTTTTGTTGGTGTTGTTATCTCATTTGTTACTGACAAAGTAACACGGCATAAACCCGGCCTATATTATTGTGTCTAATGGATGCTCATTACATTGACAGAATAGCATGGGTGAGACGTTGCCCCCAAATGCAACAGCAGCAGTAGCAGAGCAGCATCCCGCGTCATCATCATCTCTGGATTACTTTCTGCTTTTTGATGCAGGCTGCTGCGATATATAGATATATAATAAACCTCTGACGGTTGCGGAATTTCCCTTTTATCAGCCTTTTGCGGTGCCCTTCTAAAAGGGAACCGTAATCAGAGAGTACCACAGGGTGCTGCTGCACTGTGTCTGTGGAATGGCCTCGTTCTGAGTTAAAGTGCAGGTCGATTGAGTTTTCTTGCATTATATATGGTACATATGAGAAAGGGAGGCCCCCTTCATCCATTTCGAGTCGACATCATATAAAGTGTACACTTGAGAAGTTTTTGTGCCCCGCCGACTTCTTCGGCTATTATAAGGGAAAACCGCAATGATCGGCTTTTCTTGCAATTACCGATCTAAGCATCCGCCGTATCTTGAGTTGAGTTGAGCTCGTCTGGCTTCGCGGCTGCGCTGTACCTGTGTGGCTACGTTTATCGCGTTGCCCCGCTACCGCCGATGTTGCTGCTGACCACGCTGACCACCATGAAACTGCTTTCCAATTCCCAAGCGCGATTCTTCTCATCTAACGGTATGTAAATGCCGCAAATTCCACTGGCGATTTGAGTCGTGTTTTTGTTTGCTGTTTGTTCTTCTTCTTCTTCTTTTTTCTGCCTCATTTTCTATTCTTGCCATTTTCAAGTTTCACTTTTCTTTCCCTTACCCGCGCGAGCTAATATACTGGCAAGAGTATTTTTGTTTACGTTGCAGCAAAAGAAGACGTTTCCAGGTTCCCCCTGGAAGCCATTGCTTTTACACCGTCCCGTCCCCACTCAGCCGTCCGTCACGTCGACACTTCTAATTTCAGAGCGGGATGAATCCGGAAATTTAACCGCATCGTATCGTGTCGAGAAAAACATTTTCCACTGATGCATTCATGGATGACGACCGTTGGGATGTATGACGGGGCGGGGGGAAGGAAGAAGGAAAGGGGCTTCTGATCGGGCTCCAACCGACTCCCTGGGACTTGCAACAATGTTTCATCATCATCATCATCATCATCTCTCGGAAGAACGACCAGCTCCGCGGAATCAGGTTTAAATAATTCGCGCTCGCTGTTAAAATTGAAAACAGTCGGGACGGATGATGATGATAAAGCAAGCCGAATGGAATTTCTAATGTTTTCTGAATGGTGAATATGGACAGACTGAAGATGGGGGGTCAACGGGCTGCGAGATCTTGAAATGGTTCGACTAAGAATGGCCGGAATGCTGTACTGCAAGGAGATCGATGTAGAAAGCCAGGAAGGCGTCTTATTGCAGAGACTGAATTATGCTACAAAAGAGTGATTTCTTCGAAATATACAAAATAATGAAAAAGCTTCACAAATTGCAAAAACTTAAATGAGAAAAACCCATTTTTTCCCGCTTTTACTGTACAATGGAATGTAATTAAAACTGGCCACTCAGGGATTTTTGGAGGCGCTGGTTTCGAACTTGTCTTCGAAATTTCAAAATTCAAAATAGCGAAACCAATATGGCGACGGAAAATTTAAATGAAAGGATTTCCATGAAAATGGGCATTTATAATTTGATTATTTGTTTTGAAATTACTATACAGAGAAAATTCCTTTCCAATTAGTTACATAAATATCGTTTGTATTATTTCATGGGGAATACCTACTTTTTTGTATCCTGTCTAAGGAAAAACCCATTGTAGGCACTAATTTTCTACCTCTTGCTTGTTTTTCATACTCGAACGGGTCATGCTACCAAACTAACTTCTAATTGTTCAAATATTTCTTATGTATTAACCGCTTCTTCAGGGACAAATTTTCAAAATTCATAAAAAAAATATCAGTTTTTTTTAGCGTAGTTATTTTCTTACATTAAATAAAAAAAAAAAGTTTACGAATTTTGGAAATTCGTCCCCGAAAAAGGCTAAAATGGGTATTCCAATAAGATAATGACCCGAAGCATACTAGCAGAAGATCAAAGCAATAGTATCAGAACAAAAACATTGAGGTCAAGGAGTGACCTGTGCAATCTCCTGACCTCAATTCGATTGAACATCTTCGGTTAGACCTCAAAAAAGCTGTTTCGGATGCAAACCCAAAAAGTAATAATGACGATGGTGGAGCGATCCTTGAAAAATTAAAGCTATATCTATAGCTAAAGGTGTCACAGAGTCTTGTTGATTCCATGAACTATGTATTGTTTATTTTTATTATTATTAAGTATAAATATGCCACATTTTTTTTTTTTTATTAAAATATTCTAAATACAATCCAGGCCTAACTGTTATTTTCTTTGACCGCAGCTGTATAATGCAATTTAAGTGTGTCTAAGGTATGAACAAATGTTTAATTCAACGATAGGGACCCAAATCCTCCCATAGAAACTTGCCTGCATCTACTCTACATGAGTTGTTCCCAATTGTGCAAAAGTCACAAACAACTCACCGGAGCAGCGGAAAAGGCCAGAGGTGTCACTGAATCATGACTTTTGCAACAACACTCCCGAGCCAGAGACGCAAACAAACACTCTGCGTTACTCATTAAAAACAAGGTGATGAAATCAGCTGGGGCCTTGCAAGTTGTCTCCACCTCCTCCTTCCGCCCGGGTCTGCTTTATAGCGTAAAATTTTGAGTAATATAGGGTCATTCAATCCAAAAATAATGCCAGCATAACGTTCATCATAAGAAATGAATAAATAATCCAAAAATTTGGTTTAAAATTGACATTTTATAATCCATCATCAATGGCGGTATATAAAGACACCGAAAAAAAGCTCGATAGAATGCGTTTTGTGAAAAACAAGTTCTTTTTCGCCTTTTTAACATTTTCATTCAAGAAAGAGATTTTTTATTATTTTTTTTTATTTGAAAGGCGAACAAAGTACAGGAGACCTCAACCGGACGAAACGGGGAGCACAGTGCTGCAACACAAAATATATCAGCAATGTACATAGAGAGACAGAGAAAGAGAGAGCAAAGAAACGATGCGCCCACAAACTTTTATCAACAAAATGGGAAGTAAAATATAAAAAAAATTAGCTTCATCCACTCCGTCGTTCACGATCGGGAGCGAATTTGGGGGCACCCAGGCAAAGTACCAGCAGCGCCCCATTCCCAGCTTGTGGTGGGAGAACCGAATTCGCTCCGATGCGTCCAAAACACACAAGGGTAAACAAAACCACTTTCATGCGATTTATGAATGACTTGGCTTCATGGTAGAAATGAAATATAAAAAATACTTATATACAAATATGAAAAAAAAGGAAAATGTAAAAAAAAAAGCGGTGGCACCGAAAGCCAAATGTACAAATCAAGGCGATAACAATATCACTCACCGATTTCTTGCCATTCTGTTTTGATATTTGCGTAAAAATGCTCTTCTAATGTTTATTTATTTTTTTTTCAACAAGAAAATGCGTTTTTCGTAATTTTCACCCCTTTTTCTTTTCTTTTTTTTCCGAGCACCTCCGCACCACCTTCAAAAGCAATTTCGCGTAAAAAAAAAGTGGACTGCGTAAACAACACCACCGCTGCCGCGCACTGTTGCACCGATGATTGTTTTTCTCTTCGTTTTTTTCTATTTAAAAATATATTTTTTTTTGGAAAGTTTGTAGCACGCATCAACGGTACTTTAATGACACTTGAACGCCGTTACAAGTAAATAAAGCTTAACAATTTTTTTTTTTATTATTATTATATACACAAAACGAGGGAAGGTGCACAAGAAAGAAAACATGAAGAAATGGTAACATATATGTATATATATATACGAGACAACAGCTTCACTCGTTTCACTATTGTTTAAACAAAACGAAGAAATATAACGCGAATAAATGCGCACTCTGATGTCATAAGAAGGTTGCTGTTGCAATTGCAAGTTCTGCTTTGGAATTTAAACGTTCTCCGAATCCGGGGATCATCGTGTGTGCGCGGCCTCCTTTACATTCGCGAATGTTTTTTTCGTATGTTAAATTTGATGAGGGGGTGGTGAACAGTGTGACAACTCCTCTGGGGATCTATTGTGCAGCAGATTGTATTTTGCACCTTTTGCGGGGGGACGTTGACGAGTGCAACACAACAACAAGAACACAATAACAAAATACAACAAATTAAGAAAAACGCGACACAACCGCAGCAGCAAAACTCAGCTATTAGACGCACACACACATGCACACGAAAGCGATCCGCTGTCACACAGTGCAGCTCTTCAATTTCTCAAAAACCTCTGTGCGATTTTTCTCATTTATTTTATTTTATTTTTTTTTCGCTAAATGCGACTTAAAAGCTGCACTTCCCAGCTTTTCCGTTGGTTAACAGTGATAACGATAATAATATTCCACCGAAACGTCGCTCATCGGCGGGCGCAAACCTTTTGTCGGTTTTTTTTTTTTTTTTTCAATTCACTTTCATCCGCTTCCGGGAAGGAACAACGGCTGTGCAATAACTGTAGAAATAGTTGCAAAAATCAAAATGATGAAATGTCACCGGAGAACAAGATGACAACACAACACATTCCCTGCAGAGGGAGGAAATTCCTTGGAGGATTTTGTTCAGGAATTCAGCCCCCAAAAAATCGACTTTAGAGGTGAAGTTTAGGCCGTTTATTGGTCTCGAACCGTTCTAATTTTTTCGGTGGCGGCTAGAATAAACCAATTCGTTTTGTTTTCTACTTTCGCCACAAAACTACTTTAAAAAGAAGAAAGTAAAAAAAAACGAAACAGCAACAATACCACGAACGGATACCCCGACTGAACGAACTAAACTAAAATGGGAAAAGTGCTCATTGTGAATTGCGACTGTAAAAAGCAACAGAGTGCCCTCCGGTATACGCGGATGTGTGCGCGCCCCCCGGGGTGCATATGTGTATAATATTTCCGTCCGCCAATGGCCTGTCTGTCACACAAGCTTAAAAACGGGGCTGCGCGCACACACCACAATCTTCGGCGGCGGCGATGTGCGCTTGTGGGGTACCGTTTTCCACGAAAAATGAATGTGCACATTTGCGCGCGGGGCCCCACACCACGGCCGATCAACTCAACTCAACTTCGTCAGCTTTAGCCGCCTCTGACGACGTCGCCAGGCCGGGGGGAGAATTTCATAACCCGCCGCCACCGGCCCCACCACACCACTTCCCCCCGGATGTGACTACCTCCCACACACGCGGCTAGAGCATGCAGTTCAGTTCGCCGCAAAATAAACGGGCATTTTCACCTTTCTGCCGTGACGTGTGGGTGCAGCACGGTTTTTAGCAGCAGCAGCAGCACAGAACCGCACCGCAGCCGGAGAAGCATTACCTCACCCACACACACGAACACAGTGTGGCACAGCCAAGAGAAACATATATACATATATATATAAAAGTTGCCAAAAAATATAATTCCGGCCCGGCGGACTATCCTCATCACCGCGTCAACATCATGTGAAGTGAACACGCTAAATTCCGATGCACACCACACAACCGGTCGCCGCCACACATTCCAAATTTCCATCATATCTCAAAAAGCAAAGCCGCAAGAAGCCCCAGAGCGAGTGTGTTGCTAATTTCTTCTAACTGCAATCTCTGTCGCTGCTGGCGCGAACACACAAGCGATCGCAGTTTCTTCGCTGTGTTGGCAGCTGTGTGAGCTGCTCGCTGCTGCTGGCTGCTTCTGCCGCTGCCGCTGCTGTTGGCGGGGCCCCCGTCTTCGAGCGAGCAGCGAAGGCACCCGGAATGCTTTATTACCGGTCTAATGACGTTAGAGCGCGCGCAACGGTTGTGTGCGAAACGAAGCGAATGAGGTGCTTTTTTGCACACGGATGCGGTGATAAAATGGTTCTCAAGACTTTTTCTAAAGATGTGTTAGAAAATTTGAAGGAAACTGGAAAAGTGCACAATTCTTTTCTTATTCTTGGTTGTTTTTTTTTGGCAATCACAGGACCGAACTAGGGGTGAGAACTGGCTTTGAGTGTTTGGCGCCTTCGAATTAACAGATAACTTTTTTTTTTAAGAGAATTTTATTTCGTTTTAGTGGGTCTACTGTCCATTAAATAGAAATAATTCGAAGAAGTTGTTTGGGAATGTAATCGTAAAATTTGCGTTATCAACGATTCTGAGATATCTCTCACAAATTAAGGGATTAAACCTAATCGTGAAATTCCAGAAATCAGATTTTCATAGACTACCATATCTTGAAAATATGTGTTTACATTTTTTATGTTAACCTGAACAAAATTGACGAAGTTGCAAAGGTTTGTTTTTTAATCCCTTTAAATTTTAAAAAATAACAGAGGGAGCGTTCAAGTATTACGTAACGCATTTTTTGTAGATTTTAGACCCTCCCTCCCCCCCATGTAACGCATCGTAACGTTTTTCTGTACCGTTTTTCTGTTGTTCGAATACCCCTCCCGCCTCTGTAACGCACCGTAACGTTTTACAAGACCCCCCCCCCCCCCCCCCCCCATCGCATTTTCACCAAGTTTTCGAAAAATAGCCACTAGAGGGTCAATTTTCAAAATTTTCAAACAGAAATTTCACAAAATATAGTTCAAATGTTGCTTTTTTCAATAAACAATAGTTTCAATATAATTGTATTTATTGCACCATTAAAAAATGTGTCCAAAGTTTAGTCATTTAAGACCCAGGTACCCCCTTAATATTTAAAAATTACTTCAGGAATATGACTTTTTTGCACAAAGTGTAATTCTGTCATTCTTGGCTTCCAACTTGTCAATTGTTGCTAGTTTATAATCATAAGTGATTTCACATTAGCCTTCAGGAAATAGTCAAGAGGTGTCAGATCACACGACCTTGGAGGCCAATTTATAGGGCCATTTCTCGAAATCGCTTTATCATTAAATCATTATTTCAATAAATCGATGTATGACACGTAGCACCATCCTGTTGATAACCACATATTGCCAGGATCAATGTCAACCCTATTTTCGAAGAAATACAAGTTGGTTGCCATTAAGCCCAAAATGAACCTCGTCACTGAAGAAAATTTGGTGGTGATAAAATAACGGTTCAGCTTGCAACTGCTTTAGAGCCCAATCAGCGAATGAACGACATAGGTGATGGGCCTTGGCTTTAATTCCTGCACCAAGTGTTGAAGAAAACCCAGGTTTGTCCATTCCTCGTCGTTCTTTGGAATTAGGCATTCCAAAAACGTCATTACACCGTATTTTGCATAAAGATTTGGGTCTTAAGGCTTATAAAGTTCAGTTAACACAACAACTCAAGCCGGCCGATCATCAACAATGACGTGTCTTTACCGATTGGGTCCTGCATGAAAATGATCCGGAATTTCATCGAAAAATCATCTTGAGTGATGAGGCCCATTTCCACCTCGATGGCTTCGTCAACAAGCAAAATTGTCGCATATGGGGCTCGGAAAACCCAAGAGTTATTGTTGAAAAGCCTCTCTATCCTCAACGTGTGACTGTTTGGTGCGGTTTATGGTCCGGCGGGGTCATTGGACCTTACTTTTTCGAAAATGAGGCTGGAGCACCAGTTACGGTGAATGGATTGCGCTATCGAGAGATGATTAATGATTTTTTATGGCCGGAATTGGATGGTATTGATCTGGACAACGTTTACTTTCAACAAGACGGCGCTACGTGCCACACAAGCAACGAAACCATTGATCTTTTACGGGAAAAGTTTCCAGACCGTGTTATCTCTCGAAGAGGTGATCACAATTGGCCACCCAGATCTTGTGATTTGACACCTTGCGACTTCTTCCTTTGGGGCCACGTGAAAGACAAGGTCTACGCCAACAGCCCAGTGTCGATTCAAGACCTCAAAGATGGAATTCGTGAGGCTATCGAGGACATAGGGCAGTCACTTTGCGATTTGGTTATGGTCCTGTAAGCGTGGTCGTGGTAGTCATTTGGCTGATGTTATTTTCCATTATTAACGGCATACCTTCCTCTTTATAATGAAATAAACATCCGATCATTTATCTCAAGAAATGGCATTTTCCCATGAATATCAAAAGAACACATCTTATTGGAAAACCCTTTATTATGAATGTGTTGTTCTCAAAACTGGAGTTTTCGAATCGGTAACCAAGAATCCTTTAAATTCGATAATTCCGATTAACTTCAAACTTTTTATAATTATTTCTTACATAAACAATCGGGAAAAGTATTCACTCTTTAAAGATATTCAGCTAAAATCGTAAATTTAATATTTCCATTCACGTCCTTTTACTTTGATTATATGGTTTAATCGATTTGACATCGAGTGTATTAATTTCTTGATAAATTCTATGGAAGTTTTCATTCATGCTTTTATTAGTGCAGCTTTTAGTCGTACTTTATTACATATTACATAAAGATATGAGCTTACCGCTTTTAGCTTATAGACATGATAGTTTAAAATTCGTTTAAAGCGTTACTCTGATCCTTTTTAGCCGTCAGCCTTCGTATGTGTAATTATTCCGATTGCCAGTGTGATGGGAAATGGTAGGTTCTTAAAAGAGTATATAACGTTGGTATTTTAAGCTCCTAATAATTAAAATTCTTCGGAACATTTCGATTTCGTCTGCATCAATCCTTCGTCCTCATAATTTTCAAAAATTAAAAAATCCCAGAAAGGTTATGTGAAAATTGCTCCAAAATATCGTAATTTAAGCTTATCGGTAAAATGTTCTTTTTTAATGAACTCTCCACGTATACTGTGCATTTGGGCGTGACTACGATATTGTAGCTACTTTCCTAATTAACAGTGTTATTTGTAATTAATTCTCGTTTTCAATTATCGATGGCCCATTAATTGCATCGGAGTTTGAATTCCATCGGAAATAAACAACAATATGCGTTCTAATTCTTCTTCGACGGAGGGTGATACAGTCAAACGCATTTCAGATTTATGTGATTTCTGCTCAAGTAGCTTCCTTTGAAGTCTATTAAAGGTATATAATTAGTTTTGGATTTGAATATTAATATCTAAACATATGTCAATTGCTTAAACATCGAGTAATCAAGAAAATATATTAGAAATTTTATAAGAATGACTAACATATGTGTAAAATTTGAATTTGAAAGTTTGATCCATACATATGTAACTAATAGATGTGCACAAAAATGTTGACATGTAGCCCTCTCAAATTTGAGAATGTGATAATTTTGTACAACTCAGGACGAACAATAATAGCGTATCTAGTCGTTGTTAAGTTTGTTGGGTTTGTTAAAAGAGCATATTTGCGATCCATTTCCAAACAAGTTGTACAAATGCAAATTTGGAATTATGATGAATTGTTTGATATATCATTTCACGCGATTAACACATGACCCTTTACGTGCGCAACTTAATTAAGTACTCTTGCTGAGAAAAACGATTACAAAGATTAGTTTTAAGATACCTTTACCCAAAATTTTTGAGAGATTAGTACAGGATAAACTTTAATTTGTGATTAAAGAAGCTATTTGTCATCAGGAACATGGGTTTATGATCGGAAAATCTACTTCGACTTCGACAGGCTGTTTTAATTGAAAGTGTTTGATGGGCTCTCAGGAGTTCCACAGGAAATCCATTTAGGTCCTCTTCTTTTTATAATATTCATCAATTATTTCTACTTATGTTTTTCTTAAACATAGTGATAATTTTTGCTACTATTCGTGATATGGCTGATTGTTATAGGTTATAGGAAGTGACTGATAAATTTAAGCTTTGGTGTAATGACAGTGGGCTTGAATTAAATTAAACTCTTTGAAATGTAAGGAGTTTTTCTTCCACTGGTTAAAAAACCAAAATTGTGTTCTAGATCGCCCTGATATGATTCGTGGTTTTCGTCACTTAAATGATGCGCCAAGCGTTCGTTTCATTCGGAAATGGGTTAAAAAGTTTGAGGAGACCGGTAAAACATTGGAAAAACAAAAATCCGGGCAACCAAGGTCATCACTCTGTTCCTGACGATCCGAATCTTTTAATTCGGAAGCGCGCAATGTGCATAGATCTACATTACACCGTATTTTGCACAAGGACCTAAAACTGCACACCTACAACATCCAACTGGTACAAGAATTAAAGACCCAGGATGCCAGTCAGAGGCTTAACTTCGTAAACCAGCGGTTTTCAACGTTTACCAGCATCTTGTTTTCGGATTAAGCTCATTTCCACCTTAACAGACACGTAAATAAGCAAAACTGTCGCTACTAGAGTGGAACACATCCAAGCATCAGAAACCCCTTCATTCGCATAATGTTACCGTATAGACTGTGATGTCGGAGCGAGGAATTATGGGCCCTTACTTTTTTGAAGACGAAAGTGGATGCGCAGTTCCAGTGAATTCAGAACGTTATGTGAAGATGTTAGACTACTTCTTGGTGCCTGAACTGCAAAACTTTCCCGGCTATAACTAAAGAACATGGTTTCAGCAGGACGGAGCAATATCACACACTTCCAACACGTCTCTGCTTCAAATTCGTGAAATTTTCCCTCGCAAATTGATCTCCAAGGGTGGTAAAAAAAAATTGGGCCCCACCAGTCCTAATGTAACCCTTATGGACTTTTTCCTGTGGGGTTATTTCAAATCTAAAGTATACGCAAAAAAAAAAAAAACAACAACTAGCCTGGCGCATTTGAAACAAAATATCCGTCACGAAATGACAGCCATCATGGAGTTTATCTGCCGAGCTGTCATAAGAAATTTTAGTATTCGATTAAATGAGTGCCGCGAATGCGAGGGTTTACATTTAGACGATGTTATTTTTGAGAAATAAATTCCCGAATGTTGTATTTTAATAATTAATAAAGATTTTTTGCGAGTCTCCGTCTTCCTTTTTTTTAAATCGATGTACTAAATTAAATATTTCTTTTGACACACCCTGTATTATTTCAAGAGCTTTCATGATGCTAGGCTTTATTAAGAGTAATTCGAAGTATTTTCATAATGTTTTTACCTTAACATTTCTATACACCTCTTTGGTATGCTTCTATTGTGTGGTCTTCTTATTGCCTAGGCCTATTCTTGGCCTTGAAACTTTGGAATCCAGAAGGAAAATCGCGGCTGTTTTATTCATAAGAGATATCATATGCTATCACATTATATCTTCTGACCTTCTTACTATGCTAAATATTTATACTATGAGAACTTTTTTAAGGATTAGAGGTATTTTTCTGAAAATTCGAATGCACACAAATAGCTCTGGTAGCAACGAACCTAGCTGTTATTTTATATTTATTTAAGTAGTTTTGTTATTGCGAACCTGTGAAATTGAAGTTTAAAGCCGAAATCAAATAACTACATATCTTATAAATTTTAAATAATCCTATTCTAAAAACTGAATTTTAAAGTAACCATCTAGAATTAATTAAGCTACCATGACCCAAAATGAACTTTAATTTTGTTTCGCACCTTTTGGGCGCAAATGCGAAAGGTGCATATGCGTGGCGAGGCCAAAAAACTGCATTCGCGATGCCGGGAAATGTTGCAAGTGGCGTCCTGACTCCTTGCGGAGATATCCCACTTCAAGTTCCTTGCCCTAGCTGATCCCGTCATGCCCGTCCGGTCTCTTCCCCCAGGAACATTCGTTCTTGCAGGGTTGCGTTGGCCCAATATATGTATAATCTGTCTGCTGTTTGTCAGGGGGCAGCAGTTTTCACCATCAAAAGATGTTTCCGCCACTGACGTGTGTATTGCCGATTCGTATCACTCACCCAAAGAGGCACCAGAAGGGCCAAAAACCCCCAAAACTACGCCATTAGCATTGGCTTATTTCGGTTTGAGGGCCGAGGCAGCAGGCACACGACACGATTGACTGGACGCGAAACGCATAACACTTGCAGCGGGGCAGCAGCAGCAGCAGCAGCAGCGGTGGCGGTGGCACCGGCGCGCGGCGGCGACAACCACCGTGGCACCGAAAGATCAAGAAAAACAAAAAGAGGCCCAGGGACCATGGAAAACAATTTTTTGGAGGACATTGCCCTTTCGCGCGCTGCATGCCCAGAAAGCAAAACGTTCGTATTCTGCCGCCATTAATTAAGAATGACCGGTGCGCGGGCGACAGAGTGCGAGTCAAAATGCATGCTTGAGACCCGGGGTCCAATGTGGCGTGGCGGTGGCGGTGGTGGCTCGCTAAATTAATCGTAGTCAGCCAAAATAAGTTTGTTCTCTTCGATTGCATTGACAACATCTAGAAGAGAGGCCCTTCGTTAACAACTGACACACAGGAATGCAGTTCAGCGGAATTGGAATTGATATACACGATTGTCTCAAAATTTTGCTTGCCGTGGTGCATCCACTTGCTTCTCTCCCGGGACGAGAAGTTCTTGATGCGCAACTATGGCAACCCCGTCAAGACAAAGAAGGTGCAAGGCACTTCTTAATGTGCCCAAATCGCATCTTAGTTCAAGGTGAGAGCGTACAGCCAGCAGAAGTAAATAGGAAAAGGTACGATAACGCGGTCCTCTGTGGCCCTCGCGTCGCGGTCCTCTGCCCTCAGCTCATCCCGCGCGCCTTAGCCCCCTGGGGAATTCTTAGAAATGACCTGAAAAAGGTGTTCGGTACCTTCGCGCACACAAAAAGCGGCATAACTGCATACTCCAGCTTCCCTGGCCTGGCCCGACCTCGGCCAGCGCGCAGCGTGGTTCTCGCACACACCAGCGCAGCGCCGCCGTGGTGGGCTATGTACTTTCTAACAAGAATTTTAGAAAAGGGCAAGGTACGATCCGAATCCGAGCCAGGCTCTTGATAGGTAGCAGCAGCCGACGACGTCCGGCTACCTGGCCGGGACGCGGCGTGGACGCTCTTCAGCCATTTTCGAGGCAGCTTCATGTCGCAGCAGACCATGATTATGGCAGCTATGTGGTAATGTCCATTTGGTGCAACTATTTGGGAATCGTCGAGGCCCCAGAAATGTGGACAAAGTGTCAAACCCGGCTCTGAATATGCTCTGCCGCATCTCAGCTCAGCTCAATCGAGTTCAATTGTTTCACTTTGGCCGGGGCGCGGTGTCGGTCAAGGTTCGATGGATTGCTGCATGACAGACAAGGAAAAGATGGTTTCAATCTGAACCTTTTTTTACCTCCACAAGAACTAATTTTCGAAGTGGACAGGCAGATGAATCTTTTGTTGAGGCAGGTAAAGTACAGCGTTTGTTTCATGCGTGGAAGATTCGATACGCATTTGGCGCCAAATTTATTGGACGACTTGAGGAAGAAGTTTTGGCTAAAGAAGGCCAAAAAAGCGGCCAAGTGCGAGTCGGACTCGCCCATGAAGGGTTCCGTAGCAGCAAGTAACATTATATAAAAGTTCTTGATTGCATAAGGTTTATGTTTATTAAATTAAATGTTTTTTTTTTATTTTTATATTTGAGTTGATTGAATGAAAGGTAAATTGCGGTTTACGATTTATGACGTATTAAAAAAAAAAAAATGTTCGGTGCAAGTTTGCATGGTAAATGTACATCATATATTATTTTTTAGTTTTATCATTCTCTTATTTTAGAAGTTACAGGAGGAGGGGGGGGGGGGGGGGGGGGCACACATTTTACCACTTTGGAAGTGTCTCTCGCGCATACTATTCAGTTTAGAAAAAAATGATATTAGAAACCTCAATATCATTTTTGAAGACCTATCCATAGATACCCCACACGTATGGGTTTGATGAAAAAAAATTTTTGAGTTTCAGTTCTAAGTATGGGGAACCCCCAAAATTTATTGTTTTTTTTCCTATTTTTGTGTGAAAAGCTTAATGCGGTTCACATAATACATCTACTTACCAAGTTTCAACAGTATAGTTCTTATAGTTTCGGAAAAAAGTGGCTGTGACATACGGACGGACAGACAGACAGACAGACATGACGAATCCATAAGGGTTCCGTTTTGGCTACGGAACCCTAAAAACTGCATTCGCGATGCCGGGAAATGTTGCAAGTGGCGTCTTCACAGTGATATAATAGAAAGATTTTACTGAAAAGAAAACTTACTTCTAAAATCCCGGTTCTAAAATTGTGGAATAAAAACACTATATGTATTTTATTGTATATTGTGGGTACCTAACAACATGTAATTTATTTAAAACACAACCTATGAAGTTTACTAAGATATCATGTCATAAAGAACTCTTGCTTCGTTTTAACGATTCCGAAAATACTTTTGTACCCTTCTCTCAATATGAGTTTCAAACTGTCAAATTTCAAATACTGTACAACTTATGATCATTCTTTAAAAATGTCAGTCAATTTTATTGCGTAATTTTCAAACTCTGATTTTGTCAAAAAAATATGAAATTATACATGCGTTGCTAACAAAAAACTGCTGAGAATCAGAATCTTTCGGCAAAACTACATGAACTGCTGAAAATCGCTGGAGTGTAAATCTTAAACAGTCTCAGGTTTAACCCCTTCTTATTGATTCCCAGCCGAAAATAAGCTAGTATTTAACTGACATTTTTGTCATATATTTTTCTATATATTTCTATATATTCTATACTGCAATAGAATATATACATATATATAAAATTAGATAGAAAATAAACTTAAACATAGTCAAAAGATTCAAATTGTATCTAAAAAGAAGGCAAACGTACCCAAATTCAGATGCTCTTCTTGAAGAAAAATGCGAGAAGAAGTACTTCTAATTTCCCAGAGATTTTCGCAAGTTGGAATATGATTTCCCGTTTATCCGTGCGCGTATTCCTGCCACATAAATTTATGCAGCTAATTTCGCTGTCAATCAAAGGGCATCGCCCAACTAATTTGCATTACATAATCAATGGGAAATGATAACAAAAGAGATATAACAATAACAATAAATACAACAAGATCACCGGCCGAGAGGATGAACTAGGTCGCACGGGGTGCTGATCGTACGGGGCCAGGGGTGGACCACTGTACACGGGGAATTTCTGTAAGAAAAACCGAAGGAGTCGAGCGAGGAGCAACCCAAAAAAAAAAAAAACAGGTTTACCAGCCTCCTTTTCCTCTACCTGAGAACGTTTTTCCCTCTGGTGCACTTATTAAAGTGAAATAAAAATCGAGAGCACTACAAACATGCTAGCAAACAATATCAAAATTACGAGAACGAACGACGGACGGCGGCAACAAAAGTAGCAAAATCCTGCTTATGTTGGCCATTGCCATTCAAGCGCAAAGATAGCGCCCCGAGCCCTAGCCGCGGTCCCTCCGTATATTTATTAACTGGCATTTAGCTCGTGTCCAAACACGGACCTCTACACTGCTTCTCCGGCAATTATATGCTGCGTAGCTGACGCAAAGGTGACAGATGATGAGCCACCACCTCGCGGGAAGACGATAGCGATTTCCGTAAAATGATTTTTTTCGCCAAAATGGTAGAAACGACATAGAGCTCATTTCTAAGCCACATACTCTTTTGGGGCAATTTGACGAAAAAATATTGTGACCTAACCTCACATTTTCGAAATTACCAAAATTAACGTGCACGTGTGTCTGCCCGGCGATTATGTCACTTCCTTGCCATTCCCCTGAGAAAATGTGCGCCCATGAAAGGCGTTGGGTTAGGGATGGAGTGGAGGACGCGGAGATCCTATGACTGGCGCTGCATAACCGATTCCCCCAATTTAAAAGCTTTCAATTTTCCCAACATCCCTAAAGCCATTTTTTTGGATATAGGCATCTTTCAACTGCACGACGCAGGCTTAGGTATTCGGGTCCCATCCATATCCTGCATATCCTCCCTTCAAACTTTCTAACATTTCTCCGCGAGATGGAGTTTTAATCAAATGTTTCGTTTGTGCGGTACGATATATAAGACAGCTTAAAACTGCATAAGGAGGGAGGTAAATGTGTTTACCTAGAGTGTCATCATTAGATTAGGTCCTTAGGCATTTTCGCACACATCAAAGGCACTCTTGCGCTAGGCGAGATATGCAGCAACGTCTTTAGAAAGGCTAGACGAAAAATCTTGCAAGAGTTGAAATTTCAAGGGACTAAAGGGGCTAACGAGCGGATACATACGCGCGCATACGAGTACATGGGAGCGAAGGTATGGCTGCAAGACCAAAAGGACTACAGTGAGGAGAGAGCAGGGGTATGTCGGAACGAACGGAACCACACATATGCCTTCTTCTTCCCGGGTACCTTGTTGCACGTCTCTTGCTTCGCTGCCGCCGCTGCTGTTACCTCCCTGCCCGGGGTCGGGAGGTCCTGTCTTTTTTGGGTTTCTCTCTTCCGATTCTTTTGTGAATTGGCCTTTATCCCGTTTTCAGTCCAAATTTTTGAGGAACTAGAAATATGCCCGTGCATGCCCCTCGTATATGTTCACCGGCGCGCTCCTTCTAATCCTCGAAAAAAAAAAAAACATAACAAAAAACGTTTCCACGAATATCCCATGCCTCCTTGAGAGACATAGTGGTCTACAAAATTGTTGCGTTTTTGCCAATGGAAGTTTGATTAGATTTTAGTACTAGTATATTATAACTGTATATATTATTAACAGGTAACCTCAGTTGTAACGTCTGACCCCATAGCGGGGTTGGTTGTTACATTCATAGGGTTTGGTTGTTAAAAGTTTAGGTATCGTCCACAAATGTTTCCTTAGCCCATCCATGACAAGTACACTCGCATTTATTCTGTTTGTTTGTTGCCAAATATGATTAAGCAGACATTTTTTTTTTTATAGAATTATATTTAGATTCACTGGAGTCTTGTTATTCCATTTATGTGATAATCCCTTTCAAATATGATTCTATTGAATGTTGCAGATCATAAAGTGGATTTTCTGTTACCACTTGCACTTTTACGCGATAAGCTCCCAGTGTTATTTAAATTTTTTTGTTAAATCTGCGTACTGTTGACTTGTTATATGCTATCACTAGAATGCCTCGCTCGCCTCGCTGTCACTGTAACAACCTACCCACGGCTATGTTTTTTAAACAAAATACGACACGCGAAGTTTACCCTGAATTTAATCGAAATGAATAAGGAACAGAAATGTTATTTACATATCGGTGTATCTTGTGATAACATAACAAATATGTCTCATTTATATAGCACCGATGATAAAACAAATCGTTACTAATTTGGCCAAAAACGACATTTTTCAAGAAATACGCTGCTGATCAGAACCTGGAGATAAGTAAACTTGTAATACTTCCGTACTGTTAAGGGTTAAAATAACTTAGACGTTATTAAGCTTACTAAATGATGAGTCTTCAATTAACTTCCCAAATCCTATATTGTTGCGAGTTTCAAACTACCAAAGTTAAAAAATTGGTAAAATCATCGTTTTTAAAGTTTTACCAAATTTCCCGCCAAAATATCGCATCATATCAAGTTTTATGTATTTGTGTCCTTTCTTCACATGTATTTGTGTCCTTTCTTCTGGACCAAAAGGAACTTTCAGGAAAAGGTCTTTTCGAACAGAATTTCATCTACTTAAAAGTTGAAAGACAAAATTCAAGCAATTAAAGTATCATAAAAATAGAGATAAAATTATTCATATTTACATGAATGTGATGGAAAATTTTACAAAAAAGGTCTGTATTTTGCCGGGGTAGACTAGACGTGTATAGTCTTAATTAAAAACGTACAAAAAAAATTATTTTTTCCTCAATGTTTCGGTTAATTCAAAAGATACAAATCGTCTACCTCTTGTTTGGGACCTCATTAAGATTAAAAATTCATTTCTGAGATACATATATATGGGTTACTTTCTGATGGAGGTTACAAAACATTAGTAAGTGAGGTAGAAAGGTCGTTTTAGTGTTGTCAAACGAAAAAATATTAAAATTGCTATGCTCAACAGCAGTATTGGTAGCCATTAAAATGAAAATTGCAAAAATTCCATCGTTACCTCAACGATTCTCATCCTGCGAGAAAATCATCATAAATAACATCCAGCAAAGAGCGAAGAAATATATTCATAATGATTTTGCAGCGCCAACCCATCTTTCATCGCCATTTATGCTTTTCGTCGAGGCTCAAATCGATCCATATTAAATCACCCGAAAAAAAAAAAAAAACACCGTGGGATAGTCCATTCTAGCCGGTGTGTTGCTGTCACTATTTCGATAACTTACAAAACGGCGCACACCTTGAGAAGAACTCCTCAAGACGAAGATGCCTTACGGAGGAGGCGAGTTGCGGCCTTTTCTGTGCCTGGTTTGAGTTTTACCTGGAGAAGGTATGTGCCGTGGTTCGCAGCAGCGGAGCGGACGGTTGCGGCGTCGTATGGCACGACTGCATTATGCGCTGCCGCCTGGGAAACTTCTAAAAATCCAAAACATGCCGGGGGAGGAAGAAAAAGGAAACAAAACTAGATCAAGGAGCGTCCCAATTCTGTGGTCCCATTTAACAGTTTGTACCGTTTTCTTAGGGTTTTTATACATACCTCTGTATACTCATCATATACCCTCATATACCTTATTTTTTATTTTTACTTCATAGCCTTATTTTTCCCCGGTGCCTGAATTTTCATTTTTTTTTCTGTTCCTATTTTTTGTTTTTGTGTTGCCTCCGGTTCTTGGCCGTTTCTTATCTCTGGCTGACCTGAGACGATACTTCTTAGACCCTCAGGCTCATATTATTATCGTGTGGCGGCAAAATGAATGAAATTCATTTCCTGGAAGGCTCACTAAATTGAGCACGTAGGGAGAGAAAATGGAATTAAAAAAAAAAAAAAAAAAGAAGAACAAATATTCGGGTGAAGAAAACAAGAACACCACCAACACTACCATGACCGGCATTAGCTAGCAGTAGCAGCAACAACAACTTTGGGAATTTTCGACTTTTAGGCATTGGGCACTCGCTTCAAAGCCGAAGGAAGACTCAAGACCAAGCCGCCATACCGGTTAGAATAAGAAGAAATTAACTACGAAATTCCTGGGATGAAGGAAACAATCAAAAAATTTCTGTTTTGAGGGCGATAAACGTCGGAACAGGATCGAATGGCAGCACCAAAAATTTTTCTCTTGTTGTGCCATGCCTCGCTGAGCTGTGTAAGGAGTTCGTTTTTATTGAATGGAGGCTGCTGGTGCACCGTGGCTCCGACGCGCCACACCGCCAACTCCACCAAAATACAGTTTGTACGGAAGCAGCGCGGTCTTAAGGGGACATTCTCTTTCGAAATTTTCAAAAAATCGATTTTGAGATTTTTACATATTTGGATTCTATATACTTTCAAAAGTTCCCTCCTAAAATTTCATCAAGAAATTCGTAATAGAAAAAAAGTTACAGCTATATTTGTAAGAGCGCTCACCCATGAGTAAACACCGGTTTCTATTCAATAAAATTATGGTACAAAACCTTTAAACGCGTTTTTCTCGAAACTACCTTTTTCAAACTGGTAGGACGGTTTTCTCCGAATCTACTTGACCGATTTTAAAAAACCAAAGAGCATTCGATTACTTATTGAAAATACTAGAGGATATGCCTCTAAAATTTAACAACAAAAAACCCCTTTTTTTACGGGGGTAACTTACCCCAAAACAAAATTGCTTTTTTTTCGCATTTTTCTGAAATATACATATGAAAACTTCAAAATATGAAAAAGTATGAGTTTTAGAGGCATATCCCTTAGTTTAGAGTCTCAAGAATAGAATCCATTTTGAATTTTTCAAAAATCTGTTACAGGAGGTCCACAAATTGTCCTACCGTATTAAACGTCACTTTTGGACGACGCCCTCTACAGGAGCCAAGGGAAACTAAAAATGAAAAAAAAATTTTTTTTTATATTCTTAAGACACAGTTGAACAATGTCCAAAAGAAATTTTGTCAGTAAATATAATAGTTTTTTCATAATAAAATTTTTAAAAAGTGCTTTTTTCTTCAATTTCGAAAGAGAATGTCCCCTTAAATCAGTGGTTAATTGCATTTGGGATCTTAAGTGAAATGAGTTTTTGGCGGGCCAAATTTATTTTAGTGGCACACATTAGCGTAGGTATAACCGACGACGCCCCAACTGGTTAGAATTTAATTAAAGTGTCCAGCACTTCTGCTTTGTAGGTGTGTTTGCGAATTTCAAAGATCAATGAAACCTTACAGCTTTTATGCTCAAATTTGAAGCCGTTTTTTGATGGGAGCTTATATCAACGTCTCAGTAAAAATTCTATGATAGAGTCCAGGAATACACCTAAGATAAAGACTGCATTAACCAAAATACATTATCAACTTTGATATATATTATTCATTACAATATCGTTATTAAAGACCTTCAAGTGAAAATCTACAATATTTATTTATTCATTTATTCACAATTTCATCAATGAAAAAAGAAAAAAAAAAACAAGGGAAAAGAGAAAGTCCAGTGACAATGGAATTACAAAAGTCTACTCTTTAATATCAAAGCGACCAAACTTACCATTGAAACTACGAGACAATGATGTGATAGAGGAGGAAATTCGCTACATTAAAAGAAGACAGCAGACCCGAGGATTCAACGTTGTCTTGTAGTCCTTAATGAACACAGTTTTAGAGATGTTGCGCCGAGATTAATGAGCCTGAGACGATGCATACAACGAGGTGAATTCATGGGGTTCTTCCAAGATAGTCCAGAAGTGCAAACCGGATCAAACGTCGTTGTACGGCCTCTATACGATTGATGTGAGTTATGTATTAAGGTTATCAAACACAACAAACGTATTCTAAAATCGGTCTCACAAAGGTTCAATACAAAAGTCGTTTTATGTAGGGATCTTCGAACTCTTCGGAACATCTCTTGATAAAGCCTAAGGTCCCATTATCCTTATTGGTGTAATACAACATGGTCGTCAAATTTAAAGTAGCTATTTAACCACACACGCAAATCTTCTAGTATATAGGATACCAAAAACGCTATTAGAGGATAAGGTAAAACAGTCAATTAAATGGAGGATTATCAAAATTACGATGATTTCACGATGCTGAAGGATTAACAACGTAAGACACATAACTAGATCTGACGTTAAATATTTAACTTACAGTTACTTCTATAAAAGAATGACACCTGGTTTTGAAATAGAATTTTGTGAGAGCAAGTTTCATGGAAAGTGTAAGAACTTTAAATTAGAATATCTCGGCTCCTATGGGGAATTCCGGGTTAATTTTGAACTCCTGTAGATCTATAGCATTTTTTCTGGGGAATCGGTTGAGACCATTTTCCAACTCATATTTACAGTAGTTTTCAAGATGGTGTCATATCCTCTTTTTGTCCTTATATTCATATGCCTAAGGACTTCCGAATGTTTCATTTTGTAGCAATCGATAGCCCTAACTAAATCCGTTTATATTTCAACGCGTATCAATGGTCATAGCAAATCAATTACTTAATTTTCCATATTTCATATTCCACGCTTTTAACTGAGCGCTGACCTATGCTTCCGTCCTTCCTGTTGTCGCAATAATCTTACTGTAACTAAATTTTTGGTGATGCACTAATGGATTGATATCTCAAGGTTTTTAATGGTTTTTCAGAAATTCTAAAACGGTTTGTTAGACAGTAGGACATTAAAATGCTCTGAAGTGGACGTTTTACTGGGTCTTTAATGACAATATTCTAAATATTTAGATATACTCGTACCAAAATAAGGTTGTGTAAGGTTTTATCAACTGTTTATCTAGTCTCCTACAAAAGGGTTATTTTATTTTCCTTCAAAACGAAGTTTTGATGTAGCACTGAAGGACGTGGCTGCGTGCAAGAATACAAATTGGTAGGGCCAGAAAGATTTGCGATTAAGGGCCCTATTATGGAAGTCGATTTCGGACGACTCGACTAGCGAAGACACTAATTTCCTTAGCATTTCAGGCTTGAAAATGTGTCTTCGCTAGTCGAGTCGACCGAAATCGACTTCCATAATAGGGCCCTAAAGCTTTTGGTACGATGTCTCTATGAAATTCAGTAGAGGCTCTTCCTAAGGCCTTGATACAATGACACTTGGCACCATTTACGTCACGTACTAGTCCTTTTGCGGAAGATCATTTACTAGGCAGTTTACTATTTTCATGCAGTTTTAATCGGTAGTGGTAATTTTGGCACGTAGTTAATGTATTGCTGCTTTTCTCTAGTATCTTTTAAATAATTCTAAACATATTAACTGCTCTCCTAGACTGTTAGATCAATTGAGACTTTTTTTTTACCAAAGTCGTTAAAGATCGAGCAGGCGTTCAGCTAGTTAAAAAGTTACTTAGATATATTGTTCTGAGATACTTTAGTAAGCTTAAGAGAAATTATTTAATGAAAAACGTACGAATATAAGGCACAATGCAGAAAGATCAATGTATTAATTTGCAAAGCTTACAACATTTCATTGCTGCTTTTATGGATTTTATATATAGTAAAGGTAGTAATAGAAGGATTAGTTCTGATTATCATTTTTCCATGTAAGAGAACATCCTGTAGGAAATTAGAAAATCACAAAATGGAAATAGCTTTGAGTAAATTTTAAATTTTTTCCATCCAGTACCCTGAAAAAGGCAAGATACTCTCACCTAAGTGAGTTCATTGATTTAGCATGAGTAGTTCAGGAATGATCCTAAGGCAAAGTTGGCCATTTCCATATTTTTTGGGACTTTGAGATAATGTTTAAAATACACTTCATTTACAAAGAAACCCTTAAATCCTGGTATCTAAGCAGTTAAAGTTAGGGCAAATTTGATAAATAAATACAAGACTTGTAGTAAAATATAACTTTCTCTCTCACGCAAAGAATTTAGCTTTATTTAAACTTTTAAGTTGTAACGTCTTTACTGTATTATTTCGCCAGGACAACCTGTAGTTTTGTGACAAATAAGGCGGAGCCTATTATACACGTCATGTGCATTCACTGTGCAGTTGGCACGCCTTCACTTTAAAAAAAATACTTATCATTTGCCTCCTTTCTCCTATTGGTCCAATTTCTATGTTTCTCGCAATATTTGCTCTCTCTTTCATTGCTGGCAACCACACAACTAGTTGAGGCTATCTCAAAATGTCATCGAAAAGCTTTCGTTTGAAAGCTTTTACTGAGATTGTATTTGTAAGCCTTTTGCTTTTTATAAAAACTGTTTATTTTATGTTTGGTTAAACTTTTGTTTTTGGAACGAGTGATTAGGACAAAAGTTTAATATTGATGTTGAATACATAGATTTTCGTTTTTTGACAGTTAAAATGACAAATTGTTAAATAATTGAGAAATACTGAAAAAGTTTGGGAGATCATTAGTTCATACTATTGTTGCGGGCCTTAATTCCTGACATAGAACTAAAATTAATTAGATTTTAGTTTAAGGTTTAGTACTTAAAACTCACCTATGCTTTATTGTTGTGAAAGGCGAAGAGCCGACCTGAATTGGGACGAACTCGGAAGGCCAATGATCGACATGTCTTCTTTCTTCTAAAAAGTGACAGCGACCCGTGTGGATGAAGAAAAGAGCTTTCAGGAAGAAGCCTGTTACAATATCCTTTCACGAATAAATTGAAAAGTAGAAAATGAAAGAAATATACAACTCCCCCCAACAAGTCCCCATTGTAATTGCCACTACCTTTTAAGTTGTTCGTATATTTCTTTCACTTTCTACTTTTCAATTTGTTCGTGAAAGGATATTGTAACAGGCTTATTCCTGAAAGCTCTTTTCTTCATCCACACGGGTCGCTGTCACTTTTTAGAAGAAGGAAGACTTGTCGATCGCCGGCCTTCCTGGTTCGTCGCAATTCAGGTCGGCCCTTCGCCTTTCACAACAATAAAGCATATGTGAGTTTTTAGTACTAAACTAAACCTAAAACTGAAATCTAAGTAATTTTAAGTCTATTAGAGGAATTAAAATCGAAACCCGCAACACCATTAAAGGTTTACAAACAACACTTACCCTGGATCTAGAGATCACCGATTGATTACTAGTGCTAGACAATTAATAATAATATAATAATATTTATTCATAAATCATTTAGTATTACAACATTTATAATTCATTTAATTTGTTTCCTATTAAGACTAGATATGCTACCCAGACAGACTGCTGTGGTATAAGGGCGCACAGTATTAACAACAACAGCACTAAATGTCAGTTGCGAAGCTATAAGTAAACGTCAACGAACCATGGGAGGGAGTTGGAAAGAAGAAAAATGGATACCACATGATTTGACAGAAAGATTAAAATGCGTTTGATAACTTATGAAATCTTGCTTCAAAGACAAGAAAAGGAAATCATTTTTATATCGAATTGGCACTGGCGATGCAAAGTAGATCTGTTTTGATAATTCTAAACGTAAAAAAGTTATGGAAAAAGCGATGAACTATTCATCATCAACACCAAAACGAAACATTTATATGAGTTATGCTGTGTATTTGATGGGATCAGAATGGCATATGATTTTATGGGCTATTAAAACCGGGTGAAACTATTACAGGAGATGAATATGCCAAAAGATATGAAAAAGTGATTTTTTCGCACGACAACGCTCGGCCACATGTTGCGAAATCGGTTAAAGGTCACGAAACAGTATAACAACACAAATCAAAAGGATTACTTCGAACTGAAAAATTGTTTTGATGCTTTATAAAAAAAAAAAAAATATGAAAAACTAATTTGAAAATATATTCTTTTAACCCAAAATCACCACTCAGAGAATTTTGAACTAGACATGTTAATATTCTCAAATGCTTTAATCCTTAAAAGGCATCATCAAAATAAATTACGTTAAGGGTATATGGGTTAAATTTCATCCATGTTTATATATCTTTTAAGTTTACTAAAGACATTTAAATATAATTAAATATATTATTATTATTATTACTGAATATTGTACTTCATGATGACTTTACTTTTATATTGATTTCATCAATGTATACAAGGAAAATCACTGTTAAAAGTCAATAGGTTTTCCTAAAAATTTGATAAGATCAATTCATAATACCAACGGTTAAACTTAACGCAAAAAAACCGATCTAATATTCTTATAAACAAAAAATGGCGTTCCACTCACACACTATCATTTCAGATTTAACATTAACAGAGGTCATTTTTGTTATACAAAAATTGTCATTCAAAACTTCATACACATTTAGTATTTTTAAGTATCATATAAAGTTCTCCAAAAGTAATAAAACAAAAATTAAACATATTCGGAAAATGAGAAAAAAATTAACTTATTTATAATTCATTTGTTCGTTTGTAGGGTTCAACTACTTTTGCTTTTCAGACGAATATCTTCGAATATCAAAAATTTGTAGGTGCAGATGTTAACACTTATCCTGTATTTATGGGTCAAAGGTGCTCAACGTGTATTTCAAAGAAATTTGCCCTGTAATAATTCCAATCCGAACGCGCTGTCACCTTTGCCCTCAATTTCGCAATAGCACGAAATACATCAATGTAATCAATGCAGTGCATAAAGTGTGTTAAATGTATTAATGACCAAAAAAATTCTATTGGGCAAATTAGACCCATAAACAAGTTGTAAGTTATTTTTTTGCAAACACAGGATAAGGGTTAGAGTAAAAATTTCAGTGAATTTTTTCCAATTCATAAAACTTCTTAATGTCGCAACTTTGGTAAATTTAGCCTCCCTAAATTTCTAACTGTCAATTGCATTCGACTCGCCATTCTCTTATAGTAGGAAGTTTGAATAAAAACTAGTTAATTTTTATATAGCTACTAATAAAATCCATTGTTGACATAGTCCAAGTCCAAATAATCGAATCGAAGTTGACAGAAAAAACCACACATACACACACACACTCCACATAAAACATGCCCCACAAAAATTAGTTGTGCCACATATTATTGACCAAAAGTGGCGGTGTGCTCACGCAATTATCCCTGCCCACATTGAGTAGTTTTTCCGTCGTGAATTTTTCTACACGCAATCCTCCTGCAATTGAATTATTAAAAGCGTTTAACAGCCCCAAAGTGTGGCATATAGCACACCTAACAATATTTATTTTTACCAAATTGCCATAATTCACTTTGTCGAACACAACACAACATCAAACTTCCAATCAATCGCTACCACTGTATCAATGTTTGGCGGGAAATTTGAATGCACTCACAACAGTAGAATATATGATTTTCTTTGGGGGGGGGGGGAAGGATTTGGAGATATTTTATGGGGGAATCTAGTGTGACGATTAATAATTATATAAAAAAATTTATAAAAAAACTTCACCTTATTGAGGGCCCCGCCATGGCAGCTGCGGAAGTCGAAGGACCTTCTCCAGCCCGCATCGTGGGAGGATCAAAAATTTGTTCGCGATCCTCTTTGGACAGCTCAAGTTCGGCGAATTCCGTCGACGACATATCTTTTCCGTCTTCCTCTCTTTTATTGTAGTACAAAAACAGAAAAAAAAAAAAAACAAAAAAACAAAAAATTAAACAAAACTTCGAACTTCAACCTTTGCAGAAACCTTCAACTGCTTCGTGGCAGGAATTGTTTGAACATTCAAAAAGATCGTAGGAGACAACACTTCGCCGGTTCCTAGACAGACCGAACTTTTTTTTTTTTTTTTTTTTTTTTTAAATAATAATAATATTATATATATAAAAAAAAAAAAAACGTTAAAAGCACTTGCGGCGGATATGTACAGCACTTGGTTGCTCCTTTTTTATTTTTCTAGGGCAACTTAAA
The DNA here is from genome assembly GCA_949715965.1 of Dysmachus trigonus. Classification (NCBI taxonomy): domain Eukaryota; kingdom Metazoa; phylum Arthropoda; class Insecta; order Diptera; family Asilidae; genus Dysmachus; species Dysmachus trigonus. The sequence goes on along the minus strand of OX454323.1, from coordinate 2,828,240 downwards.
AATTAGATGTAAAAAAACTTTATAAAAATCGAAGCAGTGTGCGCCGGAACATTCACTTGTTGAAATTTTTTTTATATATATATATATACTTTTTATTTTTGTTTTTTTATTATAAAAAATTTGATTTTATATTTTTACAACTATTCAAATTCCCTCGGTTGGCCTTTTTGGCGATAGAGCGGTGGTGCTGCTGCTGTTGTTTATGGTGCGCGCATAACACACATATGAAAAGTGGGAGGTAGGGGGAGGAGAGTTCGAGGCTCCGAAAGCTTCCCGTTTTTCACAGTCGAGGCAAGATGAGCTTTTTGGTGGTGTATTCGAGAGACAAGAAGACACTCCGCGCGGCCTATTATACAGCGACACACCGACACCCAGCGAAGACGAGAACGACACCAACGACGACGACGACGACGACGACGAAATCTACGACGCAACACACAGTGAAATTTTTGTGATTTTTAACAATATTTTTCGTTATATATGGGGACGTCTGAATATATACCTACAGTGGGGCTGATATTTTATACTAACTACAAGTGTAAGAAGCCCGATTGAGAATTATTTTTTATTTTTGCTTAGATCTTTCTTTGCCTCTACGGAGGAAATAATTTGTAGTAGCACTCACACACGAAGTCGCGGTTTTTCCACCCGATAATCACACTACTTTGGCCTGGAACTTGTGAATTTCCACCGATCCTCAGGTGAATATATTATTTTATATATATTTATAATTTTTTTCTTAACGCAGGGCCCAATTTTCAGCTAGGACTCGTCCAGAGATTTCCCCGGGAGCGCGTAAACAATTGCGCGATTGGCGAAAATCGAAGAAGGTTCAGAGTCTCGGGAGCTTTGCCTTAAAAGCAGCGAGGGGGTGGCTGGCGGCTGGTGGTGACTTGGGCGATCGACGAAACTTTTTTTTCCTTTTTTTTCTTTTCTTTTCTTTTGGGAGGAAACTTTTCTTCTTGGGCCTTGTCGTGGGGGTGGAGAAATTACAGCAAACAAAAAAAAAAAAAATACACCTTTATAATTTTTTTCCGCCAAGAAAACAACGAACGATTTTTTTTACAAAAAAAAAAAATAATACAAAACGAAGGGTGAAGAAACGACAAAAGAATTAGAAAGTAATATTACTAAAAAAAAAATTTGAGTAAAAATTTTTACGGTGCCACGGAGAGGCACAGCGCACGTTGCTCTCTGTTGGAACTTTTAACACTAAACCAGTGGGCCAAACACAAAACTCAACGAGGCCCCGGCATTTCTCTGGCACGGTGTATATTATATTTCTCAGTTGCTCAGCGGCTGCCGAAATTTTCCTACCTCCGCACCGCACCGATCGTCGATTTTAGAGCGCGAGAAGCGGCTAGGAGAGCAACCGAATACCGACAACAGAGGAGGCTTCCTGGCCCGCCGCCACCGATCGTGTCGTCGTCATTCAATTCGGGGGGATTTTATAATAATATATATGTATATAAAAAGCATGTATATATATATATATAAAAGGTAGCGTGTATGGGTAGGAGCTTGTGTGATCGTATGTGGGCCGATTGCGCTTACGATCACCACACAACGGAGGAGCTGAGCGCGATCACTTTTTGATATCAAAACTTATTCTGGTAACGGCGGCGAGGCGGTGCGGTGGTGCATCGATCTTTTTCGCTCACCAACATTCTCTAACGGTGGCGCGGATCGCCTGAGCTGGCTGAGTTTTTCAGCTGAGCCGCTGAGACGTTCGCGTCGCCGCCGCCGCCGACAAACGATGAGCGAGCGAGCGAGCACCGATCATTACACAGTCTCGCCGGATCTAGCAGTCGTTTTCTTCTTCTTATTCTCCTGCTTCTGCACCAAGAAGCTCTGTGCGCACTCGGGCGAATGCGGCCGGTGGCGGACGCATGGACAGACGGGGGCATGTAACAAACGTATAAGCAACATCAAATCCTAGATCGCTTTGTCTATGCGAAAATTTAATCGCGCGAGCTGGCCTGTGGTATTATGGTGAATAGGATCGGTGATGTCTAAGAGTAACTAACAATTCTTCAAGACGTGCTACATAGAAGGAATCCACTAGCATGAAGCAGCAGCAGCAGCAGTAGACCGATCTTGTCGGAAGTTTTCTTCGGATTTGGTCTATTGCCTACGAGGCGGTGAACTGATTTCTTCCCGTCGTTGTCGTCACCGTCGTCAAAAGAAGAAATCTACACACCCCGCGCCGTTAGAGAAGTATTGTTGATCGGAGACGCATGCACTCAGGCATGCGTAAACACTCACACCAGTGGCGTGTATCGCAATCACAGCTCCAGATAAGTGTGACTAGACCTTAGGCACTGGCTTCTGGTCACGAGGAAGAACGCCCGAGAGGGCTGCGTTTAATGATTGTATTTTGGTTGCATTGTGTAAGAAAGGGGAGACCTCCCCAATAAGCGGACAAAAAAAAACTTTCACTCAACCCGATCACCAAGAACCACCATCGCACGAAGTTACACCACACACCACTACCCCAATTCAGCCGATCAACAACACGTGGTGCGGACATGTCGCCCCAGACAAAATCTCCTGTCGCATAGCAAATTCGGCGCCATGTTCAAGAAGGAATTTTATGCATGAGATGCAAATTTAAAGTAGAACTTTACAGAGAACACGCAAACGCGTGTGGTTACACTTCTACCGCATGTTTTTTTTTATTGACAGCTTGATTCATTACCATGCTTTTTTCCACAGCACAAATAATGACGTTTATAAACCACCCAGAGATCCTCACTTGAAGTACATACATATATTTTAATTTGTCTATTTTACAATGTCAACAATGACAGATTCCAATTTGAAATTTGATCCTCAGAACTGCCAATATTATAGATTTAGACTTAGATTTAAATTTTCATATCTTTATGTATACATAAAAGACAGAATTTCCTTCCTACACGGAGCTATCAATAAATTAGATCAAAACATATTTATAAAACCATCTATAATGAGTTTGGAAGCTTTTTGATAAAATTTTAAGCAAGATAACGAAATTTTTTCGCATGATTGTCATCAAACAGTCATCAAAGGCTGCGGCTTTTCTAAGAATCAAGGTGTTGAGCATGTTCTAATTAAAAGCATTCGAAAGATTACATAAACAGGAAATAGTTCTCAAGCAAAATATCTTCGCGGATTAGAGTTTTTTGTTTTGTTTGAATATTTTGTTTAAATTGTTGGAAGCAAATGACACATAACTTCTATCAGAGTTTGTGTTTGAACTAAAAAAAAAAGCAAATAAAAATAAAAGGTTGAAAATCTCCTGAAGTTAGTGATTATTTTCTAAAAATAAATCAAATCGAAACTACTTCAAAAATCGATACGATGCGATCTTTGATTTGATTGGGCTTGGATAACATGAAAAGGAGCGAGGAGGGTAGTGATGAACATTTTCGGAAGTTTTTCAAGATATTAACTAATAAAGTGCCATTATTTGCTTTTGGAAAAGGCTCTAAATAGTTCGAATTGCGTAACAATACACTGAGTTTTTGATATATTTACGTAGACCAGCCTTGAAAATAGATATATTATAATAATTTAATTAAAAAAACTGCTCCGAGGAGATCGTTCTGACTCGATTGAAGCCCAATCGAAAAAGGTTTTGAAGGTCATTCCGGAAATCGACTTCAACAACTGTTTCGTGTATTGTATCCGAAGGGGATTACTTTGAAGGGGATGAAACAAATTTGGAAGGATAATAAGCTGTTTGTGTTTTATTTAAAAAGTCCCACTAATTTTTTATCACAGTCGCACCATAAATTATGTTATGCTCTTATTACAAACAGTTGTGCAAATGTACATAAAACATAATTAAAGAAGTAGAAATATTATAGCATAGTTATAAAACTTGTTACACCATAAAAACCACTTAAAAGTACTGACTTTCTCCACTATAAAATTGTTTAATTTCAACTAGAAATTTGTGAAACTCGCAGAATTTGTCCTGACCTTATGACCAATAAAACATAATTCATAGAATAATAACTTTACTGCAGTAATCAAAACCTCTTTTCTGAAATTCTGTTTTGAGGGCCAAGATTTTATTTTTCATGATTGGACGAGAAAATTAAAATATGTATAGAAGAAATATTGGTTTTTAAAAGGGTCTAACAAACTTGGATTTAGGTATCATAGGGTATCGCTTGGTTTGTGCGAATCTGATAGAAAATGATGATACATTTTGGTATCAACTAAATAATGAAAAAAACAAAATAAAAAGGTCTCATCTAATTTTAGTTCATTGTTTGGCTCGCTATTAGAACCTAAATTTTGAGTTCATCTTTCCAGCGCATTAAATAAACTAGGACCGTATACGAAATTTGGAAATCAATTAAACCAATGGGTTCCATTCTTAGATCGTCCATCGTCCTCGACATGAAATCGATTACGTTTCCGGAACCCGTTTCGTTGACAAAAAAAAAAAAAACACTTTTTGTTTTTCCGTACGAATTTCAACGCAAAGGTGCTATTTGTGTCAGTAGCATTTAAGTGGAGCTCCTCATCGAATAGTGTGCTCGCTGTTAGTGGCTAATTTTAACACCTCCTTGGGGGAACTAAAAACAGCCTTTGTTCATGGACCGGAGAACGACAAATCCAGTAATTTCCATACGAAAAAGGCGACTCCTACGAACAGGGTGTTGAGGACCTAGAGAAGCACGCGTCTCGAGCATGAGCCCCATTTTCGTGCCAAACCGATTACAGGGGGGATATATCACTTGGCACAAATAACTTCCGCAATCAAATGAGACTCCAGACCCTAATCCGGTGGTGCCGCATACCACGGCAAACCTAAAATTATACCTTCCCGACCGTTTACCCACCCATAAACGTGGAAACGGGGGGCTATTCGGTTATTTTTGGAGTCTCAGACGCACGTTCGATTGCATCCCCTAGGTTGCAGTTGCATTCGGGCATATATTTTCTGGAGATATTTCCGGAGTTTTTTTTTTGTTGTGTTTTGTTTTGTTTCACTTTTTTTTTTTTCGGGGGCCTTGCTTCCTCGCCGCCAAAAGCAAAAGTCCATCGGATATTTACGGCGGCCCTAAGCTGTTGTGTGTCGTGCTATCGGGAATTCAGGAGGGAGCGGGATCAAAAATAGGAGACATTACTTTTATTTTTACCCAAGACCGGGAATTTCATGGCCCGGGGGGGAACCACTCAACAACAGGGGAACAGGGGAACCGGAGAGGAGAATTAGTGCAGTCAACTGGAGGCGAACACTTCACTTCACTGTCATTTGGCAGAAAGGGGCTAATTGACACCGCTTAGGGCCAGATGCTAAGGGAATTCCTGGAAAGAGTGGTGCCCTCACTTAGGACGGAGGAGTGGACCTTTAGGATTTCGGCCACTTGAAGACAGTTTCGGCTCCTTCGTGCATCGGCGTTGAATTTTCAAAAGTTTTAAAAAGTAAGTTTTAATCTCTTATCTTCGCCCCCCCAGATTTGAATGAAAAACAATTTTAAAATTCATCGGATTACCATACAAAATTGGTACTTGGAGGTTTTTGAGGTCACTGATTTCCAATCTACTATCAAAATTTTGAATTTAAATATCAAAAGAGCGATATTCTAAGCATCAAGCATTTTCGAGCATTCGATATTTTAAATTTTTATAACATTTGTTGGTAGTACATTTTTTCTCACTGTCAATTTCATTGATAGTTGTCACCGAATTCAATTGAAAAGTCAAGTCAAAACTCGATAAATCTGAAATTCGCGCGGAGAAAATATACTTTTTACTGAAAATGAGCTTTTATTAATTTTTTTAACGTCTAGAAAATAATAGAATATTAAACAAATATGCATCTTTTTTTAAACATCTTTAAACAAGAAACTTTCAAATAATTAAATGAAGAGATGTGAACTTGTAAGTGTGGTTTCGTCTTTAAAAAATAATGGCAGCCTTATTTATATTGTAAAAAGTTTGTTCATAAGTCTTTCTACTCCTCATTGGTGAATACCGACTGATAGATTTCAATTAAAACAGAACGAAAAAGCAAAAGGCGAAACAAGAAGGAAATTCAAAGTCTTACAACATGGGAAATACAGCTTAAAAAACCTTCACTACTACAATTAATTATATAAGGTGAGTAAACAGAAATATGTCGGCATAATAAGACGATTTTTCGTTCGACATGGAGGGGTTCAATTTAATTAACTTTTAATTATTAGAGTTACTTTCAAATAGCATTAAAAACTGTGGAATTTAGCGTCCCCCAGGTGAAAAAATAAGATTGAAAACATACTGAAAATTGAATTCTAGACGGAATCCCATCTGAAATAATAATTATTTGCATTGAAAATAGACTGGAAAACAAACATCAAGAAAGTTAAGAGGGAATTTTGACTGGAACAGAGCCGGATTATAGATAACGCCAAGTACAGGGTGTCCAATAGGAAATTGCGAAAACTAATGGGTCACAATTTTTTAACGTCATCATTTCTATTTCATGTCCATTTTATTATAAAAAAATTAAATCTATTTAATACAAACCATTAATTTAAAAATATAGTGAAAAACGTTAGTTACTAATGATATATATTTTCGATATTTTAACCATCTAATTTGCCACAAATATCCTTATGCTTTCTAAAACTATTAAAAACATGTTCTAACGTTTCATTTGAAATGCCATTGACGATCTTCCCAATGTCTTTAATAAAATCCTCAACTCTTTTTTGGTTATTTTAATAGCAGAGATATTTAATGTAGCCTTATAAAAAGAAATCACATTAAGTGAGATCTGACGAGTAACGTGGCTATTCTATTCCTTTTCCTCTAGCATAGCGTGGGTACCCTAGGCCACTAACTCGATCGCCATAAAATTTATTGATAATACTTCTTGTGTGCGATGAGGTGCTGCTCCGTCTTGAATAAAAAAAAAAGATTTAACGCGACTCCTCTTTTTCGCATGAGAAAGGATTTGGTTTCTAACATCCCTTTGTACTTTTCTCCGGCGACAGAAGATTCAAAGAAATGCAGGTAGATACCTTTTATGTAGATGGTTCACCTTTCACAAATATATATCATCAGTAACTAACGTTCTTCACTACTTTTTTAAATTAATTGTTTTGTATTAAATAGATTTAATTTTTTTATAATAAAATGGACATGAAATAAAAATGACGATTGTCCTTTATTAAAAAGTATTTACATTTTACCGATCTCTCCATTTGTTAAAAAATTGTGACCCATTAGTTTTCGCAATTTCCTATTGGACACCCTGTATATGGTATAATTCATAATCTTAACTATGTTCCCCCGGGTGAAATAATAAGATTGAAAACGTACTGAAAATTGAATTCTAGACGAAATCCCATCTGAAATAAGGTGGAAATTATAATTATTTGCACTGAAAATAGACTGAAAACATATTTGACTGAAACAGAGCCGGATTATAGGTAAACGCCAAGTACATCATAGCGTAGGGCGGCAGATTTCTAAAAGGCGGCAAATATTCAGGAAAAATACGTATTTTTAAATAATCCACAAAAGTATTCGATGTGTGCTCAGACTAGAAGCCGATATTCGAAAATCGATTTTCGACCCAAATCATGGTTTCATTTTCGACTTATGATGTGAAAATTAATATTTTCTAAGAAGTTTTAATTATTAGGTATTATATTTCGTCCAAATTCGGAGTTTTCGGGGTGGCAACATATAGGTGGGTACCATCAGCGAAGTTAATAATCCGGCTCTGGAATCAGTCCAGAATGAAATTTTTAAATTAGTATACCTGTATCGCAAAACAGACTGAATCAAAACTGAAATATCAGTTTTCTTTTATAAGTAATGATCAACTGAGAATTTTTTTCGCTATAGCACTTAGAAATTTTTCTAATATTGAACAATTTTCAACAGATAGACTTAAAATTGGAGAAAAATTGCTTTTCTCATTACGTAATTTCATATAAAGTCATCGATATGTGTAATTTCAGATAGCCCTTTGCCAAGTCGACTGAAAGGAATATGATTGAATTTGAGCTCAAAATATATTTCTGTCTGTTTCCCGCTTGATTTCAGTCGACATTTTTCAATCGAATTTCAGTTCATTCCCTGTACATTTTCAGTATCTTTTCCATCTTTCACTTTCCGTCTTTTGTTCACTACCTCTGTCTATTTTCAGTTCGTTTTCCGACTGCCCTTTAATAATACAGAAAAAATTGCCTTTCAGTTTTTATTTAGTTATTATTTATTTATTTAGTTTTATCTACTAACGATATTATCAAATTGTAGAAAATCTGTTTCTTAATTTCTTATTATACGTTACATAATTACTGATCCTCAAAAGTATATGGTATTAAATATACTCTGGTTGCTGCCAGGAAGGTGCACCCTGTTAATTTGTTTGGCACATGCCGCATTTCTCGAGGAATATATATTCGACAAGTCCCTAAATCTTGGGCTAACGATCATCGTATAGATCCCCATGAATCCCTCGTAGCATTCCTTTCCCAAAAAATCACTCGGATGAGCCGAGGAGCGGACTAGAGAAGAAAATCCCAACAAAGAGGCTGCCAAGAGGACCTAACCTAATCCGGCAAAAGTCTCTCACCGGCCGGCGAAACTCCTCTTCTATTGGAAGAAACCTGATTTGCAAAAAGGGTTCAATTGACACAGGCGAGGCGAACAGGCCCCGGGGACGCCGGCCGGCCGGCCGGGCGAGGAGGCGGACGACGACGACGACGACGCACAGAAAATTCAGACATGTTTCGTTCTCCTTTTTTCTAATCCCTTTTTTTTGCTGTGCTCAGCACAATTTGGGCTCCCTGTTTTTTTTTCCATCCATCCATATCCAGGTACTGCGCGGCACAGCTCCGGAATTTTTTTTTTGTGTCACTTCCATAGCGGATGTAGGCAAGCTCAGGCGGTCTTATGAGCTGCGCGCGCAGAATTTAATTCTCTTTCGTTCGAAGCCCAAAAACAGGAGCTCGAATCGAACCAAGGAATCGGAATAGCCTGCACACACGCATTTGGGCGAATACTTTTTTTTTTCCTAGTTCAGGCGTATAACGTGCGTGCAAAAAAATGGTCGGAGGAAAGTGTTTTTGCGCAAAATGGTGACAGGCCAACAAAGAAATTTGGTCTGAAACGCCTAGGCATAGGCCTACGAGCCTACGATCAGGGATCAGGGAGGAGTTGGGATCGGGATAGCGCGATTGTTTACGGATGGGACTTTTGGTGAGCTCGTGCGAGCAGAATAGATTTGCAGTCAAAACCTATTCCCGGCTCGGGCGTGTTTTTTTTTTTTTTTTTTTTTTTTTATTATTCTAGCCCCGCACCTTTGTGCAAAGTCTCGCTTTTATATTCCCATCAAAGCCGGCCAGGTCATATTTCCCGCGCTCGGAAATGAGAAGAAACCTGGGATAGGCTGTGCTCTAATGATTCTGATCTCGGTAGCAACTAGAGCTCTCATCTTTTCCTGGAATCCGAGAAATACACGCATTCATGTAACTACATACATCTACTATATACGTACGATCCAGAGTAGATCCGACTCCTTATAAAAAAAAATGTTGACCGGCTACCCTTCCTTTCAAAACGTATTCAAATACGCAACAACATGCCGGGTTTATAGACTAACTAATATAATATAAGCAAAATCAATCTTTAATAATATAACGAAACAATTGAATCGATCAGCTGACAACTCTATTGCGATTGTCAATTGGATGACCATTCGACTGTTGTCGTTCGAAACGATAAAATTTTGTTTGGTATTGTGTAAGCGTTTGTGACCGTCAGTCGTCGTTGATGTAAAACACCATCGATAACAAGCGTCTGTCAAATCGACACTTAGCAATCACAATCGACATTCACAATACCAAACTTCATAATCGACGAACGATAATCGATAAGCATCGTTTATCGACTGTTTTTCGACAATCACAATAGGTCCGTGAAATTCTAGGATATTTGGTGTTTTTGGTAGCACTGACTTATTTAAATAGATAAAGCAGGCACAGGCCTGGTACGAGTATAATTTCCGTGGTCAATCGATTTGAAAAGATGGTTCCTGAAGCCTTTTAACGTGGTAAAAACAGGAAAATTAATAAAAGAAAAAGAAAAGATTAATCTCGGTTCACAAGATAATTATCTTTAAAATATTAAATATCAATAAAAGGCACGAGTACAATTTCTGCGGTTGGCCAATTTGAAACTGGTTAGAAATGTTGTACTACAGGAAAATTTTCAATCAATGAATAAATCATTATATTTATTTGTTTTTACCACGGAAAAATGTTTTGGAAATCATTTTTTATCTATCTACTACCAAACAGATCTTAATACGTCCTTTACGCCCTTACGACCGTGTGTGTTAGCTTGTAGGAACTTAAATTTCGGTAAATGAAGATTTCAAACAACTTTTATCATCAATGGGTTAAGAATTCAAACAGGTTAGATTTTTCGTAATGGACCAAAGAAAATTGTGTCACCTTTACAGGGTTATGTCAATCATTCTTAGTGAGTAATACCAGTCATTGATTGGTATTCTCCTTTACCTTAAAATATTATTTTTTTTTGAAATAATGGCTTTTTTTCAACCCGAATATACCTTTATGGATCCGCCATCTTGAATTTCTAAATCTTAATATAATTCGAAATTAGTGGCCTTAGAATAATCATTGTATGTACTAATTTTCATTAAAATCCGTTGAAACCGAGAAATCTTGGTCGCCATATTTAATCCGCCTACTTGAATTTTTAAATTTGGACAGCGGATTTGAAATCAGCAATCCGCAAAACTCCTATGTACCAATTTTCATGAAAAATGTTTAAATCGGGTAGCAATTATTTTGCCTCACGAGGACCACATGCGGCATTCATAATGATGCGCGAATGAGGCACGGCGTTATTTGCCCTTCGTGCGCTTTATACGGCAGCCTCATGGGACCCTAGCTGTACCCCATCAAAATTCTAGTCGGGTTGTGAGATTTCATAAGCCATATATTTGCAAAAGTCCTTAAATAAAGGGGTTTTTGACATTCACAATAGGAACATACAGAATCAGCTGTGAGGGCGGCACTTTTTATTATAACATATAATAACGTATAAAGTGAACTTAGGGCCTGTCCGAATCCAAGTCTTCGTCTTCATCTTCGTCTTGTTATGACACTTCATGACGTCACACTGAGCTAAGCTCTGTCCGAATTCATGTCTATGTCAGTGAGCTTAGCTACTCAGTATAACAGTTAAGTCACTTGGTTAGCTTGATGAGCGAGTCAAGGCTTGCGTTGACTTTCTGGTGCAATAGATGAATATTTTCTTTGAAAATGTCAGCTAAAAAGTGTAAGTAATTATCGTACATTTTTCCAATTACTCAGGGACTAGTTTAATGAAAACTGTTTTATATTTCAGGGCCTAAAGACAAAGTGTTGAGATTAATTGAGCTACGCGGAAGAGTTCACAAACAACTTTTTAAAGGGAAAACCTTCAACAACCAAATAGCTTGGCAGTAAGGGTTACAGATACTTAAACTTCAAATGACTTATTCTTCTTTTTCGGCTTTAAAAACTTGACAAATGACAAGCTAAGCCAACGAATTCGTACATCTCAGCTTTGTCTTTGCCTTATTTGCTATAATAGCTTAGCTTGTTTGTTGACGTCACAAACTGTCATAACGAGACGAAGACGAAGACGAAGACATGAATTCGGACAGGTCCTTAATAAGCTATGTGAAAGATCACTTACTTTTGCAATAAGACTTTTATTTAAGGGGTTATTTTGATTACCGCTTAAGTGACCGCCATTTCCCCCATCTTACCCTAGTATTTAAAAGCGGTTAGTAGAAGAACTTATTTGGAATAAACATTACATCTCAGGAAAGCTTATTCTTTTTCTACAAAGAAACGTAAGTTTTCTTATTGTTTTCATTGTAGACGGATTTATGTGGTTAATTATAGCAGTAGACTCGCACTTGGCTGGTTTTTTTATTATTTTTTGATAACTACCAAATTGTTTGAGACATAAGCTTTGAACAGCTGATTAGCTTACGAATTAACTACCCCGAGGTGTTTAAAACCCTGAAAAAAATACAATTCTTGGAAGTAATTCTTACACCAAAAGCACACTGCTTGTGTCTTCAGCCTCCCCGCACCTTCCGATGATGTTGCAGCAAGCGCCTTTAGCTGCAAAGGTCAGCATTAGCGAACAATGAAGAAATTTGCACCGCTAGTTTTGTAATGTGTTTACTCTGGTCAAGCTGAATGGAAGGGCGCGTAGCTGAGGCGCGGCGAAAGGGTTGCTCTCGCGCACAATGAAATGCAGAATGAGTGAGGGGAAAAGTAAAGCGCAGCGCAGCATCGCAATGGACCGGACCATATTTTATACTGCATCGTTCTGCACAAAGCCGAACGTTCGCTAATTTCCATTGTGTGTCCAGGGAGATGCTGTTGAGATTACAACAAAAAGTCAAAAGGGAAAAGAAGGGAAATCTGAGACCGAAATCACCGGAACGAGGAGCCATCAACAAGTTGCATTCTTCGGGGGCTCCGGCCACCACACACAATCTTTTCGCCTCGCAGCACCGCATTTTGGCCCTGGGGGCGCGCGAAGGGCTACTCCGTCTGAGGCGCGGCGCGGCTCGGCTCTTTTTGCTAGAGAGTGCAGCCAGAGTGCGCCACCATGGCAAGGTAGGTAAAGGTAGGCCGAACTGTTATTATCACCCGCTATCGCGCGAGGTGACTGCAACTGCATCTCGGGTTGGCACGAGCCACTCAATGGAAAGTGAAAGAGGGTATGCAGGGGTATACACTGCACCGGACGAGAGGAGTGCATTTATTGAGAGTGCGACCAGCCCAACAACTTGCTTTTCACGCGCGGGTCCAATGCAGTTCGTCCTCCGGTTACTCTGCATTTGCACGTCCAGGTGGAAGTGCATCGCACACACACACACACACACACCGGTTGCAGAGTGCATGCGCGGGCTTTTGTATAAATGCACTGGACCCTTAATTGCATTGAGTGGTTGGGTTGAAATGCAACTGTGATTTCTGCATTCCATCCCGGGGGGGTGGAAGGGAGAGCGATGATACTTTATGGGTGCGCCAGGAGAAAGACAGGGTTGTCGGGCAGTGATGCACCTCTTTTGTCTTACAGGAGGACGACAGGAGGACGACAGGAGGTGCGCTGCACCGGGGAGGGTGTGGGTGATGCACCGGTGCAGCTTCTCATTGGCTGCATCGTTGCATGCAAATACGCAAGGCTCTGATTCGCGGATAGAGTCATTGCCATGTAGGGCGATTACCTAGTTGGTATGTTGCCAGGGGTTACGGGTGTGAGGCGACGCGACGCGACCGTCTCCAGCTGTTGTCCTTCTCAAGGTGAAGCCCTACACAACACCCAGCCAGCGGCCATTGCTCGAATGGGAGGGAGGGGTCCTTGTGGCAGTGAAAGTGTCCTGCACAAGGACGAATCTCGCGACGTAATTGGCAGTTATGCACCGGTAATGCCGTTAGTGCTGCCCGGCTCAAGGTGAGTGCTGCGCCGTGACATGGCATTACTACAATACACTTATACCGGAAGACCCGTTAGAGTGGTCCGGAAATACCGCTTTTTTTTCTAGCACAATGCGCGCCGTTGATTCGATCGCCTCGCAAACACTTGCGTGTAAATTCGTAAGCTTGCGCGCAAGTTCCACCAACCGGCGAAGCTTTTTGATAAACGACCAAAACGGGGCCGGGCGGTAGAGGCGATAAACAATCGAAGTTCATTGACGTTTTCATTTGAGGCGCACTTTTTTTTCGCCCTCTCTCCAGCACCAGCGTAGTGCGGAGCGCTAAGGGGTCTTTTTCTTGATAAAAGCGAATATCTGGCCTACCAAAATCGAAGTGTTTACGACTTTTATCGACTTGTTTATGTTTTCTACTGTCGCAGGGGAGTGGCGCCCTAAATTCAAATTTGTTGTTTTTTAAAAACTATTTTCAGCTTGATAATATTAATATATTATAAGAACTTATCTGATTTGCTTATTTTAGATAATCCTGTAATGAGTTCTAATGGTGCCCGTCTAACACTATGAAGATCGCTGTATTCTTCCATTTATTAATAATAATTTTGGAACTAAGAACTAAGAATAGTATAGTTCTTATAGTTTCGGAAAAAAGTGGCTGTGACATACGGACGGACAGACAGACAGACATGACGAATCTATAAGGGTTCCGTTTTTTGCCATTTGGCTACGGAACCCTAAAAAAAAGATTTCAAATGTTTGCTAAATGCTAATAGCGTTTGTCACGAATACGTACCAATTTATTGCCGGGCCAAGTGGTTAATACTAGTGTTTTGATAGTGTACCATTGAATAACACCAATTATCATTTGTTTCGGGACATCCATTATGACATAAACTGAGTATTGAATGTATATTGTATGTTGCGCGGTGAGAATCTTTCCCGACTAGCATGATCCAAAAAAGTGCAATACTCACAGCTGATTCTGTGTTTTCCTATTTTGAATGTCAAAAATCCCTTTATTTAATGACTTTCGCAAATAGATGGCTTAGAAAAACTACAAGTAATAGTAGCATTTACGTCATTTTCGAACAAATTAAGCAGCTCGTGCTTCATTTTAGCTACTTCATTAAGAACCAATTTTTCTTCATAATGAAGTATAGTGTGTCGATGGTATAATCCAATTTTTCGATGTCGTAAAACTAAAGTGTCGGACGGCGAGTGTAAAAGAGTAATTTAAACATCTCACCTTTTGAATTAATCAACCATTAAATATATAATATTTATGCTGTCGTTATTTTGTTGCCATTCATCCTGCCTTTTTCAGAAATGGGAAACCCTTGTGTACTTAATTGACACGGGTTTTAATTTTCATGACATTTCCTTAACATAATTAAAATTTCCCTTCTCATGTAATTATTTTAAAATCTTCATCCACTTTTTTTTTTTTGTGCGAAAAACCTTTCAGCTCCTTGTTACACATTCAATTTGGTTCTGTCTATACATTTTATGATACCTAAAAAGGATTCGCCATTAGCCTTAGTAATTGGTTTTTACTGTTTAATAGGAATTATTTCCAAAAGGCTGGAAAATCGAAATAAAACCAGGAAGTGAAGATTTCTAATTTGTTAATAGAAACGCATATTACCTGCTTTCGTTTTTATGTAGGAATTAAGGATAATAAAATGTTCGGCTTAAAAGTGTAATGAAAATTTTTATTATACATTTTACATTTCATAGTAATTCCAGAAGTGCGTATTTTTAATTTTTATTTTAAAAGTCGACCTTCTAATAAAATAAATATAACTCTTGTGTTCGTGATTGAAATGTTCTCGAGACACTTGTTCAAGAGAACCAATCAGCGATAATAGGTAAAGTTCTCAAGACACTTAGTTCAAGAGAACAGAGACGAGAAATAAAAATTAACAAGTTCACTTTATGATCGCTTTATTCCAAAAACCTCGATACTTAACAATTCTCGATTTATATACCTAATTAACAATCAATACTTAATACTAATATTTAATTGTATTGACATAATTTCATTCATGTATAACGCTGGTGCATCAATTCTTGCAAAGTTCATTGCCGTACGTAGAAAAAGTGCTGATCGACAATTTACGCTCAGCTGAAAGAATTTACGCGCATTATTGCTGACACGCATTTATGCTTGAGGTGAATGAAATTATGTCAACATGTTGTGAAATATAAGAAAATAAGAATATGAATTGTGAGAATTATTCTAAATTTTATATGTACTCCGTACATTCTCCCCCGTCTAGATTAAGTGATGGCAGGTCCAGAGTAGATTGCTGATCTGGTTTGCGGTTTAGACGTCTAGGAGCGGGTTGTGGCAGGTGATTTTTCTTCAGTCGGATCATCGCAGTTTTTCGGCATCGGCAGTATATGAATATGATTAGTAGCACAATGAGCATGATGTAGGTCATCGAATAGTGATGCAGATGATGGTTCCTTAGTTTGGAGATATCGTCAGCATTGTTGTGTAATTTTTTGACTGCCGCGTCGAGTTCGGCGAAATCGTCACTGTTTATCTCTGTCTTTAATTGTGGCACATGTAATAAGGACGAATTACTTGGCTTCGCTCCAATACTGGTGTTTAGGTGTTTTGAAACCAATTGACCTTCTGACACAAACGAGGTTTTCAACTGGTCTGTTATTTTTTGATTCCCATAAATAGTCATTGTTGGGTGATTGATCATGCATGACGACTGAAGCTTAATGATTCCATTGCCCTTTAATGATATCGAATGTACAGATGTCTCGCATATTATGTCGAAGGGTGTTTCTTCCTTTAGGATGTGTATCCATGAACTTGATGCATGCAGTTGTATCCAAAAATTTTTGGCGGTCTCGCTTCTTAACTGACAAAGGGATGAGAGTGACCTTTGTTTGCTCAAGAGTTCCATCTCACATCGGCTTTGATTTGATCTTAATGTGAACAATGGTTGTTTCAGTTTACACAGTAATTCATTGTCAGATGAATGGATACAAGCCTTCATATTTTGCTGTGTAAGAGGGCTAAATCGATCTCTGTGTCGATTTACTGCGATGTATTCGCTTGACGGTTGAATGTATATGTGATTGTTGGAATGCTGTACAGGAATCGGTATCAGTTTATATAAGCGGTATGATTCACTTCTTAATAAGGGAATCCGAGTGTCAAATAAGACCTTCGTTTGGGTGATCCTCATTTTTACATGCATTGCATTATATATAGCTAGTACTGAGGAAGAACTGTCAGTTCCTGGGAGTTTTAGGTTGTCTGGTAGGTGTTCTCTTATCATACTGAGCTGTTTGTTGAGTTGTGAGGGAGTTAAGAGTAGCGTATTTATTCGACCGTGTCTAGTATCCATTACGACTGATAAGATGCTTCGCTGTACATGTTGAAAATTGATAAGATTTAATGTCACCAGTATTGCTGCCGAATTAAATGTTTGTGTTACTGTTAGCACTTGTTGTGATTGATTGATGCTGTTTTTGACTGCTTCAATTTGAGACTTTATTGCACTGATTTGATGTTGAATTGTCTGGTGGTTCTTTTTCATTACATTAACTGTGTGTTCGGCAAATGATGTCTGATCGTTAAGAAGTTTCTGCAACGTCATTTCGTTTTTGTTGATTTGAGCAATCTGATCTTCATATCTATCTGCAAATTGTTGGTCAAGAATACCAAATAATTTGTTAGCAGCGGTTCCAATAATTTCCAATGGAGCTCTTTTGTTGCGTGTTGAAGTTTTTTCATTTTGTTGGTAGAGTACTTCATTTATGTGTTCTGACTCGAGCACTTGGTGGTTGAGCTGCAATATTGTAGCATTACATAATTCCTTTGATAGTCCTGTTTGTTCATTCTGTTCACAAAGTTCACTCAGCCTCCGTACAGATTGCTTAATTCCAAAGAATTCCGCCCAGTAAGCTGTTAAATCATAATAGATGAGCAGATTCCACTCGCTTCCATATAAGTGTACTTCTGCAATGTCATCAAAGTATATTCCTTCTTGATTTTCGAATGTTGTTAACTGATACGGTTGTGGTTTTTCCTGGCTAAAAGCAGGAAGGACGAATAATGTACCGAGCAGTAGATAATGAAACAGACTCATGTTGCAGTTTCTAGTTGTAGTAGTTTTTCTTGATTTGCTCTCGATTTTGTCTCGTTTATCTTCATTTGAGGTTGACGGTTCATCAAGTGGCCGTTTGCGTGGAGTGATAGAGCTTTCTTCTCTTTGGGGGGGTATAGTGGGCGCAGCAGCCTTGTTATCAATTAATGGCAACAAGGACAGTTTCACTACTGGTCGTTTTAACTCTCCTCTTTGAGTTTTTAACGTAACGACCCTAGTAAGACCATCTGGACCTGGATGTGTGTCAATAACTCGACCGAGAGCCCATCTGGATGGTGCTAAGTTTTCTTCCTTTATTATTACCAGGTTTCCTTTCTCTAGATTAGTTTATCTTTGAGCCCATTTTGGCCGGTGTTGCAGTCTTCCTATGTATTCGATTGACCATTTTTTCCAAAACTCTTGATTCATCCGTTGCAAGCGTTCCCATCTGTCTAGTAAGTTAGGATTTGTTTCTAGCTGATTTCTTTCTGGTATAGTTAGTAGCGGTGAACCTATAAGAAAGTGTCCCGGTGTTAAGACTTCCAGACTTTCTGGGTCTTCTGAAAGCGGACATAATGGCCGGGAATTGAGGCAGGCTTCTATTTGTGCCATAAGTGTGCACATCTCTTCGTATGTAAGCCTGCTTTCTCCTATAACTCTGCGCATATGGTGCTTAATCGACTTTATTCCAGCTTCCCAGAGACCTCCAAAGTGAGGTGAGGCTGGAGGTATGAAATGCCATTCCGTATTACCTTTTCGTAATGCATCTTCGACCTCGGCTTTGTATGATTCTTGCTTGTGTATGTCGCTAATGATTTTGCTTGCTCCTACAAAATTTGTACCGTTGTCGCTATAGAGATGGGCAACCGGACCTCTTCTTGCAGTGAATCGTCTAAAGGCGGCAATGAATGCCTTTGATGTCAGTTCCGTCACCACTTCTATATGAATCGCCTTAGTTGTTAAGCATATGAACATGGCAATATAGCCCTTGTGAGACTTGGTACCTCTTCCCCTTGCTAGTAGCATGTCAAAGGGTCCTGCATAATCAACACCCGTGTGGTTAAATGGGGTACTTGTTACTACTCTTGCCTTTGGTAACATGCCCATCATTTGTTGGGAAGTCTGGGCCTTGTAGCGATGGCATTTTACACAGTTGTGGATATGTCCTTTAACGGCTTTAAGTCCATTCAAAATCCAGTATTTTTGCCTTACGATTTCTAGAGTTAGTGAGTTTCCTCCATGACATGAAGATTGGTGAGCATCGTCAATTACTAGACTGGTCAGTTCGTGCTTATAAGGAAGAATTATTGGATGCTTCCTTTCATATCCCATATCTGAATTTTCTAGACGACCACCGACGCGCAGTATCCCATTTTTATCAAGAAAGGGAGATAAGTTTAGGAGCCGGCTTCCTTTCTGGAGGTCTTCTCCGCCCTTTAATTTTTTTATTTCCTCTTCAAAATGTGCAGTCTGCGTAGCTATAATCAGTGGTATCAGAGCTCCTTCAATTTCCGTTACCCTTAGTAGCCCAATGATTTTTTCTTTCCCTTGAGCATTGTTCACGAACCTTTTGCAGTATGCTATTATGCGTAATAGTTTTCCAAGAGAGGAATATCTCTTTAGCAAGTGCATTATCATATTTTCGTTGTCTTCTTCCATGGATATTGTATTACATTGCTGATGTTTTTTTCTTTCTTCTGAGATTCCTGTAGCTGGCCTTGGAGGAAGCATGATTATTCTTTCCTTTAGCCATTGTGGTCCTGTCCACCAAAGCACAGAATTTTCTAAACTGGATGGATAAATACCCCTTGAGGCCATATCCGCTGGATTCTCACGTGATCGTACATGGAACCATTTGTTGTCATCAACTAGTGATTGTATCTCAGCAACTCGGTTTCCGACGAAAGTTTTCCATGTATGGGGGTTTTCTTGTATCCATGACAGAACAATTGTGGAGTCGGTCCATGCGTACCACTCGAGATTCTCAATTTGAAGACTTTCCTTGCTTTCCTTTAGCAGATTTGCCAATAGTGTTGCTCCACATAATTCCAGCCTGGGAAGCGTCAACTTTGATTTTAAAGGGGCTACCTTTGTATTTGCGGCTAACAGATTCACAGATATGTTATCTTCTTGTATTGCCCGAAGATACACTACAGCACTGTAAGCTCGTTCTGAGGCATCGGAAAATCCATGCAATTCGTACCTGCAGTTATCTCCAGTGTACCCTACCCACCTGGGTATTGCAATTCGTTGTAGAGTTGGTAGTTCCCTTCTAATTCGATTCCATTCTTCCTGGATATTAGTGCTTACGTTTTCATCCCAGTGAGTTTCTTGTCTCCAGAGTTCTTGGAATAGCAGCTTTATTTTTACCGTAACAGGTGCTAGTAATCCAATCGGATCAAATATTTTAGCAGCTTCTGATAGTATTTCGCGTTTAGTGATTGGACCAGTGTCAGCCATTACCGTTACCTTTATTTTAAAATTGTCGGTAGAGGGATTCCAATGGACACCCAATGCCTTGATATCCTTTGTTTGATCAAGATCCAGTTCATTTCCAATCTCTCTAAGTTCTGACGGTATTTGCCTTAATAGGTCTTTGCTGTTACTCGTCCACTTGCGCAGATTGAAACCTGCACTTCTAAGTAATTTAACTAGTTGATCACTTGACTGTTTAATTTCTTCTAGCGTGTTCCCTCCAGAAAGAATGTCATCAACATATGCATCGTTTAGCAAGATCTTTGCGGCTGTTGGATAGTTATGTTGTTCATCTTTGGCTAGTTGATGTAGTGTTCGTATAGCCAAGAATGGTGCTGATGCAGTCCCATAAGTCACTGTAGACAATTTGTATTCACGAATAGCTTCGTCTGGTGAATCCCGCCAAAGAATTTTTTGGAATTCTTGATCCCGGACGTCAACCTTGATCTGGCGATACATTTTTTCAATGTCCGCCGTGTAGACAAGCTTATGTTTCCGCCATCTTAATAGGATAGTTGTTAAGCTTTGTTGAATTTGTGGGCCAACCATCATTAGCTCATTAATGCTTCTCGAATTGTTACGTTTGGCTGATCCGTCAAACACTACCCTTAGTTTCGTAGTAGTGCTATCCTTCTTGAAGACAGCATGATGTGGAAAGTAGTAACCACTCTCAATTTGATTAGTTACAGGAATCATGTGACCCAAGCGCAAATATTCATTCATGAATTCCTTGTACATATATGCGAAGGTTTTATTAATCTTGAATTTCCGTTCCATTTGAAAAAGTCTTGCTAGCGCCAAAGTTCTGCTTTCAGATAGATCTTCTGCACTTTCGGGGTTCTCCCGATATGGTATGCGTACGGTATAGCGACCATCTGCTCCTCTTTGAACATATTGTTTGTAATGATTTTCGCATGCAATATCCTCGCTTGTCATGGTTGCTTGCCCTTGTAGTTCTTCAATTTCCCAGAATTTGTGTAATTCTTTTGTGAGATCTACCTCTGATATTAGGCATTGTACTTCTTTGTTAGTACCAGCGTTTTGTACCTCGCCTGACAATATCCAGCCTAGTTCGGTTTCTTGCGCTATTGGCGATCCTGGGGCTCCACGAATGACACTATCTAGTAGGATTTTGCCGAGTACATCTGCACCAAGAATGATATCAATTCGTCCCGGTATTTGATATTGCGGGTCTGCCAAAATTATGTTTTTAGTATGAGACCACGTATCTGATGATATTCTCTCAGACGGTAATAATTTTGTTAATTTCTTCATTATCAGTGCAGTTGTAGTCAATGAAAATGTAGACAGAAATCTCGGTTTTATGTCGAGTTCTATCATTGCATGTATAGCGTCAACGTTAGTTTCTCCCACTCCAGTTATTACTGCATGCACTTTTCTCCTTGGCAATCGTAACCTTTGCGCTGCGTCTTCGGTTATAAATGATCCTTGTGCTCCTTGATCTATTAGAGCCCGTAGCATAATTGCATTTCCACCTTTGTCAAAGGCTTGAATAATAGCTGTAGCCAGCAGTACGGTCCGGGTTTTATTTTCCGTAACGTGCGTAGCTACACTTGCAGTTGTTGCTTGTTTGTTGCCTGATATATTTTCAGTACTTTGTTCAGGTTTCGTGAGATTCTGGTTGTTAGCCTTTTGTTGAATCATATTGTTTGAATGCAAAAGCGTGTGGTGTTTCTTATTGCAGTTCTTGCATGATTTCCAACTTTTGCAATTCATAGATGAGTGGCCTTTCATTAAGCAATTTGAGCATAGTGCTGCCTTGCGAATAGCTTCCCATTTTTGTTGGGTACTTAGTTTTGCGAATTTTTCGCAAATGTATATTTTATGCTTTTCTTTGCATATTGGACAAGGTTGCTGACCAACGATACTATGATGAATTTTCAAATTTTTCTCTGAACTTCTGATCACGGCTTGGTGTTTTGTGGGCTCTGTCGCTTCTAATCCTTGAAATCGATTTTCAAGAAACTCTAAGAAATCTTTGATATTTTGCAATTCTCTTGGATGTTCCAATGATTGCTCATAGAGGCGACGCGTTTCTTTATCTAGTTTCTGCTGTAATATGAATATTATGAGCGGGTCCCAGCTCTCTATGTCAAGTCCCAAATTTTTTATTGCCTGAAGGCATTCCATAGTTGTATCATGGAGTTTTTTTATACTGTCGGCTGACTCCTTTGTAGTTTCTGGTTGCTGTAGTAATGTGCGAAGATGCGCTGATACTAAAGTTCTTTTATTGCTGTATCGTTTGTTAAGGATATTCCATGCTGTATCATAGTTATCGTTGGTTATCGATAAATGTTGAATTAGTTCACTTGGCTCACCCCGTAAATTCGTTTTTAAGTAAAATAACTTCTCAGTTTTCGTAATATTTTCGTCTTTGTGAAGTAATTCAGTGAACAAGTCTTTGAAAGATTGCCACTTAACATAATCACCATTGAATGCCGGAATATCAATTCTAGGAAGTCTTACATGTTTATCTTGATGATTTGTATTGTTTATCGATTGTACTGTTGGCTTTACTGTAGAAAGTATTTGTAGCTTATCTTGCTGTTCTTCCAGCTCAATCAGTACGTCTTGGTACTTTCTTTCCGTTTCAACGAAAATATCTTTTTCGAAATAATCATCCTTGAATTTTCCAAGTGTTATTATTTCTTCGTGGTTAGTCATTATACGCTCCCAGTAGCCTTTTAAAAGACTCGCAGTTTGGGTGAAGTAAGCTTTTGAAGTTTTGGTCTTCATAATAGTTTTAGCTTGCGTTAATGATCTCTCAAGAGACTCGATTAAAGCAGTTTGCTTTTGAATTTTCTTCAATTGCTCTTCAATCCGTTCCGACATTTTTGATCTTTCAATGGTATCGCGTAATGCGGTTTCCATAGCTTCCTTCGCTTGTTCATAGATGCTTTCAGCTATGTTGAAAAAATCCTCCTTGAAATATTTATTTTCAGGAGCCTCATCTCTGTAAACTTCCAGTTCTGCATGCCGTTCCTCAAAAATAGACCATGCTTTATTAAGCGCTTGAAGGCGCGATTCCACATATTCCTTAGTTTTCCTGGATGCGGCGTCCTTCTTGAAATTTTTGTAGTATCTCTGGATCAGTTGTCCGTCAGCTGCTTGTTTTTTAATCAATTCCTCCATGTTTTGTAGAATCGAAGACAATGCACTTAACAACACTTTAATTCTTTAAGTCGATGCGGTAGCAGTAGTAATTAGCTTTTTCGATTGCTTAAAGACACTTAGTTCTTTAAGTTTGATGCCGTAGCAGTAGTAATTAGCTTTTTCGATTGCTTAAAGACACTTAGTTCTTTAAGTTTGATGTCGTAGCAGTAGTAATTAGTATATTTTCTTTTAACGTTTTTATTTTTTGCTCGAAGGACCAATGTTCGTGATTGAAATGTTCTCGAGACACTTGTTCAAGAGAACCAATCAGCGATAATAGGTAAAGTTCTCAAGACACTTAGTTCAAGAGAACAGAGACGAGAAATAAAAATTAACAAGTTCACTTTATGATCGCTTTATTCCAAAAACCTCGATACTTAACAATTCTCGATTTATATACCTAATTAACAATCAATACTTAATACTAATATTTAATTGTATTGACATAATTTCATTCATGTATAACGCTGGTGCATCAATTCTTGCAAAGTTCATTGCCGTACGTAGAAAAAGTGCTGATCGACAATTTACGCTCAGCTGAAAGAATTTACGCGCATTATTGCTGACACGCATTTATGCTTGAGGTGAATGAAATTATGTCAACATGTTGTGAAATATAAGAAAATAAGAATATGAATTGTGAGAATTATTCTAAATTTTATATGTACTCCGTACATCTTGTAATTTGTTATATCATTTTTATAATATGTATGTTCATTGAATTTTTATAAATTTTACATAAAAACATAATGAAAAGTGCTTATAAATCCGTATCTAAGATAGACAGTTGTAAATAACTGAATGTTTATATTTAACAGATGTTTTTCCATTGTTTACCTATCGACAGTTGTTAATCGACGATCATTGGCACCGTATTTAACAGTATTTAACAGGTGTTAGAACTATTAAAATTTCTCATTGGCTTTCATTAAAACATACATATTCAAAATTGCTAGTGTAATAGTATAGGTTGATTGTCTGTTCAGAGTAAATATTTTTAATCCATCAATTTTGCAGTATTAGCTATTTTTGTGATTTTCTGTCTTTTTTGTTTTAGTAGTAGATAGATATTAGCTGGCCCGGCTGACGTCGTTCTGCCCTTATAGCCTGGTTACAGCGCCACCTATCGTATCCTAGCATAGTATATGGTTCAAGTTTGACTCTAGCCCAGTTCAAGCTTGACTCAAGCCTGGCTAAGGTCTGAATTCCAATGCTTGTGATACAATATATGTTTTGTAATTTGAAAATGTTTCCTTTTTCATAAATTTTCATTTACGAAATGATAAAGAAACAGGTTGGCCTTCAGCTCGGTTCGGACAAAGCTAAGAGTAAATCTCGACCAATCCGCACCGCTCATTGGAATCCGCCTTCTGCTCTGCCATATAAAACTACAGTCAGTTTTGGATTCTAAATTTGACAGCTTGTCGGAACGGAACGGATCAGAAGCACTGGATGCAGGCTTTAAGCCTTAATCAAACCTGATCTAAGCCTGGTTTAAATTTGGTCTAAAACCATTCTGCACTAAGTTTACCTCAAGCCAGACTAAGGGCCGAAACACAATATGAGCAAAAGTTGGCTCAAGCAGGCGGGCACTGTCAGAGAACTTGACGTTTGCTTAATGTTTTAAATGTCAGACTGTTTTAAAATTTCCTACATTCTAAACGGATCTGATTTCCGCCAGAATCAGGAATAGGGGTTAATATAGACCCCTATGCATGTATCTGTACAAAATTTCATTGAAATCGGTTAAAGGGGTTTCAAAATTAAACAGAACCACCCAAAAAAGTTATAATTATACCTTCTTGTAACAGAATCATCTGGAGGTTTTAGATTTGTTGATATTACACGACAATTCCTGAAAATCGTTCTTCAGAGAAATCGATCCAACAGAATTGAGTAGTGGCACCAAATGAGGGATTGAATTGCCTCGTTGCCTTTGATATCGAAGTAATCACACTTTTGATGGGTAATAACAGAAATAAGGCAAAAATGTCGGTAATTAACACGCTGTAAGAATATCATGCTCTCTTTTGCAGCGACGGGGAGCAGCCGTTCGGAAAGTAGGAAAGGAAGAAGAGGGCATCCGGGAAAGGAGTTACACCACTGTGGTCTGGACTGAAGAGGTCCATGCAACGCGGCTCGGCACGGTGCGGAAAAGCATCGACCACTTTGTCATGTTAAATACTTAATTGCAAGTGTACTCCAGGCGTGGCCGGGCTAAAAGTTGCCAGCGTGCGCGCGCAGCTTAACTGGGTTCTGGAGGTGTAGCGCAGTGCAGTGCAGTGCAGTGCACTGGGTGCGGAGCATCGCGGCGACGCGATAAATTGCATACTCGACACACCAGGCCCAGGCCCAGACCCAGTCTCAGGCTCAGGCACAGGAACCGTGGGCCTAGGAGACAATTTGGATTTAATGTTCTTAATGTAAACAAAGAGTCGGAAGAGGCCGCAAGCAGAGCCTTCGACAGCTGCGGAAGTTTTGGGGTGCTCGGTGCCTGAACCCCGGGCAAAAACCTGACCACAGGTGAGGTGCATCAAAGATGCACTTTTTTGGGTTTATTATTTTATTTTTTAGTTCTTTTTCTTTTTTTCTTAAAACTTTTTCGTCTTCTGCTCGCTGCGCGCATTGTTTGCGCACCCGAACGAACGTTCGCTGATTTTTCTGGACTGTGGTCGGTTTGTTCGAGAGGTGGAAATTTTCGCAAACATAAAACCGCACGTCAATGACAAATGAAGCCACGGACGGCGTTGGATGGGACCGGGACCGCCACGGCTGAGCACATCGGACGGATCTTAAAAGATTACGGCGGTATCACAAGTCGGTGGCGGTGGCGGCGGCGCTGCTTTCGGGATGTTTTGTAAACAGAGGCAGCTTCTCCGGTCCTTTGTTTTATTTTCGGAGTGTTAAATTAACTTGTAAACTTAGCGCCTGCTGGAATTGCACGCTTGGCAAAATTCGCCGCCGAGTGTGCTGGTTTCTGTTTGAGGCGACAATCAGACATGATGCGTTGTTTTGTCCACAAAAACAATGGACGTCGCTGATTGTCGTCGCGGGGGCGCCACTCAAATCTTAAGTTGCTGTTGCAATGCAACACCTCGAGCATTTTTGAGAAACTGTGTTTTTTGGTTTCAGTTGTGTCTCTAATATGTCGTATATTGAGGGTTGTATTTTGCATTTCACATGATTTGCTGAGATGCATTTTCAAGACTAGAATCCTTTACAAAATAACTGTGTCGAAAACCAAATTGTCCACTTTACAATGGATAAATCTCCAAAGAGAGTTTATATAAGCTGTAATTGAGAACGAAATTAACGTTTTCCTATTATAAGTATACACAGAGCTTTGAATAAATGATTTTTTCGATTTTCTCAAAATCCTTTATGGTACTGACCACCATTGATTACACAGGTCAACAAAATTAAACTTTTTGTTTGAGTCTGAGTTATGAATGCTATTTTCTTATTGCTTATGTCCAAAAGGAAGGCAAAAGTGCCATAATTTTGTTAAAACTTTACTTTTGTGAAGTAAAATTTGACATTCGTTTGGATAGTTTGAACCTCAATTACAACTAAATGCGTTCTGCGATATTTCTGATTTTTTGCCAAAAAGTACGTTATACTAGAGAAAACAGTATAGGTACTTTTTTGTATTGGGTTCCAAAATGGTGAATCAAATATGGCGTCCGAACACTTGCAATTTTATGGGATTTTTTATAAAAATGAATCTAAGAGGTTTTAGGGTCGCTGATACTAAGTCTGTTATCAATATATATATATTAAAGATTAAAGATGGCAGCTCTAATATAACAACCGAAAATTTAAAAAATGTCCGCCCCAACAGATTTACAAGGAAATGAAAACATAACAATTTTGATGATTGGTAATTTTAAATTTGCTGTCCTGGGCACAAAAACAAATTTTTTTTAAAATTATGTTGATTTTCTTCAATTGTGAGACGAAAGCAATGAGGAATGACAGCATATTAATCAGAATCAAAAATCGTGTCGACTTGTGTTATAAATAATTCAAATGTGAATTAATATGATGTATTTTAGATATACAATTCCCATATTAACTTTTAATTTTAGGCGAGCTGTTATGAAAAACTTGTGATATATATTTTTAGTACAAACTAATTAACAATTCAAAATTGATTAATTCTATTCCGGTTCCTATTAGTCCTTTTCCTAATCAATTTTATCAATTTCCTTTTCCTAACCAATTTTATCAATTTCCTGATAAATTTAATTACTTTCCCGATCAAATTAATCTCTTTCCGAGGAAATTCTGACCTTTCCGGATCAATTTCATCTTTGGCTGGAACAAAATAATCTTTTTCCAAATGCCGTAAAATATTTGAATATTATGTTATATCATAAAGTGATAAAAAAAACTTATTTTATATGAAAGCGCTAGAAAACTACTGCTACTATACTAGGTGATTATTAGATTTCAGTGGGGGCTCTAGTGAGGAGTATCTTCCAAGGGGACCATCAAATGCATTATATCAAGGAAGGAACATCTTACCAAACTGCAGGACGCTACGGATGTTGATAAATGAAGTAGATTCGAACTAAGGAATTCAATTAATAATAGATAAAATCGTTCAATATTCTCTATGAAGATAAGCAGAAACTGACGGACCTATTGTGATTGTCGAAAAACAGTCGATAAACGATGCTTATCGATTATCGTTCGTCGATTGTGAAGTTTGGTATTGTGAATGTCTATTGTGATTGCTAAGTGTCGATTTGACAGACGCTTGTTATCGATGGTGTTTTACATGAACGACGACTGACGGTCACAAATGCTTAAACAATACCAAACAAAATTTTATCGTTTCGAACGACAGCAGTCGAATGGTCATCCAATCGACAATCGCAATAGAGTTGTGAGACAATGTATAACAAAAATTAGCATGTTTTGACTTACGGATTTGAGAGATCTTCGCAAATTTCTTACATAAAATTGGAACTTAAAAGCGACTAGATTTTTCAACAAAACCTTTAAATGCTATGATTCGCACACAGAGAAACCGATAAAATTTAAACCTGAAAATTTTTGGTTCAAGTTTGACAGTTTGTATGGGTATGACTCATGGTAATTTGATGGTTTTCATGAGAAATCTAAAATCATGGCTATAAGTAATCACTTTTAAATTCCAATTTTATGCAAAATTTATCTCATCTAGATTCTGAGCCGGATAGGTGGAAAAACATAGTGAAATGTGATAATACGTCAGTGCAATTTGACAGATTTTTGCATAAATTTAAAATATTTTATAGTTTTTTTTTTTTAATTCTATGTTGAATTTACTTTTGATCTGGATCAATATAAAGACGTAACTGTTACTATTGCGTTATTTTCGGGGAAAATAACATTGTTTAGTTTATGTTTATATTTTAACCTTTAGTTTTTACATTGGAGTTGAAATTTTAATAAAGCGACTGAACAAGTATGAAAAACAAACACTATTCACGATGCATTTTCAAGCAGAGCAAAAACAGATATTGAAAAATTCAATTCAATATCGAATTCATCCAATTCGACGGGAAAAAAACTGCTTTGCTTTAAAAAAACTAGATTTTCATTGAAAAGTGTTATTATAAGTCTGTAGCTCAAACCGAATTTGATATTAGAAAATTGGTTTAAGTAAGCAGCCTTACTTACTTTTTTATCTGGACTTACTACAAACACATTGATTGTAACCCAACTCGAGTTTTTTTCGGGTCGCAGGCTAGTCAACTTGTAGGAATGTTTGTAGTTAAGTTGAAAACCAAATGTCCGATATCATTTCCAAAATGTTCACTTAAGTTGTTCGCGCCGCTCTTTTTAAAAGAAATTATTACATATTGTTTTCCTTTTACTCTGGCTGCCAGGAATCCCTTTCAGTCATATGGTTGAAATCTTCGTTACATTAGTAAAGATAAAAAAAATACAAAAAAAGAAGTTTGTTGGTAGATAGGTAAGTTGCCCGTTTGTAGAGCGCTTTAAAATTATTCAGCTATTGTTTTTTTCCAAAGTTGGACGTTAGTTCAAGGTCAGCTATGTCTTAAAATGAGTCACGCTAGCGAGTAATGAACTTGTATTAAATTTAGTGAAATAGTATCAATTTGTAGCACAACTTTGAAATTTGCATAGAAAAGCCCTTCATTTTTGGTTGGGCTTTGTAACTGCCCCGCCCCTTAAATTATATAAGAGGATTGATCAATCTAGCACATGGGGTGAGGGAGTGACTATTACTTTTATTTTATTTTATTAATTCTTTGAGGAAGAAAGTATTTTTTGTTTCAGAAGTTTCAACATGAAAAATTACGTTATCGAAAACATTGCTTTTTGTTTGAAGTTGAATTGTCAACCGAACAATTTGTGTTCGTCGCAGGCGGCATCTTGCCCCGGGGAGTGGTGTAGGGGGGCCAAAGAACAACATTCGCTTGCAAAATTAAGGCGTTCAGAAGCCCTCTTTCGAATGGGGCCATACCCGCCGCTTCGGTTGCACTTCCATCCTCTATCGTGTGAACGCGAATGGAATTTCAGTGAAAGCAGACGCTGGCAAATATTAAGAAATTGAGTCATAGGCCACA
Source organism: Dysmachus trigonus (assembly GCA_949715965.1). NCBI lineage: Eukaryota > Metazoa > Arthropoda > Insecta > Diptera > Asilidae > Dysmachus > Dysmachus trigonus. The sequence goes on along the minus strand of OX454323.1, from coordinate 2,798,424 downwards.
CAAAAAAGCTTTCCATGGAAATCCGATTCAGCGAGAGATTGAGCGGAGTGTCTAATGAGCTCAGACAGCGCGCACCACCACCAAGACGACTTCCTTTCTTATCACCACCACCACGACGACGACGACGACAGCACCGCGCGAATGAAGCTTTTCGGACTGACTCGCGAGAACAAGCACGCGTTCGCTGTGCTGTTGCCACAGCCGTAGACGAAAACGTAGCCGCCGACGTAGATGGCGTAGATGTCGGTCTAGATTTCTCTAAGGAGCTTTCGTGATCTCTCGAGGTTGAGGTTGTGTGTGCATGCAGCCGAACTACTTTTATCATCAATTGTGCCGTTCTGCTGGCGGCTAGGCCGGCGGCGCTGGCCTGTGTTGTGCCGCGCGGTCGTCACTTCATTCGCCCAATACTTCGACTTGGCGGCTGGGTGTATCGGACGTCGGGTGAACTTTTACGTTTTCTGTGAGTCATACACTTCTTAGAGGAGTTATCACCGGCGAAATTATTACCGCCGCCATTTTATCGCCATCATCGCGTGGTTTATTCGAATGACATGCCGCAACTACTTCCTTTCTGAAGATTATGATTTTTGAAAACAATCTACGATCCACTTGTAATGATAGACACAAGTTTTATGAAAATTAAAATTTATACCATCGGACTTTGAAGAGCCAAAATACCAAAAAATTAAATTATGCATCTTATGCTCTGTTTTTAAACATCAACTATAGTTAAATACATATTTAAGACAATCTTGATTTTGAAGTAATTACACAATTAATACATAAGACAACTTTCTAAAAACGAAATAATTCAGAGAAGATTCGGTTGACAACCAAACTACATGACCTTGAACGTTTATTAGACAGAGTTGAGGATCAAACTAGCATCTTTGCTTGCTCATAATTTGAGATAAAATTTACAAACGGATATTTGACCATAAGGAAACTCAAGTGTCTTCAAAAGAAGCTCGAATAAAGATTTCCTCGACAACAAACTCAAGGACTGAAAGATATCTTAATCCTAGAACTACAAACCGGGATAGATAAATTTAGATCGCCGGTCCTAAACTAGTAAGTTGCATTATCGACTGAAGTCCTATACCATAATTTAGTATAAGGTTCTAGTAATAGAGCGGCGTCGCCAGAACCTTCAATTTCTTGTTTACTGTGACGAATTGTGAGAAATTTAGAAAAAAAGTTATGAATTTTTATTTGTAAAATGACGTTTTAACCTCTTGTCAGCATTTTTAACTACTTAAATCGATTTTTCATTAACTAATCCTTAATAAAATTGAATTTGCTCTTTACCATTCTCTTCAGCATGAAAAAACAAAAAAATTCATATAATCACAAGCCGAATTACTGATTTTAAAACCATTTTAAGATCAAAAAAACCCATGGGGTAAATATTTACCCCGGTTTGGAGTTAAAAGGTGGTTCTAGCGTTAATAGTGAAATGAATGAACTTTCATTATAATATTTACACCCTTAAAGAGTTAGATAACAATTTGAGTTATGCCAGTTTACTAAACTGTCTCAGAATGTTCATTTTTAATAGTTTCTGTGTATCATACTTAAAATAAATGATCATAAGCTGTTATTTTCATTTGGCTTGTCATTATTTACTGCTGTCATGTATTCAGGGTATTTAAATATAAAAACAGGTTTTATTAATTTGAAAAAAACACATGTAGAAAAATAATTACCTAATTGAAACTATTTCTTTATTACTTTAACGCAAGGTACTTCGTTCTTTCGTTTTATTTTGTAAATATTTTTGAGTGGTAAACATCATTATTTGACAGAAGCTGTGAAAAGAAAGTCGAAATGATCCATAAAGGTGTTTTATCAATTTACAATATATTATATATTTTGCTTTTGTACAATATTTTACTGAGGATGTATTATTTAACTAGATCATATATTTGCTATGCCATTGCAAAAGTTTATAGTAAAGGGACTTCTTTAACGGATATTGGGTAGAGTTAGAACGCTTTCTGGTAAAGGGTTCTTATTTATATATAGTAGGATCAAAAATAGGCAATAGTTAACTCGTCATTTATTTATTTCGCTACATTACATTTTTCAACATAAAATAGTTTTTCTATTAAGTTTAATAGTTAAGCATTTGGAAATTTTAACTATATTTACAAATCATGGACTAAAAACAGCATTTAAGCTTGGCTGAGCTCGAACGTGTCTGTTTTCAATAAATATTGGCACAAAAGACGAATTGAAAAAAGCATTTTTATATATGTATTTATACGAAAATTAACCAGTTAACTGTGGCGCCCTCATTTAAAAGTGCGCACAGTTTTGTGTCGTCAGAATCGAGCCATGACGAGTATATTCGTCAATCACAGAATAAGTTGCGCTGGTAAGATAAGGCCATGCACAAAAACCTCTCCTCAGATCGTGATCATTCTATGAATTTTTGAATGAATCGTGGGATAGTCAGTTTCGTTTGCTTATTTTTGGTAAACAAATTGATTGAATTCTTGGAACACTAAACCGAGGGAGACAATTTCCAAGACAATTTTGTACCTCTCAGTTCATGTGCTTTGTATTTGGAATGGTTTTTTGTTGACATTCATGCAATTAGACCCTTTCTCTGCCTTTCGACAGCTTCCAATTCTTTTATAAAATCTAAATTATTTTCAGACTGACACAAGAGTTCTTGTAGTTTCATATTTTTTTGGTTAACATCTAAAAAACGTTATCATCGCACATACATAAATAAATTCATTATGCGAACTGGTAAACTTTTTCAACCAGTGCATACCGGGACGCATGAGATCATCTCAAATTGTTTATAATTTCTACTTGTTTGTTTTATTCCGGCATAGCCTCAAAATATTCTAAACATCTTTAAATTTGAGAATATGTTTTGTTTTTCTCAAAAATTGTAATTTAAATAGCCAATGGTCACTGATTTATACGCATGACGAGTATACTCGTCAATATACAAAATTTTGCCACTTCTCCATGACGAGTATACTCGCCAATCACAGTTAACTGGTTAAAAATATATATTCGATACCTTTGAAAGCATTAATCATAAAGACGAGCATTTTAGGTGTTGTGTTATGTTTATACAAATGGTTTTAAATTAATTTTTAATATAATTTATATTAAATCAAATAGTATACAATCTCACAAGTCAAAGCATAATGTGTTGTATAAGAAAATACCTTTATTTAGAAATTGTAAAAACTATCGAAAATATAAGTGCAAAATTAACATAATTTTTCGCGCCAATTGACATAAAAGAAATTGAATGAAATAAAACTCCTTCATTACGAATTTTTGGAAAATTTACCATTTTATAACAATATAAAAAGTCCAAGTTTCTTATATTTTGATTGGTAGATTGTGGTATTATGTACTGTGGCTATTTAATTTCCTAAAATCTGAATGGTCTTTAATAAATATACATATATCATCATTATAACTAAAGTCTAATTAAAAAAATAATTTAAAATAATAATCAGATCGAAAAAGTAGCGTTAAAAGTTTCAACAGGGCTGTTCCGCATCTAAACATGAATGGTTATGATTCAATATATTATTGATGACGACACAACATCCATAAATTTGTGATTAATGGTTCTTGTGTTGAGGTCGATTTGCTTTTAATAGTCGTCCATTCCGCAAATGATTTCTTCGCAATCTAAGGCCGAGGGGCGGTAGTGTGTGAGCTCTAGATACATTTGTAGCATTCGTAAATAGTATTCATGTACGTCGCTCCAGGGATTCTGTCTGGATTGCCACCAGCCAGAGTTTGGGTTATATTCAAAATACGTCAGAATGCATTAAATTTATTGCAAGGCATAAAAGTGAACAGAATATAAACACTACGAGCATAGCATCTTAGATTCGCACCACCACAACAAATATTAATGCCGGGAAAGTGTCGTTCAGGTTTAAAGGAGTTCCTCTAGAAAAAAAAAAAAAATACTAATAGAGAAAAAGAGAATTTTCTGTCTTTTGAAGAGAAGAGTCCCCCGATGTAATGAAATTTCATCAGAAAATAAAAACATTTTCTAGATTTCATCAAATAAAGTTCTCTTCGTGTAATTTGCCGAACCTTTTGTTTAAGGGGTTTCTTGACGTCACTGTATGTATTATACTAAGCAGGATTTTTCTTTTTATTATATACAGTGGGGCATTTTCTGGACGATGGTGTCGGTGTATGGCCACATTTATAAAAAATATTTATATCGAGTTTTGTGGGAAACGAAACAGAAGACAAAAAAAAAAAAAAAACCAATTTTCTTAAGAAAAATGTCACAATCTTTAGTAGAAGTGATATTTACCTGTTGTTTTGTACTTTGGAGGATTTTGCCGACAGTGATGAGTTAGAGCTTCTGCTTCGGTCTTCCTGGAAATCTGAATTTGCTGGCATATTCCCCAGATCCAGAGCGAAGGTTAAAGGTTGGGAAATTCGCGCCTAATACACGCACACGCACGGATGAGTATATATATTATCTTTTAATTGGACAGGTGCCTTTTTTTATACACAAAGATAAGATATATGTATGCACCATACGATTCACCCAAAAACTAATTGTTAGTCATTTAAAGTTCCACCTGATTTATATGGTTAACTTAAGTTTCACAAAGTTCGCCGATTGGTTGTACCTCCTTTTTATTGTGGTATGGGAATGGGACACACTCAAAACACGAGTATCTTCGGCGGAACCCGAGTGTCTCTCGGTTTAATATATATATATATAAGACAGAATAGTTCGCACAATTTCGCCCTCTAGCGGGGGTGATTTGATGATGAATGCACACAAGATTTTTTACTTTTTAAGTGCAAGATGCAATGAAGCCCGGACAGTGCCCCCGATTCTCCGTGTCCCTTTATTTGCCTACTAGCCAATTGTGAGCCCACCTTTAAGAAGGTGGCATACAGACACTAAGGAAAAATTGGAAAAAATCTTCAAATCAGAGGTGATTTTCTTCCACAAAATTGTATCCTTCTTGCTTTTTGTATATATAATAATTGGGGAGGCGGTGGTGTGCGCTTCTTTTAATTCTCGTCCATTTAATTTACAGAAAAAAAGAAAAAATCAAAAAGACACCTTTTTAATGAAACTCAGATTTTGGGGGCGAGGGTGATAAACGAAACAAAAAAAAAATTGTGCACTTGTGGCAGAGATACAACAATAAACCGAACTGGATTTAAAACTGACGTTCGTCGGGAATTTGAAGTTTTTCGTCTTTTGTTCCTTGACCGGTCCCAGCGATCACAACACCATTGCACTTTCAATTTTGGGTATCCGTTTTTATTATATTTTAATATATATATTTATTTTTAGTGAGGGTGTAACTCTCGCACCTCAGACTCCTCTGGAGATATTTTTTTTATTTATATCTTTTTTTATTATTATTCTTTAAGATGACGCAGAACACTTTGAAGGGAAAATTTTCGAAATTCTGCTGGACAGTGGCGTTTTTTTTTTTTTTCTAACTTCTTCTTTATTTTATATATTTTTTGTCACTCGATTAGGGCGGTGGGCGGTGGAAGGTGACGCTTTCACCTTTTTAACATACTTCGAGCACGCGATTTATAAAAAATCTAAAATCGACCGGTTGTTTTTTTTGTTTTTCGTCACCACTCCTTAAAGACGTTCGCTGCTTCTTATCGATATATTTCGATACTTTTCGAACTGGGCTGCAGTTAATTATAATTTTTGCCGTTTTTTTCTTTTCTTTATTTATTTATTTTATGTTTTTTTTTTTTAAGTAAAAAGGAAACACGAAAACGGAAAACGCAATAAATCAGGAAAAAACTAAACAAAATATTTTTGGTTTTGTGATGTTATATGGATGGAATTGGACTGTTATAATTTTGGCGGCCGAAAGGTTTTTTCTCTTGTTATATATATATATATAAATCGTATTATATATTTCAAAATTGCGATATAGTGAACCAGAAAGAAGGAGTTTTAAACAAAATTAAAGAGCCGAAGATGGATAGTCGGTCAGACGGTCTATTTGTTCCTAATGCCTGTGGACTGAAGGAACTCGGCACGATGTATTTAGATTTTTATTTTTATCTTCGTTATATTTTTTTTGTGTGTATTTATTATTATTTATTAGATGTAGGAACCAAAAACCGAAAATTTCACGAAAATCCTCTGCTTTTCCTCTTTATATAATTTTTATGAATAACTAAAAGCCGAACAACCGAAAACTTTAGTTTAAAAAATTTTTTTGTTTATGAGAATTTTGATCCGAAAAAGGGAAACAAGATGGCTGGCTGGATATGCTGCCTTTTTACTGACGAACGGCAACGAAAGCGCGTTGAAATTTCCCTCGGTTGCTGGCCGCGGGAGAAAAGCCCCGAAAACCCCCTTTTTTTCCCGGCACACACTCATGAGAGTCGGCTGTCTCTGCTGCCTTCGAAAGAGCGCACCGGCCGGAAAAACAAGGGAACATTTTCCTCCTTTTTGCAGGTCTTTGATCGGGAAAAGCGGGATTTTCACCCAAGTGACGGCTTCGGCGGGGAGGAGGTGAACGGTGAACAACGAACCGATGACGACGACGACGACGACAACGAAGACGAGGACCGTTATATTTCACAGTAAAGCAGAAAAGCAGAAAAGCAGAAAATCAGAAAAGCAGGCGAGGGTGTCGCTGAGAGAAAGTGTGCCTCTTGTGGACGAATAATAATGGAAAATTATTGATTCACAACTTTTCCATAGTGGTCGTAGTGAACTTACGAAAATGGAGAAAATTCTCAAGAATTTATTTTTCTTGTTTATAGGGGGACTCTGTCGCCCCCGCTGCCGCCCCCGCCCCTGCCGGAGCCCACCAACTTTTGGGGTAGCTACGCAGCTGGCATAAGGAGGACAGTCGGGTGCATTTGGAGTAACATCGTAAAAATATGTTTCTGGTCACATCCATTCTAATTTCTTCTACAATTACTGTCATCTGGATGGGAGGTGTAAAAATCATAGACATCACTTTCCCTTAAAAGGTGCTGCCACGTTTTGCTCCACATTACTTAAGAAGGAATTGCTTCCTTGAGGTGTCCCGGAGGGCTTTCTTATAGCCCAAGGGGCGACTGCAAAAGAAATGGATCTGATTCCTGAAAGGATGAAAGGAGACTACTGAGATGTGCCTGTAAAGAGGGAGTGAGGACAAAGTCCACGAATGATAACAAATAGTGAATGTTTTAGAGAGGCAAGAAGGGTGAGTGAATGCGGTGAATCTCCAGGTTAAGCAACCTAACATCTCGAGCCGAGCCAGTACTTTGGCAATCCTGCGAGAACTTGATCAGACAGCGGAGAAATGTCACTTTCGATATTAATTTTAACTCTTTCAGACCTGATTTCTTTCTCAATATCAAACAAAAAATAATAATATTTTTTTTTTTTTTTAGATTAGGGGTGGCCAACGGTCGGTCGATCTCGAGGCGATTTTTGGTCGGTTACCAGGAGACGATTTCAACAAACGAGTAAGATCAAGAATGTGTAAATTTAAATGATGAGACTTGGCTCCTCAGTGATTTGACGTTTGTTACAGATTTTACATTGAAAAGCATACAAAAAACTTACAAAAAAAAAATCAAATCACTTTCCAAATATATCCCATTACCTACAAAAATATCAACATTGTAAATATAACATTGAAAAATACGTTGAACAAATTAAAAACGTGATTGAAGACTTTCAGTCAAATTTCAACATTTTGAAAAAGTTATTGTATCAGTATACAGTAACTTTCTCTTCCTTTTAGAAGGATTTAAATGAAAAACAAGTTGCTGCAAAAATGTCGGATACATTTAATATTAAAAAACACGCGTTAGAAAATGAAATTATAACTTTAAAATCTAATCTAATCTTACAAGCCAAAGAACTTAATCTTATTATCAATAATCTTATTTATTAATATGCAAGACACATGTTTGAACGTGTTAAATGTCATGATTTTAGTAGGTAGATCGCGACAAATACACAGAAATTGGCTACCACTGATTTAAATGATCTAGGTCATGATTGTTCGTAATATAAAAGAATCATAACCTACTTGCAATTCTTTGTAGTTTTGACGTGAATAACGTCTATATAGGTTCAGGATGGGAGACACTTCTGAATTATTGATGTAATGTTTTCAGGAGGATACAAAACCATTGAATAACTCGGAACCGATAAGTCCCATTGCATTGATTTGGGTATCATTCTAATCGGAATATAGTTTCTGATAAAATGGAAGTCGCCGTTGCGCATGCGCAGTACATACACGAAGGAAAAGTGCTCAAAACGAAATTTTCGGGCTTGTGAAAGTTTCAAATCGAAACAATTGAATACTCCAAGTAGGTATGATGCTAGTTTTAGTGTCAAACGATAGATTTTGATCAACAACAATGCAACACAGTGAGAATTTGAAACATTTAACAAACTAAAAAGATTAAACATTTTTAAAAAGTCTAAACAAATTTTCTTTTTTCACCGAAATTCGCACGAAATATAAAACGTAGTAGTTGTATAACATCTTAGCAGCTATGCAATGGTATACATAACTAGTACCTGTAGGATCAGAAGCCACAGAGCATGCGAAACTTACTGTCGAAGTCATTTCATACCATTACCATGTTAATTTAAGAATTTTAAAACTTGTTATGTAATTGAAATCATAGTTTAAGTTTTAAGTTATTACGTACAAATACGATATAATATAATAATGGGCCATTTGTTGATTTATTTTTAGATTACGTGTTATTTTGACAAAGACAACTCTTTCGCGCCCAAAAAGAAATACAGAAATAGAGTATGATATCTACGCGATATGAAATGAATAGTTTTACGCTTGAGCAATATTGAGAAATATTGAAAACTTATTTCCAAAGTGAATGTTATGTTGCTGAAACAGTGCGATTTTTGAACAGATCGGTAGTAGCCATTATTGCATAGCGATTTGCTGCCATTGGACTTTTTTGTTGTAATGTGCCATTAACAATCGATGTTATGCTGATAATAAATCGAGAAAATTTGAACAGTGTTTGTGTTATAGCACTTTTAAAAAGAAACCAGCCGATGGCTTATCCTTCATACAAAAATCCGGACAAGTGCTATGTTCACGCATTATGAAAAATTTATTTATTGTAATATTTGTCCAATAGACTAGGTAGGTCTTAGAATTTTCTTTTTTTCAAATTGTTTTGGGTTGTTTTTTTCGAAAATTACGTTGAAGAACGTTTTTGATATATAAATGGATGTTATAATGTTGTAATCTCCATATAATCAACTTTAGTTTGATAAACAATAAGATATGGTTGAGAGGAAAACCACAATTTTGTGTTTGGGTAAATATTAAATATAATTAAGTGAAAATACAACCCTCTACATCCCACGGTTTTTAAGAAAATTGGTTATGATGGACAGAATTTAAATTTGATGCGGAAAACTAAAAATATTTTTTAAAAAATTGAATTTTAGGCTAAACAGGTAGCACAAAATATCAAGCAAAACTCCTGTTGTTATAGAATCTGTTTAATTAAAACAGCACGAACTTATTAACCTTAAAAAATTTGATCGCACTGGAGTTCATCGTTGCGTATCTTGGGAAAACAAGATAATGAGGGGTCACTAAACTTGTTTACAATTTATTCCGACGACTCCTTAGCAAAATATTTCCGGTCGATTTCTACGCAACAGACTTGAAGGGTATGATGATATATGAAAAATAGCATATTTTCGGCATTCGGCCGTTGGCAGGTGAAATTTTGTCTTCCACTGTGTCGACATCGATGGAGCGTTCCTACAAATTACAACTGAAAACGTGTTCCAAAAAAAAAATCGACTGTCCTGCGTACGCTCGTACGTGGCCGTAGACCGGTGAGCGTAAGTGAAAGCATCGTCCCCTAACTTTTCCCTGAAAATACTTTCCTCCCTATTTTCCAGCGTGGCTTCAGGTCGGAGGGAGGGGCAGAGGAGAGCAGCAGAGCAGACAAGAAGTACCTTACTTTTTAAACTGAAGTGTGGTGTACTCTGCAACGACGACACGTTTGAATTCCTAGTTTTTACTCCGTTCTGGAATGGCTCCCGAGTCCCTGCCTTCCGCCTGGATCCGATCAGAAAAATGATTTTTTTCTTTCGATTTTTTCTGCCTTCCTCGCTTTCTCTGTATCTTTCTCTATGACACGAGGGGTGAATGGCTTCCCGTGAATCAAAAATAGCTCCTTGATTATAGTTTCAGGAGTTGTTTTTACAGAGCATGCGCCCCATCCGGGACACTCTCTTAAATTCCTTCCTCTAACTATGGTGAAGAGTGAAAGGTATATTTCATATGGGTGTTCGGTTTGGCTGGAGGTAAGCCGATGTAAAATCCCTTTTGCGAGGAGAAAGACACGCAGGCGCCCTTACTCCGAGGATCTGGAGGACGCATCGCAAACGAGGGCTGAGCCACAATCATTCTAGAGAAATTTTTGGGATTTTCTTGTAGGAACTCCCTCCCAAAACCCCAGGGAGGGTTCTTGTGTCTCGTAGTAACCGAAATGAGAAAAGGAATCGTTTTTAGGCCCATGGGTGGGTTCAGTGGGCTCAGTGGGTAGGGTTTGCTCCTGGTGGAGCTCTTCGGAGATGCTCTCATCCCTCTTCTTAGGGAGTCTAAGCGAAATTGTTTTAAGTGTGACGTCGTCCTACCAATGTATTTGCGTAGAAGATGACGTAGTTCCGATACTAGATTTTGTGGGCGGGGGAAACCCAAAAAGAAGCGACGCTCTGAATTCGCTTATTTTTCGGCATATTTCGTTTGATTACCGGCGGACATCCTCTTTTCAGTGTTTTGTACCCTGAGGAGGGAGACAAAACACGGAAGACGTATAAAATCACTCACGTGTACATCTCTATTTGCCTGTCTGTCTGTTTATTCTTCTAGAACTTATAAAATAAGTTTATTGGAAACTAACTGGGAAATCTGGATATCATTTAGTTACTAAATGATTTTCAAACAAAAGGAATAAACAAAGGTCGTAGCTTCAGCTAGGCTATTTCGACAAAAGTGTCTTAAACTAAATGTTGTGAAGCATCGTATGAATAGTTTTGTTTATATTTCTTTACCTTTCTCAAATGATATTCTGAAATAAAAACATATCTGTTTATTTGTATATGTTATATGTCTACCGATACAATTATTTTATTGATTAGAACATCAAGTTTAGTGGATTATGAACAAATGACAGTAAAATTCATGCTTGCAAGTTGACATTTTCAAAGATGGTAGATTTGAAAACTTGTCTTAACATACTAATATCTACAATGGAAGAAAATCTGAATGCACTTAGGTATAGGCTTATAATATCCATAATTAGTTCTATGTCATTGAGCAAATAACAGGTTTTGAGAACAAATAAACCTTTTAGGGGCCTTTTATATGACATTTAATCTTTTACAAATGTAGCACAAATAACTTCACATCGTAACTTTAGTTCAGATATTTCGAGAAGCACACGTCCACCTTTATAAGATGGGATGTTATGATAATGATAATTTAACTTGTGAATGCTTTTTGTACAGATTTTATTCTCGTTATATGAGTTTTGCAATAAGAACACCAAGTGATTGATACATATTCTAATATAGATCTAACCATGGATAAGTAAAGAATTTTCATAGTATGAACGTTTCTAGAATCCGGAAATTTAAGTTTTACGAATCCCAAACTTGCAAATCATCAACTTGTTTGTTGTCAAATATTTAGGGGTCCGTAACTTGGTTGATTCTGTTAACGGGAACGTTATCAATCAGTCAAAGGAGATCGATTTAGAATTTCGGTGAAAGGACACTACTTTGCACTGAGATCACCGTGGCAATCAACATTAGAACTAATTTTGAGACATACATAGTTTAAAGTAATCAGTTAAAATTAGACCTTTAGCTCCCGTAAAGACTGTGAAAATATCATTAAGGAAACCACATTAGACAGTTTAAAAAATCATTGTTTTTTTTCATAAATCGTCAGCAAAAAATCTGAAGAATATGTTCTCAAAGTTTTAAATCGAAATTCTCATTGTTTCCGAAGCTATTCACGCATTCGAAACTTAAATCTTATTGAATTGTCAAAAATATAAACTAAAAATTATCAAAAAATAATTAAAGTATTTTTTGTTTGCAGAAAGCCACAAAAAAATGGTAAAAATTGATACCTTTTTCTTTCAACAGTCATAAAACATTCAATTCTCAACTTTTTTGACTGCAGGTTATTTTATATTCTGGGAAAACATGTTAACAATATACACAAATTTTATTTTCGTTTTCATATATAGGCTAATTTTTTTTTTTTCGGATAATATAGAGGGCTTCAAAATGGCGCATCCAAGATGGCGGCTGACAATTTTAAATATGAACAGATTTTCATGAAAATTGGTACTTAGGGGTTTTGCGGTATGCTGATTTTAAATCCACTATTGAAATTTCGAAATTCAAGATGGCGGATCCAGTATGGCGACCAAGAATTCTCAATTTCAATGGATTTTAATGAAAATTAGTACAATGATTGTTTTGAGGCCACTAATTTCGAACATTATCAAAATTTCCAAATCCAAGATGGTGGATCCAAGATGACACCTTGTTAATATATGTACTACAAAAATATGTGGAAACTTATGGGGCACTATTTTTTAACAAATGGAGGAATGGAGAAAGTGTAAATATTTTTTAATAAAGTGAAGTCGTCATTTTCGTTTCATGGCCTGTTTGGTTTAGAAAAAATAAAGAAGTTAGCTAACCCAGAAGAGAATATAAACAAATTACATAAACAAATTTCATTTTTTGCTAATGGAACAACTGTTTCCTAGACCTCCTTATATCAAGGTGACTCTAGATTAGAATCTTCAAAATCAGAAACCATGTGTTGGTGTAATCGCGAAATTATCTAATAAAGTCGTCAAATATGTCTACACAAATTCTTTTATGGTTTTATGTCTTCATATAAGTTTTTAGCCTTCTAAAAGGGCTCCCAACATGGCTTGAGATAGCCCGGTCCGGCATTTTCAAAATTTTTGTTTCAGTTATTCGACGAAGGAGTAGCACTCAAATATTACCTTGACTTGGGGCCTTCTTTATTTTTATTTATTTCCCCAAGGTCTTCGCCTGACTTTCCCTGGGAGAAGACTTCATTGAAGTTAGGCCCACTCCTTAGTCTCGTACTCTAGACATCCTTTCTTGCTCTCGAATTTGGAGCGGGTGAAGTGTGGTACCTACACGCTGAGGCAGGGAGATGCCGCCGCCGCCGGGAGGACTATTAAATCGATTGACGTGACGTGTGCTGCTATTTTAGGCCCGCTGACGCAATAATATCATGCAACAATCGCGTATTATTTTCGGCAAACCCGGCCGTGTCGTGCGTCCTCGACTGACGTGAATTTATAAATTGAGCTGGCCACCAAGGCACGAACCTCAATAAATCGATGCTCAGGTGGATTTTGTCCACCTTGCCGATGCCTGGACCCTGGACTGGACTTCGACATTCCCCGCACCTAATGAGCTTTAACGGGTGCAATAAACACAATAATTACCACGGGCCAGTAGACTGCATGCATCCAGCCCCCTGGAGAAAAAACGAAAAATTGCATCTACAAACTGCAGATCGACGATTCGGCTGCAACAAGTATGTAGGTATTATATAGATATATATATGTAGTACGCAGGCTGGGGCATGTGTCGTATATGTGCAGTGTGGGGCTCTGGTGCGTGCCATCCTTTGTGTAAACAGAGTGCAAGGTGCATCTCATCCAATCTTGAGTGCACTGCCCGCCGCGCGAACCCTTGTCATCTGCGCAGGTATTATATACATATGTATAAGAGTCGAGCAGGAGGCCGCTGGCCTCGCGGCTCCTCGCAGAAGGGCAAATCATGTCCTAAAATCACCACACGCGAATGCACCGCACCACCGCTGCTGCTGCTGCTGGCGGAGAGCGCAAAGCGCAATAATTGCAAATTGTATTAATTCATTTTTGCACTCTCTTGCAGGTATGCAGGTATCGCGTGCCAACCACAGCCGGTCGTCTTTTGCGACTGCCGTTCCCGCGGAGCCCCCTTACCTGGGATTATTATGCTATCGTTCGTTCGGGATCGGTTCGGTAATGGTGGTAATGCAGCGCGTATGCGCCGATTGTAGCCGCGGGCTGTGCTGCGCCTGTTTTGCGTCCCGGTATCGCGTCCTACTGTGGGTCCTTCTCGCGGTATTGTAACTTATGCAAAAATCCCCTCAGATGGTAAAACGGCACGCGGGGCATCAGTTCTTGCAAGTGCATCGCCTTTCTGTTTTTTTTTTGTTTGTTGTATAAAACACAAATCACCACACACCGGCGCTGCACTGCGCTGGTACCCTTTTGTATAAAACGCTTCGCTGTTGCACCGATCGTCTCCTGATGGACAGTTGCAAGGGACCTTCGCCTTCTTCCTGAACTTCTTGCTGCCCTCCTCATCCCCCGGTTTTGGCTGCATCACGCAACGTTTCCTTCGTAAGGAAGATTTTCCGGTTTTCGCAAAAAAATTGATAAAGAGATTTTTCCCTTCCGTGTGAGATGTTTTGACTGACACTTCCAACGTTTAAATATCGCGCGCGGACGTTACGTTACGCTGCGCCGCTGTGACCCCTCTCTCGCATGCCACGGGGCAAACAGATGTTGAGGAGACGGCAATTTTGCGGAGTTTTTGCACCACACGCTTGTAAATGCTAATCAAATCGCTAAAAATTTATGGCCATCAATTGAATTATCTCGATAAGGGTGCGATGGACTCGTCGCTGCTTCCTTAAGTGATTTCGTGATGCCGCCGTCGCCGTCGCGCTGCCCGCTGAGCGCCTTCTCATCGGGCGGCGTGTGTCGCCTCGTCAGTTGCGCGGTTGTTTTTTAAGCCCTCCTCTTGCTTAAAGTGCACATTTTCTACAGTTCCGCGGTAATTAAATCATTAATTAAATGAACGAATTATCTCAAACTCGGACCACAGACGTTCTTTGCCATTATTTACAACCCAATTGCATGATATTCGTCCTTAAATTTTAAGAAGCAAAATACCCGCAAAAAAAAAATAGCACCAGTCCTTTCGAAATTTCCCGATTAAAAAATGCATGACGCTCTTGTGATCCCTTCGTGTGATCCGCGAATCTGATATGAGGTCTTTATTTCGTTTTCAACTGAAATTACTCACTTGGAAAAGATCTACCACACATTTAGCAGGATGTGTGCTTATTTGATTTTAATGTTTCTATTGAAATTTTTAATTTAATTTAATTTGAGACAGCTGCATTTATTCACTCTTTTATTTATGAAATAATACTGGAATACTTTCTTAACTTTCATAGAATGTCAGTAATAGTTAAAGACTTTCCATAAAAATTACTAGACAAACATAATTGAAATTTCATAGAATATTATAGGAAAAGGTGGTAATGTGACCCCCTACTTTGTTTTTACGTAATACAACAATATTAGACCATAACTTTAATAATAACTTTATGCCAAAATATCATGCACACATTTAGTCAAAGGTCGGAAATGTAAAGAAAACCACAGCTTTCAAAAAGAAATTTATTTTTCTAAATAATGCAAAAATGCAACGATATAAAATTATGTGGGTAATATGGCCCCCCATAATAAATGTATAAAAGGACAAAAAAATATACCGAGCATACAAAATTCCCATTAGTTTTGTGAGAGCCAATCGATTTTTGTGCCTGTTTAGAAAATGATCTAACCATAACCATGATCAACCAGCAACACCATTTCTGAATATGTTTGCGATGCTATTTTTCGTGGCTCACTGATAAGCCATTCTTCTTACGCCCATACCTTTCAGACCATAGTATTTACTTCCCATTAGCAAAAGGTAATCAACCAAATTCTCTTCTAAATGAGGTTGTAGTATACACTTTCTACTTAGTGGTTTCTGCACTGTGATCCAGTGATTCCTCTGCATCTTTGACCAGCCTCCTCAATGTCGCTCTTGGTACTGACAAATGTCAGTACCAAGAGCCTTCTTATACCACATAGTTTTACTTCGTACTACTTCGACTACTCTTTTCATTGGATCTGAATCCCTCTACTTCTTTTTTTGTATGTTGGGAGATATATTCATTCGAGGTGTCTAGTAGTATCAATAAATACACTAGTTAATAACTGTTTTCGTGCATATACTCAATATGGCCCCCGGGGCCATAATACATACAACAACAGGGAGCCACATTAGACCAATGAGCTTAGTTTCAATAACAAATCAGGAATAAGTTATTAGTTAAAGAATGATCTTTTTACCTTGAAAATATTGAAAGAGGAGTTGATGCACTATCGAATAATTGCCACAGTTTATTTGTCTCACGCTTTTACAATATTTTAAAAACATGACCTCTCGGCAGGAAAAAAATTTCTTATTGCAGCACATTCACAAAAATGAAATAAATGTCAATACTTGGCGACAGTAGCAGTCTGGTTACTTTTGAAATCCTTTTTGGTAACTGTTTGATTTAATACGATGTCTAACTCGCAGGTAAAACCTCCGCAATTATAAATTGCGCTGGGGGGCCACTTTACCTACCATCTTCTCCTCTAGTAATTTTACCTGTCGTTTCCGTGCAAATTACTGGTTTCATCGTTATGAAATAATAATCCCAGTAAAATTCACTGGATTTTCAGTAAATATTAGTAGAATAATATATTTTTGTCTTTATATATTAGATTTTTAGTAAATTAAGCCATAAATTTTACTAGAACCTCGTTATTTGGGTTCACTAGATTTCTAGTAAAATTAATTTTACTAGATTTTTTAATAGAATTCCTAGCGATGTCATTCTATAGCAAGAATGCACTAGAATCTAATCAAAAATTATTTAGAGTATAGACTCTAAACATTCTTAATGAGATTGACGTCGGGAGAATTGCCTGGCTAAGGTAGAATCGGAATATTGTGGGTGATTAATTAATCTTTAATTGACCCAGTAGTATGTTAAGATGCATCATCGTGCATATAGGTTTAAGATATACCACGGTGTCTTAGAAGATTAAAATAAGGATTTAGGATGTCCCGGCCGGATAACCTTCGCGTAAATTTCCTAATTCATCGGAATAGGCAGAAATACAAAACCAGATCATCGCAGCTGATCCTTTGCAATCTTCGTTGTACCGCTCTGTTAGTATCTTTCGAACGAATTGATGGCTATCTGTAACAGCTTCAATCCTACACTCGTCGCTAAATATTACCTGGATGCAATATGAAGTTGCAAAGAGATGATATTTAAAATATGTTAAATACTTTTTCAAAATCTGCTAGTGTGTAACGACGATACTGTTTTGCTCATTTTAGACTAGTTTTACGCATTCTAGCTGTAAGGTTAAGCTTTTTTACTAGTCGACTTGATTTGACATCACTCGAAGTGATGTTTTCCTTTTATCTCGACTATTCTCACGTGTGTTGCTCTTTTGTATTGGATTTTCTTAATTTTTGTCCTATGCTTTTGATATTATCATTAATGTTTGATGAGATACTTCTTTTATATTCTTGCATTGCAATGAGGATAAAAAGATTATATTTGGAAAATACCGCATTTTTATTGCGAGATTTCTGAAAAATTAGAAAAATTGTGAGTTTACTAATGCTATGAACATGGAGTCTAATTCCTATAATCCAATGCTTATAATTTCTCAGTGCAATATTAAGAATTACTTCCTGTTCATCATTTAACAAGTCCAAATTACGAGCCTACATTCTAAAAAATCCATAATTTATAAGCCAAACTATGCTGTTCATTAAAATAGGCAAAAAGAAATACAGGATCTATTCATAAGAATACGGTTTAGTTCGGGACAGGTGTTCTTTTGTTTAATTATAAATAATTTTAAATCTAGGAGAAAACGAAGTTTTATATACTCACGTAAACATACGGGCTATTGTTACCGGGATGAGAGTTCACTGTTGAATCTGCCTGGAAATGATTATAAAAAAATATATTTGTGTTAAATAGTTTTATTAAGACTAAGCATTAGGCTTATTATTATTAAAAGATCAGTTGAATTAATATGCCATAGCCGATCTATACAATGAGGCCAAATTTGACTTAAAACATAAATGCAATAAAGTTTGTTCGCTATTATTATTAGAAAGTCTGTTCGTATTTTTATATTTTTTGGGCATCCTTATTATTAGATTAATAAATCTCACACAAGAATTAATTTGAGCGAAAAATAGGGATTAGTAAATATTATTTCATTAAAATAATACGAAAGTCTTTTTAGAGCAAAGCCATTGACGCAAATATTCCTTCTGCAGTTGTAATTTCATACATTTCCAATAATTTACTTGTTTCTTTGATAGGAGCAATTTTGTTTATTTATTCTTTCATTTAGCTAGAAGGAAAACTAATATCAGATTGAATTAAGCAGTTCCTTGACGAGTTATCCTCTGAACACGTTATGTATGTATATATATGTTTGCGTATGTGTTTCACTAATCACACAAACGACATTAAAGACTCTAACAACAAATATTTTCAATTATTAAGCACCCTATCGAAAATTGAGTCATTAGTCATTAGCCAAGCCTAATGATAGGGGTTAGTTGAAAATATATTTTGGTCTAGATATAATTTGAAAATGGGTTGCATAGCGCTTAGCACAAAATCCTTAACGATAATAGTCAAATAGAGGAAATTAGTTATTATATCTTTATTACCAACAATAAATTTTATCAGCATATCAAACAGGAACCCCAATGCGAACTCAAATTCTTAATTTATTTTGTATTAAATTAATGATTTTATTGCACTGAAAGAAAAAAGTTAAATTTAAGGAACGAATAGAGAAGCTAAACTGCACAATGTTATCGAATTTCGTTAGAAATAAGCTAATTTTCCTTTGAGTGAAATATTTTCGGTAAACAAAATTTTTCGAATTTTTCTCCATTGTAGGGAGACCGGGGCTGGTTGTAACAGGGGTAAGTTGTTACAGTGGCAACGGCAGCGAAACAGAGAACGCTATAGTGACGGTAGAAAGAGATAAATAACACCGCCAGTATCGGCTAACACGGCGCAAGAGCCTGTGTCGCCAGAGTTTTTGTGAAAGAAGCACGTGCGTGTCGCCAATAAAACCACAGATTTGTAAAATTTTCGATTTTTAGTAATATTGGTGTACAACCTGTTTTCCAAATAATCAGACAGGTTTCTGGTGTCATTTTTGCACCCTAATGCTTCCTTTTTGTAATGAAACTACGTTTCTACAGTTATATTCATTTGCGTTTTTACTACTTAACCTCAAAAAATCACTTTTGGCATTGGGGCTGCTAAAAGTGACATTTGCTCGGGGCAAATTGTGACATGAAACTGATGAAGAAAGCGTAGAAGATGAATATTTTTGTCTGATATGTTGTGACCCATTTGATCCCAAGAAAGCTGGTGAGGAATGGGTAGGGTGTATTGTTTGTGACTGAACTGCTTCTTTTCCTTGTAGGATCTGTTGTTTTTTTGAAATTCTAACATAATTTATTTTTATTTTCATTTTTATTTTTGAGACATAATGTAAGTTTTGTTGATTGGTTTCTAAGTTTTTGTTCAATAAAGAAGTTTATTATATTCTTATAGGTGAAAAATAATCTACATTTTCTTTTTATAGTTATAAAACTAAATGGTAAAGATTTTAATTTTGTTCAGAGTTTGTTTCATTCTAAGTTTTGTTTTAATGATGCAGACGATTGCTTTGTAGACATAATAATATGTTATTTAAATAAAGAAACGCAACTGTCTGTGATGATTGTTCCTAATAAAAAGTTTTTTATTACGTTTGTTTTTATTTGTAACATTTTGCCCCATGCAGTGTAACAACCAGCCCCTGCTGCGGGGTTGAAAGTGACAGGCATCCTTTCTCAGAATTTGTTCATTTATGTCTAATCTAATCGTTTGGTACATAAAAAATATTTTAAATTTATATATGTACTGAATAGTTACTCAATCAAACAAATCTATACTCAGCAGTGGCGTGGGGTGAAATTTTTGAGAAGGTAAGCCGGTGCAAAAATCAGAAACTTAATAGCGAAAAAAAACTTACCAAATGAAGTCAGATATTACAAAATGTGTTCAACAGTGACTGCGTATATTCTTGTCAAATTTAGTCGGCCACTTCTATCATACTTAAAGTCATTGGAAGTTAAGTGCTATATGAATATTATGAATAAATATGGACATATATATAATGAACTTCAAGAATAATATAAGTGGCTTTGAAAAAAACCGTTATAGTCGCGTGTATCGTGCAATCTTACTTATACTCCAAAACTAATCTACGATTTTTTTTTATAAATTCGGCCAAAACATCATTGTAAAAATTAGACTGATTTCTAATTTGTAAAAGAAGGTGTTTTTCTATCGATAAGAGTGCTAAATTTGAGAGCCTTTCTTCGGTTTGAGAATTTCTTAAATAAGTATGTATTCTCTTAAGGGCTGAAAAAGATCTTTCCGCGGAAGCAACTGTAATGGGAAGAGTTAAAAATATACAACACAAGTTTAAAAGTTGAGGAAAAGTATCTTTTAAAATGCCACATTTAATATGCGAGTAAAGCGCGAGAATATCAAATTGCCGTAATGAAGAAGTGGTATATAAAACGTTCAATTCATTTTTTAAAGCAGAAAACTGGAAAATTCCCGGGAAAACTGTAATTAAAGATGATATCTTTTCGTTAGGACTTGATTGAGCAAAATAATCATATTTTGATTTATTAAGTAAATCTAAAAATTTTAGTTGACTAAAGGAACTATACCGAGTTTTAATGTGAGAAATGACATTGTCTTTTATTTCTACAAAAATTCTTCGATAATTAGTTTTTAAATGCCGAACCTAACGAAAAAACCCGAGAAGCCGGATTCTATCGTGTTATCGAGGTAATAAAGTAGCACCACACCACACTCATAAGTCACAACCCGTTGAGCACCAAGGCAAAAAGAGACACAAGTTAACAATTTTTTTATTAAAATATAATAAACAAAACCACAACACCCCTCCCTTCCGAGAAGACGACTTCTCCCGTGTTCTTGTGAAATAAGGGAGCATTCACTCCTACAATTCACAGCCCCTTCAGTATCAAAGAAATTTACAGTCAGCTGAATATTGTTTATGAAAAAAAAATTAATAACCAAACCCACCCCAACCAACCCCACTCACCCGAGAAGGCGCTTTCTACCGTGTTATAGGGATAATAAGAGAGCACCACTACACTCACACCCGTTCATAGAGAAGACACGAATCAGCTGACATTCTAAGAAATAAACAACCACCCGCCGAAGTGACCCGAGTTTCAACTTATGCAAAATGAAAACAACCGAGAAGCCGGTTTCTTTCGTGTTATTTGCTTATAGGATTTGCTTTTATTGAGCAAAGGATATCACACACGATTTCTTTGTTACTCGTGGAGAAAAGTGTGGGCTCGAGTAAGCCGTAAAATGACCGGCTTACAGAAGCAGCGAGCGAGCACTTCATACCCGATGCAACCCCTTGATAGAACCTGCTACGGTGCGAGGGAAGGTTCCATCGTAGTGCAGCAACAGATTATGGTTGTTTTTGGTTGTAACACTTGTTTTGCCATGTTTTCTTTACGAGATGAATTTTGGGAGCGCTTTCCAGGAATTTTACAGGCATAGAACAAGTTTTAAATTTACGGGAATAGGATGAGCTCCCAAAAGGGAAGCCGGTAGGAATCGTGTTATATGGACCCCACGCCACTGATACTCAGATAAAACAATCAAAAAAATAAAAAATTATGACACTTTATAATTAAAATGTCTCAACCAGTCCCGGTCTCTCCTACTGATAAACTGATGTCTTTTGTTATTATGAAGAAAAAGGTTGTTTATTTTTAATATATTGATAACAAATTGGGTTGATCTGTCCACAGGCTCATCATTATTTCTACTACAAACTACACTTTTTCTTTTCTCCCCGGATGTTTTGTTATTCGTGGGGCTGTTGTTATATGTACTTGGGAATGTAGAATTTCATGATGTTGTTTCTTCCATATTTTCGCTGTGACTTGGTGGAAATAATAAATCATCATCACTGTCACTATTTTCACTCTCACTACAGCTACTAACGTCTAAATTATCTATCAATAATTCTGAATCATCCATAATTTATTTTATATATATTCTTTTATAATGTTATAACAGACTTACCACAAGTACAAATAAATGAGTTCTGAACTTTTCAACTTTAAGCGTGCAACGATCTAACGTCGTTGGCACACCTTTCGCAAGTGCATTCGGCACTATAGGCGACATAGAACTAGTTTCTTGATTGAAGGGAAATTATATATCGAAATAAGGGACTATTTAGTTCTTGTTTCAAAATCAATTTTCATGATTTTATCGCTTCTATGGGTCTTTATAAAAGAAGAAGTTCATTTAAAATTAACACAATTTTCATTCTTTTCAGAGAAAATTACTTATTTAAAGAAATATCGAATTGGGCAAGGAAAAAACTACTGGTCCTATTTTTATAAAATTAATTTTCTCAGTGCATAAGATTTTTTATTTCTTCGGGAAAAGAAAATAAATAAAAAATTCTCATATTTTCGGTACATACAAATATATTCTTTTTTTTCTATTCGGATTAACTTAGGTTTCGTGAATGTTAATGTTAATTAAATATTTTTGTAAAAACGAAAAGGTACACTGAGTAAAATAGGAAAAGTTAACAAATTCCATTTAAACAAGGATACGTTCCGGATGGCAGCCGCGTTATTAAAATTATATAAATGTTTTATATGTATAGTAGGAAAATTACAGTATTAAAGGGCCGTTTAAATTGACCTCTTCTAATGCATTCTGTCAACTGTCAACGCAATTACCCTGAGAGCAATGCGGAAAATATTTTTCAGTTATTAGTCCACAATAGCGTTCGAAGTTAATTTTCACGTTTATCGCGGCAATTTTGAATGAATTGACCGTGAACTTGAGCCGGGGGGGAACTGTCTCGTTCCCTCGCTTTCTTCGCGATGCCCTTCAATTTTTCTTATATTCCATGCGAGTCGAGCCGGAGCCGAAGCCGGTCGTAGGATTTTCCGTCAAATTTACTTAAATGTATATTATATTTTTTAAATACATATATTTTTTCGAAAAAGCTCACCTTGACACTGCGCCGCCTTCCTCAGGCTCTTTTGTTTTTCGAAGTGCATGCGTCACTCAGCATAAAAGCGAACACACCGCGAAATGCCCGAAATGCGACGCAAATAAAAGTTTTAGCTTTTGTAGCCGCGCCGGGTAGTTGACATCTTCAAGGACGCCGAAAATGTTCGCTCATTTTCAATGCCACTGTTCAGTCATGTTGTGTTGCGCGAACACAGCCGTTTTCGAGACTGCGATTGCGCATTTGGCCATTCGCTAACTGCGCAGTAGCTTGTTCGGGCGTACCGTTAGCTGAAGTGCTATTTAACTGCCGCGCCGTTAAAAACAGCACCACAACACAGCGGGCGGGGAAAGCTTTCGCGATCTAACTAACAACAAATAAAAGCGCTGCGATTTTCCTCCGGTTGCGAGCGCTGCATTTATGCCCTGATTAGCTAATTGGGGGTTTTTCGGCACATTTTTTTTTTGTTGCGGCCGGCCAATTTTGCTTTCTGATTAAGTCGGATTTTCTCGCTTATTTAAAGTTTTAATGTTTCTCTGTTCCAAAATAAGTCACTTTTTGAAGTTAATTGCCTTTAAGTAGCCGTCTTTCGTCAGCGCATCTCAAGAGATTTTGGAGTAAAGTAAACGAAAATAAATATACATATGTTTATGATATAAATACTCCGCCGTAGATTTGCTCACAATGTTCTATAGTAAGCCTTATCCTACCAAAACATATTGAAAATGTTAATTTGGACTTCGAAGGCGCAGACAGATTTAAAAAATTTAATACATGCTCATAACAAAAAGGACAAGCTAAGTCGTGGATAACATATGAAATAATCAATGAAGTACTAATTTCACGACCATTATATTTCTAATAAAATTTTGTACATGTATAAAAACACCTAAAAATGATTTTATTTATAGGATCATTGATCCACAAGATATCCTCACCGCAATATTCCCAATTGTTCATACGTTTTCGACTTTCTTACAAAGACCACGTTAGACAGTTAAAAAAATGATTATTATTTTTTTTATTTCGTAAATTGTTAGCAAAACATTTGAAGCATATGCTCTCAAAGTTTTGGAATGCAATTTTTAGTCTATCCGAAGCTATTCGCTTTTCGCCTTTCGTTACTCAAGTATTCGAAACTTCTAATGGATTTTTCTCAAAACGAAAGTTTTTTTCAATTTACGTGCATAATTACCCTAATACTAATTGACCGATCGTTTTACATTTTTTTACACGTTTACCTTATTGAATTTCCAAGAATATGAACTCACAATTTGGATTATATCATTGTTTAAAGTATTTTTTGTGTGAGCATAAAACTACAATTGATTCATTTTTCTTTAAACAATCATAAAACATTAAATTTTCAAGTTTTTTTGACGGCGGATTAGTTTGCTAATTAGATAGAATTGTGTTTTTGATTTCTGATAAAAATTACGACCCCGAGGATGCATACAAGCTAGAAAGTCAGATGAAGACCTGTTGTGGAGAACTGGTAATAAATTACAGATTTCTGGCTGAAATTATTTCAACATTTAATGAAAAGTAAATGAAAACATTAATAAATATTCTCGAAGTTTAAAAACATTCAGTTGAATTCTTCCTTGTAAAAAAAAAATCCCAAAAAACTCTTATAATTTCCTGTAAAAAAAAAAATCCCAAAAACTCTCATAATTTCGCCTTAGTTGCACTTTTCTCCAAACGTTTTTTTATTTTGGTTTGCGCACTTAATTAAAAATAAATCGTCCACTAGTCAACAAATTCAATGATTTTTTTCTGTTTCCGAACAAGTACTAGATCATTTCTATAGGATTTTTTCCGTATATTATGAATTCGGAAATGAAAATGCACAAACAATCAGCTCAACTTCTTGAGAAAAATGCAGAGAAAAAACCTTTTTTCTGTAAGTGATTTTCAGCCAACTAAAAGCCTAAAGCGTTTCGCTGATTTGTCTATTTTGAGGAAGGGGATTTAACTTGAGAATTTTCCATGGGCTTTTTAGATACATATCCTAAAATTTGTAGATAAAATTCACCTAGCTTTTGTAGCTTACCTATATAGATACTCTTTACGAAATTTAGACAAATTTCCCACACTTTGTAGGTCAATCTTCTATATTTTGTACGAAAATATTCTACAAAATGTAGACACATTTTCTGCAGAACGTAGACAAATATTCTACAAAATGCAGACAAATTTTCTACACTATATGGGTGACTTTTGACATATAGGTATGTATTCTACAAAATTAAGGTGAGTTTTTGCAATCTGTAATCATATTTACAACAACCTTATAACGAAAAAATGTCTACAAACTGTAGATAAATTTTATATAACAATAGTTAGACAATTTACAACAGTAGGTGGTTTTTCTACACTTCAATGAGTGAAGTAAATGCATCGTAACAAATAGCTCTATACCTACACATAGTTACCCGTACGACCTCGCTGGTGGAAGTTAGGGTTACGCCACATTGGACACTTTTGTAGAGCATTAAATTCTGAAGAAACCCTACCATTGTCCAAGATTATACCATAAAATGCCTCTGAGCTGTAGAGTTTTGAAGAAAAATAATCAAAGTTTACGTGTATTTTATATGGGAAATCTTTATACGCCTTAGTCGAGCAGTTAATATTAATATTAAGGGCTCCAATTTTCAGGGAATTTTTGTTTAGGCATTTCCCACAAAATTTCGAGGTGGGACTGAAAACAAAAAAAAAAAAAAATAGTCGCGAAAAAAAAAGCACCCTAATACATAAATACGTAAATATATGTGATTCATTTTACTAGGATGAAGAAACTGGGCCTACGCTAATACTAAAAATATACAGGATCTCATTACTATGCAATCTCTTGTAAAGAAGGTGAAAACCTTCAAAGGCAAGTGCCAAACTCTGTATAGGATAACGACAACACCTTTGTGGGTCCCAGCTGTAAGTATAAATCGTAGCATTTATGCTGGAGCTCTCCGGGGGCGTCCCCCAAAATCTCTAAATTATTCAAAGGTAAAACACCCCCATGACGTCATTCAGCAGATGCCCTGACCACTAGTTAGGCTGAAACAAAAACTCCTAGGGGAGGTATTTTGAATTCAGCATCCAAAAGATGCCCGCCGCAGCAACCCATTGAATTTTGGGTCAGCGAAGTAACTACCCCCAAAATCCTACAAAATCCACCCACCGGCTTAAGAATGAGCCGGGCGGTGTGCTCCCGGCGGCCGGCTTGTAGCCGCGCCGAAATTGCCGCCGCCGCCTGCCTGCGGGGCCCAGAGAGGCAACTTTTGGCTGCGTCTTCTTGAGCCCCGGCCAGCGCGCGGTTTCGTTGAAGTCAATGCTCTTGAGTTTATCGATCGGATCGAAACAGTTGTCCAATTACAAATTTTATCCCTTGCACCTGTCTCTTATTTCGGGAGACGGCAGAGCAATAGACGAAACGGTGTCTTTTTGCCTTTTTCGGGAGAAACCACCTAAAAAACAGGGCGCTCAACAGGGCCCCGATTTGTGTGTGTGTGTGTGTGTGTCTGTGTGTGCTATGCATTGCACATTTCAGCGCACGAAGGACCAGGACCTGTAGGATGAGGGGGCACCACGCGCAGGGTGCTCCGAGCGGCTGACTAATGCAGAAAAGTCAAGGTGTATGCACCACCGAAGGCGCACCGGGAGAGGATATTGACCCAGTTGGACGCCGAATTGTTCGGCTGCTCATGCTAGAGCCAAATTTCTAACAGGAGGGCCAGGCTACGCTCCCGAGGATCTGACCTTTCGCGCTCCTGCCGCTGAGCTGGCGCTCGGACGTCGCAGGAAATAAAATACATTTAATTTCGATGCAGCCAGTTTTTAAAAAGCTGTTAAATTTGCATTAATTTTTCGCGATTGGGTCGGCGCTGCGCGATGCGTCCACAATCTCCGTCGCCTGCAATTACCGTTCAATTCATCGCACATCGCGGATCGGCTCGCGGCTGTACTGTGGTGTGGTGTGATCAGGTCAAGCCGCGAGCCGACCGCCGATGATTGCGCGATGATGCAGCTGATCGCTCGGAGTCGCGAGTTTCATCGTCTTCGTCGTCGAGGTTCCAAAGAAAGATATCTTTGGCGGAGGAGCAGGGCAGCGGGCATCCCATGTCCAAAATTCCAGGTCGGGATAAAATGGGAAGACAGCAGCAGCAGCGGCTGGCGCACGGCGCGGCGGCCACCGCGGGCATCTTGTTCCCTTTTCACCGCCTTTTTTGATTGTTTTCTTTAATCTCATCTTTTTGGCGCTTCGAGAATGCATCCTTTGGCACGCGCCTTCCTTATTCCAGTGCCAGTTGCTTTTGCTTTCTGCTGCTGCTGCTGCTCCTGCTGCTGGTGGTGTTCATCCGCCGCCGCCACAAGAACCTCTTTCGGGGAGGAGGAGGAGTAGATTTTTTCTTATTTTTGGGAAACTCTGGACATCTGCTCCTTTTTCGTTGTTG
This sequence comes from Dysmachus trigonus, assembly GCA_949715965.1. NCBI lineage: Eukaryota > Metazoa > Arthropoda > Insecta > Diptera > Asilidae > Dysmachus > Dysmachus trigonus. The sequence goes on along the minus strand of OX454323.1, from coordinate 2,770,858 downwards.
ATGCCCGCGCGACTCGACTTCGCGGTGCGGTTTTAACAAAAAACTTCAATTACTCGCCCCTTTCTTGGACGCGCGATGTACAGCTCCTCCGGGGATGTGTGTACAGCGGTGTGGTGAATTCCGCGCGGTGAAGGCGGCACGAAGTTTTATTTATTTTTTATCATGCATTTATCTTCAATTTCGATGTTTCCTCGCCTTTATTTCGGGCACTGCACTATAATAAATAAATTCTAATGGAGAAATGGCAGCAGACCGGCAACGAGGTGGGAATCGATACTTATTTTTTTTCGACACGTAACACACACCTGGGTTTATTCTCGTCGCCGCCGCCGCTAAGAAAATCATTTTCTTCTCCCCTTGCGTCTGGCTGTTCCTTAAACCCGGTCCTTTTTTTCGGGTAGGTTCATTGAATTTTTCAAACGACGACACGACAGAGACACATTAGTCGAAAAATAACCCTGGGGACCTCAAAAAGGTCTAAGAGAGCCCTTATGTGGCTCCTACCACTTCGTCTGCAAAATACTCATATTAATGCAATTATTATAGGAGTTATATGCATAACAGTCTCTGCAACAACTTTGAAGAAGTGCCCATTAAACTCTGTCCTACACTGAGAGAACCACGAATCAACAATTAGCCAAAGCCTAAAGAAAAGTAACGGAGAACAATCTAAAAGCTTCGGTAAATTATCTAAAAACACTTGGCAAATTGATTTCGGCCGATTGAATCAATGATGCAATTTTATTGGCCTTGCTTTAAATCCCACTAAATGTAAGACATTCAGTTTTCATCGTATGTGCTCTCCATTTGTTCATTCCTATTTCTGTAGGCTGCATGTTGACTAAATTACAACAGAGCCTTTAAAATGTTTGATTTTATAAAATGTAATTCAAACGACTTTCAGAAGCCTTTCCATGAAAATACCACACTACCTCAACTTTAAAGCCCAATATCTTTAAGAAATATCAATGCTAGCGCTTTGGTGTTCAAGAACATTTTGGAGGACATTGAATTTCCTATAAGTTTGTCATTTACATTTTTTCTGTAGCTCTTGTTATTTACGAGATAGGGGCAAAAAGCGAGAATTTCGTGGAAAAATTGGGGTCAATGACCCGTACTACTTCGCTGGTGGCAGTTAGAGTTACATCGCAATGGACACTTTTGTAGAGCATTCAATTCTGAAGAAACCTTACCATTGATCAAGATTATACCATAAAATGCCTCTGAGCTGTAGAATTGTGAAGAAAAAAAAAAAATCAAAGTTTACGTGTATTTTATACGGATACTTAAAGTTCTAATTTCAATTAAGTATTTATTCAAAAATCGCAATCATATGCAAAAGTCTTATTTTCAATAACCAGCATGGATTTCTCCAATTTCACGCTACAACTATGAATCTTCTTCAAGTCGTTGGGTATGTTGTTGAAGGCTTTTAGATGGGTTTGTGAAAAGATTGTATCTATACAGATTTTAGCAAAGCCTTCGAAAGGTCTCTCATTCCATCATAACTTTAAAACTTGAAAATAAAAGCTTTCCATCAGAATTTATCACTGGATACGTTCTTATTTGTCTAATATGTAAAACCTACCACGTTGCTTTCCGTGGTGCCAATTCGAGGAATATTTTAGCCACTTCGGGTGTTCCTCAGGGTAGCCATTTGAGTCCTATTCTTTTCACTTTGTCAATTGATGATATCACGCATCTGTTGAATAGATGCAAAGTGTTAATGCTAATGTTAGTGCTGATGACATGAAGTTATTATTTCAATATTAACGTCTGCCACATGATCCAAAAGGTCCATCATATCTTTCACTCTTGGTGTGCTCACAATAGCCTTGAACTAAATATTGATGAATGTGAAATTGTGTTACTTTATCGGGAGTGAATTTTTTCTCATTTTGATTACGCGTACGGGTTGTATTCTTCGTCGAACTAAGGCTGTTAGTGATTCTAAGGGTTAAACTTGCGTCGATCCGATTTGTCTTCCTCTTAACGAAGACCGATTGCAGTTGCTCAATATGCACTCAATATAAACGTCGTGATTCGCTCACTAACTTATAACTAGTAATATTGATTCGCCATCTCTTAAAGCTAAATTCGTAGGAATAACCCTCGTAACTTAAGGAAATTAAGAGAACTAAATGATGATAACAGTCTCATACTCACGCAGCTCTGCTGTTTCTAGCTTGGGCTAAGCTGATGGTTAAAAAAACTTCACTGAATATTCACTATCACTAAAATAGCTAATGATGCATGCTAAATTTACTATCACTAAATATTGACTACTGATAGTACATTCCAAATTCACTATAACTAAATTGCCTAATGACTTAACATGTCACATTTACTAACACTGAACTAATATGGTTCAATGGCAGATTCACTATCATTAAATAATAGATGATAATGCGGCGTCACATTCAATATGATTAATAATGACAGTCAAGAATTATACTGCTTAAATTATACACCCACTGTAAAAGTGAAAAAGACATAGAATTATGTAGATACACTCAATTCGGGTTTGCAATTTCCAGTTCTAATCTGTGCAGCATCGACGTAGTGCTTTCTGGTCGTCATAAGTTAGTGATAACGAAAGCGTCATATCGTGCATAATCATTACCCTCCTTTTAGATAGTGAATTTCATGGGTACCAATACTATTCAATTTAGTGATAATGAATTTTGCACTATTACAAGTGATAGTGGCAATTTTAATTTGTTAGTGGAAAATATAAATTTTATATTGAAAAATCCGTAAAAGCTACTTTTCAAGAAAAAAATGTAAATTATTAGCGCACGTATCGCTTTTCATCTACATTAAAATTTCATTAAGCGGACATTGTCTTTTAGAATTGAAAAAAAACACACACTTGTTTAAAATTTTTGGGTGTATTTATTGATATAATTTCTTTTGACCATTATTATTATATATGTATATTACGTCAAAAATATTTAAAAAAAAGGTTTTTAGTACTTTTAGTTCTTCTCGATCGCTGTAGAGGGCCGTCTTCCAAAAAGCACATACACATTTTTCTGAAAAGGTCGAAGAAACTATATTTTTGGGGCAATCTACCCCTGTATAAAAAAACAAGGGATAGTAATATGAACTTTTAAAAGTTTAATGTGTAGTATTAAGCCTTTTGAATGGAATATCGTTTTTATTTTTACTTAATTTGTTACAAGAAGTGCGAAAAGTGCACCTTCGATTAAAGAGTGCCTTTTGGAAGACGGCTTTACAGCGGTCAAGAAGAACTAAAAGTGATAACAAATTTTATTTTTTATTTTTGATCTAATATACATATGATAATGGCCAAAGAAATATTATTTCAATAAATATAATAGTCTTTTCAATGTGTTTCTTTTCAATTCTAAAAGAAGAAAGTCCCCTTAAAATTGAATTATAAAATTTTTCTCATCAATTTCGAACTACCCGACTAGAATTTATAGGGGGTATGCCTCATGAAGCGTGTGGGCCTCATGTGACAGGTGAGGGGTATGCCGATTGAAGGATTTCCTCGTAGATTCCTCATGAGGACCTCACAAAATAAAATCAGCGATACTGAAATGAGGTTTCCCTTATGAGTTTCTCACAAGGATCTTATGAGGCAAACCTAATGCATTTATAACCTTAGAATGAAATAGACAATCCTACCATTTGCCTTACGGGGGTTCGATTAGGCAAACATCAAACATACACCTAGGCTCATACTTCTCAAACGTGCTAGTTTGTTATATTCTAGAATTTGTTTCAACCCGAAAACCCCTTTATGGATCCGCCATCTTGAATTTCCAAATCTTAATATAATTCGAAATTAGTGGCCTCATTCAATCATTGTACCAATTTTCATTAAAATCCGTTGAAATTGAGACATTTCAGTCGCCATGTTGTATCCGCCATCTTGGATTTGGAAATTTTGATAATATTCGAAATTAGGTACCTTTGTAAACGAGATATTTTATTGGCTATGTTGGATTCGCCATTTTGGATTTGGAAATTTTGATAATATTCAAAATCAGTGATCTCAAGATAATCATTGTATTAATTTTCATTAAAATCCGCTGAAATCGAGAAATCTTGGTCGCCATATTGGATCCGTCATCTTGAATTTTTAAATTTGGACAGCGGATTTGAAATCAGTATTCCGCAAAACCCCTATGTACCAATTTTCATGAAAAATGTTTAAATCGGGTAGCAATTATGGCAGTATGGCTAGCCTCATAGGAACCTTAGCTGTAACCCTCCAAAATTCTAGTCGGGTAAGATCCCTGTAATACTTATCCACTATTTTTACCGGTCCCGGCTTATAATTCCTTTTCACTTTATAAATTGTATGTCCTGTAAATCTTAAAATAAAATAGTGTTCACTGTGATTTTTCTTTAATTTCTTTTGTATACAAAATATTAGGAGATATACCTCTAAAAACTTATGTTTTTTTTTTCGATTTAGAAAGTAAATGTCCCCTCCCCTTAAGGGAGAAAATTGTATATAAACTTAGAGTCAGAAATTGTACAAACCATAGTCTTGTATACCAAAGGTTAGACGTTTTTAAGTTAAGATTCATTCAAAGTGTAGTGTTTGTTATTTCAGAAATTCTGAAGAGATAAATTTAACCTTTAAGATCACGTAAAGGAATGCTGTCTTCTATTTATATTCTGTGTTTAATTGGAGATGTTATTCGGCATCCTTATCCGACAAAGCGAAAAATTTGCAGAAAAATTATACACAGAGCACTCATCCATCGTTTATCATTCATAATTCATCATTCATCATTCAGCCCACTTAGTTTCATGTTGAAGTCTCTTTTCAAGATGAGAATACTTACTTAAATGTTTTAATAAGAAGTCCAGAATTATAATACAATTAATTTTTAGTCCTCTAAGGAAATATAATGTTATATGACGAAAAATGATAAGAGTTAAATTAAATTTAGCGTTGTACAATCAATTCTTTCGAATTAAAAATTTAAATTCTTGATTTTATGAAAGTTATATGAAATAATATTTCATAAAGTTGTGCAAAATACTTTCTTATAAAATCAATAAGGTTTTGATCAAGCTAATTGTCGGATATTTCGCAAATGCGGTGTAAGCCGATTTAATAAAAATCAGATCACGGGATAATCAGAACTATCTGGATATTGAGAGACAAATTGTCAGTATAGGGTAATAACAGTCTTGATCACCCCTAATGGACGTTTTTTTAATGTGAACACTTTAGTTAATAAATGGCCGATTATTTTAAGACGAAAAGCTATTAATTGAAATTACTGACGTCCATACTGACAATTAAAAATTAAATTTCATCTTCGAAGATCATTGGGGCTAAATTTTAACAATTTTGAGGTTCTATATAAGCCCACTCTAAAAAAAATATTAATTTTTAAACGAAATTTAGGTTAGACATTCTTTTATAAGCCAAACAAAGATTAAAATTGAATAGTTTGCTTTTTACTCTCAAAGTGTAGGTTACTCTGTTTTTAAAGTATAAGAATAAGTTTTAATCTATTTATTTAACCAAATTCGATCAATTTCATAAGTGACGATATTAATGTAGAAGATACAGTGCGCCCGGGTCAACCGAAAAAATTTTAAGATATAAAATTTCAAGGATTATTGGATGAAGATCTAAGTTAAACACAAGAACAACTTGCAACAGCATTAAATGTCAGTCGAGAAACGTCAACGAACCAGGCTTATTCTTTTACCGGCTATACAACTGTATTTGTAGAGGAAACTAGGTGTGGACCACCAGTGGTCCACGCCACCAAATAAAAGCAACGGCTGTGGACCACCAATGGTTTACGCTGGGTTAAACGTGTTAATAGGAAATCCTTTAAAATTAACTACCACAACTAATAATAGTAACCTATTAGAGTTAACAAATTGGCTTTAATATTTCCCATGTTAAATGTCAATTTAGCGATGACGTGCTGTTTTAGTCGTACTTCTCTTTCGTCCTTCTGCAATTACCCCGTGTATCTGATGCCCTCGTGTTCTCTAACCTGATAGGAAAATTATTATGTTTTAAATTATAATTGTTATGTTTTTCAAAGCTTTTTTTTTTTTTTAAGAAAAATCAAAATAGACTTTGCTTTGTGAACAATGGTTTGAAAGAAAAATTGCATATCATCAAGAAAGAAAATCATACTTTGTTTGGTCTGAAGTAAGAGAACCAATTCGAAGATTAAAATTAGTAGTTTTAACATTAGAACTGCCACGTCCTGTCAAATTGACGTGTACTCAGTTCAGTTCCTTTCTTGAATTAATTACATTTTTCAAAGTTATCTCTTAAGATTTATACCAAAGCTTATTAAAATTCAAAATTATGAAATATTTAAATACATTTTTCATTTATAATCCTCTTAAAGGTGCCGAAAATTGTTAAAAGCTTACACCTCGGCACTTCTAAAGTGGACAATTAAATGAATACAATAATAATTACTTCTAAAAATAAGTTGTAATTCAAAATTTAATAGGTGGAGGTTTTTGAAATTAGATACTTATCGACAACCCTAAGTACAGTTTGCTTTCGATCAATAAAAAATATGAATAAAGGGTAACCAAAAAAGGGTGATAACCTTCCTCATCGCGCTCATAAAATCTTCAAACTCGACTAAATGACCTGGAAACGTCTTGTGATAAAAATTAGAATATTCGTGACATTTACTAACAGAAGGAACCGGTCATTAAGTTCACAGAACTTCTTTCCTGCGATAAGAAAGGGGGCGGGCGTACCCTCCCCGATCCCATAATAGCCCGAGTTCACACCTCCTTGAGGTGGTTAATGACGCTCGGTGACATAACTCACTCAGGGATCGATACAATTCCCTGCCCCCGCTGTTGTGATAGCAAATTGATTAGGGGCTTGCAGGGAGCGGGTATTTGTGCCAACCCTTCCTTGCTTCTAGTTACGCTTGGCCGCAGTTTTAAGACTAATGCAAATTGATTCCGTCGGTTGCATAGTTGGCAAATTGGTGTATTTTTCAAAAGTTTGTCCGCCATGTTGGATCCGCCATTTTGAATTTTTTAAATTTAACGTCAGATTCGTAATCAGCGACTCCAAAAACCCCTTAATATTGGTTTTCACGAAAAAACTGATGTCTAAAAGAATATACATCATTTACGTGTTATGTAAGGAAAGCTTTGGGTCTCCTTCCCTTTTACCTTGTTCAGCGTAAGGATTCGTAAGATTTTCGGTAATTTATGGACGCTCCTTAAGAAAAAAATTACATAACAATAATTGTTTGTGGTTTATTCAATTATTAGCAATTGAAATGTATTACAATGGTTTCAAATAATAACCTGAATAATGTTAACTTGAAATGCATTTTTGAGGTTAGCTTTCAGTTTTAGATTATAGAATAAAAAAATATGTCTGAGATAATTTGATAAACAAAAATTCTACTGGTTTATTTACATAAAAAAGGTATTTGATACAGTGTTGTATAATGGCCTAATTTATAAACTCTTCCAATTTATCTCACTAAAATTGTCAAAAACTCTTTAACCAATAGATGCCTTAGACTTTAAAGTATCTATCATGAGATATCTTGCCTGCGTAAAATCCCGGCTGAAATTCTGCAAGGATCTGTTCTGGATCCTTTGCTATATAATATTTAAACCTTATCCATTCATTAATCGCACTTTGGATTTAAGTGTAGTAAATAATAGCAATATATATAAAGTTATGTTTGGGCTGACTGACCTCAAAACCCAAAGTAATAAGCTTAAAAAAATGCAAAATAAAATCTTAAAAATGTGTAATCTGCCATGGTTTTTCTAACATTATGATCTTGTTTTAGATTAAGTTTCCAACTTGCTTAAATACTTTGTCTCATAAAAATCAATACATCTCAAATTTGTTTTTATAAATCAGAAAATGAAGTTAATTTACCTTCCCATTGATGGATCTCAAAATTAAAAATTTGTTTAACACTAAAACTACCAGAACATGTCAAATTGACGGCTACTCAATTCCTCGCAGAGTTGGAAGCATATTACATTAAAGGGGCAGAATAATTGTTAAAATTGCAAACTTGCGCTCCGGTAGTTCTAGTGTTAATTAAGTATACTTTTAAGTAGTTATAGGCCTGACTTGTGGGTATGCGATAGACCTTTAAGATGTACGACATGACAGCTCTGTCAGTGTTTATATAAAACTCGCCATTATTAAGGAAAAACAGACTCTCTATCAGGATACGATACATTTGTCATTACTTTTGTCCTAATCATCCCCTAATGTAAAGAGGGAGCGGTAAAATTGAGATCCATTACCATTTTTATTTTAGGGTTCCATATCCAACTAGGAATCCTTATTCTTTCGCTACGTCCTTCCATCCGTCAATCTTTTGAGATGAAATTTGGTGTAAAAGCATATTGATAACCCAAAACGAGGAATTAAAAAAGTTTAGCAATTAGTTCCGCATAATAAATAATATACAGTTTATGTTCAATCGGAGAATTCCAACTTTCCAACATTAAGAGAATTTTTATAATCCAATTCACTTGGTCTTCTGTTATGCTTATTTTCAGAATAAACTTTTGCGAAAAGGATACCTCGTCGATTTTCGCTGGGATTCAGATCAGAAAAGTACGCTGATCAATCAAGAAAGTTAATTTTATGACTTTTGAACAACAATTTTGTACTGACACTGGTATGTAAATTGGCCTTATCTTGTTAGAATGTGAAGTTATCGCTTGGATGAATATTCCTATATAAGGTAAAATGCTTTTTTCAAAACATTTTGATACTCTGTGATATTCATTCGAGTATATAGAAATGGAAAATAAATAGTTTTAAAACTAAAATAAATAAACTACTACCGAAAAGTGCCTTTGAGAAACATTGTTTTCTTGTTCTTAAATTAATTCATTATCCTTTTATGCCATCTAGGCCGTAAAGATTAAATATTTTCTCACAAGAAAAAATAAAGTTAAATGTTGGTGTAAAAAAACATTAAAAATAAGTAGTAAGTTTTTGAACAGATACCATTTTATGCTTTTTTTAAATGTAGGAAAGTAATGCCATATTTAAACGCGTCCTAACATAATATATAATAATATCGAATTTTTTCTTCAGAAAACTATTCCTTTTTTCGAATCGATAGTTTGAGGCTAATTTGTTAAAATGCATTTTAATGTTTCTTAGGTGTTTTACTGTAAAAAGAGCAGTAGCACCATAATTTCCTATAATTTTACTAATCTTTCATTTCTTTTAATGCTTCTAAAGAAATATATACAAATTCTGATATCCCTTTTCGAGGCAAAATGTTTTTCAATGCTAGAATAGGGTTAAATCCGTTCCACGTGTTAACACAATTTAGAAGAGAACAAAATTGATCGTACCGATCTATACAGAATTATTGCCTTGATCAAGTCAAAATATCTGATATAGAGTATAATACCATATTTTATTAATCTGCTTATATGGTTACGATCGTTTACAATTGATCGTAAAGTTACTAGTAGCATAAGTATCTTAAATAAGTCAATTTCTTCTGAATCAAACCTTGATATTATACTGTTTTCGTGAAGAACTAGCTAAGATCACTTGCTAGGGTCGCAATGGAGTACTTAAAAAGCAGCTACGACCCTCTTCCGACTTCCGAATGAAGATCCTTAACAAATATAGTCCCTAAGAAAAAATGCTGCCTTAAGAATTAAACCTCCTTACTACGCCCCTGTGCAATACCTACGTAAGAATACCCAGCCAAAAAGTGCGAGTTGGTTCACACTAGCAGTTCTCTCGCCACAAGCAAACTTAGCATTTTCGGGGGTTCCTTGCGAGTGTGTGCGGGGCCGCAGAGCCGAAAAATTGAGCCGCGCTGCTCCTCGCAAGAGGCCAGAGGCGAGCGCCGCACACAGCCGAGGCAATTTCTTAATAAATAAAATAAAGGCATATGCACTCACATTCCTCGAACTTAGCCGGGGCTAAGATGTGTGCGGTACGGCGGGCCATGGGAATTTCGGCGGCGCGGCAGTGCCAGCGACAAAACTTTTTAATATGAACTTTAGGGAGATCGCCCCGACGCTCCCCGCCTTTTCCTCGGTTTTCCCTTAGGAGAAGACGTTTTGAACGGACGCCGGCAATCTTGAGGCACAAACTCTCAAAGAACGCCGCCGAAGAAAAGCGTTTTATCATCGAAAAAAGCGCCATTGCCTCTCCCCGCGCACACACTTATGCTGGGTCCAAGGAGGCGGCGCGGGGCGAAGGGGCCCCACCGAAAGTGCAAAGTAACATGGTATCAGGCGGCGAATTCACCGGCAATTTGACCTTGGGGAGATCCCGGCTAGCATAAGACGCGCGCGGCCTTTGCCGCCTTGATGCAGCGCGAAGGGACCGTGTTCTGGGTGGCGGAATTATGCGACATGGGGAGCGATTTGATTTGAGCTGCAATCGCTGCTAGGGCAGAAGCAACAAGTTATAGGTTCAAGGACATACCTGCAATGCTGGGACTTCGAATCCTCCAAGCATCTTCGAAGCGAGCTCACGAGTATAGGCGGCTGAACGGGATGCGAGTCGAGCACGCCCCCGATATAATTTCTCAATCACCCGCGACCGATGCAAATGCATTTCTTCTCGGCAGTCGGCAACAAAAGTTCACGAAACGCGCTGGGCTATTCAAGAAAATCGCACTACCACTAACTAACGTCACTAACGAATACCACTGCAGCACCGCCTAGCGGCCACTTCGATGTGTTGGCGCAGAGAAATTTTGGGCCATGCCGGGGGAAACGAAGAACAAAAAAAAAAGCGACGACCACGCCAAACGAAATCTTCTCGCTTCTCACACACGAACGCTGGTAGAGGGGCCCACCTCGCACACACACACACACACCCCGGAGTGAATTTGGCAGTTAGGCGTTTATCTGGCTGCCGAAGAACGCCCAAACGATTAACGCCCCACGCACCGGAAATGTTTTTAGCCCTGAAAGGGTTACAAGTCGATGAAATTTTTCTAGTGCTTGATTGCGCTTAGGTTCGCTGTGCCCTTGGCCTTGTGCCCATATGAAATTTTCCCAAAGAAAGCTAATGTAATGCGTTGGCTTTTCATGCGAAAACATTTTTTAGGTTATGGTCGCATTTGTCAGCGGTTTTTCAACCGATTCGCTGATATTACAGTTAATTTACTTATCAAAATTGAATATTTACGTTTAGGGGATTTGTTTTTATGTTTATAGAAATTTTCATTCGGAATTTTTACGGATTTTAGAAATTCTCGCTAAAACGTGCCGGTTGGAAAAAGTCGGATTTTTCAAAAAATAACGAAAAATATCCAATCGTTTACATTTTAAACGACTTGCCATACAATTTTCCATCGTTTAGAGTAAATTTAAAAAATTACAAACGACTTTTTGATGTAGTTTCAAAACAGACAGATTTTAAGGTTAACAAGCAACACTGGACATTCCGCCAAAAATATTTTGTTTTAAGTAATATTAGAACTGTAGTAACGAATACTCCTTAAAATCAGTACCTTGAGCAACAGTATCAATTATGAAATCGATTGCTTTAAATATTATTTTGAATAATGTGGAGAAAACGTAAAAACACGAAAGTCCAGGACGATTAAAAAAATCTTAAACTTAAAATTAACCCATAAAATCGAAATATAACGGCAAGATCTCTGCCCAACTTCACTTGGTAGCTAATTTTAAGTATTTTAAAAATTATTAACATTTCCATAATCGACAAATCAAGAATTTAAAATATTATTCACTCTCCCTCTAATTTTAATTCATATTTTTATTATAATAGCCGGTATAATATCTCTTTATTTCACAGTTTTATATGCTACGAATAGAAGAATCTTTTGTCATACTTATAATCTTTTATTACGCCTAATGATGCCTTCCTTCTCCTAAAAATAAAATTATAAAAAATTGCATGTAAAAACCTACAGGATACAACACACAACTACATTTGTACTATTAGAGGGACTTTCAAAATGATTTCCTGCATCTTTTTCCGAAAGTGAAAACATGAGTTGCAATTTTTCTGGGCATTTTGATTTAATTTGTATTGGTCAATTCATTAAAAGTTACATATATCTGCCTTAACAACAACAAACAAAACAAATTTAACAATTTTTCAGTCAAAATTGACGATTTCTGTAATATTGCCATTTTGTTTATCTTTTAATTTAAATACCGCATGAGATAGCGCTCTTAAGAATCAAATAACAACTTTAATTTCTAATTTTCACACATTTTATCTTATTCAAATAGGGCTGATTTTACTCAGACAATATTAAAAAATACTGAATGGAGAATACATATATATAGAGGCTGTATTGCAAAAATCGCTTTAATTTAAGCCATTGTAGACCTCAATCGGAATACTGCGAGCCATTTTGTACTCTTTTAAGTGGTAAAATTATAAAGATCACGTGGTTTTAGTGGCCATATTGAATTTTGAGCAATCCAAAAAAAAATTTGCGATACAGCTTTTGAAAGCAGAAGTCAAAAGCTTTCATTTGGGCCTTTGTAGACCTCAATCGGAATGATGCGACCGATTTTATAGCCTCATAAGAAGTAAAAGTAATGGAGGTTACGTGGTTTTAGCCGCCATATTGGTCTCTGTATGGGCGGATTCTTCGAAAGCCAGTGTACATTCGAAAGTAGAAATCAAAACCTTTCTTTTGAGCCTTGGTAGACCTTAAATGGAGCTCACCATTTTTGGACAGCAGGGGGTGGTCCGTTCACAAAGAATGCCTCATATATAAATATAACGTATATATATATAGTACAGTAAAACCCGCTTAAATGCAACCCGCTTTACTGCACAATTCCTTTTATTGCACACGATGCGAATGCACCGAATTTTTTGCCTTATTAATGTGTAGAAACAAAGACCGCATTATTGCAAACCTCTTAAATACACAAACCTCTTATTTGCACATTAATTTCAGGCACGAATTTTCTATTTGAATTAAAAAATAACCGGATAAATGCAATGTACATATTTTAAATGAACAAATATATAATGTCAAAAATTCGATTTCTGTAGAAGTGTAGTACTTTTACATTGTCCCCTCGGTGGTTACCATTTAAAGGCAAAGAAGAAGAAGAACACTTTCTCGTTAGTCTTTGCTTTGACATTTCAGTCTTTTTGAGTTGGCGGGTGGACCTTGTAAATTGCGGATTGTAATTGTTTAATTTTGGTAAAATTCGTAAAGTAAAGGCGAAAACAGAACGCTATGTAATTAACCAAACTGAAAAAAAGTAATCCGAGCTCTCTTAAAAGCACAACATGTGCATTTATCTTAAAAACGTTTAAATGCACAAACCGTTTAAATGCACGAAATTTTCTGACAAATTGGATATGCATTTAAGCGGGTTTTACTGTATATATATTGGGTTGGCACGAAAGTGATGAGACACTCTAGAAAACTCTACTCCTGTTGTTTTTCTAATCAATTGTTTTCGACCATATTCTAGTATGTTATAGAACATTCTAGGTGCTTCAGTCCTAGGGGTATATAAAAACGCACGCACGATTAATACAGTCAGTTTGAAGAAAAATGGATGAGCGACAAGTTCGAACTCTATACCTTTACGAGTATTTGTTAGTCCATAGTGCGCTAGCTGCGGCAGACAACATCAACACTGCATTTGGCTCAGATACTACAAGTCACGCAACAGTGTCTCGTTGGTTCAAACGCTTCAGTACAGGAGACCGAAGCCTCGAAAGTTAGCCTCGCTCGGGACGACCACCAGCTTTCGACAATGATGATTTGCGCCATGAACTGCAACAGAAGCCGGATGCAAGCACTCGTGAATTAGCGACAAAACTCCACTGCAGCCATCACGCTATAGAACATCACCTGCACGAACTGGCATATAGGAGAGTTTTATCCCGATGGACACCTCATGCCCTCACAGACGCCATTCGTGCTGCTCGGGTCGCCGTCTGCCAATCGCTACTACTTCGACCGCTCCGGAAGGAGTTTTTGGAGGATTTGGTCACAGGGGACGAGTCGTGGGTTCTCTACGAAAACAATACGCGCCGTACCTTCTGGCTGCCACGAAAGGAAGACCCACCAACTCAACCAAAGCAATATCAAAACCGCGGCGAAAAAGTTCTATTGTGCTGCTTTTGGGATTCTCAGGGCATGCTGTTTTATGAATTATTACATAATGAAACAGTTAATGCTAACACATATGCGGCGCAGCTCGATAAACTAGCCACAGCTATCAAAGAAAAAAGACGAAGAAGAGCCAATGTCATTTTACTTCATGACAACGTTCGCCCGAACACTGCATCCACCACCCGCCAACAACTGCAGGGCTTAGGCTGGGAGACGGTATCTCATCCACCATATTCCCCAGACATTGCCCCTTCAGACTATCATTTATTCAGAGCCATGAAAAATTATTTGCGTCATAAACGCTTTAACACTTTTAATGAAGTTCAAACCTACGTAGCCACCTTCTTCAACTCACGGCCCGCTGAGTTCTGGGCAACAGACATCCAGTCCTTGCCTATACGTTGGCAAGAAGTCATAGATGCTCACGGCGAGTATTTGATTGACTAAATATATAGTAAAATAAAAATGTTAGAATTTAAAATGTAAAAACAAACTGTCTCATTTCTTTCGTGCCAACCCGATATTTTATAAATTATTATTTTGCTAGCTTAGACTTTTCATATGAACCATACTTCGTCACTGTGCCAATAAAAATCAGGGCCAAGGTCCAGTCTACTTTGCGAGCTGAAGTGTCACATTTCAAAGTAATTATTGACAGATCCACACAAATCCGTCAAATGAAATGATACTAGAAATAAATCAGACGGACAAACATACATACATACGCGCCGAATTGAGTGCATCCTTTTTTTTTAATGCAGTTATAAATAGCCTATATAAAGAAAATATTTTTCAATACCTCACAATTATAATCAGAGCGGTTATTGACACTTCCTACACAGAACCAAAAACAGCCCTTATATAAATATGGGTCTGTCGGGTTTTGAAGCAAAATATCTCAGGTGTAAATATATTTTGATAAATTTTTTTTTAAATTAAAGCGTCCACGATTCTACAAATTTTCTGCATCATAAAATCGAAAGAATTTTAAAAAGTTTCTGAGATCTCCTTTATGTCATTGTCACTGAATGTTAAATGTGGATTATAAACACAAGACGTAAAATATAGGCATAGAAATTGTATATGCGAAACGAAAAAACATTTTGTATTTAACACCCACCTAGAACAAAAATGTGAAATTTTTGTAAATGTGCATCAAATTTCCATAATTTTTATCCATGAATAACTTCAAAGGATAATTTCCTTTTGAGCCGGGTAGACGAAGACAACGCAGCTGTAGAGGATGTAATTCGACATCGTATGCCAGGCGTGTCAGAAAAGGGGAAGTGATGTTCTAGTAATTATAAATTGAGACGAATACCTTTCTTATGATCCGCAATCACTTAAAAGAATACTAAAAACTATTTTTTTTGGATTTAAAAAAAATAGTTACTCGTTCGAAACGCATAAATTTTTAATATTTTGTAAAGGTTTTTACGCGCCACTTTTCCTCCTTCAAGACGCACCAAATAATCCTTAATGAACTACATTCTGCACCAAGTAAGGTATCAGAATTGTAAGGATTAAATAGTCGTAAGTTCAAACTCTGTACATTAAATCATATACTTATACATACATAAAAAATAAAATCACTTATGGGGCATCAAATAAAGAAAATTTTAAAATTTCCAAAAATTCAATATTTTACTTTGGTCACTACAATTATTTTGGTATCATAAGAAAGGTATTCCAGCTTAGTTACAATTAGTAAAACATCACTTTCCCACAAAAGTGATAGTTCCATCACTAAAAGTGATAGTTCAGCAGATCTGCCTCATTGTTGGGTTAGTGATCACTGAACATGTCTACTTCATCACTTATGCATAGTATTTTGAGGGTTTTGACAAAACTCCAATACCTTAGCCTATAGAATAAGACCCTAAAGCATTTCCACAGCCGAAATCCAGAGAAGATGTTGCTAAAATCGACATTTCACAAACAAAAGACAGTTGTCTATTTTGCATGGGTCCTCGTTCTTCAAATATTGGTGCAGGCAAAACAGCACAAGTGCACCAGGCATAAGCACTTAGATTGTAAACCTAATGTACATGAACCGAAATATACAATTATTATTATTATTATTATTACTGCACACTACCGCTTGAAGCTTTAGGTTTAGCTTTTCTCTAAATTACATTTACAATGGAAATTGCAATGAAGTAATTGTCATTGCAATGATATTAAAAGTTTCCATTAATTTTGTCTCCGGTGAAAATTATTATTTATTATATTTTGAAAAGATTTAGATAAAAACATGATTAAATTTCATCAAATATTAAACTTTCAAAACTGAATGTAAATTTACACTGAGCAATTACAAGAGCAATTTTACATTTTTTTCTGTGTAAAAATGTATCACGAACATAAAAGTACACATTTTTGGTGTAATTAAGCAGAAAAGTGTGAAATTACACAATTTTAAAGCGTTGGGTGTGATATTCACTGAACTTTGTAAATGTTGTGTGATTTTACACCAAATTGGTGTGAATGGACACATGAATATGTAAAATTACGTCAAACTGACGTAAATCTACGATCTAAAT
The DNA here is from genome assembly GCA_949715965.1 of Dysmachus trigonus. NCBI lineage: Eukaryota > Metazoa > Arthropoda > Insecta > Diptera > Asilidae > Dysmachus > Dysmachus trigonus. The sequence continues at coordinate 2,754,222 of OX454323.1, read as the reverse complement.
TCTCTCATTCAAACAAAATGAAAAAACAATTTTGTTATATTATTTTTATATACTATAAGTTCATATGTCTTATTTCTCTGAGTTTATTAAATAATTAGCTATTGCGAATTTATTATTAAAATAACCTTATTTCTACTATTTCCTTCATTTTATCCCATTCATTAGAGTTAACGTCCTTGTCCCCTTTACTGTGTTGTAAAAATACTATATTCAAATTAGTATTTAATTCCCAAAAACTTACAGCTGCTATGTGTAAATTTACCGACTTCAAATATGTAGTAAAATTTTAGGATATAAACTACTAATCTAGATTAAAATATACCACATTTCTAGCAATAACCATTAGAAATCTAGATGTTCTAGTAAAGGTTTTCGAAATCTAGTAAATTTGGGTGTAAATCTAGTTAAAAACCAATAGAATTTTGGCTTTTATATTTAGATTTGTAATTCAAATTCTAGTGAATACTAGTTAAAACAAAGACTACAGAACTCGATCGTTTTTAGTTAATTTATACTTTTTTAACTTCAAAAGAGACCATTTTAAAATAAGGGAGGTCACATCAATAATGTCCTTTTTAAAACCACGTTGTCTATTTTCATTTCAAACAAGTTGAAATAATTTAACTCAAATAGGTCCAATTTTTAAATTCAAACAAGTCCTAATTTTCACTTAACACCAATTCACCACTGCATGAAAGAGTAAAATTTTACCCTTCTATTGTATTTGATATTCATGTGAAAAAATAAGACTTGTTTGAATTGAAAATGTTGACCTATTAGAGTTAAATATTTCGATTTGATTAAAATTAAAATAAACCATTTAACTTAAGAAATGATTTTCTTGTTAGTGGTAGTATTTATTTTATGTCAAGCCCTTTATTTTTTCCTTCAATTGTCCAAGGAGCAATGAGACAGGATCAATATAAGAAAGTTATCCAAGATGTTCATCTAGGACAAAGCTCCAGCGAAATCGGTCAAGGACTTGTTTAGGAAGAAGAAAATTGCTTCAATGGCCCGGCAATTCTTCGGGGGTATGAATACCATTAAAAATTGCTGTGCCTTACTTAAGGGGTTACATACAGTCAGATTTTCAGAAAATCGATTATTTTTTATTTTTTTTTTTTCGTAATGTACATATATTTAAATACACCCACAGAAAATTTCATGTCTATCCGGTGAATATTCTCGAAGTTACACGCATATTGTAATGATTTTTTTACTATATGTAAGGTGTTTTTGAAACTTTAAACGCGTTTTTCTGAAAACTGTGCTTCTAAAGTCGGTGAGCAAGATTTCTCGGAAACGGCTGAACTGATCCGTTTCAAAGTTAAACACAAGCTTTTTAAGTATATTTTTTAGTAACTAATCGAAGGTTTTTTCTCACCGATAAATATTTTCCATTTTATAAACAATTTAAGGTCAAAATTTTAGTTAAAAATCGATTTTTTTTTTTAAGGAGCCGCCATTTTGTCAAAAATTCTTATTTTGCTTATTCCTTCGATTAATTATAAGATAAAACAATATATTAAAGAAATATTTTTTCATTTTGGATAATCCAGTCCAGAGATATCGTGTTCACCGCAAGATGCCTTTTTTTAGAGTTGCTCCCGGAGATCAGCTGTAGCAGCTTTTAAAATAATTATTTTTGCAAATAAAAAACCATAAAATACACTCAAGAGTTACCATAATATGTATACAAATTTTTACATTAATAACTTAAAAGGTTCATCTCAAGAAAAATTATTGAAAAATCGCCTTATTCAGCCTTCTGACTGTATATTAAACCCCTTAAAGCGAAAACAGAAAAAGCAGAAAGCAGAACCGAAATACTGCAGAACTGAAGCAAAATATTGGGAATGTTTGGATAAATGGCGAACAAATGCGGGAAATAGCTATTAAATACATAGAAAATATGTCCAACCGAATTAAAAAGGTGCGTACATATTTCCATGCAATAACAACTCTCCTTGAAGCAGTTAAACGAAAACCGGATAAGTGCCATAACAAGGTAGGGGGAATTCAGACAATTTACCTATAGATGAGAATCGGTTTGCATATACGATCCGATTAACTAACAACTATGTTAAGATGTTTGGAAAATTAATGTCTTACCTAGTTTTATTATATTATACAATTTTACCTTAAGCTACTCAAAATAACTCGTCAATGCCGCTTGAGTCAATGAATTTTAAAATTTATTGAATTTGTTAACTCTTTATAGCCCTCCAGAGAACGTGTCGACAGGCCTGATTAAGGACCAAGAATCTCAACTCATATAATTAGAGAAACTATGAAACTCGAAGCGCATTTTGAGACCTGAAAGAAGAACAAACGTGAAAATGATGAGAATCATTACGCGCGGCTCCGATAAATTGCTGGAACGCGAAGACATTTCTGTCGATTCCCATAGATGGGACAAAAACATAATTTGAATATGAACCTCTTAGCCCGCCGCCGGACGGACAGACGGACGGTTGGGCTTTGGAAGCGGCATCTCATAACTTTCTAGAACTATGCAATTAACCTGAGAAACAGCAAGACGGGTTAATGACAATATTACGATTACCTAACGCTGGAGCCCTGGACCAGACGATTGCAAAGTTTCCCATTATCCCAAAATTCACCTGGGATAGGATCAAAGCTGACACCATCGTGAAGTTGAATGTGAGGCGCGCGATGTGATCTGTCTCGGAGCAGCTTTTGGGCGAGTTCTGCATCTCGGCGCTGCGCTGGGGAGTTTGATTTTGGTTTTTTGACTGGAGCCCCCAAAAAAAGAAGAACACCATCCAGGAATCCGTCTCAGGTATGCAGTCTGCTGATGAGTTCGTTGGCACGTTGATTCCAGGTAAGCCCACAGAATGCACCCGTTTTATCATCATCGTCATCATCATCATCAGAATCATTGACGTGGTGTTCCGGGCGGTGCGGCTGTTGCCTGTTTTGCTGTTGGCCTCCTAATCTTGGGTAAACACAGCTTTGGCCGGCGCGCCACGGCACGGTGGACGGCCCAGGGCGGCCGGGGGGATCGGGACGAGGTTGTTATGAATGAAAAAATTTTTATCAGAAGGTGCCGTGTGGTCCCGACCCCCTCCGGCCGCCCTTCAACATCAAACATTCATTGAGGAATTTTTCTAGTTTCACGTTTTCCTGATGAGGAGGGCGCGTACCGCGCGACGAAACGGCCTCTGTGTTGTTGTTTACCAGAATAAATTCCAATTTTAATAAGTTTTTTACTCTGTGTCACCGCCGCCGCACCGCGCCGTTCCGCCCCGCCCGGTGCCCTGCGCGCCCAGAATGCTGCTCGCCTGGCGTCTGCGTTTATGACACCTTTTGGAATTTATTTTTTATTTATTTTTTTTTTCATTTTTATTTTTTCATCATGCCCTCCCTGTCAAAGCCGAGAGCTGGTGATGATGACTTTTTGGTCTGATTGCCCCGCGGTCGAGAGGAGCAAAGAATTTCTTGGGGTTTCTTTATACTTTTTTGTGGTTTTTTTGGGAATATTTGTATTTTCCCAGAGGAATTTACTATGCACTCAAAGAAATGAAGAAGAGAAAAATAAATGCGACACAGACAAAACAGAATTCCGAATGCGCTTTCTTGCTCCAGGTAATTTTGGGTGTTCTGAGCCATCTCTGGACACAATTAAGCCAAAAATCAAGAGAATTACACCACTCTGGGTTTTGGTGTAAACCCACATTTGCAACAGGTATAATTGCTCTTAAATATGCTACACAGTAGCGTAGTGTAGAAGGTGGCAAATTTCAAATAAAAGTATTAAACAAAGACTATACTATGATAGATAGCTACAAATAATAGTCTTCCATTAATCCATTAATGCGCAAAACGAGGATTTAGTGTACGATTCGAATAGCAAATTGGTGCGCTTTTCTTCCACATTCGTGTATATAGATTATTAAAAAAATTGCTGTACAAAATGGCCATTTTGCAAAAACCAAAACAAAAAAAAAACAAAAAACGTTCAAAACCATGGTTTAAGAAAGTTTAAACATTCGGACCGCGATTTCTGGTGGTTATATGATCATTCAATAGCAGCAACGTCAATATAATCGACTTTTAGAAGAAAAAAGCGGCCAAGTGCGAGTCGGACTCGCCCATGAAGGGTTCCGTAGCAGCAAGTAACATAATATAAAATTTCTTGTTATTATTAGAAAATAATGGTTCACGGTTATGTTTATGAAATTAAATGTTTTTTTTTATTTTTTATATTTGAGTTGATTGAATGAAAGGTAAATTGCGGTTTACGATTTATGACGTATTAAAAAAAAAACTACGCACTAGATCTCGTTCAAACCAATTTTCGGTGGAAGTTTGCATGTTAATGTACATCATATATTTTTTTTAGTTTTATCATTCCCTTATTTTAGAAGTTACAGGGGGGGACACACATTTTACCACTTTGGAAGTGTCTCTCGCGCAAACTATTCAGTTTAGAAAAAAATGATATTAGAAACCTCAATATCATTTTTGAAGACCTATCCATAGATAGCCCACACGTATGGGTTTGATGAAAAAAAATTTTTTAGTTTCAGTTCTAAGTATGGGGACTCACACTTGGCCGCTTTTTTTTCTATTTTTGTGTGAAAATCTTAATGCGGTTCACAGAATACATCTACTTACCAAGTTTCAACAGTATAGTTCTTATAGTTTCGGAAAAAAGTGGCTGTGACATACGAACGGACAGACAGACAGACAGACAGACAGACATGACGAATCCATAAGAGTTCCGTTTTTTACCATTTGGCTACGGAACCCTAAAAATGACCAAAAAAAATCAGCACTTTTTTGAAAAAACCCAAAAAATAATAGGGTTTTTGAAGATTTTATGCAAAATAAATCCCATATTTTGAAAGAGCATCCTAAAAATCCCCATATATACGAATTTGGAAGAAAAGCGCCCCAATTTGCTATTCGAATCGTACAATTGAATTTGCGTGCACAAAATCCTCGTTTTGCGCATTAACCCATTTGTTCCCAGCGTTGCGAAAACGCAACACCTGATTTTTGTATGTTCGGACATAATTTCCACTCCCCCCTTGAGAATTGAGAAGGGAAAGCCTGAAAAGCCCTGTTGCGAAAACGCAAAATATTCCTTTAAATAGTCCAAATCTGTCACCCATTGATTTTTTATGTTTTATGAAAAAAATATGCTCCAACGACCAACAACCTATCAGGGATATGGAGGAGTTGCGCTCTTAAATACAAAATATTATGAGTTCATAGAGCCAGAAAGTGGTCGACAGTTAGTAAACACTATGCCATATCGAATTAAAGCGACAACGAAAAGTAGAGATGCTGCTCCGAAGTGGTGCCCACTCCAAATCTAGGCTACGCGAAGGCCATTTCATATAATTACCGTTTAATTTTGGCAGAAGAGTGAACAGGGGCGTTATCATGTTGAAAAATGCAATATAAATTATTTTTCGTATAAATATATAACATTTTGCCATTTTTCATCCCAGTTCATGTGACTTCTGGGAAATTCTAAGCGAGCATTTTTGTGTTGCTGTTTTTCATTAATTGTTTTATGCATTTAAACTTAAAATAATTGGTGCGCTTATAGAAATTGCGCCCACTATAATATACGAGTAGATATCTTATTCTAAAGGTATGAATGAATAGGCTCAAAAACCTCGATCCCAGAGTAATAAAGATAAAATTATTATTTTTTGTCATACTACAGAATCATATATATGTATATATTATATTATAAAAAAAAAAAAAAAAAACAAGAAATTTCTCTGTGCATATGTACTTGCCTCATGAAACCGCTCTTGATAGTGGTCCAGGATAAAAAGCGATTATTCAACATACCTCGCGGAAGGGTTAGAAGGTTATCGAAAGGGCAACGAAACGATTTTAATAGATATCCAGCCGAAAGGAACCACAAATTGATGTCACCTATATATAACTTGATTCCCCGGGTGGGAACGATGAGTTCTCAAACTTTCTGGCTCCGTGTCAGCAGGATAATTTGCATTCTCCTCAATATCCGAACGTTGTTCCTGGTCGATCCCTCGGAACCTGAAGGAAGCCAGTTCCTATATCATCGGCACCACCGACTGTCTTGAGGTGCTTCGGCGTTATCTCGACCAAAACAATGGGAAGAATCATCAAATCGATTTCCGGTTTTCTCCACGAAACAATAGGAGCGGTTGTAGGGATAAAAAAAATAAATCCCGAATAATATTGCGCCTGATCTCAAAGGATTTCTGCGATGATATCGTCCAGGAGCCGGAAGGGGAGAAGAAAACTGGTATCATGAGCTCACCTGAAAGTGAAAAAGGATAAACAAAAAACAAAAAACAAAAATTTGCTTTCCACGTCCTGAAGAAACCCTGAAGGGATTTAACCGAACCGAATTCAATTCACATTTCCTGGTCCCCACGAGCGCGATTCTTTTCCTCGTGCTCTCTCCTTTTCGCGCACTACTTGTCCAGGGCGCGGTTTCTCGCGGTCTCAGTCTTTTGTTGCTCGATCAAACTAGGAACTGATTTCGGCGGTTTTCTTTATTTTACACATTTTATTTTTACTTTTTAGTCGCCTCATTTTGGGCGGTGTGTCGTTTATTTTTTTACGATTTGCTTACCTTTCTTCGGATCCTTTTATTTCGCGAGAAAATCTACCAAGGTCTCCCGGTGCCCAAGCTCACACATACACGGGATAATGGAGGAGCAGCGGACTCAAAAGGAAAAGAAAAGAAAAAAACCGAAAAAAAAAATTCGTCCTAATTGTGAAACATTTTTTTTCGACGACACTACCATCTTCCAGTGCGAGCAGGATGGATAGAAGCTGGGCCTGTGGCGCGTGAAAAGGATATACGATGCACTATCTCTGAATTCTGGGAAGAGGACAGGACTGGTTTGGTTCTTAGATAGGTCCGGGCAATGCTGCCGCGAGCTGAGAAGGATCGACGAAAGCGACCGACGCGATTTTGGCGATCCTCTGCCTGCTCCGGCGGTTTCCTGGTTCGCCTCCTTCGCGGGGATGCTGCCTCATTGCGCATATCTCGAAGTGATGAGATTCGACAATTGCAGAAAAAATGCAAAGATTGGGAGAAAAAAATTCGCGAGCTGCAGGAGAAGACCTGGCGTGTTACGATCAATGATTTTGTGGCAGTGGAATTTCTGTGGTTATGCAATGCTCGACTTGTTGCTTGCCCAGATCTCAACTCAACGAACGTTGCCAGATTTCAACTTGAACGAGGGTGGTGGTGGTGGCTTAAATTCTTGCAGTAAGGATGGGAACAGTTATTTTCTTAATACGTCCATCGAAAGATCCTCGAAAAAGGAAATCAATTTTGTCAATTTCTAGAAGAAAATCTGAGTTACTATAGGCAATAGACTGACATTTTTCGTGAAGCGGACAACGAAAAAAATGTATTCGATTTTGTTCATAATTGGGTTGATTGTACTTCTATGGGACCTGAACAAATGTACATGATTATTTTTATTTTTTGTAGCTTAGTTACTAATTTATGCGACTTCAAAGAATTGGCAAAATTTAAGGAACGTAAGTTATTTTAACAATGGCCCACGTTGTCTGAGTTAATTTCGTCCTATCGTTTCAATTCTATGTGTAGTTTAAATAAAAAGATATTTTTATAATTTTCATGAAATTTAACAGACTTACGTAAGTTTTGTGACAATACAATATAATATATCTAATATCTTTCTTAATCCAATATGGTGGATGCCCCAAGATGGCGGATTCCCTTTTTACTCCACAACCCCCCTAACATGGGTATCAAATGAAAGGTTTTGCCGAGTAGAATACGATAAAATACATGACGTCATTCTAAATCCAATGTAGCAGATGCCTCAAGATAGCGGATTACCTTTTTCTTCACAACCCCTCTCGATGCGGGTATCAAGTGAAAACGTTTGACAAGTATAATACGATAAAATAAACATACGCAAAACAACAAACAAATCTGAACTAAAAAATATAAAATAAATAAAAGTAAAACACAATTTTGAAATTATAGGAATATAGGAAAACTGCAATTTCTAAATAAAAGAAAAAATTATTAGAGTCCAATTCTTGCTGTTTTACGAACGGCGTCTATAGAAATTGTTCTTGTATACTTCCGATTATAATAATTTTCGCTCAATCACGCCTAAACTCTTGCTTCAATAATTTTCATTTTGTGTCCAATGATAATATGGATAATATATATATATAGTTTTAAAATGGTGGACCCAACATGGCGATTGAAAATTTTAAATTTGAAGCGATTTTCGTGAAAATTTGGATTTAAGGGTTTTGGGAAATGCTGACTTCATATATGCTGTCCAAATTTAGAGATTCAAGATGGCGGATCTAAAATGGCGACCGCAATTTCTAGATTTCAACGGATTTTAATGAAATTTAGTACAATGATTGTTTTGAGACCATTAATTTTGAATATTATCAGAATTTTGAAATCAAAGATGGCGGATCCAATATGGCCACCATAACTTCTTACATTTAAGGGAATTAGTACAAAAGATATACTGAGGCCACTGTTTTCGAATCAAATATCTAAATTTGAAAATTCATGATGATGGCTCCAATATGGCGGTCAAAATTTCTTGAATTTGAACGATTTTAATCGAAATTTGTTAAATAAATTTGCTATTCATGGGATTTCTGGTCGCTTTTGGAATTTGGAAATTAAAAGTGGCGGATCCGATATAGCGAAGAGTATTTCTACAATAATTCAGAGGATTCTACTAAGATTGGTATACTGATTTCTAATAAGGTTGGTATGCTGATGAACATACTATACGTAAGCATTAAGCAGATTTAAGGACAAACTAACTGCCGACTTTTGTCATTTATTTAATTTAAAATATTAATAGTGTCGCTTTTCCATCCAACTTCGACTAACTAGACATTCGGGCTTCCTTTATTTAGGACTTTCAAGTTTTTTAAATTTGAAGGTCTCCTGAAGCTGGAGGGCTCTATCATGGAAGTCCAAAACTAACGTCTATCTTAGCGAAAGTGCATTTTACGTGTAAAAATTTGTCTCGATTAGAAAAATGTTAATGATAATGGCAGGGCTAGTAAACCCAGAGGCCCCCAGAAGATTGGGGCCTAGAACAACTTGCCCCATTTGCTCTCCCCTCTGCCGGGCCAGGATAGATTTATAAATATACATTTGACTTGCTTTCTGCATCTGTGAATTGTGCTACTTTAATTGTGGTTAATAATACTATAGAATGAACATTATTTCTGATACTTATTTAATTAACAGATATAAGAGTACTTGCTGCATTTTAATATAATAATCTGGCTGGTTTTTGGAGTACGAACCCTTAACTGCACTCAGAAAAATCCATACCATTAAATGAATAATTCGTGGCTTTTAAATTTAAGAGGACAAAAAATCATTTTAATTCAATCAGAATCTGATATATTTAAACATTTTCACCGTTTTATTTCAATTATATTGAAACTGTTACTTTCTAATAAGAAAAAGTATACAATTAATACGATATCCCATTAAATTTGCAATGACATGTCATATAAAATTAAATCGACACACGTGATTAAATATCAACAGGACGTTATCTTATTATTTCAATTATGTGAACTCTTAAGTTCAATTAGACATCCCATTAAATTCCGCTTTTTAATAGGATGTCTTATTAATGTAATAAGAAAATCCTATTAACTAATAGGAAATATCCCATTATGTTAATGTGAGACACTATAACTTCAAAAGGACGCATTTATCTTAAAAAAGAAGAAGCACTCACATTGCAATTCGCGTTTGCAGCATTTGTTCAGAAACCTTGGTGCCGTGCGTGTAGCATTGACAGTGAGAAGGTTAATTTAGGTTGTTGGAAGTTGGTGTTATATGTATTGCATCATTATTGAAGTAATAAAGTAATTAAAAGTAAAGTATTTATTTCGAGAGTGCGCAATTTTAAAAATTCTCTGTTTTTCCCCTATTATGTTATTATTAGTTCGAAAATATTAACGAAAATGACAGAGTGTATTATCGGAAACTTAAGTGAAAGTGAATTACAATCAATCTTACAGCAAAGTAATTCAACAGAAATAATTTTTGAAGATGAACAATTAAAGGACTTAATTTGTAATAAATTCGGCTTTGCTGTTGACATCTATATCAAGCTAAAAGGTAAGAATTCAAATGAATTTATTTTGTTATAATATGTTTGTTCTATAATATCTGTAAGGTGGTGTATTAATATTTTGTCATTCGGGAGTGATGTTGTGAACATTGTTAAAGTTATTTTAATCAATTTTTGCGTTTTTTATATATTTCATGTTGCACATTTTCTGATAATTAAATTTAAAAATGTCTTTGATCCACTGCTTTTTCAATTTTAAAATTTAACTTGGTTCTCAGTTCTACTTTAAGTAATTAACATGGAAAAAGTTTTTTAACGGTGTTTGTTGTGAACAATTATGTAGTTAAAAAGAAATTATTATTGGATATTTTTCAAGGTGGAAAATTTGCAAATACATTTTGCCGAATGTCATTCTTAAAATTACGTTTTAAGAAAACTTTATATCGCTTCTTACTTTGCCAAACGTTTTGCGGTAAAATGTATTATATAAATTTATTATTAGAAAATGTCTTTTGAAATAATACACTTTCTTGTTGTGCAGCTGTTTTTGTCACAAATTTAATAAAGTATTGAACTTATATTTCGCTACAGCTTTCAAACTTGACGTCGAAAGTCTTAAAATAATATCAGAATCAGACATCAATGAAATTTTTCCTGTAAGTGACTAGGGTACCAGAGTAAAATTTAAACACCAGCTAAACATATGGAGACAAAATGATGTAAATAATAAAAATACCAGTATCAAACATTTCATCAAAAGTATTATTTTCGTAGGCGGATACAGTTTCAGCAAGTAGTTATTGTCAAAGCTGGATTAAATCCCATTCCCATTGCTCTTCAATACTTTCATCGCCATCTTCGGAAAAAAGTGATTCAATATCTATAAAGAATATTTTAATTTCTTCGCATGATGGCCAATGCGTCTTAACTTATTACAATGAAAACAAAGATCTTGAAAATGAGCATCGAGACGTTATAGTTAAAAAAATAGTTGATTACTTCACGGATAGTAATAAACGCATGACCATGAGAGATATTCGCTTATATAGTAACGCAATCATAAAAGAATTTCCTACTGAAAATATAGTGAGTGTTCCATTGATATATGAAATTACATATTTCAATCATTTAATACATTATTATTTTTTATAATATTATCAATTTAGGAATATTATTTCTTGAATAGAGGTCATAGCAAAAACCCAATTGGGAAATTGCATGACAAGGCTGTTAATGCGCGAGCGAAAATAAGAAAAAGTACTTTTATTGCTAATATTACTAATGAACAAAGCAATTCTGGGAGGTCACATTTGAGTAATAATAAAGACCAAATAGAAGAAGAAAATATAGAGATAAGTTAGTTTCAATATTATATGATTTCTTTTAATGCATGTGTTTTTTGACAATAAATTGTTACTATATTAAAATTTTATGAGATCATGTTTACATTTATATTAATTTAAATACTATTTCTAGCGGAAGAAAAATCTGATATTTTAATTTCGTTAAAACACAATACTGATCCATGGGATCAAGTTGAGAAGAAATGGGCTAATGTATGGTCTATTAGGCGACAAGATATTCTGGATAAAGATAAAGATGTTGTAAAATGTTGGCCCCTTTTTCAACATAGTTTAGGCCACTTACTAGTAAGAGCTTTAAGTTTTTATAGTTTATTTCAATTTGGCTTTTCCTTTGTTAAAATTTGATAGTAACACTTTGAGAGAGTTTTAAAATAAAAACAAATTTTCTGATCACAAAAAATAAGTTCTCTAAGTTTCCATGAATGATTTTTTCAAGGAACTTTTAAATCATAGACTTGCATTAATGAATCCTTTAAGAAAAAGTAAAAAAGAATGATTTAATCATAAGTTCCTTTATGAATTCCGCTTCACTCTAAATAAGTCTTTAAACTTAGTTTTCATAATACGTTTCGGAAAGTTATTTATTCAGTTTTTGTTTTTCAGATCGATATTGACTATAAACTTCTATACGATTTTTCTGAAACAAACAAATTACTGGAGAAGTGGGACTCTTTTGTGAACAGAATTATTCCAAATTATAAAAAAAATATAAAAGGCGGACAATATCTTCAACTTTTAAATGAAATTAATGCCAACACAAGTGACTGTAAGTAAAAATTTGCTAAAACTGTGAACGAATTTTACAACTTTTGAAATTTTGCAGCTGTACGCGATTGTATAATTATATTACTTTTACATGCTGTATTAAAGCCAAAATCTCTCTCTCTAACATAAAAGGAAGTAAAAAGCTGAAGTGGAAACCGTCTATATCAGAAAGCCAAGAAGCTATGATTATATTTGTGAATACTGTAAACGATTATGATAGACTCATTTCTCTTTTAAAAGAGAAACACCTTAACAAGGGATTAACACTACAACCGCTAATAGTGGCTATTGGTAATTTAAAAATTGAAATTAATGAATTTATTGTTTGCTTTAATAACATAAGGTATAAATTTACCTCTTTTTTGAAAGCACTGGATTGTTTGTTTAAATGTTTTCACGTTTTGGATTTTAAATATCCAATTCAATGTCAAGATGTTTACATTTTCTTGGAAAGCTACTTTTATAATATAAATTTAAAGAACGAAATAAGTCCTAATATTTCAAGCTTGCTTAAATATTTACAAAATAATAACTAATTATATTATATTTGGCAAATATTTAAATTGAATTAATAATGTGCTTGTGTTTTATATGCCGTACTGATTTTTCAGTTCCTTATAATCTAATAAAACATATAAAATCTGAACACTCGTTAACTGAAATAGATTCTTACCAATGTTTATACAATAACTGCATGCAAATTTTTAATAATATTCATATATTTAAAAGACATTTAAACAGAGTTCATTTCGATACGAGTTTTAATGCCAATAATATATCGAAAAATTATCTTCATATAAGTGGCTCTTCAGATCAATTACCTCTTTCAAAACCTTTACATTCTAAAGAAAAGGAATTTATTATTCAACAAAGTACGAATAAAAACTTAACTTCTTCATCAGTAATAGACAAAGAAATTGGCGTTTCGCTTGCATTAGAATTACATAATAAAAATAATTTAAATAGAAAAGATGTCGCGTTTATTATTGAACAAATATTTGATTTAGTAATCGAACCTCTTTTTAAAACCGTACAATCATCAATTATAAATGCAATTGAAGAAAAATCAAAAAAAGATTATGCTGATGAATTATTAAAGGAAATTTTATATCCATTTAATGAAATAAAAACTGAATATAAACTACTGAAACATCTAGAAAATGTTGGTTTATATAAAAACCCTATTTGTTTTACCATCAATAATGAACTTTCAGAAGTAATTATTAACTATACTCCTTCTTTAGAATGTAATAAAGTTCTTGGAGTAATGATGCCCATATCTTTTCAAATTCAAAAGTTTTTCGAGTGTGAAAATATATTTCGTACTATTTTAGATAATGTGAAAATTTTAAATGAGTTATACTTGACAACTAAAAATATGTGCAATATAATTAATGGGGAAATCTGGAAGCAAAGAATTAAAAATATTCAGTCTGATTTGGTTATACCATACTTACTCTACTTTGATGACTTTGGTGTTGGAAATCCTTTGGGTCCTCACGCAAGTGAACAAATTATATGTGGAGTATATTATACCTTTCCCACTATCCCAAAGCATCTGTTGTCCAAATTAAATAACATTTTCGTAGCTGGATTTTTTAAAACACAAGACAGATCTACGTACGGTAATTTTTCAACGCTTAAGACGTTGATTGATGAAATAAAAGACCTTGAACAAAATGGTATAACCATAACAATAAGTGATGTACAGTACAAAATAAAATTTGTTCTAGCGTTTATATTAGGTGACAATTTAGGTCTAAACAGTATTTTAGGTTTTACTCAGAGTTTCAATTCTAATTACTTCTGTAGGTCATGTAAGAGGAACAAAGCGGAAACACAAGTAGATATTAAAGAATTTCCAGAAAACCTTAGAACAATTGAAAACTATGAAGCTGACATTTTACTAAAGGACGAAAAGACTACAGGAATCCGTGAAAAATGTGTATTTAATTCCATTAATTCCTTTCATGTTACAGAAAATTTTTATTTTGATATTATGCATGATCTTTACGAAGGTGTATGTAAATACGATTTATCTAAAATTCTACTATATTTTATACAAGATGCAAAATACTTTTCAATAGATATTTTGAATTATCGTAAACAAATGTTTAATTACGGAGAAACAGAAATCGGAAATATTTCACCTCCATTACAAATTTCCCTATTAAAAAACAATTCTTTCAAGATGACAGCCAGAGAAATGATGACATTTGTTCATTTTCTCCCATTAATAATTGGCGATTTGATTCCTCTCGAGGACAAGGTATGGAAATTTTTTATTATTTTGTTAAAGATTGTTGATTTACTTCTATTATCCACCATAAGTGAAGCAGATTTGCATAAATTGGACCAACTGATAATACGTCATAATCGTTTATATCAATCTATTTTTAATGAAAATTTAAAACCGAAATTCCATTTTATGGTTCATTACGTGACAGCGATTCGAAAATGTGGACCTTTGAAAAATATATGGTGTTTTAGATTTGAAGCAACACATAAGATTTTCAAAGATTATGCAAAAGCTTCTAATTCCCGTGTTAATATTCCTCTTAGTTTAGCTATAAAAGCTGGTCTCAAATTTGCAAACTTACTTCATAAAAAAAACTTTTTTGAGAAAGATTTAATTTTTGAACAGAAAAATGCAGTTTTATGCAACATATTTGACCTGTACGGTATTAAAACTAGCAATAAAGAATTCACTTCTGTTAGTTGTATTAGTAAAGTGATTTTTAGAGGAAAGCTTTATAAAAAGGGATTTTTTTTAATCAAATTTGAAAATAACTTCGTACAGCTCTTTGAAATTTTTGAAATAATTATAGAAGATCCTAAAAATTTACATTTTATTTGCAAGCAGTGGTTAGTTTCCTCCTTTTCTGAACATCTCCAATCGTATTTAGTTAATAAAGAGTTAAATGACTTTGTTTACTACAGTATAAGTGAATTTCATGGGCAACCTATACATTTATATCACATGAATGATGGAAAAAGATTAATACGAATTAAAAGATATTAGACACTTTAACTTCATGTTATCTTATACATAAATAAAGTTTGCGTTGACTTTTTCTTTTTTTGTACGTGTAAAAGTTATTTCAGGAAACAAAAATTTACATACTTTTCACCTTTATACATAATACTTATAATATAAATTATAAAAATATGTTAAGTATATTATATTTTGAGAAAATTTGTTCTTTTGATTGTATTAGATATTTCTTTCGAATTATATTATCGCAATGTAATGTTGTTGTACAAAAAGTTTTTTTGAAAAAATAAAAGAAAGTCAAACACAAAAATGTTGTTTTTCTTAATTATTGAAGTAATTTTTGGTATTTCAGGTATTATTTTGACATTATCAATCCAATAAGAATCATTTGAAATATTACCATTAAATTAATAACGTTATACTTTAAAAAATAATGTCGCCGGTGGTTTCAATGAAGTACAAGATATATTCGATATTTTCTCAGATTAATTTAATGTGCGAAATCATTAAATTTGTGTAATTTTGCATTGAAAATAATGGGAACTTCTAGTAGTATTAATACTTTCTAATGCTATATTTATTATATATGCTATTGAATTTGATGGTACCTGTCCTATGATTTCTATTAGGTGACACTATTGAATTAATAAGACATCTTATTGTATGTTAAAAAGATAAATTATTTAGTTAATAGGACATCTTATTATTTATTAAAACGATTTGTTATTAAATTAATACTAGGACCTCCTATTAATTTAATAACAAATTGAAAAGATTAATTATTAAATTAATAGGACGCCTTGCTATTTGTTAAAAAGGCTTTGTTATTAAGTTAATAGGACATCCTATTATTTATTAAAAGGACATGTTATTATTTTAATCCTATAATACTGTAGAACTCATAGGGTTAAAGTCCCTTTAATACAATAATTTCGATACCATTAAAACCATATGGTAAATCCCATTGACCAAAAATAATAGTAAAAACTATTAAAATCCTTTTAATTTCCTATTATTTCAATGGGGTAATTTTCTGAGTGTGGTATCTGAATGGGTAAAAAAAGGCCTGAACGAAGTGAAATTATCACTATTAGGACTTTATTTCAATTACTTTTTTATTCAAGTTATTATATCACAGTAGTTTTTATTTGATTTACTCGATTATAGAATAAATAAGCATACTACATCGTTATTTTCCGAAGATAATGTCCCTTTATATGAACCCCATTTTGACAAAAAATATGTATAACATCCAATGGTTAATTCTTATTCATTTAAAGTTGTTTTTTTTTCTTGTATAAACTTTCTGGGTTTTCAAATCCTAGACATGTTATGCTATATGTTTTTGTTATGATCTTAAAATCCTTAATTTTCTGCAAACTTGTAGGTGCATAATTCAAATGTCAAAGACAAATATCGAGTTGTATGTATAATTATAAAGGAATACTGTACTTATTTTTAGGAGATAATTTTCTGAATGTTGGTTTTTAACTTCTATCAACCCCTGTATCCGTTCCTCGAATCTGTACCGAAAATTGCTTCTAAAGATTGGATATCTTCATCAGTTTTTCAATAGGGTACCTTATGTTGCTTAACATATAAGAAAACCTGTAAGCATAAAAACAGTCGTCCATTGTCAACGGTCGGTTTTAAAAGTAATCGTTAAAATCATTGAACAAAACATGTCCTCCAGCTCTGACAATATCTTTTGCAAGAAATTATCCTGTCTAATTGCCAAGAACACCGTAAAGAGCCCAGTCCGGGCGCAATAAATCTCCGGGACATCTTTGTCTCCCGAAATGTTCCTCGGTTCCCAGAATAAATAATCTTCAAAGGATTGGAAACGTTCACACGCGCCGCTGTGAAAAAGATGGATTTTCCCAAACGGGACACTTCAAATGTCACTTTATTTGCATCCAAACGCAATAAATCTTCGACAATGGCGGCGACGGTCAGGTCTGAAGAATCCCTGGAAGAAAATTTGTTAACGTTTAAAGAGTGTATAAAAAGGTTCCTGCCATATCTAATTTAGAACTGGATGGTAAATTGCAAACAGGATTTGAAATAATTTTGTGGTCACGTAAAAAAACCTGCGTCAAATCCTTTTTAGAGGTTAGAATTGGTTTTAATGTTGTTTAGTGATTTTAAGACAATTTTCGCGATAAAATTGCGTTGTAAAAGTCTTTATTAAAATACGTCTGTGAATATTGTGTTGAATTGTATTGTTTTAATCGTAGAAAAGTAAGAAAATTACTGTAAATGCGACCATTTTAAGCACGTGCTCTAAAATACCTAAAAACAAGTTTCACTTAGAAAATAGAAGGCGCTTAGTATTAAAACGCATTATTTCTAAGTAAATTCATCAAATTTATAAATAACCGTCGCACAGTATAAAAACTGTTAACAAAATTTCATTTTGAATCGCGTAATAATGGCGGACATTACATTTGTGTCTTCATCTTCATTTTGATCCCACCCGATTGCATAAAAAAAATCGCGTCATCACTGCCACCAATACAGTCGCATTGTCTCGCAAGTTGCGAAAATGTGCGAACAAATTTTGCGAGCTTTTTTTGCAAGCCTCGCGGTGTCTCGCTCTCATCTCAGCTCGCTCCCACGGCAACTAACACATTGATGAGTGCATTGACGTCATTCGCGAAAGCTTTTTTTCTTCAAGATGTGTGCGTGCGAGTCACTTACACATGCGCACGTTCGCATCTTATCTCGCCTCTTCTCCCATACGCGCTCGTTGAGCACAATTTGAGTTTGTGTGTGGTGACTCTTTCAAATTTATACTAGAGGGAGAGAACAATTAAGAGGAGAAACTGCTCACACTTGTTCAGGATAGCGCAAAAAAAAACATTTTGCAGGGGATGAGAGATTAACGCCGCATCGTCGCCAGTGTGAGCGAATGAAACGAGCTCATGCACTGAGAGAAGCGCTCGTTGGGAGATATTCTGACTTTCCCCTGTTGGATCTTTCTAGTGCCTTCCGGTTTCAAGATGTCTGCCGCTTATTCGGATTAGCGTGTCTTATTTGTAAATTTCTAAATTGTTGCAATTCGATGCATTTAATTTATTTCGCTTGTTTTTTTAATTGACACACGAAATTAAATTAACTTGTTTGTTAATCTGCGGTAAGTGTTTTCAAACCTTTCACATTTCGATTAGAATATATAAAATGGCGTCCAAGAAGCCATTTTGATATTGCGAAGAAAATCCTAAAAATTGAATTATTTTTAGTGTAGTTTTAATTTGCGCATTATAGAAACAAAATATTTATTTACAACTTATATTTAGTAATTGAATAAATTAAACTTTGTAAAAATCGCGCACATATTGCTGTTGCGTCGTTCCTTTCTATTCGTAAATGCGAAGAAAAATTATCGAAGAAAGATAAACTAACGAAATTCTAACGAATGTTCACCACTTCAAATAAAATTTAAATGTAGTTTTTGTCAAAAAACGAGTACTAATTACAAAATAAAGAAGCAATAACTATCAAAAAAAAAAAAAAACTACTCATAATCTGCGTCTATAGTCGCCATTTGCAAATTTTTATTCAGTCAAATAGAAACAAACGTAATGAAATATGTTAGCATAGATAAAATTTAGTATTTACCTTAATAATTAAATATTTTTAAGTTACTTTTGTTTCTTAACTCTATAAAGTTTTCGAAATGTTTCTGAAATGAATGCCCCGAAATATTAAGCGTAAGCTTATATTAATCTTAGCTCGTAAGACTAGAGTGGTAGGAAATGCTAATATTTAATGTATCTTATTTCCATTGAAATAAAAAGTTAATATAAACGACACCAGATATACCAAAGTACATTTAGGTATTATAACATCGTACCAATAGCAAAAAGTTGAACACAGCGAGTACAGCTTCAAAAGGTTAATGTTAGGAATGTAATGTCGTCGTAGTTACATTAAACAGTGTAGGCCCAACGAAATTTCCTAGGAACTGATATTATTCAGCATATTTTGAACTCCACTGATGTATTTTATACCTCCAATAAAATGCAACAACGTAATTTTCAATTATTTGTCGATTTTACAAGTCAAAACATTTTTAGGGTTCCATACCTCGAAATGAAAACAAAAACGAAACCCTTGTAGATCACTTTGTGTCCGTCTGTCTTTCTACTAGAGGTATCGAAAAGATACGGTCTTTCAAAGTGTATTTTCATACTGACAGACTAACTCACTGAAACACATCCAAACCTATAAGGTACTTCCCGTTGTCCTAACAACTTGAAATTTAGCCCGAATGATTGCCTCTCTGCCTCTCTCGAGGAACCCCACAAAATTCTTAGAGCTAATTTTTTAACACCCTCAGGATGCGAGTCCTACTCGCACTTGTCCGCCTTTTTTTTTACTGAGTTTGGGTTTGCTTCAAGCTGTTTTCGCATTAAAAGTGAGGAAAATCGGTATGGTTCTTTGAAAACCTTGCTCCAAAAAGGGTACATCAGCGACTCCGAAATTGTTTCAAAGGTTTAGGCCAGATGTAAACGGCCATGTTGGAACCCAGTCAAAATTAAAACTATTACTTCAATGCAAAGACAATATTAACACCAAAAAGATAGTTGAGAGGCCTAGATTTTTTTAATATCTGGTTGTCCCAAAAATTATTGCCGGTTACGACATTTACGAAACATTCGCGTTTTAACAAAAGTATAATATGTTCAAGATACTTCTAAAGCGTAGGTATCATTCACTAAATACGTTGTTTTCTCTCATTTAAATAAAGGAAGATATTTCCCTCTGTTTTTCAAGAAGACGAGCGTGATTTGTAACTTTCTGAAACTCAAGAAATTCTATAAGACCATCACCTGCATTAGGGGACTCTGGTAGCTCAGTTGGTAGCGTGTGTGAGCAGTATATGGTATACTATTTGGAGACTGTGAATCTATTCCAGGATCAATTCCTACCTTAGCCCTGGAATAGTGCTTCCAGGCTGTGGATTGAGCGAGGTTCCAGCATTACATCCTCGTAAAAAGTATACATTGTTACAATTGTAGGGCCTATCCTGGAGGCCTAGGCTTGATGTGGTCTGTCAAGCCATTACTGATCATCTGCATGATCCCTGCAAGTGTCAAAACTCTTAAAATTAATGTTTTCTCAAAATAACTAATGACTTATTTATTCTAAAATAGTACACATAGCACTTTATTTTATCTACATTTACTGTATGACAGGTATAAGATGAGGTTTTCGAAATTTAATATGTACTTGCGCTAGGATACTCGACATACATATGGTACTTATAAAAAGGAAACAAAAGGTGGCAATATTTCCATAAATTGAGTTCTAGTCGCATCTAACAAATGTGATGGCCAAGTTGCGTGAACTTATACCTCGTGTTGTTAGAACTTTCATACAACAGTGAATTTGGTAATGCAATGAGTGTATGTGTTATTCAATAATTTGCAATTTTTAAAAAGTTCTACGAACTATTTTACCGAAACATTTAGCAATAACAACTATCTAGTACGTGTGAGTAGATCTAAGAGCTATAGGAAAGGTTATTTTCAAAACCAAATAAGAACCATAACATTTGTTGCGTTTAACAATTGTGTGAACTATCTACTTCTTCGAACTAAAACTAATTGGTTCGCGCTACGTGTTATTAGAACATGTCTGGGAACATATCAATTATTTGCGAACCATCCGCATTGGTCTTAAATTTAAGTTCCTACAACTTTACCCCAACCAACATATTTGCTCCTCTGTCAGCTCCAGCAAGAGCTGTATCGTATACATTTTCGCCCCTCCCACTCTGACAGCTCGATTGTCAAATTGGCGGACGCCTGAGACAGAAGATTGAGCGGTCCATCTTTATATTAAAACTTACTAGCTGTCAAACACGTACGAATGGTTATGATTTATAACGCCATAACTGTGGGCTACAACTTTATAGTGGTGAGTCCCAAATAAATAGATGTAGATGACAACTACAGATGAAACGCCATATTTAGTGACTAAAATGGCTGATTTTCCATTTTGAAACAACACTTCACTTCACTTCAAAATATTAATTAATTACTAATTTAGTTCTATTTTTACAACATAAAGAGATACTTTATAAATTTTAAAATACCTTGTATCCAGCAAATGGGTATCACTTTTTAATTTGGGTTAATAAACATTTATGCTTCATCAATACTGAGCATTCATGAGGCGCGTTGTTATTTTTCGAAGTATATTATATAGCATATATTTGTATGAAAAATAGTATTGCTTATAAAATTTGCCTTTTGACGAAGTGAAATATCACATAAAATTGAAAATTGAAATCTCAATCAACCGGACATTTAATGTCCGGTTTTCAAAGCAAGACCGGACAAGCACAAATCAACATAAGATCGGACGGTTGGCAAACCCATGCAGGATAAAAATGAAATAACACTAAACGTCTTGTAATAATCTCATTGGAAAATTCTAACTACCCACCGTAAGCACGAATTAGTAATAAACCATCACTTCAATCATAAAATTATGACTAGCGGTTGTACTCATAAATTATTTATAAGCCATCTATGCCTACAATTGATTAGTCATCATAATTTTAACATATCAGTGAAAACGCCTTTCATAAACTGCTTTATGACAGTTATAAGTTATGACCTTTCCGTGTACACTATTATGAAATAGGTATAGGAGCAGGGCAGGGCCTTTGATTTGAGGCGTTCATTGGGACCTGAATATGTAAGCTCATGGGGCTCTTAAAAACGCGGGCCTTTTTAAATTTCATCAATAAACGTTGAGCACCAGGTGGTGTGATTGGAAAATTAAATTTTCAATATTTTATTAATTTTGATTTAAATCTAAACTTCTATTGCGATCAATTAGTGAACATACAACGTATACGATTATAAAAGTTCAGAATTTGCTAACACGGAATGGTTGCTTCGCTGACCCTCAAATAACTCACTATTTAATATAACGTTCTAAAGGTGATTCTTAACTTTCCATTATACTTCTTCACATTCGAATTATTGCAGTATTGCAGAATATAGAGTTTATGAACACACTGCACTCAAAGTCAGATATCGTTGAATGCTAAAATATCTTATAAATAATTTGAGATATAAGATTGCTAGTCAGCCGTCAAACTTAAGAAGTGCGAACGACAAGACGAAATGATGCACTGAAATGTGCAATTGTTTATAGAAATAGCTTACGAAATAAAAGTCGAAGCATAGAGTACCATCATTATTATTATTTGTTAGGGTTGACCCTTATGGTGGGTACTGTGACCGTGAGTACTATACTTTTGTGCCAAAACCCCTTTAGAGTAAAATACCGTCTGCTACCCTAAGGAATTACAGAAGGTATTTAACAGTAGAGCAGCGAACATCAGCCGAATTCAAACTACTGGCTTAAGATCTTTCTTCTTAACCGTACTAAAGCGCGGACAAGCACACAAGATGTGCACATAGTTTCATCGTCTTCAAGCCACATACGACATTCCGTCTCATTTGACAGACCTATCTTACGTAAGTGGCTCCTTAGCTCATAATGTGGATAAGTACAATCTGAAATCCGCTTTTCTCAAAGCGCTGATTTCAGTATAGGCATAGGGTCTGACTCTCTCGGCAGAAAAGACCTTTTAGTCGCAGTGCCCACCATAAGGGTCACCCCTAATAATAATAATAGGGTCTGACAACTCTTTAACTTGACCCAGGATTCCAGGGAAATTATCCAAGTATAAAGATTGTTGCTTTTTAATCTATCTTTCAATCCACAGCCTTGGTCGAAGATCTCCCAATGCTTTAACCCATTGACTGCCAGCTACGAGATAACTCGTAACACGATCATATTCAGCCTTTAATTCAGCTATACCTATCAATGAGTTATCTCAAAACTGGCAGTCAATGGGTTAAAAGGGTTCACCCTGATACCGAGATAATAAAGCTTCCTTAGCTGATACCTTAACAACCTCATTGCTTCCACAAAAGGAAAATATTTTTTATAGCGACCACTTACTATTAACTAGGATAATTATTTTATAAAGTAAGCACAAACCCTTAATCTCCAATGCGTGGACTAGGGATAGACATTTGAAAAAAATAATGATGTTGTTGTTCGATATAATGTATCGCGTATAAATCGAAAATAAAGATCGATTTTTTTTCGATACATCGTTTCATTAATATCATCATTAATAAACAGCGGAACCGACTTTAATTTTACCAATGAGCCTGCACTAAAGTTGCTACTTAAAAAATTTGCGACACCAGCAACAACAACTGTTAGCCATATTAGTTTACTTTTTTTATTTTATTCTAGCCAGTTCAAGTTCAATCTTCAAACCAAACATTACTCCTTATATTTTCGATGAATAGTATGACAAATATCGATATATTTATCGATTAGATTAAAAAATTGGTTTAGTTTTCGATATATCGATATGCATCGTCCAGCTCTAGTCTAAACTGTGTAATAAGCGATTGAATTGTTTTGAGTTCAATTATTTTCGACTTGAGTTGAAAAATCAGCTTAAAATTGGTCTTAATTAATTAATTAATTATTTGATAGTAATCAGAATTTGATGATTGTTGAATGAATAAGGAAATAAATAAAGACTGAATACAAAAAAGTAAAAAAAAAAGTGACTTATTGTTAGTTATCCGACTTTTCCTCCTCATTGAACAACAAGATTCATTGCTTCATTCATTCCAGCCTAGGTATAATTTGACATTTGTCTTTAAATCTTTAACAACAAAAGTGTGTGATAAGGTGTCCATGTATATGGCAATATTAAATTTCCACCTGTTGATATATTTACATGCAGATACTTTACCTGAAGATCAAATTGACGAGTTTATTGTTATATGGGAATTCCCCAAATAATAAATGATTATAATTATGCGTTTCATAAATAGAATGAACAGAACGACATTAATTTGACGACATTGTATATAGAGGCCCAGCAGGGTTCTATCTTGAACGTTTGTTTTGTCTTCCCACGATTTGAATTGTCGTAAATCGTGTGTACGTGTTTAGTTTGCTTTAACAGCTCTTGTTGCATGATTTTTGGTGTATGGTATGTGACAGTAGTCATAACCAACCTGTTGGTATTTTTTGTAACGCGTGGATTTTCGATTTAGATAGAGAAAAGCTTATTTTACTCAATAGAGAGGACATTTTTGGCGTATCTTTCAATTAAAGCTAAAGCATTTGACCTCATAAAAAGTTCATAGAAAATCGATAAGACAGTGCTCCGATGATGGTGGCAATGTACCGTATGATGTACACATAAAAACACCACCCCGAACCCTCCTCCGACTCCAACTTACTCAGATAATTTTCGATTCCCGGTTAATGCACCTCCCCAGGCGAGTGAACTTTCCTTCAATGAAAATTTTTCAAATGCCACAAAAAGATGAAGCACACTATATATATAAAAAAAAAGATATAATAAGGAAAACAACACGCTGCTCTGCTCTTTTGGGCACTCACAGGCACATGCACATAACTGTAAATATTTGAAAACGCATTATCACCCTACCAAAAAATCATCGTAGGCCGAATTCACGACTTTAAGCATTCGCGCCACGCCGCACGGCAGTACCGCTTCAAAGAAAGGGCGAATTCACTCAAAGAAAAGCGCGTTTAGTTTAACACTTATTATTATTATTTTTTTTTTTTGGCAGAAAGAAGTGTTGCTTCGTCGCGCAAGCAATTGCCCGAGAGATTCAGGAGAGACTGGCGCAGCGCATTTGCCCTTCATTTTGGTTTGATGGCTCTGTGGGCTGTAACAGCCCCGGGCCCCGGCCCGGAGATATTCAACGATCGGCCTTCATAAAAACCGAGGCTGAGGAAATCGTTCGGAAGTTGCGTAGCCCGGAGACCCTATCAAACCAAAAAAAAAAAAAAATTAAAAATAAAGAGAAACAAAAAATCCCCAGAAGGCCCTTTGATAGTGCAAGATCAGCGCGAAGAAGCTCGAAGTCAATTCACTCGAGTGTTGCCCTAAATGGCGTCTTGGCGCCTCAAATTGTTCCTAGACGAAGTACTCACTCCATTTCCATTCATTCCGTTGCTTCACCACGCAATTAACGCGTTTTGTAAGTATATATATATATATATATATATATATATGAAAAAAGAAAATGGACCCTTGCCGCGCTAGTCCGGCGTGCTTGGAATTTCCATCGCCCCTAAACGAGAGAAAACAATAAAAAAAGAAAATAAATAAAAATTGAAAAACGAAAACAAGAGACAAGAAAACAGCTCCGTGCACAGCGTAGAGCCGTGGAAAACCACTGAAATGCCGCAGACCTCTAAAAAACACTCTCAGAGGCCCACGAAATTGAAACCGGAAATGCTTGACTGCAGTTGCGTCACTTTGTCGAATTCCGAAGTGATGACGTATTGAGCCGGTTGAGAAATTTCTTTCATGGCGAACGCCAACAACAACAACACATCAAGAAGAAGTGGAATGTGAACCAACCAAAACACCGGCGGCCCACAGCAGCAGCAAGCGTCCGTGTCGTCGTCGTCGTCGTCGAAGCGAAGTCCAAGTCGAAGCTGTCAGCCGGGGAACGGAGCAAATAGGGCTGCTGAATGCATGTGGTGCTGTGCCCCTCGTCGGGTGCATCTGCTGCATTTGCACGCTTGGTGTGTGGCACTATTCCCGGAAGGATCGACCGGTTTCCTATGGTGGTGCACTTATGCTGCATATGCGCTACTTACCCACACACACACACGCACACATGCATTCACATCCCCTGCATATTCTCTAGAAATAATTGCATTCACACAAACGGCAAAAGAAAAATGGTGAACGGAACACACGGCATAAAACAGCATCAGAAATGCAGGCCAGAGTGCACGCCCAAGTGTGTTAGTGCAAGAGGGGTTCCCCGTTCGTTGCTGCGATACTTCTGTTTTCATCTCATCACACCGTACCGCCAAATATAATCTGCCCACTCGCATTATTATTTATATGCGTGTGTGTGAATGCACCCGTTATGCGCTCAGAATTTATTATGAGCCACCAGCCTTTACCCTTTCGTGTAACGTTTGCGAATGGGAAGCCGAGAAACGAAGGAAAATGGCGGACTTCTTGCACATCAAATTCGCCGTTAATCAAGCTTTGATTTTCGACGATGAGAAGGGCGCCTCAAATTTCGGATTAACAGTGAATCGAAAAAAAAAGAAATGGCTGACTTCTGAACCTTTAGTCTTTTTTTGTGCTAGTGGGCGTGTGTGTGAATTGTGACTGAAATTTAGTCACAGCGACCGAAGAAATTATTGCAAAATCATCTAAACCAGCTAGGATAAAATATTTTGTATGGAAATTTATAATTAGGTAAATATTTCACTAGTATATTGTTATTTTGTACCAAGCTAAGGCTTCCTAGCATTTGGTAAATCACGTAAAAATAATAATATCTTGTGGAATCGACGTGGAACTAGGTTCACACAAGAAGGTCCACTATTGAAATATTTCATAAGCTTGTTGGAATGGACAATGCAACCCACTGTTAAAACAATTTACGAGCTTGGTGAATCTACATGGAGCTAGTAGTTTAGGTAACGACGTCCATTGTTGAAATAACTTACGAGCCTATTGGCTTGACAGGAGGTTTCTAGGTTATACAACGAGACCCATTAGTAAAAACACTTACAAACATGACGGCTTTCTTTTCAAAACTGAATATTAAACAATCTTAAAATATATTCAATTTTTTATTTTTTCATTTATTAATTATGCTTTTACAAATTATGTTCACACTTAAAAATTACTCGAAATCATGTTGTTTAAGCTGGCATCTTCGAATTCTCTCTCATATGTATAGTTTTCCAAAAGTAGTCATTTAGAGAGAAAATTCAATTTTCTTGCTTAGAAAGAGAGAAAGTTTTGTGTTTTTTCTATATTCTAGAATTTGTTTCAACCCGAAAACCCCTTTATGGATCCGCCATCTTGAATCTCCAAATCTTAATAATATTAAAAATTAGTGGCCTTAAAATAATCATTGTACCAAATTTCATTAAAACCCGTTAAAATCGAGAACTTGAGTACGCTATCTTGGATATAGAAATCTTGATAATATTCAAATCGTACTCATTTTCATTAAAATCCGTTGAAGTCGAGAAATTTCGATCACCATGTTGGATTCGCCATTTTGGATTTGGAAATTTTGATAATATTCGAAATTAGAAGTCTCAGAATAGTCATTGTACTAATTTGGACAGCGGATTTGAAATCATAATTCGGCAAAATCCCTATGTACTAATTTTCATGAAAATCGCTTCAAATTTAAAATTTGACATATAATTTACTAAATGTCATCTTTGAAAATGTGCCTTATAAATATAAGGTGTCAAGATAAAAATTAATATGTTACTAAAGCCATTTTGCGATTTTCCTATACATAATTTGTTTTTTACTTAAGATTCTACTTCATATAGACATTAATATGTGGTAGGGTGGGCTATTAGTTGGTTATTTTATAAATAACATATTATTTTGACACAGAGAACTTTTCGGGCTCAAAAAATTTACAAAAGGACATATGAGTAGATTTACGCTTGAACACTGTTTTAAAGTATTGAAAATTTATTTCCAAGCCAGCTGATGCAGCCATTTAAATGAAATCATATTCCATAACTAATCGGAAGATTTACTCTTTCCAATAAATCAAGAAATTTTGATAAGTTATTAAACAGTGTTTATTCTATAGCATTTTTAAAAAGAAACCAGCCGACGGCCAACGGTATACTTTTCTAAAAGAAAATAAAATAAAAATAAATACTCTCTTACACGATTAGTCGATTTGGAGACCGCAAAGGAACGCCTATGGAATTTGAAAATTTCCTCCCATCTTTATTGCTCGTAAAAACAGCACGAAAAAATAAATAAAAATAAAAACACAAGAAGACAAAACAAAACATTCCACACGAAGGGCCGCTGCTGCCGCTTCGGTGACGGGCCGCATTCCAGCTTCTATCGGGGCAAACATGAGCTTTTTATTGAAATCTCGGTTTACGTTTTTACCGGGCGGCGGCATGACGCAACGCCAATGGCATCCGGCGGAATGAAGCGAGTAATGCTCTAACTGCATGTGCCATGCTCGAAAATGAGAAACGTACGTAGAGGCTGCTGGTGTCCAGGGAATTCTACTCCATTCCCTTCTCGAGCGGCTACGACGAAGATACGCAGAACCACCGGCACCAGCAGCGCCCCCTGGCTTCCTACCTTTTTTCATTGAAGCCACCGGAGAGCCACGAACTCGACGACGAAGGTATGAAAATTGGGCCAACTTTCTTGGATTGATTGCCTGGCTTGGCGGCGGCACGAAACCGAATGAAAGAAGTTCCGCTCACATTCCTCCGACAACACTTCTACAAGAGCGATCGAATTGAGCAATTTTCTTGGATTCGCTGAATTTGCATTCTTCACCAAATTTATTTGTATTCCTTGGAGACCAATGGAGAGATTTTCGATTCCATTCACCTTATAGGACCCGCGATTCAAATAAAAGAAAATCCGCAATGTGTGTAAGTGGGTTTAACATCAATGGACTTAAAGTTTTAGGAAAACATAAATTACGAGCGGTCGAATGCGACTGTAGCAAGTTTTAGAATTTATTTAAAACCACCTAGTTGCTATAACACGCAAGTACTATTTGATTAAACAATCAATCAATATACATAAAAAAAAAAAGAACTACGAAAAATAAGATAATAACTAGTAATCAGTATGAATTTTAACATGGCAGTACTTTGACAGCGCACCATATTGAATTTGTTAATTTTGACAGCCAATCAATAGATCGGTTGGTATCGCGACACGTTGTTATGGTTCAATTCCTATCAGAAACCCCGGCCGCAAGAAATGGTATCACAATGGCGTAAGTGTGTCATCGGACAACTAAATCAATCTAAAAACCCTTTTACGAACCTATTTCCACGAAAATTACATAAACTTCGACTGACCGCCATCATGAATTCCGAAAATCGCTTTGTACATACCGCCGAACAATGTTTAGATTGTTACATTGCACTATTTCGGAAATTACTTATCCGATTTATGACAACATAATCAATAGGTCTGTTGAGATGCACATTTTAGGAAAAAGAACGGAAATTAACCCTTTTAAAACTTGTCGTGAACGAAAGAAAATTCTACAGACATAAGGCACGCACATAAACCATGCAGAAAGTCATTTTCACATACCTATCATGTGGGGTCTCATTTAAAAGGGCTTGTTATGTGAAAAATATTTATGCCAAAATAAGGGAATATAATTCCTTACTTGAAGTTTACAGGAAAATTATAACGAAAGTCCTAGGTCTTACAGATTTTTAGTATTCTAGAAATATGGTATGGAACCCTCTGCATGCGAATCGAACTCGCACTTGACGTTTTTTTTATCCTATTTGGGCCATTATAGCAATTTTTTTATCATTTCCCAGCAAAAAAAACTGTTCTGTCATTTGTTAAAGCACCATTTGCAAATATAGAAGAAGATAATTATGTGACATTCGCATATGGCATATCATGGATTATTAATCTAAATTGTAGAAACACTACCTCAACTTCAAAGCCCAATATCTCAAGAAATATCGATGTTAGCGATTTAGTGTTCAGAACGTTTTTGTAGAAAATTGAATGTCCTACAAGTTTGTCATATTCACTTTTTCTGTACCTCTTGTTGTTCACGAGATAGGGGCAAAAAGCGAGAATTTCATGGAAAAATTGGGGCTAGTGACCCCTACTACCTCGCTGGTTTGAGTTAGGGTTACACCGCAATGGACACTTTTGTAGAGCATTCAGTTCTGAAGAAATCCTACCATTGACCAAGATTATACCATAAAATACCTCTGAGCTGTAGAGTTTTGAAGAAAAAAAAATCAAAGTTTAAGTGTATTTTATATGGGAAATCTTTATACGTCTTGGTCTAGTACTTAATATTAATATTAAGGTCTCCAATTTTCAGGGAATTTTTTTTTAGGTATTTGCCACAAAATTTCGAGGTGGGACTGAAAAAAAAAAAATAGTCACGAAAAAAAAACACCCTATTGTGCATACATCGTGCCTGCAAGATGGGACGTGTTACTTACTCAAAAATAAACGATTATTAAAATATAACTATGAAAAAAAAAAAAAAAATTAAACAAACATAAATATATATAAATTTAACAAATAACTGCTCTTTTTATAGGTATAATATAATTTTAACGAAAACCTTGACGTCATTATCGTTAAGGGAATCTCTTTGCTAATAGTATTGCCAAAACACGAGTTTCTTTCAACTTAGACAAATATATCAGAACCAAAATGTACGCAAGTGGCGCCAGATCAACGACGCATTAAGATCAGATTTGCGCAAGTGGGTTAGCTGACGAACATTTGTGCAAATAAAAATCTGCTCATGCTCCTAAAATGACGCATTTCGTTTCAACTCACACGAAATACTTTCTGTATGAAAAAATTGCATAATGATAAAAAAGTTGACCTTATCATTTAGTGGTGAAAAGTCGATTTTTACTAGACATTATATAAAGTTACTAAACGAACGATGCATTTTATGGCAGATATACCATACACTCACTGGTTGACACCAAATTTTTTCCGCATAAATGAAAATCCTCAATCTCTTTTCAAAGAATAGTAGGGTGAAAAATTACAAAGGAGCTTGTTTTGACCAAATTAGAAAAATCGTTAAAATATAAAGAATGTAATGAAATGTGGTTAAAATCAGACTGAGGACACCTTGAGGTATTATATCAAAATACGATAGGTCTTAAAAAATTTCGAAATATGCCTAGAAATTCAAGTATTTGAGCAAACCGATTATTTCATGCAATAGATGGTGAATGAAAATCATAATAGATGCACCCTCATGGAAAACTTGTTTACGAAGATGTTTAGAAAAAGCTACAGAGATTAATGGTATTTAATATTTTTAGAAGAAGATTCAGATTTTGATTTGAGCCATTTTACAAGGTCCTATGACTTTTATTTGTTAATGATTTTTAAAACAAAAAAATATCCAAAATGTAGCCTTTTGTATTTTTTAGGGTTCCGTAGCCAAATGGCAAAAAACGGAACCCTTATAGATTCGTCATATCTGTCTGTCTGTCCGTCCGTATGTCACAGCCACTTTTTTCCGAAATTATAAGAACTATACTGTTGAAACTTGGTAAGTAGATGTATTCTGTGAGCCGCATTAAGATTTTCACACAAAAATAGAAAAAAAAAGCGGCCAAATGCGAGTCCCCATACTTAGAACTGAAACTCAAAAATTTTTTGTCATCAAACCCATACGTGTGGGGTATCTATGGATAGGTCTTCAAAAATGATATTGAGGTTTCTAATATCATTTTTTTCTAAACTGATTAGTTTGCGCGAGAGTCACTTCCAAAGTGGTAAAATGTGTGTCCCCCCCCCTGTAACTTCTAAAATAAGAGAATAATAAAACTAAAAAAAAATATATGATGTACATTACCATGCAAACTTTCACGGAAAATTGGTCTGAACGAGATCTAGTGCGTAGTTTTTTTTTAATACGTCATAAATCGTAAACCGCAATTCACCTTTCATTCAATCAACTCAAATAAAAAAACAAGCCTATATGGGCTCGCATATAGTTAGATCTAAATCCCATCATTTAGGTACCTAATTATAATGTTTACTTATCAATAACTTAATTTTAAAAAAATACACTATTATTAAAATATCGATCAAAGTTACAACGAACTACAAGAACTTTTATATTATGTTACTTGCTGCTACGGAACCCTTCATGGCCGAGTCCGACTCGCACTTGGCCGCTTTTTGTAATTATAATTTTCTAATATAACATTTTCACTATTATTAAAATTACTTTATTTCGAGCAGTTGATTTCAAATTTAGTAAAAGTGTTTTCATTGCCAAAGAAAATTCAAAGTCGTTTGTTATATTTTCTGATTTATATCATAAAACTGTAGTGTTGATCTGCACAATGGTTTTTCTAGGACAGAATCAAGGTGATATTGCTAAAATGTGATACTGGAACGATATTTATCAATTCTGTAGTTTATATGTAATAAACGTTAAAACCACTGAAGGTTTACTTTTCAAACTTTTTAAGCTTCCAAGAAAGCCTCAGCGACTTATGGCAGATGTCCGTTTTGAATCTAGCTCCAGTTCTTTTGATCAACGATCGCCAGACATCGGCGGTGGTTGAAATTAAAATAACAATTGGCCTCCTTAATGGTCCACTAGTGTCCATTGTCCCGATTTCCCTCGACAGCTGTGTCTTCCAGATGGGGCGAATGAAATTTAATCCGCACCACCACCTTCGGCTGTTTCTGGGTGTCGAACTTCTGTGGCGAGGAGTGGCACAAAGTTCTATGGGGTTCCGATGTGACCCACAGTTTTTTAACATGGATTTTTTTTTTACTTATGAAGCCCATCCCTGGATAGGATGTTTGTTTGTATGGATGGTTTCTCGCATTATAACCGATTTTCTTCAGCCATTTTGCCAACTGGATTAGAAGAGAACTGGATTTGGATTCATTTTATCATAAGTTTGTATACTTTTGAAAACGAGAGATGAATCTTGATTCTTTTGAAATTGGACGGGATGGCACATATTTAATTAATAATCACAATCTCGTTTTTCCAGACTACAAAGCTTTTGTTGTCTAGTTTTTAAGAAGACGTTAGACAACATCAAGTATTCAAAAACTGGATGGTGAATTTAGTTTTATTTAAAAGATTTTCTTTAGTGGATGCTGTGGGAAAAGAAATATATAGGGATCTTGATATTTTTAATATGCATAATGTAGATAATGTGTGGTATAAGTAGAAATCATTTTCAAGGAACCGAAAGATTGCGAATTTCAATTCTATTATTTGAAACAAAAAAAACGGGATATTATTCTGTATTGAAGCCGTTATCGCATGAACTAGTATGAACTTTTTTTTATCGAAAAAAAACGAAATGCCGGACATTTTTAAAAAAAAAACCGACTTTTGAGGTAGGAAAATCGTGTGAAAATCGGAAAATTGTCATCCGATCTTGTAGATCCTAGTTCATGCGTCAGCGGCTTCAATACATAATAATATCCCGTTTTTATTCAGATGATCCAGATGGATAAAATCATGGGGACCGTCGATTTTTGGCCTTTTTTCAAAAAATTGTATTTCCAAACAAAATTTTTGTATTATAATGCAGTAAATGCATTTGGTACTAGAGAATTTCTCTTACCCCAAATTGCGGTAGGTAAAATATTAATAAACGGCTTCAGAATCGTATTGTACACGTGTCCAACACGTATGTATAATTAAATTTCAACAGTTTCATATGTTTTTCTTAAAATCTAATGAGTTTCATTAATTTAGCTGGTGTTATTTCATTTACATTATTACCAATAATTACAAAAATGAATGAAATCTGATATCCAATTGCATTAATAGACCTTACTTTATCTTTTGTTGTGATATTATCAATTACTTTCTATAGACAGACCCCTCACAATAGCATCCATACTTATTATTTTGGGAAAATGCAGGCAAATCTGAATTTCAACGACTTTTTCATGAATTCAAATGCGATTTAAAATGCCCACAGGGAAAAAAAAACTAGTTCAGAGATGGGCTGGCCTATGTTCGGTCGGTGCGTGCGGCTGTCTCCCTCCCGCTAAGTCCCAAAATGGCAGCAGCTGCAAGGACTCGCAGTTCGAATATTTGGATCACACGGGATAAAAACGGATATTCCCGGACAAGAACAAGGAACAATAGATTCGTCGTCATGGATATATGTATGCACTGCATCTCATTCACATCGATACAATTCAACTTGGATAAGGGTTTTTTTTTTTCGTCCTCATCCCGTCCGCCCGGGGTCGGTATCAAGAGCGCTCTTGGCGACGGCAAAAAAATCGTGGGTCACACTTTTACCCCTGACGAACGCGCAGATGGAAAACTTGCAAAAACCAGCCAGGGGACCACACACTTCTCGAGCAGGGACAGGCCGAAGTCGTAAAACATCTGGCCCTTTCGTGAGATCCCTGCACATGGCCGATCCGATCCCGACGTGCACGATGGGAAAGAAGAAGGAGGCGTTCGCCATCGAATTATTCAAATTTCAAAACTATAACGACAATGCCAAAAACCATGCAAAAATGGCTCTGGTTGGGTTTTGCCATTATATTCCAAGTTTTAAGGATGCAGGAAAGTTTACAACTGTTTTATAGGTTACCATAAGTAAAATAATTATACATGGGATCCACTTAATAGGAATATAGTTGAATCAGTCTTTTCTAAAACCCCACGTGTTACAAGTTTTCAGTTTTTGAAAAACTTTAGGTCTGTCTGGTAACTCTAAAGTTTTTACTTGCGGGTAAAATTTTTACCCGAAAGTGTCTGTTAACCTCACGGAGGGGAAAAACTGAGCTTTTGACAGCACTTCTCCTCTTACACAATTTTTACCAGATTTTACCCACGCTGCGGAGACCGAGTAAATTTGGGTAAAATCACCGTTTGCTTGTCACTGTGTAATCTGTCATTTGTGTGTTTCAATTTTGCGTTGCGATTCAGATAGAAGAAGAAGAAGTTATTGAAAAATTGTTTAAATAAATAAAAAACATATTTCAAAATCTTCAAAAATATTAAATAAATCCATAAGTTTTCCCTCTAACATCTTGATCACGTTTGACAATTTACATACACAAATAAGATTTACCCAATTTTTACTTGAAGTCGTCTGGTAACTTTTGATTTTTATCCCCATATGAAACTTTTTACCAGATTTTTACACAAGAAATTTTTACCCAAAAGTTACCAGACAGACATTTTATCTGCGTTTTTTTTTTCATCGATCTAAATCAAAAGGAAATTATTCTTGAAGTGTGGCTAAAATTTAGCCACTATGGCTAATTCTTTCGAAGCGTGAAATCGACTTTCCAGTGATTACATTTTAAATAAATTTTTAATCACTTCTTATGTAATGTCCATAATAAAATAAATTTTAGTATCATCGGAACAACACTAAAATTTAGCCAATTGCATTATCGATTTGAGAAAGCTTGACGAATTGGAAGTCTAAATTTTAGTCACAATTCACATAGGCTTAACTTTTGCCCAATTTCTTCACATTCCTGGCTAGTTGGCTATTAGCAAGATATAACAAAGAGCTAACCACAAGTATGGATTTCTTTACGACTTCTTGGGAAATTATGTCAACGTTTTCAAATTAGTAAAAAAAAAAATTTAATACAGGTAATGTTGAAAATGTTGAGTTGGTCCATACGCATGTACAATTTTTCTGCTAAAAAGAGATTTTCCGTGAAAACAGGCAAATAAACTCTACTCTCATACCTGAAGTTTAATTTATTAATTTAAACTTGATGTTTAATTTATTAATTTAACTGCTGGCTAATTTAACTGAATGTTTAGTATCGATCTGAAGTTTTTAGTTCATGATTCAATAATTTTGTTATCTATATAATATGGCAGCTTTTTCCAAACTTATTGTCCACGGCCCTCTTTTATGTAAAAAAACATATATACCATAATATTTAAAGTGCTAATTTTAATTTTTTTATAACTCAAAAAAGATGTTCTTGAATAATGGCCGAAAGTTTTGCAAGTTGTAAATCTTCTTCAGAACGATTTTTTTTTATAAATTTATACAATGTTTTAAATGACTTAAAATTTTCTTTTGAAACTCATTTCCACAGAAGAAATTTTATTATCATTGCTTCTACTTTTTCAGATACTTTGAAGATATTTACATAAACACCTTGCAAATTTAAATTTAATTCGTTTAGGCCAGAAAATATGTCGCATAGGTAACGTAATCTTCTTAACCATTCAAAGTCGTGAAATCTATCTTTAAATAGAAAAATAGCATATTTTACGATGTTTGGGTATTGATTTAAAAGTAACAAAGTTTTAAACCAAACAGAAAATTTTAAATTTATTATGTGGATCCGCTAAGAATATGGAATTAGTTATTAATTTGATATTTTCAATTTCAATTTAATCATAAGAAGTATCCTAAATGATATGAATGTAAGTTTAAAAGTAAAAAAAGTAAAAAACATACCACTGCTAGAATTTAATTTATTCAGCTTCATCACTTTCTTCTACTTTATTTATTTTTATTATAGGAGATGCATGGAGATGGAGATGTAAACAACTATCACACCATTGCGCCGAAAACACGCTATAATGAATGTAAGGTACTTTTTCGACATCCGCAGGCAGAACTACATCCTGTTTTACAATTACAAAACAGCATTTGGAGTAAATTATCTAGAGCTGGGGATGATCGATAGGTCATTGGATACGTCTTGGGGATGGGTATAAGATATGTAAATTAAAAGGAAATTCGCAATCAAATTTTAAGAAAATCGAAAACAGATTTTGCGGTGAAAAAAGTGTCCGAGTTTGGCACACGAGAGGGTGTGGGGAGAAAACTATTAACAATAATGAAGTAATGGATCTGCAGATAGCTAGCAAAGGGTTCAGGTATACTTGGGAGGAGAAAAAAACCGGAATTAATTGAAGCTAACTGGCCCAAAAAAATAAAAATTAATTAAAAACGAAAATGTAAAGGTATTTGAAAAAACAAGGGAACAAGTGGGGTCAGAGGGTGGGTCGTGAAAAATAATAAAAATTATGGCGATATATCTCCAACCCCCTGATATACAGAAATTTATTTAAATTGCGAGAAAATGCAATTTTGTGTCATAGAAAAATAAAATGTGTGGCAAGGTCTGAGTTTTTAAAGCTTTCCTTCTTAATAAAAAAGAAAAATTATAAAAATAGATAAAAATGATTTATGAGAAAAAGTAGGAGAAAAAATAATCGATTTTCGAAATCAAAAAAGGAAATCGTATAATAAATAAAAAAATGGTTATGGCCGCAACAGACAAAAATGTTATGCCCTCCTCTTTTTGCTACTTACTCCTTGCTTCTGCGACCCTTTTTGAATACCCGGCATCTTTAAAAGTCGATTTATAATATCCATTTTTGTTAAATTACAGTTATACTATCAAAAATGAAAAAAAAATGTAAATTATTTAGAAAAATATAATATAAATAGAAACTGGGTAAACATTTTGCCTAAAAACCATAATTGAAAAGGTCTTACCTTACTTTACTTCATTGAAAGTAACTGAATTTGAAGGCCAACACCTTAAAGCCAGCCATACACACTCCGTTATATTGCACAATAAAATTGCGTGACATCAGAACTGATGAAAAAACTGAATAAAGCTCAGGTCACATGCACAATTTACTCAATTATATTAGCACAGTTTTTGACCTGCGCAAAGTCCTCGTGATTACGCAGTTAAATGCGCATGTCGCATGAATTGCTTTCAATATAACTGTGCAATTCTGTGTAACAGCAGCCATGGATTCAAGTGAGAAGTGAACGCTTAGCTTTTTTTCAATTTTAGCACCTAAATAGCACGTAATCCTTTTCTTTGACACATTATGGGTTACTATTAATATACTTCAAAATGAATTCTTCACATGTTGAACCTTCAAACTCTCATGAAAAATAAGCAAATAGGGCATTTAACTGCGCTAGATGCATTTTTTTTAGCAATATTTTACACAGTTTTATTGTGCAATATAACTGAGCGTGTATGGCTGGCTTAACCCAATTTGAAATCGAGTCAGTTATTCTTAAGGAAGTCATTCAAAAGTAAATCTTAAAATCACTCAAAAAGGAATATATTCGTTGCATTCTTTGTTACTGATTAAGACGCTAGAAGGAAGGAATACACTTGTGAACCGCTTCCACATCTGTGAAGGGAGTTCCACGATTTTCCTTTTATAATCGGTTTTTGTCTTATCTCCCCTATGCCTGTGTATTTTTAATATATGATGCGCCCTGAAAAGCTCTGACGGTTACGTAATTTTCTTCCACTTGTTCTAGCTGCGCAGTGAAGTGAGTTTTTTTTTTTTTATATATAGTGTTTTTGAAATGAGTTTTATATTGTGCAAAATTTATGTTTCACTAGCTGGCCCAGCGGACGTTGTACTGCCCTTTCCGGTACAATTTCATTATGCCCTGTGCGTCGACCAATATTTGATCGTGTTCTTTCTTTTCGCATGTTTCTACGAATAATACCATTAATATAAGAAAACAGTGTTTCCGTTTCATATCCCTAATTAATTTATTGAACAAACTTACACGTTGTTTAATATTGAGTAAACCATTTTACACTTCACAAATATTGGAAAATTACCCGGTTTCACCCGTGTTGGGTAAATACTTACTAATTAAAAACTTCTCAAATGTTCTAGTTTGTTATATCCTAGAAATTGATTCAACCCGAAAACCTCTTTATGTGTTGGATCCTCCATCTTGAATTTGGAAATTTTGATAACATTCAAATTAGGGTCCTCAGAATAATTATAGTACTAATTTCCATTAAAATCCGTTGAAATTGAGACATTGTTGGTCACCATCTTGGATTTGGAAATCTCGAGAATATTCTAATTTAGTTGCCTCAGAATAACCATTGTACTAATTTTCATTAAAATCCGTTGTAATTGAAACATTTTAATCGCCATGTTGGATCCACCATCTTGGATTTGGAAATTTTGGTAATATTCAAAATCAGTGACCTCAAAACAAGAATTGTACTAATTTTCATTAAAATCCGTTGAAATCGAGAACGCGCGAACTGTCAAACTGGCGAAGTTAAAATAGTCGTTAAGTTTTCTGAAATTATCCAATTTTCTGCGCAATTTTCTTAACTTTTCTTTCCGTCAGAACCTTCTACAAAGTATTAGAAAACTTAAAAAAAAAAAAATGAATGAAATCGGTAAAGTCGTTCTCAGGTTATTGCGCGACCAACGGAAATAGGGGTTCATTTTTATATATATAGATATGTTGAATTTTGAACTTTTATTTTTATTGTATTGAATAAATGAAATATTAATAAAAATTAAAACAGTGAAAGAATTTGAACTTTTCATTTATAATTCCTATATTTCTATGTGATTTTTCAGATCCATCACAGTTAGACATTTCTTGTAAATACGAGGAATCAATATTTTGGAGTTTCTGAAGGTGTTTATACTTTTTACATCTTCGTATTTCACTCAGGTTGACATCTTCTGAATTGCTGAAAACGGAGTTCAAAGGAAGCGATATCAAAAAGCCTTTATTGCTTCCTTTTGGACTGCATATGATGCCTTCTGAATTGCTTCTAGGTACTACGAAGAGGAAGGGAATATAAAAGCTTTTGTTCTCCTTCGTTCCGCGGACATGCCTACGTTAGAAAGATATGCTACGGCTGTATCTTTTGATTGCGTTGGCTTAGAAGTTTGATTTTTTCACAGCTCCAAGGGACAGTAGACCTGAGTATTTCATATAAATTCCAGCTTGATACCTCCACGCGTTCCTGATAAAAAGGGTCTTGACAGACAGACAGATGGACGGACGGACGGACGGACAACAAAGTAATCCTATAAGGGTTCCGTTTTTTCCTGTCGAGGTACGGAACCCTAAAAACGCCAATTTTTAGGGTGATTTTATTGAAAAAATTCTCATTGTATCAATCGCGTAAAAAGAGTTTTAGGTCTATGACATTTTTCCGATTTTGATACAAAATGAGTTTTTATAACGGACTATACATTTACTAGCAATTCAAAAGCTCGTATATAGAGACTTCAAATGGTTCGAAACCCAGAAATGCTTTTATTGGGAACAACTTTTATTGATTAAAAAGCTTCGGTGCTTTTACAACGCCCTCTGTTCATTGAAAGAAGCTTTGCTGCAAGATGAACTGATTGTAGAAATAATTCGTGTGTTTTATAAATCTGCATAATTTGGAAGTTAAATAAATTTGTTATTGTGTTGAAGGAAGCTAAATAAGCCGAAATGTTTAATGTAAAGCAGCGTTCAACAAATGCAATTTCAAAAGTTAGAGTACCGCTCTGCTTGCATTTTGCACTGTACTCTGAAGCGTAATCGAAGTGTATTCATCTCACTCCGACGTCGGGTCAAGCGAGCGCCTGAAGGAGACGGCATCTGAGGTGTGAAATAAATTTGGCAGTTGCGGGGCCTTTCGGCAGGTGCTGCCATCGAGAAAAACCCATCAAGAAAAAACCGAAATTTTCTTCGAAACACAATTTCACAGCGAGAGGATCGAGAGCAGCGCGCGCCCGTGTCGTGTTCAATCGAGATTGGAGAATCTGTCAAAAAATCGCAAAAAGTCAGTTTTGTTGAGGCAGCAGCAGCAGAAGCAACATCAGCAGCGGGACAGTGCCAGCGAATCTCTTTACGGTGCGGAGTTTCTGTGGTCAGCAGCAGTGCAGAGGGTCCGAGTCGAGTCGAGTCGATTTCAGTTGTTTTTTTTTCCTCGTTTCGTGCGGTCGCTGAGTTTTTTGTGTGTCCGTCACCCTACCGGAGAAAGGGCATTATTTAATTAATTATATTATTAATCGAGATTTTGTGGAGCCCGTAGAAAACGATGGCGCTTTTTCGGATCACCTCAACTAAAGTGTCGGAGTCGCAGGTTTGTGTGCCTTTTTCCAGTAAATCCCTGAGGAAAATTTTAAAGCCCGTTGAGATTGTGGCGCGGATATGAAATTTGGCGCCTCGTCATTCAGTAAACGTGGTTACGTACCACAAAATGTGGGCCCCAGAAAGGAAAGTACCGCGAGGGGCGGCGTGGCGGTAGCGCTGATTTTGTTGGCGAATTTTTTTCCCTTCGACGTGATTTTTGTGTAAATAGTAAGATTTGTACGTGGAGAGTGATTGAGGACACAGTTCGGCCTTTTTGTGCGATTGCATAATGAACCGGGGCCGGGGTTACATAAACAAGAGCCACCACCTTGGGCCAGAAGAGCGCCCACCTGACGACGGCGACGTCGACCACAGCTTTTCGGGGACCGTCCGCCTAATCGGAGCCGCTCTAAAAAGGGAAGAAAAGAAACCGTCGCTGGTTGCCAAGGACGCTAGTTAGAGACTTTTCAGTTCACCCGCTTGGGGACATGTTCCCTCACTTGGCGCTCCGCTGAGCCTAGGCGGATGTGTTGCTCCGCTCCTTCAAGACTTTGGCTCCGCCGATTGCACGGCTCTCGCAAGTCACACGCAAAGCCGCGAAAAATTCAATTAGACTATTTTCGTATCGATTTTCCAGTTACGTAACGTGTCCAAGACCAGGACAGAGGTCGGTGCAGTGCATTCCGTTCTGGGGCTCCGATGTACTAAATCCCCCAGTTCTGTTGAATGTTTTCGGAGTTTGGAGCACCTTGGCCGGTTTTTTTTTTGTTTTTTTTTTTTTAATCAGTACGAGACCACATCGCTGCCTTGCGGCCAAATCTTCTTGTGTTTCGGCTCCAAGCACCCAAACGTTATGTAACATCCACGTTGATTTTTTTCCTTCTTCAGAGTCTGAGCTCCGCGGCCCATGAAATGATCACTGTTTGCCTGGCTATCTCTGAATTTTAGCGCTTCAAGCGGCCTGTTACCGCCTGCGGCTACACCGGGCGACCTTGTGCACCTCGGGACCCAGTTCTAAGGTCTAAATCTGATAGACGCTCGCTCCGTTGGTTTCAAATCGGTTGAGATTTTCCACCGCAGGTGCACAGCCACAGGTGATCGAGGCTTTGGGGTCATTCCGGTGCATTCCAACTCCAGTCCAATATTGTCTTTAGAGAATTCCTCAGATCGAGAAAAAGACAACAACAGACTGGATCTATAGAACTTCTGGATCTGGACTCTTCTAGAGATTAAGCTAAACCGCTGTTTTCTTCCCCCGCTTCTTGTTGGGGGAATTTTTACGTGAGCTCATTTTGGTTGTGGTTTTGTTTTGATTAATTTAGCGTCAATTATCGAGAGCTCGGCAGTCGATTTCTTTTTGCTAATTGTTATTAGGATTTTGTGCACTGTTTCAAAGAACTCATTAACGTGCTTGTACTGTAAAACGATTTTATACGCTGAAAACCGCCCCACCGTGACCTTGGGGAAATGCAGTGGCAGGTTAAAAAAAACAATTGTGAATCCCCAATCATTTATTTATTTATTTACAAGTCAACATACATCATAATGAGTAATCTGACCTCAAGACAATCAAGATAAAATCTATAAACTGAAAATATTTATTATAGCTTCTACACATGTCAGTTTTGGATCAAATAAACCATATTTTGTTCGATGACTTTTAATGTAAAGGAATGCTCGTGAGCGCACAGATCTGTTGCCTGCATTAAAGGAAGTAGGAGATAAGTATCTGGCGAATCCATTAAACCAAGCAAAACTTTGTGTACAAATACACACAAATGCAATTCGCGCCTTTTATTTAAGTCTCTTCATCCCGAGCAAGTTCAAACATTCAGCATAAGGAGGAAGCATAAGTTGATCACTCCACGGAAGTCGATGCAGAGCAAAATGTTAACAAATTTTTTGAACCGATTCTAAATTATCAATATGATCCCTGTATTAGGGTTTTCAAATTTGGCATCCATACTCTAGCACAGATCTTACAAGTGATTCATATATGTCCTTCAGGGTATAACGATCACGGAATTCCTTTCTCCAACGTCTAAAAAAAAATAACTTCATTGATTATTATAATCTAAATGCTTTGAAAAAGTTCGTTTAGTGTTACAACAATTACAATTACACCCTAATCTAAAATATCATTAGTAGAATCCAGATGGGTCTTATTTATGGAGAATTGGAATATAAAGGAAAGAATTTACGGCTATAGACTGCGGCATTAAATTTACTATTATATAAACATAAGTTCTTATTCGTACATCACAAACTGAAAACGTCAATGTCACTCTGTAAAAGAGAGCAAATGTCATACTTGTTAAACCGCTTAAAAATCTTAACATCGTCAGAATAAATGACAAGTTCAGAATGTTTGGATCACATATTCAAGATAGTTAATAAATAAAAGAAAGAGATGACTACCCTGAGGAATGCCACTAGTATTAACTACATCTGACAACACATTTCTAAATATCACTCTAAAAATACTATCGCTTAAATAGGGTGAACTCCATTTAATTAACAGGGAGGATAAGAC
This sequence comes from Dysmachus trigonus, assembly GCA_949715965.1. NCBI lineage: Eukaryota > Metazoa > Arthropoda > Insecta > Diptera > Asilidae > Dysmachus > Dysmachus trigonus. The sequence continues at coordinate 2,710,977 of OX454323.1, read as the reverse complement.
AGGTTTGGAAAGTATCACCTTATGAGAAAGCTTGGCAAAGCCTTTCATAATCTTAACTATGTCAATAAAGCGGTGATTCATTAACTATGTAATGTAAAGTCTGGGGACTCGTGTGTTTAAGTAATTTACATTGGCTGCAATCTTGAAAATCGTCGCATTTCACGTTGCTTTATTCTTACCACTTTAATATTTTTTTCCTTTATAGTGTATAAACCAAAGATTACTATATGTAGAATTTAAAGTGCTACCCTGTGCACTTCATATTTAGAACAAATTATATTTAAAAGAAAAGAGGGTAAAAAATGCCAAAAATCAGTTTTGATATTATTTTTGGCGATTGTCGTAATTTACAAAACAAGATAATAGTAGTTAAAAAAAGGATATCCTCAATTACTTAAAAACAAGGCTAAAACAGACCTACGAGCAACATTTTTTTCGATTCTGAGGCGGTCGAAAAATTGTTTCAAGCTTTATTAAAAAAATGCAATGAAAGCCAGTTTGGAAACACCTTTTATTTTTTTTCGTTTAGGTTTTGGTCTATTATATGCCACTAGTGATCTGATGATAAAATATATATGTATAAATAATAAAATTTTGTAGCACGTTCTAAATGTTGAGCACCACTGATTAATTGGTTTGGGATTTAAACCGGCAAACGGAAAAATCTGTTGCTCGTTGGTTTCATACTCATTAAATAAAACCATGCAAATCAAATAACAAATTGTTGTCAATGAATTCAGTGCAAATGATTCTAGAGAAACGTGTTTTACGCTTTTTGTAAACCAATTTTACTATTATCTATAGTGATGCTTCTTAGACCGGTAGAAATCGTTAGAAAGAAGCAGTAAATGACAATGTCTTGTTTAATCGTTGAATAGAATTTACAAATAAATTATCATAATGCTACTTCATTGAAGTTCTGTAGCTTCTTTATCCGTTGTTATTTTTTATGTATATTTGTAAAGTAATTTGCTTTTATAAGAAAAATACATTTATTACTATAGTTTTCTATTAATAATAGTTCCTTTAATGTGCTTGCAGTAATAATAATAAATAATTTCATTGTAATTTTCACCTAATGACGTAAATGATTTAATTATTTTGCTAATGAAAACATAATGAGACTTGGCGAAATGGTTTAGTCCTTCTAGATAGGCCATTTTTTTTTTCTTATCCAAGTTATGCAGGAATGTGTGATAAATACGACTAATTTCTAAATTTCAGAATTCACTACTGCCCGAATTTTATTTTACGAATATTTCGTTATTTTTTTTTGCTTTTCTTATTTTCAGCATAGCCCAGAAGTTTCTTTTGCCTCATCGCTTCTTAATTTGAATTAAAATTCACTTTCAAGCGACCGTAACCGCTTATGCAAATCGCTATCGTCAAGCATTAATCGCTTTCCCAAAACGAGACGTGGCAGCTCTCTTCGGAACGCACACGGCAAGTTCATTGATCATGATCACAGGCGTTAATTTGAATACGATTTTAATTTGCATACAACTTATCGTTGGGAGTTCAAGGACGATGTTTCATAATTAGAACAATTTTATGCACTTTAATTTGTTGAAACGATATATAAAAATGTGTTAAATATCTCCGTTAGTAAACAATTATTCATCTGCTTATTTTATAATACATATTAAAATAAATATCATATAGTTAACCTTTATTGTACGGAGAATTTTTAGTATGCCTTCAAGTAGTGCTTCCATTGCATGTTTGATCACAATGAAATGTGCTTTGTATTCACCCTTGTCTTGGCACTGATACTGGTAGCCTTAGTCTATTTTAGTAAGCTATAGTGTTTGCTTTGATATCTTCCATTCAAAACGAGCAACCCAAAATAGGCAATTCAATGCGTACTTCAGTTTCGAGCTCAAGCAGCTAATCGGTCGATAAAATGGCAATTTATCCGGCAGCCGCCTGAAAAAGTAACTTATTCAAGGTACCAGGGTACGTGTCTATTGATTTGAATTTAAGGCTTTTTTTAGGCTTTGACACTTAGGCAGCGATAATGATTAAAATAGTTATCCTCTTTAAAATAAGTAAAAGTGAATTTTAAAAACCTTATAAGTTGCAGAGTAATTTTTACTAGTTTAATTAATCTAAATAAATGTTATAAAGTTTTAATTGAATGGTATGCGTACCTGAAAACTAACATAATTCTTGAAATCGTTCACACTTAAAATGTTTGTTAAACTTTAAGGGGTTATTTTAAATCAAGTCTGTTATTGGTATTAAAAAATTCAGTAAAAAAATAGTTAATAAATTTATTAACAAGTCTCTAACATGAAAAAAAAAATGTAACACAAAAAATTAAGTCGAATTTTCAAGGCTTAATGTTTCTATAAAAAAAATATAAAGTATAAAATGATCAAAACGTTAATTTTAATATGTCCACCGCTGGTAAAAAGTGAAAATCCACATAGACAAAAAAGCATAAAGTTGCTGAAGTCACTAAGCATAAAGTTGCCTCAGTTGATTGTAATTTTTTTGGTGAATAAATAGATTTTATATAGTTTTGTTTAAAACCAGTAAATTTATTTGTGTGAATCTGCTTGTAGCAAATATTTGTTAAACATTTGAAATTGTAGAAGTTGCCGGATGTTTACACAAGTGTTTTTAGATTGCCAAATAATGACACTGACAAATGAGTTCTCCAATACACCTTTTAGCTTACTCTGAGTACGTTATTTAATACGACAAGCGACCATTCTATGTCAAGTCTACTAATTATTAATATTAATATAATTAATGGGATGCTTTCTAAAACAACATAAAAAAAATATGAATTTACTAATAACCACACCGTTCCAACTACAAACACTTTGGGGCAAATAAGTGATTGGTTTGAATTATTACTCAAACAGTAAATAGCAAAATCCATATCTTTTCACACAAAGTGGGTTTACTTTGTTAAAAATTGAAAAAAAAAAACATGAAACGATATTCATTTTTCGTAATTTGTGAAAAATTATTCCCCTATTTGTACCTCTTCAACCTTAAGTATAAAATTAACCCTACAAATTAACTCAGTGTTCCTGAAATATGAGAAATGACTGTATTTGCTGTTATCAATTATTTTCGGTATAACTACTCACTTTATTTTCATCCTTTTAACCCTAGGGAAAAGATTCCGTCTGAAATGGGTTTAGAACTCCTGAAAACATAGGAGCAGGGCATTTTTACTGTCTACTTATTTAAAAGTAGTTATTAGTTTTGTCCAGTAAAATTGATGATTCGAACCATTGTGGAACATTGATTTGTTTAAGCGACGATAACTTTGGTTTGGAGGGTTGTAGAGAATTTTTTCAGAGGTCGTTGTTCTTGTTTTTGTGAACTCCCAATTTAAGATTTTTGAACTTCATGTCCTGCCTCTGAGTGTGCGGTATGGATGCCTCCCTAACTAAGAGGTTGAATTTACGAATCCACAATATCGAAAACAAATCAATACTCCAGCTCTAACCATTCAAAAGTTATATAGGTGTGGCATCCACACTTTTGGAACACTACGTATAATTCAATATAAATCAATGTAATTAGGTGCTTAAATAAATGTCATTCCCCTCTATTTTATGAAACGCAAGCGTTTAAAGTTTTTAGCGTGCAATACCTTTAATTTCCCAAGTATATATTAAAATGCTGAAAAAAATTTATTGACAATGAAAAGGAAACGCTAAAACAGCAATGTATCACCTGTGTGAAAGGGTTCTGGTTTGCGTAATTGAGTTCAACAACTTAATTGCGTGTCATAAATAAGCCCGTGCAACACGTCTGGCTGACATAAATGCAAGTTGCATCGTGTTTCTTTAGAATTGGCCAAGAGAATGAATTTTGACCTTTAGACGGCACCTTTTTTCCACAAAGTGCAAGTCTCGTGAAAAGCCCCCACTCAGATAACACCGTCGGTGATGATGATTGATTGATTTTGATTGTCGACAATTAACCACCCGTCAATTAACAGAAATGAGCTTGTTCCTCTCAACTCGAATGGGTCTGTCTCGCTTTTGTACAGTGCTTACAATTTGGAAGTTACAAACGTAATCGGATCTTATCACTGAAGGAGATCCATAATTACAACAAGCCTTGACCTGACCTCCCTTCAGATTATGGCGCGAAAATCGTCCGTAACAAAAACAACGCGGGTGGACTTTTGTTTGTTTGCCCGCTTGCTCGAATCCTCTAAACTGTTTTTAATGAGTGAACGATTTGCCACTTCGACTGGGAAATTCCTCGGTTGAGCATGTTTAAAAATTGGAAAAATGCAGGCCAAGTTCAGCATTAGCTGGTTTAAGCATCTCGCGCATGGGCACCGAATCGCGGGCATAATGCGCGAGCTGCTCGCCAGTTTACCCTGACTATGAACTGTTGCCGACGTTTACGTGAATAACCGCTTCGCATCACATTCGGAAGCGCTTTCGTAATCAACGCTACGTGTTATGCTGAATGCCAAAGTACGCTCGTTCCGACAACAGAAGCGCCAGACAACGGCGTAGGAGTGCTGAATGACCAGCTGATTAAGGGGTTCGGGGCCGGAGGAGGAGAGTCTAATCAAAGTCGGATTTGGTCCTCAATCAAAAAGTATCTGATTACTGCGGTTTTTCCCTTCAGTCAATTCTCAATTGCAACGACTAAATGGATAGTCCGAGCAGAAAATGGAGAATCGTGTATCGTGGCTCGATTATGTCACTAGATATCATAGAACAAATTTACTATTTGTCGGCGGTTATTGTGGGTGATATGTGTAATTTGAGCATAGTGTAAAGATATCTCGTAACATAATAGCTTTAGAATTCACTTTGTTGAATGCAAAGAATTTTTGTACGGCGAATTTTGACATTGCTGAATGAAACGCAAACTTATCCGTTTTCGAACGCTGTCAAAATTGATTTTTTTTTGTGAAATAAAAAGTTCTTGATTTTAAGAATTGACTTATCAAACAGTTCTTGTAAACGATATTTATCTTTATAAAAAGCGTACTGCTACATATTGATATATTGACTATATATAGACTATTTTCAAAATCTAAATATCCACCATATGCCAAGTTGACAAGCGAAAATTAAGTCATCACATCATTACTATTAAAGCTTATAATGACGTTCTTCCTCATAATGAGGTATAATCTGTCATTAGTATAAAGTGACATATGTGAATTTTCCGTGAAAACAAATAGATTAAACTAGTTTTATATTTCAAATCATAGAAAAAATTTCGAAATGGTAAAAGCGCTAAGAGTTCCAATTTCAAATGTATATGTTTTTTTTTTTCATATAAAATATTTTAATTAAGTAGTTTCATTATTAAAATTTCAGTTATTAGTTTATTTTTATATTTCGGCGGTACGTAAGCAATAATGGTTTTCAACTTGAAAAATGTTAGCAACATTGTTAGAGTGGTTTTTAACTTTAAGGTTAAGTGAAAAGATAAAAAACGTTTAAAAAAAAAATATATATGTCATAAAAAAATATCGAATTTAAATGAAGTGGGTCATTAAGTTTTGGAGCTAGGTTAAGTGATGGTCATTCCTGAACACACGCACCCACAAATCCATCTTTTGAGGGTTCCGTAGCCAAATGGTAAAAAACGGAACCCTTATGGATTCGTCATGTCTGTCTGTCTGTCCGTCCGTATGTCACAGCCACTTTTTTCCGAAACTATAAGAACTATACTGTTGAAACTTGGTAAGTAGATGTATTAAGATTTTCACACAAAAATAGAAAAAAAAGCGGCCAAGTGCGAGTCCCCATACTTAGAACTGAAACTCAAAATTTTTTTTTCATTAAACCCATACGTGTGGGGTATCTATGGATAGGTCTTCAAAAATGACATTGAGGTTTCTAATATCATTTTTTTCTAAACTGAATAGTTTGCGCGAGAGAAACTTCCAAAGTGGTAAAATGTGTCCCCCCCCCCCCCCTGTAACTTCTAAAATAACAGAATGATAAAACTAAAAAAAATATATGATGTACATTACCATGCAAACTTCCACCGAAAATTGGTTTGAACGAGATCTAGTGCGTAGTTTTTTTTAATACGTCATAAATCGTAAACCCCAATTTACCTTTCATTCAATCAATTCTAATAAAAAAACAAGCCTATATGGGCTCGCATATAGTGTTAGATCTAAATCCCATCATTTAGGTACCTAATTATAATGTTTACTTATCAATAACTTAATTTTAAAAAAATACGCTATTATTAAAACATCGATTAAAGTTACAACGAACTACAAGAACTTTTATATTATGTTACTTGCTGCTACAGAATCCTTCATGGGCGAGTCCGACTCGCACTTGGCCGCTTTTTTTCAAATGCGTAAGTTCAAGAGGCATCTTCTGCTTCTGGATCAGTATTTAGTATTTGCTGTATGTAATCAATTTAATTATTTAATGGAATTCAGAATTAGAATTAAGGAAAAACTGTTTTGTGGTTCAGTTGATAGTGTATCTGGGGCTTGGACTGGACGCCATTTTGATGTTGTGGGTTCGAAACCCATTTTGAATTTGGCCCCACGTTTTTCACACGCATTCAGCAGGCATAACATTGCGGCTGATCCGGATTCACCATTAACATTAATTTTCTCGTTCTTGTTCTATAAATTACATTTTAACATTGTTTATTTCAGACTAAACTAATACATATTAGCGACGCAATTAATAATAATTTTGTTGTTAATTACGTAAATTTATTGAGATTTGAGGAGTTGAAAGCCTTGATGTTCGCCTCAAAACATTTTTTAATGGCTTTTAAATTTTGAATTTACGATTCTAGAAATTGATAATTCTAGAAAACTCTTAAAAATGCTTCACACAAAATACGATCTACCTACTTGGAAATAAGCATCTGTTTATTGCATTGTAATCGTTTTAAAGGCAACAAATCTCTGGTGATTAACCTCTGCGCGAATTGTTTTTTTAGTAAGAAATAGCGACTGCAGACGTGCTCCACTTAATTTTGTCCTCGGTCGGTTCACCGGTAACTTTCTTATTTTTGGTCTGTACTTTTTTTTTTTTTTTTTTTTTTTGTATCAGTGTGCCACTTTATCCCTATGTCTCCTCCCTCTTGAATGCAAAGTAATAAAAATAAATCGACAAAAACAAATTGACGAAAGTCATAAAAATTTTGCAAACTTTTCCCTGTACTTTGATCTCGCCTCGGCCACATTCAGTCTGGGCTTATCATTTTACGACGAGTGTAGCAAGGCAAGGAACGTAATCTGTGATCCCCGATGGTAATGAAATAATCAAGTCCAAGATTTGACTGGTTCAACGGAGAGACGGAGATTTCAGACAGACGTCTTCACAACTTTAATGAAGTGGTCGAACACTCAGTCTGTTTTGTATTATAAATTGAATGAAAGATCAAGAAAGAGATGCATGAGAACAAAAAAAAGAAATTTCATTCTGAATGCATACCCACACCCACGTCACACATTGTAAAATTAATTATATTGAGAAATTGCAAGAAACTGCAAGAAAGTACAAACTGAAAGTTCTGAGATATGACGCCAATTTATAGTACGTTTTTAGGATATGACTAAGCCGATAGCGTAAACTACCGTGGATTACGTAGGCTTTCAGAATATACAGATGAGCCTAGAAATAATTAATGTAGATCAGCTTTTTATTGACGAGCCCCTTTACTTGAAACGGCTAAGCGGAAAATTCGAGTGCATAATCGCGCTAGCCGCAACAAGATTATAATGTAGATTAAACAGTCGTAAACAGTCCGAGGAGAATTAATTTTTCTTTTTTTCGATTATTCAGTATGTCCTTTTGGCTCAATATCCAAAGAGTACGAACGGAAAACTTTTATTTATCCTATCTTTTTGTATGTCATACTTGCTTAAAAAGCAATCCGTTTGGAGATTGGAAAATTCAAGAGAAATTTAAAGGCCCTAGATCTGAAGATTGTATTTAATTGAATTTGCTCGCATGTTTTTGATGATGGTAAAGAAATCGCAGTTACAAATCAATGCCATTTGCTAGCAGATAATGATAATTTTTGTGTGGAACTGTGGAAATTGAGGATTTCTGGTTTCAACAAGACGGTGCCACCAGTCACACAGCAACAGAAACAATGGTGGGATTGAATATTCAGAAATAATTCCTTAATACCTGCAACTATCTATTCTATAATCCTATATAAAGACTAATATCGCATGATTGTAATTCGTGAAATCGACTGGACCATTTTTGGCGAAATTTTTATAGACATATATAGCGGCGAGCCAGCTGGGCGCTAGAGGTTGTGGGTTCAATTCCCACCAGAAACCCTAGTCACAAAAGGTGGTATCATAATGAGCCTACAATGCATTAAAAAAAGGTTTTGATTATTGGGAGGATGACAAATTTTGAGATTAGAGATTAATATTAAAATAATATAAAAGTTTGCAGAATCGTGGATTACGAAATTGCTATTGAATTTTGGTAATTTATGCAAAGAAAATGATAAAAGTATTCTTTAGTATTATCGAATATCTTACATAAATTAATTTTAAATAGCTGATTTTAGGAAATAATAGACTTAAGTATTGGATTAATAGATATAATTTTTTTTAATATCCATCTGGATGTTTTTAGGGCATTTCTATAAGCATTAAAAAAAAAAACAGCCAAAGAGCCGATGATACCAACCAGACACCCTGTAATCGAGTAAATTTATATACACATTCAGATTTACATATTACTCTACGTAGTACGCGAAACTAAAATTGATGTTATTACTCACAAATTCCAGATATTATTAAGTCGATTCGATGTCGAGTGGGTCAAGGTAGACAATAAATCAAGAAACTAATAACCTTCGTTGAAAACTTGTGCATTATTATCTTTCATCATCCTAAGAGGATTACACATAAAACTGTTGACCAAGCGCAACAATTACCTTTTCAATGAACTTAATTTGCATACCTGTCGGGTAAATAAGCTATAATAATAAATTATTTAAATAGAATGTATAACTTTAGCAAACTCAAGTGCATTACTTATTATGAAGAGCACGTAAATTTCCTTAAATTTATTTTGGAATATTTTTTAAACAAATTTTTAAAAGAGTACAAAAATCAACAAGACCGAAGAATTTTTAGGTATTTTGCTTATCATGCAATCACGTGGAGGATAATAAAATTAAAAAAAATCCCGGCTTCGGTAAAACAATTTAAATCGCACCGTATTAAATTACGAGCATTGAATAATCCAGGTGTATGCATTCGTTGTGAACAATTTGATATCTTTTAGTACTATTTGCAGGTCACAGTATCTCGAGTGGCTTTTTATATAAAAGTACACATACTCAATTAAGCTCGTTGTAATTGCTATGAATGATAACGAGTCGACGACAATTCTCCTTGAAAACGTAAATGATTGCGAAAGTAGAAATTATTTGCGTGCCACGTTGTAATAATATTGTGTAATGTCACAACCTATCGCCGTAATATCTTTATCATTTTGAAAAAAAAAGAGTATTTACATATCATTTTTAGCGCCACCAACTCACTTAGTTGTAAAGTCTTAGTTGAGTTTTTTATGCTAATTTAACACCTTAGAGCCGGACGGATTTTTGATAATGACCGGTTAAAATATTCATTACATGTATAATGCAATTGTTTAACATTCAAAGTGAGTCGTATTTTAATTGCTTTTAACTTCCTATCTGCAACGAATGCTCTAGACAGAAATAATTCGGTTGCCAAAATTTTGAAACTTTGTAACAAAGTTCAAGAGAGCTGAACTCAGGCACAAACCAAAATCCAAATTTAGTTCCTGCGTGTGCATGCGCACTGGCTCCAAAAGTCTTATTTATACAATTTTCGTCTATACTAATTTTTACAAAATTCAAATAAGAATTTCAATCACCCGGTATAATGTCCTTCTGTGCGTTCAAAGACGTCTCTCTTGATACTTTCTTTGACGCCAAGAAAAGTGATTTAAAGATTGCAAAAGTATTTTGGTAGAAGATCGCCGCTTTATTGTCTCAATGTGACTTAAAGGTATTTATTTTCATTTGGTTAATTTTAGACCCCATCATCTGGTTGCTCCGGATTTTAGATTCGACGAGAAAAAATCAATTTGAATTCTGCGAGAGGAGGGTGTGTTTTGCTTTTTTTTTTTATATTATAGCAGCAGATGAGTGCTATCTAACATTTTTATTAAACAAAAACACCTTACGTAAGTAACGTAAATAATTTGATTTGAGTTACGCAACCAAGCGGATAATAAACTTGAATTTGAGGTTTGGAATTCAGAATAGAATAGAACTTTCTTGCGATGATTAATTATACTTTTGAGATTTATAATACCTATAAATAAATAAATTGAATTTACAAAACTATTAATTTGATTTACTTCAATTGAAGTTACTTGAATTGAAAGAAGGAAATAAACGTTTTAATTGAAAATTTATAAATAGTAAGGAAAGGTAAAAATCATTGATGTACCAAAATAAATAGCACAAGTTTTTTTCATTTAATCGCCCTTTAAACAACCTTTCTACTATTTTTTTTTTTAATATTCAAAAAATTTTCAGTTCAATTTAGAAGTTAAATAAACTTAAAAAGTGCGGTGTGTACTAAATATGTTAAGAAAATATTCCAAAAATACCTCATGAGAATTTGGATAGTTGACAAAAAATAACGTATTTCGAAATATTATTTTAAAATACAATATGTCAATGTGTCAAAGATACACAAAAATTACAAATTATGCAATATTGAAGTTGTATTTAAACTTTTTGTACTTATAGATCTTATTTCGAGTGAAAGTGATAACATGACTTAGTCCAACTCCAATCAGATTGGAATATATGATATGTCTTTTAAATATAATTAAAAAAGAAGTGGACCCGCGACAGACCCTTGAGGGAAACCACAAGAAACAATTGACGTTTCGGAAAATATATCACCCATAAGCGCACGCCTATTAGCCAAAAAACTTTTTATTTAGCAGATTGCAGAGGTACTAAATCTAAAATTAAATTTGATATTACAAAAGTACGTGGTCAAACTTATCAAAGGCCTTAGAAAAATCCAGGAGAATCAGAGCCCTGAATTCAATTTACTGTCCATATTAACCCTTATATCGGTAGAGAATTCCAAAATTGTAGTTTCACAACTCCGAAAAGGCCAAACACCGAATTGCCATTTACTAAATAGACCAACAGATGACATAATGAATTTGGATTTTTTCAATAGAATAAAATTGGGTGATAATATTTTGATATATTCACATACATATATATATTTTTTGATTAGATAAGACATATTTTTACTGTTGATACTATACAGCTGAAATTACGAAATAACTGAGAATTGTTTCTTAGTAACATTATCTTATAGCTGTCCACCACGATATTTCCGTGAATTTGCTAAAAATAGACATGGTTTTCGAAGCAAATAAATGAAGTTGTTAGATTCTAGAGAAATTATAAACCTGTTGTTAGTTAGGTTTTCTTTGACAGATGAGCAAACTTACTTGGATTACTCAGAATTGCGCTAAAAAGGGCATATTTCCAACTTCAGTCTTACAAACTCAAAGGTTTTATTTTCAAACGTCTATTACTCGAAAACTATCAACAATAATTATTAAATTATTTATTTATATTTTTTTTTTCCTTACATGACGGAATAGCTTTGAATGAAGAAAAAGCCGGACAAGTGCGAGTAGGACTGCGCCCGGTGATTCCGTATTGTTATAAAGGATGTTAAAAATTTAGTTCTAACTATTTTGTGGGGTTATTTGGTATCAGAAAATGAACAACTTTAGGAAATTCCCGAAAAACCGTAAAAAAAGTAATAATTTTACATAGAATAGGAAATTAATGATTTTCGGATTTGTGCTATGAACCTTCCATGTCAAATGTCAAAATCTTAGGTCAACGGGAAGGTTTTGATGTGGCAGTCAGTGAGTTAGTCTATCAGTATCAAAATACAAGTATGAAAGCTTTGTATCTTTTTATTGCGTTGAGTTAGAAACTTTACAGGACTATGAGGCTGAAGACTTTAGTATTTGGTATTAATTTCAATTCGATACCTCTAACCATTGCTGAGAAAAAGGGTCTTGACAGACAGACGGACAACAAAGTGATTCTATAAGGGTACCAATTTTTCATTTCGAGGTACGAGGACTTAAAAATTGCCCAAAGGCAAAATAAATAATTCGACACATCATTATATTATTTCTTTTCAAAAGATATAAATTTTTTTTTTTTTACAGCAGCTTTACGTACAAAGTCTGTTTTTCAAATAATAAAAATAGTAGGGGTATTCACGCTTTGTTGTATCTCGTATTGTATCATTGTAAAAGGTGTATAAAAATCGATTACCATCGCAACAACTATGAAAATATAAAATTGTACACGGTACAAAGAAATACAACAAATCGTGTGTACCCCTAATATCTATTTTTAAATAAAATTTTTCCATTTATAAACAAAAATGAGTCGAAATAAGTTTTAATTGCTGGAAGATGGCTTGTTATGATTTCGAAATTGACGTCAAAACATTTTAATGTCTCAAATTGCTCATAAAGTTAATAAAGCTTCTAATGTAATAGATACGGCTACAGAAAAGCTATAATATCTGGGAATATCAAAATAAATCGCCTTCATAATAGTTGTTAATTGCTCTTCCGTCTCAGTTTTCAAAATAATTGTTTCCTTTTTTTTCCTTATTGATATCGGTCCCAAAATCAATTTTGTAATTGATTGTTTCTTTCTAATCTGCTGGACTTTATGAATTAACATTTTTATTACTGTAGAGTCTAAAAGTTTTGTAAATTACAGGTATTTATATATCTGATATTAATTACTATTATAATTGCTTGATTGTCTTGAAATATTGCTATTTTGGTTGAATCAAGCAAGACAATTATGTAATTATAAATTACCTTTTATCATATATCTCAGTATAGTTAATTAATGAATCTATTAGACGTACCTACCTAAAGTAAAAACATTTCGCTTCTCAATTTTAAAATGACAATCGCAACAGTTGCTGAGAGCAAAAACAATATCTAAAGCGGTGTTTCTACAACGTGATTGACAGCAAGTCGGCAACATCACCCGACATTAATTAATTAGTCAAGAAGTTTACTGTTAGCGAGCAGCAAAATCGTGTTATCACCGTGACATCACGCGTGACATATCTGCGGTATCTCATCATGTGATGCGTCTCTCAGTGTGCATTTGTGAATTGCCTGCCGCATTGGTGATTAAGCTCTCGGCACACTTAAACATCAAATTAGAATCTAATTCACGTTTGTACTTTATTACGACAAGCCAACAATCATGCTTTTCGTAAAAAAAATTACGATTTTTACATATTCATCATTATCAGCTCGCGCAGGTTTAAATCTATCTCACTTCTAGAAATCAGTCTGGTCTGACTAATCATGTCCGAAATGCGTGCAACATTTTGATAAGACATACGGATGCTGCATTTTGGGAATTACTCTCCGGTTCGCAACTGATTTTCGCGATTTTTAGAATTACCCTTACACAAAAGGTCACTGATCGCTTTACAATCGTAATTTTTTGTGGAATTTTATTATCAGAAGTTTTGTAATATTATACAAGTATGCGAAATTTGGAAACTAGTTTTAGTTTTCTGTAGAGTTTAAATACAAATTTGAATATGAACATTTTATATCATGTAGTAAAAATGCCAAAAGAAACAAACAAATAGAAATTTAAATATCGTATAAAATTATCTTTAAATTTTTATAAAATATAAATTCTGCAACCCACGGAATTATATCTTTTTCCATTTATGCAACGAGACGTGCAACATGATATATAAGAAGCGACCATCGCATGTCTTGGTTCATTATTTGTGCTGATGATGCAAAATTGCCGTAGATAGGTTTGAATTGTATGAGTGATGGCAATAGAATGAGCCAGTTCGCTGCGAATAGACTAGCATTAAAACTTTGATTAACTTCTTTCCCCCAGTTGCATCATGTTCTTTATATGACCTTTATCTTATCTTTTTCTTTTCCAGAAATTGAGCCCTGTTCTGGCATCATACGTGCGTTTCATCTCAGCCGAATCGACAAACCTGCGCGAAGTTCTAGCTGCTAAAATACCAAAGGAACAGGAGCGCATCAAAGCCTTCAGAAAGGAGTATGGATCGACTAAAGTTGGTGAAGTCACCATCGACATGGTAAGTCACAAGACATAAGACACGACGATCGTGGATCTTTGAACGATCAACAGCGCAGCACTCACATTCTCATTTCGATTAAGTGATTCGTTGATTAATTTAATTGTTCGCGACAAATCCATTGTCATAGTCAAGCGATCTACAGCGCTAGAGAACAATACTCCTGTGATTGCGGCGAACACCTTTCTAATTGAATTACTTAACCGACTTGATGACCTCTTGAGTCTATTTTTTCCCTCGGACCGATCGTTTGGAGTGAGCGTCATGTGGCCGAACGCCAGCGATTAAATAACATGATCCAAGTCGTTCTAGCGAGCGTTTCCGCACCTCACTTAAGTGGCTAGAAGTCGATATGCATTGCTTGCAGCGAGCAGATCTGGTCATTCTGTGTGATCTCTGCCTCAAAATATCAACTGCAATTAGGCATTGATTTCCGGATGTTGGGGGCGTTATTTAATGCAGAATTTTATTTAGCAAGCAAATCCGCGTCACGAGATAGTTGAATAACTATGCAGACATTGTTAGAAAATCTGAATCTAGATAATGACCTTTATCAGAATTGATAAGAATACATCTCCTGGCTTTTAGCGAGTGGAGGAAGCAGGGAATTAGTCTTTTGGGAATTTTTCAAACTTTATCGCGAATTTATATGGAGTATTGGCGGAATTTACAATGAATTACTTTTGGGGAAGGGAAGTATGAATGGGCGGTGTTATCAATGGAATTATACGCATTATATTGGATTAATTTTTCATAAAAAGTAGCTACTAGGCAATTCTGTGCAGAATAAAGAGACTCCAACAGTACTTAGACGAATGATATAAATTATTGTTAATAATGAATAATAAACAACATCGATAAGTAAAACTTCTACTATATCTATTGTAAGAATTTTATTCATATCTATTTCCTTTTTGTATTATGATTCAAAAGCATAGGTAGCTATAAGTAAATCAAATTATGATTCAAAAGCATAGACTGTATAAATAAATTAAAATTATTAAAATGGCAGTTAGATGGACAAAAGTACATTAAACAAAATTTGGTTTTTAACGACAACAATTTGAAAATATGTCTATAATTTATGTAATATTTTTAGTACGTAGTTATCGTGAAATGTTGCTTCAGCAGCATAATGTTACTTTAACACACAGGTATTTGAATGCGTTTTATGATTATGTCGATCACTCTAAATGCTATTTATTCGATAGCAAAGTCTTTAATAATAATAATTCCAAAAATGAATACTTAATAATTAAAATTGTTATATTACAGATGTATGGCGGTATGCGAGGTATTAAGGGTCTTGTTTGTGAAACTTCAGTTCTTGATCCTGAGGAAGGTATCCGTTTCCGTGGACTATCCATCCCAGAATGTCAGCAATGCCTACCAAAAGCTAAGGGTGGTGAAGAGCCTCTGCCTGAGGGCCTCTTTTGGCTCCTCTTAACAGGAGACCTTCCAACAGATGCTCAAGTTAAAGCCCTATCGAAGGAATGGGCTAGTCGTGCTGATTTGCCACAACATGTCGTTACAATGCTTAACAATATGCCTTCAACATTGCATCCAATGTCCCAATTCTCATGTGCCATTACAGCTTTAAATCACGATAGTAAATTCGCCAAGGCGTACTCAGAGGTTGGTAAACGATAATTTTTGTTAAAGTTTGTTAATCTATATATTAATTATATAACTATTTTAGGGAGTGCACAGGGCCAAGTACTGGGAATATGTCTATGAAGACAGTATGGACCTTATCGCAAAACTGCCAGTAGTTGCTGCTATTATCTACCGCAACACGTACAAGGGCGGAAAGCAGGCGGCTACAATTGATCCTAATATGGATTGGGCAGCAAATTTCACTAAAATGTTGGGCTATAAAGATGAAGCACTCACTGAACTAATGCGATTGTACATGACCATCCACAGGTGAGCCTCTATTTTTCTACATTCAAGGAAACATACTCCTATTAATGTGCTTGTTTTTTGTTCATATTAGTGATCATGAAGGTGGCAACGTATCTGCCCACACAACTCACTTGGTTGGTTCAGCCCTCAGTGACCCCTATCTGTCATTGGCTGCTGGTATGAATGGATTGGCTGGACCACTCCACGGTTTGGCTAATCAAGAGGTGCTTGTCTGGCTGATGAAATTGCAAGAACAAGTTGGAAAATCCCCATCCGAACAAGAATTGAAGGACTTCATCTGGAAGACATTGAAATCTGGACAGGTAATTACATTTAATTTGTATTATTATTTTATTGTTATTAGGTGATCAAAATATTGACAAATGATTTGGTACTCCACATGACTTTTTGAGTAGTGAAGGTTAAGATGCTCATAATTATAAAATATAATGGATTCAAGAAGATCTAAAGAATCTGAAGACAATTTTAATACTTAAAATAATGCGACAGAATCAAAATTTCGATAGGTAGAAATTCGGGGGAATTTATTGTCCCACTGTTTAACACGTTGACGCCGGCGCAGTTTTTTGTACTCCATCGGGCGGCATTTTGCATTTTGCTTTATCTGGCGGCGCCTTGCACAAAATTTTGTTTAACAAAGCTTTAAAAGTGCAGTTTCCTTTTACTATGCGTTTATTAAGACATAATAGTTTTATTTATTATGTGTTACGAAAAGCCGATGTGAGCTAGTGCGATTAACACGATTAATAGCTTTTACAAAATCGGTATAAATTACATCAACTTGAAGTCCTTTTTCAATTTCAATTTAGGTTCAGATAGTGAAGAAATACAGACGTCACAAAGAAAATTAGCATGAAGCCAAGCTTTGTTGTTTAGAAACTGGAAATGCCTCACAGACTCGCCAAGTTAAAAAAAGAAGAATGTAAAACACTCGGTTAATAATAAAAAATAATTACACAATTTGCAAAAAAGACAGATTATATAATATACCATATAAAAAATTAACAGATCAATGTTCCAAGAATAAACAACGTTACTCAAATCAGTGTCTATGCCTTGAAATTCATTTGCCGCTCAATACAGCCTTATTGATGTTCGTTTTGTGGCCTCTAATGTTAGGTTACGTTGATGTACCTGTTTAAAAAAGGGGTCAATTAGGCCATACAAAAATGTAGCCTCTAATAAAATTTAAAAAAAAAATAGTTTTAAACAAACTGTCTCTATATTTTTCCAGGTTGTTCCAGGTTACGGTCACGCTGTTCTCCGTAAGACAGATCCTCGTTACACTTGCCAGCGTGAGTTCGCCCTTAAGCACCTCCCCGATGATCCTCTGTTCAAACTTGTGTCCACCATTTACAAGGTTGTCCCACCAATCCTCACTGAGCTCGGCAAGGTGAAGAACCCCTGGCCCAACGTAGACGCCCACTCTGGAGTCCTCCTCCAATATTACGGCTTAAAGGAAATGAACTACTATACAGTTATGTTTGGAGTATCCCGTGCTCTTGGTGTTCTAGCTTCCTTAATTTGGGACCGTGCCCTTGGTCTGCCAATCGAGAGACCAAAATCATTGTCGACCGATCTCCTCATGAAGTCTGTCAAAAAGTAAGGGCGTACGCAACTCCGTGCATTTTCTTTAAGTAATTAAAGTTAAAAGAGAAAACAAGCGAACGATTTCGGTGAACTATTTGTAAGTGTAAAATGTTACCAGTTGTTCATTCTGTACAGGAACCCACGGAGAACCTACAAGTGGAACATCGAAGCTTTAATAAGTTTTACTTAATTATACTTAATTTATTTTAAATTTAAACTTAATTAGTTGCCAAGGAATATTTAAAATAGTTCTAGCGCAAGCGTAGCCAGATACTAAAGAACCACCAAAAACCACAAATGTTCGTATCAACTTCCCGGGAGCTTATTCGTTTTTGAATAGGCTGTTTTGATAGCTGGGCGTTTTAAAATCCGTACGCCTGTTGAATATTAATAAATTCGTTTCAGCTTTTCTATCATTGTAAAAAGATACGAACAGACCGAGAGCACTAATTAGACTAAATTCGCACCAGATTCGCTTTGTTTGTATGTATTATACAAAAACTGATATTTTTTTTTCCCCTCGTATTTATGGAAATCATTGTATAATATTTAAAGTGGCCTCAGTCTTTATTATTATTATTTTTTTTTTTTGTGATTTAGGCTTTTCCTTCCCTAGTAGAGTTGATCTCTTTTAGACTCCGCATTGAACCTAATTTTCAAGTTAGTTATTTTGTGTCAGATTACCTAGGACTAGGTTATTTAAAGTAATAGACAAACGCTACGTTAAGACAACTTACCGCCTGACACGAAATCGATCAGTGCTCCACGAAGCAATCAGTAACAAACGACTTCTTTAGAATAAGTAACAAAGCAAAAACGATGCAATTGTACGAATGTGTCATACATTGAAATATAAAATCGAAGAAATTTTCATTTTACTATTACCTGCTATTTCCTATCCTTTTAACTGGGATCACTGTTGAACCCGATAAACGTTTTTATGATGATAACTAGCAGAGGTGTCCGGCTTCATCTGTTGCATATAAAATAATTGTTGATAAAACGCCTTTTAGATACTTTACTTTGATTTTTTCTTAACTCCTATTCTTTAAATAGTTTCAATTGGAAAGTTATACATGAATTAAAATGTTACATCTTGTAAGTATTGTATTTACAGTTTATAACCCTAAAAACTTCCAAATGTCCTTTACGCACTCATTTATATTTCATACAAATTCCTTAGTCCACCTATTGAAACGAATTCTCTATCCTTTTGTTTTAATAAAAGGCATCCACCTTGAATCCCCACATTTCCCAAAACCTCCAAGTGCATATTTTTTCTTGGCAATCATCGAGAATTTAAGATTTTCAATTGCCATATTTTTTCAGATTAATAGTAACATATTTATATATGGTATACGGTAAGTCGCACTTTTTGTCTTGTTATAATTGCAAGGTGTGGCCTTGCATTGTTGTGCAGAAAACGGACTTTACGATTTTGAGGGTGTACTACTGCTAATCTGTCAGTTTTTGTAATTGCAGTAAAATGCAAGGACTCACTGTCTTTTATATACCTCACTATAAACTTCCTAGAAACTCCCTAACTATTCTTTCTAGAGAAATATAAACAACGGCAAGCAATTTCCGTTCTATCCAATATAATAACAAATTAAACATTGCAATAACAAATTAAAAATCAGTGAGCCTAAAAAAATAGTATTTTTGAACGTGATATTTAACAGCATAATTTTTAATTTGTAATTCTGATAAATTGATACTAATTCGAACAATCAAATGTACATATATAAATTTAATTTGATAATTGAAATAACAAATAATTTTAAATATTTACTTATTCTAAAAACGTTCGTTAACATGACGCTTTATATTTCTGAAATAACTAAAATTAATGAACTTGGCATTTTCACTATACTGCACCAATTTTCACTTTTCCCTTATGTTTTTCACACATGAAAAGTTGCTTTTTTTTTTAAAGGAATTTGTCTTTATGTTGAAACTCAAGATATTATTTTTTATAGTTTTATTTGAATGGTTTTAATTTTATTAATGTTGACAAAGTATTTGAAATCAGTGTCCCAGAATATCCCAAATTAGTAGCTTTTCACTTTATAAATTTTAATAGAATCAAACTAACGTGCATTCCTGAAAAACCCTTGATGAATAACTTTAACTCGCACTTGGTCGTTTTTATAATACCTTTCTAAATTATAGTTGAGACATTTTCGTTTTTTCGATATTATATTTTCGTAGAATGTTGTTTCAAATATTCATTTCATAGTTTTTGTAAATACTCTCTTTTTCAGCGGAATATTAGTCGACGCTGAAACGGACGGGGGGGAATAGGGTGTGAGATATTTATTCAATTATTATAATAATTATTTGTGTAAATAATCCCTTTTTTCAGGACCGAAATATTAGACGATGTCGAAATGAAACTGACAATGTGTTGAAGAGCATGAAGCATATTATGTACCTACACAATTGTTAAAGAAATAATGGTAATAAAAATTGTATTATTATATTTATGAACCAAATAATTTTTATCAATAATTCATTTTAATTAAGCTGAATTTTCATCACTAAAAATGTATTCTTTTCTTGAGAGGAATAAATCTTGAGTCGAAGACATTTTCTAGTGAAATACGTAGGATTTTTTTGATAAACTAAAATTTAACATTTTTATCACCGATTTTTTCGTAAAAAATAATGCGGATTTAGCTCCATTTCTGGCAATCTGGTGATGCATGGCCTACAAATTATAAGACATTGTGATCACCGGTAATGCATTGGCCTACCTACAGACAAATGTTAAATGAAAGAATAGTTAAGGAGTTATGTACTCTTTTTGGGAATTTAATAGAGTTTAACCTCAATATAACGATTTCCTCGATATAACAAATTCTTCAAAATCCCCTAAAACTGCCCGTAAGAGTTAATGCAAAATATACCTTTACATTATGAATACATTTAGTTAAAAACCTCTTTATAACGAATTTTCATTGCAGAATATAAATAGAAAGTATAATTTACCTCTATTTAATAATTTTTGTCAACTTATAACATTCTTAAAGGGGAAATGTGCTTGTGCTGAACTGTGTACTGTGATTCTGCGGACTGCGATAGTGCGATTGGAGAGAAACACATGGAAAAGGCACAGACTGAATGAAAATGCCATGGACCGAATCGAAGGGCGAAGCGACCTTGTTGAAAAGAATCTTAGACCAATCTAACTTCTATATAACAAACCTCATTGTAACAAATTACTTGGTATAACGAATATTTCCTAATTCCCTTCAGTTTTGTTATATCGAGGTTGCACTGTATATTGTTTTGTTTTTGGTTTTAAAGACGTACTTTTGTTTTCGTTCTAAATGTTGTATTATGCTCTCATTTTATATCTTAAAAACTCTCCCGCAAAAACTTATGAACATTCGAGAAAACACTTTCCAGTTAAAAAAAATACGAGTGTGCTTTAGACCACACGACTGAAGTAAAACTTCTTTAGCTCCATCTATATGTATGTTTATATATGTTTATATGTATAATATATACATGTATATACATATACATATGTATATTAATTTTCTACAAATATTTAAATTTATTATCGGTGTTCATTGATAAATTAATATTTTTGAATAGATTTTTTATTTTTATTCATTATTTTCATTATCGGATACATCAGTAATTACTGTGGTTGATTGTAAGACCGAGACAATAGGCTTATGGTATTAGAAATAAGATACATATGTATGTTTTCGAATTAAAATTAGAAAGATATCTAGAGAAAACTGCATCGATTGTTGTTCCATGTCTTGTTGTAGGCTTATTTCGGTTATTATTCATTTGTAGTTCTAATTTATCTTGTAGAAAGTTTACCAAGAGTTGTCCATCTTCGGACGCGAATGTGCGCGCGCACTGTTCGCTCTTGCTCCTTAAGTGTGATACAGACAATAGGCCTGCACTGTGTCTTAGATATACGAAACGCAACTGGCTATGAGAGAAAGAGAGAAAGAAAATGTGTGCTCGCACCTCTCTCTCTTGCCCCTACAGTAATATACGAAACGTAACTCTCTCTTTCTATCTTCACTAACTTATATCTCCCTCTCAACTTCCGTTCATCTCGCCCGATCACACTTTTCCTAACGCTCTCGTCACGCATTCACCAGCTTACTCCCCAAGTCAAGCGTGCGTAAAGAAGTTTTACTTCAAAAATGAGAATTCTCAACAGTAATCAGGCGGAGCAACAGCGACATCTTCCGGATTGAAGAACAAATGTAAAACTGTCATCGGACTGCTGTCATTTTGACAATTCTCAGTCAGCAGTTCGAGGTTCGTGCACTTCAAAATTCGCGATTAGGAAAATGGCATTCGACCTGCAGAAGGAAGCGGACGTTAAGGAATACATTGAGAAATTGGGCATTGAGTACCGCTTCGGCTGCTACTCGGAGAAGAAGCCCGAAGGTTAATATAAAATGCACCGATGAAAAGCGCCGAACCTAACCTAAGCTAACTTGTCGCTCTTTTGCTCTAATTTTAAGTGTGCCACCTCCTCGGCGACTACCTCGAGAGCATCAAGAAGGACTTCGAGAAGGCGTCGAAGGTGTACCGGTCGAATTGCGACGACTACGGCTACGCGAAATCATGCTACAAATTCGGCAACTACAGCTTTCTGGGGAAGGGGAAGAGCGGCAGCAAGGGTGACCCCAAACAGGCCTACAGCTACTATGAGAAGGGGTGCGCCCTCAGCGATCCAGATTCGTGCCTCCACGCCGGCCTCCTACTCGTTTCCAGAGCGATGCCCAAGCAGATCGAAAGGAACGTTCCCAAGGTTTGTAAAATTTTGTCCCTAGTTTTCTCGGTGACGACTACCTTGAATTTCACAATTTCTACAGGGGGTTGAATACCTCGCGAAAAGCTGCGAAATGAACAACGCCACTGCCTGCTTCTACTTGTCCGGCATGCATATATCGGGGGTACAAAAGAACGCCGAGACGGCCAGCCTTACTCCCACGGGGGAGTATCTGATAGCCAAGGACATGAAGAAGGCCTTCGAGTTCGCCTACAAGGCGTGCGAGCTGAGGAACATGTATGCCTGTGCCAACCTAAGTCAGATGTATGCCCGCGGCGACGGTACCGAGAAGAACGAAGAGAAGGCGGAAAAATTCAAGAAACTGGCCCTCGAAATGCAGGACGAGGTAAAGAAACAACAGGCGACGCTAGGGTTCCAACAGGGAATTCTGCCGCAGTGACGGAGCCCCTGTGCGTAATTCACACCCCCTCTAGTTTTTAAAACCGGAGCACCTACGCCTCCTGGAAGTACTGAATTTTAACGTTTAGTCGAGTGTAAATAGTTGTTGCTGAAAAATGTTGAACGGGATAAGTTTAAAAAAAGAAAATCGAGATGTCCAAAATTGCCACAGAAGCCTTTTTTTATTGCCTATTTCCACTAACAGTTGTACAGTCGGCTCAGTTCAGAATGGAGAAATCGTTCTTTATTTGATCGGGGCTCATCTCCTGGAGGATCATTATTGCGTTTTCCGCTTGCTGGTCGACGTACTGGAGATTCTGTTCGCTCGATGTAATGTTCTCTGGCTTATCCTTCTCGTGGGTTTTAACATGGGCCTGAAAAAGTCAAGATATTCTTTGTAAATTTCAGGAGTTAAACTACTATCAGAAAATTAAATATAAGTTTATTATGAATTATCATCGTTAACGTTAGCATGTACCAAATTTTTAGAAGGGCTCTGTACAATACAACTAACAAGCGTAATGTGCATCAGTAAAGATAACTTCGAAAAAAAATTGGCTTTAAAATATCTCACCTTAAGACTGTTGCAACTGATAAATTTTTTCGGACATAATTTGCAGACATATGGCTTCTCTCCGGTATGTGTCCGGAAGTGGATTGTCAGGTGGCTTGAACAGGTGAAGCCGCGACTGCAAACGGAGCACGTATGTGACTTCTCTCCCGTGTGCGTCCTCAGATGAATTGCCAATGATTCCTGGCGCCCAAAGGCTTTTTTACAAACGCTGCAAGCGAATGGTTTCTCTCCTGTGTGGATTTTTTTGTGTATAGCTAAAGTATTGGATCCTGCAAAACTCTTCCCGCATTCGGTGCATGCGTAGGGCTTTTCTCCAGTATGTGACCTTAAGTGCACAGCTACGTATCCACTCTGTGAAAAACCCTTTCCACAAACCGGACATAAATATGGTTTTTCTCCTGTATGCACCCGAAGATGCTTTTCTAAATTGCACATTTGCGTGAAACCTTTATCACAGACATCACAGATGAATGGCTTTTCCCCAGTGTGGGTCCTCATGTGAATTCTGAGCGATCGACTTTCCACGTAGTACTTCGGACAGTGCGGACAATTAAGGATTTTTTTCTTGGTATGATGATTCATATGCTTCGACAAAGAACTGGCCCATTTGAAGCCCTTCCCTGAAGCAGTTTTGCTGTTTTCTTAAAGAAACCATCTCTTCTAAAGGACGATACTCACCACAAACTGAGCAGAGGTTCGGTTTGCCAACAACATTCCGCAGTTCTCCGGTGTGTTTCTTTTGGTGCTTTTTGAGATTAGAACTCTCAGTGAAAGACATTCCACATTCGTTACAAACATGCGGTTTGACGGGATCGTGAATCTTCAGGTGGCGCCTCCACATTCTTCGCTTTGGAAAAATTTTGCTGCAGACATGACATTGGAAGCTGATTGTTTGGTGTAACTCTATACCCCCCTCGGAGCTGTTCTAAAGTTGGGAAATTCTTCATAGAAAGTATTAAATCTAAGTTTAAATTTAAATTTTACTTACTTTATCTTCTTTTACATTAGTCCTGCTCTCCTCATACGTAAAAATCTCGAACATTTCATTTCTTGCAGTACTATCTTCTGTTACTAGACAAATTTACAAAAAAAAATGGCCAATAGCCAAATGAAGGTGGCGCCATGTATGTGCACTTCTTTTGGTTTTTTCTAGTATCTTCGCGTGTGATACATCTTTTTGATACTCCCAATAGATAAATAAAAGTAAACACAAGCTTTTTGCACATCACTTTTACCCACGACAGCCTTTACAAGTTGCCCGCCAACTCATCATTTTCCGTTGCAATCAGCTGTTAGAATAGTTTAACGATGTCCAACAGATGGCTACTTCATTTTGTAATACAACTTTTAGCTTGGGTTGGTATAAACGAGAAATGTGAAGGTTAGACAAAGGCAGAAAAATAATTTGTATAGCTATCTTTGTCTTTCTTAAGACCGCAGCTGATTGCCGCGAGGAACATTTTTGTGAAAAAACTTAAAATTAAGCGTGATATAAAAGAAATCGGTTCATGACAGCTTAATTATTTTTTATTTGCTTCATTTTAAACATAATTGTGCGGTATTTTAGGGAATTTTTAATAGCATGATTTGCGCCATGTGGTTTGAGCCTGCGCTAAAAATGGTCTCGTTTTTCAGACGGCGGTTAGCAGTCCAGTTCCTCTATGTCAGTGAGTGTGATACAGACAATAGGCCTGCACTGTGTCTTAGATATACGAAACGCACCTCTCTCTCTTGCCCCTACAGTAATATACGAAACGTAACTCTCTCTTTCTATCTTCACTAACTTATATCTCCCTCTCAACTTCCGTTCATCTCGCCCGATCACACTTTTCCTAACGCTCTCGTCACGCATTCACCAGCTTACTCCCCAAGTCAAGCGTGCGTAAAGAAGTTTTACTTCAAAAATGAGAATTCTCAACAGTAATCAGGCGGAGCAACAGCGACATCTTCCGGATTGAAGAACAAATGTAAAACTGTCATCGGACTGCTGTCATTTTGACAATTCTCAGTCAGCAGTTCGAGGTTCGTGCACTTCAAAATTCGCGATTAGGAAAATGGCATTCGACCTGCAGAAGGAAGCGGACGTTAAGGAATACATTGAGAAATTGGACATTGAGTACCGCTTCGGCTGCTACTCGGAGAAGAAGCCCGAAGGTTAATATAAAATGCACCGATGAAAAGCGCCGAACCTAACCTAAGCTAACTTGTCGCTCTTTTGCTCTAATTTTAAGTGTGCCACCTCCTCGGCGACTACCTCGAGAGCATCAAGAAGGACTTCGAGAAGGCGTCGAAGGTGTACCGGTCGAATTGCGACGACTACGGCTACGCGAAGTCATGCTACAAATTCGGCAACTACAGCTTTTTGGGGAAGGGGAAGAGCGGCAGCAAGGGTGACCCCAAACAGGCCTACAGCTACTATGAGAAGGGGTGCGCCCTCAGCGATCCAGATTCGTGCCTCCACGCCGGCCTCCTACTCGTTTCCAGAGCGATGCCCAAGCAGGTCGAAAGGAACGTTCCCAAGGTTTGTAAAATGTTGTCCCTAGTTTTCTCGGTGACGACTACCTTGAATTTCACAATTTCTACAGGGGGTTGAATACCTCGCGAAAAGCTGCGAAATGAACAACGCCACTGCCTGCTTCTTCTTGTCCGGCATGCATATATATGGGGTACAAAAGAACGCCGAGACGGCCAGCCTTACTCCCACGGGGGAGTATCTGATAGCCAAAGACATGAAGAAGGCCTTCGAGTTCGCCTACAAGGCGTGCGAGCTGAGGAACATGTATGCCTGTGCCAACCTAAGTCAGATGTATGCCCGCGGCGACGGTACCGAGAAGAACGAAGAGAAGGCGGAAAAATTCAAGAAACTGGCCCTCGAAATGCGGGATGAGGTAAAGAAACAGCAGGCGCCGCTAGGGTTCCAAGAGGGAATTCTGTCGCAGTGACGGAGCCCCTGTGCGTAATTCACCCCCTCTAGTTTTTAAAACCGGAGCACCTACGCCTCCTGGAAGTACTGCATTTTAACGTTTAGTCGAGTGTAAATAGTTGTTGCTGAAAAATGTTGAACGGGATAAGTTTAAAAAAAGAAAATCGAGATGTCCAAAATTGCCACAGAAGCCTTTTTTTATTGCCTATTTCCACTAACAGTTGTACAGTCGGCTCAGTTCAGAATGGAGAAATCGTTCTTTATTTGATCGGGGCTCATCTCCTGGAGGATCATTATTGCGTTTTCCGCTTGCTGGTCCACGTACTGGAGATTCTGTTCGCTCGATGTAATGCTTTCTGGCTTATCCTTCTCGTGGGTTTTAACATGGGCCTGAAAAAGTCAAGATATTCTTTGTAAATTTCAGGAGTTAAACTACTATCAGAAAATTAAATATAAGTTTATTATGAATTATCATCGTTAACGTTAGCATGTACCAAATTTTTAGAAGGGCTCTGTATAATACAACTAACAAGCGTAATGTGCATCAGTAAAGATAACTTCGAAAAAGAATTGGCTTTAAAATAACTCACCTTAAGACTGTTGCAACTGATAAATTTTTTCGGACATAATTTGCAGACATATGGCTTCTCTCCGGTATGTGTCCGGAAGTGGATTGTCAGGTGGCTTGAACAGGTGAATCCCCGACTGCAAACGGAGCACGTATGTGACTTCTCTCCCGTATGCGTCCTCAGATGAATTGCCAACGATTCCTGGCGCCCAAAGGCTTTTTTACAAACGCTGCAAGCGAATGGTTTCTCTCCTGTGTGGATTTTTTTATGTATAGCTAAAGTATTGGATCCTGCAAAACTCTTCCCGCATTCGGTGCATGCGTAGGGCTTTTCTCCAGTATGTGACCTTAAGTGCACAGCTACGTATCCACTCTGTGAAAAACCCTTTCCACAAACCGGACATACATATGGTTTTTCTCCTGTATGCACCCGAAGATGCTTTTCTAAATTGCACATTTGTGTGAAACCTTTATCACAGACATCACAGATGAATGGCTTTTCCCCAGTGTGGGTCCTCATGTGAATTCTGAGCGATCGACTTTCCACGTAGTACTTCGGACAGTGCGGACAATTAAGGATTTTTTTCTTGGTATGATGATTCATATGCTTCGACAAAGAACTGGCCCATTTGAAGCCCTTCCCTGAAGCAGTTTTGCTGTTTTCTTAAAGAAACCATCTCTTCTAAAGGACGATACTCACCACAAACTGAGCAGAGGTTCGGTTTGCCAACAACATTCCGCAGTTCTCCGGTGTGTTTCTTTTGGTGCTTTTTGAGATTAGAACTCTCAGTGAAAGACATTCCACATTCGTTACAAACATGCGGTTTGACGGGATCGTGAATCTTCAGGTGGCGCCTCCACATCCTTCGCTTTGGAAAAATTTTGCTGCAGACATGACATTGGAAACTTATTGTTTGGTGTAACTCTATACCCCCCTCGGAGCTGTTCTAAAGTTGGGAAATTCTTCATAGAAAGAACTAAATATAAGTTTAAATTTTAATTTTACTCACTTTATCTTCTTTTACATTAGTCCTGCTCTCCTCATACGTAAAAATCTCGAACATTTCATTTCTTGCAGTACTATCTTCTGTTACTAGAGTACCAAGATCGGGAAAAAATTAAGTAGAAACAAAGTTCGCTGCGCGTTTGCGCAGATAAAAAATTATTAACATATTTTGAAGGACTTGGGGGGATCGCCAGGATTCTTTTTTTGTTTAAAAGGTATTATTGGAAAGTGAAAAATGCCTACTTTCTATTGTTAAAAAATTTATAGAGACTTATAAAACCAAAAGTGTAGGACAAGAATAGTTGCAAATTTAAAGAAATGCGCCCAATGAATTGGGTGGTGGGAATTGCAAGTTTTCGCGCTCAACAATTTTAGTTTCGGTAGTCTAGTATAAATTTCTTAAAATTTCTTGTGAGCTCAGAAAAAATGTATTTTCTTTTTTAAGTACATTTATAAAAGTAATTTATATAATATAGTTAGTGTAGTTAAATAAAAAGTCCGATAGTTCGTTAGTCATGAGATCCAAATAGAGATTCTACAAATTTTTGAAGTGCTTAGAATTTTAAGGTCTATAGTTTTGTTTAATGGTCCTATACTGTTTCATTTCTTTTTTAATTTATAGGTACTTACAAATTATTTCCGGGACTGAATTCATAGTGTTTGTTTCAGACGGGAATCCAGCGATTTCGTTGGTTTCCTCGCAAAGAACAATTCCTGCCGTATCACAGAACTGGGGCTGCACCACTTCGCTTTTACTCAATTCGTGTTGGGCTTCCTGTGGAACCATCAATCGCTCCTCCTTCCCGAAATCTTCCAGAGTCAGAATGCAGGTTTTGATAGGTTCAATAGACGCATCTGGAGCGCTTGTTTCTTCAATCTCTTTACTATGTTGAACATCAGGTACTTGTTGATTTGCACTTTGCACTGTTTGCGCCAGAAAGTCCCTCAGGGTCTTGTCAGAGGATTCGCACTGTTGCTTGAATCGAAACGCTCGACTAACTTGGAGGACACATTGCAAGCACATGAGTTCTGGAAGTCCATCGCCCGCTTGAACCTATTTTGAGAAATATCGAGCAATAGTAGCAATTGTTTTGGGAAGAAGAATCGATTTACCTCGACATGGGCCACACATCGCAGCATATTATCCAGACAGGAGCCGTAAAGGGGGCGCATTTCTCCCTTCTCGCCGAGACAGGCACGACAGATTCTGTCTAATTCTAAGGGTTTTGGAATCAATTGCGGTGGCATGTTGCTTAAAACAATTCACTCAGTAAAATACACGAAAATATCACTGATTTGAAAAAAAACACTGTTTTGACATTTGCTGCCGTGCGTAAATGAAAACGTCATTTGTTGCTTTTTCAGAATTGTCAAAATCAGCTGTTGGGAGGAGGAGGTGCATATTTTGTTTTGGACAACCCTGCAAGGATGCTTTAGCGGTAATTTAACAGTCGATTGCTTTTGCGAAAATGACATTCGCGGAAAATTAAAGTTAATTTTGCGGGTTATTATCGCGCGATGTTGCTGGTGTAACTTAAAAAAGGAGCGGAAATTGGTTTAATAACACTGACCAGCGATGGTTTTGCTATTACAAAACAAAGTGGTAATTTCGTTAGGTTTTTTTCCGTATACAACGAACCCGCAAACAAAAAAGTTCTATCACGTAGCGTTTTTGAACAAAATAGGTTTCAAAAGCACAAGCCTTTTTTGCAAATTAATTAAAAAACAAACAATTGTCGCAGGAACGTGTAAATTAGCTCAAATAAATGTAAGAACCTTTAGTTATTATATTAAAATACGAGTGGCTTTAATACTTTCCGAAATATTACGTGAAATTCACTTCTTTCCATAAGCCGATTATTTCATACAATAGATAGTGAATTAAGATGTCTGCTTGCGCACACTCATGAAAATCGAATTCCCAAAGATGCTGCGTAAGTGCTATAGATTAGTGGTATTTCATATATATAGATAAGGATTCAGGGTCTTTTTTGAGCCATCTTAAGAGCTTTCTCCACGTTCCGTTATTTTTTAATAAGATTTTAAAAATGGCTGCTAAAAAACGTGATGTGATAGAAAAAAACCGAGTTCAGATTCGTAAATAGGAGGTCCCAAAAGACTATAATCGGCTATAAAAACTGAGAAAGTTTTTAGAAGTGTTTAATTTCCAGGCCTGTGTAATCAATCAAACTTGATTTTTGTTTTTCCGATATTAATGGTAAGTACTTTAAATGAATTAAAACCATTTTTGTGTACCCAATTTAACCCTTTCGTAGATATTTAAAAAATTATGTGGGCGATAGAAAACGCACTTTTTTTCTCTCCTAAGGAAAGATAGAATTTGATATTCAGACAACTTTCATTATCATAAGATATGATAGATTATGCCCTAGAATACTTTTTAGATGCAAAAAAGTGGTTGATGATCGAGTCATTTCATTAGTTAAACATTTACACTCGCAAACAAACAAGTTTCAAATTGTCGCTACTTCACTCTTCATTGCCTAAAATACTTTCGTAGGATCATTTTTAGGGAATGTTAATGTTTGACTTTCTATGGGACATAATTTGTATTATCATCATATAGATCTAAGCCATCATTTCCGCGAAAGGGTTAATAATCCAAGTTTGTTTAACTTAACTACATAAATTACAGATAGACCCCGCGTGAAAAAAACAATAAAAGTAGCTATATATATATATAATATATTTATAAAATTTAAAAATAAGCTATGTTTTTCATTTTACAGACGGCTGAAGTAAAGATAGATCGCCTACATCATAATAAAATTACAAAGATCCTTGATATACGATAGTAATAATGAATTCATTTTTGAATAGAAGTTACTCGGAAAGTAAGTAAATAAGTAGTTTATTATAACAAAGTGTTCAAGTTCTACTTCTCCATCAGTTTCGATACCTCAAAACTGTGTATCCACGCCTGATTCAGACTGCCATTCAGCATCAGCAGTTTCAACAAAGATAAACACCCCTTCTGCAGGGAATGTCGAAGAATTACTAAAAGTTGTTCCCCATTGTCGTACTCTATTTATTTCATGCCTCTATTCTGGAACTTCATCTGAGGAAATACTCACGCATATTCAGGCTCGAAATATATCCACAAAAAATATTACATGTTGGAAAATTAATAAAAGCTCGAGCCCAATTGCATCCACCTCTACTAATTTACATAGTAATTAATTGAAGCTAGTTATTTAAAAAAAAACTGAATCCCCAAACGATCTCTTTATATTATCAAAATGTAAAGGTATCAGGACTAGGACTAGGATTCTATCAGTCGTTCTTAACTAGTAATTTTGATATTATCGCACTAATCGAAAATTGGTTACACTATGGCTTTCTTGATACAGAGTTTTTCAATTATTTCTACCAGGTATTTCGTAAGGATTGATACACTGATTCGGAGGCCCAAGGAGGAGGAGTTCTTATAG
Organism: Dysmachus trigonus; assembly: GCA_949715965.1. Taxonomy (NCBI): domain Eukaryota; kingdom Metazoa; phylum Arthropoda; class Insecta; order Diptera; family Asilidae; genus Dysmachus; species Dysmachus trigonus. The sequence continues at coordinate 2,679,562 of OX454323.1, read as the reverse complement.
CTTGCAAAAGCCATTTGTTTTGTGTTAAATAGCAAAATGGACATGAAATAAAAATGACGACTTTCCTTTATTAAAAACTGTTTACATTTTAACGATCTCTCCATTTGTTAAAGAGTAGTGACTCATTAGTTTTCACACACCCGGTGCATTTCTCAGTACCCCAATACGATGAGCGACTGCTCTTCAGATGGCTGTAACTCAAAAACTATTTGAGATATGCACTTGAAATTTTAGTATGTTATTTTTAAAGGTATAGACTATCGAAAAAAACAACAAAGAAAAGTAATTTTGTTGTTATTTCTTACAAAATAATCATTATCAAAATGGCGTGGAAAAATTTATCGCTGACGGGATTATTATCTGTGTTGAAAACGTTTGAAACTATCAAATAAGGTTTCAATGGAAGACCCTAGCATTATAATACTGATCCATATCTGTTAACATTTCATCTATTTTTCCATTTTTAAACAAATTTTGCTTTATTCTCTTTCAGGCTTTATCGAATGCAGAAAATATTCCAGCTTTATCGGCAATTTCTTTTGCTGAGTCATTCGAGAATTTATCAATTATGCTTGCAGCTTAACAGTATTGATTTCATAAACTTGATGGTGAGTATGTTTATACTTATTATATATATTTGACGATAATGACAAAACTGCCAATTTTCGAAATCTATACGCATTTTCAGTATCAAGTAAAGTATAGCAAAATCACTTGTTCATAATCTGATCCTTTGTGGTCTTTTACTGCAATTTATTCTTTAATTCGTGACATTATTCTTTATATTTATCAGTTAAATGAATGGGAATTTATCGCGTTTTTTACAACTAGCAATTCAGGTGTATTTCAAATTATTTTACGATAATAATTGCAACTAATTTCCTTTCAATTAGAATCAGCTGAACCATATCGTCTTTTAAAATGTAATTTGCCTCGTATCTTTGCAGTTGCAGTTGTTTTTGTAAAATTCGAAGCATGAAGTATTTGTTTATAATTTTGATTTTCTATTTTGTTCTGCAATTTATGCAGTTTTGTAAATATGTAGGTATATATAATTCTTGAAATCGGTGCAGATATAGACAGATTTTGTTTTTTATATTCAAACTTGTATACTTCGTTAGTTTGATTGAAATTGAAAGACGTGTTTTTGGCGACTAGTTGTCTCCTTCCGATAAGGACTATGGTGTTCGATATTTTTAAATAACAAAGTGCGGTCCTTTTAAGAATGTTATCAAATTCATTGTCATTTTTGTACATAAAATTCTTATCTAGAGCAAACTTGTTTAGGGCGCGAAGTCTTCAATTTCTATAGACCACTCCAGCACAGCGTCGCAAAGTTCACGGCCGAAAATATCGCCCAGATGCAAATGATGCTGCAATCTGAAATTGTCCGCCACTGGACCTAGAGATCTTCAATTCAATTAGAATTGTGTGGACCGCTCGACGGACAATGTTCGGTGCACTTGTGTAATGAGAGATTCTAAACGTGGATGGACGATCTCCGGCAGTAGTTCGCTAGTGGCCACCGATTCACAAACATGGAAGACTATTGGGGTCTCAGTGGAACAAATGGTACATAAAATATTTTCTGGCTTAGTTCATTTATTTTCACGTTTTAATTTAAAACTTGGATATGAGTTTAATCATTTGACTGACTTTCGATTAAAACGCCTTTGTACTATCCTCGGCGTCAAGATGCTTTAGTGTTTTTTTTTTTGTTTTAAACAATAATTTAAAAATAAAATGGCCGCTCAAAAGTATAGATTGTTCAAAAAAAATTAAAGATTTCGGTTGTGCTGAAGCAATAATAAATAAATACATCCAGTGTCCGAGTGATGATGGTTTTCAAAGATCCTGAAAATGTACATATATATTGTGAAACATTTTATAAATTGAACGTGCTTTTCCGTGCAAGTGTTCTTAATAAGCAACAACAAATTTTAATAAAAAGATAACCCAATTACGACCTCGTTGCCGCAACTCTTCGCACTTATGGCGATGAGCGAGAGGCTAAATCGAAAAATGTCAGTTGAGTTCGCAACTTGAAGGAATAAAATGACACGAGACGCAACGTAAAAGACATTTTCGATTATTAAATTAAGTGAACTGAATTATTGTGATTGATATGCTCAAACGAAGCGAACACACCTACGAGGTCTCTCATACAGACGGAGCGTCCGTCTTATACTTTTGTGACGATTGGACAGACTACACTACAAGGAAAAATTATATCAATTCGCCGCGCAAATGTATTGTGTGCTCTCGGTCAAAGAAATCTTCATCTGATTATTAAATATATATTTTTTTTTTTTTTGCAATTTTGTCTCGCTTGCACTCGGCAATATAATCCTTTTAATTACTAGCAATTAAGGAGTTTAATAAAACAGCTGCAAAACTGTGACGCAAGGGGAAACGTTCTTGATCAGTTGCGGATCGTTTTTGATCAATTAAGTGATCTCACGTTTTCTATCAAAACTAGAAAGCATAAATTACTTCGATTGGTGCTATAACAATATATATTAAATATAAAATGGACGCATTCAGTTTAGTTTCCTTCGAAATGGAGTGTTGCGGTTTGCGCCTGCGCTGTATATAATCATCATTATTTCCCGGATTAAGACCTCTATTTCTAGATGTCGCCAGGATAAGTACATGTGCACCTTCGCATTCGACATCTCATTTAATTTTTTTAACTTTTGATGAAATATTTAAAATTTTAGTATAATTTTATTAGGGATCTATGCAACTCCGACAAAAATAGCTTATCTAGAATATTTCTAAAATTTGCCATAAACTTATATAAAATGTAACATAAACATCACTATTATATAATCCTTTTCTAGGTATAGCATTTCTATTTTATATAATTTTTTCTTTAATTTTTCTATCATAAATTAATTCGTATTATTGCATATCTATGTATAAGATAAGTGTATTATAATATAAGTTTCAAAAACCACCTCTGTTTCTAGACTGAGGCTTATTAGGATTAATATTAATTTAACATAATATTTTTAAAATTAGCTATTCGTTAATAGGCAAGGTTTTTAAAAAAAATGTTGCAACTTTGCTCTTTTCAGGAATTAATTTTAAAGAATTTACACTTAAATCTAGTAAAAATAAAAGTATTTGTATTCTATTTATACCTGACAAGCAGTTTTCTCTAAATATTCGGTTAGTTAACAGACGTAGAGAATTAGGAACTTGTAGTTTGTTCAAATTTGATTTAGCAAATTTGAGAGATCTTTAATTCAGCAGTAGATTATATAATTACAACATTTGGACATTTAAATAGGCACAAAACTTATTCTTATTTGATCAATCTATACTATTCTAAAAAATGCCTTCTTAACCCATTAATGCCTGAATAACAAAAAATTGTACGGCAACTTCGAGGCGCTAACTTTTATCGAAGGGGTGGTCAATTCTCATCGAGACCAACTTTTCTAGATGTATTTTGAGTCGCCCGACACGATCCAACCAAAAAAAAAAGTGAAAAAAAATTATTATTATTGTTTTTTTGCAATATTACGTAAATAAATACCTTTTTCAAGTCATTTTTTTCGAAAAAACGACAGATTTAGTGAGGAAAAAGCAACTTTTTACTGCAATAAAGTGCATAAAACGTGTTATTAGTACTTAAACTTCAAAAATATGCAGGTATTTTTTTCGTTAAAAATATTAGGCTGCATAAAAATTGCAACAATGTGACGCATATTTGCATTACTTTCGATCACTTTTTTTTGTCTCACTATGTTCGACTATTCCCAAAAATGTATATAAATTATTTTTAAGGGTCACTGATTACGAATTTGCTATCAGATTTCCGTAATTCAATAATTTTTGGCAAAATTCTCAATTTTTTCGAAAAAAAATTGGGTATTCGGAGTTTTTGGGGTCACTGATTACTGATTAAATGCCTGCATATTTTTGAAGTTTAAGTCCTAATAACACGTTTTATGCACTTTATTGCAGTAAAAAGTACCTTTTTCCCGACTAAATCAGTCGTTTTTCGAAAAAAAATTACGTGAAAAAGGTATTTATTTGCATAATATTGCCCAAAAACAATAATAATAATAATTTTTCACTTTTTTTTTGGTTGGATCGCGTCGGGCGACTCAAAATACATCTAGAAAAGTTGGTCTCGATGAGAATTGACCACCCCTTCGATAAAAGTTAGCGCCTCGAAGTTGCCGTACAATTTTTTGTTATTCAGGCATTAATGGGTTAATTCGGAAGAAATATGAAAATTTATAAACATCAGACATTATATATCTGAAATTCTGGGTTTTCAAGAAATACAATGCATAACATTCCATTCATTTGCTATATAATATTTAAAATTTTTATTATATTCAAACTAAAAATAAGTATACATACAGTGAAAATTGATGATTGAGTATTGATGAGACAAGAGGAAATATATGTCAATATAAAATGCTCTTCTCGACCCATTTAAACCGAATTTCGAGATCTTAGCAACATACAATTTTGTATATTTATTCAACTTTTAGCCAGATTGATAAATATATAGTTAAAATCATAATTAAAATCCATATATACATATTGTACCTATATCTAGAACCAATTTATAGTTCTGGAACATAAAGATGGAATAAAGATTAATGGCTCTTTAAAACATATAAAGTGTGGACCACCGGCTGGTTTCTTTTTGAAAATGCTATAAAATAAACACGACTCAATATTTTTCAAAGTTTGTCGATTTATTGAAAAAGTAAACATCCCGATTATAATAGTTATGGAATATGATTTCATTTAAATGGCTGCACATTTTTGATTTTTCTATTTACAAATAACTCGATCAATATTATGTTTCAGTGCTTGAACCGGTTCGGGGTTGTCATCATCACTTCGTTATTTAAAAGACAAACTTACGTACAACAGGCGCCGTAGATTATTTTGATTGGAAGTTTTCAAAATGTCGCCTGTTTCGGCAACACAGCACTAAATTTGAAAATAAGTTTTCAATATTTTCCAATATTGTTCAAGTGTAAATCTATCCACTTCGTACTGCGAAGATATGATACTCTGTTTTTGTTAATTTTTTGATCGCGAAAGAGCTGACTGTGTCAAAATAATATTTAATTTAAAGAGAAACCAACAGATGGCCCAGCCTATATAGAAATCATAGAGGAAACAAGAAAGCATGCAAATTAAATGTATAGTATAATTATCCTTAAAAATTTAAGGAATTGACCACTTTACAACGTTTGTTTAATTACGTTGATTGTCAGATTTTATTCGTCCACTTATTCAGATAGGGCAGTTAAAGTATAAATCTTGTTAAGTTCTTATGAACGCGATCTGTGTACATGATTTATCTCCTTAGCTTCGCATAAAGATACGTAAATAGTCTCGACCAGCAGCTTTGTATCGGAAAATCGAGTAAACAAGTTGACACAAATTTCAAGCAGCTTCCGGCAGTAATAAAGAGTAACAATTTGTAGTTTACGTGTGAACTTTTAGTCTTATTAGTGGAAATTACCGTCACAAATCATAAGCTGAATGATAGAGATCTCTAGATCAGGAAGAGACCTGGACGGGCATTTTTCAGTGTCAGTCAGCCGGGGTAAGCGATAAAATAAAAGAAAAATGAAAAATAAATAAGTAGGTTCCTATCAGCAAATTTAATTGTTGGCATACCGAGAGCACACAATGGGGGGGCCTGGCGTAGTCGCAGTGGTCATCACCGGAGACGCGCTGTGGGGCAATTATCATCGTTTCTTGTCCATTTCGTAAATTGCATGCGAACTATACTTAACGAGATTATATGCGATATGCAGGCCAATTTGCAAAATGAATTACTGAAGGACAAGTAAACAATTGCAATCGGATGGATGCGTTCGTTTCGTAAGCCGTCTGTCTGTATCTGCCGAATTCGAGTTTGATGGAATGAAAATGATATACAGATCGCTAAAGACATTAATCTCTTGCAAATGAGATAATTACGGAAGCCAGGACTCGTGCGGCTTTCGCGTCGGAAGCTGCAAGTAAATTAAATCATTCGTGTAATTGAGTTGTGTAGGATTATTATTATCAAGTCGCTGGCTTTGTAAAGTGTTAAATTTTGAAAAATACAAACGTGCGCACCACATCACGAAAATTTGCGTCAGGTCTTTGCCGAAAAATTGTTGTATGCATGTGACGAGGCTGCTGCTCAATTTCTTTTGTTCGGGCAAAACCACGCTATGACCGATGTCGATTTGGGAAAATCACGAAAAATATATCTATTTTCGGAGATGCGCAATCAAATGATGCTATAATCGCGTGACTGAATTGATAATGTTCCGCCATAATTGACACAAAGTCCATTATTATTCACCCGAATAGTATAGCCTGGCCTGGTTCAGTGAATGCTTTCGTGGCGCTAAAATTTATTTGCAATACCTTCCCGGAAATTCATATTAGCCCTGAGATGATTGTATTTTTTAATAATAATTTAGATCACATAAGCAGCTTTCCTATTATTTGCTTCTTTCGAGTCTTACCCAGAAATAGAGCAAATTTTAAGTATTAGTTCAGATACCAGGTGCGTTTTCACATGCCAACAAGAAAAAAAAGAAATCCCAGGTATGACCACAATCGATAGGCTACTTGCCGCCGTAATTCATTGCTCTCGTTGTAATTAAATTGATTTTAAACAAAATTGTGCTCATTCAGTCGGCACGACATGCAAATTCGATTGAAATTTTTTGTTGTCGACTTGAGCATACCTCTGTTCGGTGTTCGGGATCCCAGATTTCCACGTTTCTTTTAAAGATTGTTCATGTTTACGTTGAACAGACTAATTGTCATTATAAGGTGGAGGAGGGCGTGAAGGGAATGAGGAAAAATACAAATGAATAAATGATCGTAAATTTCCAAGCGTGTTGTGTACATAAGTGCTGTGCAAAATATTTGCAACTAGAAAACCTACGGCTTACTACAAAAAGTCGTAAACTATTTAAAATAACAAAGCTAATGTAGTATTGAATTCTTTATTTTCTTATTTCCAAGAAATTTTATGGTGTCAATACTTTATGATTTTTTTAATTAATCTATAGAAAATGGCGATTACATACATATATACAGATATTTAAAATCATTACAAAAGCTTCAAAAGATTAGATTACGAATCTAGTGTATCTTTTGTCAATAGTTTTAACTATGCGCTGTTGTATGTTGTAAATACGTACAAAAAACAACAAATAACTCCATATTTCAAGTCAAACAAATTGGAAACATATGATTGTCATGAATGGCAAAAGCCTTTTAAAATAGCCAGAGAACTAAAAATATTGTATAAGAGAATATAAGAAAGGATGTTTGTGCTGAAACTGTCCCAAAATATGTATATTAAGCAGAAACGACTACCATGGAAGTGTTGCAATGAATGAATAAAGAAATTCATCTGAAATTTGCGAAAAACTATTTGCTGAAAAATGACATGGAAAATGGTAGGACCTTTTTTTGGGTAGTTGTTTTAATTTTTTAATACTTTCAATTATACTATTTCTTAACATCAACCGTCAGTTTGTCAAAATTTAGTTAAATCGACATCTAATCAACTAGGGGCTGTTATTGAATCAAAGAGATTTACAACTTACAAGGAGAAGGCACCTACTCGGCATCATCGATTTCGCTCAAATTTATAGCATATGTAGGGCTTGGCAACAAATGAAAGTACCCGAAGTGAGAACTCCAGATGGCCAAGTGTTTACAAAATAATAGTATACAAAAATTTTCACGCCGCTCTAAATCCCATTCATTGTAACACTTACGCAGAGCGGCGGCTGGTATAGTGGTTAACACTTGGGCTTGTGATTCAATAGTCACGGGTTCGGATTCCTGCGTCCAGAAGCTTTTTCTCTCGGATCTTTCCCAATTTTTATAAGATTCAGGTCTGCAAGTAAGCGAAGTGATAAATTGTTTATTGTTTTTATTTATTTATACGCAAAAGGTATAGATAAGGAAAAAAAATTGGGATTGCGAACTTTTCAACAAAGTAAAGCGAGTTGTACTCTCATTTGACTAGTTTTTTTTTTTTTTTTAATTCAATTTCCTTACATCAATCACTCTTAAACTTAAAAATAAATAACTACCTACTAAAAGGCATGATTTTTACACTGAGCCATACCCGAGTAAAAATAAGACTCGCCCATTCTTAGTTTGAAACAGGCACACACAGCGTCAAAACGCCTGTATGGCACCCTAATGAAGCCTGAATAAAAATTCTACTTTTCCAAACGCTACTCGCTGCAGGTACGTATCAATAAAAGAGGCAAGAAATAAGTACGATCACATTCTAGATTAAAATTTAAAATGAAATCAATAAAATTATTTTTGTAGAATTTATCTTCTGTGCAGTCAACCTTCCTATAACGCGATTAATGCGTACCGCATTATTCCCTAGACAGACAGCGCACTAAATTAATAATTAGTTAATTGATAATTTAGCACTAATTACTAATTAATGAAGTGGTGACTGACAGCCATTTCTTAATCATCATTTATCAGCTGTCCAGTTATTCAATAGTCCTTGTGCTTTTCTTTTTCTTATTCTTTGTAATGGATAGCGCAAAGTAATATTACAACTGGTATAGAAGTAAAAAATCAACCGAATTCTAGTACATTTCTCATCATTTAGGTATAAATGATCAAAAAATTATGTTCATTTACCAAATCATAAATGATCAAGTTTTTCGTCATTTAGCGGCCATAATGATGATAAGCCCATGACAGACAGCACCTAAAGTAGTAATTAGTACTAATTAGTAATTTATGTATACTAGGGCATTATATAGAAATTCTCTGAAATTGAAAGCACTCGCTACAAAAAGGGAATTTCGTAGTATTAACTTCAACCGCAAGAATTTAATACGTCAAACGGTAATGCCATAGATAAATTTGCTAAGCAATTAAGTTGTTAGAATATTCTTTCACGAAAAACACATTATATGCGTATATATTGTATAATAGAACACGCCACATACTTTCCTCTTTTTGAATTTATTATTACAAGTAACATTTTGGCCTATACCTCAGGGCTACATAATTACTAATTTATTAATTAATTAATTAATAATAATAAATGATAAAAACTTATATTGTTTATGATATCTTATAAATGATCATAGGGTTTTATTATCGTGTCAATTGAACTTTAAAACTTAAAACAAAGCATTCTTAAAAAACTTTTTTCGATTTAAAAATCATGTGATTTTAAGTCAGACTCTAATGCTTACTATATTAAATATGAATGTCGAAATTGATGCATTAATTAAGTAATGAATTTTTGTAAACATCATAAAATTCAAGGCAATTTTCCCCTTAAAACTTAATGATATGTACATATCTACTGATTTTTAGAATCACTTAAATTGAATCTTAATCGAGCACATTTTAAACCTGATTGACTGTTTATTGCGAACTGAATAAACAATTTTAAAATGATAAGTTCGAGTCTTACATCTTCATATCTGAACTTTGTAAAGTCGCTAGAGTATACTATACTTTCATACAACGTTCATAAAAATAATGGTCAATGGGGATGTTTTCATAAATTTCAAAAGCATATTTCTTACCTGTCGAAATCGCGAATTTTATGGTCCACCGAAAAAGGTAATATTTTTAAAATTTACGGAACCATTCATAAAAAGTTCATATTCGAGAAGAGAAGCCACGTCGTCGGTAATATAAATGGAAATTAACGCTGCTGGAAGCCGCCTCGCGAGGCCGCGGCCGGCGGGCGCGGTCTCATAAGCGAGAAGAAAGTCTCGCGGGATGAATGTGCGCACACACGTCTGGTCCAGCAGCAGCAGCATCAATCGTGTCCCCAGTTTCCGTATGAAGAAACATACGCGGCTCCAGATTTATAATGCCCCCGTCGCAGTGCGCTCGCAGGCAATTCTTATTATTGTTGATTAGGAAATCAGGGTGGCACTTAAGCCATCTTTTTGTCATGAAGTTAAGGCGAATGAGAATCTTCTTGACGACTTATTCAGCCCGGTAAGTAGTAAGCACTGCTTATTCACTAGATTTTCCCCATATATAGTCGTGTTTGTCCGGCAATTGTAATTGTCTTGCAACATACATTCGAAGACGTCGACGACAGCGCGAAGATTAAGGGAAATAGTAAAAGGGAAATTCTTTTGCAGACATGATTTCTTCACTTTATTACTTGTTTAAATAATTCTACAGTCTGCACGCTTGCCGAAAGACAATCTAAATATAGTAAATAATTCTAAGATAAAACATTGCGATTTTGTTGCAACTTTACACCTATTTGGTCACGTGTTTTTTCTAAAGACAGAAGCATCAAGGTTTGGCAAGAAAACTTGAATGTCTGGTGCGACTGTTATGTTAATTTGAAATTAATTTGCTTCGTAATGAATGGCTTGATTATTTAAGCATTCGATTGCAGGAATTATATAATTCGGTTCAAATTCTGCGAATTTGATTCGTTTATAGTTAACAGCAAACATTTTCCAATAATAGCTACGATTCTATAGAGTGTAAATTACATATATTAGAATACTAGCAACTTTTTACTGCAATAAGGTACATAAAACGTGTTTTTAGGACTTAAACTTCAAAAATACGCAGGCATTTTTTTCGTTAAAAATATTAGGCTGCATAAAAATTGCAACATTGTAAATCAACTTCTACGCATATTTGCGTTACTTTATATCACTTTTTTTTATCTCACTATGTTCGATTACTCCCAAAAATGTATATAAATTAGTTTTGAGGGTCACTGATTACGAATTTGCTATCAGATTTTCGTAATTTAAAATGGCGGTTCCAAGATGGCGTACAATTTTTTGCAAAATTTTCAATTTCTTCGAAAAAAAAAATGTGGGTATCCGGAGTTTTTGGGGTCACTGATTACTGATTAAATGCCTGCATATTTTTGAAGTTTAAGTCCTAATAACACGTTTTATGCAAAAACGAAAAAAAAAATGACGCGAGAAAGGTATTTATTTACATAATATTACAATAATAATAATTTTTTTTCACTTTTTTTTTTTGTAGGATCGTGTCGGGCGACTCAAAATAGGTCTAGAAAAGTTGGTCTCGATGAGAATTGACCACCCCTTCGATAAAAGTTAGGACCTCTAACTAGGACCTAAACTTTGCATTTCTTCGTGTTATATAATACATATATACCATCTTGCATTATTATTATTATTTATAGCGGTTCGTTAAGTTACTCTAGGTACCTCTCGAAAGCAAACGCGACCTCAAAGATCTATTGTGCTAATACCATCTTGCATAGTTAAATTTAGATAACATATTTAAATCAATCATAAGAATGTAAAACTATTTTTATGTCAATAATATTTCTTTGAATGATATAGTACGAGAAAGAAATCTGGCTACTCCAACACTGTTTTGCCAGAACCCAAAAACCTCCAAATACACATTTTATTAAAGTCCGGGTAGTCTACTATCTAATATATGTATCAAAGTCCAACATTCTCTAAAAACACACTTTAACTATTTCTATCCGCTTCAGAGTTTCCTTCGTTATTAATTTCGTACAGCATGGAATTATGAAATTCGAGGGTAAAGCTCCAAAGATTTTATAAATGGTTCCTTCATTGATAATTTATTAAATACATATTTTCAGATCATCAATCTACTCATTTTTTAGTAGTATTTCCGAATCGTTTTAGTTTTGGGTTGTATATAAATAAATTATATTAGTTCCTCATTAATGTGTTTCAGAGAAAAGTTCCACGTATGCTTGCTGCTTATCTTAAATATTTTAGACCTCATCTAATTTAATAGATAAACGGAAAAGGTCTTTCAACAGAAAAAATATTATTTTACTGCCGGGAAGAAATACAGAACGTTGAAATATATCCAAATCGCAACACTCCAAAAAGTGAAAGAAAAAAAAAATAACTAAAATAAATTTGCATAAAAACATATTTTAAAACTGATTGAATTTTTAATATATTTTAATTTTATTTTAGGCAATTGCACCTTACCTGCGATAGATGACTTCCCAAGAGACCTTTTCACAGAAGAGGAGCGACAGTCTGGTGCTGTAGTACTTCATGTGTTAGCAAGTTTATATTTATTTGTAGCATTAGCTGTAGTTTGTGATAAATATTTTGTACCTGCAGTTGAAAAAATATGTCAAGGTAAGGAATTACATTTTATTTTGCACTCTTCTTCAACTTCACATTTTTAAATGTATGAACGATTTCACCAATTTTTTTTACTATTTAATAGTTCTTAAAAAATTAATGATATTATGAAAGTACTAGATTAATTGCTTTACTTAATTAACAGTTTTGTTAGAGTTATTGATTTTGCCCTTTTTCAAAATTGTAAACTCTAGTGTGATTGATGTTTGATCGGATTTAAGCGAATATTTGGAATTTTTTCTTTTACCATCGCGTTTTTCTGGTTATTTTAAAGCAATATTTTTTTTTTTGAATTAAATATTTGAAACTTGTAGGAGATAAAGCTAATAATATAAAAAATATTTTGTGCAATCCCCCGATTATGGATAAAAATTATAATAAGAGGATTTAATATTATAGCTCAGCATTTGAAAAGTCCTAAAAAGAACCTTGATCTCAGAGTATAATTGAATAGCATTCTGTAATTCCACCCGATTTTTAAATACTGACCTGGATGCCTTTAAAAAATTCTACTCCATTAACTGCCTTCTCATTCATAAAGGTGTCTGCGTGTCCTTCTCACCCAAAAAGAACCTCCTGCACTTTGTGTATATTATTCGATGGATGGTCATCGTCTTATTTAGACTTGACAAAGTTAGACATCTTGGGGATTGTTTTAAATTCGCGCTTCTCTTTCGAGGATCATATTGATTCCACCGTCACCTAACGCAACTCTGGAATTCGTGAAAAGGTGGTCCAATGAGTTTATGACCCCTTTATCTCTCGTCTGCTATATTGCACATTTGTAAAAGCTACACTGGAGTATTGTCTTCAATGCTTCCAAGCATCCTTCCACCGTACTATTCCTAATTATGGATTAAACGAGCCCATATGTCACGTTCCTTTAATTCGCGATACCCCCAATTAGTATTTTGGGTCGAAAAAGCGTTAATAATATTTAACTGTGTAACTGTGTATTTTTTGTACGTTTGCATGTATATTCTTCTACCAGAAAAAGAAATAGATCGAAACCCGATAGATCCCTTAATAGCTACTGAAGATCTGTGATTACTTTCATGCATTCCTTAATTTAAAAATACTCTGAAGCTCAGTGTATTTAAATATTACGATTGAAATTATTTGTTCTATTTATATTTAAGCGCTAAATATGTCAAACGATGTGGCGGGAGCAACATTTATGGCAGCCGCAACATCAGCCCCCGAACTTTTCGTCAACGTGATAGGCACATTTATCACAGAGGGTGACATTGGCGTAGGGACCATCGTTGGATCGGCCGTCTTCAACATTTTGGCGGTCGCAGCATGCTGTGGCGTGTGCACGGCAATGGTGAGTGCATTACGAAAATGAGACGATTATTTTTGGTTTGTATTCTTTTACGTTGTTATTTAGACTATTCCATTAGATTGGTGGCCCTTGACTAGGGACTGCGTTGCCTACGGTGTCACAGTTGCGATCCTAATTTGCATAATGCACGATGAGCGCGTGGAGTGGTATGAAGCTCTTATTCTCGTCCTGTTGTATATCGTCTACATATCGATTATGTATTTCGATAAATCATTCCAGAAATGTGCCCGTGGTAAGTGTAACTAGACTTAATTGTAGAAAGCACATTTTTTTTTTATCACAATGCACTTAACAGGAGGAATTAAGCGAGCACGTACACGTAATTCATCTCAGGACAGTAACTTTCAAGTTAAAAACATCACAGAACAAGGTTGCACCTTTTGCATTATGTTTTTTTTTTTTTAGTTTTTTTTTTTATTTCAATTCTGAAATTCTCCAGCTATTTCAAAATTCATTTCTTTACTAACCACTTCCTTTCGAACTGAACAGGTCCCGTGGAAACAAAATTCGCATGCTTAAAAATTGAACACTTCCAGCAGAATGGTAACATCAACAATGAACTGTCGTCAGTTACAGATGGTCAGAAGAATATAACGACGAAGGCGGCCACTGGCCAGAAGAATGACGTTAAGGTCGAACTGGAACCGCCAAATCCTCCGGCCCAACCAATTCCAGAGGAACTTGAGCCCTCCTCAGTCGGCCACTCTCTCATACGTTTTCCAAAATCAAAAAGTTGCTTCACTCAGACAACATGGATTATAACGTGGCCCATTTACCTTCTGTTCTTCTTCACAATTCCCGACTGCGAACGGACTAAGAACAAGAAGATTTTCCCAATTACATTTATTATGTGCATTGTGTGGATCGGATCTTTGTCGTATGTGGTCGCTTGGATGATAACTATTATTGGTAAAGGGTGCAATGATTATATTTATCTCTATATCGATTGATCTCTCCCAGGTGACACTTTGAAGATCCCAGACTCTGTAATGGGAATAACTTTTTTGGCAGCCGGTACAAGCGTACCAGAGGCGGTTTCAAGCGTTATAGTCGCAAAACGAGGTAAGTTTCTAAAAACTTTTTAATGAACATAATTAATATTGGAAGTATTACTTATTTGTGAACAACGATAGAAAGTTCTGCATTAACACGTTGGTTGCCACTATCATATTCAGCCTTAATTTCTAGTAGTCAACTGTGTTAAAGACTTGTTTTTTATTTTTCTAATAACTTTATAAATGAATAACCGTTACTACCCATAGAACGATAAATAAATAAAGAACTTTCTAATTATTGTATTTTCCAATCGCCTATATGTTACAAGTTTCTGAATCTCATGCTAGTGTTAAAGCTAACATCTATAGACCCTTAGGAAATATGATAAAAACCTTAGAAAATCGTTGCTCTGAGCACTCATTTATCAAAATCTATTTTTCGTTCAATATAAACTTAAAATTTAGCACAAAAGTTAAGTTGTGGTTTTTGAGCGCAGTGAACAGAAATAATTGAAAAACCTTGATTTTACGATCATGAATCTTTGAAATTGTAACTGCGTTATTTGATTATTTTTGACGCAACGACTTTTCCTCTTTTAAAATCTTTTACCCTCTTTTATTAGTTCTTAAGATTGCCTAATAAAATAATTTAATTTAATAAAAAAAAAATACATATATTGTACTATATTTTCATGATCACATTTAATTATCTTTTTTTCCCTTTTTGAAATATGTAGTACTCAGCAACATTCTTTCTTGAGAATAAATACATATATTTTAAGTAGATAAAAGATCTTGTTACTTATAAAAAAATTCTTAAGTAACAAACATAATTAAAACATTTCCTAAATAATCATTTTAACATTTTTTAGGTCACGGATCAATGGGAATATGCAACTCAATTGGATCGAACACATTCGATATTCTAATCTGTTTGGGAGTCCCGTGGCTGATCAAAGCAGCTTTCTTGCCAATTCAGCCAGGTCATCACTGGGTCGGAATCAATTCAGCCGGCTTGGAATACTCCGCAATTACGCTACTATCAACATTATTCCTACTATATATCACATTCTCGTTGAACAAGTTCCGATTGGACAGAAAGGTTGGCCACGCCTGCCTGATTATGTACCTCGTCTTCTTGGTGTTCGCTAGCCTAATCGAACTGAATGTCTTCTTCAGAGTAAACTTGCCGACGTGTGGAAGGTCGTGAAATTGACTTTTGTAATTTAAGAAAAAAACTCGAATTGTATTTTTTTTGTTTTACTTGTCGTTATGTTTTTAATTTTTTGATTTTATTTAAGATGAACATAAATCAGCATATGAGCAATCACAACAAAAAAAACAAAAAAAAAAAATGGTCCACAACCACCCAGGAAATTTTTCGTTTAAGTAAATATGCTAGGCGTAGGATTCTTCCCTTTTTCTTCACTGAAGTGTGTAAATATTTTATTTTAGGCGATTTTAGCAGTAACTATGTATAGTATTTCCTGCATAATAATGTTGTATTTTGTAACCACCTATTTCCGGTGACATAGAATTCCTCTTGCAATTTAATTTTGTGCAGTTATAGGGTAAGATCTCAATGTTTTCTGAAGAGAGCACACCAAACGAACGGCCGTTTATTTATTAACTCAGTTGTTCTACTATCTACTATCCTTGCATAGTATATCCCTGTAAAATATATTGGTATAACTTTTTATTCTATCGACTCTTTTTGTACGACGCAGTTTCAGAGAGAGGAACAATGGCAATTTAATCCATATTTTAAGTATAATTTCCTAAAAAAAACGGGTAGTCACATGAATTACTGTTACTAAAATTGCTAAAATCATTGTTCATCCATATAATGCAGCATTTACGCTGCACTTGCAAATTAACTAAAGTGAAATTAAATTTGTCTTCAAACTTATCGTCTTTTTAATTTTTTTTTTTTTTTGTAGAAAAAAAATTACTAAAAACTAGCAATATTTCTACTAATATTCATAAAGAGTAATTTTGTATGTCAAGATGTACATTTAAGATTAGTGTTGATTCCGAGGTTAAATAAATCATAAAGAGAAGTTCGAGTTTATTTTTTCCCCTTCATTTTTTAGGGTTAGTGTTTTTTGTTTTCTCAGGAATAACCCATTCCACCGACTTGAAGAAAGGACGGGTATCGATAAAGGTCAACTTGCTTCAAGGACCTATAGTCAGAATAAATAAAATATTTTTCTTCTTTCTTGCTTAGTCAAAAATAGGAGCCTGAAACATGGTTTGTTCCTTCACTAGGTGAAATTATTCTCGACACGTTCTAAAACAGCTTTTACTTTAATTTTAAATCTTGTGCTGTAGTTTTTGATTTCTTAAAGCCAATATACCTTCATTTTATTACGCCTTTGGAAAAAGACTTGAATAAAAAATTTACAAGGCAGTATTCTAAATTTTTGTTGTTTCAAGTTCATATTATTTAAAATAAAACAAAATAATATTACTAGTATTATTGAGTATATCTTACATACATATAATACAAAATACTTATTTATATATCACACTAATTTCTTAAAAAACTAAACAAATTCTACGACAGTCTTTTTACATATACTACACTAACATTATAATTTAATACTTTATTTTAGCCATTTGGCTCATATTTGTACATGCTTGTTACAATTTTAATAATTTAATGGATGGTTTAATATACTATAATTAACTGCTACTTAGTTTATACTCATTTCAGCAAGGCGAAGACGGCGGAAAGAAAATATTCATTTCGATCATAACCTGCAGAGCAATATAAATTAAATATGCGGCTAAGAGTGCAAAACCAACAGTCCTTCTTAGCCGGAATCCAGCAAGTGACATTATAGAAAACAGTGAGATTGTTGATAACAATAAAATTCCAGTGGTATATTCGATTCCTTGCGAGTTTATCCTTACGAAGTTCCTGTCTGGACCTTTGTAGTAATTCATGCAGTTTTTAATAAACCACGGAATGCCAAGTGATAGTAAAATCGACAAGGAATTTGCCCCAAGTGCGTTTGATATTCCGATTCCACTCTCACCTGTAATGTAAAATTATTTTATGTATTACAAATTATTTTCCTAATCCACTTTTATTACCTTTCCGAACTGAGATCAGACTTGATAAAGCCTCTGGCATTGTGGATCCGGCTGCTAAAAAGGTGAGACCCATTACAATATCTGGGATTTTTATTGTATTACCTGTAGAAGAAGTAAAGTTTGATTAAATATTTCTTTAGATTTTGATGGTATTGACCTACCAAAAATCGTCAACATCCAGACAATTATATACGCGTTTATCCCTATAAGTATAATACACATGATAAACGTTAATGGATAGAATTTTCGGTAAATTTTTGGACTTGGAATTAAGCAGCCAAGAAGAGCTTTAATAGGCCACGAATAAAACCACCAAATCTTTTTTGGTAGAGTTCCGTCAGGCATTTTAAATAAACTTTTTGGTGGTTTGCATGGTTCGTCTTCAATTAAGTCTATATAAAAATAAAGAATTGTTTAAAATAACACAAAAAACTAAAATGACTTATGATTATATAAAATACATACATTTAGATTTAAAATTTATTTCTATAGCAGATGAAAATTCGTTTGGACTGATGACAAAAACTCCATCATACAATCCTTCAGTCTTTTCCAAGGGTAGTTTAGCTTTAGCGCTAGAGTCCGGTGGGGCTGTTAGATCTAAAAGTAGTTATTGAAATTAAGAGTATTTTGTTTTAAAATTAAAAACTACCATATCTGGTTGATCCACAACAATTTAAGTTATCTTCAAAAAGCACTCGTATAGGTCTTACAAACTTGTGGTTCAAAAACATGACAACATAGTATGTTATGCACAAAATAACCATTAAAGAGCTCTCCGCGAATGTTATATTTCCTCCCCATGTAATGATTACCAAAAATATAGCATTAAATCCGTAAAATACACAATCTCTTGTTACTGGCCACCAGTCAAGTTGCAACGGCTGAAATAAGTATTTCTTTTAAATAATTTCTCCAATATGAAGCTATTGAAATTTGTAACCTTTGAAATAGCCATTCCTGAAAGTGCGGCAACGCCGAGAGTGTTGAACATTAAAGAACCAATTATTGTTCCTAAACCCATGTCGGAGTTTGTGACAAGTGTGCTTATCGTATTTGTGAAAAATTCAGGCATTGTAGTCGCAGTGGCCATAAATGTTGCAGCTGCAACATCTTTCGGCATGTTAAGATCAGCACAGATACATTCCACTGATGGTAAGAAGAAGTCGCTGCACACTACCGCTAGGAGAGTAAAAGAGTAAACAGCTCCAAGTAAATGTAGTATAATTGCACCGTGCTTCAGTTGTTGGTCTAAAATTGAAAATTTGAGTTTACAAAAAATTAAGAAGAAAAGCTAGCGCCTCTAAATAAGTTTTAAATTATTTTAATTAAAAATCATATGGTACTAATTTCAATATTGAATCCTACGATTTTAACAGATGTTTCATAAGTCAGCGCGAAAACTTGACTGATATTAATCCAATATTCAATAAACTTATTGAATTATCGCAATTTTGTAAAGTTATTCATATTGCGGCCGCCATTTTAGCTCCTGCATTTTGAATTTTTTAAATTTAACACCGAATTTGAAATTGATACTCCGAAAACCCACATATAAGGTCTGTCTGTTAACTATAAAATTTTTACTCATGGGTAAAACTTTTTACTTTAAAGTGTCTGTTAAAACCTCATTGAGGGGAAAAATTGAGCTCTTGACAGCACTTCTCCTCTTAACCAATTTCACCAGATTTTACTCACGCTGCAAGACCGAGTAAATTTGGGTAAAATTACCGATTGTTTGTCACTGTGTAATCTGTCATTTGCATGTTTAAATTTTGTGTTTCAATTCAGACAGAAGAAGAAGTTATTGAAATTTTTATTTATTTAACTAAATATTATTAGAGAAAAACATTTTCTAAAGTGAAAAGGTCCGCTCTTTCCGAATCTGAGGACAGATTTAAAAAAAAAATTCACCAACAATTAAATATGGCCGCCCAAAGATGCCTAAAATTGAAGCATCGACTGCCCAATTTGTTATAAACTTAGTACTATTATAATTTCTTCCTAGAAATGACGTTTTCAAGTTATTCATACTATATCTTTGGAATGTACAACAATAACAGAGTACATACAAATTTTAGTAAAAAATATTTTCAAGATGGCGGAACCAATATGGCCGAGATTACAATAAAATATTTTTTTTTTACAAAAATAGTGCATGCGGATAGTCATTATACATGTTTTCGAAGACGCTGATTTCAAAAATTGTATCATCATTTCATTTTACATGAAAGTTTATGAAGGCGAATGTAAACATCGAGGTCAGTATCAGTACTTGATGACTTGTGACTTGATGCTACGTGGTGTCAATTTTAAAATCTAATAAATAAAAATAGAAAAAACCTATGAAAAATAACTATGTTAATTCAGTTATTAAAGTTTATATTTTATATATATATTCTTGTATATTTTGAATGCGGTTTGCTTGATATTGGCATCATTCCATGACATCACACAATTCGATACACGAGCCTTGGCACCTAAATTTGTAAATGTTGTTCAGCTCTTAGAATTTCGAGCGTATCTATTCAATTCAAAAATTATCATATCTCAATTTATGTCATGTCACGTGATTTATATCTGACAGAATATTCGTCTGGATTTCCTGGGATCATAAGAAATTCAAAGATGATGATGATTCTTAAAATTGGGTACGCACAAAATTCGAAATTTCGTTCACAGTTTGCATAAAAGCCTCCATTGGAAAATCTAAGCTTTCTTCGTGGTAAAACAACTGTTTGATAAGATTTATTTATTTTTTGATGAGTTAATATATTTTACATGTCAAAGAAATTATTTTTTATTTAATCAAAAGTTTCCTTTTCGTTATGTTTTTAGCAATTTTCAAGAGAACTAAACTGTTACATTGGATTTTCCGCAATTCATTTATTCAATGAGAAAATTTCAATTCAAGTGAATTAAGATTTACGTCACATTCAAACAAATAGCGTGTTCTTGGATGAGGTTGATAATGTAATAGGATAAAAGTTGATTAGATACAGTCTTTAATTGACATTTGAAAAATAAACTCTCCCATTTGTCATAAATTCGATTAAATCGAAATGTTTTTGGCGCATCATATTTATCAAACCGGAAGCCGACAGAAGTGGGATCTGACTAAAGGTAAAATCCACTCTTATCAAATAGGATCTTCAGGTTTGTTTGTTGTGATTGCTATTTTATTTTCAATAAGCCTTCTGCTTAAAATATCACAAATATTAGTTACGAGTATGTTTATTTTACTTCGATAAGACTATTCATGTCGACACCTCCAAGGGCTATTATCAATTAGAGATTGCGCTAAAAGCGTGCACTACTCCAGTACAAGCATATTTCGACGACAACCACTCCACTCATTACCACTAGACAAGGAAACTAAATTATAGTGAAACTTTATTGCACTGTAATATAACATGAATATGCTTATTTACCTGTAAACAAATTCTGGGGAAAGTCTGAGTTTGCACCATGCCCGCAAGTATAGTTTTCCACGGCTATTTGAAACATAGGCTGTAAAACTTGTTCAGGCGCAGATTTTACAGATTGAACGGGATCTGAAAAGATAAGTGGAATGATAATATTTTAATAGTTGATTATTAGATAGTGGTAATATGATAGACACTCACATTTTGCATCGTATTAATTGATAATGAGCTTTTTACTGAAACTATCCCTACGTTTCTAAATACATACCATAAAAGTTAAGAGATCTCAGTCTCTATTTATAGAAGAATACACAAATTATAAGAAATCAGCATATCATATTTTGAGCATTTCTTAAACTATGCGGTAGAAATTAATTCCTTTAAAATGATTTTTGATACCAATTAAGAGGTTGAAGAGTTCTCAACTTTTATTAACAATTGGAAGGTATATCTCGTTTTTATAGAATAGAATCTAATGTTGTTGACTTACTTACAATTTAAAATTATTAGAATAATATCTCATATTATTATTCTATTTATTTTAATTATTCATTTCGCTTAATTCAAACTACAATCGTGACTAAAATGAAATTAGTAACCTAAAATTAAATTCTACTAGGTACTAAATTCTAAGAGGGGATATACATTTTGCCTGTTCTCCACCTAAAACATACTAATTTTTGATATAAAAAATTTTTTTAGATTATAAATAAAAAAATAAGTCACTTAACGTCTAAGATAAGAAAATATCTACTAAATAATAAAATACTAAATAGACTTTCACAGACTGATTAATAATTTGGGATTTCATAAAATAAATGTGGTAAACATGGATGACAGACAGGTCTGCCATCTTGGATTTGTAAATTTGAACAGCGGATGTGAAATCAGCATTCCGCAAAACCTCTAACTACCAATTTTCATGCAAAACGCCTCATATTTAAAAATTTCAACGCCATTTTGAAACCCTATATAATATCCGAAAAAAAATAGCCTATATGTTAAGTTGGAATATGTACTACCTTCGGAAAAAAAATTAAAAATATTGATGCAAGCGTTTAGGCGTGATTGAGCAACAAACAAACAAACAAACAAATGAACTTTCATTTTTATATACATATATATAGGGATTAGTTTTTGAGTTTTCAAAACACCAAATGTAGTTTCAGTAAAATTTTAAGGAAATAATGTTTGTTTTGTCTTTAAAGTTTATTTTCAAAGCTTGTTTCAAACATCCGTATTCAATTTTCATTAAATTCTGATAAATAATTTCAAAGTTATTCAATTTCTTGTCTTTGTAGCAGAGCTACGGCAAAAGAGGTTAATCAAGTTGAGATGAGATTCGTTATCAGCTAAGCGACGACATAAAATCTTTTACTTAAGAGAAAACTGATATCAAATATTGACAGGGATTAACTCACTCTGTGATTTGTATGGTCTTTTATGGCGTCGTGAACAAGACGCGCTTAGAGTGACCATGACTCTGACTAAGTGGCCTTAAAAGAGTGATATCAATTTCTACCAGAAAATCTCCGTAAAATTACTGGATTTTTATATATGCTGCAAAGCTCCAAGGCAGGTGTTTGATACAAGAGGACTTTTCAGTTTGTTGACACCTCAGTTCTCATTACTATTTTGATTTCAAGCTTTCTTAATCATCCACTATGGATTTAATATCTGATAACAATGACTATATATAAAACTAAGATAAAAAAGCGAGAGAAAGTAAAACAAGATTAAGCTTCATTAAATTTAATCTGAATAAAGATGAAAACGACGGTTTTAATGAGCTCTCAGATATGGAAAAAATGTCTGTGGAGAATATTTTATTGTTGCAATTAATTTATAGCCCGAAGATATGCATATATATGTAAGGATGTTTATAAGTCTTATCACACTTATATACTTATCTATCATCTCATAACCACACAAAAATGTTGGTCATAACCAATCACTCGAATAAAGATGCTTCACACAGAATAAATGCTATCGTATCTCGTTCACCGAAGTAATAATTATATCGAAATATATGGCTGCTTATTTTAATTTTACTTAATGAGAGTTATTATTCAGATCTTACATAATTATGGCGCCTCTCTTGTATGTTATTTTGTAATGTATTGCAGCATCAAACGTATTTCAAATATTTTCTGGATGGATATGACAAAAGTAATTTGCTTTTGATTTGTCAATTCTTTTTTGGGTAGTCTAGAGGAAAAAATCGCAGAATTTTAATTTTTACATTTTCCCTTGTATTTATTAAGCCTTTTGATGGCAAAAAATTTAAATTTCCAAAATAGGGCTTCCTGGATCGCGATTTTTGGCTAAATCGACTCTAAGTAAAATAACTAGATGATTCTATGCAAAAACCGGAAAAGTCTAGAGGAAAAATTCGCAGAATCTTAATTTTTACATTTTCCCTTGTATTTATTAAGCCTTTTGGTGGCAAAAAATTAAAATTTCTAAAATAGGGCTTCCTGGATCGCGATTTTTGGCCAAATCGACTCTAAGTAAAATAACTAGATGATTCTATGCAAAAACCGGAAAAGTCTAGAGGAAAAATTCGCAGAATTTTAATTTTTACATTTTCCCTTGTATTTATTAAGCCTTTTGATGGCAAAAAATTTAAATTTCTAAAATAGGGCTTCCTGGATCGCGATTTTTGGCTAAATCGACTCTAAGTAAAATATCTAGATGATTCTATGCAAAAACCGGAAAAGTCTAGAGGAAAAATTCGCAGAATTTTAATTTTTACATTTTCCCTTGTATTTATTAAGCCTTTTGGTGGCAAAAAATTTAAATTTCTAAAATAGGGCTTCCTGGATCGCGATTTTTGGCTAAATCGACTCTAAGTAAAATATCTAGATGATTCTATGTAAAAACCGGAAAAGTCTAGAGGAAAAATTCGCAGAATTTCAATTTTTACATTTTCCCTTGTATTTATTAAGCCTTTTGGTGGCAAAAAATTTAAATTTCTAAAATAGGTCTTCCTGGATCGAGATTTTTGGGCAAATCGACTCTAAGTAAAATAACTAGATGATTCTATGCAAAAACCGGAAAAGTCTAGAGGAAAAATTCGCAGAATTTTAATTTTTACATTTTCCCTTGTATTTATTAAACCTTTTGGTGGCAAAAAATTAAAATTTCTAAAATAGGGCTTCCTGGATCGCGATTTTTGGCTAAATCGACTCTAAGTAAAACAACTAGATGATTCTATGCAAAAACCGGAAAAGTCTAGAGGAAAAATGCGCAGAATTTTAATTTTTACATTTTCCCTTGTATTTATTAAGCCTTTTGGTGGCAAAATATTTAAATTTCTAAAATAGGGCTTGCTGGATCGCGATTTTTAGCTAAATCGACTCTAAGTAAAACAACTAGATGATTCTATGCAAAAACCGGAAAAGTCTAGAGGAAAAATTCGCAGAATTTCAATTTTTACATTTTCCCTTGTATTTATTAAGCCTTATGGTGGCAAAAAATTTAAATTTCTAAAATAGGGCTTGCTGGATCGCGATTTTTGGCTAAATCGACTCTAAGTAAAATAACTAGATGATTCTATGCAAAAACCGGAAAAGTCTAGAGGAAAAATTCGCAGAATTTCAATTTTTACATTTTCCCTTGTATTTATTAAGCCTTATGGTGGCAAAAAATTTAAATTTCTAAAATAGGGCTTCCTGGATCGCGATTTTTGGCTAAATCGACTCTAAGTAAAATAACTAGATGATTCTATGCAAAAACCGGAAAAGTCTAGAGGAAAAATTCGCAGAATTTTAATTTTTACATTTTCCCTTGTATTTATTAAGCCTTTCGGTGGGTCGGGTTAGTTACATTCAGTTAGTTTTAACATTTTTATTTACAATTTCTTAGTTATTAGCTACGTTTTCTTCATCTATCCAGAATATAAGAAAATTATCCCTTAAAGTGAAATTTCTCATGAGTAACGAACGTAAAATTTAAGCCCCGAAAACTATTTTTAGATTATGGCAGAAGCTTTAAATGGCTGTTTGGATTTAATATGTTATCATATTTTTTATTAAATTAATTTTAATTTTGTACAAACTTTTATTTAACTTCATAAAATTGTTTTTATATATATATGTGTTTTAGGTTCAGAAATTTTAATCAATTTTTTAATCCACTTCCCATTGAGCTGAATTTTTTTTTATTCATTAATATTCTCCATCAAGACTAAATCTATCATTACCTTTCATAAGGTAATTTAATCTTAGACCACTTAACTTATTCAAATATTTAATTAATGCTCATGTTTAACTATAGGATTTAATTGCAATTAAATTTGTAATTGAAAATATGCAACTATTTTAATTGCAAATAAAAGCCTCAATTACAACGTTGTAGAAGTAACGCTGTCCATCAATTATATTATTTCATCACAGTTTGTAATACATGTTACCTTAATGAAGGTAAATTATTATAGTGGTATAATAGAATACATCTTAACAAAAAAAAAAAAATTAATTCTATACTTACAATATACATTCCAAGCTTCTAAAGTTAATTTTAAACAATTAAAATATATAAAAATGATCGAATAGTCTATTAAGCATTAATTGCAATTTAAATCATTCTCATTAAGTCGACTTATTAAAGTATCAATCGCTGTTAACAATTCAAATTTTATCTTTTTATTGTTAAGATCGAGTAAAACGAGTTTTTCTTAACATTTTATAAAGTATTGCTATTGCTTTTATGTGTAATTAGAAAAATTGTAGTAAGTATATATGAGTCGTTTATTTTGAAAGTGGCCCAACTTCAGATGATCATAAAGACTGTTTTTCTATATTGTTGTAAAGTAAAATAGTCTTTATGAATATTTGGACTTGGGCCACTTTCAAAATAAACGGGTCATGTAAAATATATATTAAAGTTTTCATAATTACTATCAAACAATAAATTATTACCTACAGTCCAATGGAATTAAAGATATATGGTATCTTTGAATATAAAATTCAGCAAAGCTTTAGTTTAAGAGAAGTGCAAATTTCTCCAAAACTATTAAATTAAATTATTCGTTCTAAGATTAGGTCAAACTCCCGATTTGCATAAGTGTTTGCGGTTTGCATATCAAACATACATGAATAAAAATGTTTTTTAAAATATGGTTTCTGTTTTTAATCATTTGTTAGTGGCTAGTTAAATTCAAAATTGTTTAGGTGGAATAGTGTTCAGAATAAACTGCAAAATATTTCTTAAACAAGTTTTCTGAATTGTCCCTGCAAGCTACCGGCTATTTTACTGATAAATTTCTAAGGTCAGTCACATATCGCATTTCTTAATTTTATGTTTGTTTTTCGAATATCAAATTAATTACTGATGAGATAATCAAATACAGAGTTTAATAAGTAAATAACAATAAACATTGTTTGTTAATATAACAGTCGTTACAATGGAAGCATATGTGATCACATTTATATAATAGACACAAAAAACAATAACACTTAATTGATATACGCGCAATAGCATATTTAATGGATCCGTGGTATCATCTCCAAAATGACGTTCTACACGGGTACCTATTTCGTTTTAACGTATTGATTATATGTAATAACTTTGTATAATTTAATAACGATGGCAAATTAAAAGTTATTACTTTTTTAATTTAACTTAATATAGATTATGTGTTTCCTATATATCTTAAGTAATATATATTGTTTTTTTATTACCGAACTGAGTATATCCATATGAAGCCCTTGTTATAGTTAGAAGCGACGTAATAACAAGTGTTAACCACACACAGAATTGCATTTTTATGCAAAACCACAAAATGAATATTCACTAAACACAAAAATCACAATTTTGTAACGAACGTTTTTTGTTTTTCCTATAAAATAAATTATTTTGTCACAAGAGCACAAACTCGTCAAATCTCATTAAACATTCTTTTTTTTTTTTGATACAACAACAAAGATTTACGGAATTTCGACGGATTTTATTAAATCAGAGTTCTCATAGTACTGAGTTGCACATTGGCATGTATCAGGAATATATGAGCGATGTCTAGCATCGGACAGACTATGATATATGATGTGATATGCGATATCAGCACAATCAGCAGAAGATAAAGATCGCTATCAGATAGTAAAGCTCTAACAGCGGTTACTGACTGGCAGGTGATCATCAAGATTTTTTAGGTAAAGCGCGCCGACTTCAAGAAGGTCAGGAAAGCTTACTTCTCAAGTTGTAGTATTTCAGGTGATCGGTAGAAAGATAGATTGGTGATTTTCAGGTAAACGTGAGCATCGTAGAAGAATTTATTAATTGCCATTTAGACGTAACTTCATAGTTGTGTAATACTAAAGAAAATTATAATTTTTATCGATCTATCGATTTTTACGGGGACTTACATTACGATTCCCTAGAATTTTTTTTTTTATAAAATTATGTGTTTATGTTAAATTAAATTTTTTATTTTTTTTTTTGATTTTTCATATGTTTTCTGAGAAAGAATAGATTTTATTTCTGAAATGAGTAGTTTCAAAATAAAAATAATTAATTTTCAAATTTTTTGTGGCACTTTTTGTGATTCTATCTGCCAAAACTGGCAATACTCAAACTTTAAATTAGTCCACTAAATTCACTGGATTATTGAAACTTTAATAGTGTTTCAAATTTACTTTTAGCGTCGAACACGAAAATGATCAACTTTACAAAAAAATTTTAGAAACAGAAAATGCCAAAGAAAACGTGTGAATTTTTTCGACAATTTTTTTGTTTTTTGGATTTGCCAATTTTTGAGAAATTCAAAAATGTTCCAACGAATTCTGAAAAAAATTCACACGTGTTCTTTGGCTAATGGTAAATTAAAATGAATTAAGATGAAATTTAGTGATATTTTTACTCAAAAAGGATCAATTTTACGAATAAGTTTTATAGGAGAAAAAAAGTGCTTATAATTAGCCAAAGAATACGTGTGATTTTTTTCCGAATATTTTGGGATATTTTTGAATTTTTCAAAAACTGGCCAATTCCAAAAAACCGCGAAAAAAAAACATGTTCTTTGGCTAATTCTAAGCATTTTCTGTTCTATACATTTTTTTTTTTTTGTAAAGGGTCATCCAAAAAACGCGCCTACATGTTTCTTTTAAATAAAACACAAACTATTTGCAATTTTTTCAAGCTGTTTTTTTTTATTAAAAGTATGATCCATTACAATTATAAGTGGAATAGAATATCATTCAAATGTCCACCACGACTGCGTCTGCAGGCATCAATCCGAATATCGAAATTTTCAATGACTTTCCGACATGTTGCTGGTGTTATTTCACGAATTGCAACTTGAATGTTGTTCTTTAGATCATTAATTGTTTGTGGCTTGTTAGCATACACTCGACTTTTCAAAAAACCCCACAAAAAAAAATCTAATGGTGTTAGATCACATGACCTTGGAGGCCAATTGAAATCTGCATTTCGTGAAATTACACGTTGAGGAAATTTTGATCGCAAAAACGTAATGTTTTCTCGAGTTGTGTGACATGTAGCACCGTCTTGCTGGAAGTAGACGACAGACACATCAATATGACTCAACTGTGTCCATAAAAAGCCTCTCAACATTGATTGGTATCGCTCAGCATTCACAGTAACAGCATTTCCAGCATCATCTTCGAAAAAAAATGGCCCAATGATTCCATTTGCCCAAAATGCACACCAAACAGTAACTTTTTGTGGGTGTAGAGATTTTTCATGAATAACACGAGGATTTTCATCACCCCAGATACGACAATTTTGCTTATTGACGAATCCATCCATTGTGAAATGAGCTTCATCACTAAACAAAATTTTGCTTGAAAACAATGGATCTGTCGTTCGTTGTTCAATAATCCAACTAGCGAAATTACGACGTTGTAAATGGTCTCTTTCTTTCAATTCCTGGGTTAATTGAATTTTATAAGCGTGTAAATGCAAATCTTTATGCAAAATCCTCCATAAGGAGCCATAAGATATGCCCAATTCTTGCGAACGACGCGAAATTGATGTTGTCGGTTCATTTTCAACACTTTCACTAACAGCAGCAATATTTTCATTTGTGCGTACAGACTTTGGTCTTCCACTTTTTGGTTTATCAGTAACACAACCAGTTTCTGCGAATTTTTTCACTAATCTTTGAATTGAAGATTGATTTGGCGGATTATTTACACCAAAAAAATCACGAATTTTGCGATGGGTATTTTTCAAAGAACGCCCATTTTCATAAAAAGTTTGAATGATGTAAACGCGTTGTTGCAATGTGTACCTGTCCATGGTTAAAATTGTACTACCTTCTAATAAAACAAAATGGCTTATGTCATTTGAAAATATGTCACGTGTAAAAATTATGTAGTGCTGACATCTAGGCGTCACATTTGGATGACCCTTTATATTGATCTTTTTCCTGTACAAAAATCGCGAAATTTTTTATTACATTACTGTACAAAATGGCCATTTTGCAAAAACCCAAGCAAAAAAACAACCTTAAAAACCATGGTTTGAGAAAGTTTAGACATTCAGACCGTGATTTCTGGTAGTTATATGATAATTCAATAGCAGCAACGTAAAGAAAATCGACTTTGAAAAGAAAAAAGACCGAAAAAAATCAGCATTTTTGTAAAAAACCCAAAAAATAATAGGGTTTTTGAAGTTTTTATGCAAAACAAATGCCAGATTCTGAAAGAACATTCCCAAAAACCCCCAATATACGATTTCGAAAGAAAATCGCCCCAATTTTCTATTCGAATCGTACAATTGAACTTGCGAGCACGAAATTCTCGTTTTGCGCATTAATGGATTAATGTGAGATGCTTTTTTTTTTATCAAGAAATTCATGGATTTGCAGTAAATGAAAAAGTTTTTAAGATTCATTTTTAACAGTAAGTTGATAATCACAAAATTTCTTACTGCAACTTTATTTGTTTTTCGTGTAACCTTATCCAATGAACAAATAAAAACATGTTTTGTTCAACAATTCGTAGAACTAAATTGCAATGAGTGGTTTATTGACACCGCTGAGATAGCCTTCCCCCTTTCTGTTCTTTTTGGCGATCCATTAATAACCTTTTGTTTAACTAATGTGTCTGCAAAAATACACGAAAATCCCATTCACACCCACAGCCACAGTATCAAGGTGAGTATTTCTTTTTTACTTAAATTGCAGTCATAAAGTACATGCAAATTCGTAGATAGGTCTCATATTTAAGTGTTCAGGTAAAATAATTAAGCCATCATTGACACCATTAAGCACACTTTATAAGATGTCAACAACCGTAAAGCTCACAGATTGGGGCTTTATAAAACGCAATAATACGAACAATGAGCAGAATGGAAATATTTTGAGAATTTCCTCGTTACAATTAAGAGATAAATATTTTTAGCAAATATTGTGTAGTTAAGACAATATCAAAAATGATTGATATTATTAATACAGTGGGTATTCATATATACAATGAGGTCTTCGTATAATATATAAATCATATATTGATCTCAAAAATTGAATGGAAACTGAACTCACGATTTTATTGTAATAGTCAAAATCAAAGTTTTAAGATTAGTAAAAATGAATACATATCATATTTCATTTCTTAGACCCTTAATCTAGTTATTTTACCTTTAATGGAAATTACACCCTTCAAACAAAATATTTTCGCAGCATAAGGAAAAGGAATTTACAATTTATATAACATTTATAAAGAATAAGTTTTCAAAACTCCGATAAACCTTATAACACTAAAGAATTCAATTCACTAGAAAAGATGTTTATTTGACTAACATAGATTCGTAGATTCTCTTACAAATCATCAAATCCTTAATAAAGAAAGAAAGAGGAAAATTGTTGAAGGCCACCAACTGAGTCCAAGCACATGACAAATTGAAAACCACTCAAATTGGTGACCCCGAGATTTACATTCGAATCGAAATGGCTTTGATCCACAAACAAAGTCATAAATTATTTTGTTTCGATGGCGCGTTCGACTTGCACGGAGGAGCGGAGCAGTCGTCCGGATTTCCTAGAGTGAAAATCAAAAAGTCCTTCGTAGTGCGGATCCACTTTATTTGCCCTGATTGAGTGACAAACTGTAGGGGTGGGGGGTTTCCCTTTCGGGGTGATTGATATATGTGAAGCACAATGAAACTGAATTGGAAAATTTACTGGCAAGCCTGCAGTCGTTGCGCACCATTCTGTGTAAGTGGGAAGTCATTTGCGAAATGGTCGCAGGAAGAACTTTAAAAGGCGGAATTTATTTTCGTTCCAAAAATATAGGTCCCAAACTTCGCTACATTAAGAAGGCGGAGACTTTCAATACTAAACTTTACTATTTCAAGCTAAAATTGCAAAACTTGGTCAGTTTAATAGATTTTTTCAAATAAATAACTAATTTGGAATTATATAGATCTTCATAATTTTTATTACTTTCATTATTTCTCTTTCGCTCTGTTACAATTTTGCAATTATAATTCACAAATTCACGAAACGTATTATAAGGTTTTACTGAAAATTTCTAGATATAAAACAAATACAAGATATTTTTCAATTATTTATAGTGTTTCAATACACTCCCTCCTAAACTCTATACACTTGCGCATTCGATGAAACCACTTATCAAATTCATTTGACCATTTATTCGTTTGGTCTTCATACCAAAGGCGAAGAATTTCAAAACCAAACTTTACTATTTTTTAAATTTTACTTTTTTGAACACGTGTGTATTTGAAACTATACTTCCAAAACTTGGTCAGTTTTAAATACTCTTTGAAAAAACTAACTAATTTGGAATTCAGCAATATTAAAGTTATACTGCCAGGTGTCTAATGCCGAATTAACACAAGTCTATTATTCATTTTAATCTATGTATTGTTATTTATTTTACTGATATAAAACACTCCACTTTTGTAGACTTCAAATAAATAAATGAAGGCACTTGGCACTCTGGAAACTCTAAGTCATTTTGACATGGAGCAGAACGTGCTAAAAGATAAGATGTTATGCAAAACTCATTAGTATGCAAATAATTTGCAGTTGTTGCAGTGATAAAACACCATCAATAAAAATTTAAAGTTTCCTAGACGAGCTAAATTCTGTCTAAGCAATTCGACTATGAGCACTTGTACTTTTGATAAGACAAAGATAATCGAAAACATTTTAAAATATCTCGGACAGGTATTTTAATACATCAAGATTTAAGAACCAGCGAACAGATATTTGTTTTTTTAAATTCACTTTATTTTGCAAGTGTTTTAACAATTGGCGAAAACTATACCGATCATGGAAGAAGGAATTTTGGAAAATATATTATATCAAACGTTTTCTTGTTGATATATCAGACAATAAAATAATCAAAATGGATTGAATCATTTGCTGCGTTTTCTTCGTCTATGTAGCGCAAAAAGGAAATAGCATGTGTATTGAAATTTATTATTAAAATTAGCATCAAAGGGCTGATAAGGTCTATTTTGACCTTGATTTAACCAGTTAACTGTGGTGCCCTTATCGAGCCATGACGAGTATATTCGTCAATCACAGAATAAGTTGCGCTGGTAAGATAAGGCCATGCACAAAAACCTCTCCCCTCAGATCGTGATAATTCTATGAATTTTTGAATGAATCGTGGGATAGTCAGTATCGTTTGCTTATTTTTGGTAAACAAATTGATTGAATTCTTGGAACACTAAACCGAGGGAGACAATTTCCAAGAAAATTTTGTGCTTTGTATTTAGAATGGTTTTTTGTTGACATTCATGCAATTAGCCCCTTTCTCTGCCTTTCGACAGCTTCCAATTCTTTTATAAAATCTAAATTATTTTCAGACTGACAAGAGTTCTTGTAGTTTCATATTTTTTGGTAAACATCTAAAAAACGTTATCATCGCACATAAATAAATTCATTATGCGAACTGGTAAACTTTTTCAACCAGTGCATACCGGGACGCATGAGATCATCTCAAACTGTTTATATTTTCTACTTGTTTGTTTTATTCCGGCATAGCCGCAAAATATTCTAAACATCTTTAAATTTGAGAATATGTTTTGTTTTTCTCAAAAATTGCAATTTAAATAGCCAATGGTCACTGATTTATACGCATGACGAGTATACTCGTCAATACACAAAATGTTGCTACTTCTCCATGACGAGTATATTCGTCAATCACAGTTAACTGGTTAAAATAATTGAGGATATGCACTTTTTAACTATATACCCATTTTATTTTCGAAATGACAATAAGCACCAAAAATAATTTCAGTAATACTTATAACTCAAAGTGTGTTTTGGCCATTTTTACCTTCTTTTCCGAAATACGTAATGAAGTGCACAGGGCACCATTTTCAATGTTACATATAATAATCTTAGATTTATAAGCAATCAAATAAGGAAAAATTTAAGTAGTAGTTCATATCTAAAAAAATAAATCTACGCTCAAGTAGGGATGTTTTCGAGCTTGGTGCCGTTTCTATAAACGCATGGAACATTCCTTTTCCATACTCACAATATGTATTGTATTTGAAGACACGCCTTTTTATTTAAAAACTTTTACAATCAAGACCTCCCTGTACTTTTCGTAAGCGACTCGGCACACACAACAATGTTCGTTCCAGGTCGCCTTTAAAATGCTTTATTAAAATAAAAAACCTTCTCCTTTATAGCTTACGCTGTAAACGCGCTGTCTGTGAGAATTTTTTGGTGACTATTTCTTATCTCTATATTTCTTATCGGAATTTACAGAGGTCCTGACTTGCTTTATCTAATGGAAAATTTTGCTGGGTATTATTTTAGAGAAAAAAGCAATATCATTCAATTAAAAGTTATATATGACCCTTTAAAAAGATCTTATTTTATATTAAGAAGTGAATTTTAAGTTTATATAGTTTATTTTTGCTAGACTTGAAAAATACATTACTTAGTTCATTCTTAATATGATTAATAGTAAAAGTATCACTAAAAATGTTTGCCTTAGTTAAGGTAGTCTATGACTTTATACTAAACTTTTTGCCTTAAATTAGTTACTCTCTCACTTTTTATATGTAGGTCTTCATTTTCGCTATGGTCAATTTAGCTACAATCCATAGTCCCGCAAGGAATGTAAGAAAAAAAAAGTTATCTAATCCCCAAGAGAGTTCTAATGAAACAAACCTTCTGATACATTCAGTCGTTTGCAGAAATTGAATGAGATGTCTCTCGTTCTCGGGTGAAAACGCACGAAATTAAGTTAGGCTAGATAACGTCTTGAATTTTTATCGCCTGTAATATACCTTCTGGGCAGTGGAAAAATTTCCTTTGCACGTCGCAGCAGCAATATGAAGCCGTCATCACGACTGTTGCCACTGTCTGGGACAAAGTTGGCTTATTGTTTAAACGAGACAAATGGGTTTGGTAGCTGGAAAACGTCTCACAACAATCAAAAACCAAATATCGGTCGAATACAATCGATTTATGTAAACATGGCTCAATTCGTATTGTTAAACAGAGGCTTATCGAAACCGTGGTTTAAATTAGAAAGTTTCAAGATTATCATGCTATATAAGGACAGTTGCATCAGTTATTTCTGGTGGTTTACTTCTACAAGAAGGGCTTTTAGGATTATACAATAGTGGATTACGACGAGAATCCAATTTTAAGTAAAGTGTCGACCAACACGGAAGGGACGTACCTGCTTCTGTATAACATCGAAAATATCGTTTTATGTTAGAAGGTGCAGTTAACAAGACTATCTGGTAAGATCCATTAAGAGATAATCCCCATATCATCCATTAAAAGATTAATTATGTTGCCCAAAATACCTGTAGAAAGGTCGACGCATTTCGGTTCTTCGTAGGATGAGTAAAGTTCTTTTTGGTCCTGAAACTCCACTGCGAAGGAAACGAAGCAGATTAGCATTAGCATTTCGTTTAGCCACTCTCTCAGGAGTAGTTGCTTATTACTTTCTCGTCCAACTTTATGGCATTCATGAGCAGCCCTCCAAAGGTATACTATAAATTTAATTTTGAATTAATCCCCAAATGCATTCTACTGAAGTGCAACTTTAATTTCAGGTCCTACACGAAGTTACAGTCGGAGACTTCTAAGCGTAGGATTGTCACTTACCCCGGAGACTACTTCAGAAGGTGGAAATTTAATCAACTCCCTAAATGAACCGAATTCATTCCAATTCAACGGCAATAATGGAACACACATCCAGGAAGAGGGAGGACAACAAAATTGCACACCACCCGCAATTGATGAGTTCCCTTTCGATGGGTTTACACGGGACCAGAGGCAGCAAGGGTGGGTGGCTCTACACGTGATGGGGGCCTTCTACTGTTTCTGGTTTCTTGCGGCTATTTGCGATGATTACTTTGTTCCTGCCATCGAAACACTGTGCCTCAGTAAGACACCTCAGACCTTGAACTTTCAGGAACTCCGGTAACTAAGGGCTGATTCTGATTTTAACAGGTTTCAAGATGAATGAAGACGTCGTTGGGGCCACTTTCATGGCAGCGGCCACATCAAGCCCAGAATTGTTTGTAAATTGTGTTGGCACCTTCGTCACGGAAGGCGACATCGGAGTTGGGACCATCGTTGGATCGGCGGTTTTTAATATCTTAGCTGTGCCGGCTTGTTGTGGATTATTCGCAAAGAAGGTAAGCGTCATAAGCAAAATATTCAATATTTAGATAGAACAAAATATCAATTCATAATTGTGCTCGCAGTGGCATCAGTTTCGTTATGTTTAACCTTTTGAGACCCAAATTGGGAAATATTGTCAGATCTTTATGGCAGACTCAAAGTAGATATGTGGAAAATAGTACCTACACCCTTCACATTCGCCATAAGTGGAAGTACAAAACCGTCCACA
The DNA here is from genome assembly GCA_949715965.1 of Dysmachus trigonus. Classification (NCBI taxonomy): domain Eukaryota; kingdom Metazoa; phylum Arthropoda; class Insecta; order Diptera; family Asilidae; genus Dysmachus; species Dysmachus trigonus. The sequence continues at coordinate 2,643,721 of OX454323.1, read as the reverse complement.
ATTATAAGCCATGAAGCCACGTTTACCCAGAGAAGTTTTATTTTCAATTCACTAGTTTTTCTAAGTTTTTGTAAAATAGGTATTTATTAAGCCTTTTGGTGGCAAAAAATTTAATTTTCTAAAACAGGGCTTCCTGGATCGCGATTTTTGGCTAAATCGACTCTAAGTAAAATAACTAGATGATTCTATGCAAAAACCGGAAAAGTCTAGAGGAAAAATTCGCAGAATATTAATTTTTACATTTTCCCTTGTATTTATTAAGCCTTTCGGTGGCAAAAAATTTAAATTTCTAAAATAGGGCTTCCTGGATCGCGATTTTTGGCTAAATCGACTCTAAGTAAAATAACTAGATGATTCTATGCAAAAACCGGAAAAGTCTAGAGGAAAAATCCGCAGAATTTTAATTTTTACATTTTCCCTTGTATTTATTAAGCCTTTTGGTGGCAAAAAATTAAAATTTCTAAAATATGGCTTCCTGGATCGGGGTTTTTGGCTAAATCGACTCTAAGTAAAATAACTAGATGATTCTATGCAAAAACCGGAAAAGTCTAGAGGAAAAGTTCGCAGAATTTTAATTTTTACATTTTCCTTGTATTTATTAAGCCTTTTGGTGGCAAAAAATTTAATTTTCTAAAACAGGGCTTCCTGGATCGCGATTTTTGGCTAAATCGACTCTAAGTAAAAAAACTAGATGATTCTATGCAAAAACCGGAAAAGTCTAGAGGAAAAATTCGCAGAATTTCAATTTTTACATTTTCCCTTGTATTTATTAAGCCTTTTGGTGGCAAAAAATTTAATTTTCTAAAATAGGGCTTCCTGGATCGCGATTTTTGCCTAAATCGACTCTAAGTAAAATAACTAGATGATTCTATGCAAAAACCGGAAAAGTCTAGAGGAAAAATCCGCAGAATTTTAATTTTTACATTTTCCCTTGTATTTATTAAGCCTTTTGGTGGCAAAAAATTAAAATTTCTAAAATATGGCTTCCTGGATCGCGATTTTTGGCTAAATCAACTCTAAGTAAAATAACTAGATGATTCTATGCAAAAACCGGAAAAGTCTAGAGGAAAAATTCGCAGAATTTCAATTTTTACATTTTCCCTTGTATTTATTAAGCCTTTTGGTGGCAAACAATTTAAATTTCTAAAATATGGCTTCCTGGATCGCGATTTTTGGCTAAATCAACTCTAAGTAAAATAATTAGATGATTCTTTGCAAAAACCGGAAAAGTCTAGAGGAAAAATTCGCAGAATTTCAATTTTTACATTTTCCCTTGTATTTATTAAGCCTTTTGGTGGCAAAAAATTTAAATTTCTAAAATAGGGCTTCCTGGATCGCGATTTTTGGCTAAATCGACTCTAAGTAAAATAACTAGATGATTCTATGCAAAAACCGGAAAAGTCTAGAGGAAAAATTCGCAGAATTTCAATTTTTACATTTTCCCTTGTATTTATTAAGCCTTTTGGTGGCAAAAAATTTAATTTTCTAAAATAGGGCTTCCTGGATCGCGATTTTAAGCTAAATCAACTCTAAGTAAAATAACTAGATGATTCTATGCAAAAACCGGAAAAGTCTAGAGGAAAAATTCGCAGAATTTCAATTTTTACATTTTCCCTTGTATTTATTAAGCCTTTTGGTGGCAAAAAATTTAATTTTCTAAAATAGGGCTTCCTGGATCGCGATTTTAAGCTAAATCAACTCTAAGTAAAATAACTAGATGATTCTATGCAAAAACCGGAAAAGTCTAGAGGAAAAATTCGCAGAATTTCAATTTTTACATTTTCCCTTGTATTTATTAAGCCTTCGGTGGCAAAAAATTTAAATTTCTAAAATAGGGCTTCCTGGATCGCGATTTTTGGCTAAATCGACTCTAAGTAAAATAACTAGATGATTCTATGCAAAAACCGGAAAAGTCTAGAGGAAAAATTCGCAGAATTTCAATTTTTACATTTTCCCTTGTATTTATTAAGCCTTTTGGTGGCAAAAAATTTAAATTTCTAAAATAGGGCTTCCTGGATCGCGATTTTAAGCTAAATCAACTCTAAGTAAAATAACTAGATGATTCTATGCAAAAACCGGAAAAGTCTAGAGGAAAAATTCGCAGAATTTCAATTTTTACATTTTCCCTTGTATTTATTAAGCCTTTTGGTGGCAAAAAATTTAATTTTCTAAAATAGGGCTTCCTGGATCGCGATTTTAAGCTAAATCAACTCTAAGTAAAATAACTAGATGATTCTATGCAAAAACCGGAAAAGTCTAGAGGAAAAATTCGCAGAATTTCAATTTTTACATTTTCCCTTGTATTTATTAAGCCTTTTGGTGGCAAAAAATTTAAATTTCTAAAATAGGGCTTCCTGGATCGCGATTTTAAGCTAAATCAACTCTAAGTAAAATAACTAGATGATTCTATGCAAAAACCGGAAAAGTCTAGAGGAAAAATTCGCAGAATTTCAATTTTTACATTTTCCCTTGTATTTATTAAGCCTTTTGGTGGCAAAAAATTTAATTTTCTAAAATAGGGCTTCCTGGATCGCGATTTTTGGCTAAATCGACTCTAAGTAAAATAACTAGATGATTCTATGCAAAAACCGGAAAAGTCTAGAGGAAAAATTCGCAGAATTTCAATTTTTACATTTTCCCTTGTATTTATTAAGCCTTTTGGTGGCAAAAAATTTAATTTTCTAAAATAGGGCTTCCTGGATCGCGATTTTTGGCTAAATCGACTCTAAGTAAAATAACTAGATGATTCTATGCAAAAACCGGAAAAGTCTAGAGGAAAAATTCGCAGAATTTCAATTTTTACATTTTCCCTTGTATTTATTAAGCCTTTTGGTGGCAAAAAATTTAAATTTCTAAAATAGGGCTTCCTGGATCGCGATTTTTGGCTAAATCGACTCTAAGTAAAATAACTAGATGATTCTATGCAAAAACCGGAAAAGTCTAGAGGAAAAATTGGCAGAATTTCAATTTTTACATTTTCCCTTGTATTTATTAAGCCTTTTGGTGGCAAAAAATTTAATTTTCTAAAATAGGGCTTCCTGGATCGCGATTTTTGGCTAAATCGACTCTAAGTAAAATAACTAGATGATTCTATGCAAAAACCGGAAAAGTATAGAGGAAAAATTCGCAGAATTTCAATTTTTACATTTTCCCTTGTATTTATTAAGCCTTTTGGTGGCAAAAAATTTAAATTTCTAAAATATGGCTTCCTGGATCGCGATTTTTGGCTAAATCGACTCTAAGTAAAATAGCTAGATGATTCTATGCAAAAACCGGAAAAGGGAGCGTTCAAGTATTACGTAACGCATTTTTTGTAGATTTTAGACCCTCCCTCCCCCCCATGTAGCCAATCGTAACGTTTTTCTGTACCGTTTTTGTTGTTGTTCCAATAGCCCCTCCCGCCCCTGTAACGCACCGTAACGTTTTACAAGACCCCCCCCGCCCCCCAAATTGCGTTACGTAATACTTGAACGTTCCCAAAGTCTAGAGGAAAAATTCGCAGAATTTCAATTTTTACATTTTCCCTTGTATTTATTAAGCCTTTTGGTGGCAAAAAATTTAATTTTCTAAAATAGGGCTTCCTGGATCGCGATTTTTGGCTAAATCGACTCTAAGTAAAATAACTAGATGATTCTATGCAAAAACCGGAAAAGTCTAGAGGAAAAATTCGCAGAATTTCAATTTTTACATTTTCCCTTGTATTTATTAAGCCTTTTTGTGGCAAAAAATTTAATTTTCTAAAATAGGGCTTCCTGGATCGCGATTTTTGGCTAAATCGACTCTAAGTAAAATAACTAGATGATTCTATGCAAAAACCGGAAAAGTCTAGAGGAAAAATTCGCAGAATTTCAATTTTTACATTTTCCCTTGTATTTATTAAGCCTTTTGGTGGCAAAAAATTTAAATTTCTAAAATAGGGCTTCCTGGATCGCGATTTTTGGCTAAATCGACTCTAAGTAAAATAACTAGATGATTCTATGCAAAAACCGGAAAAGTCTAGAGGAAAAATTGGCAGAATTTCAATTTTTACATTTTCCCTTGTATTTATTAAGCCTTTTGGTGGCAAAAAATTTAATTTTCTAAAATAGGGCTTCCTGGATCGCGATTTTAAGCTAAATCAACTCTAAGTAAAATAACTAGATGATTCTATGCAAAAACCGGAAAAGTCTAGAGGAAAAATTCGCAGAATTTTAATTTTTACATTTTCCCTTGTATTTATTAAGCCTTTCGGTGGCAAAAAATTTAAATTTCTAAAATAGGGCTTCCTGGATCGCGATTTTTGGCTAAATCAACTCTAAGTAAAATAACTAGATGATTCTATGCAAAAACCGGAAAAGTCTAGAGGAAAAATTCGCAGAATTTTAATTTTTACATTTTCCCTTGTATTTATTAAGCCTTTCGGTGGCAATAAATTTAAATTTCTAAAATAGGGCTTCCTGGATCGCGATTTTTGGCTAAATCGACTCTAAGTAAAATAACTAGATGATTCTATGCAAAAACCGGAAAAGTCTAGAGGAAAAATTCGCAGAATTTTAATTTTTACATTTTCCCTTGTATTTATTAAGCCTTTTGGTGGCAAAAAATTTAAATTTCTAAAATAGGGCTTCCTGGATCACGATTTTTGGCTAAATCGACTCTAAGTAAAATAACTAGATGATTCTATGCAAAAACCGGAAAAGTCTAGAGGAAAAATTCGCAGAATTTCAATTTTTACATTTTCCCTTGTATTTATTAAGCCTTTTGGTGGCAAAAAATTTAATTTTCTAAAATATGGCTTCCTGGATCGCGATTTTTGGCGAAATCGACTCTAAGTAAAATAACTAGATGATTCTATGCAAAAACCGGAAAAGTCTAGAGGAAAAATTCGCAGAATTTTAATTTTTACATTTTCCCTTGTATTTATTAAGCCTTTTGGTGGCAAAAAATTTAAATTTCTAAAATATGGCTTCCTGGATCGCGATTTTTGGCGAAATCGACTCTAAGTAAAATAACTAGATGATTCTATGCAAAAACCGGAAAAGTCTAGAGGAAAAATTCGCAGAATTTCAATTTTTACATTTTCCCTTGTATTTATTAAGCCTTTTGGTGGCAAAAAATTTAATTTTCTAAAATATGGCTTCCTGGATCGCGATTTTTGGCTAAATCAACTCTAAGTAAAATAACTAGATGATTCTATGCAAAAACCGGAAAAGTCTAGAGGAAAAATTCGCAGAATTTCAATTTTTACATTTTCCCTTGTATTTATTAAGCCTTTTGGTGGCAAAAAATTTAAATTTCTAAAATATGGCTTCCTGGATCGCGATTTTTGGCTAAATCGACTCTAAGTAAAATAACTAGATGATTCTATGCAAAAACCGGAAAAGTCTAGAGGAAAAATTCGCAGAATTTCAATTTTTACATTTTCCCTTGTATTTATTAAGCCTTTTGGTGGCAAAAAATTTAATTTTCTAAAATATGGCTTCCTGGATCGCGATTTTTGGCTAAATCAACTCTAAGTAAAATAACTAGATGATTCTATGCAAAAACCGGAAAAGTCTAGAGGAAAAATTCGCAGAATTTCAATTTTTACATTTTCCCTTGTATTTATTAAGCCTTTTGGTGGCAAAAAATTTAAATTTCTAAAATATGGCTTCCTGGTTCGCGATTTTTGGCTAAATCGACTCTAAGTAAAATAACTAGATGATTCTATGCAAAAACCGGAAAAGTCTAGAGGAAAAATTCGCAGAATTTCAATTTTTACATTTTCCCTTGTATTTATTAAGCCTTTTGGTGGCAAAAAATTTAATTTTCTAAAATATGGCTTCCTGGATCGCGATTTTTGGCTAAATAAACTCTAAGTAAAATAACTAGATGATTCTATGCAAAAACCGGAAAAGTCTAGAGGAAAAATTCGCAGAATTTCAATTTTTACATTTTCCCTTGTATTTATTAAGCCTTTTGGTGGCAAAAAATTTAAACTTCTAAAATATGGCTTCCTGGATCGCGATTTTTGGCTAAATCGACTCTAAGTAAAATAACTAGATGAAAAACTGGAAAAGTCTAGAGGAAAAATTCGCAGAATTTCAATTTTTACATTTTCCCTTGTATTTATTAAGCCTTTTGGTGGCAAAAAATTTAATTTTCTAAAATATGGCTTCCTGGATCGCGATTTTTGGCTAAATCAACTCTAAGTAAAATAACTAGATGATTCTATGCAAAAACCGGAAAAGTCTAGAGGAAAAATTCGCAGAATTTCAATTTTTACATTTTCCCTTGTATTTATTAAGCCTTTTGGTGGCAAAAAATTTAATTTTCTAAAATATGGCTTCCTGGATCGCGATTTTTGGCTAAATCGACTCTAAGTAAAATAACTAGATGAAAAACTGGAAAAGTCTAGAGGAAAAATTCGCAGAATTTCAATTTTTACATTTTCCCTTGTATTTATTAAGCCTTTTGGTGGCAAAAAATTTAAACTTCTAAAATATGGCTTCCTGGATCGCGATTTTTGTCTAAATCGACTCTAAGTAAAATAACTAGATGATTCTATGCAAAAACCGGAAAAGTCTAGAGGAAAAATTCGCAGAATTTCAATTTTTACATTTTCCCTTGTATTTATTAAGCCTTTTGGTGGCAAAAAATTTAAATTTCTAAAATAGGTCTTCCTGGATCGCGATTTTTGGCTAAATCAACTCTAAGTAAAATAACTAGATGATTCTATGCAAAGACCGGAAAAGTCTAGAGGAAAAATTCGCAGAATTTTAATTTTTACATTTTCACTTGTATTTATTAAGCCTTTCGGTGGCAAAAAATTTAAACTTCTAAAATAGGTCTTCCTGGATCGCGATTTTTGGCTAAATCAACTCTAAGTAAAATAACTAGATGGTTCTATGCAAAAACCGGAAAAGTCTAGAGGAAAAATTCGCAGAATTTCAATTTTTACATTTTCACTTGTATTTATTAAGCCTTTCGGTGGCAAAAAATTTAAATTTCTAAAATAGGGCTTCCTGGATCGCGATTTTTGGCTAAATCAACTCTAAGTAAAATAACTAGATGATTCTATGCAAAGACCGGAAAAGTTTAGAGGAAAAATTCGCAGAATTTTAATTTTTACATTTTCACTTGTATTTATTAAGCCTTTCGGTGGCAAAAAATTTAAATTTCTAAAATAGGTCTTCCTGGATCGCGATTTTTGGCTAAATCGACTCTAAGTAAAATAACTAGATGATTCTATGCAAAGACCGGAAAAGTTTAGAGGAAAAATTCGCAGAATTTTAATTTTTACATTTTCACTTGTATTTATTAAGCCTTTCGGTGGCAAAAAATTTAAATTTCTAAAATAGGTCTTCCTGGATCGCGATTTTTGGCTAAATCAACTCTAAGTAAAATAACTAGATGATTCTATGCAAAGACCGGAAAAGTTTAGAGGAAAAATTCGCAGAATTTTAATTTTTACATTTTCACTTGTATTTATTAAGCCTTTCGGTGGCAAAAAATTTAAATTTCTAAAATTGGTCTTCCTGGATCGCGATTTTTGGCTAAATCAACTCTAAGTAAAATAACTAGATGATTCTATGCAAAGACCGGAAAAGTTTAGAGGAAAAATTCGCAGAATTTTAATTTTTACATTTTCACTTGTATTTATTAAGCCTTTCGGTGGCAAAAAATTTAAATTTCTAAAATAGGTCTTCCTGGATCGCGATTTTTGGCTAAATCAACTCTAAGTAAAATAACTAGATGATTCTATGCAAAGACCGGAAAAGTTTAGAGGAAAAATTCGCAGAATTTTAATTTTTACATTTTCACTTGTATTTATTAAGCCTTTCGGTGGCAAAAAATTTAAATTTCTAAAATATGGCTTCCTGGATCGCGATTTTTGGCTAAATCGACTCTAAGTAAAATAACTAGATGATTCTATGCAAAAACCGGAAAAGTCTAGAGGAAAAATTCGCAGAATTTTAATTTTTACATTTTCCCTTGTATTTATTAAGCCTTTTGGTGGCAAAAAATTTAAATTTCTAAAATAGGTCTTCCTGGATCGCGATTTTTGGCTAAATCAACTCTAAGTAAAATAACTAGATGATTCTATGCAAAGACCGGAAAAGTTTAGAGGAAAAATTCGCAGAATTTTAATTTTTACATTTTCACTTGTATTTATTAAGCCTTTCGGTGGCAAAAAATTTAAATTTCTAAAATAGGGCTTCCTGGATCGCGACTTTTTTCTAAATCGACTCTAAGTAAAATAACTAGATGATTCTATGCGAAAACCGGAAAAGTCTAGAGGAAAAATTCGCAGAATTTTAATTTTTACATTTTCCCTTGTATTTATTAAGCTTTGTATAATTAATATATACATATATATATTTGATATTACTTTCAGTCTGTTGCTCTCGATTGGTGGCCTGTTAGTCGGGACTGTCTTATGTATTGCGTGGCAGTTCTAGGTCTCATAATAACTCTGTACGATGGTGTCGTCATGTGGTATGAAGCGTTGATTTTAGTTGCGGCTTACTTCGTCTACATTTCAGGTAATCTTCAATAGAAATTTCTGTTTAAAAAATTAAAATTCAACTAATAAGGAGAATAAGAAAGATTACGGTTTTCATATTGGTTGAACCATTGCAAAAGAACTTAAGGAGTTGCATCTATTTGGAAAGTTTTTAAAAGTGCTTTTCTCCGAAGTCCAGGATAATTAAAAAATTCCTAAAATTGACAAAAGATAATCTGCATATTTTCTCGTGTTCAAACAAATGTAACTCCTTAAAATTAACTTACTTTACTAACATTATGCTACCTCTTTTTTAAATTGAAGTGTTATTTTTCTATTTAACTTAATTTCGGGTTTTAGGAATGTACTACAACGACACTATGGCAAGAGAAGCCCGAAAATTGATTTCGAAATTTCGAAGATTTCGAAAACGACAGTATCGAGAAGTTCAGGAAATTACGCCTCTTCTTAGTGAGGGCGGAGGTGGAATGAAGACTTCCCTGAAATGTTCGGCTTTGCAAAACTTGGAAAGTGGTTTGCATAAAAGTACCTATTCGCTGACAACCCTAAGCCCAAACACCATCGTCAATGAGAACTTATCAGGTATGTCTAACTAAGGTATAAACAAAATTGTATATTACATATATGTGTTCATATTTAAGAAGATCTAGCTGATAGTCCATGGAATCGTGAAGACACCAAAATGCCCATTTTTATTTTCCGATGGCCAATTACATTTCTGCTTTGGATGACAATTCCTGATGCAAGAAAATATCCAAAATTGCGTTTTATAACATTCTTTGCTTCTGTTGCATGGATTGGCGCCATATCGTACGTCGTAGCATTTCTAATCACAATTGTCGGTTAGTACAAAATGTTTAACATATATCTAACTGAAAAAAATATCTTAAAAACAAATTAAATTAATTAAATCTTAGGTGATACCCTCAACATACCCGACTCGGTGATGGGCCTCACAATGTTGGCAGCTGGAATGAGCGTTCCGGAAGCGGTTTCGAGTGTAATCGTTACAAATCAGGGTCATGGTGGAATGGGAATCAGTAATTCGATAGGATCAAACACTTTTGATATCTTGCTGTGTCTTGGACTTCCCTGGTTCATAAAATCATACTTTTTACCAGAGACACATGGAGAGCACTGGATTGATCTGAATTCAGATGGACTTTCCTATTCAGTGATATCACTTTTGACTACAGTCTGTATCTTATATATTTCGTTTTCTTGCAACAATTTTCGATTAGATTGGAAAATTGGTGCTACATGCACAGCTATGTATATATCATTTTTAGTGGTAGCCTCAATGATCGAATTAAATTTATTCTTTGATGTAAACTTACCCATCTGTGAGCATTAATTGTGATTATTCAATAAATATTTTCTGAAAAAAATAAATTTGAGAATAAATATATTTTTCGGATTTCCAAGTGGATCTAAAGCTAGAAAATTTCAAAAATACGCCTTAATAAGTACTTCTGCCAAATATCAAGATTGACGTTTTTATTATATTTACTTGTTCAAATCAGGGATGGGCTTACCAGCCTAACAATACAAAAATAACAATCTTGCTTCTTGGACTTCTTCAACAAAATATTTATCAGTTTTAATTGCAATCGGATTTTATGGTTTTACAGGTAAACATGTTCTTATCGTTCAGACGTTTTTCTTCGAAATTAAATGCGTCAAAGTTTTTTTTTTAAACAATAATTTGGGAAAAGACAGACTCTTTTAAGGAGAATCAAAATACAGCATTTTATAGTTATAAAATAAAAACAAAAAACTATGAAGAAATTATGAGGTGTTTTTCATCTTATACTTTTAAATGGATACCTATGCGTAGATATAGTACTCTAAAAAAGATTCATAAGCCTAACTTTTGTATTTGTAAATTTTAGAAGGCTTTTTAATAGCAATTCTCAAATTACTAACAAGTTTAATTAATGAACTGATAAAGGTTTCTGTCATCATAAGTAATAAAGACTGGCATACTTTTCCCAAGTAATAAATTAGAGATGTCTTAATACATAAATAAAGTGTTGAATATTAATGGACTTAAAGGATGGTAAAATAAAAGGATTTTTCCTTTTGATGTTTTTATTTGAATTGCAAAAGTCGCGAAACTTTGCATGTCATTTTAACTTTCACTATTAAGAAGCCTAGTGATTAAATTTGAAAATAAATTGAATTTTAAAGAGAAATGAAAGGTACAATTTAAGTCTGAATAGTATGAGTGTTAAAAAATATACGAGGGGCGTATAATACCCCCTAAAAAATATTTTTCTTTCTTGTCTGAAAAATGTTCATCAATTGCCGCGTTTAACTCTTCATAGTAAGAAAAATGCTAACCTCGAAGATCTTTCTTAAGATTTGGGAACAGAAAGTAATCATTAGGGGTCAGAGCCGGGCTGTAGAGTGGATGATTGATTTCTTCAAATTCCCACTCCCGCACAGCAACCTTGGTAACGAGCCCTGTGTGAACCGGCGCATTGTCTTGAAGAATCAAGACACCTACGGTCAATTCTCCACGTCTTTTTGCTTTTTAATTGCCTCCTTTAAATTACGTAGGGTGTTTGCGTAAAGATGCGGCAGTAATACTTTGACCCTTTTTTGTGTACTCAATCAGTAAGATTCGTTTAGAATCTCAAAACACTGTGGCCATGAGTTTTCCGGCGGATGGGATAACTTTAAACTTCTTCGGTGGATTTGTTCCTCTTTTATGCCACTGCATGGACTCTTACTTACTCTCAGGATCATAGTGATGAACCAACGTTTCATCACCGGTGACTATTCGGTCGAAAATACTATGCGGATTTTCACCACAGAGCTCCAAAAACTCCTTTTTATCACCGGCGCGATGCTCGATTTTCTTGAACATTGTCGCATCAGTCATCGTAGTTGCCTTTTCGTAATAATATCTTGAATACAAATGGTGACAATTAAATAAAATTTTATATTTATACCCTCAAAGAGTGTCTTTAACTAATGAGATAATTTAATTACCCTCATCATTAGTATATCAGCCCGATACTGAGAATACATTGTTCGCCCCTCGTAAGTGTACTTTTGGCGGGAACCTACGTGTAAAATTAATGAGCAAAGCTGTATGAATGTGTGAATGTCTGTAAACTTTTTGACAAAAAAAAAAAAAAATAAAGTTCTTTATCTAAAAATTAATTGAAATCTAATTTTCTCCGTCATTTAATCATTTCCATCTTCATTGTCTTCTTTGATATGATTTTTTTTCATATTTTTAATGACGTTTCTCAAGCGATAAGTGAAAAAACTACAAGTTCTTAATCAAATTTGTTGGTATTGTATTATACTTGGTTTCTGATAAGAGTTATTTCCCTAAAACAATTTTGTGAAATTATTAGATGAAAAATAAAGATGCTACACTTTTGAATTTCTTAATTTAGTTTATTTAACGTGTTCGAATTCAATTTCAATCGCTCTAGCTTAAAAAACTAATTAATCTAATTATTACTTAATTGACTACTGTATTCTATTTTCGGAAGTAAATTAAATTATTGCGTATTTGAATTTGTTAATGTTATTATAGAGTTTATTCTTTTGAATGATAAAAGTTTTGTTTCCAAATCGATCAAAAGTTTATTGTAAGGGGTAATCTTGTGTGACAATAAAAGATTTTATCGTAATATAGATTGACGTTCTGGCAGTTCTGTTCGTTTGAAACAATTAATTACAATTGATTGCGATTCTTCAACTTTAAAAGGCTTTACAAATTCCAAAATGGACTACTGTATTGATTGTATTATTATATATTATTACATTTTATACTTGGGCTCAATTGGTTAAGTTAATCTTGAGATACTTTCTAAAATTAAGAAATTGGGCGATTTCTCTTTAATAGGGCTTAAGATGTCTATCCAAAAACAATGCGCCCTCTGAAGAGTTACATTTCTTTAAAATAACAGAAGCTTTATAATTATGTTTGGCAAAAGAAAGGTGTTTATTGTTCTTCTTCTTTTCTATCCTAAGCTCTAAAAATTCGGAATAATTTCTAATTAATAGATTACTTTAAAATAATACCAATTCATTATATTTTAGTACAGTATTAATCTGCATAAAGCGGGAAATTCCAATGTAAAAACTTTATTCTTGGAAAATTTAAGAAAAATATCGTTGGCTATAATTTATAAAATTATGTTTGATACTGAAACAGGTCAAGTATGTTAAACTTAACCTTTTTCCTCTAAAATACTTCAAAATTTATCAATTTTAAGAAAGTCAATTGTAAATTAAGCTCAAGATTTTCGATAATTTAGATTATTTAAATATAGGCTTATTTGTCAATAAATGCCTAAAAATTTTGGTGTTTCTGTAATCTGCTCATTTGAACCATTTAAGATAGCAAAAGAATTTCTGATGGTTTATGCCAAAATGATCGTTTACACTTGACTACTGAGTCCGTATGAAATTGCCTATCTCGAACATGATTATTATATTGCATTTTCGCCTTTTTTCTTATCTAAAAAAAAATTTTCGATTGCGTTAAAGAGAACGGTGAATTACCAAAATTTTTTTTGCGATTTCACCTGAAACCATTAATTAGGTATTTTGATCCCCTAACATTAAAAGGTTTATCAAAATTTGTGTCGCAATCTTAGACCTCTCCACAATTGCTCTTTGATTATTCGTTATTTTATTACTAATCGCATACGTTCAAGTGAAAATATTGGAGGAATCGCTTACTACTTGAGATTGGCCGATGATCATTCCTCAGATTACTTAGGTTTCAGCTCCCTATCTGATCGTGAACGTTATCACTGGCTGATAACAACAACTCGTAGTAACTGAAAGTCAATTCCCATAAAGTACTACATTGAGGTAAGCTTAGTTTGATTTTCACGATTGAGTCCACATGGTCCTTCGTTGTTGGACAATTTATATAAAAACGGTTGTGTCCTCCGAAAATGGTAACGATCGAAGAGAAAAAATTGTATAAAATTTGTGTTTCTATAAGTGATTATTAATAAACAAGCAGTTGTTTTTTCGAAGATATTTATTATTAGTGTAGTGGCTATATTTTAAGTTATTGGTGTCTAGTGCGCAGTGGTGTAAAATGTCGTTTGGTGTTGCAATTAAATTGCTTGCTATTGTGGTTGTGTTTAACATTAAATTCTCTTCTGGATATATTCAAGATGGTAAGTTTTTCAAACTTCCATTTCTACCATTGTAATAATGTTAAGAACCTTTGTGGTTTAATCAATCATAAACATAACATAACAACAACGCAATCATTCATACTGTATTTATATTTTTTTTAATATATATTAAACTATAATTAGCTCAAGAAAATATGTTTTAGACTTTTCACAAACAAATTAACTATTGAAATATTGACTGGATAACTATCTAAAGCTTTAACCTTAGAAAAAGTTCCGGTAGACAGATTTGACGGTTAACATTTGTTTCTATATCTTTTATCGTATTTTTATGGACATTGTATTTTTATATGAGTCGAATCAATTACCCCACTTAAATTCAGAAAACATTTAATTTGTTACATGAAATTGCAAATTTCGTTTCGGTTTTCAATGCTGAAAGGCACTGAAATTAATTAATCTTTGAATAGTACCTACAATATAATGCGACAACGAATGGATAATGCGATTGAATTGGAACTTCTTTTAGAAACTTAAAGAGATGATACTGAATCAATTCTTAGTTCATATCAAAATCACAGAAATATAATAATCTGCAGATTTAGCTCTAGATAAACGGAAAATAATGTTTAACCACTGCCTTAATCTCTAGATATCAAAAGCAGTAGAATAAACGACCTGTCTATTCGTCGAGAACCTGGGTCTAAGTAATTATTGATAGTTATTTAAGTTTCAAAATTATAAGAGAGATCCAAATTCCCTGTTTCTGAAGTATCGTTTTCTTGGTGTTTTGTATCTACATATATACATTACAAAATACGAAAGAAGTTTCCATTAATGTAAGTACAAAGCCCAAAAAGATGAAATCTAAATGTTGAATAATATATGAACTTTATTTCTATAGGAAGATTTGGCGGGAAACTTACAAGAAAGGTACCTCGATGTGACACCGCACATTTTCGTGCCACTGAATATGTTATTCTACATCAAATTTTAAGAGATAAATGTGTTTTTGTTTTTTTTTTTGCGGATAAGCATTCTTTGGGAATATTTGTATATATGTATTGTATATATATCATGAACTGGTACTCTCTTATTTGGGGCAGTTTGCACCTTAATATAAATTTTTTTTAAAACGCAAGAACACGTATTTACTATTTTGTCTGCTCTTTCAATTGCAATTTATCTGCTTAAGGAATAAGCGATAGGTTTTGTTTCATTGAACTTTTATTATTGCAAAAAAAAAAAAAAAAAAAAAAAAAAATTAAGTAAACAATTAATAAATTTAAATTTAGACCGGAAATTCTGAAAGTAAGCCTAATGCCCCATTTAACCTAAACTATCTATGATAATATGTGACTAAAATTTCACGTGCTGTTTAAGTGAAGGTTTACTACAGAATGAAATCATCTGGACGAGTTCATTATCGCAGAGATTAGCGTCTTATAATAGGAATGTAATGTCATAATCCCCTATTAAATAACCCCTATCTTAGTAAAACAAGCAGCAAATAAAATAGTGAAACATTATCTCTTCTTTGGCCTTTCCAGACGGCGGCTCGAAGTCAGGGCAGCTGATCACTTTCACGCTTCCTGTTTTCCGCGAAGGAGGTAACAACACATGCCAGCACGATGCAGATCCTGATGACTTCCCCGAGGATTTATTTACACGTAAGTTATAAATCTAATCTAAATACCGCAAATGAACTTATGTTTATGATTTATGAAAATTACTCTTAAATCGTATGTATGTTGTATAGCCTACTTTCAATTTATTGGAAGAACTTTTTCTAGTTCAGCTACATACTCATACTATATACCATATATAACATTAGAGTTAGGGTTAAGATGCGCTATTTGAATGAGGAGGCTTTAATTAATTACACTTTTATTAGTACGGTGTAATTTAGCATAGCCAAGATTTACAACATTTTGACTAGCGGATTAAGTCGAATATAAATTAATTGCTTCAATTAACTTGACAAGCATATGCGATTGTAATTTATGTTTGGTATAAAAGAGTGACTAGGAAAATTCCGCCATGATAATGAGATTTATTAAGTGGTTTTGAGTTTTGTTTTTTTAAATAAAATTATTTTCTGAGTCCCTCTAAGTTTTATTATTATATTATTATTAGATTTTTAATACCTACTTACTTTTATAATTTTGACTATAAATATGTCAATAAATTTGGCTTTGACTTTTAATCTTTTAAACAAAATACCACAAATATGATAGCTTTCAGATAAAGTGATTATACGACTGCCAATTTTAGGAGTTATTTTTTTTTTTTATAATAACTTTTACTTTATCTTTTTGATTAGCAAGATAAGCGCACAATGTTCACCGATGGTCATTTACTTCAAATTTGTTTATCTATAGAGCATACTTGTGGAAAAATTATAAAATTAAGTTAAAAGTCGAAATTTTTAGTTCAAAATCATCCTAAATAACATCTTAAAATTAGATTGAATTGGAATGAATAGGCTACTTATGTAAATATGAAGATTTTTAGCTGTTTTTACCAGTTTTGAACAGATTAGGATCAGTTTGGGTTCCATAAGGCTCAAAATGATTCTAAGCATCCTAATCTATATGAAAAATGTTAGTCCATTATCAGCCTATATAGTCTAAACTAAGGTGTTGTACAATGGAATTGAATTGGGCCGAGTCTAAAAAAAACCTTCATTAGCCTAACTAATAGTAGTTGTAAGACTGGTTTTAGATTTCAAAGAATTGTGTATATAAATTTTATATTACTACCTATAATATTTTACTATAATAGAATATTGTCTCAAGATGTGGTATGAATAATTTAGCAATATTTCCTTAAACAAGAAAATCCGACGCACTAAATTAAATATATTATAATTAAAATCAATTTCAGGTTATGTAGATTTCAAATTTCGAATAAATTAATTAGCAAGTTCAAACTCGCTCCTTAAATCGCTATTTTTAGAACACTATGCCCATACAACTAGATTTTTTAAGAAGTTTCCTTAGACGACCCACTAAATAATAATAATAATAATAATAAATAAGTAGTTTCTAGCAGATCTAAGATTGAATTGGATTAAGTAGTTTATCTTTTAGGCCCATTTAGCTCTTTCAATCTTATTTTTAGGACATTAAAGTCCATAAAGATATATTTTTAGAATGTTGCGACAAACGAGACGACAAAGGAATTGAGGATTCATTCCTAGGGTTGATATTGGACTAAACATTTCGATTTCGAATACCATGTGGTTATTTTTGACCCCGCAAAATAAGTAAAAATTTAACAATTTTATAAAATGTATATCTTCATTACTACATAAAACTGAACATTAAACGAACGTAAATGTTTAATACATATTCAAATCTATATAAGTTGAAACTTTAATCGCACTTTTATTCGAAATACCTTTTTTTCGGTTTTTGATATATATTCTTCAAATTATTTATTATTATATATTATTATTATTATTCTTTTTTTTAATTTCATAAATCTATTTCTATTGTTTACCTGAATTTATTGTAATTTTATTATTATTTTGTATTTTTCGTAAATAACACGCTTTATTAATTTTCAGCGGAGCAACTTGAACATGGTGCCATAATTCTGTACGTACTTGGTGCAATCTACTTCTTTACGTTTCTCGCTGTCGTCTGCAACGATTATTTCTTACCTTCCGTTGAGTGTATCTGCCAAGATCTCAATATTCCAAAAGATGTGGCCGCAGCCACATTCATGGCAACAGCAACTACAATGCCCGAATTCTTCACAAACACCATCAGTACACTTGTGACTAATTCTGACATGGGTCTTGGAACAATCATTGGTTCTCTTATGTTTAATACTCTCGGCGTTGCAGCTCTGTCTGGAATGGCAATAAATAAGGTAATTAATTTAGTTTCTTAGAGTTTTTACAGACTCCAAACTTAGCATGTTTTTCAAACACCTGTAACTTCGATTGGAATTGATTAAATGTAATGTATAAGTGTGCTCAAAATGTTTGGTTAAGAAGTTCTGCAAAAAGTAAGATTTATTGTTCGAAAAACTATAAATCCCCTTAAACAAAGGTTTAACTACCCCCCTTATTTTAGCATAACGCACGTGCGAGAAAGAGATTAATTGTTTATTATTTTAGTAGTTAATTTTGTTACTTATGTAAATAACATTCATTGTTTATTTTCAAGTGATTGTAAAGTGGTAGACAATACTACTCCTTTAGAGGGGCAGTAATCAACCCCTTTAAAATAGTTAAAAAATAAAAAATTCAATAAATATTTCTATCGATTTAAAAAACACATTTTTGTGTACTATGAAACATAAAAAACACGAAAAGGGATATCATCCTTGAATTTGATGAAAATCCACCGCCACAAAGAGGGTTAAACTAACCCCAAGTACCAAAAAAGTAGTAAAAACACTTGAGAAAGTAACACGTGTTCTTAAAGGGCCCGAACATTTTTGTGCTTGGCACTTTTGCGTGGATCTGCGAGTGTTAATTATAAAAATAATCTGTCTGTATAGTAATGATAATAATAAAAATAATTTGAGATTAAGTTTACATATTTGGGTAGTGTTTATTAGAGTTATATTTATTTAAGAAACATTTTTCTATGTTTTCGCAGTCATTACAACTTGACTGGTGGCCTGTGACTAGAGATTGCATTTTTTACTCAATCAACACAATCGTTTTGATCTCAATTGCATGGGGAGGCATTATAACATTTACAGAAAGTCTTATAATGGTCATTTTATGTGTATCTTATTACGTCGTTATATTCGTATTCAATTACTACCTTGTGAAGCCGATTAAGGTGCTGGTTGAAGATAAAATGAACTGCTGTACACCGAATCGATATGGTAATTGACAAAAATTTTTTAGAAAATCAATTCCTCTAATTTAATTGTTAATTTCGTTCGCAGACTTAACAACTCTACCAGAAAATAATAGTAAGGTTAATCTTGCAGAAGAGGAGTCTTACCAAGGACAGGACGGAATTTATACAATCCGAAGAAGTGGAGCACCTCCAAATGGAATACATTTGAAAGCTAGTATGTATAATTTTAAACAAAAGTTGGGGAGTTTAACTAAATGCTATCGTTTTCTTTGTAGCCGACGATGATGAAGTTAAAAGCAAGAACCCTATTAAATATTTATTCGAAATGCCAACTGGTACTCTACAAAAGAAACTTTGGTTCTTTTACTCGTGGCCTATTAAATTTTTCCTGGGCTGTTTAGTTCCAAATCCAAAACTTTGCAGAAAGTTCTACCCTCTAACGTTTCTACTTTGCATCGTCCTGATTGGAGTAAATGCCTATTTGATCGTGTGGATGTTAACAATATTTGGTTTGTTAAAGTATATTATTTGGTTTTAATGAAATAACTGTAGTAAGATACTTTCAGGTAACACAATTAGAGTTCCTGATATTGTAATGGGTCTTACTTTCCTTGCCGCTGGTTCGGCAATGCCTGAGTCACTGTCTAGTGTTATTTCTGTAAGAAAAGGTAAAGGAAATTAACGAATAGTTAAATAATTAACATCATTCTAACATAAACTTACTTATTTCAGGGGAAAGTGGAATTGGAGTCTCGAATGCACTCGGTGCTAATTCCTTGGCAATTTTACTTTCACTTGGAGCTCCTTGGTTTGCCAAGAATTGCCTAAATTATGGAAAGCCAGATGGTCAGGACGTTATTCACATATACTCGCAAGGAATTGAGTATACCATAGGCATTTTGCTGTTGTCAACATTATCTCTATTTGTTATCATGTCTTTTGCTCGATTCCGTTTAAATCGAACTGTTGGCTTCGTCCTAATATCTGTCTATGCAGTGTACATTACCTTGCAAATTTTAATCGAAATGAACGTCTTCTTCCCACCACGGACAGACTGTTAATAATATATATATTAAAATTATCATCAAACATTATACCGTCGTAAACAGAATACTTTAAAGTAAGAATATAAAACAAATGCTCCGAAATCATTATATACATACATACATACAGAACAATTTTACTCATCTATAAAAACAGGTGTTTTTCAGATATATTGTCAGATTTACATACACTATAATAATGAAATTTAATTCTGGACTATATAATGTGACAAGACTGTAAGAGCACATCTTTAGATTCTTAAGAACATCGCTACTTACAGGTGATAATGAGATTTTGTATACTCACGTGACAGTAGCAGTAAGTTGTTGACACGAATTAAATTATATGGAAAAAAATAAATATTTATAAAGAATATTATGCATTTTAATTTAGTTCGTTACTTAATCAGGACCACCCTGTAACTCCTAGACAGTAGCAATACATTTTTTTAAAAAGTTTATATTAGTGAAATGGGGATTATTAAATCGTATATAAATATGATACATATAGGTCGCATAGAAACACCCGTAATTGCACAGCATTTCAAAGTAGTTTCAAAATCATTGTAATGAGATAATTTTCAGTTTTGAAATGACTCTATTATGAATAAAAAGTTTCGTCAAGCGTAATCCATTAACTTGTTGTTCAACTTTAGAAATTTGCTGTTAGCAAGCAAAAGTCAATATAACGACGATGAACTCATTAGCAGTTGGGCCTCTATAGAAAGATCTCACGTTTCGCGATAATTAGTAATTGCTAATATTTACATGGGCGTTAAAATCCCCTTGAAAATAACTTTTCTACAAAAAAAAAATTAAATTCCCGTCACGGACGGCAATGAGCCCTTCTCCTTCGAAGGCATTATAATTTCAAACGTGCAAGTGGAGCACAGCTCACAATACGCCCGGATTGTATGTAATTAAAGTTTTCAGATACTTCAAACGACACACTTTAATGATATCCCCAGGGATAAGGATAACGCAAAATGACGGCAGGAGCATGTCATCCCATGGGAAAGGCTCTGCTTTTAATTGGGTCCGCGTCAAGACGGCAATAACCCCTAAGAAAAGTTTACCCACATCCTCTGTGTCGTGTCGTTTGCAAATGGTAACGAAAACGAACCCATCTCTTGTAGGTTCGAAATTTGAATTCCTCTCGCGACACGTCCAAACTAAGAATGCTTCGTGAATTATTTTCCAATCCCCACGATTTCTCAGGACTATTTCTGTGCTTACGTCAGTGTTTACCTGAGAAGATGATATTATTCCTGAATTCGGCAAGGTACATACTACGCTTCTTTTCCGAGTTTTTGTAGTTGGATTTATTTTACCATATTACTTCGCATAAAGTTTTCGGTGATGTGATAAAGTTTGCAGGCAATTTACATATACTGTTGGAAGGAAAGATAGCCTTCGATGGCTCAGATTTCTTAGAAACAGTCAAAAAATACGGAAATATATTGAAAGAGGTGTGGAGAAGGCGCCAAGGGAAATGAAATCCAATTGAAATGGATTGATTTTGTCAACATTCATGAATTCAAGCACCTTTTCACGGGCCACACTGAGAGGATTTTGATGTAAGCATGTTAGATACAATCAAAAATAAATATACAATTTTTAAATTTGACGCCTTTTGAAAGCGCTGATCGAAACAGCAAATATAGCCAATTTTTATGAATGGAAGTATGTCACTCACGACACACACTTGAATCGCTAAAACTGCTAAACTATAATAGTAACGCGAAAATTATGTTCTACTAATTATAACTAGAGAAGAATACCTTTCTTATAATTAGAAAAACGTTATGGTGACAAGAACAAAATATTAGAGCAGCACTTAAAAACAATGGGTTGTAGGACTAACTTTAATATTTTGTTCTTGTCTAATATTTAATATTTTGTTCTTGTCACTATAATGACTTTAGTATCAAAAGAAAGGTATTCGTCCCTAGTTACAATTAGTAGAACATCATTTTCCCGTAAAAGTGATTAGCAGATCTGCTGTGCGGAGCGGAATAAGTGGGATATACCACAAGAACAAACAATGTTAAACCTTAGACAGACTGCATACGTAAATTAATTACTAATTTTCCCGCTGTGTGTCACATAGTAATTATCACTTTGGTCGCCGAATTTCGGAAAGTTTGATCATTTACGATTTGCTTAATGACTAATTTTCTTTGAAAATGTTGGTTTTTTTAGTTTTAAAGTCGGAAAAAAAAATCAACGACACGCGGTGTTCCCAGGCGGTCACCCATCCAAGTACTATCCGCGCCCAATACTGCTTAACTTCGGTGATCAGACGAGAACCGGTGCTTTCAGCATGGTTTGGTCGTTGCCGATGACAAGAGTTTTTTAAAATGCTATTTAACCTGAAAACAAAGAATACTAATTTTAGAATTTTGAATATATGTGTTTGAAAAAAAAAAAAAACTCAGAGTTTTATCATTGTGATTAGCGCAAAGAAGTTTACACTGTAAGCTATGAATATCCGGCCCCCGCCGGACAGTGTTCCAAATCATCATCATCATCAAGAATCCCTAAATATCTTTATAGCTACCCAATGCATTGGGCTGCATGAAAATGCTTGAGTTAGCTCCTAAACCTAGCTGCCTTGTATCGGTAGGCTTTCAAAGACAATATAAATTTTTAAAGGGGAAATATGTTTCGGAACAATTTTCGTTTTGCGGCTTTAATATTTTATACCTTCAGTCGCTGGCTCATGTGCAAATGTATGAAAAAAGGCTAAGATAGGAACCCTTTTAGGAAAATATCTGTTGTATACACCATGAGGAAGGAGGCGTAAAGCAGTGTAAATTGGGTCATTTGGAAATTGGGGGACTACCCAAGATAGTGGGGGTTGTACTTGCACGTGTATTTAATTTGGTTGGCCAATCGCCCCAGCATTTCTAATTTTCCTGCTGGCCATACAAAAGTTTGTATAGTCCTTTTTTCAATTAAAAGCTTAAACTGAAAGAAGGTCAGTGCCATGAGATAATGAACCACTACAAATAAGAGGTGGTTGCTCCTTCAGTTCGTCTGAACGCAGCGGAATCAAACTTAAATCGAAGGGCCTTCTCCTTCTGATTTCAGTCGCCCAAACGTTTAGGGTATCTAAGGGCGGTCGATCTCAGGACTTGAGTTCATTACTGGACCGATTCCCATTTTATTGGTTACTTATCACAGATGACTCACCGCAGTCCCTGACGAACGTCCTTTCCCCGCCCCCTTCATTCCTTGGCCGAATGATTCAATTTAAAGTAAACGAAAACTCAAACAAGCGCAAAACTTCTTCAGGGTCTGTTTACCTTTTGCTCTTGAGTGGAGGGATAAATGAAGAGCTTCGTAAATTCCGACTGTTGTTATTGCCACTCCTTTGTTACATTTAAATCCTAGCAATCTTTGAGGACTCCAGTGATTAATAATCTTGATCAAAAGTGAATTAGGGAAGCTCTACGGCCACCCTCAATTAAACCGTTCACCAACACTGTCATCGTTGTTGTTGCGTCGGTTGTTGCTTTTCAATTTTCACAATCGCCTCAAGTTTTATTTTAGATAGTTTTTAATTTCTTAATCGAGTCCGATCAAAAACGATAAACAAAAAATTATTTTAATTGGACTATTAAAAACCGTATAATTTTCATAAGAAAAGTGTTATTATCCAAGTGGAATTGAATATATAACGTTTAACCAATTAATACGGTTTCTTGTGCAAAGTTTTCATTTTCCCCAGCAATGTAAAATATTTTTTGAAACTGTTCTTACAATGTTAATTGGCAATTCCAGAGATTCGGCAATACCCGAGTCGCAAAGATGAATGGACAAGAAGAATATATCGTGATCTCGGATACCGTGTCATTTGTGTTTATGTTAAGAATATCTCATGGACCACCACTCGGAAGTCGCACCTACCCATCAATGAGCGATCATCGACGACGAATGTCCATCAGATAAGAAATCCAAAGACAAGCGTCTTACCTCAGGCAAGAAACACAATGATACGACCGACGACCGGCGAGCGACGGGAGCGTATGACGACGCAAACACAAAGAATATCGAGCATATACATATACATCTAAATACATTGACGCGACACGAGTTACGCGCCGTGCAAAATAGATCCGATTCTATTTTGCACGTCGTACGCGTCGTCAGTGCCAACGTTAAAATATTGAAACAGACACAACTATTAATGTATGCGGTTTAGTTCTATGGTTTTGGCAAATATCAGCTGTTTTTCACGGACTTTCAGCCCTCCACACATTCTCATCGTAACCCCTTAGACGGCCTACTTCAATTCAAATTTCGCGCGCTTTGTCAAACTGGCAATGACCGTCGCTCGTATCATTGTGTCATGGCCAACGTACATGGCGTACGCACCCGTCGCTCGCCGGTCGTCGGTCGTATCATTGTGTTTCAGGCCTCACGCTGCAGGTAGAGCGATCTGCCTCTTCATCGCAGGGTTTTCCTCTTTCGATTTTCATCAAAAGTTGGTGAAGACATACTACAGAAATGATCCTGTGAAGTATAGTCTTGCCGTTGTACTGTTTTTCAGTCGTACTTATTGCCTTCTCGGAAGTTTCAAGTGTGAATTATATCGAAGAGAAATTTTTATATTTTCATACTTTTATCCCAATACTATTTCACAGTCTAAATTTATTTATTCTTTTAATTACACTGAAGATCACACAGTGCCGGATTAGCCATGTAGCAGGAGGCAGCAAATGCTACGGGCCCCGCGCTTTGGGGGCCCCGCGCCTTTGGCCAAAAAAACTACAAATCAAAAAAATGTAAGCCACCCACTAAATCACACGCATAGTAGCAATTCTCAGTGAGCGCTGGCAAAACCCCCGGTGAACACATATAAACTATAAACACCAGGGCCGTAACCAGCGGGGTTAGAACCGAACAGAGAGAGGAACCCCCCCCCCCCCTCGAAAAAAAATTCTGGCTACGGCCCTGATAAACACTATGTTCTAGCTGCTGTGAACCCCTTGCGGCACACATACCCCCCCCCCCCCCCCCTGCGTTCTTCAAATGTTCAGAACCGGGGGTGAACTAAAATCTGAGAGAACTCAAAAAGAGCCAAGAGCACGACTGGACATTTGAAATTTTTTTTCAAAAATCGCCGTTTTTTCGACCTTTTTTCAGACTCAAAAATTTTATATAGTTTTTTTGTGGTGAAATTGTGATAAACTATCACACAGGATATAAAAACGAACACAATGCTTCATTTTTTAATATATATGGGCCCAGTAGATCCGGAGATTAACTGTCCACCAGTTAAAAAAACCTAAACTCGAGAAAAACGAGTGTAAAGCTGCGTTAACACCTGCGGCGAGCCGAGAGCGCGCTTCAATTGAGTCGTTATATCTCGGCACTGGCTTCGAATTTCGATTTAATATTTTAGACAGTTATTATTGAAGGTATAAAGAATCTAAAAATGTAAAAAATAAAAAATAATTTTTTGAAAATTCTAGACGGTAAGTAATAGTAATAGTACCTTAAGGGGGGGTATAGTTAATCATGCATTTTTTGGACCCATTTTTAAGATTTTTTTTATCGATCTGGTAAAAGTAAGGTAAATGGGCAAAGGCCTATACTAAAGAACAACTTTTTAAGAGTATTCAAAAAAATTTTTATTAAAAAATATTGAAAATTGAGTTTTTGACATAAATTGTAAATTGACGTTCCGAAAAAAAAGTAGATTTGCGGTGATACACGTAACTCGAAAACTACTTGACCGATCCTTTTGAAATTGTGCACACTTTTTCTGTAGACAATTTACAAGGTATTCCTGTCGAGATATTTTTTTTCAATGTTTTTTTTTTAATAGAATTTTTCCCGATTGAAAACAGAAATTCCAAAAAAAAAAATTTCCTATGTTTTCGTTTTTATACTTTAAACTCACACCAAAAATTCAATAATCGAAATAAATAAAAAAACTCGACAGCGTGACCTCAAGAAACTTATTAACTAACAAAATCTTTTTGGTTTTTTTGTTTTACATGATCCAGCTATTAGTTATGTGTCTCACCGCAAATCTACTTTTTTTCGGAATAACTTACAATTGATGTCAAAAACTCAATTTTCAATATTTTTTAATAACAATTTTTTTTGAATACTCTTAAAAAGTTGTTCTTTAGTGTAGGCCTTCGCCCATTTACCAGATCTATAAAAAAAAATCTTAAAAATGGGTCCAAAAAATGCATGATTAACTATACCCCTCCCCTTAAGGGGGTAGTCCAGTGAAAAAAAATTTGTTTTTCATTTTTTTGTTTTTTGCTTAAATCTACTCTACTACACCTCGAAAATACTCCCTTAAAATATCTAAGCAAAATATTGAATAGTTTTAAAGATACAGAGAGTTTTCGAGAGACGTGTAATCCGAGCGCTCGAAGGTCCCCTGGCGTGTTTCGGAGCAAGGAGGACTCTTGTATTTCTGTTTGCTCCGCCCATTTTTTTTCGGTTTATAACGGTCTAGGTCCTTCTGCTTTGTATTTAAGGTTAGTTATGTATGGAGCAGGCATCGCGTTATGTATGGAGCAGGCATCGCTGACTAAGGTAAAATTAATTTTTTTTAGCTTTTTTCCGCAACAAAAACTACAAAAACTTTAAACGCGTTTTTCTCAAAACAGCATTTTTTGACTCGGCGGACGTCAGATCTCAGAGTCTTTTGCTCCGATTGATCTAAAAATTTAGCTGTATATTTCTTGATTGTGTATCTATCGTCGGAACTAGAATTATTAAAATCCATTTTTTAATTACAAAGTTATAAACAAATTAAGCACCCGAAAAACACCCGAAAATTTCAAAATGCCGCCATTTTGTTATTTTTTATTGAAAATTAATAATTCTAGTTCCGACGATAGCCAATGTTCTACACATTAAAACCTCGTTTGAATTTTTTGTTTCAAATGAACCGTTGCAGAGATTCGACGTCCGCCAACAAAAAATTTTTTTTTTTGGAGCGGCCAATTTGTCAGGATGACTAATCAAAAAAAAAACAAAATTTTTTTTTTTTGTAGTTTAATAGTTGTACTATCATATGTCAAAAAGTTTTTTAATAAAAATTAATTGCTAATATGAAAAAAAAATCATTGAAAAAACAGTCGTTTTCACTGGACTACCCCCTTAAGGAACACAATGAGACAAGAACGTTTGAATGACCTCACTATAATGAGTATAAAAAATGATCTTAGAAATATTGATTTGACGAGTGTTATATCTAAATTCGCTTGCGTTAAATCACGAAAAGCCTTTTTCTAAATGTTTTGGTTTATTTGCATCATAAATTTTAATAGGTAATGCAACTCAAGGGCCCCGCCCGTCACATTTGCTACGGGCCCCGCGCTGGCTTGATCCGGCACTGAGATCACATAACTATGTATGTACTTTTTCTAGCAATAATATAATTAACTTTTTTAAAAGACAATCTTAATATTATACTAGTGTATAAATTTTGTATAATTACTACATTCTGGACTACACAAATAAGTACTGCATATAGTCAGTCATGGTTGTACAATATTTCTTGCTGGGTATTATGTCGGAAGCTACTGAAACCCAAAGACTCAAAACCAGAATCTTATTAACTATGCCATATGGCGCAAAACAATCATTTAACAGTGCAATCCTCTTATTAATCTCCTAAAGAAACATTAACCCAGATGAAACTTTTATGTCCGGACTTATTACATATTTCTCCCGCAATATGGCAAGTTATACGAAATTAGGAAATGTATAGAGCAATACAAATTAATTAACAATTTTTATAACTAACAATAAAATGTTATGCCATCCTTTAATAAGTAAAAAATTACGTTAGGTACTATGACAGGTTTGTAATAAGCATCAAACGATAAATAATTACAAATATGTGGTTTCTTAATATATTATCTATATAATAGAATCTTAACCTTTTAAGGACGGGAGTGGTCGATATATCGACCAGCTAGATAACACATAATATTTGATGTTTTTCAGGGAAAATGTTATGCGCTAAATATAGGAAAAATAGTATACAAATTCCTGGAAGCATCCTTGACTATCAAAATAGCGACTCCACATAAGAAGTTCATTGAATTTATTTATAATATTCATGTCTAATAAAAAGACAATTTTAACGTAATTTTCCCCGTCCTTAAAAGGTTAATGAATTGCTGTTACTTCAAATGAAAGAAAAATATATGTATATACATAATTTGCTTATGTGCTCTAAACTAAAAAATTGCTTAATCAATAAGAGAAAAGATGTTCAGTATTGCAGAATTGAACTTGGATCGCGAAAAAGACGGGGGCGATGCAAGCTTTTACTCGAGAAATAGCACGCATAAACATCTTGTTATGCTAAGCAAGTTTGGGATTATCAGCGACAAACTTAGTTCCTCTATAAAATTATGTGAAATATGGTATAGTAATATTATTCTAAATTCACTAAAGATTTTTTGCAATTGTCGGCACGGTTATTAAATGCTTTGTATTTATTTAAAGAGTAATGGTTAATTCATAAACGCATAAAATGCGCATTGATGCCCAATTCAGCGCAATAATCTATGAAGCTGAATTATGCATACAAACAGTTATTTTCGTTCATATACATTTTTAGCTTATGTAGAAGTGTGCAAAAAATAGTGACACAAAAATGCTATTTCTCGAAATTTTAAAATTAAATATTTCAGGAAGTACAGCAATCATCAAAAAAATGTTTACATATTCGTCGACGCCAAATGCACGTTTATACAACGTTTCATCAAAATTCGTGGGAAGACCGCAAAACTCCATCTGTTTCCTTTTCCTTTGCTTTCTTATTAAAATGGATAAGCGCATCAATCAAATTAAAGATCAATGATAAAAATAAATTATATTATTAACTTTTTGTATAGATCTGTACAGAAAGGATAAGGATTTAAACTAGTTTTCAACTGATAACACGAGTCATGTCATGTTCAAAAGTTGTATGGCTATAAATACTATATTTTATAAAACAAATTAAATTTTCTAACATTTGTATGTATTGACTTTGAATTAGAATCTTTGCAATTTTAGAAAGTGCTTGCATTTTTATTTTTTTATTTTTATTTTAAGTAATCAGTCTTAAAGAGAAAATAAATGAATTATTTCAAATCACATTTTTAAAATTGTCTCTTCAATGCACGTAATAATAAAAGTTGAGCCTACCAATTTTGTAAACTATAAGCCAAGAAGCATTTCCAGGTTCATAAATCAACAAGACACATAAATGCCATTCGAAATGTCCCACTGATACCTCTCTATCAATCTTTATTGATTTCCGCTCAACTCGCTTTATAAGCAATTATGTTTTGGATGCAGTTCAGTGGTTTGGAAAAAGTCGATACTGGGTACTGGGGTAGTAAGATCCTGTAATTAAAAGTATCCAACCGCGATTGTAAAAAAAACAATCCATGCACCTTTGGGTGCATTAAAGTTCTTTTGCAGGTAGAAATACTTTAAAGGTCTTTTAGTAGTCACCTTTAAGGGAAAAATATCGTAATAATATATATACTATACGTGTTATCTTCTCGTGGGGTCAATCCTCCACGTGTACATGTAACAGGTGGTCGAGGGAAGTGTCTTTGAAATGCCCACAAATAAGGTCTCGTCGCTCTAATAGCTAGAAAAACGAGGTTAATTGACTCGTCCTGCCATTTAGTGCCCGTTGTTGCGCCTAATTGAATAAGGACATGAGGGAAAACAGCGCAAAAGAGCTCTTAAGTCAATAAAGCCATGTTGGAAAAAAGTGCTTTTGCATATCGCACGAGGGACTTTGCACAGCGGCAAGCATACCAATTTAGGCGCTTTTAAAAGCACACATAGTAAAACATATAGCAATATACGCAGCATTGTGGATATTATTTACTGTCTTATCAGTAGAAATTATCAATTATTTTTGTATTTTTTTGATACGTTTCCAATATTGAAAATATATGCCAAGCATATCAATTTGGGAGTCAATGTAATAGGTCAGTCCGGTAACTATAAAGTTTTTACTCGCGGGTAAAATTTATACCTGAAAGTGTCTGTTAACCTCACGGAGGGGAAAAACTGAGCTCTTGACAGCACTTCTCCTCTTACACAATTTTACCAGATTTTGCCCACGCTGCGGAGACCGAGTAAATTTCGGTAAAATCACCGATTGCTTGTCACTATGTAATCTGTCATTTGTGTATTTCAATTTTGCGTTGCGATTCAGATAGAAGAAGAAGTTATTGAAAAATTGTTTAAACATATTTCAAAATCTTCAAAAATATTAAATAAATCCATAAGTTTTCCCTCTAACATCTTGATCACGTTTGGCAATTTACATACACAAATAAGATTTACCCAATTTTTACTTGAAGTCGCCTGGTAACTTTTGATGTTTATCCCCACTACCACATATGAAACTTTTTACCAGATTTTTACTTAAGAAATTTTTACCCAAAAGTTACCAGACAAACCTAATAAGTTTTTATATCACAATAATTTAGTATTATTTCTTATTTCATTTATTAAATATTATTCATATTGTATAGATTTTGTATAGATTTCGGAAATTTCATATATATTCTTTCGGTGTAATTTCTAATAATTTCTTACAGTGCAGGGTGGGTGGGTATGTTGGCTATGTGCTATGTCGAAAAAGGTAATTAATTATAGTGTACCTATGATTGAGCAGAGTGCATATACCGTGAATGTCATCGATGATAGACACCGATGCCGCTGTCGTTTTTTACCTAGCCGCATAAGCCCGGCAAATTGATGCAGGAAATCAATCAAAGTCTCAGTCTGATGTCACGGTGATTTTACCCTGAAGGTAAAGGCCAATTTCTCAAGATAGATCAGCTCTATTTGTGAAGACAGGCTGTTTTTCGCCTGGAATTGAGAATTAGCCTGGAGCTTCTTTACCTTTAGTATATCTGGGACTTAATTAGATCCCATGCAACACTCCCTGATATATTAGCACTAGGCTACTTCGAGGACTCAAATTATAGCCATAGATTGTCCCGACGAAGGACGTAAAACTCATTAAGTTGGCGATACTGCAGGCCTATTAACAGGCCGGCAATTTGGTCTTTAGGTGTTATTTCGCCGAAGGGCCATTAAGCGCCTCTTTCGCCAGGTGTTTGAGCACACAGACAAGATTTTCTCAAATTACGTCGTTAAAAAGTTTGTAATCGTTTAAAATCCTTCAGTCGCATAAGCTTAGAAGATTTGCTGCTTTGCCGGCGAGTTCGCAGCTTTTCACCTCTACGACGGTAAACACACCACTAGCTGATAAGAAAGCTTCAGAACGAGCCCTCAGATGGTACTTATCAGGGATGCTGCCGGCAGTCTGGTTCGCTCATCCATTCTGTGCAGGCTGGGACTTCTCCGAATTTTAAGCTTTAGTAATCTCGCGGAAATTGGAAGTTTTTTTTTTAGGTCAAAGATGTTTTCGACAGTCTTCTGGAGATTCCCCAAATCGTAGAGTTGACTCATTGCGGGTGAAATTCGATTCACTCGCTGATTAGCCGCCGATTTGTCTGTCTCTGGGATACTTGGACTAAAAGTTGATTGCACTCGGCTGCCGGTGCAGCCCGTTTTGTTTTTTTGTGCTATCTCGTGTTTGAGTTTCGACTAAAGGACATTGGATCCTTTAATCAGTGTGGAGCAAACGGAGTTCGATTTCTGAAGTTCGGTGATTTTTCTTCTGTGGAAAGTTTTCAGTGAATCTCGTACTGGATAATGGATATCTTGTTGCAGTTTTTTTGAAAGGTGAACGTGTTTTTGTGTGTTTCCGATTTCAGTATCCAATGGCCAGTCTGCGGATGTAGTGAACCTCAGTAGTTTCAAAATCAAACGAAAACCGAATCTTTTCCCGGTGAGTTAAAAAAATAATTTCTTAGTACCTGGAAGATACATAAGGTGAATACATATAAATTTAATTCCAAAAACATATAAATTTCATATGAATATGATAAAATGTATAAACAGTACGAGATAAACTCGCGAATACACTTTTCCTATTAAATTTATACGAGATTTATATTAACCCTAGATCACTAAACTTCAATCAATGTTACTCTGACACTAATCATTCGGCTCATAGACTACGAATTGAAAACAAGTATAATTTTATATTTCCTTTATTTATTTCAAACAAATTACAAGAAGTTTTGTATTATTTTGATTTTAAAGTAGAAAATTAGTAAAAATTAGTGTCTTCGGATGGCTCATTTTACTAGTTACGAAGGTACTGTAAGTGATGTTGTGTGACGGTTATGGGAACATCTCGAAATCACAAAACTGGCAGGCGCCGATAGTTTATTAGATGAATGGTTTAGTGATCAAGGGTTAAAACATTCATATTTGATCTATAAAATGTATACTGGGCCCGATTTCGATTCGAATATTTTGATGCCCTCGCGTTCGTATTCTAAATTTTTAACCGACTTCAAAAAAAAAAAAAAAGGTAGAAGTTCTCAATTCGACTGTATTTTTTTTTTTTTTTTTTTGTATGTTACGCGATATCTTCGCCGATTGGGAACCGATTTTAATGATTCTTTTTTTTTATTAAGGCGGCTGTTAGGTTACAATTTAAAAAAAAAAACATTTTTTTCAATCATCTTTTTTTACAGAAAGAAAACAGATATCGATTTGAAATTGTGCACTGATATTTATTTATATTTTAGATAGGTATACAAAAATAATTTCAGATTTTTGAGACAGGTTTTTTAAATTTTTATGATTTCTTGAGAAAAAATACCAAAAAATGATGGCGGGCATGATCGTCGGATCGTCGGAAAAGAAAAATATAATATGATATCATTTTTAATTAAAATTGGAACTACAGAGGTTATGTTCGCTATTTTTAACAAAAATCGTGTTTTTTCAAATTTTTTTTAGAAAATCATTATGTATGGTTCGAAACCAATGAAAAATATGGCGGAAAAGCAATAATATCGCGTCCATGGATCCTGTTCCTTAATTTGCACATGCCTACGCTTCCAAAATGGCGTTTGAAAGTCGAAAATTCAATGGCATATAATATTATGACTATGTAAAAAGAAGTTGGATTTATTTAGAAACTTATACAGGGAGGTTTTTGAGGGGTTCAAGATGGTGGTCAGACATTAAAATTTTATAAATCTGAGCATAAATTAGCTCTAGGGTGTTTTCGGGGTCGCTGATTGCGAATCTGAGGTCAGATTTAAAAAAATAAAGATGACGGATCCAAGATGGTGGACGAACAAATTAAAATCACATGGATATGAGCAAAAATGTGCACTAAGGGGTTTTTGCGGTCGCTGATTACGAATCTCAGATCTGATTTCAAAAAATCAAATATGTATTCACATTATTTCAAATTCTATTCCTGGTTGCCGCTGACGTGAATTTACGTCTTTCCAAATTCTATTCCTAGTTTGTAAATGCTGTTTCTGAACGATACAACGTTATGCAAAATTGATATTCTAAATCAAATTTTCTTATTTTAATCCTCGCCTTAACGCTGAACGTTTGCGGTTTCGTTTAAGTAATTTTCCTTGGATAAGTAATTGTTTTTTCAATCATACAAGATTAATTCTTTCGAAATTTGTTAAATTCACTGGAACGCAAATTGTAATACTATATGAAAGGTGTTTATCGCCTTTGGAATATATGCGTTTAAAATCTAAAAACAATTAATAGAATGGACTCCATCGAACACCATTTTCGTATTTTTCAATCTATAATTCCGCATTAAATTTTTCCGAAAATAAGGACCTATAAAAAAAACAAAAACAAATTACTTAAAGTAGCTGTATCCAATCTTTATAAATTGACTTTATGAAAAAATCCATTATCGGATCAAATGTCTCGTTCAAACAGCTGTAATTTGACGTAGAATTTATATATTTCTTAAATATTAATTATTACTAAATTGCTTGAGACAAATTCACAATTCCCCTGAGGTTCTTAAATATCAATATAGCGACGACTCTGTGCTTTTAAGCAAATCATAAATCCTTCGGGATTTTTACTGGAGCCACGCATGAAATCTCTATCCGCGTAAAATTCAAATATTCATTACTTCCGGAAGGAGCGTAATGGATTAAGAACGTATAGAGATGAGCTGCTTAGAAATTCATGCCGATACTGTTGGCTTATTCCTGGCGTCCTCCTTTTGATATCCAATTCTCGGGACCCTGCCCAAGAACTCGTGCAAAATTCGTTGCGAAGCGGAATTCCTCCCAGAGCCCATTTGCATAGCCAAGTGTAGCTCACCAGAGCACCCCCCAAGTGACTGCTTTTATTTTTCTTACCGATAAATCCGAAAATTGATGAAAAACAAAGATGGAAATTTCTGCTCTTGTTTATTTTGCTTTAAGGTTTAAATAGGGCGCAATACCTGAAGTAGGTGCTGCATTGCTCTGCTTCTCGCGAATTGATGAAACGTGAAACGCGAGTTGATGAAACGAAAGGCTTTTATGGAAAATGAGGTAATTTGCAAGGAGCATGGAGGGTGACTGCTACGTTTTTTTCCCTTCTTTCGTCCTGAAGTAAAGAAAGGCAAATGGGGAAAAAATAAGGACCACTTCGGTGTGGACAGCACTGAGCTGTGGTGGCACACCAAAGTATTTATAAGTGACCGTAATGCGTGAAATAAATTCAATTCAATTCAATTAAGCCAAGAAATTAAATTGGTATTCATGATGGTCCCCGCCGGTTTCACGGTGGTTACACTTTTTCAAAGTATGATAATAGGTATAAAAGCCTAAAATTGAGATTCACGAGTTACGGATCCTTAAGCTTAAGTCAGTGAACATGGAAGTGAAATTATATCATACTTTCAGAAAAAGTATAATAATATAAATGTACCTACATAAAGCGCAAATCTGGAAAAACTGGCATCTCGAAATTGACTTTTCTCGCCCCTTCAGTGAATCGAATTCTCAAATTTTGCATACGTGTTCAATTTTGTCATACTGTCAATTTTGACTTTGAATCGTCAAACCCTCATGCAAGGGAGTGCCATGAAAATTAGCATTTAGAGATTTTCGAAGTCGCTGAGTAATGAACATTTGGAATCAAGAGATTACCATGAAAAAGAGCATTTAAGCTTTAGCACGTAATTGGTCGTATCAAATAAAACCGATTAATTTAAAATATTCCTTATACCACTTTAATTGTTCCCCATACAATTTTCATACTGCATTTATTTACACTTAAAGAAAAAGTGAAATTTAGTAGACCCAATTTATTCGTATCCTACTTTAACATTTTGATTTTTTTCATTTCTTTATATATAATTAATTAAAGTATCCATTTGTGAAATTTTAAAAATTTTCCAAAATTTGTGAAGTATAAAACCATTTGCCGAATATTAAAAAACGTGTACGTTTGTCTGGGAAAAAAAAATTAAAGCATCGATCTCATCTTTGCTCCATTAATTGAATGGATAAAACATTTAAGAGCAGGATTCCTTCTTATTGAGAACCTGAAACAAAATACGTTTCTTCCATATCGTTAAAAAATGAATATGTTTAATATTATTGGCGTTAGATTGAAATTTAAAAGAAAAATATGAAATTTTAAGTAGCTTGTTATATTAAATTTTAATTTACACCTGCATTAAAACCCAATAAATAATAAATTCCACTGGGAATATATTCTGACACAGTTTTTATTAAAATCCAACAGAAGCCTTATTAAAATTCAATAACATTTTTAATTTAATGTAAAGTGTAATACTTCAATAAGATTTTTTTTTTTTTTTAATATTAAAAATACTATAATAATCATCATAATCATATTAAAAATGCTATATATAATATAAGGGATAATAGTATATTTTAAAAGATATTTTCACGAATTTTTGAAAATATCTTTAAAAAATATACGATATGAAATTATGAAAACAATATTTTTATTTTTATAACAAGCCCTTTTAAATGATATATAAAATTTAATAAAAATTTAATCTTGCGTTAACTAGTGCGAAATTTGTGGCTTAATAATTCATTATAAATAAATTTCAAGTTTTTACGTCGCATAGTTTTTGAGAAAATCTGCTTTGATAGACGGACAGACTCCGTAAGGGATCAAATTATTATTTAAGTATGCACATATTAGTATATACTGAACATCGTGATGAGAGTTTTCTTTGAACGTTTATTGTAAGTTAATGCAATTTTTATTTTAAACAAGATCTTAGTCATGCCCTACATTTCTGGGTCACATTAAGTATTCATTTCAATTCCCTCTCATCTTCCCAAGTAGTTATTCTCGGCATGGCGCCCAGTCGGCTCGAGAAAAAAGGCATACGCAACAAAGCGAGTACACAGATCTCTCCACTAAATCTGTAGAGTTCGATTTATATAAGACAATAATATATCCAACCCACTACTTTGGAATTCAGTTAAAGGGCCCCATTTCCGGCACGTGCCCGCCTTTGTTTTGGGTTAAGTGGTCTCGGCTACCATACTTATTAAATTTTCATAACTCAGCTAGATTTCCAGCATCTTTATCACAATTTGTGCACTTTCCCTAAAAATAAAAGAAAGCCGACAGCTTTACATTCTTGAAATAAATATGATCGAGCCGATTGTTTGGGTCATCCAGAATATTTAGAATTCCCCTTAATTTTGGGTAAAAACCAATTGCTTTTAAAATCTCCTTTTGGAAGGAGAGTTCTTATGTTAAGAGATTTATTCCTCTTAAATCTAAGCACAAACTCTCCTTTATGACTATATTAAAATTTACAATCGCGTTTAATCCGATAACAGGTCGTAAATTGCTGCAAAATGAGGTTTTTGAGGAAATTTTTCCCGAGGAGCTTTTCCGACCACACGTAATTTGCAGTAATTGGCTGTAAAATATTTTATGTCCTAAACACAAAGTTTGGGTTTTAGACTTTTTCGTCCTTTTCATATTCTATCCGAGGGTCAATACTCAATGGCTAAAAGTGCTTTCACCAGAATTTCTTATAATTTTACGACTTGACGTGTCACTTCGTGTTAAGGAGATTTATATGTTAATTAAGTGAAAATGAAATATATTTTATAGATTTTCTATATCCCTTTGCAAATTGAAAAAGATTACCTAGAGAGAAACATTACTCAGCACTATTGCTGAACTAGTATTTAAATTGCGCAATAAAGTTTGGGCTTGATTATCTCGTAAACCAAGAAGGGTTGCATAAAATCCCTTTAACATAATATATAGAGGACTAACCCCCAAAACATATTTAAAAATTATTAAAATCTATTCTTATCAAGTGGTGCCCTCCTCTGTAAGGTAAAATGTTCTTATTTTCAAGGTCAAGGACGAAGAAATGAGGCAGTGTAAATCGGCCAATCCAAAATGTTGGTACCTTATTTGATGATAAGTAAGACAGATGCTGATAATTAGTCAGCTGATATTAATAATTGGCCATGTACTAACATAGAATTTTTTTTTTTAAATAAAAAAGGTGGTTTCTATGACATTGCGAGTGCACAAAACTGAATCAGGTTTTCATATAAATCATATAATTATTACTTATTATAAATAAAAGATTACAATAGGTCACGGAGTCTCGGCCACAATATAATGTTTAACCCTTCAATTCCCATGACGAGACTAATAGAAAAAAAAATGTTATTTTTCTGTTATGTATTCCTTTAGACATCCCCAAGAAGAATTGTAAATTTTTTATAAAAAAATCTTTTAGGGTTTAGATAACCTACGAATGACACTTGAAAATTTGACACATATTTTGGAATTTGTTTTTCACACACAATGCACTGATTATATTAGTATATTTATTAAAAAATTACATGCAATAAGAAAAAATATAATACTCCCACTTTTGACATTTTTTATTGCAATTTTTGCGGAGCAAGTCACTGCCACTCCAGAAAATTGAAAATTGGAATAATAGAATTAATTTGACAGATGACATGACCTCAGTGTAGCAAAAAAAAAAAACTACTATTTACTAATATCCTAATAGTAAAAAGTTGTTTGAGTTATCATTTAATAGGGGAAATAAAATAATAAACTGCTGTCACCTACAGGTGACACTGGGAATTGACGAGTTAAGAGAATACAACACAGTAGAAGCAGCTATACATATGAAGTAAGTACATAATGCATGCGCAAAAGTTTATATATGTGACTCAACTGTGATGCATAGCACCAGGCACAAGAGTGCAAGGCACGCATAAGCATTTAAAGTGACCCAATTACGGGTTACGCCGGCTCGTGGGCGCGAAGGCAGTTGAACTATGAGCCGGCGTATCGTGCCGATTGCGCGGTTTTGCCCGGGGCTATGCGCTAAGGGTGTAAATTGCCGAATTAGCAATATTTGACCAATATCGGTCTTTAGTAATAAGAATATGGATTATCTATATGTAGTTGTAAGATTTGTTTAACATAAATAGACTGGTAAGTTTGGAATAAAGAGGGAATTGTAAAGAAGACTTCAAGCTTTTCACTTCGGGACCGTGCATTCTTGCTGCCCGTTCAATTCCCTTGAGGTTCCTGCTCAAAGAGAGCTGCCTCAATATACTCACTGGGATAGTTGCTCTACCGAGCTACCCATATCTTCAAAAGACAACCTGAAAGACTGCAAGTCCAGGGACACACACACCCCAGCGGACACCACATGGCGACCGTGACAGAGTGTCACACCAGAAATTAAAACACGCAAGGCTATAGCTACAAATTAAAAAGCTATGAGCAATTTGGACAAAGCATTCGAAGCCATTTTCAAAAAATTGGAAAAACAACTAGAAAGGAATACCACCAAGCTGACGCTATATCCAGCGGGTATTCCTATACCACCTTACGTCCCGGTAGCAGAGAACAAGGGTGAGGAAATCCCAGAATACATCCCAGGACCGAAGAAACTCTCCATAGAAGAGTACAGAGCAAGAATAGAAAGGAGAAAAAAGCCAACACCACCAACGGTAGTTAAACCCAAGCGAGGGGGTCGAAGAAAGAAGGCAGCAAGGGACCTACAATACTTCAAACTGCAAGCCACCTTGGCTACAACAGAGGAAGAACAGGCCAAGTACGTGCAGCTGGCGGCAAATGCAAAGAAGACATTAAATAACATCAAGCATAAAAATAGAATAAATAAATAAAATAATAAATAGGTACCTTAAAGTAAATAATAATAAAATAAATAACAGGATATACCATGTATAAATAGGGAAATAAATAATTACAAAAAAACAATTTTTTTTCCAACTTATAAATTAAACAAAAAAAATTTTCCTTTTCTAGTAAATTCAATATATATAACAGAGGCATAGAAAATCCTCGAGAAAGTGGCATTAGTAATTTTAAAATAGTATACGTCCGTATCAGTATAATAATCATAAATAGAATAGTAATACGAAAATGGGTACAACCCAAACAAAAAACGCAGACAACAACGGTGAAGTTGTAAACAACCTTATTATCGAGAACGCAGTTCAGGTAGAAAATAGGCAACTTTTAATCATACTATTAATAATAGCAATAATAAAATTCTTGGAATTCGCGTACTTGTTGTATAAAGATCATAAAAGAAGCTTAAAAAAGAAGTATATAATGTCGCTTAGCGAAAAAAATTGTACAAAGGATAGCCAATTGTACACATTAAAAGTCTAAAAGAGATATGTGGAAATTACATATAAAAATAAATGAGATAAATAGGGAACAGCAAAGGTTAGGCGAATGGACCGGCTAAACGAAATAGAAGAGGAATTAAAAAGAATATTGATAAATTTTAACAAGAGTAAAAACAGACAATATACGGGTAAAACACTGCAAGAAAAACGAGAAACAGTCGAATTCTTGGTGAATAAAACAAAATCTTTGGTAACAGTACCAGCGGATGCCGAAACAGTTATAGAATTCAAAGATACCTACTCGCGTATAAAGACCACAGCTGACTCTATTTTAGCTTTAATAGACTCTCAGATGAATGTAATAGACAATACAAAAATGGCATCATTTGATATAAAAACGGCAACGGCTTTACTAAAGCCATACGATGGAAACCACGATGAAACCGAAGCATTCATCGAGTCACTGGAATTACTAGATGAATTAACTCCAGAAGACCAAAAATCAACTATGATTAAATTCATAAAAACTCGCGTGTCTGGAAGAGCTAGATACGTAATAACAGACGAAATGACTTCAATAAGTCTAATAAAGGCCAAACTGAAGCAAAAATTTACCACAAAGATCTCATCAGAAGCAGTGTTGGCTCAGCTAAAAGCCTGCCGTCAAGGGAGCAAAAAGTTACTGGATTATGCAACGCAAATAGAAAACTTGACAAGGCAGCTAACAAGGGCCTATATACACGAAGAAATCGCAACCGGCGAGGCAGCAGAAAAGCTAGCCGAAAAAACCGCAGTGCAAACATTTGCCAAAAATGTCTCTAATCCCGAAACATCCCTGATACTAAGAGCTGGAAACTTCACAACAGTAGCAGAAGTGATCACAAAAGCTATGACAGTTGATGAACCTCAGACAAATAAGGTATTACACTATAATACGAGTACCAGACAAGGAAGAGGTCCACAAACAAATTACTACCAAGGAAGAAACGATACGTGGAATAGAAATAGGTATAACAAGCCCGGATATTACCAACAAAGTAATCGTTGGAGACAAAATCATAGGAATTCAGGAAATTCCAACAATAGAAACCAAAACAATAACAGGAATAATAATAATAATCAAAACAACAGCAGTAACAATGAAGCCTCACGAAGCGGCAATAGAAATAGCCAAAATAATAGAGGTTACACTAATAACAGAAGAGTAAACTACTGCGAGTCGGGGGAATACCACGCCCCCCAGCCAAACACGGAAGCAGTAAGGTTGGGGGTAACCCAGTAGAACACCGGGTATACCAAGTGAGTTTGTCCTTGTCAAATTTTATCAAAACATATGTTGATATGTGTGGCACGATATGCACGTTCATAGTGGATACCGGAGCTGACATATCCATATTTAAAAGAGAAAAAATTGACAAAGATCAGCTTATCTACCCGAAAAACGCATGCGTAATTCAAGGAATAACGGACACGAAAAAGAAATCAATAGGAACAACATATACAAAATTGCATTTTAATGAACAATTCATAATCGAGCATGTATTCCAAATTGTGGACAATGACTTTGCCATCGAAGCCGACGCAATACTGGGGCTGGACTTTTTGCGAAAATTTAAAGCCGTTATCGACTACGACACGTGGACTCTTTCGCTAAACACGGGTGATAACTCAGTACAGGTGCCAATTCTGAGTGGCCCTACGGATAATTCAATCGTTATACCACCACGTTGTGAAATTATTAGGGAAATAAAACTCCCACACAAAAGTACCCACGAGAACATAGTAATTACAGGAGGAGAAATAATACCAGGCATATTCATTGCGGGGGCAATAACTTCTACAAGTAAACCACTTGTCAAAATTCTAAACACTACAAGCAAGTCGTGCACCATAAACGAAGTCGATATTGAAACACTGCCTTTAGCAGATTTCAATGTGCTTAAGACTAATATGTCTAAAACAAATAGAGTAGAACAAATTCTGTCAAAACTAAACCTAGGAACCATCCCCGAATATGCAAGATCTCAATTTGAAAAACTATGCCGAGATTACCACAGCATTTTTGCGTTAGAAAACGAGCCACTATCAACAAATAATTTCTACCAGCAAGATATAGAGCTGATAGACAGTAGACCTGTTTACACAAAGAACTACCGGATTCCTGAGGCACATAAGCAAGAAATCAGCCAACAAGTTGAAAAAATGCTAGCCGATGGAATCATAGAGGATTCAGTTTCACAATTTAATTCCCCAATATTGTTAGTGCCGAAGAAAGCTGCTGATAATAAGAAAAAATGGCGTTTGGTTGTAGATTTTCGAAATTTAAACAAAAAAGTATTGGGTGATAAATTTCCGTTACCAAGAATAGAGGACATACTCGACCAAATGGGCCGAGCTAAGTACTTTTCAACATTAGATCTCATGTCCGGCTTTCACCAAATTCCATTAGAACAAAATTCAAGAAAATTTACAGCATTCTCTACAAATCAGGGACATTATCAATATACAAGATTACCATTTGGACTCAATATAAGTCCCAACAGTTTCCAAAGAATGATGTCTATCGCTATGGCAGGCCTAACGCCAGAAGTTGCGTTCCTGTACATAGACGACATCATAGTCGTAGGATGTTCTCAAGCCCATCACTTAAAAAATTTAGCTAAGGTATTCGAAAGGCTCAGAGATAGAAATCTAAAATTGAACCCTGATAAATGTAAATTCTTTCAAACAGAGGTCACGTATTTGGGACACCAAATTTCAGCGCAAGGAGTAAAACCAGATACTTCAAAATATGAAGTTATAAAAAATTACCCGGTACCAAAAAGCGCAGACGATGTCAGGCGATTCGTTGCTTTTTGCAACTACTATCGTCGTTTCGTACCAAACTTCGCGGATATCGCACAACCTCTGAATAAATTGTTAAGAAAAAAAATCAAATTTGAATGGTCAGACATCCATCAAAAAGCATTTGATACTTTGAAGACAATTTTAATGTCACCCACAATTTTACAATACCCAAATTTTCAAGAAAAATTTATAATCTCAACTGACGCATCAAACGTAGCATGTGGTGCGATCCTGGCACAAAATATAAATGGAAAAGAACTACCAATTGCTTATGCAAGCAAAACATTTACTCACGGGGAAAAGAACAAGTCTACAATCGAAAAAGAATTAACAGCAATACACTGGGCAATAACATATTTTAGGCCTTACGTATATGGCAAGAAATTTATCGTAAAATCAGATCATCGACCACTGGCATACCTATTTGGTATGAAAAACCCTTCGTCCAAACTCACAAGAATGAGATTGGATCTGGAAGAATTTGACTTCGAAATCCAGTACGTGGAAGGTAAAAAGAACGTCGGACCAGATGCATTGTCCAGAATACAGCTTGATAGTAATGATTTAAAAGCCATTAGTATATTACAAGT
Source organism: Dysmachus trigonus (assembly GCA_949715965.1). NCBI lineage: Eukaryota > Metazoa > Arthropoda > Insecta > Diptera > Asilidae > Dysmachus > Dysmachus trigonus. The sequence continues at coordinate 2,601,242 of OX454323.1, read as the reverse complement.
ACAGACACGCTCGAAAAAGAAGCAAGAAAATCAGTTACAAAGAAATGAAACGGAGATCAACTACACGGACCCGCAGCCTGATCAACTGCGTATTACTGAAGTATTATCTCCGACTGAAGTAACAGACCTACCAGAACTTCATTTAAAAATTAATACGGGTACCCAAAGACATAAGAAGTTAGAAATTAAAGTATTAAGCAATTGCAATAAAGAATTCAAGCGGTATATAAATATGAACCAATCAGTAGAACCAGCATTAGTGCAGGCTTTCGAAATATTGGAAGAATATACAAATAAAACTTTTCAGACCAAGACTCTGAAACTTTCGGCCGAAAGCGAGATTTTTAAAGTAATAAATCAAACCGCATTCAAATTATTAGGAAATAAAAAGTTAACTACTATAAACATAAAAATATACAGACCACATATACATGTTACAGATAATAAGAAAATCCAGGAAATTCTGCACAATTTTCACGATACACCTACTGGCGGACATTTAGGCCAGACAAGGATGTACAAGAAACTAAAAGAAATATACAGATGGAAGAAAATGAGAAAAAGTATAGCAAATTATGTAAGTCAGTGCGAACTATGTGCCAAAAACAAGCATCAAAAGTACAACAGAGAACTACTAGAAATAACAACAACACCACAAAAGGTTTTCGACACTGTATCTATAGACACAGTTGGACCATTTACAAGAACTGAAGACGACAACCGGTATGCAGTAACAATGCAATGCGATCTCAGTAAATATATAATAATCATTCCTACTAAAGACAAGGAAGCAAACACAATTGCAAGAGCAATGGTTAATGGGTTTATACTCACCTACGGACCCATGAGTAGAATTAAGTCAGATCTTGGTACGGAATACAAAAATAAGATCTTTGACGAAATTTGCAATATACTGAAAATAAAACAAATCTTTGCTACTGCTGCACACCCAGAAACGATAGGTGCTTTGGAACGAAACCACAAGTGTCTAAATGAGTACTTAAGATGTTTTGTTAACGAAAATAAGAATGATTGGGACAAATGGACCCCATACTATTCGTTCTGTTATAACACCACACCAAATACAGTTCACGGCTATACACCATTTGAACTGGTATTCGCGAAAAAAGCGAACTTACCCGCAGAAGTAATAACTACCAAACCAGATCCTGTCTACAATTATGATCTATACAGCAAGGAGATGAAATTCCGATTGCAAAATTCCTTACATAAAGCAAAACAAAATATAGAACTGTCTAAGCTGCGCTCCCAACAAACCAATAATATAAACAGTAACCCAATTTCAATAAAAGTAGGTGATAAAGTACTTTTAGAAATACAAGATAGAAAAAAATTAGACTCGTTATATAAAGGGCCCTACATAGTAAAAGAAATAGATAAGGTAAATTGTATAATAGAAAGCAACAACAAAACTATGAAAGTACATAAGAATAGACTAAGGAAACTAGGAATAAATGAATCATAAAATAAAAAAAATGTACTAATATAAGTAAAATACAAAAATGATGACGAAATGAAATAATAATAATGTAATAAATAGAATATTAATAACGTAATGCATAAAATAATAATACAATAGTTTGTAAATCTATCAATAATTAATATTGTTAAGAAGTATCCCAAAAAAAAATTTTTTTTAAAAAAAAAAAAAATTTTTTTTTCCCTTAAGGGGAAGGGTGTGATGCATAGCACCAGGCACAAGAGTGCAAGGCACGCATAAGCATTTAAAGTGACCCAATTACGGGTTACGCCGGCTCGTGGGCGCGAAGGCAGTTGAACTATGAGCCGGCGTATCGTGCCGATTGCGCGGTTTTGCCCGGGGCTATGCGCTAAGGGTGTAAATTGCCGAATTAGCAATATTTGACCAATATCGGTCTTTAGTAATAAGAATATGGATTATCTATATGTAGTTGTAAGATTTGTTTAACATAAATAGACTGGTAAGTTTGGAATAAAGAGGGAATTGTAAAGAAGACTTCAAGCTTTTCACTTCGGGACCGTGCATTCTTGCTGCCCGTTCAATTCCCTTGAGGTTCCTGCTCAAAGAGAGCTGCCTCAATATACTCACTGGGATAGTTGCTCTACCGAGCTACCCATATCTTCAAAAGACAACCTGAAAGACTGCAAGTCCAGGGACACACACACCCCAGCGGACACCACACAACACTCAGCACGCAGATCTGCTCGACTCAAGCGTCTAAGGAGTAGAATTTTGTCATATTGCTTTAGATGGGACATCTGATTAGTCTTTTTTTTTTTTTGCTTTAGATGCGACTTCTGATTAGTCTTTATTCTGTGCTTTTACCTTTCAGACTATATCATGTCATATGTCATATGTCTCAATCTGTCCACAAATCTAAAAACAGGACAGACAATGTGAAAATTTGAGAAATTTGTAAGTACGAAGTAATGAAACTCTTCAGTGTAGCAAAATAAACGGCGCCTGCTTTAAACAATTTATTTTTTATTTTAAAAATGTATGTTGTAACTGTCAGAACGGAAATTGCTAGCAATTTATAGCTGCACAAATGTTTGCAGCCACTTGGAAGAAACTTACCTATTTAAAATAATACGATCAAACTCAACTTTTAAACACAAGCTCAATTTGACCTTAAAAATAAAGCTTAAATATAACATTTTCAGATTTGTTTTGTCGGCAAGTTTGTAGTCGTAGTAGGTGATTTTTTTATTCGCGACCAATTTTTTCATTTTACGTAAAGTATACATTGGGTTCAGAATTTTAAAAGCTTTAGAAAATAATGTCAAACGACAGCAATTTCCTCTTCACGAAAAAGCTTCCGGAACTTCTTGATAGAATTTCATAGATCTATAATAATTTTTAGACAGAATGTTCATTGCATTGCATTGTATCTAAATAAAGGAACAATCCAACGAAGCAATTTCCGGTTATAAAACACTTTCACGTTCTAAATTTGTAAATTTGCTTATCCAATATGTGACAGTATCCACAGATTTTGTGTTTCTGCTGATTTTAAAATCAAATCAATAAATTCCCATTTAAACAAAATGCTAGAAATAGTCTACTAAGGGTTTCAATCTTCATTCTCTCACTGTATTTATATAAAAGAAATCTATTTTGTTTATACAGGTGTCGTTAATCTATAAAATGTTTGGTAATATCGCATTTATCGTGAACAAACCTTTAAAATTAGCAACCTATTGTTTGAACAGCTTAAATTCAGTTGACGAGATTTTCAAAAACCAATCATTGACGCAAGTTAATAAATACCAAGTTTCAGCTTCAGCACAGCATGCGAATATAGCATTTTATTTGCCTGCACAATTTTATGTACAGAAATTATTAAAATTACTGTACTGCATATAATATTATATTGTATTTTAATCGAATTTTATGCGTTTAATGAGGTGAAACTATGTTTTTCACCATTTCTTCCTTTCGTGTTAATACCATGATTCACATGACAACGGCAGAGTTTATATACGATTTAAGGTTTATTGCATACCACAAAATAATATGAAACTCAATTAAAAACTTGCAAATCTGTTATATACATAAAAGAACACTTACATAGGTTATAAAGAAAAAGTCCATTGTGATACCTCATGGACCGAACTCCGCTGCTAACCGGAGAACCATTTAGAGTCCTTGATAAACTGTTCCAAATCCCTGATGTTAACAGGAACCTAAGGCTGACAATTTTTCATCAAAAGTTACCTTTTTGTGTTAGTTTTTAAAATTAAAAGTTCTATCGGGCTTAAAAAAAAAAAACCCCTTTAAAAAGTTTCAAGCATATCGAATTTTGGCCATTGTGCGCTTCAAAGGAGAAGTTTTAAATTCTATAAAGGTCAAACTGCAGAAGAACTGAAATCTTAACTTAATCATCTAATAGCACTAAAAAGGATAAAGCTCAGACAGAGATGAAAAACACTTGATAGCATAAAAACCATATGTGTTTCTAGTTCAAGCTGCTATTACCTACAGCCATAATGTAATATCTACAGCATATACTAGATGTAGATAACACTCGACTTGGGGCAAGAAAACATCTTAAGACAGCATACGGCACAGATCCATTTCGAACTTCAAGGAGGTGTCGCATTTAATGAGGAAACTATAGAACGAGGGGTAATAACTCACGTTTTATAAAAGAGCTCACGTTTAAAAGGCAATAAAACTCAAGGACGTGCGATTAGGACCCTGCTTTACCACTTTGCCAGAAGACACGCTTCAAGGAAACCATTTTTCTTATTAACGCGGGAATGCTCTTAGCAGGGTACTGAGTTATAAAAATGAATTATTACCATTTCGAATTCTTTGCACAAACAAGCACTTCCACATAATTTAATTTAAAAATAATAATTACCTCTTGGATACTGAGCCATTATTTATTTCCTCAACCATGTGGGCGCTAATGGTGGGAGAAAATTTCACTTGGTTGTGATTTTGATTAATTCGACACAGTGAGTGTTTCTGATTTAAATAAATTTAAATAAAAGAAACGTTCTATTTTGTTTTACTTACAGCTCGGTTGAAAAGGTGCTTCATGTATTATTGTTTGTCGAGTCAAATGAAAATTGAGTTCACGCAGCATATTCACAAATGGGTGGCATAATAATAGCATAATATATGCTCTCTTTTGTGGATTCAGTCGAACATAGGCTTTTCATAAAAGAAAAAAAAAAACCATAGAACGCAATGCTCATCGAGATAAGCTCTTTGAAGATGAAATTTGCCCCTAGTGTTTCCAGCGAACATGAAAAACACATCTTATGCTTTCAAATAAAATAATATACTCGATGCTCATATGTACGCATATATTGGCATAAAACAAACAGGAAGTAATTATTCGTACAAAAGCCGTAGGGTACATTGTAAAGTCTACCTAACGTACGCAATCGGTATGTAAAGAAAGTCTTTAGATACATTATGATACTCAAAGCTTGTATGTTAAGATGCTGAAAGCTTTAAATTATATTGTATTGTACATTATTAAAGTATATTTTATTTGCTAATATATTGATCAAGATTTCTGAAAAAAATGCTGGAAAAATGTTAAAGTTTTTATATTGCTTTTGGACCAACTTATAATGCTATTGCAAAATTCAAGGGGCGCAATAAGTCTCTTTGGGTGCATTGTTTCGAGAAAAAAGAACTTAATATTTTTTCTTAAATTATCTTTTAAGTAAATTAGTAAAATCTTGCACAATATCTGTAAAAATTTTAATTACAATTAATTAATAACTTTAAACAGAATTTTACACAACATCGGTGTAGACCTTTTCTAAAACTATTCTTTAATAATACCATTCACTCGGAACTGGTTCATTTAAAATAATTCATTCATTCATTCATTCGTATTAAAGTGACATTATGGATTTTCAGGAAACAAAATTATATTTTTTCGTAGATATAAAAAGTGGGCCAATTATTGGTTTCTTTTAAAATTGCATGTTATTTTTACGCATGAGAGCTCTTTTGCGCTCAAAAACTTGACAGAAACACAGAATAATGTCTCCGCGGTACTAAATAAATAGATTTACGTTTGAACCACTTTAGGAAATATTATAAACTTATTTCCAAATAAAGTTTTGTGCGAATTTTGAATGCGCCAACTACCGCCTGCTGAACGAAAGTTTGTGATGAAAGTTCGTGAGATGGCATGCTAATTGATAACACAAGTTATCTTCGAGTTCGTCCTGTGCACTCATCCGAGAGTATTACTGCTGTTTTTCAGAAAGTGTACGCCGAACCTCAACTCGCCACGGATCTCAGCAACTGAACATTATTCGCACTAGACTGAAGAGAATTCTGCATAAACACCTCGGATTATTTCCTTACAAGGTCTAACTGACTCAAGAATTAGACTTGGGAGAGCTCTGGTTCTGGCGCTACGTGCCACACGAGCCGTGCAATAATCGATCTTGCGTAGTAAGTTTAATTAATCGTGTAACCAGCCGTTTTGAAGATGTATGATGGACACCGCGCAGCTGCGATTTGACGCCGTTGGATTTATTTTTATGGGTTGATGTTAAAGATCGATGTTATACTAACAATCCAGAAACGATTCAGGCACTTACTTATTCGTGAAATAGAACTCCAAACTACCGAAAAGGTGCTGGAAAATTGGGTTGACAGGATACGCTACGATTTGCACTGACTTCAAATATTTGGTAGAATTGTAGGATTCAATATGGAATGGTAGTAACAAATGATTTTTAAGTGGAATTATTTAATACTTTTTTTGGAGAAAGTTATATTTATTCGTTTATAAAAGTTTTAATTTTATTCCAATTATAAAATCGCCATTTCGAAAATTGGGTATATACTTTTATTTGAAGTTAAAGAAACCAAATACTGCCAATATACGCAACTTTTTGAAATTTAAATTCAATTTTAAATATATTAAAGGTGCCATTTTGAATTTCCAAAATTAGTCCTATACTTATTTTTATGAGAGTTTATTGTAGAGATGCCACGAATAGTAATTTGGCCGAATACCGAATACCGAATGTTCGGCGAGGCTCTTGGCCGAAGCGCCGAACATTCGGCAGCCGAATATTCGGCCACACTTAGTACTTTCCGCGGGCGACAAGTCACAACTGTCGCTACAGAAAATGTTCGTTCAGATGAAGGTGTGGAACAGAAAAATTCTGTTGCAAATGAACTTGATTTTTACATGGTATCTGTTCGTTTAGACCGGACAGCACACCCTTACAAGTGGTGGTCAGCAAACGCGAAACAATATCCAACCCTTTCACAATTTGCTAAGATTTATTTATCATCTCCCGGTAGCAGTGTGTATAGTGAGCGGCTGTTTTCGGAAGCAGGTACAATTTATAAGGAAAAACGCAATCGTCTGCTATCAACAAACGCTGAAAAATTGTTTTCATTCATCATAACTTACCACTGGTAGATTTTAAATATTAATTTGTTAGCTCTTTTTTTTGGTTAAATAAATATATCTTTGTGAGTAATATTTTGAGTTCTTTTTTCATGATTTATTTGGTAATCCTTACTATATTTTATCATAAATACGAAATTAAATCTGTTTATCACGATTTCACGCCAAAACTGCTGAACCGATTTAAATGAAATTTGGTACACAGATACATACTCTAGAGCCTTAGAAAGGACATGGGCTATAATTTACGCGGACGAAGTCGCGGGAAAACAGCTAGTAATAAAAAAATAATAAATAAATTGCTATTCGGTATTCGGCCGAATAGTTAACCATATTCGGCCGAATACCGAATAGCGAAAAAAATTCGCCGAATAGCCGAATACCGAATAGTTGCCGAATATTCGTGGCATCTCTAGTTTATTGAATAAGATTTAGTAATAATAGGTTCCTTCATTTTTTGATTCACCATCTTGAACTTTGAGAATTAGAAACCAGATTTGAAATCAGCGACCCTATCAATTTCCACACACTAATTTTATATATGAGTCGCAGAACATTTATCATTGGAACTTCAGTTTACCTTTCAACTTTAACGCTTCTTGTTCAACCTTAAGGACAGTATCTTTCGACAAACCCATGTTATTTAATCAAGAGTCGCATTGATACAATCTTTTTTTTAAAGTCAGACAGAAAATAGTAATTTGTTTAAGAGAACATTTGTTTTTCGAGAAAACGTTGCCACTTTTCTTCCTTTTATAGAAATCAAGAACTTTTAGTCATCGGGTCTGAGAGACCGAAGTCTGTATAAATAGGGTATTTTTTGAGTCTGTATAGGAAGTGTTAATCTGTTGCGCAAAACCAAACAAAAGGAAAACATTTTCGGATAAGCCGTTGTAGGATATCCAAATGCAATGCCAATAAATTTGCGGCTAACCTTGTTAATCTGTTCAACCTGAAAAGGAGCAGTAAAGTCAATAAATATAATTTTCGCCTGGAAAATACCCAAAACCTTCAGGCTGAATCCTTACTGCCTAAATACTGAAACGTGGCGATGGTATCTTTCTCCAACTCTCGCAGCAGCCGTGCAAAAGTTATTAGGTGCTCGAAAGAAAATTTCCTGTTGATGAGCTTCCCTCGAGCGGTGGTGGAATGGAGTCTGCAACAGGCTGGGTTATGAAGAGGTTTATGAGGATCTCAACCCTTTCACCTTCTGTGGAAAGGAAGACCTTAAGATTTCCTCCTTCATCGGTGGAAAGCTGGGAAGAGAGATGTATCCGAGCGTGCTTCCATTCGAGTTTATTACAGTGCGCGCAGTCATTTCACGGACTGGGAGCCACGGAAAGCCGAGCCTAATTAAAAGACAGCCTCTGGTGTATATTAAACTACGGCGGAAATTTCGTTTTGCCGGATTTTAAATTTACTAACTGACATTCAGTTCAGAACAAGAGTAGGTACGAGGAGAAAATCTACTTTGGATTTTCAATTCAATTTGCTCGACAGCCGTTTTCAATTGCCCCAAGATTTGATCAAGTTCTAATTGAGTAACAATGGAGTTCGAGCGCTGTGCTAACTGCTGCATGAGCTTGTTTCACATCGAATTTATCTTCCTTCTTGAAAATTCCTAAAGTTAATTGCTTCGAGTGTCCCAAGGGCTCGATACCTTTTACCATGCTTTTTTTTATCTTATCTACGAGGATTTACGAAGATGTGCACTCGCTTTATATGCGGGAGTAATTTTCCGGAGGAAACGACTCCTTTTTGCGAAGGATAAGCAACGCATCCGACCGTGTGGCAACACGTCTAAAGCTTGCGTTTTTCGCTCTCGCCTAAGTGAGTTTCGACGAGACGCCACTTATGCCTCATTTAAAATTTCTTTCGCTTATGAAATATTTATGCCAGGCCATTAAGCTTTTCATGACTTTATTCCTGTCGTACTTTTGTTATTTTCTCAAAGGAATTTTGGCAACTCAAATTTTTATGGAGCCTCATACACGCCTGCACTTTCATGCTAAGTAGACTAATTAATTATATATTATTATTATTCCAGTCAACAAACAGAACCAACTCTTCTTAATTTAATGAACTATTATCGTTGGCTTCTATTCCTTCTCATTTAATATTCTTTAAAACATAATCCTTCGCGCTTAAGGTGTTTCGTGGTTTAATGAGGACTTAGGGAATTGACTTATTTTCTTTTATATATTTTCTAGGGTTTTTGGCAGACGACAAATCGGATTCCGGCGGGTGGTATTTGGAGTAATCCTAAGAAAGAAAATTTAAAATTAGTCAGTATTCCGAAAGGTTTTTCGAAAGTTTTGGCCTTTTTCCCAATCCAACTGTGATTAAGACTGTAAGTAAATTATCTTTCCAACGAACCGAGTATAATTTCGAACAAAATAAGCTACTTGGGGCAATTTCGAATTTATTTGTTTCACTTCTAAAGGAATATAAATTGTGATTTAAACCAAAACGGATTAATTTTTTTGCGAACTTTATGGTAAGTTCATCTTCTTTTAGTTCGTTTTTATTTTATCATCAGTACCCTTTTTAACTATCTTAATGTGCGTAGTAGTTCTACCAGGGTAGTAAAAAACTGAAATTTCAACTCACTTAGCGCTAACGATGATATAAAATGTAGGTGAGCCTCATCCCCTTTCCCGTCATTATTCTAAGGTAAATTTTTTTTTTAATGTGTTTATACAAAGCTTTCGCAATTTTTTTATCGTGTTAGGATGAAACCGTGCTGTAGAAAACCGTGTTATAGGAGGGATACTTGTACCCAGGTAAATATTACTTAACCCTTAAATCGCTCATTTTTTCTTTTTATTGCGAAAAATATATATTTAGTAGTATTTAGAATATAAGTCAAATAAAAAATATAAAAAAGTATATTTATTTCAAAATTACCATTGTTGTTTATAAACCAAAATTACCATTGTTGTTTAGTTTTTAAATAAACTTTTATTATTTAAAAACAGTTGTATGTAATAAAATGTATTACCCGCAAACTTCATCAGAAAATTCTTATCTACCGCCAAAACTTCCGAACATTAGTAGTTGTCACTTTGACAAGGCCATAGAAGGGGAAAGTAATAACAATAATAAAAAAGATTATTTCTAAAAAGTTGGTATATGGGTAATTCTTTTACAAACCAAACACCTTTTTGACCAACACATCTCCGATTTGGCTGAAACTTTTTACGGATTCTATATCGAAAAATAAGAGATGCGTGTCCGAGGATTTTTTTTTGTTCCGCATATTTTCGATAATACTAGTGATCAAAATCGATTCGATAATACAGTTTCAAAAATTTATAACTCTGGTTTTATTTGAGCTACAAACTTCTTTTTTTTTCATTTTAAATTTAAAGGACTGACTTTTACATAAAAAACATGTTTTCAAAATGTGGTACCTTTATTATTACTATTTTTAAAACATTAATTTATAAAGCGCGACACGTCAAAAAACGGTTTTTTGTTAATAAAATTCATTGCATTGTAACAAAAAAACAAAAAATATTACGATTTCCTCTAAAAATAAATCCCAAAATTATCATCTGTGTAGGATCTCTACTTTTTAGATTATTCTAATTAATTATGAAATGTCATCGCACAGTTCTGAGTGCTGATTATAAAATTGAATTTATATTTCAAAGGATAAACACAAATGGAAATAAAGTGTCCTTAGTTTAAAAAGGGTTTATAATGAATCAAAGTAAATATTTATAAGGTTTCAGTTCCTTGTTCATTCTACCGTTTATGAAGACTACTCAATTCTCTACAAAATCTTATTCAACTGAAATTAATGCACAGGCATTATGAATTTTTAATAACATCAGTTGAAAGTTCACTCGAAATTTCTTGAGCTGGAGCAAGTTGATAAGAAAAGTTTCATTGTTATGTTGAAAACATTTCCATTTGGTTGCTCACTGGCATTTAAAATTAAAGGTAAAGAATTTTGAAATGTTTCTCTGTAGTTTGAATGCTTCGAAGTTTTGCTTATAGTTAAGAGTTTCATTGCGTCGAAATTTACACATCAATAAATATTGCTGCTATCGTTCAAAGCAATCCACATATTTTTCACTTCGCTTACGTTACAATGTTTAAGAATGCAAAAACATTGCTGACCATGCGGATGTCCCTTTTTTGATTATAATACGAATGTCATAGGGTCTCGATATTGAACCCAATAAAATAGGACAACTTAGTTGCTGAGGTCAGTGAATAAAAAACTATAATTCTTTTCACTACAATAGAAACTGTTTCCTTTTAATATATTTTATTTTGTTCTAGGGTATGCATAACAAAATTATTAATAATTGGAAATCGGCATAAATTAAAGTTGCTTAGTTTGTATTTAAATGTATTCCTTTATTTTTGGAAATATAGGTATTGTATAAAAATATCTGTCATCTTTCCAGAACTTAGAAGAAAAAATAGAATCTGCTTAAGCTTTAAGTTTTAGGTACCAATTTGAGTTGACAATATAATTATGATAACATATGTCACATACTCCGTCCCTATATTTAAAAAATCGAAATCTTCATTGTTATTATTTTCCACAAATTATATTTAAAATTCTGAACTTTAACGTTCCAAACAACTTCTTACGGACCTTAAAAAAAAAACTCCCTTTTTCATCAGAAGCAGGTTTTCGTGAATCTGTGGCATCTCAGGTACAAGTCCGGAAATTCTCCTAACAAGCAAAGCAATTTGATTCTATAAGAATCCTCCGAAAACCTTCTTTGGGTATTGGGGGTACATCTCAGGAATACTCCGAAGAAGAAAAATTACGAACAACTTCGACTTTCTTAAGGTTTAAGTAATTGCGTAGGCGGGGTCGGGTTTCACGTGAGTTCGAGAATAACCCTCAAGTTAGAAAAACGCTGTAGCCCTCGTTGCCTGTCAACTTCTATTAGATGTCTACATTTAGCAATGCTTTATTTGATCTTCTAGACAATTCTAACCTAATAACAAAAATAACGAAATATTGCGTTTATTCTGCTTGCAAATTTTCACGTTTTCTTTCAAGACTTTACTTTCCTTCAGGAAATGAGAGGGAGGGACAGAGTTTTTCCATTATGTCACTTAACAATTTCCCTAATAAAGGAAAGAGGATTCAAATAACAAGTTACCTTTAGGCTTTTATTTCGTAAAACTACTTTTTCAATTTAGTATTCAGACAGGCTATTTATCGTGTGACACCTTACGAAGGGTTTATTTGCCCTAACCGACTTGGAAGTAAAAAGGTTTTTAAAAGGAACGTGACTTTCTACTTGAATCATTTATATTGCGAGTTTAAATACATACTTTTTTTTTAAACGGACGGATTAAAGACTTTTAAAGAAGATTCTCTTTAAATAAAATTAAGACAAATGTTATATAAAAAATTCGCAAAAATCACCATAGCGCATATTCACTGCTTAATTTCAAATCAATTTGACAGTGAGAGAAAAAGCTAATTTAAAATTCTGTCATATTTACTTGCAATTAGTTGCAATATTCCATGAAAATTTTACTACATAGGTACACCCATCCCTCGATTTGCACGGTACTTAATTTGCACGGTTTCGCTTTTACACGGTTTTTAAATGGAAACAAAACAACACAAATTTGGATTTTATTTTGATTGTCTTGTATTATACCATTTATTTATCAAAAGTAGTTTGGGGCAAATCTTACAATCAAAATTTCGACTAGTTCTAATTAACCTAGAGCTTTAAAATTTTGTACACGTGTACAAGTCCGGGGACAATGCAATATAATATATCTAATATCTTTCTAAATTCAATACTGCAATACAATTTTTAAGAAAAAGTATACATATTAATATTTTTTAATGACATTTTCACAATATGTTCATGAAATATACTCACAGAAACATTGAATAAATCTACATACATGCTGCAATACAAAAACCTGACCCTTTAATTGAAAAAACTGTTAATTTATTATTTATATTTTTCTTTTATTCTTTATTGTTTGGCACATTTTTTGCTTTTTTTACCAATGTTTTTCTTTCAGCGTGTTTTTTTGCTATGTTTCCTGGCCTAGATTGTCAGAAAAAGAGCGGCAAGAAAATGTAGAAATAAATCTTTCTTATCACGTTTCAGGATTAACTCTCTGATGGTGATTCTATCAAAAAAGATCCATGGCCAATTTCAATCTCTCTTATATAAAAATTTCCATTTTAAATAACCCACACCTACTTACGCTATATTTTCCCAGCTGTCGAAAATCAAAAGAAAAAGGAGCAACGTGCATTCCCTGGTAATCGATTTGCCTTCAGCCAGACTTATTCCCCCGGGATTTTCTTGAAGTTGGACTTTTGGAGTTTAGCTGATCCTTGAATGATTTATAGACGCAAGATGCATATGCATCTCCCAAAATAGCTATAATTGAAAATAAATTATGGCGCACATTCGCTTCTTCCTTTCACTGTCTGATGATGGATCGCAACTTTGCCCGGGAGATTTTATAAAAGTTCCCTTAGAAAGATTGTTTAACAGAAATTCCCCTGGGATTCGGGATTTACGAATATGACCACAAAGGCATTTGTATGCATGCACTTATGAGAGATTAGCATGCAGAAATACACCTAGAGAAAAACAATTATACGATTTTTAGTAATAGCTAACATCGCAACATATATGAATTCCAAATATAAATGCTTTTATGCTGCGAATAAATTCATCATTTATTTTATAATTATAAGGATCAAACCCATTTGTTATGGACAAGAGATAAATTAAATTTTACGTGGACAGAAGATTTTCCCGCTTCATGATTTCATACAAAACTGCTTTTGTATTGTAGTTAATTTCCATAAAATCCATCTGCGCCAAACTGCCGGAAGCCTCAAGTTAATTTCACAAACGTTCAATTTTTCTGAGCTTAGTGGCCGTAAAAGTAAATATTCTCGCAAATAGGCATCCAACAATACTTGGACTCACTGATGGTTTTTCTATTCAAATAAGGAAATATTTCTTTGCCCTAATCAACATCTCTATGTTCCGGCGATGGGACTCTGAATTGGTCCTTTAGATGAAAGAGGCGTTTAATTAAATCTCGAGGGAATTTTACCATTTGTGCCTTATTTTCAGGATTTCATTACGGAAAAGTTGTTTACTAAGGCTGAGATTTTGTGTGATATATCCCAGTGGGCATAATCTTTCTTGTCTATCCTATTATACAGAAATTAAGGTCAAAAAAATATGATTGCATAAACCAAAATTGATTTAATTGTAAGATTAGGTTGAATTCGAAAATTATACCATATACTGAATTGTAAAGAAAAATTCACAACAAAATATATTTTTCTTAAATTACACTATGTAACAATTTATTAAAAAAAAAAGTAATAAATGGTATTAATGTTTTTCACAACAAAGCTATGAGCTGTCAAAGCAAAAACATCATTTTCAATTTTTAGCTTCCATATCTCCCAAAATAATGATCGTAGAGGAGTATTTTCAATTACGTTAGAAAACTGAGTGTCCCTGTGAAAATGTAAACAGTCGACATTTTCGAATACATAGGTTTCAAAGTATACAATGAAAGCTTCAAAACGAGGTTTCATTCATCCAAATACTTTCATTTTCATTTTTCAAAGTAGCAAAATTTGCCGATTTTTTTGGTGTTCCTTTAACTTTGAGCGCCAGTGTCCTAAATAAATTGGATTGAATTGAAATTCTTTTCAAAATTCGCACTGTTTTGGCAACATGTCACTCACAGTTTTCAATATTTTCCAACGTTCAAGTGTAAGACTATTCATTTCGTACCGCGGAGATATGATACTGTGTTTTTGTCAATTTTTTGAATGCGAAAGAGCTGTCTTTGTCAAAATAACATGTAATTTAAAAAGAAACCAATAGATAGTTCACCCAATTCAATTTTAAACGCTTCTCCTGAAAAATCACGTTTTTCAAAAATGTGCACATGATAACTTAAAAAATGTTTAACCGATTTGAATGTGCCACTTCTTATTCTCTTCGTAATATCTCCCTCTATGGTAAGAAAAATCGAATTTTTTTTATGAAGGCACCATTTTATTTGTAATTATTTTTTTTTTTTTTTTGGGATTCTAATTCCAACCATAGCGGCATCCTTCAACAAGTACAACAGCATGTACTATCGACTTCTCTACGTCTGAACCGTCCTACCAAAACCCTAATATCTTCTAGAATACATATGTTTTTATAAAATTTTGTAGTATAAACAGAAAATTGATAGATAAATTTTTTAACAGAAAAAAGGCCCTAAAAATTATCAATGTGTTAACTAATTTAACGAAAATGCCCATTAAGTGGTGAAATGAAAGTGAAGTTCGAGATATATGATATTTTAAAAAGATTAAATTGCTTCGTCGCCTCGTTTGGACACGTTAAATTTGCCAGTAACTTTACTCTACTTAAAGAAGTATTATTCGCAGCCTGCAGGCATCGGTTTTATTGTTAAAAAAGTATTCGAATATTAAAATTCCTCGGAAGAAAATTTTATAATTCTTGGAATACCTACGACACGCTAAGAAATATCCCTTTAAAACGCAAGCACGCGCAACAAAGGTAGTAAAAGGTGAAATGAAGGTGCGCTGACAAATTGCGATCCGCATCCTGTCTGAGGAGCTGCTAACAATAAATCTTGAGGAAGTGTGACGATATCAATTTTAAGTTTGGAATGCTTGCAAGAATTTTGCGGTTGTAAATATGATTGCCATCTCGTATAAAAGCAAACATTGTAAAGCAAGGTAAATGCAATAACTTAACTTCAACATTTTGGGAATAGGTCATGGTTATGGTGCCTTCTGCACATCGTACGTACCGTTGAAAGTAAGACAGAATGCTGGCTTGTCTTTGTTCGCAGAAACATTACGCTTTTATAACCTTATCTTGGGATATTACGCTAAAATGACATGTTACAGACCAGAAGAAATACATGACGTGGGTTGTTGTAGCATAAAAAGTTTAATATTATTCCTTATGCTGGATAAATTTTTAATATTCCCTTTTCCGACAAGTCACGATGCGAAGGAATTTTGTTATTTTTAGGGTTTCGTCCAAACGCGGAACGGAAACCTTTTGTCCATTTATAGATCTGTGGAACTAAAACTCTTTAACTGATTGATTTTAGAAAAGTACTTCCGTAAAGTGCATTTTGTTTACACAGACAAATTTTTATTGGAACGAGAAAACAACTCGACGGTATGAGACAAATTTCAAAGAAATTTTTGTCGAACTACAGATTAAAAAGTCATCGACGAAGGTAGTGATAATGACAATATGTAAATATTCTGTTTGTACATTGTACATGATTAATAAAGCTATTTAACATACCTAGACTACTAGTTACTTACTTTTTTTGACATGTTGTACCCTGTCGATGTTGATGAAACTTGGCATACTAAAGTAGCAGGAGGCTAGCCTCCTGCCTCCTTTGACGAGCCGCCACTTGAGATAGATTTGCTGTTCCATTCTGAAATTAATGAAATGAGTGAAAGAAATAAAAATACACTGAAAAAAAATACGTATACTTGATTTTATGTCCCGTTCTAAGGTTTATTTGAACCTATCCTTCTTTCTTATATGAACGTGGCGTCTCATTCGATAACGATCGTTCACTTTGCAGACTTTCTGGTGTAATATTACAACGACATTGGAACTTTTGTAATTTTCAAAAGGTGCATGGACAAACACAATTATCATATGTTTAATAGCCAGCCCAGTCGATAAGCAAGGAGGGAACTTTTAAAACTTTTTCCAACATAATTCCTTCCAGCCAATGTCGGCGAAACCATCTGTAAAACAATCGCCAACACGACACTCGAAGTTCTCCCGTCACTAGAAAACTTTAACAATCAAGTCGAACCAACTTCGCCATAGTTTCCAGCCGTGTCTCCAGAATCACTTGATTTAGTATCAGAGTTTTCTTCTTCTTTGTGCTCCCTGATTAAGTGAAGGAATTAAAAAGTTTCACAGATTAGTTATTTTTGTCCAGCTAAATTTGAGACAACGTCTACAGTAGCCTCAAGGTCATTAAACTGGCATTAAAAAACAATTATTTCTAGAGAAATATGCGAACCGCCTGAATGGGAAATAATCAAGCAAGTACTCAAAGAGAAATTGGTGCACTAAAATATGGACGATGAGCAAGTTCATATTGGACAAATTCTGCATCCGTGTCAACCACAACTCCTGCTCCATAAAATGAAAAATCCGACATCCTGTTTACACAACGCAAAAATAATTTGAATTTCTCCCCATTCAATCCTTAATTCATTTTAGTGCCGATTTCGTGGACTTTAAAGACACTTTTCCTCCGTTTTTATCAGGGTCGAAGGGATCTTTGGGTTTGCAAAAAATCAGGTCAATTGGACCAGTACCATTTTTTGGCGCAAGTACCATCGCATCCCAAGACGACAGGGATTTTTATTTTTTCGATTACCTAAAAATGAAAACATAAATAAGGACTCCTTGGAGGAATACCCTTTCCAAAATTTAAAATTTCCGGTTCCATTTCAATAGAGTAAATCCCTTCACCCTCTACCGTTTCGGTGACACGACCGTTTCGCTTTGGTCCTTTATAACAAAATATCGCTTCCTGAATTTCGAAGTAAATTGAAAAATTATATCTCTCCGTGGAAGCAGATTCTTCGGTATTTTTAGGGAAGAAAGCCCTTCTGCGGGTAATTTTTTATTTTTCACATTTTTTTTGCTTCAAAAATATACAAAAAGCCCTCCTGACAGCAAGATAGGGGCATGCGGATATTTAGAATGAAATCTCGTCTGTGGCAAAAGCAGCAATTTCCCCCTTTTATCCCTTTTTAGTGTATGCTACATCACTTGACTTTCCCAACAGCAATCGGGGGCTTGATAAATATAACAGCTGCTGGGGTCAGGAGCAGAAATTGTTTTTTTGGCGCTTCCAAAAAGGATTCGATATTCGAAAAAAAACCTTCAACTGCGGGTACAATAATTAAAATGTCACGACGACGTGAAAAGGATAAAAAAAAAAAATGTTAAAAATACTGCGGGAAAAACTCCTTGAGAAAGTATTTTTCGACTGACTTGCACCTTTGTGGTCTGGGTGGACTTATGAGGTTTTTAGGAAGTTGTAAAGTGATTTCCCTCTCTTTGGCTTTTCAATTCGTGCTAAGAATAAATAAATTTGGGTCTTTTGCGTCAATCGGCTTCTTAAGCTTGATCTATGATTCCCTTCTGCAGTTATGGCAATTTTAAATTCGCTCAACACCTTTCCTGAGAAAGTTAAACTTCACCAAAATGGACCTTTCTAAATTGATTTTGGGAGCAGCATAATGCCACTCATATTATTTGTGTGGGTGACACTGAAACCTTTCGAAATAAATTCAGTAATATTTACCTACATAATTTGTATGCAATACACATATAGAATTGATAAATTCAAAATACATAAGCTAATATTTTTAAAACTTTAACTTTTGTGTATAGAGAACTTTTATGAAATAATAACAACTTGTACCAATTATAATTATTCAGACTTCTCGTACAAGTGGTATTAAAAAGGAAACATTAAACGTAAAAATACCTTCCGGAAACAACTACATTAAAATGTAATAAAATGAAGATAATAAACATTAAGTGCAGGGCTCAATGTCCGAAATTCACATCTACATCTCAATCTATTTTTTATTTATTTTTTCCGGGGAATTTTTTTTTAACGAGGTATCAAATTCTAGACCAATCAACCAATAAACAATGAAAAATACATAAAACGTCGACTTAAAATTCCAAAATTCGATATCTGTTACAATGGACCAAATCTCCTTTTGTTTATGTTCTTATTTCTACCAGTTTAAGTGTATTCAAAGAGTTTTTCCCCCTCTTGTTTATCAGTTATGTCAAAGCGATATATATCTTCAAATTTCTTTTCACTTTATTCAAAACTACAAGCTACTTTTATTCATCTTTACTTCACTTTAACGATTCATCAGCCATAGAAGGCAGGGTAGTACCAGGAATTTCCCGAGAGACTTCTGGTGCAATAATATAAATTATTCGACTCACCTGAGGCCGAACTAAGCATCTTTTAGAAATTTGATTGCTCCCATAATGGCGTGTGCACTTGACAAAGAACGTTATAATTAAAACAGGTGATCTAATGAAGCGAAAATACCAAAAATAGCCTGCACGAGAATAAATCGCCACGTTTTAGCAGAAAACATTCAAAGCAAGACAATCTTTTAACCACAGCGTTATCCCCAAAAATCCGCGAGAAATAAGACTTTTCGAGTCCCAAGTGTAAACATCCGTGTTATTTTTTAATTGCCCCAAACATGCGGCCCATCCAAATATCCAGCAGCCATGAATTTAATAAAAAATGATATGCTCCCGAAAACACTCCATGCCCAAATTGCTGGGGAGCAACATCGGCGTTGTTTCATGTAATTGCCCTAAATTAATATGAAGCAGCAGTAAACAGTGCGGTGTGGTGCATAAACCCCCCAATTTTACATTTCAGACGATATGCCGAGGATGCTTTCGCGGCAATTTGAGGAAACGATATTTCACAGGGGCTCCCGTGATCGCCCAAACAAACACTGCATTAAAGATGAGTGGGCCAGTGGATTTGGGCGCCTTTACGAAATCTCGACGAGAGCACCGTGCTCAACGTGATTTAGCTAACTTCTTAAAAATTTAACGCATCAAGACACCAACGAAATAAACGATGTGCCCTAAGACGTAGTGATAAGACACTTCCGAAAATGTTTTCTAAATTAAAAACATGAAGTGAATTATGAAGACAATTATGTACCCTAACAGCACTAATAGATCAAAAGGGGAGTGCGTTCGAAGGGTCTGGTTTTTCCGTTTCGGATTTTTCATAATAAATCTCATCAGTCCTCCAAATAAAAACGGCAGAACGGGCTATTTTACTACACATTTTAGCACCAAAGTTTGAGATTCTGTTCGAAATGGCCTATTTTATGCCCATACCAAATTTTATAAAGTACTAACTATCCCTAAACCGACGTTGCCTGGGATTATATCAGTAGGTATTTTATATACTACAATGGTCAAAAAGAAATGGGACTTTTCACCGTACAGTGCCATCTGTTGTCCGATTCCTTTACTTCTCTGTTCTTTAAAGTAATAAAAAATATGATTTTAACTTTTTAGTTTTAGTTTTAACATATAGGCAAAGTTTTGAAGTCGATTTTATTTCTTTGTAAACATTTATTTTATTTTTCATTTTTTAGTTAACGTGAAGTGGGCGAAATTTAATAAATGGAATTCATCCCCTAATTGTCCATCCTTAGAGGTGAAATATTTTCTTCAAATTTTAATGGCACTACCCCCGAGATATATTCTATTCAATAAAAAAATAATTATTAAAATCGGTTCACAAATTTAAAATTTTCGTGCTTTTTAAAATTTTGTTTCCAAACTTCAAAACATTAATATTGACGACATGTGGTTTCAACAAGATGGCGCTACGTCCCATACAGCGACTGTAACATTCGATTTATTGAAAGAACAATTTGGCGGAAATTTTATTTCAAGAAATGGACCTATTAATTGGCCACCAAGATCGTGTGATTTGATACCACTGGACTAGTTTTTGTGAGGATATACGAAGGTTTTGGTCTATGCTGATAAACCAGCTTCGACTGACGCATTGGAAGTCAAGTTTTATTTTAATTCAAACCAAAAGAAACACGTTTTATAAAAATGTTAACCTACTTTTTAGTTTTAAGTTATGAAAATTTCATATTTTATGCAACATTTTTTACTGAAATTCACTATAAGGCTGCTATTTTCAATAAGAGTAGGTACATACATATCATTTTCCATGAATTTGAATGTATTTTTCTCAATCATAAGTTTCCTAAACTTTATGAAATTTTAACAAAATTTTTATGTTGAATCTATAGAATTTTGATGATTTTCAAAAGGTTTCCATCATATTTCCCGCATTTGACTCAACCTCGCAAATAAAATGCCTACGTCCACAAATGCCTTTGATTGAAACTTGTGCCGCTTATCTTCCACCTGAGTTCTTTAGTTCCCTTTTTCCGCCATCGTTCCAGAACTAGTGAACAAATCATTGGAGCTTTTATGCTTTATGAAATAGAAAGACATAAAATCGGATGAGTGGACACGAACGAGATATACCCAGAAAAGAAACACTAAAAATGTTGTAAACATAGAAAATTTGTAGATTTTGTGACAAAACATTAAAGCTTTACTTCCATCGATCTTTGAAACAGCACAATGGCACGTGATGGAAAGTATTCCTTTAATAAATTATTTATATGATTAATCTTTTCGAGAATTTGTTTACAAAAACATTAAAGATTTATTTTCAGTATTCTTCCACTTACAAGTCAATAAACTTCCTAAATTATCCATTCAAGTTCAACTATTCGAAAAAATACAGAACCAAATAAGAAAAAAATCATTGCGAAAATTTACTGGCGCCTAAAATCTATTATTGAATTGTAGACGAACTCTCTTACCCAAAAGCACATCTGCTGCGAATGATAAAAATTTGCGATTAGAAAAGAAATCTCCAGACACACGTATGCCACTTGAACTCTGGCCGTCTGAATGTTTCACGGCCGGGGCGGCGCAAAAAACATTTTTTTTTCTGTTGCGATGTTCTAATGCAAATTTTACATGCCTTCGAATTACTTAGCGTAGCGAGGGAATGGCAGAAAAATAAATTGAACATGCTTCTGACGTTTTATTTCCTACTGCGGCACCACAGAGATAATTAAAGCATCTTCGACGAAACCTGGCACTCAGAGGCGCCTCTAGAGTGGCTCCAGAACGCGACATTTCTTATATTGATCGCAAAAAGATAGAACTGGCGGATGCTCGACGGGAGGTAGATTTACGTAAACATCACAAAGATATTTAGTCGATAGTCAGGGATGTTTGAATTTCTTATCTACACGAGACTGAAGTTTTCCGTGAGATGAATGCTTATGGATGCTGGGCTGGATGAAACAAACAAAGATGCATAACAATGATCAATTTGGGGACCCTTTTTAGCCCTTCAAGTCAGCACTTATGGCCAGATGGGGACCACAAGCCGGTGCCATCCAGAAATGATTTCCTGCAGATATCTAGCCTATATATTGCCGACGGGAAAATATTTCACAGAAGCAACCTTTATTGCATAGTAATAGTATCTATTTGGAAACCCTACGACGAATTGTCGAAGAGCCAAAATACTATTTTGAGTGTAATATGTCTTGATAGGATTTCCAGGATATTTTCCGGGGGATTTAAGGACTATCGCTGTAAGCGTTTATCCGAACGAATAACTTAGCCATATCATATTGTTCTGCAATGAACCAACTCCAGAGAAGGGGCAAATTAATCAAATCGCATGCCTGCCTCATCATGTCTTAAAGGAACTGACGGCGACTTGAGGAATTTCCTCGTTACAGTAGCAATTTATCAATGAGCAACAGTGTTCGGTTCGATTGAATTAATCACTTTATTAAGATCGGAGCAATTTGTTAAAAAGATTTTACAGGGTTTCACAGCACTCTGCACGAGCTATACCCACTGTGTTTTTCTTTTATAACGAACTTTTGCGGAGGCGACATAAGAATAAAATGTCATCGACAGTCGCCCGGCAGTCGAAATCCCTTTCGCGTCGTTGTGAATCTTTTGAAATTCATCGGAGGCAATAAAATTAATCAGGCCTTATTTTTATCCTGCTCCATGATTGATAGAAAAATTGAATTCTCATTCGATGGAAAGTCTCCGAGGAGCACAATGGGCCACCCTTCGCGGTTTTAGGGGATTCCCCGCATCACTTCACCGGATCATACGGGGGATGAAATTTTCATTCATTCAACCGCCCAAAACTCCTATTCTCCAGGACGGAGTAGGGTTGCTGCTGACACCACACTCATTTTATATTTCCAACCTTGAATCCGGAGCATACGAAGTTCACGCTGTTCTTTGAATTTATGCAAATCCACAACAAATTCGCGGCGTGTGGGATCTAGAGCAAATCAGTGATACTGTCGCGAAGGTGAGAGCCTAAAATGGTTTCTTCCTTTTTTTCAAAAATAGAATGAGCTCAACCGATTCGAACGTTTGTACAGTAAAATAGAGCTAGCTGAACAGAATAATATCTTATATTGGAAAATTTCTTTGAAATTGTGCTGAGTTGGTGTCTTTGGTTTTAAAAGTTATTTATAATGAAATATTTTAAACCAACCGGAAGAGAAATGGGATTTTGGAACCCAAAAAGGGTAGAACTTCAAATTAGGATCTTTCGAATTTCGATATTATACTAAATTCTGTTATAGTATGAGTATATTTGTAAGAAATTTATATGTAAAACATTAATTACAATCATTTTCCCTATTATTATTATTTTTATTATTATTATTATTAGCAACATTCTCTTTATTCACCTTATTATGGAAGTTAAATTTACTCGATTCGACTATCAAAGAAATATTTTGAAAGATGAGATTATAAGAAAATTAGCGAAAGAAATCCACTTCCGTAATAGGATCCTGAGTCTTTCGATTAATTTCCTGCACCAATTGACTTTGAATTGAATATTACTTATACATTCATATGCATTTCAAATGTTCAAAATCAAAATATTCTAAAATAAAAGCCTACACAACAAAAAAATGGCATAACGTGCCAAATATTAACGACTCTGAAAGTCGACAGTGATATATTATGTTCTACTGTTTCTTTCAACAAGCAACACGACTAAACCATTATTTTCAAAATATGTCAAAATATATAACGTGTATCGTTATTCACCTTAGAGGCTGTGCTCTGAATAAATCAACTATCCAAAGTCAAGACCTCGGCCAACCCAGTCCCAAATTAATATTTATGGAGTCGTAAAAAAAAGAGGGACCACGCGACCTTCATCCGCGCAAATTACCCACCCAAAGACAGGGTCACCTAATGCAAGGGTCCTTCCTACGGTACGAAATAAAAACATTGGGGCTCGGGGGCTTCTGTTCGTTAAATATTGAAGGAGCCATCCCCTCACTAATTGCAGTCCTTATCTTGTCTACTTTCAGGTGAGTGGGCAATGCAAACTTCGGTCGGACGGAGAGAGAAATTAGTGAGCACCCGGCACTAGGTCACTTGCGGCGGCGGTGCTCCACCTGTCGGCGACCGGAGGAACTTCCTCTTTTCCTTTTCTTTCAATTAAGAAAACATGAGTTTCGCACATACGACAACAGATTTGAAGGCTTTCATTGCCCGTCGCTATGTCGACTGTATGAAGAGGTACAAGAACGAAGCCGACGAGGACGGCAACAGCACTTCCACCAACAGCACCACCTTCGAAGGTAAGTTGTAATTGCTTCTAACCTAACTTTTGTCCTAATAGAGTAATATATAATAAATTGAAATTATATACAGTTTTTCCTTTGAGGTGATCCAAAATAAAGAGAGTGATACAACTCACCTAGGTAAAAAAAAAAATTATAAGACAGGTTTGTGGGAGGGGGGCCGGAGGAGGCACATCCTCAGGATGATTATTAAATTTGAATTTCTTTTTATACCCTATCTATTACAAAAGAGAATATTGAAGTATCTATCTAATTTTCACGAAAAGGAACGTCAAAAAAAAATTATAATAATAATAATAACTAAGAATTTGCTGTGACATTTATGAAAATCATTTAAAATTTAAAATATTATCGTAAATTTTACCAACCGATTCTAAGAGACCTACCTCATAAAATAGGCATTAAACGCAAAATAAAGATAATTTTATAGTTCAAATTAACGAAAAAATGTCCGATATTTAAAGAATGCATTTTCTATTATTATAAATATGTATTGAAAATGTTTGCTACCTCGAAATAATTGCTGATTTTCATAGCTTTTATGATTATTTTCGGGAATTTTATGAAAAATTATTTCCTGAGTGAGAAAGGGTGCAGTCTTTCAAATATATATGTATTAAAAATTCGTTTCTCCCCCAATTAAAAAGAACTGACTTTAAAAGGAGCTGCCAGCCAAAAATTCTGGTATAAAGTCCTTATACCTTACTCATCTGTTTGTCTTTTCTATTTTAGACACGGATGAAGTCTACTGTCCCTTGAGATTCGACGGCTATTTGTGCTGGCCAAGGACACGTGGTGGCAGCGTCGTTACCCAGAACTGTCCAGACTTTGTGGAGGGCTTTAATAAGCACTTTTTAGCTCATAAAACGTAATTGTAATTGTTTTCTATGTATAAAACCCGATTTCGCATGTCAAGCAATTTCAAATAGCTACTTTGCGGAAACACTTTACCGTATCCTGTTTCCCTTCCAGATGCCTTCACAATGGAAGTTGGTATGCTCACCCCCAGACGGAACAGGAATGGTCTAATTATACAAATTGCATTGACTACGAGGACCTCGAGGTAAGTAAATGGACGTGGAAATTGCATGTGCCACAGGTTGAAAGTGCGCCCTCATGAGAGGAAAAGGTCAGAGATGCAGATTGTACATAATTCACCTTCAATTAAAACAAAGCAAATATATTGCCCAGAAATTTAGGGTCACCTATTAAGAAACATCTATTATGTTTTTCGTACCTTGTTATTACAGGTGTGCAACGTAATTTGCTGTAATGTGTATTAGAGTCCAGAGAGAGAATATTCGATATAGTTAATTTACCTAAGAAAAGTACAATAACCCATGTCGCAAGGACTTTCTTACAACAGTGGATTAGGTCATGAAATGAAAAACATGTATTACTATTACGCAAACATTTGCAGATATTAAGAAGTTATAAAAACAATTTCACCAAACAATCTAGTTATGATAACTATCTAGTTCGCGTAACTAGTTATAAAAAGCTACACGTGAGTCAATTTTCACAACTAAAAACCAACTATGTCATTATTTTTCACTGTGAAAACTAATTGGTGCTCCTTACATATTCTTAGAACAGTCTGGGAACATATCACAACAACTATTCGCGAACCATTCGATATAGTTGTTTATTGTGGTTACTGCAACTTTATCGGTACCTTTATTTGACTCTGAACAAATCCAACATATCTCCTACTCCAGGGCCGTAGCCAGCGGGCGGGGGTCACAGGGTTATACCCCCGCACACCGAAATGTTTAAACTTAACTAAAAATTCACATGATTTTTTAAGAACACAACAAGAGTTGAACAGTGGTTAAATATGTTAAAAAACTGTTTGTATCTTAGGGTTATCATTTGTTATTCCAATTTTTTGAATTTTATAAAATTAATTTATTTATTTTAATGAAAATATGTGGAACTGTTCGACGTATTCAGTAGCATTCAATTGAGTTTTGTTTACATATTTTTTAAAATATTTCTTACTCTTTCTTTCGCTGCGAAAAGTCGAAAAGTAGATTTTCTTTTGTGAAATCGTTCTTTTTTTTTAAGTTTGTAAAATATCTTTTTCAAAAAATTAAGTGTTATTAAGCTTTTATTTTGTATTTTTTAATAAGAGTTAGTAGTATAGATATTTTTAAAAATATTTAATTAAATATATATTGAAAATGTAAAAATTTAACTTTATTTTAAATTAATATTTTAACGCTATTTAAAAACATAAATGTAAAGAAGTTTGAAAGTAGTTTTTGTGAAGCATATTTAGGATTTCGTCATTATCTTTATCCAATATTTCAAAACTTAATCGAACAAATTGAAAAACCAAAAACATTGATTATAAAATTGCTAAATATATTGGATTCAGTTCAGGGCCGTACTACGTTATTCTAAACTAAACAGACCCAAGTTCCGTGTACTTAATAATGTATATAAAAAATCTAAACGCATTTGTCTCAAAACGCCTTTTGTACGATTTTAAGGGTAATGTTATGTTTTTCCTTATAGGTATAATACTATCACGTACGAAATACGAGTAATACACGTGAACTACAAATAAAATATAGTAATAATTACTTAAAACCCTTTTTCAGTTAGCTTACGAAGAAAATCAATTTTTTCTAATTTTTGTTTTTGCACCTTTTTTATATTTTTCATTTTAACAAAATTTGGACGAACGAAATTATATCCACGAGTTAAACCCTTTGTCATAAAACAACATGTGGAAGACGTGATACACTTTTTCTGTGCTTGAAATGAGAATCACGTATCAGGCACGTAATGTCTTTTTAATAAAATATAACATTATATGAAATAACATTAAATCATTTATCAAATAACAAAAATTAATTAATCAAATTCTGTCGTTTTATTAAATTCAGTACCTAGTATTAATATCCATGGATTTGCGCAAAATCGAGCCTATGATCGAACTGCTTCTGCTTATGACTCATGAAGAAAATTTCCATCGGAAGTGGCACACATAATCACCACTCAAATCATATGGCAGGGGTTAAATAAACCAAAATGTGATTTTCTGATGAATAGAGGAAAACTGCAGTCATGCAAATAGTTGAGAAATGTTTAAACAGAGCTAAAGTAGCAAAACAGTTTTTCTTATACATATCTGCATGAGCAAAAACTCTTACTTAAACATAAATAATAGATAAATATTTGAGTTATTCCTGTATTTTTTATAGCATATTCAAAAAGAAATTTTCAATCAGACAGAAATACCCCTCAAGTAGTTTGTTATTCAATACTGCTTGAAAATAACAAAAAAATAAACATTAAATCATTCGAAAATAAAGATTTAAGCTTCGAATGGAAGACGTAAAACTAGTTTTTATAGTTTTTTCATTTGCTATAAGAGGTTAAAATTGATTTTAAGTTCACTTTATCTTTTTATAATTGGAAAGTAATCTGGAACCTACAAGTAGATAAAAAGTTACAACAAATAGATTTATAAATTAAATTACTTTGCACTGTAAATCCAAATTAAATATTTTATTGATAATACCAAGTTTGTGTTCCAATTTAATTTGGTATTTATGAATCTATTTTTAACCGACTTAAAAAAAAAAAGAATGTGGTTCTCTATTCGAATGTATTTTGTAAAATATTACTTACAAGAATTATACACGTCCTATTTCCCCTGCCCTCACTTTGAATAATTATAATCTAATTTTCATTACATACCTTACCCTTTAATAGAAGCATATATGTATGTAAATAATTTCAAGTAGAAACTCTAATATCATATTTCATATGCTTAAAATAAGTTTCTTCATACATCCGAAAAAGGTAACAGAATGATTTAATAGGACATTTAAATATTTTTGCGATTACATAAGCAAGAAAACCTAAAATTTTCATTATAACACTTTGATCCTAAATGAGCATTTAAAATATCCTAAATGTCTCACAAAATTGTGACCCCTTTTTACGCAAATCCTTTCAATTTGGTGGACTTACTCCCTTCGGCCATTCGGTCTTAATCTCTCAAACATAATCAGAGCAGATCCCAGAATAACAAGGCTTGTTTTGCAGTTTCGGCGTATGGTCAACGAGCTCTATGTAAAAGGTTATGCGGTCTCTCTGGCCACATTAATCCTGTCGCTGGTAATATTTTTAGGATTTAGGTAAGTGCAAAAAATAGCTAAAAAACAGGTCAAAACCGAACAAGGAAAATTTCGCCG
This sequence comes from Dysmachus trigonus, assembly GCA_949715965.1. Taxonomy (NCBI): domain Eukaryota; kingdom Metazoa; phylum Arthropoda; class Insecta; order Diptera; family Asilidae; genus Dysmachus; species Dysmachus trigonus. The sequence continues at coordinate 2,572,797 of OX454323.1, read as the reverse complement.
GGTTCACGGAACCATAACACAAAAACAACAAAAAAACCTCTGTCGACGAAGGATGACTTTACTTTATATTTTAGGTCACTGAGATGTACTCGGATTAGGATCCACGTACACTTGTTCACGTCATTAGCTTTTACATGCATTGGATGGATTGTGTGGTACAAAACAATCGTGGAAAAACCCGAAAATAATCGCAACAGTCAGGTAAGTTAAGGAAATTGTCAATCTACTATATATTGTTGAAAACTAACGAGTTACGGTACTGAGAAAAATAATGGAAGACAAATATTTAAATTATATTTCACCATATTTTTAAATATATAGGGTGAGTCATTTGAATCTATCATATCAAATAACTCATAACCCAATAACCCAACAATAAGTTTGAAAAGTGCACTTAAACAGATTTCATTTTGATTGAACGCTACGATATTTTTCTCAGTGTACGTAATGTAGTTAACTTTAGATAATATATTAAATCGTTTCCATCATAGGTTTACTGCATCCTGCTAAATTTATTTTTACACTATCTGATGCTCGCTAACTACTTCTGGATGTTCTGTGAAGGACTCCATCTGCACTTGGTCCTGGTCGTGGTAAGAACGCTGAAAAATTTTAATTAAAAAAAAAAAAAAAAATCCATCAAAACGAAAAGTTTTCTACGTAATGAAATCGTTCAGTTTGCTTTCCATTAAAAGTTTTTTGTGAAGATGTTAACAAGTCCTCACAGTTCCTCAATTTTAAGAACTGAATCCCGAAAGCCTTCGAGGAGGCTGTTGGTAATTTACAATTCCTTTCAGGACCGCAAAAGTAGGCATTCAGCCAAATATAAACGCGTTCCTTCTCATTACACAAGAATTAATTGAATTGTATAATACACCAAATTAATGGTCAATGTCACCCCCGCTTTAAATAGGTCTTCGTTAAGGACACCGTCGTGATGCGATGGTTTATGGTGATAGGCTGGTTGGCGCCTCTACTGTTCGTGATAACGTATGGAGTCGCCAGAGCTCATCATCCGACAGACGCCACTTAGTAAGTCCTCCCTTGATCGCCTCATCAAATTAAAACACATTTTAACTCAAATTTTGTGCCCCCACCTTTGGGCATATTTTTAGAAAATTCAGAAAATTTTAATACGCAAAATTTTTGCCTTTGCAGCTGCTGGATGGAGGATAGCGAGTTGATGTGGCTCCTGACGATTCCAGTGCTCCTCTCTCTCACCGCTTCATTCAGTGAGTGGTGCCTCCTAAACTTCCAATTCAAAACAAAGTAATTTCACAGTACCTAAATTTCAGTCTTTCTCGTGAATGTTGTTCGAGTCTTAATTAAAAAGCTTCATCCCTGTGCAGCTCAACCCGCACCCTTAGCCCTAAGAAAAGCAGTTCGTGCAACAATTATTTTGGTGAGATGATCTCAAAAATATCCACAGAAATATTTATTTTAAACCTAGATGTTGTAATTTTTATTTTGTTTACTTACAACAGGTTCCTCTGTTCGGCCTACAGCATATGCTCCTACCTTTTCGTCCTGATTCGGGAACAGATCTAGAAAGGATATATCAAATTTTGTCTGCCGTCCTAGTCAGCTTACAGGGACTATGCGTCTCCTGTCTGTTCTGTTTCGCAAATCATGACGTCGTCTTTGCCATCCGGTGTGTGGCTAGTCGGTTCTTTCCCGGATTTGTGGCCCCAATCCCCACCGGGAGTAATACTGGGGCCCTTGCAACCCAAAGTCGAGAACTTGGAGTGTAATTGAGTTTTTGGTCAAAATTAATATTTGAGCTGTATGAAGGCTACTTGTGACCTGTAAATAGATGTAAATAAATTATTTAATTGTAAATTGACTTTCGATGGTTTAAGGATGGAGAACATTCCAGAGGCCGGAAGTTTTGTTAATTTCAGTCTCTTTTCTTGTAGGAGAATATATTACGTCTCAAAAATGTATAAAATCTTACCTCATCTACTTCGGAGAATTCTGGTTAATTAAAAATCCCAGGTGTAATTATTTCAGACCTAAAATGAATAATCGATTTTATCGAATATGAAACATGTTGCATATTGTTAAGAATTACCTAAAAATATATATGTACGTTTGATGAAGAGTCTTAACAGATAGATGCACGATACAGAGGTTGTACCACCTTTTGTTGTTATATTGACTCATCCCCAACGATCTTCACCTATTAGTCAGTAGGTTTAGGTCAAATATTGCTATCAAAATTTTGACTAGTTCTAATTAAGCTCGAGCTTTAAAATTTTACACACGTGTATAAGTCCGGTGACAATTCAATACAGTATATCTAATATCGTTCTAAATCCAATATGGCGGACGCCCCAAGATTGTGGATTACCTTTTCCTTCACAACCACATTGATATGGGTATCGAATGAAAGAGTTTGGCAGACGCCACGTGATGGTGGATTGAGGAGCTTTGATTTAATTTCTTCTTGATGCATTAACAGAAATGCATAGAGATATAACAAAAAATTTGAATATAAAATTATAACGAAAAAAAAAGTTTTTAAAACTAAACCGAAAACAATAAGTATAATTTTTATTTATTGTCTGTATTCTATTTATTTATTTATTTTATTGTCGTGTGAATAGAAAAAAATATATATTTACCTAGATACTTACAACCTCTGTCAAACAAAATTAATGTCTGTATGAACATCTCGCCCGCGACTAGTTTTTAAGACAATAAATCCAATATAACATATGTATTATATCTATTTCAGTTATAACTTTGATTTTATTAGGATCAACCCATGTGAACTATATCCACTACTAAAAAAAAAATGATACTCATTTTCTTCGTTTCCTAAATAATAAAAACATATTTTTAAAAAGTTTTTTTACATTTTACCCTCCAGATCTCTAAAACCTTTCTTATTTCTTTCTCCGTTTTAAATATTCAAACGAAAAGCAAAACTTTTTGCAGCATGTAACAAAAAACGATGTCAACTTCAAAAATCAGGAAATAGTTCAAACGATTTGCTTCATATGCATTAAAGTACATAAATTATTTTTGGTAGTCCAGCGATTTCAAGAGATGCTCAGTAGTTTCGATAGGTAATTAAATAATTATAAATCAATAAGACAGGTCGACGAATTGTGTTAATTGATTTTTATGTTTTTTCTTTTTTCATTTATCCCGGTGAAATTTTGTAAGAGAGGCAATCTTCGACCCAAATCAAATCGTTTCCTTTTTTAATTTATTACTCTTTAATTAAAATTAATTAAATATACAAAATTGAGGTCAGTCCAAGACCATGCCAATCACAAATCGAAGTTTTGCCTAAAAAGGGTTGTGGATCAGTAAAAAGCAAATGAAAGCTTTGCGTGTGCCTATTAAATTTAGATCAAGGAAATTTGGCGTATTACGACGTGAATGACAAAAGGAATTATCACTCTTTCTTTTCACATTTCATTATTTTAAAATATATTTCTTTATGTAAACATGAATTTATAAAATAAAAGTAGTGTATAAACATAATATTTTTACTTACAATATAATCCTTTTTGAACGTTTGAGATAAGACAGATAAATATTAATAATATTGACGGTGTGGAGGCAATTTTATGAAGGGATTCTTCCCTAAATTATCATATTACAATATTTTAATACAGATTTTAGATGCAGGAGTCACTCCCAGAACACCACTGTTAGGTAGCCATTTTTCTCGAAACTAGATTTTGTTAGCAAGGTCAACAATTCAATATTAAAATTTTGAAAAGTACCAATTTTCTGGCAATTTTGACCGGAAGTACTCAAAGTTGGTTCCTTCCTTCAGTTGATTTGGTATGAGAATGGTCCTTGAGAATAGAATTGAAACCACTGATATCTTGGGTCCTTGCAATATTGGTTAAAACTTTTCATATAATTCTTTAAGACTTTCTTTATTAAAAAGCCTCTCCACTTCACGTAAACTGGAAAATTTCTCTGAAACTGAAGGGTTCCATTTTTTATAATTTAGTAAATATGTACCTTATGCAACTAAGTGCTTTGTAAAATCTCTACCACTTTCCAAAAATATATGCAAGTTAACGAGGCAGTTGAGTTTTGTGACTTAAAGTACTTAGAAAAGTCGTTTTTCATAAACTTTTTGTTGCCGAACGGAAAAAAGTTTGGAGAGTAATCAACCTTTTGTAGAAAAATAAAACTTTTTCCGGCCTTACAAATGAGTTTACATAATAACCGTTGCGCTGAAAGCGAAGACGACTTTAATCAAATTAGAAAAAAAAATTTTCCAAAATTTGTTGGAAAATTAATTAAAAACAGAGTGCACAAAATTATCCTGGTAAGGTTTTTAACTGCTGAGTTTTTCAATAAGAAAGGTGAAAAGAGCCTCATCAGGTTCTTCAAGGCTATTTAATAAGTGTGAAAACCCTCTTACTGGTTCTGAGGCGTTGAACATGTGAATAAAATTTGACGATTATTACCCTCTCTAGGAGGAAATGGTTATATCGGGTTATCTGGACAGAAAGTGCCTTCAAGGACTTTCTCATTCATGAATTATTTATGACTACTTTGGGGCGACTTGAACCAGATAAAAGAAAATTCATAATTTCCACGATAATTTCGTACTTATTAAGAGAAGGATACACTGAAGGAATCCGAAAATCCTACCACAAGAAGGTGACCATTTTTGTTCCAAAAAGCAATCCGTATATTTCCTGCTTTGGATTTAATCCAAGGTTTTTAATTAAATATTCTAAAAGTAATTTCAAAGGTCAAAACTGAGCTTGTTTCGTCTATTGGAGCGGGCATCAGATTAACTAGAGGGTTTTTGGGCAGACTTCCTCCAGCGAAGCTGAATTGATTTTTTATTATAAATTCCTCATTTTGTTCTTTTCGGACTAGTCGTGACAGAAAATGATTTATTTGAAAGAGGCTGACACTTTATCTTATAGTCAACTTTGGTTTATACATAATACCCGAAGCTATTGCGGCAGATGTAGACATATTTTGGGGAAAAAGGGAAGTTAATTAAAGCACTATAAAAGCAGTACAGGCCTCGTTATCATTAGCAAACTTTCCCGACTGTGTCCGGATTGAATTATTTCTCTCCACCTGAAGATATGTTCAATAGTCAGACATGGAAGAAGAATGATTTAATATTGCAGAAGCAATCAGCTGCTCGGGGAGGAATGGTACTCGTATCACAACCATATATGTATGCTCCCAACCATCCCCAAGGTATGCCATTTGCTCGTAGGAATGCTTACACCAAAATTGCTCTCACGTATGGAATATTTGCGGGCATTGTATTTGCTTTGGTTGAAGTAAATTTGTTCGAAAATCAAATCGCTGGAGGATTTCGAGTGAATTTATTGCTGCTACACAGTGATGCGGGCTCATTTCTTTATCATTCTAGAACAGACAGACAGACAGACAGTATATAACTTTGGCACCTCAGTCCCTATAGAGAAAAGTTTAGAGCATCGGTAAAAGTTTTCGATATATCGATTAGATATGTAATAAGGTCTTTTAAATTAGCCCACAATTCAACCTTATTTCCTGACAATCTGAGGAAACAGCACAAAATAGAGTTGTTTTTTTTTTTTATATAAGGAAATTTAAATTTCCTTCTTGAACGTCTTCTTGAAATATAAAAAAGATGGGGACAACTTTTCGTCTATTTGGTTCAAAAAGTTAGCTGGGTAGCAGAAATTCACAAAAGAATTTTAATTTGTCTAAGATACAATCAATTATTTTTGATTACCTTAATTAATTGATACATTATACAATTGAGTAAATTACAAAGTAATTTTTTAGTAAAAATTACAAAAGGATTTTAGTAAATTCACTTTGTAATTCCAAAGCTATAGGTTAGTGCAGGTTATTATGTGGAACCGTGCTATAAGGAACTCAGAATTGATACAAATCATGTTGAGTCTCAGAAATAAATAAATTTTACATAAATCAGATCGATTTGTTTTGCACTACATATATAAAAATTTAATTTACAAAGTACAAGATGCGATAGACACGTTTAATAAAAAAAAACTTGTATAATACAAATGGCAATGAATATGTAAAGTACATATATGTTGACATATTAGAATTTAGATTTACTGAATATACATATTACATATAAGCCTGAACACATTTAAAAACAAATTAAATATACTTTTATTAATAAATACGTAGTACTTACATAGTTCTTTCTAGCAACGCCAAAAGGAATTCGACAACATCTGTATGCTTCGAGATGATTGTGATGCTCAATTTGGCAATAAGCCACAATTCTTTGGCACCTTAGGGCAACCATCTATAATTGTTTTATACGGGGGAGGTAGAAAATTTTAATTAAATTTCACAGCTAAAAGATATATTTGGTTAATTCAATTTCGCACAAACCCTACACTGAAATTACTTTTACAATTTCGAATTGTGCGTCAACAGTAAGTGGGGCTTATTGCAAGAAAACCAATTACACCTTGTCGCCGATGTCGTTTCCAATCAAGTATATAAATTACTAAACCAACACCAAGGTGAAGCTTCTTAAAGTCCAGATCCAGACTATGACGCCCTTCGTACCTACAACAAATATTTGAGTTCACTGTATGAGACGAAAGTAACACAAAAAACCAACATCTAGAATTCTATGAACTTGTAAGGGCCGGCATTTGACAAGATTTCATTAGTACGTCTGGTTTTGATACACCAAGTGGCCTGCTCACTGCCCAGGAATGAATGGTCGAATTCTTTGAAGTGTAATGAAGAACTAATCCAAGTTTGATGAATGGCGGATACCCACGGAGAAATATACTTTTTGTCCTCCTGCGACCATGATTGATGGCTATTCAGACAAAAGTAGTTTCATATTCGGTATTCCCTCAAAATAACCCAAAAATTGGAGAGGGGAATGGGACCAAAATCAATCTACTGCGGTAGTATTCTCTCGAGAAATAGACTCGATACAAATTGATAAGCACTTTAGATTTGTTCTCGTACGCTCCTTGAAATATTTCGGGGGAAATCATCTAATTGTAACAGAATTTAGTAAAGAGAAAAATAGGGCACTGGATCGTACGACTAAACAATAAAGAGCGCGAAATTAACGAAGCAAACGAAAGTGAAAACATGATTAGAATAACCCCGGACACATTGAACCAACGGCATGAGGTACCCATTTATCAAGTTGACTTGTTTGTGGGAACCGATTTATATTTTGAAATATTGTACGGTAAGTACCTTAAAACGATACTGAAACAACAAACTGTTGTTACACTCAACTGCGAAAAAAGGAACTAATATTTTTAGTTTACACAGCTAAAAATCCTAGAATAACTATAACATCGTATTCAGGAATTGAGTTTCTATAGTCAGCTACTCAAATCAGTTTTTACGTCAGACTGTTAATAAAATAAATAACCGGAATCCTATTATGGAAGGGGATTTCGATTGACTGGACCAGCGAATACACTAATTTCTAATAAGCATCTTAGCTTTGAAAATGTGTCCTCGCTAGTCGAGTCGAGCGAAAGCGATTTCCATAATAGGGTCCATATAAATAAGGCTACGATGACTGGCTCTGCAATGGCAAAGCAAATTCAATGTAAATAAAACACGAAATTGTCAGCTCAGCGTACCATAATAATACGGTGGTTTATTTAAGAAATAGTATTGGACAATACAACTTTAACTTTCACAAATTTCATGTCAGGAGACAACTTTTATTAAAAAGAAAATCAGTATAGTCTTGCTACTCTTTGCACTTGGTTTACAATCCAGCATAACATTTTTTTTTTTACATAAACTTCAATTTCGAAAGTTTTTAATTCAAACAAAAAACAAAGTAATCCATTTCAAAGCCTTTTAGTAAAGTTGTTTAGTAAAGAGGACGTAAGGGAGGAAGGCAATGGAGTCAAAGAGGGCATTGAAGGCAATGTGGTCCTGTTTGATGAAGTTGATATTGCGGCAGAGAATACCTCATCAAGTTTTGTATCGTGCTTCTTGTTATTATTCATACAGCTATCATAAACATTTTCCACAGTTTTTGTCATGTGAGAATTACGAACCATATCCAGAAATTTCACCAATTCAGCGCTTTGGAAATTTCTTACTTCTTGTTTTGGTAATTGGAAAAGAATAATTTTAAGCAGTAGCTGAATAACATCAAAGTGTTTTGTGCGATTACATTTAAATGCTAATTTGTCAATTGCTTCCATTTTAAACTTGTACCGAGGATTTGTAACATATGATTCTAAAGTTGAAATAAACTGAGTAACATCCGAGTCAAGTATAAGATCCACCAAAATATCCATTGCTTCTGTTGTTGAACTAATGAAATTTTCTATTATTACTTTTGTAGCGTCAACTTGAGATAATCCGGTCTTCATAAAACCTTGTACAATTAACTTAAGGAAGGGAGCAGTCTCTTGGTATTGCTGGCATTCTCGTATCATTCCAACCAACCTCTTTCGGTCGCCCCTTTGGCTGAACGTGTCACAAAATGCCGAAAAATAAAGTCTGAACAGATTTCTATTGCGCGATATAAATGAGTAACCGCTTTGCAGAGTCGTGTTGCTTACATTTGAAAGCCGCTTCCGTAATATATTGCAGTCTATAATTTCGTGAGAAAACTTACAATTTGGTTTTTGGCAGCTACCTGCAAGGTACATGAAGCAAGGACGATTCCCAAAAATATCTCCTATAACATCTTTGCGACCGTAAGCATTCTTTTCAACTGATTGCATTAAAGCTTGACCAGTGAATGTAAAATTTGAATCGAAGAGGGGTTTTATACAAACATCAGCGTTCGTATCTTGGCTCGTAGAACATTCAGGAAACCGAAAATTAGTTTCTAAATCATTAAGGATACTTGTACTGTGAACAGCATTGGCCGTTCTCAATGTGGAATTCATCAATTTTGGAATTTTAAAAACTTTTTTCGAACCACTAGATCTATCAGCAACAACTCTTAGCAGATTATCAGCAGCTACATTCTGAGCAGGTGCTTCTTCTTCAACATCACAGCTTATTTTTGGAGGGGGTGGCGTTGTTAGTCCATCAACAGTTTTTTCAACAATAGAATTGCAACCGTCATCGTCATCGTTATTTTCCGAAAAGTAGAATGGACTTCTGTAAATTAAAAAAAAAATTTTTTTTTTAAAAATGTCATATTCTGATAGAAATTCACATACCCAGCGGCAGAATTAATAAAAATTGAAAGGGCGTCATCGTCAATTTCATGGCAAGATTTTAAGCCTTCATCTTCTCTGGTCCTATAAATAGGTGTAGAATCTCCTCTTAAGCTCACATTGGAATCCTTTCCAGTGCTTTTGTTACCACAATCTTCGGAATCTATGCCTGAATCCTTCGTCGCCGGCGATTGGTCAGCATAATTATTATATGTAGGTCCAGCCTTGTTAGCAGCAAGAGATGGTAGTTCAAAGTTACTTGAATGTTCATCAAATTCATAATCCAAAGGATTATTAAGGATACGATTCTCTTCACATGCCACACAATTTTTATCACAGAGTTTGGGTCCTTTGTTTTTTTCTTCCGTATTTTCTTCCACCGACTTTGAATCTGTTTTTTCAGCATTTACATTTCGTCGCTGATATTCTTCGAGAGATATTCGCTGAATAGGTTCACTGTTTAATGTTTGAGGAACATCCCTAGACAAGTCTGTTAAATGTTTATAAGATGTTGTTACCTTTTCTTTCTCTTTATAAGAAGATTCATGAAAACTAGAGGAAACGGTTAGATCCATTACGCTGTCATTCTGAGGAACATTGCTTCCTTTTGGTTTTTCGACTGATAAATCCAGAACATTCTCGGATATTATTGTATACCGATCTCGTGGTGCACTTTTCTGAGAATGTGCCGGATTCCTATTTTCGCACAGCTCAGGTAAGGTTGAACTCTTTACTGAACATGCAGGCATCGTATCTACCTGTGCGGTAGATTGCCTTTTATGCAAGTCTTTTCTTGTATTTTTTACGTCCAGATTACTTTGCTGGATTGTCGGTTTTGTCTGGGTATTGCTTATACTGTTCGAACTAGTACTACGAACAACGTTCTCTCGTTGCGAAGGTTGCGGATTTGTGTTGGCCTGATTGAATATTTCCCCATTTTCGATATACTCGTAAAGCCGGTAGTCCTAAAATTTCGTATATATTTTACATAATAAATGGCAATGTCAAATCAACAATTCGCAGTTTTATAACTTTATGTTGTAATAACGACTATACCGAAAGTAATAGGGAGTAGGAAAATTAAAAAAAAAAAAAAAACCATACTAATTTGATTGTTTAATATTTTACTTTTTGATATATTAAAATATACACAGATCATCTTTAGCGACGAGTGTCGGTTTAGAAGCGTTGACGGAATCCACACAATTGGACAGAAAACGGCAGCAAAAGAAATACCATAAAACCTGTATGGTAGCAAGGGTGAATCATCCTCCCGTATGGAGTTAAATAACATCGGAGCGACCAGAACTCTTGCGTTTGGCCGAGCGTGTGCCTTTTTTTGTGGTTGGCAGTGCAGGAGTCGTAGTAGTGATCTGGAACATTAATATAAAAAAAACATTTCTTTAAATTATGTTATAACGGAGGGGTTATAAATCCAAACATAAATATTAATTTCTCACTATTTGGTAACAATTTTTTCATTTCGAAAACTCCTAAAAATCGAGAGTCCTACTTTCAAACATGTGCCAAACTCTGGAAAAACAATATTTTACTCTAAATTTAGGCTACTCCCCTCCGTTATTACCTAATGTAAAGAAAAAAAAAGTTTATATTAATATTCCAGATCACTACCACGACCCCTGCACTGCCAACCGCAGCAAAGGTACACGCTCACGTCATCTAGCTATGATGGCCGCCATTTTTTATATTTTTTCACATTTTATATATATATAAACATTAATTTTCAAGCTCAATAAATAAGCATACAAAAAATGAAGTTAATTGCTTTTGTATTTTTTTATATTGTAAATCATTTCAAATCAGGATTTTATTTTGCATTTTAACAGTAGAGAAAGAATATATTTGTGAAACATTTCAAAGTGATCATAATTTGTTGACCACCCACCACAGACAGACATAAACCAATCGTAACAGTTCCTTTTTTATCTTCTTGGTACGAAATGCCATAAAAGGGTCAAATATGAGATATAAAATGTAAATTCATCTACCTATTAATCTGCCTTATTCGGACCTTCTGACTATAACAGTTTCACTAATAAGTAAATTGGCCCAGGATGATAATTATTAATTTCTCCCCTTATTTAGTTTTCGTTAAAAATATATATATATATCCGAAAATCGATCTTTAATTAAACCAATTTAAAAAGAAGTACTTACAATATCTATTGGAAATTCGAAATCTTCCATTTGGGCTCCATCGATCGATGACACCGGTCCAGCAGATGCACTAGAAGTATGTAGTCCAACAGATGCGTTAGAAGTGTTTGGTCCAGTATCACCAGGAGGAGGTGGCGCAATACCTGCATCTTTATCCAGTTGATTGGATATTAAAAATCTAGCAGATTCATCTATTATAACACCCTCAGAATTCATCGATATAACATTTCCAACCCTAGAAGCTTGATCAGAACTTTGATTTGGTTGCAGTATTACAATATCACCAATTTGTGGCTCTGAAGACTGATCTTGAAAATTGTCAGTAGCAATCATGGAATTATTATTATTATTCACGGGAGACTCACAAGAACTACCATCGAAATTTTGATTTGCGCAGTCCGAGGAAAAGATTTCGAGATATTTTACAAGATCGCTCTTTTCAGCAGGTACTGATTCGTTCGAATTTTCTTTTGTAGTAGATCTTGTTGGTCTCTTCTGTGGTGTTTTAGTAATTGCGCGGAATGTCCCTGGTGGTAAATTAATCTTGTCCAAATCTATACAAATCCTGTATTTACCGTCTTTTAAAGGTAAACTTAGAGGAAAATTAATTTGTACCTCAGATGCGGGTGCATTTTGAGGAAGTGTATCAATTTTCAAAAAATCTTTTGGTGCATTTTCAAATGTATTTGTACTGGAAAAACTTTTAGATTTCTTTTTCCTTTTGGGTGATGGTTCAACAGCCTCATAATAACCTGCACTCATAACTGGTTTTCTTGTTCGGAGGGACTTTTTTATTTCTTTTTTCTCCTCATCACCCACATTTTTATTAGCAATACTTCTTGACTGAGGTAAAATTTCAGATTCTAAATTTCCCAATGGGGAAAAACTGTAGGTTAATACTTCTTCTGATGAATGCAATGTTAGAGGAGTTTCTTTTATCATTTTTCGAATAGTCTGCTTCTCTGTATTTATAGATTCTTTTCTTTTTCTCCCCCTTCGACTTTTAGGTTTTTCAATTTGTTTTTCACCCTCCTTTTCCTTTTCTTTAGACAGTAGTATTAACTTCTCAACGGTTTGAGAATGGATATCAATAAAAGGAATTTCGTGATCTTCAGTTTCAATTATATTTTTTATTTCTTCGATATTTGAAGTAATGTTTCCTTGGTTACACAATTCAACTTCAACTTCAATCAACTTCGAGTCATCATAATCAGGAAACCCATTGAATTCACTATGGGTCGAATGAATGCTACTGTCTGGACCCTCCGACTGAAGGTGTTCACATCGCGATAGTAATACTGTCGGTCTCAAAAGTATTAACTGTTTCTGAGTCATAGCAATAATTTGCTCCACGCTTTTGCCTCCTGTGGCGGCACTCGAATCGGACATAGAATTTTTAAAAATGTTAAGATTTTGTTCTATAATCTTTCTGAAATTTGATATAAAGACCTCGTTCATTTTATTGTGCAAAACTTGATGTTATTTTAGTTGTACTAAAATTTCTCAGTTTTGCATTCTAAGAAAAAGAATAAACCTGGAAAATAACAAACAAATAAAAGCATATCAATACATCGTCGTAAATCACTAAAATACAAAAGAGATATGAAGCAATCTAAAATTCAAGCTGGAATAGCCACACCGTGCTGCATCTGAGTGTACGTTAATACATAGAGAGCATGATTTTTGAAAAAGTTAACCTTCTTTTATAAAAATTATTCGAATTTAAACTGTGTAAAAATATTTCTAAACCTGAAGAAGATATCAACTGCATTACAATTTTGAATGTGTGTCTAATCTTAATAATGAGCATGATGATCTCTTCCCTATTTTAAACATCGATTCAGAGAAGGAAGAAGATGAATGGCGAGCAAAAATGTACCAAAATTCAAAATGACCGAAAAATTTTTTTTTAAAAAATTATATAAATTTGAAATAAGTAATACAAGGAAGGAATTGAGTTGCCGTCAATTTGACGGGTCTTGGTAGTTCTAGGGTTAATACATTTTCACATTCAATTTTAGTATTAACTTAAAGAAAGACAGTGGTTTTGATAAGATCAACGGTGGAATACCCGGAAGAAGACAAAAGATATAGCAATTTTGAATTTCGGGTTTTTTTAGAACTTTTGTACTTTGCCGGGATCAACAAAGTTTTGAAGTTGTCATTACAAAATTAAAGTTTTTCAACACTTTAAAATTAATTCAGATCAACTTGAAAAATCCCCCGTACTGATCCCTCACAAACATGTTTTTAATATATGATTTTGTTATTGCCTATTTTTTTCCTTTAATAAACAAGCGATTCTCTTTAAAATGGTGTCGGAATTTTGAAAAAAAGAATAATTACTTGAAAAGTTATGAATTTTTTAGGAGAAAGTCGTTTATCGTCAAGAAATTTCACGTTATTTAATCTTTAAAAATTCATATCAAAATATATTTGAAATTATCAAGATTTTCTTTTTTTGATTGCCGCAGATTCGCTTGTAGTTCTTGAGTTTTAACAGAGATATTGAAATGTAAATCTGCATGAGTCTCCCAGAACCAGTCTGACCAAGTAAGCTCCTATTATACCAGACATACCGCGAAGGGTTAAATCGAAAAATTAAATGGCATTATAAATTAATAATCTATACTCGTGTAACCCCTTATACCAAATATTATTTGTCTGGGAAGTACAAAATTGAATTAAATTTTATTTTACAAATGTCTTATTTCGCTTATAAGAATTTCAGAAAATGAAACTCCAGAGCCTAAATTCTAATGCCTAGGCAGCTCAGATTTAGGTGAATGTTTTATATTGTTTTCTAATTCATTTGCAGGTTGGACAGCAGCAACAGGATCATTAACCTCACATCAGAAATGAGAGCTAATGTTTAAATGTGTTATTAAAAACAATAAACGAATTTTTATTCGAAAATCGAGATTTTAATATTTTATAATAATTGGGACAACGTGGAGCATCACCATTGTCCTTGAAGCTGTTCTTTGTAGATTCCCTTTAATTCGTTCGAAATTTTAACAGTGGTTGTTTTTAAGTAAACTTCCTTTAGTATGAAGAAGGGGTTTCACTAAGGATGCCAGGCGAGGCCTAGAAAAATAATTGTTTAGGAAGGAAATGGGCAATTTAGTCCGATGTGAGGCAGAACGTGGACTTTGACAAGGGGGGGCCGATATATGATAGATTAGATGTTAATTTTGGCTGCGTATTATTTTGTTTGCAGAAATCTCATGATTTTATGTTTTGCGCAGCATTATTTACCGAAACTAACGAAGCAGAGTAGTAGAAAACAATCTTGAAAATTACTTACCAAATCAACAGGCGGAATCGTGCGCCGAGCGGTGATGTAGCCCCCAAAAAAAGGTCCTGGACGCCGGTTGCCTCAGTTGAAATAACCTCAGTTGGCTTTTTGGCGAGGAGGCACCTCCCGAATTGGAAACTTTAGCACTTGTCTAATTAATCGGAACAGTTTAAGGGCTCCTCGTGCCGTCGGAGGAAACGCGGTCGATTTGAGATAAAACGCGTTTGCTCTTTTGTTTGGCTCCAACACCAGTCCACGATTTTTTGAAGATTGCCTGCGAAACGCAGTAACTGAAAAACGGTCGCGTGGAAAGTGGAAGGCTGGAAGTCACCCACGGCAGCTTCTGTCCAAATGAGAAAGCTCCAAACAGTGGTGAGTTTCTAAAAAGGATTCTTATAAGAAAATTTTAGAAAAAGAAACTGTCATGCGATGTAATTTATCTGACTTTATTAATAATTAAACTTTCTATGTGTTCTATTAAGTGCAATCAAGAATGCATTCAAAATTAACGAAAAGCTCTCTAAAAACACTCTGATACTCACCACTTTGCAATAAGCTTGGGATTCACAAAAACTCCCATCTGGCAGGGCTGCGTACTAACTGTCAAAAATATTGAGTGGTGTCGTCGAACGGTGCGTGTTACATCATTCGCGGACGGTTTAATATCAATTTTACCCAGCGAAACTCGTTGAAATTTCGTAGAATTTTAAATATAGTAAAAATGCTGCTCGCCGAAAACCAGTGAAGCGAACGTATCAAACGGTTATTCTGTTTGCGCTTTGCCTCGATCATGTCAGACAGCAGCAAGCAGGTTAGGAAAGTTCGATTTTATTTTTCGCGAGTTTATCATAAATATTTTCATTTAATTCGTTTTGTGGCCGAGTGATTTTGATTTATTTTAGGCCAGGCTGTTGCGCTGCAACCGATTCAAGAGCTATAATTGATTTTAAGTGCATTTTCCGGAGATATGCAGTGGATTTGCGTTTCGGACCACGGCGAACACTACGTCTGAGTTTTTTTTCCTCAATTTAAGAGGTGTCAATTGATGTCGCAAATCCTATTTTGAAAATTGAAGCAGTAGTCGAACTTGATTTCTACTGCGAAGCGTCCCAGCGAGTCCACTTCACTTTTCCGGGAAGCTGCGGAGTAGTTTCGGGCAGGATAACCCCCGCCGCTCTTGGTTCCAGGCAATGTTTTTATGGCTTGCGGTGTTTATTTTTAGGTCTTGCTGAATTATCACTTTAATAGTTTTTTCTTATGTTGCAGTTATCTTAAGGTTAACTTATAATTCTGATGAATTATGTATGGGTCACGAAAGCTGACACGCTGCTAAATTCCTTTTTATTATTTTCAACAGCATCTCAAATTTCAATCTCTTTGATCTCAAAACAACCCTTCGACTGCAGTGAATTTTAAATGGAATTCGAGGAATTCTGCTATTGGTGGCTGAATTTTTTTATTTATTTATATTAACTATAACTACGTTATTTATCGTAGATAAACTAGCTCTATTTCTAGCCGAATTTAAAAACATAATTTTTTTTTTTTACCTTCAGTAGGCCAGACCAGCAGAACTGAACAATTGATCGAAATCGTAAAATTTATTTTATTTGTCTCAGGAGTTTTTTGCTTATGCCTATTTAACTAACTAAAACCACAAAAAAACCAGCTCTATAGGTCGAAGTTAAGAAAATTACTTTTTATTTATTGGGTGTCGTATTCCACTTTTAATTTAATTTTATAATTCTTATTTTATTAAATAATTCACTTCTTTCGCCTTAAAAGATTTTTGTTCTTTAAAAGAAGTTTTGACTGATTTTTTCTTAAGGGCTTGTCTCCGCAAACCTTATTTTGAAATGGGTACCTTATCCTATGTGCAGAAATTTGTTAAAATTGTATCGCACAGTTTAGTTATATTCTCTTATTTGTTTTAGACCGATTGTGTGAATCAGATAATATTGGTCTCTTGTTAGTTGCTACAGATATCCCTTATAAGTTTATTACCTGTTATTCAATATTATATATTTATTTTGTCACTCTTTTTACACTCGTTCGCAATTTTTCGCACTACAAAAAGCAAAAATATCAAACTGACTTATTTTTATTAGACAAAGATTTTAATTTTGATTTACACATATTTTTCTTTTCTTTTCCAGTTAAACTCCAGTTCCCTTTGTGCACATTAGTATTTAGCGTTAAGAGCAAAATATTTGAGAAAAGAGAACTAATATTTGGATATATACGAAGTCCCTTAAGGATTCCCAATTTAAAAAAAAATCAAGCTATTCCCGAGTTTGTGTGATATTTTTTTTATACAAGGCTTACATCAGCTTATAATTTTTCTTTGTTGCGAAATATTAATATTTGTTAAAACTTTTGAAAGATTTTTTGGTTTTAAAGCCAAACATTGCGAAATATATAATAATTGAACGTATTCAAACCAAATGGCGGCATATCTGAACCGAACTATTTCGATGGTAACTGGAAATGGTACAACATCCGCTTCGTATGACGCAAACGCCTTGACGGACACTCGCACCATGCAAAACGCCGGCAACGATAAATCCCCTCTCCAGATATTCGTAAGGGCTAAGAAGAAAATCAACGATATTTACACTGAGATCGACGAGTATGTGATTGAGACGACCGGATTCATCGATGGTAGTGAGCTAACTATTTCATATTTTATTTTGAATTACAATTAATATGCTCTGTCTTTGTATGCAGGACTTGCTCAAGATGTGGAAATCGTCGACGTATCAGAGAAGGAGCTATTTCACAGCTATGTTCAGAAGGTAATGGCGATCAGAGAGGTGCTGACCCGCGATCACATGAAAGTCGCCTTCTTCGGGCGTACCTCCAATGGAAAGAGCTCGGTGATAAATGCTATGTTGAGGGAAAAAATATTGCCCAGTGGAATAGGACACACAACCAACTGTTTCTGCCAGGTGGAGGGAATAGACGGACAGGAGTCGTATTTAGTAAAAGAAGGATCTGAAGAAAAAATTAATGTCGAGGTAATTTCATACGATGGGCCCTCGAAATAGCTTGAGACCCTGTTTTTCTCAGAAAATACGTATTGGATAAAAAAAATGTTCGGCATAATAATTGTATATTTACTAGAGAGTTCAATTCCGTAAAAATCGACAAGTTCCTCTTGGGGGAAGTAAATTCGAAATTGTTATTCGATATTCCGATTGCTAATATAAAAACAAGAAACTTTTTTTTCAAAATATGAATTTATTGAAAGTTATAAGAGTCAATATTCGATTAAGCAGCACCAAGTCCGTACAGTTCTGTTTTTTATAATGGCATAATACAGAATACATTTTTTGCTTAGATAAGAATAAGATAAGACGCACATGGGACTAAAAATGTCAGCCAAATTGATCAGTGTTATAATTTTTACTATTCGAAAACACCTTGTCGCGGTCTGTATATTTTTGTCGTGTGTGACACAACTATCAGATTAGAGTGATTATGAGACATATACCGAAATTGTTTACTATCTGATGGGTATTTTTCTAGAAAAACAGATTCCGGCACATTTCGAACACCTGGTATATCTAAAGAAGCAATTTCGAACTGAAACCAACTTCTATTTTTATATTTAGAATATTAAACAGCTGGCCAGTGCTTTATCACAGGAGAAGCTAAGTGAAAGTTCATTAGTTCGCATATTTTGGCCACGAGAACGTTGTAACCTTTTGCGTGATGATGTCGTTTTCATGGATTCACCCGGAGTTGATGTCTCACCAAATTTGGATGATTGGATCGATAACCACTGTCTGAATGCCGATGTTTTTGTTTTGGTTTTGAATGCCGAATCGACAATGACAATAGCCGAAAAATCTTTCTTCCACACGGTTTCCAAAAAGCTTTCTAAACCGAATATTTTTGTGTTAAACAACCGATGGGATGCTTCAGCCAGTGAGCCTGAATTTCAGGAATCGGTAAGTTTTGTTTTCAGTTTTTGTTTTGTCTCCTTTTGTCAATAATTTTAGTTAAAAATATGCTAGTCGAATATTTTTATTTTATTTTTCACTGTAAGAAGGATTTGAGTAAGGTAGGTGGCTATAAGAGATAGTGAGTGTTGCTTAGCGCTAATTTAATTGTAGAATATAAAGCACTTGCTTAATAAAAACACTTCATCTGTTATAGTTTGTCTAAATTTGAAATGAAAAGCCCCATTTGTTTACATCTGACTTTATTAAATCCTGCTATATGTAGCAGAAGAGCTTGAAATATCACTTTTTGAATTATTAGCTTATGTTTCAGGCTCAGTGTGGGAAAATTGATGTTATAGGTTTCTTGAAAGGCAATGTTTAATTAAAAGTGATTCCTAAATATGTATTTGAATTTTTTTTTTTTTTTTGATTAGGAAAATTCGAATATCTCTTAGTGAGAATCGAAAGCATTTTCAAATAATGTCAGATGTAAATAAATCCCCGAGATAATTTCAAAAGTTGCTTTGCATACCACACAGTAGAAAACTATCTCTCTAACACGTGCATGATTTTTTAGGTGAAGTTGCAGCACCAAGAACGATGTATCGATTTTCTTGTGAAAGAATTGAAGGTTTGCACCGAAAAAGAGGCTACAGAGCGAGTATTCTTCGTTTCGGCCAGAGAAACGTTGCAGGTAAAAACATTGTTTTTAATTTTGAGTATAATTATAATTTAAACCAACGTTATTATATAGGCTCGTATACAAGAGGCCCAAGGCAATCCAGCTCATATGGGCGCATTGGCCGAAGGTTTTCAAAATCGGTATTTTGAATTCCAAGACTTCGAGCGGAAGTTTGAAGAATGCATTTCGAAGAGTGCAGTAAAAACGAAATTCGAACAACACAGCTCGAGAGGGAAAAATATCGCCGGCGATATGCGATTAATGCTGGATAATATTTTTGATCGTGCTAACGGCCTCCGGAACAATAAGCTTGACCAGAAAAAATTACTTACAGATCGAATACAGAATACAGAAAATCAATTGATGCAGGTCACTAGGGAAATGAAACTCAAAATTCATAATATGGTTGATGAGGTGGAGCAGAAAGTCTCAAAGGCCCTGAATGAGGAAATTTGGCGTCTGGGTGTTCTGGTCGATGAATTCAACATGCCTTTCCACACTGAACCCCTGGTGCTTAATATCTACAAAAAGGAACTGAATGGGCATGTTGAGGCAGGACTTGGATCGAATCTGAGATCGCGTCTATCCATGGCCTTGGCAATGAATGTTGAGACAGCACAGCGTGAAATGACGGGTAAACAGCATTAGGTATAAAATTGTTTGGCATCTAATTCTTCTATAATTTTCTATTAGATCGGATGCATGCTCTAATCCCATCTGAGAAACTTGTTACTCAAACTAAGGTCGCTACTCGTCCTCAGCCTTTTGAGATGCTTTATACACTCAATTGCCAAAACTTGTGCGCCGATTTCCAAGAAGACTTGGAGTTCAAATTCTCATGGGGTATAACAGCGATGTTCCAGAGGTTGACTGGTAAAGTTAAAGGCAACAAAAAATACCGTGCTTTGACCCATGGTCAGCAAAACAGCGTAAGCTTACTGTTACTCGTTTTAAGATATAGATTTTGAATCTTGAAAAATTATTTACAGACGCAGAACATTTTATCTCCGATTAGTTGCAATAATGACACAGAATCTCCAATGTGTCTAATACCTCCACAGACTGGTATTACTCCAGAGCAGTTGTCAATGATTTCGCGACTTGCAATGGCATCAATTGGATCCCAGGGAACCGTTGGAGGCCTTCTGGTCGCTGGCATTGTAAGTGTTATAATGTTTCAGATTAGAGTATTAAAATTTTCTAACTATTTAATTGATTAAAATAGCTTCTGAAGACAATTGGTTGGCGGGTTCTCGTAGGTGTAGGAGCCCTCTACGGTTGTGTTTATCTCTACGAACGGCTCTCGTGGACCAATTCAGCAAAAGAAAGGTCATTTAAAAGTCAGTACGTTCGTCATGCAACCAAGAAACTAAAAATGATTGTCGATTTGACGTCTGCTAATTGCAGCCATCAAGTGCAACAGTAAGAAGTATTTTTTCTCTTTTTTTAAATATATTTCTATAAAATAAATTCGTATTTCAGAGAATTGTCTAGTACATTTGCTAGACTTTGCAGAGTTGTGGATAACGCCACCACCGAAATGACCGATGAACTAAAGGAAATTGAAAATGCGCTTTCGATTCTGGAGGCAAATCAGAAGCAAATTAAACTTCTCAGGAATAAAGCCAACTACATCCAGAGCGAATTAGAAATTTTTGAGAACAATTACATAAAAGCGAACTGACAAGCCGCGAAATAAGCGCAATTCACTTTAGAATCGGACGGTGCACACCTCACCTAATGCTTTTTTGCTTAAGTTATTAAAATTGCTAGGGAGGTTATCATTTTACGTATTAGTTTAAATTTAGTTAAATAAGTTAACTCATTTAGCGTCAGCATCAGTTGAACTGTAAGCTGGTTTTCACCATAAAGAGATTGTTTTAATATGAAAGGTATCGGATCAAACTCGTCTGTTTTCGATTTATTCCTTTAAATAATTTAAACATCGGGACCGCATCCTAGTCAGTTCATTTCAAGTGTAACAGGCATATTTATTTTCGGAACCAATTTGCATTTGTTATCAATTTTTTCTGTAAATAACAAATCAAAATAGGTGACCGAATAAAGCAACTAACGCTAAATTTTATTTTATTTTACAAGGGAGTAGACCAAGGAAAAATTAATTTGTTCTGGACTCAATCTGCTTTTATCTAGTCGCAAGTGTTTATCACGTTTACGTGGCTCCTTGGTTTATCCCGGCGCCTTTTTAAAAGAGTACCTACAGCAAGAGAAGACACTCGAACCGTATTTCCTTACTTTTTTGAGCTTTGTATCGTTAGAGGAACGCAGTGGAAAATTTTGCTAGAAATAAGTGGTAATAAAGAAGGCCTAAGTTAGAGAAAGAGAGCATTTTCGGAGAAAATTGGAACACTGCAAATCTAAAACAGCTTTATTAAGGGTTTAATAATAAATGAATTTCCGGAAATTCCCTCTAAAAATTGTGGCTCAAGGGACAGTCCCCTTTTAATTTGTCAAGGTAACTAGACAGGCAATTGCAAAATTACAGAGGTGAAAAACGGTGAAACTTGAAGTTCAAATCTGCCTCGCTTTAAATATTTCCACTATAACATTTGACTGCTAGGCGGCAGTGCATTCGATTGAAATCAATTACGGCAGCTTGTGTTGTGTCATTCGTTTGACGTTTAACATCCCCAAAGTCTCAAATGTCGAGTTGCTGTTTGCTGACGAGTGTTTAAATTAGTGTAGGGAGAAATGAGCAACAACGCTGACGACTTATTAAGCTTCAAGGAATTTCCTCCAGTGCACGGGACTCCAGGAAACGGTCCACCCACGGCACAGATAAGTATAAATTCACCGCAGAGAACCTTTGTCGGAGGGGAAGCAGCAAAGGACCCCCTCACGGATCTTATCAACGATATGTCCGAAAGTGTACGGGCTATGAACGAACAGGAGACCCAGAACCAGGCGCCCCCCAACGTGGAAGAGGGCAGCGAGAAGAAAATGTACTCGTTTTGGAGCATCGAGTACTATCAGCAATTTTTCAACGTCGACACCTTGATCGTGGTGGACCGGATCGCGAGCTCGATGATCCCCCGAAGAGCACCCACAAACTACTTGAAATCACACATCGGACTGAATGCGGACCTGTACGGACCATTCTGGATTATGGTGACACTGGTAAGGTGGCAGCAGTCAGGTCTACAACGTTTTAAAGATTTTCTCAATTGCAATCAGCGGGAACATCGCTAGCTACCTGCAGCACGCCAAAGAGGACTTTACTTGGAGGTACAACTTCCATTTGGTGTCGTACGCGGCCACTGCGATCTTTGTGTACGCCTGCTTCGTCCCAGCAACCCTGTGGGCGGTCCTCAAGTGGAGCACCAAGCCAATTGATCCAGACTTAGAAGAAGAATCGGTAGGTTTTAACAGGTGTTTATGGATGAAATTGTGATCCTTGATTCCCGGAAAATTCCAAAATGAATAAATGAGCAATACTTGGATTTTTCGGATTAATCTACTGTTGAGCACGGCCACGGGTTGATACAACGCAAAGACGAGCACTTTTAAAAAATGAAAAGTTGGCGCGTTATAAATGTTATTTACAATATTTTTTCATTGTAATGTGTTGCAAAAATTTCTAGAGCATCTACACACCAGGACTGCTCAGCTTGATGTGCGTCTACGGCTACTCTCTAGCAATTTACATTCCCGTTTCCATTCTGTGGGTTATTCAAGTATGTTCCTCTGAATACATTCCTTTAAAAATATATTATAATTATTCTCATTTTTCAGGTATCATTCCTGCAGTGGCTTTTGGTCATTACTGCTGCCCTTCTCTCAGGATCCGTTCTTATTTTTGTGCTTACCCCAGCATTGAGAAATTCGAAATTTTCTCTATTTCTAATTATTGGAATTTTGGGAGCTCATTTCCTCCTGGCTGCTGGGTTTATGCTATACTTTTTCCATGTACCCAATTCCCCTTCCACTCCGGAACTGCAGCAGGCGCAAATTGATGGTGTTAAAAAAATCGTCGCGCCGATTATAACGAATGGTACGAGATCGTAATAAAGTCTAAAAAGTGGAGACATTTCACCTTGTTTTGTATTTTATTATGGATAATTCATTTAATATTAAAGGTAACCTTATAAATTAATCAATCTGTTTTAATGTGACCATCATTATACATTTATTTTTTATAAACTTGAGGAATTCTCAAATTTAATTTAATTTTTAAACTGAATTACAACTTATTTGAATTTTAATCTGAAAATGTTGATGACAATTTGACAAACATACTTAAAAATATGAAAATCTTGTTATCTGGAAAATCATTAGAAATTGCCCAGTTCAATTTATATGCCAGAATATCCCTAGTAGTTTTAAATGCATATTTTTCTTTTATTTCTCAGTAATCCCCTATATACAATATATATAAAAATGAAATTTCGCTTTTTTATTTGTAGCTCAATCACGAATAAACCCTTGCTTCCATATTTTCCAATTTTTGTGCAAATGTAGTACGTACACCTGTGTTCAAAAAAATAGTAGTGCAAGTGCTCTTGTCTGAAGACACTGCTATTCAATGCTTATGAACTAAAATGTTTTTAATTGTTCATCAGATTCTTAAACACCTGATGTTGTGTTTTGTGCAAAAGTTGTCTTTGTTTTGTACATGAGAATTTGTAGAACAGCAAACTTGCCGCATTGGTGCACTACTATTTTTTTGAACACAGGTGTATGCCAACTTACATAGAAACTAATTTTTTTTCCGATAATATATAGAGTTTCAAAATGGCAGATCCAAAATGGCGAATGAAAATTTAAAATTTGAAGGGATTTTCATGGAAATTGTCACGGGCTGTCTTCAAATCTTCTGTGAAAATTTAGAATTCAAGATGGCGGATCCAATACGGTTTAAACGCCGTATTTCTCAATTTTAACGGATTTTAATGAAAATGAGTACAGTGAGTTTTTCGAGGCCACTAAATTTGAATACATATTATCAAAATTTGTAAATCGAAAATATCAAATATGAAATCCAAAAATTTTGAAATTCAACTGATTCTTATGAAAATTAAAAAAAAGGGGATTTTGATGCCACTATTATCATAATTCGTGAATTCAAAATGGCGGATTCAACATGACGACCAGAATTTGAAGGGTTTTGATGAACATTTTGTGAAAAGGGAATAAGGGGGCAATCGATTTTGAATCTGCTATCGAAATTTGGGAATTCAAGAAGGCGATACAATATTTTTATTATTGATGGGATTTCAGAGCTTCTGATTTCGATTTTCCATCAGAATTTGGAAATTAATGGTGACGGATTCAATATGACGAAGAATATTTCTACAATTATTCAAAGGATTTCTATAAAAATTAACATAAAGGAGTTTTTGGGTTGAAACAATTTCTAGGATATACCAAACTAGTGGATTTAAGAAGTGCTCAATTAATAAGTACTTACGCTACGCCGGGTGAAAACAGGTAACTCAGCTGGTCAAGAATAAATTACGAATATCTTACCCGTGAATACTTAAAAAGTTTTAATCCATGCGCCGACCAATTTAAAAATGCTTCAGTATTGTACATCATGCTCTCCTTATTTTCGGAAACTAGAGAATACTAAACGATGCTGAAAATGTTGCTAGCATAGTTTGACTAAATACTATTTAAATGTGAAAATATGACGAATACTACAGAATGCTCAAAATCGGTACAAATACCAACAAATGCTTAAGTAGTTCGAAAAATCGTCTGAGGAACAATATCATTTCTTTTTCAAGTAAATAAAAATTACGAAACCAGGTCAGTTTAGTGATAGTTGCCAAGGTTCCACATGAAGCTAAGAAACAACTTTTCTTTGAATATGATTGAATCGATTAGTATGAGATTATATATAAGTTTCTTCAGCAAACTATACGACTATCATCTACTCTCCCTTTAAGATAAATGGTAATGGTAATTAATCCTTTTAAGTAATGCTCTTCAAAACTGGTTAGGTAAATAAAATAAATACAGAATGCAAATAATATCGTGCCTCTCTTGGAGGAATAGGGGAGGAAAAACTGGTATATAATTTAAATCAGGACTCGCCCCATAATAAGGGAATGTTTTAAAGCAATTAAGGGATGTCAGAAAATGTACCCTCCCATGAACCTAACGCCGGCTATTAATTAGTCGCGCGCGATTTTCATAGTTGCTGCAAGAAAACTTTATCAATAATTCATAAAAGGACATAAAGAAAATGAGTCGAAAATTGCTATCATAGTCATTCAGGCCGGCACTTTCACGGAAGGGGTTCTCTCCTCTCTTTTCCTATTCCTATGTTTTTATGCCAGCATTCCAGTTTCGGAAATATTTCATGTATGCCACCCAGCTGGGAGCGTATTTCAATAAAACCATAATATTTCGTCGCTTTTTCGCCCCTAGTTTTTTTTTCTTTCAGAATGGTCTTCATTCAATTTACATATCCCTCCCAACGACCCCGCCCCGTCCCTCAGATATCTACCGCTTTTGGGGGAATGAAAGTGCACCCTGCACCCCTTGTGTCACCGCAGTTGATTGCTTTCCTCCTACTAATGCCTGCAGGAACACGAATTTATAATATTTGAATGGGGAACCACGTCTCATGTTTTGCAGCTCACAGCTGATTCTAAAAAATAAAGGGGTTGGAGAAGCTCAAGATAGGCTTGGTCAGGACTTGTTACGTAACCAGATTCCGATCCAGAGCGCGTGCAGCATGGGTTCCCGGAGGAACAGGAAAGCAACTCTGATGAATATGGGTTTAGGGTCGTCGATGCGAACGTGCAAGGAGTAGGAAAAGGGTACTCGGTCCTGCAAGCACACCTACCTAATGATAATCGAGTGCTCGGGAAGACACGTGTCAACATTCGCCAGGAATTGGGTTATGTCTTTCAAAATTTTTCAATTGGAAGTTGAGCACAAAGACTGGCTTAGTTAACACGTTTATGAAAAGATACAAGACTCGATTACGATTACGAATAGATTTGATTCCCTGGGCCTTATAATAAAGAAGATATCACTTCTGATTAGAGGCGATTCAGTTAATTGCATGGGATAGCGCTAATTGTCTATTGTATACTAAGCATTAATTTTAGTCAGGAGGGGTGGAGTTTCGAAAATTAATTGAGGAAAATAGTAATGGCCCTATTTGAGTTTACCTGATGATCCTAAGGATTTTATTTTAGGGCTAACAATAAGTAAGGTTGTTATCAGAGCAAGGTAAACTCAATAGCTAGTCGATTTCCTCGGCTAATGTACAAGATACAATAACAAAATAAATATGGTCAATCAGCGGTCCAATTCCTTGTTCAGGCACTCTAGACGTATATATATACATATACATACCATACATATAAGCAAACCGAGAATCTCCAAGGTAACAGGGCCACACTAAACCATAGATATACAAATTCGGTGCTCCCAGGCGATTTTAAATTTCATCCTTCATAATGCGCAAGTCCTTTTCCGAATGAACTCGGTTTCCACTTTTCCAGTCGGAATTGTTTTCTAGATGGCAAGCCAAATGGAAAGATGAAATTGCCTTGCCACAGACACAGGGTGGCTATGTGAAAATGCTTTCCTATACATAATATCATGCAATATTGAGAATATATATATATATTTTAATTGTTTTTATTTGACTGAGCCAACTCCTATTTCGAGTCCTAAATTAAATAAAAGAGAATAACATAACAACATTTGCTCGGTTTCATTTCGAATATTTACTTTGGATACGAAGCAACTTTCTGTAATTTTCTTTCCTTAGCAAGGATGCTGTATACTTTTTCTGTGTAAGGGTATCTGAAGACAGAGAGTATTAGAAATGCATTCGCTTATCGCCCATTAGGTCGGTGCTAAGTTTATGAGGCAATAATTTATTATTATGTTAACATTTAGAAAGGTTATCCTTGAATATGTTTATTTCATCGGGTACTCGAAATCTCTCCTAATTAAGGAGAACGTGGAGTTTAATGAATTCAGGGATTTTCTTTAAATAAAGGAAATACCGGAGGCTGTTTTCTGAATTCATTTCCGCCTTAATTCTTTGATCAGGAAGAAAAATATTTTTTTTTCTTATCCTGGGTTCACGAAATTTACATTTGCCACCCTTTGTTCTTTCACCTTAGTTGAAAAAGGAGAAATGCAATAATTTGAAAGGTTTCGCTTTCTTAAATTATTTACATATTTTTTTTTTTCAAATTGCAGACAATAATTAAAAACAGTACAAAAGTACAAAATATGAATTATGAAAGTTATTTTAATTTTAATAACGGTTTTTGATGCTATCTGAATTTTATATAATGTAGGGTTTTTGAGAAAGACAAACACCTAAAGCGAAATAAGCGAAATTTGATCCCTTTTTAGATATTTTAAGAAACTTAACTGAATGTTATAGAAGCTTGGTGCTTAGCTTTAAAAAAAAGTTGAATCTGCAGCTATAAAATGAAAATACATGCTAAAACTTTACAGGCGCTTATTTCACTAATGACACGAATAATGTTGGTTTTAAGATCCTTTATTGATTCTCATTTATTAGAGGAATCCAATGAGAAAAATGTCCAATGGAGTTCTATGATCTTGGTGGCCAGTTCACACCGGCATTTCTTGAGATTACACGATTATTGAACTTTCCTTCTCAATAAATTGGTTGTATCACGAGATGTATGGCATGTTGCACCGTCTTGTTGGAACAACATGTCGTCCAAATCAAAATCATCCAATTCATGTAAGAAGAAATCATTTTGTTTTCCTATGTATTATTTTTATACAAAAGTAGATTCTAATTCATTATGAAAGAGAGTTTACTTTTGATATAATCAACTCACACCTATTATTTTGTCCAACATCAGAAAGAAATTTTAAAATGTTATTCTTGCTTTCCTAATAATAAACTTAGCCAAATGAAAAACAATAGAATAATTTATGATGTAATTTTCATAATAAAAAATTCTTAGTATATCATTAATGAAGACGAGATAAGCACATTGTAACAAAATTAATTTAGACTTGTTACCTTTCTCTGATCATCATTTTGAAGATGCTTTGCAGACTTTAATTATAATCCGCTTAAGTTTTTGCCGTTGCAAAGCCTGTCAAGTATTATAATAGTTGATGGTATTAGAAAGATAATGAATGTATGATACTATATGTTGCTGTAAAGTATATTTGTCCCTAAGGAACACATGAATTACGTGAGTAAATATCGCCGAAATTCCCTTAAGATGGAACCTCGAGTTGCTACCTGTTGTATTGTAAATTGCGCCGATATGGAGCAATAACTTATAGCGCATACCAAAATTTATAGGCTACTGGTAAATAATTGCATACGAAGGAGCTAAGAAATGCTCTCCTGCAAATTGCAGGCCGGGTTTCTATTCCGTGCTCCTTCTGCCGGTGGGGGTATCAGGAGCTGTTTTATAGGGAACTGAATAGGAATTTTAAGCTAAAAGATGCAACGATGAAGAAGAAGTTCTTTGAATGATACCCTGTTAAAAATGTCGAAAATTGTTTGGGTCGTTTGGAGCGGCAAAAGTACTAAGGCATCAAGCCTCACCCCTCTGCAAAGTTGTGCCTTTCGCATGGGCAGCTTGCGGAGAATAAATCGATAACCATCCAGATCCAGGCTTCATTTTATATTTTATTTTTCTTATTTTTGTGAATGTGCCATGCCACAGGACACGCTCGCTCTTTTCGAAGAATGAGGGGGTGCAAAGCGCAACCCTTTGGAAGGGAGCTTTTTCTGTAGGTCTCTCTCATTCATTCTCTGCCTTTCCCTCACTCAATCCTTGCAAGTGAAGCTTGTTGTGTACGAAATTGTCCTTGGTTTTTGTAGAAAATGGCAAAGCTTCAAGAGGACTGAATAC
The DNA here is from genome assembly GCA_949715965.1 of Dysmachus trigonus. Lineage (NCBI taxonomy): Eukaryota > Metazoa > Arthropoda > Insecta > Diptera > Asilidae > Dysmachus > Dysmachus trigonus. Next base: position 2,543,692 of record OX454323.1, on the reverse strand, counting down.
GCTCGCGGGGGGCAAAGGAATGTGTGTGAAGGCTTCCAGGGGCCAGGACATTGGATCTTTTTATGCGCTCTCTCGTTCACCGGGAGCTGCACCTGTGGTGGTGTGTGCCCATCATCCTTTGCTAGGACATTGTTCATCCCGCCAGCTCAGTACGAGTAAAGCGGTCTTCAAGTCTAGAAACGCGATCTAGAGCGCGTTTTGTTATTCTACTCATAATTTGTTTGCGTCGCTGTATAATTTCCCTATTTTGATTAGAACACGATATTTTTCGGTTAGTTTTTCTCTTACGGTTACAATAATCATCCATCGTTAAGTCGCACACGTTCCTGGCCCAGCCCCGTCCGATTTGAGAAAGACTCAAGGAAGGAAGGAAGGTAGAGGAGGAAGAGAAGGAAGACAAGGAATCGCGCGACAGGCAGAGCTGAGTAGCAGGAGCACACAATCTAAGAGCCCACTGGTGCCAACTTAACCCGATTGAGACAGCGCTGGCCGCGGCCGAGGGGGGAGGAGCATCCGTTCGTGCTCGGTGAAGGAAATAAAAAAATAAAAAATAAAATAAATAAAAGTTCAAGCTTAGCACGCTCGCGAGGGAGCCGCTGTTTTGTAGCCGTGACCGATTGAGGAGTTTTTTCGTTACTTTAATTGTTTTTATTTTCTACAATTTTCGCGGTAGTTTTTTATTGTTTACTATATAATAAAAAAATAAAAAAGCAGAGGAAAAGAAAAATTAATGTATAAAAATAGAAGACGGTAGCCGGCTATAAAAGTGTGTTAAAAAAAAGAAAAAGAAAATTATTTGCAAACCTGCACGGTGCCGCCACGGAGGAGGAGTTCGAAAGAAAATCCATCGAGCCAGCAACGAAGTGTGATACCAACCCTTTAGTAAATTTCGGGGGAAGTAGAAGAGAACGGTGCAAGGAATCGTCCTGTCCCATCGATTGCATTCGAGAGTATCGACCAGCGCAGTAATCCTTCTGGAAGCATCCTTGCTTGCGAGTGTCCAGTCGAAGAAGAATATCTCTCTCGAAGGCGACCTAGCTGAGCTGAGTTTCGGCCGGGAAAGAAAGACAACGCTCACGCGAAAAGAGGTAGGGCTTTTATTCTTTAAGGTAAATCATCCAGTGGCGGCCAGGTGCCTCCTTCTTGCAATGAAGGTGTGAAAACAGGGAGAGGGGGAGGGGTGGCCATTTTCGTGGAAAGTTCAAAGTTCACGACCGGGTTCAAAGCTTTCATGGGTTCCGGAAATTGTTTCCAGGTTTCGCCCGGCAATTTCGTGGGTATATGCGTGCGCCTCCCCCACCCTTGGCTACCCCCTCTTCTTATGCCCCTCCCCATAAACTTCCGCTGGGAAAAATTCAGTGGTGGCTGCCGATTTATAGCATTCCACACATCTTTCTATTGCACAATCAAAAAGAGACTCTGCCGGGACTTGGGAGAACCCTGCCGCCGGGATAAGGCCTGGCCAGGAGCACCACCCCCGCCGCCCAGTTCTGGTCCTGATCCCCGATAAACCGTACCTCTGCCTTTGCCCCTACCTACCTCCTTTGCGCGGTTGTTGAAAGCGGTCGCCGGATGGGGGCGCAGTGTCGAGGTGGAAATTTAATTTATCTAATTTCACAGAATGAAATGGCGCTTCGTGCAATTGCCAGGACCTTCCCATCCGGATGATGATGCTGCTGCTGCTGCGACTGCTACTTTTGCTGCTTTTACGCAGATGCTAGTTTTTTTCTTTTTCCAGTGGGTGTGAAAATTTCGCGGCTTTCTTTCAGCTTGCTGATTTCTGATGTACTGATGCCATCATCGCGATTACAGGCTAACGGTTTACCGATTCGATTTGAATTTTGTTGTTTTTTATTTTTAACTGTGTTCGTGCAGTTACAGTTCCATAAATTTGCAATTCAAATTTGTGTTTTCGCTGTTGGATATATTTCGCTATCCCATTTATAGATCGCTAATTCATGCTGTAGGCGTCGCAAACTGAATTAAGTTTTGCACAAGTTCGCCATTTTGATTTATATTTAGTTTCTTTGGATGTTGTCACCTTTTTTTACATGAGTAGTTTAATTAATAGTGTATTACACTGAAAATAATATTTCTAGTTGATTCAACAATGTTAATTTTTTTTTATTTTGGTACGGATTTTCTGTTTCAATCAACTAGATCCTAGTTCATCTTACTATTTTAATTTGAATCTTACTAAAGAATTATTGAAATAAAGGAATATGTGATTTTTCAAACAGAAATAGTGTCTATTTAACTTTCAATTCGCGTTCAATTGTCTAGGTATTCTTCATAATTCAACAAAGTCAACGCTTGTTGCAAGATGCATTTTTATTATATATGTACAATGAGAAAAACCCAGAGTGGGAATTTTATAAGACCACAATAAGAACTTTCAAATATGATTTTGATATGATCTCGGTTCATGAAAAACTCAAATTAACTCGCGAAAACATTAATTTTTCATTATACTCGCAGTTTTTATTAGTTTTCATTAATATTGATTTCTGTTTATGTGTGTTTTTCCATAAGGGTAATTTACAACTTCACGTACTGATAATTGTCAATATCTATTTAATCTTAATTATTCCTGATTTTAAAATATCCTTTTTCTCTTACTGCATATATCTGGCTGCTTTAAAGGTATTTAATACCAAAAGTCTGATCGACTAACCTTCTTGTTAAATGTACAGTGGGCCTAGTTGACTGAACTAATTCCATCACATCGTTTCAACCAGATATGTAGTTTAAATAACAAGATTGTTTTATAATTTTTAAATAGACTTCTCTGGTCCTTGCTTACTCCAAAGCAAAAATAGTGAAATGAACCACAAAATTAATTGTTCGAACAAGATACAATATTTTTTTTGGTGTACTACTGGGATTTTTTCTGCAGAAATTTTAACCATCACCATTGAAGAGAACACCCTCAAAAACATAGGAAACATAGGTTCCCGATTTTTTTTTTTCTTCGAATTCATTACATGGTGACAATTAAAATTCAGACGCTGAAATTGCGTCCTGTGAGCGTTAATGGGTTAAAGTGTTTCATTTTCTAAAGAATTTCTGCTATCGACGAGGCTTGTGAAATATATAAGACATATAAGAGTCGGTATTTTGTTGTTGCTGAATAATGTTTTCCTATTTCAGCCCAAGAGCTGTTGTCAGTCTGTATGACATCCAAATGGTCACTCATATTTTCTTCCGGATCTGCAAAGCATGTACAATAACAATATGATAAAATTTAGCTTTACAAAAATATTTACCAAATCAGTTGGGTTCAATAGAGCGAGAATTGCTTGATGTTGCTGTTCCACTGTTCTTTAAAGCCCTCATACCTTTCGGAGATGTTCATGCTTCCTTAAAGAAATACACAGACTAAATATAATATATAATGTCAAATTACTTCAATCTCGTTGGAGAAAACGGCAACAATTTCTTTTCATAGCTCTTCAGCTAATGGAATGGTCATCTTGATATCATTTTGTATTAAATAATTTATAGGAATATCCAAAAGTATTGTTCTACATCCATGATTGAGATTTTTCTCTCAAAGTTCGATCATCGAGCTTCAATTGATTGCTTTGTTGCAGTAGTTCTTCTTTATTTGTTATACATATTTTCTTTATTTTCCCTCTCAAAAGTGTGTGTTGAAGATCAAGTCCGCTTTTGCATCTTCAAAGATGAGTGATACGATATGTGCTTAAAAAAACAAACTCATTCAGTGTAGCATTGATAACAATATTATATAAGAAATAATATTAATTAATAACTAGATCAACGACGATTTTGGAAAATTTGAAAACTCTAAATACCGGATTGAGAAAAGAATTATGAAGCCAAAATACTTAACATTTCGAAAACGCTTACGTCAAGTAATATCAAATTACAGTTCGAGTTCTCTCGGGACGTGTTTGACTCGAGTTAAGAAAGTTGAAATATTCGAGTCATAATATCACTAGATTGCCGCTAAAGTATGATAACTAATTACTCTATACCAAAAACTATATCATAGTCTGTATGTTACAGTGTCGTTCTTGGTACACATTCTGTATAATTATATTTCTAAGTTTGGTTCGTATTGACAAACTGCGCGAAGCGTGAATAGTAAGCTGAAGACACAAGTGGATACCAGTCCTTCTGCAAAACAATATATAAATACTCGTACTCGCAAAATGAGGCTTTCGTGCTGTACCTTTGCAAACAGTGAGTCCTAAGACACTCGAGTATCTGCTGGATCCATTCATTTGCTAATGCAAACAAGAACTTTTCAATGGGCGTTGTATACAATGCCTGGATAATGGAGCACCCTAACACGAGTAAGCCTTTAGAAAAAAGTTTGCCTTCCCGTCTCTCTTAATTAAATGAAGTCCTTCTGATGAATAACATTTTAAAATGTAACTGCATACAGTTGGGGTGGCTTTGGGCTGCTTTCCCAACACCCTTGGGAATTATATACTTTTTGGCATCGAAATGTTTGCAAGCAAACGTTGAAACGTAAACAAAATCAGTCCTGTTCTTTCTCCGAGCTCAATCGGGAGAAATGATCACATGTGTTACATATTTTATATCAAATGAGTTTTTTTTTCTTTTTTTTTTACTAAACATGGGTATGAGGCAATAAATAAGCGCATATCTGCGAAACTCCCCTTGTCCGCGAGATACTTTCATCGGGGCGCTTCTAGCCTGGCATGTGTAATGTAAGGGCAAAATGTCGAAGATAAAGTCAAAATGAATTTTTTCTGTTGGCCTGTCATAAAAAGGAAGAGATTGGGTCCCTCTAATTAAGCACGCCATAGGGTGCAGTATAGGGCTAGCTTAGCTCTACTAGGGCTACTGCGCTTATTGTGGAGTCGGCCTAATATCAAAAAAACTTTCAGACATCAGTATGGTTGGAGGAGAGCGCGGGCTGGACGCTCGTTCGCGTGGGTAAACACGTTTAAAGCATCGAAACTGAAACCCACCCCAAGTGGTCTACGTTGCATTTATGCAAATTTCAATATCTAATGGCCTCGTGCCATTGCTTCTGCCAGCGCAAAGGGTCAAGGGTTGCGGTGGTAAACTAAAGAAGAAGGGTTGGCTCGAGGAGGGTTCAGCCAGCTTCTAATTACGAGTTTTCTTGGCAGAAACCGGAGTGCACCAGGCGGTGCGCGGTGAAGTGGCCGAAGAGTCTTCTAATGGGGTGTTCTGTAAGATTTGGGTGTGCCTGTTGGTGCTTCAGGAGTCCTGAGATACATCAATTGCTACTTGCGCTCAAGCCCACTCCAAAAAGGACATCGACGAGAAAAACGGGGGGGGGTATAGATGCACGAAGTTCGGGAAGTCGGCGCGGGCTATCGATGCCCGGCCGTGCGGGTTCAATGTCCTCAGCACATGCTGTGCGGGGGAGTTGATTTTGTATAGGCCCTAGGAGAAAATTCTTCAAATTGTATACACCGCGATATATTTAGTCCTCGTTCGTTTCATATATTAAAACCAAACTCCTGTGTTTGTGCCGGGCGATTGCCCAGGGCTACAAATCATTCCGCTCAACTTGGAGCGTGCATTCGCAATTATTTTTCCGTACACTATACCTGGAACACTTCCAATCGATTTTCTTAGAAATTTGAACTTTTCCATGCTTTTTTCCAGGATTCGAAACTTGGTTGCGAGTGTAGATTCCGAGTGTGCGTGATACCTCCTTCTTATATTTCGTTCCAGGTTCGGGTTTCGGGCCGGGGAGCTTTGATTATTCCTGGGTGCGATTTTACCCTGTTGGCATGCCAGTTGATTGGCTGACGAAATCAGGGCAAGCTTCCTCAAAGAAACGAAAGGAACACGCCAATGTGGATCAGGACTGCCAGATGCATTCCTTAGACGGAAGAGACGAAAGGGGGGTCCTCTATATAAAGATACATACGTACAGCAATAAGATATAGATACAACATATGGGGGTTGATATAAGAGATTTGGTTGCAGATTTAATTTTTGGCAAAATGTAGGGTTGATACTTTAAATGAATTTATCGTTTCGAAAACTTATCGATTTCTTTTCGACTTCGAAACCACTTCGTGCTCCTTATAGAAATATATTCCTGAATTTATGAATTTGAAAGCTTGGCTGTACCTATTTTCGGACCATTTATATTTAGCTTTATTTCATCGCATCGATACATAATTTGCTGAATAATTAAATTTTTTTTATTAAATATAGACATTTTATAAAGCTCTTCGCTGCTTCTTTGACATATATATACAGTACACTTCTGTGTTCTGAATAGTACACAGAAATTATTTTCCCATTTCATAATGCACATTAAAAAACCATCAAGAAATATAAAAAATATACCCAAACATATTTCATTGGATTCAGACTATGAATTCTCCTTCTTCTACTCTTCCCCTCCCCATCTCCCTCTCCATTTCTTGCTTATGAAATTCTTAAGGTCAAGATGCAGACATTAATCCCCAGTAGGATGTCTTTGAATAAATAGAGAATCTCATTTTTAATGCTGTTTTATTGGGATTTTTTCAGATTTACAGACAGATATTTGTTCTCGTTAATATGACTCGTTTTCTTTTAAATGCTATAACAACATTGTATTTTTTTATACATCGCATTTTTACACAATTGGCTCCACTTCAACAATATCATCTTTGAAAGGACCCCGCAAATTTGAAATTTCTTATGGAAAATGGGTTTCACTGAATTTTCTTCAAACTTAGCATAGTGATAGTTTTCAACGTGCTGATCAAAAGTCTCAATGGGCACGAAGTCATCCTATGATTAGTTGCGGAGATATAGAGGGGTGAAGCGTGAGACATTTGCTGTACACCCAAGTAATAAAAAAATTTCGCGATTTTTTTACACGAAAACGATCAACTTTACAAGAAAATTCTATATAACAGAAAATACTTTAAATGAGCCAAAGAACACGCGTGAATTTTTTCAGAATTTTTTCGACTATTTTTGGATTTTTCAAAAATTGGCCAAATCCAAAAAACCAAAAATAGTCGAAAAAATTCTGAAAAAAATCACGCGTGTTCTTTGGCTCATTTAAAGTATTTTCTGTTATATAGAATTTTCTTGTAAAGTTGATCGTTTTCGTGTAAAAAAATCGCGAAATTTTTTTATTACTTGGGTGTAGAGCAAATGTCTCACGCTTCACCCCTCTATATCTCCGCAACTAATCATAGGATGACTTCGTGCCCATTGAGACTTTTGATCAGCACGTTGAAAACTATCACTATGCTAATTTTGAAGAAAATTCAGTGAAACCCATTTTCCATAAGAAATTTGCGGGGTCCTTTGTAAAGTGAAAAGTCCCAAAATTTTAAGCCGTGGATTGTAATGGAATAACTTTTTGCTAATTGATGTTATTCGTAGTTTGGTAGGTTTATACTGTAGACACATGACAGCTCATTATGAAACGATCATGCAAAAGTGCATCTATTAATTATTAAGTCAGTCAAACTTAGCAATAATTTCAATACTTAAAATTTTGTGCTTTCAGCTGGGAGTAACAAATTTGAATTATTTATGAAGTTTTTAGGTTTACTTTATTTTACTCGTTATAGTTCAAGCTTACATTGAAAGGCGTTATAAAATAAAACTAAAAACAACCCCTATGTGATTCTTTCTGAAAACCACATATGCGAGTAAAATCTCAACCTATTGTTTGTTCCTATTACGTTTCATAGTGTTACACCTACCGATGCACCATGGTAACAGAAAAATATTTTGACTATCAATAACTATAACTAATGTTTTTTTTTTTTAAATATATTGTTTAGTTAAATCGAATGCAAAACGATACTAAGAATAGGGCCCAATATAAAAATTAAAGTCGTTAAATCACAGTCAGTAAGTTCATAGGGGCGGAAATTGCTATAAAATGGATTAAGTCATTGGTATCAACCACCAAAGTATCTAGGCATTTAAGACCCTAATTAGTATGTATGATTGATGGTTGCCTTTCATAGTTGAAACTCTGAAGACTTCATCATTAGGCACGTACAGATAAAAAGATGAAAGAGGTATTAATTTGGTGATAGGTGATCATCACCGCACCCAATGTTATTTATCTTCACAAATTATACATTAATTTAAATTAACCCATTCATCTGTCATTTCGAATTCCTTTTAAAAACAATCTTTCGTCCTCGAACTATGTTCATTTATCAATTAGATAGCGCTTACAATATAAAAAGACATAATGTGTTATGCTTCCTTGCGGCTTTTCCTATTCGCATAATTAGCCCACATCTGTTTTGATCACAAGGAAGTAATAAAGGTCCTGTTTCTGGATAAAAAATAAAAAAAAAACATAGTCTCGAGTTGGCTTATGAGAGTATTTTTTTTTTATAGTGTGCAGAAAACTACGGTGTGTTCGCGCGCCACCCTCGACACTTTGTTTCAGCGATATTACTCGCAAAAATTCGCATGCTTGAAGAAGTTCTCTGACCCCGACCCCGGTGTTATATTCCACGTTGCTGCGGCTGCATGAGCTGAGTATATCTTCCGATGGGGTGGAAAACATGCGCCAAAAGGTTCTTGTTCAGGAGGCACCCAGACAGGCGCATTTGATCTAAATTTATGGCCTTCGTCTATTAGTCGTCAGTTGCATAGGGTTGTGAATTTATTAAAAACTTGTATCCCCTTGAATTAGGGGTGTTTCGGCGCCTATTGTTTTTCGTGCACGTAAAACAAGTACAAGAGCACGTGAGTGGATGCACAAGCAGCAGCCGCGTGTAAAAAGCAGCATATAGGGCATGATCGGATCGCTCCGGTTAGTGCTCATGCGTCTCAACCCCACGGGTAGTCCTGGGTATAACGCACACATTTCTATATTGTGCAGAATAATATTCGTGAATGCTTGAATTTTCTGCTACAGCATCTATCGTGACCGGCTTTGAACGGGGGTAGTTCAGAAACCCATTAATAAGCACCTCATTCCCATTTTCCTGAATGATTTTTCAGGCTGTAGACGGGGGATTTGGGTGTGCTGTAGTAGAGTCCAGGAGTTCGGGAAGCAAGACCGCGGACAGGGACTTCAATTCTGGTCTCTAGACTATATGTATATATGTATATATATATTGTATACGAGGGTTGCTGTAGTAATCCCACCAAAGGAGGGTGGGAAGCGTATCGATGCACTTTTGTTTAGGGTAGTGAAGTCGAAGTAAAAACCTGACTACCATCAAACTAGGCAGACAGATTTGGGGTGTGAATTGATTTTCAGTTGCTTAAAATTGACACAGTCTTTCCCGATCTGAGCCCTTAGTCTGTCGCCGACCGGAGAACTGCTTACGCGCACCGCTCCTCCTCTTTGTCTTTTCGTTTTGCTTTTTGAGTTCTTAGTTCTTGTCTAATTTATGTTAAGACAACAAAATAAATAAATATACTACCTATATTTTGTTTAATTCGGACATTCAAATGTGTTCAGTGCTATACTATCTAGTTAAATTTTTTTCGTTTTCGATTTGTTTATTTCTCCCAATTGTGACCAGAAGTAAGTCGAAATTTATTTTTTTATTTCTGTTTGTTTGTTTGTTTTCTTTGTCCATCCGCCCTTTGTGTTCATGCCCTTTCTCAAAGGATCAACCCGTCGAGCGCTAAGGAAAAAAGAAAAGTGTTCAAAGAAGCTCTGAGTGTCCCCGATTGTCATAGACTTGAAAAGGCGGGGGGGTTAACCCGGCAATCAAGTGACCTGCTATGAGATTGGGGCGGGGGTCCCGCCGGATCGATACCACTACCCTTTAAGACGGATATTCTTAATCAATTCCCTTCTGAGTACTTAAATCTGGCTAATAGCTGGGCTGCCACGATTTATCGATAAAAATAGACAGACAAATAGGTGAAGTTTGTGCCTTATTGATTTCGAGTGCAATCGAATCCGTGAAAACAGAAACATTGGATATGAATATGGAACTCTTTGTAGACGATGTATGGTTAATTAATGTTTTGTCGAAATTCGAGGGTGGGCCGAATGAATACTGAACGATATTTGCGTGTGGCATTATTGATCTATTATCAGGTGTTTGTAGTCCTCCAGGATAATGACTAAGACTATAAGTACATATATTGAGGGACTACGAGATCTATACTTGTAGTAGTTTAATGATATGCACGCACCGCAAATTTAACTACACGAAAAATCAATGAATTTTATGTAAACTGCCCTTCTTTACATGTTAACATTAACATTATAAGAAGAATTAAAAGTATTATTTATACAGACTTTTATGGAACTATTTTAGTAATTTTTATAAAAGTATAATTTACGATATAAAAGTAAAATTAAACTTATGCGACATTAACGGTTAGAACTGTAAATAATCAACTTGTTTTCCATTTCGGTAAAGTTAAAATCAAACGCTCTAATTATAAGACAATTACGTAAAAAACAGTGTTTATTCTAATTAAGAATAACAGGTGGCAAGCAAATAAAGACACACGCTTTACGAAAGTGTATTCAGTCATGCGTCATAACCGATATTATTATTATTTCTCTTTTTAGTATTTAATTGAATGAATAAAACGTAAACTTACACTTTACCAATGGTGCGAGGCTATTGCGAGTATAATTTTTCGGTTGACAGAAAATTCAAGAGTTTCTTTCTGTCTGTCAAATCGACTGAAACACGAAACCCGCAAGGCCCAATAATTATGCGGTTTAATTGAAGACTAGACCTATAAGAGAAATGAAAATAAATCAACTTAAAGCAATATTGAATTAAAATGATAGGCTTTCTCAAGTTGCAGAGCAACCATAAATGAAACTCTACAATTTCACTCTTCTGAAAAACAAAAAAAACCGAGAAATCCAATACCAAGCAAACTGATGAATGGGTACACAAACCGTCTGTGACAAGGAACGACTCCCTTCCGAGCATTTCGAATTGTAATATTTGAATCGTAACCAAGAATTGCTGTCTAACATTCGAAAGATCCTGCCCTCTGCAGAGAAGGTCAGTGACCGAAAAATGGTCTCAATCGCGTGCAACTAATACGGGACTAGGACCTAGGGAACTGCTAAGGATATTCCACGGTATTAACTTCTACAATGTCCAAAGGTGCTTTTCCGTGTATTTCAGAAAACGTGGCAAAAAGCAAATACCGAGGGGTTGGTAATTGGTGTGCGTTACAGCAATCAAGGGATATAACAAGTGCATCCCTCAGGTTAAGTCCCTGTTTACGTGCTAAAAGAAAGCAGTTCCAGATATTCAGTCAGCGATTCAATCCAACAGCTGTTTGCCCTCTTTCCGGGACGCGCGTGCTGTTCGTTCTATTCCTGTTCCTTGCTTTCTTAATTTCTCCGAGCAGTGCATCCGAGTAGTGTGCACCATCTTGTCACAAACATTCGATTAAATCAGCCGGGGTGTGCTGCTTGCTACCCCTGCATCTTAAGGGTCGTAACGTAGTCGCAGGGCTGCATTTAATGCGCGAATCAAGCGAATGCATGCGTTCAGCAGTTCAATGACCTTCCTCGACATCTGATTAATCTGCGCTATCTCTCCCCCAGAGAAAAGAAATTCAGAGTGTCCTGTCCATCCATGATGATGACCCTCTTTTTCAGTTTGGACTGTTGTTTGTATTGACGTTGCTTGCAAAAGTCACTGTGAAGCAGCAGTCTCTTAAAATCTCTGCAGACAATCCCGAAAGAGATCCAGACTATGGTCTAGCTGAGCCCCGAGCGGATGCAAAGGCTTCTGTGCGCCTTTTTTCTGTAACGCTCTGTCCTGTGGCAAGGATTAGTTATGGTTTATTGTTCTGACGAATGTGAAAAATGTGATTTTTCGGCTTAGCTTTACCCTAAGGTCTATTTTTAAATACTCAGCTCTTGTAATAGGGTTGAAACCCTTTTCAATTTTTTTTTTTTTCTGTTCAGATTAAAATTTTTTAAAATGTATGCAATTCCCGTCCAGGATGAATATTGCTTTTAGGGACTCTAATTCAATGGATTAATCTTATACGGAAGTTAATTTATTGTAGCTTCACAAAGAGAGAAATTGTATTGAGAAAAAATCATAATAATTAGGCAAACTACATATAGTCGGTCTCATCCTAAGATCACTGGCAAAAAAAATTAATACCTAAGATCTTTAATAAATATTTCACTCCATAATATTTATTTTAAAAAATAAATAAATTTAACTTCTCTATGAACACAGAGAAATAATCTTCTAATAGTAGTTTCTTACTTACATACAAATTCGAAATTAGATAAGTAATTTCCTATTAAAAGTGTGTTTTAATTAAACTTGTCTTATTTAAAGATCAATAGTGGCGATAAAAACATGAAGATAGTTAATTTTAAAAATAAACAATTTCCGTAAACATTAACTTAACAGAAAGAGTAACATTTGCTTGCTTAAGGAGAAAAACAAAATTCAAGAAAAATCAGGCAAAGCTCTCGTTCCGTGAAAATTGCGTATAATTTTCAAGAGAATATATTACTTATTTATAGAAATCACCACAGATTTCAAGAAAGTTTCAGTCAAAATTCAGAAAGTTTTCAACTCATATTCAAGAAATTTGCTTTCGAAATTCGGACAGGTTTATGAAAATTTAAAATTTTTCTAATCATTTCCATATTTAAACCAACCATCGTAAGAGTAAAATTCCTGTGAATTGAAAACTGCGTTATATTTAAGAGAATATTAAACTTATTTGTAGAAGTCTCTAATCAATTCAAGAAACTTTTTCCTAAAATCAAGAAAACCTTAGGAAAATTTTTCTAGATTGTCTAAAATGCACTGATTCAAGATTTATTTTAGAAACTTGTTCTTTCAGTGTATTTTTTTATTGACAACTTCTTAATACATACAATTAAGCAAGATTTTAGGCGACGGATTAATTTAAATAATCGATCTTTTCAATATTTCGTTCACAATAAGTAATTAAATGTACTAAAAAGGGGGCAAAAAATATGACACATGTATGGAACCATAAGATTGGATGTTTTTGTTTTTGTTTTTTGTAATCTTATTTTGAAATGTTGTTGTTGAATTCATTGCCACAAAATAGTTTTGGACAACCGGAAATTTACTACAACTAAAATTGGAAATTATACTGTCTATGAGTACCTAAAAAATTTAAACAAGATTCTAAGAAAGGTCTGTTTCTTATGTTCCATATAAACGGCTTCTTTTTTAATTGCCAAAATAGTTTCCTCTACCATTTCTACAGTAATCCAATACCACAAAAAATTTAAATACTTCGCATATTTACAAGTTCACTATTCATAATTTATCAATAGATTCATAATATAGATTAATACAAGTTGTCTGTAGTATGGTGTTTAATATATAATTGTAAAAACATGTATAAAATGTATAACCTTTGATTAATAATTAGAGCAATCAAGCTTAGAAAGCCAATAAAACAAATTTTGGAGATCATAGAACTTAAAATGTTATAGTTGTATTTTTCTGGCCCACAATTTAACATGCTTGTACTTTTATTAGCTATCTATTAAATTTCACTCCGAATAAAAAAAAGGAGAACCATTAAAGCACTATTACTATAATTACTAAAATCGTTGAAGGTCTTCTAATCTTATCAAGATATTTGTGGAATAACCAATGAAAAATGCACATACATATCTACAACTTCAAAACATCAAAAGAACGTAGCGTGCAAATGCACGTGTGTTCTCTCTAATTGATCCCTGAATATCCTGAAGACAGGTAGAGATTGGGGGTAGATTATATTGAATACGATATCAAATTGAAAATGTAATTCCATTCTTATCGTGATTATATTCTTGCGCTTTCAATATACCATGAAACCAATAAAAGAGTGTAATATTTACATTTAATTGTTTGCGTTGTAATAATAACATAGTATGGCATTTTTAAATGTCGAGGTCTCACAAAATTAATTTTTCTTTATGTGTTTCTAATTTTCAGAAGTAAGCGCCCACTTTCAAGTTCCTTTGTAATGATAAAAACCGGCATTGATTTGTGATCTAAAACTATTATTTCAACACCTTTAGAATCTTCTTAATAGATACGTTGAGTGGTGTTGCCAGATGTCAATCATTTTTCTAAAGAAAGTAAAACTTAATCATAGTATGACTTTAAAAAGTAGGTGTAAGAAGTGCAATAAAACCAAAACTAACCAAGCGGGCCAAAGAGTGTTTGAAAACTCAAATTAAAATAAAGTCTTTCCTGAAAAATGCTTCAAACCAAGGGCAAAATTCAAATCCAATTCATCTATTTTACATTTAATATTCCTGGTCACGTGCTTTGCAAAATGTATGAAACTTCTTCAATTTGTATCTAGATTCAACGGTTTCTTATTTTTCACGTGGAAACCCAAAAATAATCCCGGGTGAAAAGTAGTCTAAATTATGCCCGACAAAATGATCTTCTTTCCAGTGAGAGTTCGATCGAAATTGGTTCAGCTGTTCTCGAGATGAGCCCGAACAAACAGACAGACAGACAACAATGGTGTTTGGGTTTTGGTATCGTGTAAATAAACATAAGAGCTTAAAACATTTATATATTTGATTTATAACTGACATCGGCAACGACGACAACTATTCGCTTTTTACAGTTTCGTCGATAGCATAGTCGTTTTCAGGCCTGATTAATTAATATAATTATATACAGGGTATCCTATGGGAATGTGTAATAACTAAATGAATAATCCCTGCCTTTCCAACCTTTCGAGGGGTCAAACATTTAAAAAATATATGCTTTAGGTTTATTAGTTTTATTCTAACTATGGTAGAAAGCAATTATTTAGGTTTAATTAAATAAATCAGGAAAATGGTCAATGGCATTATATATGAAACTTTAAAACATGTTTTTTATGGTTTTAGAAAGCGTTTGGATATTTGAGCCAATTTAGATGGTTCACATTTCGAAAATATATTTCATTAATAACGCATATTCTGCACTATATTTTTAAATTAATGGTTTGTATTAAATAGGTTTAATTTTTCTCTAATAAAATGCATACGAAATGAAAATTAGGACTTTCCTTTATTAAAAAACATTTACTTTCACCCGAACCTTCGATTTGTTAAAAAATAGTGACTCATTACTTTTCACACACTGCTATGAGACACCCTGTTTTTATAATAAAAAGAAGGTATCTCATTCAAGTTTGGTTTTTAAAAGTAAGAGATTTATACGTGTATTATAAAATAATTATAAATACTATAATTAACAAATTACTCTTTTATTTCTTTTCAGGGCTTAAATAATCAACATTGGTGATTGCTTGCTAACCAAAACGAAAACCAAAACCGCGAAGAAAATCAACCGATTTAAAAGAAATATAATGTTCCATTAATATTTAAAAAGAAAAAAAAAAAAGAATAAACGTTATATAGGAAAGAGAATAAAACAAATATATTAAAATATAAATTTTTAAAAGTATTTCGTAAAAAACAAAAGTAAAAAAAAAAAAAAAAAATTCATATAAAAATATTAGAGGAAAAATTTTGCTGTCTTTTTGCATTTTTGCAATTTTATATAATATACATATTATCAAATATTGATAAAGTAATAATTGAGAAGATACGAAAAGTATTATTATCAATAACATAAATATATTGTAAGGGAGAAATACATATTTAAATTAAATGTAATTCAATTGTTTAGTAAAATTTAATAATCTTAATTCAAAAAAAAAAAGGAGACACTTTTAATAAGAAAGGCTACGACCGGATCGATTCGATCTAAAACAAAAAAGATATATAAAAATATTTTTAAACTAAAGCAAACATAATTCTCAGTAATTTGATAATTTTTAATTAGAGTTAATTAATTGCAATTTTTTAAAAAAAAAAATAATACCGGGGTTTGTGCAAAGCGCAATCTTTAATCAATAAGTTTCTTGTTCTCGCTGAGATTTAGTTAAATAAGGAGGAGAAGGATAATACGAATAAGTTAAACCCCAAAAAAGTGAGATAATTAAATCAAAGGATTAAAGATAATATTAGAGTATTTATTTGACGAATATAAAAAAAAAGTAAAATATTTAAATAAAAAAAAAAGAACTTATACACGTAAACAAAATGACAAACACAATGGAGACTGTAGTCCAGAATGGTGGTGCCAACGGATCCGTAGATGGAGGCCAGGAGGAGTCTAAGACTAATTTGATTGTAAACTATTTGCCCCAAACGATGACCCAGGAGGAGATGAGATCACTCTTCTCTAGTATTGGAGAATTAGAGAGTTGTAAATTGGTTCGTGATAAAGTGACCGGTAACTAAACAATTTTTTACCATTTCCAGTAAATTTTTGCTAGACTACTTCTCTTTTGTTAGTATTTAATTTTATTTTCAACTTTGTTGAAATTTGTTATTTTATATTCAACTTTACTTTGCGCAATGAGCAATTGCACACAGGTTTATAATAGTTCACAAAGGCTTCATTTTTATGAATTTATAAATTTCTTTAAAAAACATTACTATACTACTCCCTCGGAAAAATATTAAGGGCTTATTCAGTTTTTAAGGCCCAAAGAGATCAAATTATAAGCATTCAATAGTTAATAAATATTTTATAGCAACCAAATTATTCCTCATAAACCATTTTACTTATTAAATTACAATAATGGGAAAATGTCATGAGTACTGTAGAGTGACTTAAATTTAAAATTGCTATTAAATTATTTTTATTGTTGCTATTTCAAGCCTTTGATTCACGGACCAAATTAAAATACATATAAGTATTTTATTAAATTTTTCTTTAATGCTGCATAAAATTTTATTATCGTTCTACCATATTTCATAATTAAATTATTTAGTTCAATAATGCTGCTTGTTTATTACAGCAGATAAAAATTAAAATTTCAATAATCTCTTTGATCCAACCACAATTAAAATTTATTTATTAATTTAACCTTTCTCAATTTATGGAGTGGAATATTTTCACTTTTAATTAATATATTATACATTTTCTCTTGATAACAGTACCTAGCTATGAATAATAAATTTTATTTTCGTAATCAGTTGCCTTTAAATTCAAAATAGGTATTATTAAATATATAAAGACACTCTGTATATCTTTCTGTATAAATATTCAGAAGCGTGTCATAATTAACTTTTTTAGATCATAGTACCTACTTAAAGTTCATATTATTCTTTTATGAGGGGTCATTCAACTTAGGCTTCCATAAGACAAATACGCATAAATGAAAAAACACGCTTTATTTGTTGGGATCAATTGCTAATTGAGAATTATTGTTCCTGCTGCTGTGTGACACCGTCCTGTTGAAAACGTAAAATTTAAAGATGTCCAATGTTTTTGACTCTTTTCCCTTATTTCTAACAAAAGCTTATGTAGACATAACTAATGGTTGCGGAATAATAATATAAATAAATAATTTCCAATAATTCTTTTTAGGCATTCTTAGTCAAAGGTATGAAGACGTCATACACTTTTTTTTTTTAATTTTTGCTAAGCTATAAACGTAGTAAAAAAAACATATAGTTTTACTTTTATTGAATTCATTGAAATCCTTAAAGAGTCACCATTTAAAATTCGAATTTCAATTTACTATCACTTTGTGTATTGATATTAACATGCATTTTTAAGACTTGATTTATTTCCATACTTTCTACTGTATGAGATACTTCAGAAAATTATTTCTTATATCATACACGATGACTTTTTGCCATATCTAGATTAATCACGGTCAAATACTTCGCTTACATATTTTTTTCACTTCGGAATTAATGCAACCGAAATCAAACTAACTCTTAGATTGTATTAGTAAAATTTTTAGCTATATATTGATGTAAAAGTGGTTATTTCAGAACTTTTTACATTATTCTTAATCATGAACAAAATGCTTTTGTGCACTAAAATGCAATAGCAGCAAAACTATTGAATAAGTCGCATGTAATTTATATCTTTTCAATTTTATTAATTTTGTATGAAAAAAATTAGAAAAAAAATAACAACTTAATTAAAATAAGAAAAAACAAAATTTCATTTTTACTTTATTTATTTTCTGGTATCTCTTTCTTTGACTTATTTCCAGTTTTACCCGCCTCACTTACTGCTTTAAATCCTGCCCTACAGCAAGGTATGTTTTAAAAATTGAACGTGTACAAGAACAAAATAATAATAGAACTTATACATATGATATTTTGATTAATTTAGTCAGAATTTCTTAAGAATTAAATTTTTTAATGCAAACATATTTGATTAAGCAATTCAGCTAATTATTTATTTTCATTTACAATAATTTTATATTAGCTGTTATTTACGTTTATACAAATTATGTTGCGTTCATTAATTTAATAAATGCGTGTGTATGTGTGTGGATTGTTAAGTATTTTAAAATATTATCTAACACGAGATTTTTTGTTTAATTCTTTTACGCCATCCAAATCGATCAAAATAGGCCAAAGTTTGGGCTACGGTTTTGTCAATTATCAGCGTCCCGAGGATGCTGAAAAAGCAATCAATACCCTGAATGGCCTCCGTTTACAGAATAAAATCATCAAAGTTTCATACGCCCGTCCGAGTTCCGAGTCTATAAAGGGTGCTAACTTATATGTATCGGGTCTTCCCAAAAATTTATCACAACCGGACTTAGAGGCGATGTTTGCACCATATGGAAGGATTATTACATCTCGTATACTCTGTGATAATATTACTGGTGAGTGTGCATGGGCTTGTTTGTTTCGTTTTTTTTTTAGTCGCTACACTGCAATTACATATGTCATCTTTAAGGAAAGGGTTAGCACATTTTAATGTCTTTGTCTTTGTCAATTTTTAAATACATGTGTGCTTTTGAACGTTCTTAGTAAGTGTAGTACTACACTAGCTACTAATATTTCCGAAAGTCTATAGATTTTATTATTTCTTCTATTTTTTATACGAACTTTTTATTTATTTATACTATCTTTACATATATAATTATATATATTATTTTTTTAATACTAGACTAGGCTAGACTGTGTATTTACTGTTGTAGTTATTTCGTAGGTAATTTAGATTACGTTTATATTACAGCGATCACTAAATATTTAAGAATTATTTAAATAACGTGACAACGACGAATATAAATCTTTAAAAGTTGTAGGTACATACAATTAGCTTAATTTCATTCTATTTTTCTAAAATCTACCCTAGCTTCTAGAAAAGGTACTCCTAGATTGGAAAATGAAAATAAAGGTTTTTATTTTTCAAATTAAATTTTTAATTCCAGTCTTGAACTACAAAAATTCTTTATTATCATTATTTTTCAATATGAGCTAATGGAAGTTGCGATTGTCTTCCAAATGAAATCAAATTTGAATTTTTAATAATTTATTTCTTTAAATTTTTACAAAATTTTTGCAAGAGACTAAGGAAAATGTTATTAATAAAGTAATCACATGTGTGTTTTTATTATTAAATCAAATTTGTAATCAGGTACTCTATTTCTATTTAATAGACTCGTTTATTTAGTAGCTTGGAACACAAAATGGCGGCAAAATCAACCCCAAAATGATCGAATAAAAAGTATAGATCTTTTGTGCGATGACCAAAAAATTCAGTTTAATTTAAATTCGTTTTATCACTAACTTCAATTCTATTTAGTAGATTTTTGTGTGAAATCAAAGTATAATAAAGGGAGTTTTTTTTTAGCTTAGATAGAATTTCCTATAGGGCTAACTGTCATTCTGACAACTCTATGTGATACTTATGTTCAGCAAAGTCTGGCAAGTAATCATGAATAGCTTCACCCTTGAGAACCCGTTAAGAATTACTTTATATTATTATTTCTTTAAAAATGAGGCAAATGTTCACGTTACGGTCAGTACAGATCATTACGGGACCATGTGATCAATGAATATTTCTTCGCAAATATGGATGACATTGATCCTAGCGAGATGTGGTTTCAACAGGATGGCGCTACGTGGCATACCACAGCACAAACCATCAATTTGTTGAAATCACAATTTGGTTATTCTATTTCAGACTATTTCCTATTCTAAGATCGTTTAGGACATATGTAGGTTCTTAACAAGAAGCAACAAGGTCAGCGCTATTTCGTTAATTTATTTAAGTATTGTTTTCTTAGAACACGATTCGTTAATGATCATTACCATAATGAATTCGTGAAGATGGAAAAGCAATCGAAAGTAAATCTTTGAAAATAAAACAAAAAAGCATGTCTAGTAAACAGAATATTAAACTATTGTATAACTAGCTCCGGATGTATTTCCTTTTCTGTTGCTGATTTTTAAACTATCCCCCATACCTTTCCGTATCCTGGATGTTAAACATTACTCAAAAACCTTTTTTATGTAAGCATTATGTTTATTTTGTTTTTCCTATTCTTTTCTCTTCAGTAAACCAAAATGTCACAGAAAATGGAGCTAAGTCCAGTCCTGGTATGTAACATGAAAAGTTCACTAAGGCGCAAAGCTAGAATTATGTAATCAAAAGCGAGCTTAAAAAGGCTTCAAAAATAAAACTGAATTACAAAAAAAAAACAATATATATATTTTTTCTAGAAACCATATGAACATGTGTTTTTTTCAGGTCTATCCAAGGGTGTGGGATTCATTCGATTCGATCAACGCATGGAAGCTGAACGTGCCATTCAGGAGCTTAATGGAAAGGTACCAAAGGGTTACACGGATCCGATAACAGTGAAGTTCGCCAATAATCCTAGCAGCAGTGCTAAGGCTCTACCCCCACTGGCGGCGTACTTAACACCACAAGCAGCAACAAGAAGGTTGGCAGGCGCTGTACCACCAGCTGGCAGGCTTAGGTTAGATTTGTATATAGAGAAGCATTCCGCGGTCTAACAGTTAGTGAATATTTGGGCATATTCCGGCATCGAAATATCTTTTAAAATATCTTTGAGATAGTCGAGTTGTCTTTGCTAACAATAAGATTATTCGATTGTATCGCGGTTCTTTTAAATCCCACTCATTTTAAAATTTTATTTTTACCTTAAATTAATATTATTTTTTACTTGTTACTTTCGTTTTTAGTATGAAGACCTTCATTTTGAAGTTCTTACTTTTACGTTCTGATTTCTTTAAAATAATAAAATTTTAAATTTAACTATCGACAAATATCACACCATTATTCACTAAAATTATTAAATTTAAAAAAAAAAAATAATAATACTAATCAAATAATTTCTCGAATAAAAGACAGAATTTATTTTTGTGTTATATACAAATCTGCCCATTTCTGAATGCCAGCTTTGGTTTTGTGTGATGAATTTTTTTATGAAAAGTGAAAATTTCTTATAATTTTTTTTTAATCAGCAATTGCTCAGGACCTGTTATATAATAACGTTGCAAAAAAAAAAAAAAATAATAATAATAATAAAGATCAGCAGCTTTTTCTAAAGTTTCAGAATTGATACAATTTTCATTTATCTTCTTCATAAGATTCTTTATTGTTCTGTAGCTTGCCTTTAACGAGAATTTTCATAACACTTTTCTTATAATTTCTATATTTTTTCATTTTTTATTTTAGCATTGGAAAAAGCCCGATGTTAGCCATTAACAAGGGTTTGCAAAGGTGAATTGTTTTTTGTAAACTGTTTCTCGTTTTTATATAAATTTCAAGTAATTTTGCATTATTTAGATTTTATCGTTTTTATTTATTCATTATATTATTTTGTTCTTTATTTTCGTTTTTAACTAATTTTTGCCTACCATTTCCAATTTAGTTCTATTCCAAAGAAAAATTACATTTTGTTTTGTTTTCATTGCTTATTTTTGTTGTATAAAATTATCCGTTTTATACGTATATATTAGAAATTGTTTTACTCGTACATACATACATTACATTCACACACTAGGACATTTCAAAGACTGAAAAAAATGTACATTCTTAAGCACAAGTCTTCATCTTCTCACGAGGCACTTTTCAACTACATAGTTGCTTATTTTAGAAAAGGATATACCATAATATATATCCATTATGTTATATGTATTTTCGTCCTAAATTAATAAAAGCGGCAATATAATGGCCAATAATTAGTAAAGAGAAAGATATCCGTGAATTGCGGAAAAAAAATAAAATTTATTAAAAATATAAAAACTGAAATATGTCATAAATCTGCTTTGACTGCTCCAAGATAATTAATTTTTGAATCTTATAAAGATTTTCACTTCCTGAAAATAAAAATTCCCAAAAAAAATTATTCTTTATTTCAATATTCAAAAAAGATATTTTTTGATATTAATTTTTTCAATGAGAATTTATATTTATCCCAACTAGAAATATCTTAGGAGTTAAATAGCATTTTTCTTTCGCTGAATTAGCCTTGGGCGGTATTAAGTTAAAACTCATCAAATCTTAAATATTTTAAATACAATATTAGTTATACAAACTTTATTTTATAAATATACCGTGAAATTCTGAAGTTAAAGATTAAAAGCCGACATTATTTATTTCATATATTTTGATTTTATTTGACGAAAGTGTCCTTAATCTTATTGTGGGCTGTCAAACGGCCTGCATTCTGATTGGACCATAAATGATAAAAATGTAAAATGGTAAAACGAAAACCTGTTTAAGTTAAACAGTTTTATTCGATATGATATGACCATCATAAAACGTAATAAAGTCCTCCAATCTAAATTACTATAAAAAGTTTAAAATCAGCTATCCTTAGAAGCCATAAATATTCATTTTTTGATTTAAAATGTTCATTGTATATTGCTCTTGCTATTTTAAATTTAAAAATAGCTATCGAAATCAGCAACCCCAAAAATCCTTTAGTGCCAGTTTTCATAGCATTCTCTTGTACCATTGAAGCAGGCAATAGCGCTCCTTCATCAATGAACTTTTGAAAAGAATAGATACAGTGTAGGTGAGAGATTAGTTAGAGGCACACTTGTAAATTAATTAATTACTTTGGTGATATAACTCCTATTATTACCATTATTTTATTACAATTTGTAATGATAATGAAAGCTAGTAATTAAATACAATGTAGCAATTCAACGAGCATTACCATTGCAATTACCTTGCAGTGATGGTAATTAAAATATTTACAATTAATTGCAATGGTAATTGTAATTGTAATTAACATGATAAGTCTGGTTAGAGGTGTCAAGTTAAGTGAAATTCGTGTATAAAAATAACAACTTTACACATTAAAACACAGTTATGCATGAACTTGTTAACGTATAGGCATATCACTGTAAAGTAGAAATGATGAGAAATTTGTCCTGTTAATTAAATCGATTGTATATTTTAATATTGGAATTAATCTTGTTTCAGATACTCCCCATTGGCTGGAGATTTGCTAGCAAGCTCCTTGCTCCCCGGAAGTGCAATGACTGGATCAGGTTGGTGCATATTCGTCTACAACCTGGCTCCAGAGACCGAAGAGAATGTCCTGTGGCAGCTGTTTGGACCATTCGGTGCCGTCCAAGGCGTAAAAGTGATTCGAGACTTGCAGACGAACAAGTGTAAAGGATTTGGATTTGTCACGATGACGAACTACGATGAGGCCGTTGTCGCAATTCAGTCCCTCAACGGCTACACATTGGGCAATCGGGTGCTGCAAGTTAGTTTCAAAACGAACAAGTCGAAAACGGCTTAAATCAATCCCCCTAGCCTGGGGCTAGATTTACTGGCAGACAAGCCAGTATGCAACTTAGATTTTCCGTTCTGGTTCTATCTTATTTCTAACAAAAATTAAATGAATTAAAAAAAAATAAATGAAGAGGGACAAGCCAAAGGCAAAAGTAAAATGGTGAAAAAATAGTAAATCATAAAGTAAGAAAAATCAGAAACACCAAAAGTTTAACATTTAAAAATTCATCAACGTACGTTTCTAGTCCTGTAAATCAATGTGAATCAAATAGATAAAAGTGTATAGGAAATTATTGATAAATAAAAAAAAAACATAGAGAACTAATATTCATACATATGAAATGGATGAAAGCATGCTCTTTCACGCATTCAAAACGATGGCAATATTTTTGGAGGTTGAGGAATTTCAAACTTTTTAAAAATTAAGAACAAAACAAAGAAGCTAAAAAAAAATAAAAAGAAATACACACACATACACACATTATCACACAAAAGTGGAGAGGGGAGGCGCCTCCCCGCGTCATAAGACGAACAAATACGACGATGCTGAGAAGTTTATTGAAAATTTTATAGAAAAACAAAAATAAATGAAGAATAAATGAAGCGAAGAGCATCATCAATCTCAATATGTGAAAATCCTGCTTCCAGACTTAAGATACTAGAAAATAAGTGTTTACATAGTTTTTTAGGAAATTTTTACGCGCAATGAAACAATGGAGAATGTGAATTTAACCAGATTCAATTTGTGTATAATATTTAGCTACTTTTTGTATAAATTCATTAGAACCTTGTTAGCTTGGACAAAAAAAAACCCGCCCAGAGAATTTTTTCGGGTATTTTATTTGTCCCGTCTGTTGATGAATTTTGAACTGAATCTTTAAGAGGGACCTTTTCGATTTCGCATTTTAGATGCGGTGTTTAGGTTACTGGTTTTTTTTTTTCAAATCGTGAACAACAGAGGTTTTTTTTTGTTGTATTCACGACATGGCTAGAGAGCAAATTAATGCTATTTTAGTAAATGGAGTAAAACGGTCCCCTCTTCTGGCTAAAAGAACTTTGATACCGAACTTTTAATATGCTGGTCATATGTAGGTTCTCTAATAAGAGATTTAGTTCAAAGTTTGAACGGTCCAAAGTGTTTGTGCTGCACCTGTTTTAAGATGTTTTCCGTGTTTTCTATGTCAACATTTTGGAATTTTATGTACTAATAAACCTTCCATTGTTAGTATTTTTAAAAGCGCACGTAACTCAAAATCATAAAAGAAAAACCTCTCATAATCAATCTCCAAAATTTTGATGGACAATAATGTTGCAAGTAACACTAAAAAAGCTTAAATTTTGAAAAATGTCCAAATAAAAACTGAAAATTTAATCAAGGATACGATGCTTCCGAAAAAGGCAATAGACTTCATTCTATACCATCGTAAAGCTAAATATAATCGAATATATATTCTCTGTCCAAAAATAAAGTCAGTGCAATCATTGAAACCCTCTTCATTCTTTTCTTATTTATGCGCTACCTTATTTAGGAAAATAGTGCTTCCAAATGTAAAATATTTTAAGATTAATAGTTTAACTAACTTCATCTTCATATTTGTGCTCAAAACAATTCCTAACCATAAGTTAGTAACCTTTCCCAGAGTAAGCTAAGGCAGTTGATAAAAAATCAATTTGAATTTTAGTAACTTTCGCAGTCATTTTCGTGATTCTAGCTATCTTAAAAGCCAGTTTTAAGTACCACTTGAAAGTCGCATATTCAGGGACAGAATTTAGACCATCATTAGTATATTATTAAAGTATCATTTCTCAAATAAGTAAATTATAATGAAGATAGAGTTTCCTCTACATATACAACACATCGAAAACAGTAACTGTGATACTTCTCTATTTTTTATGCAATAAAATAATGAATTACTCTACTCAGAGATTAAAAAAAAAACATTACCATCGGCTCCAATCCAAGCAAAATGAATTAACAGTTTCATTACAAGTAGTAATAATTTTAGAAAACTGACTTATAATTAATTATACGAGTAATTAATCATTACCGTACTTATTGAAACAAAATTCTTAGCATTACTCAAAATAATTCGGCATTACTTTGCATTATTTAGCAATAATATGAATTTATGAATCTTAATCAAAACACATTTAAACGAGTCCATATTTGTTTAAATGGAATTAATTAATTTCGAACAATTCTTAGTAATGCAGAATAATGTTCAGTAATGCTTTTAGGAATATGGTAATGGTGAATTACTGGCATAATTAATTATACTGGTTATTCAATTTGTGTGATATTGGTAATTTATTTTTGGTAATGGTAATGGTTGTAGGAATGCATTACAAACTAATGCATTATTTTACATTTCTGACTGTACTAACAATACTTGGAAAGTCTTAAAATTAGATGCGTACTTTATATTTCCGATTGGCATAGAAAACCATCTCCAAAATACGTCTTAAACATAATAAAATGATTATAAAAGTAAATAAAATCTAAAACTTCTACGGTGCAGCACACTTGGAGTAATTAATTTGTGCAATTCAACACATCCAGTCAGCTGTGGTCCACTTCTTGGATTCTCCTAAACGAAAAAAAAAACTAAAAAAAAAAAATCCATAATATGTTGCATATTTAAGGAATTATTTATCCCTTAGTGATATACGCTTTTGTTTGCCCCACAGGCACTGTCAACCTCCGAATAATTGAAAAAAAAGGAACAATACTCACGCTATGCAAAAAAAAACAAAAAATGTGAAATTATCGCGTAATGTTAAAAACGATTAAATCCATTCAGCCGCCCAAGGGATTCTGTTAAAATGCATGATTTGAACATTAATTAATATACAATTTTACTTTACACGCACAATGTGGTCCGGCGAGTGCGCTTGGCTAAATACACACAAACAAACAAGAAAAGAAAAGAAAAATGAACATGTTAAAAAGAAGCCCAGTAGTATAACAATTATTTTCCTCCAAACGAGCAGTAAGTGTAACAAACGAACGAACGATGATAAACTGTCTGTTAAGCGATAATGGAAAAATTCCACTGTGTTATATACTTAAAGAAAAAAATTTTTAATTATTACATGTTTTCACTCTTTTCGTGTCTCTATATATATTATAGATACTATCGATGTTCAAATTACCATTTATATGAACTTAACATATACCAATGCAAAGAATCAGCAGAATATTTTTTAATCGATAATTTAACAAGTAAAGCTATTTAACCGCGTTTACGACTCACCTAGTCTAATTATTTATGTCGCATTTATTTGTAATATTAAGTGGTTCATTTACGGCATTATTGCATTTATTATACTATACATACGGTACTAGATGTTTTGCTGTTTTAATCCTTTAGTCTTACTTTGTGTTGTGTGACATTTTTCTTATCGTCTCGTATGTCTTTCATTATCACTAATTTTTTGCGAATCGGTTGGTCAAAAATATATGACATTTTTTTTTTAAGTATCCATATATTATATGAGCAAATTAAATTATCTAGTCGATTTTAGCCCATTTTTGTATAGGTGTCTTGTTCATTTATATATGTGTATACTATATTTATTCTTATTTATTCCTATTTATTTTTGTGTATTTATAAATTCCACACAAGGAGCTACATTTAAAATTTTTCTTCTAACTTATTCGTCTAGTCACAATTAGTAATTTTTTCTTGATAAAGTTATAATTTAAAAATATATATTAAAACATTAAGTAATTTATTTATTAAAATGGAAGATATTTATTAAATATTTAATTAAAAAAATAAAAGAAAATAAAGTTAAGCTTTCTCAGTATTTTAATTCACCCCAAATTTTTGCTTATACCTTATAGTTTTTATATTTGGCCTATAACATTCCAAGAATTCGCTCAAAAGCAGTGGTTTTTATGCTCTTAGGATAAGGATCCAGTGCCGTGAAGAGAAGTCAATGGAAATAACATTAATTGACCTTATTACCAAAAAATATAAAGGTATTAGGAAAGAGAGCATCTGTAACTACATAATCTTGCGCTATCTATTAAACACGTGGGTATTCTTGTTTAAACAATCTCTTTCATTTTTCTTTCTGGTGTTTTTAACATTAAAATAGGGCTTCCTGGATCGCGATTTTTGGCTAAATCGACTCTAAGTAAAATAACTAGATGATTCTATGCAAAAACCAGAAAAGTCTAGAGGAAAAATTCGCAGAATTTCAATTTTTACATTTTCCCTTGTATTTATTAAGCCTTTTGGTGGCAAAAAATTTAATTTTCTAAAATAGGGCTTCCTGGATCGCGATTTTTGGCTACATCGACTCTAAGTAAAATAACTAGATGATTCTATGCAAAAACCGGAAAAGTCTAGAGCAAAAAGTCGCAAAATTTTAATTTTTACATTTTCCCTTGTATTTATTAAGCCTTTTAGTGGCAAAAAATTTAAATTTCTAAAATAGGGCTTCCTGGATCGCGATTTTATGCTAAATCGACTCTAAGTAAAATAACTATATGATTCTATGCAAAAACCGGAAAAGTCTAGAGGAAAAATTCGCAGAATTTTAATTTTTACTTTTTCCCTTGTATTTATTAAGCCTTTTGGTGGCAAAAAATTTAAATTTCTAAAATAGGGCTTCCTGGATCGCGATTTTATGCTAAATCGACTCTAAGTAAAATAACTATATGATTCTATGCAAAAACCGGAAAAGTCTAGAGCAAAAATTCGCAGAATTTTAATTTTTACTTTTTCCCTTGTATTTATTAAGCCTTTTGGTGGCAAAAAATTTAAATTTCTAAAATAGGGCTTCCTGGATCGCGATTTTATGCTAAATCGACTCTAAGTAAAATAACTATATGATTCTATGCAAAAACCGGAAAAGTCTAGAGGAAAAATTCGCAGAATTTTAATTTTTACTTTTTCCCTTGTATTTATTAAGCCTTTTGGTGGCAAAAAATTTAAATTTCTAAAATAGGGCTTCCTGGATCGCGATTTTATGCTAAATCGACTCTAAGTAAAATAACTATATGATTCTATGCAAAAACCGGAAAAGTCTAGAGGAAAAATTCGCAGAATTTTAATTTTTACTTTTTCCCTTGTATTTATTAAGCCTTTTGGTGGCAAAAAATTTAAATTTCTAAAATAGGGCTTCCTGGATCGCGATTTTTGGCTAAATCGACTCTAAGTAAAATAACTATATGATTCTATGCAAAAACCGGAAAAGTCTAGAGGAAAAATTCGCAGAATTTTAATTTTTACTTTTTCCCTTGTATTTATTAAGCCTTTTGGTGGCAAAAAATTTAAATTTCTAAAATAGGGCTTCCTGGATCGCGATTTTATGCTAAATCGACTCTAAGTAAAATAACTATATGATTCTATGCAAAAACCGGAAAAGTCTAGAGGAAAAATTCGCAGAATTTTAATTTTTACTTTTTCCCTTGTATTTATTAAGCCTTTTGGTGGCAAAAAATTTAAATTTCTAAAATAGGGCTTCCTGGATCGCGATTTTATGCTAAATCGACTCTAAGTAAAATAACTATATGATTCTATGCAAAAACCGGAAAAGTCTAGAGGAAAAATTCGCAGAATTTTAATTTTTACTTTTTCCCTTGTATTTATTAAGCCTTTTGGTGGCAAAAAATTTAAATTTCTAAAATAGGGCTTCCTGGATCGCGATTTTATGCTAAATCGACTCTAAGTAAAATAACTATATGATTCTATGCAAAAACCGGAAAAGTCTAGAGGAAAAATTCGCAGAATTTTAATTTTTACTTTTTCCCTTGTATTTATTAAGCCTTTTGGTGGCAAAAAATTTAAATTTCTAAAATAGGGCTTCCTGGATCGCGATTTTTGGCTAAATCGACTCTAAGTAAAATAACTATATGATTCTATGCAAAAACCGGAAAAGTCTAGAGGAAAAATTCGCAGAATTTTAATTTTTACTTTTTCCCTTGTATTTATTAAGCCTTTTGGTGGCAAAAAATTTAAATTTCTAAAATAGGGCTTCCTGGATCGCGATTTTATGCTAAATCGACTCTAAGTAAAATAACTATATGATTCTATGCAAAAACCGGAAAAGTCTAGAGGAAAAATTCGCAGAATTTTAATTTTTACTTTTTCCCTTGTATTTATTAAGCCTTTTGGTGGCAAAAAATTTAAATTTCTAAAATAGGGCTTCCTGGATCGCGATTTTATGCTAAATCGACTCTAAGTAAAATAACTATATGATTCTATGCAAAAACCGGAAAAGTCTAGAGGAAAAATTCGCAGAATTTTAATTTTTACTTTTTCCCTTGTATTTATTAAGCCTTTTGGTGGCAAAAAATTTAAATTTCTAAAATAGGGCTTCCTGGATCGCGATTTTATGCTAAATCGACTCTAAGTAAAATAACTATATGATTCTATGCAAAAACCGGAAAAGTCTAGAGGAAAAATTCGCAGAATTTTAATTTTTACTTTTTCCCTTGTATTTATTAAGCCTTTTGGTGGCAAAAAATTTAAATTTCTAAAATAGGGCTTCCTGGATCGCGATTTTATGCTAAATCGACTCTAAGTAAAATAACTATATGATTCTATGCAAAAACCGGAAAAGTCTAGAGGAAAAATTCGCAGAATTTTAATTTTTACTTTTTCCCTTGTATTTATTAAGCCTTTTGGTGGCAAAAAATTTAAATTTCTAAAATAGGGCTTCCTGGATCGCGATTTTATGCTAAATCGACTCTAAGTAAAATAACTATATGATTCTATGCAAAAACCGGAAAAGTCTAGAGGAAAAATTCGCAGAATTTTAATTTTTACTTTTTCCCTTGTATTTATTAAGCCTTTTGGTGGCAAAAAATTTAAATTTCTAAAATAGGGCTTCCTGGATCGCGATTTTATGCTAAATCGACTCTAAGTAAAATAACTATATGATTCTATGCAAAAACCGGAAAAGTCTAGAGGAAAAATTCGCAGAATTTTAATTTTTACTTTTTCCCTTGTATTTATTAAGCCTTTTGGTGGCAAAAAATTTAAATTTCTAAAATAGGGCTTCCTGGATCGCGATTTTATGCTAAATCGACTCTAAGTAAAATAACTATATGATTCTATGCAAAAACCGGAAAAGTCTAGAGGAAAAATTCGCAGAATTTTAATTTTTACTTTTTCCCTTGTATTTATTAAGCCTTTTGGTGGCAAAAAATTTAAATTTCTAAAATAGGGCTTCCTGGATCGCGATTTTTGGCTAAATCGACTCTAAGTAAAATAACTATATGATTCTATGCAAAAACCGGAAAAGTCTAGAGGAAAAATTCGCAGAATTTTAATTTTTACTTTTTCCCTTGTATTTATTAAGCCTTTTGGTGGCAAAAAATTTAAATTTCTAAAATAGGGCTTCCTGGATCGCGATTTTATGCTAAATCGACTCTAAGTAAAATAACTATATGATTCTATGCAAAAACCGGAAAAGTCTAGAGGAAAAATTCGCAGAATTTTAATTTTTACTTTTTCCCTTGTATTTATTAAGCCTTTTGGTGGCAAAAAATTTAAATTTCTAAAATAGGGCTTCCTGGATCGCGATTTTTGGCTAAATCGACTCTAAGTAAAATAACTATATGATTCTATGCAAAAACCGGAAAAGTCTAGAGGAAAAATTCGCAGAATTTTAATTTTTACTTTTTCCCTTGTATTTATTAAGCCTTTTGGTGGCAAAAAATTTAAATTTCTAAAATAGGGCTTCCTGGATCGCGATTTTATGCTAAATCGACTCTAAGTAAAATAACTATATGATTCTATGCAAAAACCGGAAAAGTCTAGAGGAAAAATTCGCAGAATTTTAATTTTTACTTTTTCCCTTGTATTTATTAAGCCTTTTGGTGGCAAAAAATTTAAATTTCTAAAATAGGGCTTCCTGGATCGCGATTTTATGCTAAATCGACTCTAAGTAAAATAACTATATGATTCTATGCAAAAACCGGAAAAGTCTAGAGGAAAAATTCGCAGAATTTTAATTTTTACTTTTTCCCTTGTATTTATTAAGCCTTTTGGTGGCAAAAAATTTAAATTTCTAAAATAGGGCTTCCTGGATCGCGATTTTATGCTAAATCGACTCTAAGTAAAATAACTATATGATTCTATGCAAAAACCGGAAAAGTCTAGAGGAAAAATTCGCAGAATTTTAATTTTTACTTTTTCCCTTGTATTTATTAAGCCTTTTGGTGGCAAAAAATTTAAATTTCTAAAATAGGGCTTCCTGGATCGCGATTTTTGGCTAAATCGACTCTAAGTAAAATAACTATATGATTCTATGCAAAAACCGGAAAAGTCTAGAGGAAAAATTCGCAGAATTTTAATTTTTACTTTTTCCCTTGTATTTATTAAGCCTTTTGGTGGCAAAAAATTTAAATTTCTAAAATAAGGCTTCCTGGATCGCGATTTTTGGCTAAATCGACTCTAAGTAAAATAACTAGATGATTGTATGCAAAAACCGGAAAAGTCTAGAGGAAAAATTCGCAGAATTTTAATTTTTACATTTTCCCTTGTATTTATTAAGCCTTTTAGTGGCAAAAAATTTAAATTTCTAAAATAGGGCTTCCTGGATCGCGATTTTATGCTAAATCGACTCTAAGTAAAATAACTATATGATTCTATGCAAAAACCGGAAAAGTCTAGAGGAAAAATTCGCAGAATTTTAATTTTTACTTTTTCCCTTGTATTTATTAAGCCTTTTGGTGGCAAAAAATTTAAATTTCTAAAATAGGGCTTCCTGGATCGCGATTTTATGCTAAATCGACTCTAAGTAAAATAACTATATGATTCTATGCAAAAACCGGAAAAGTCTAGAGGAAAAATTCGCAGAATTTTAATTTTTACTTTTTCCCTTGTATTTATTAAGCCTTTTGGTGGCAAAAAATTTAAATTTCTAAAATAGGGCTTCCTGGATCGCGATTTTTGGCTAAATCGACTCTAAGTAAAATAACTAGATGATTGTATGCAAAAACCGGAAAAGTCTAGAGGAAAAATTCGCAGAATTTTAATTTTTACATTTTCCCTTGTATTTATTAAGCCTTTTAGTGGCAAAAAATTTAAATTTCTAAAATAGGGCTTCCTGGATCGCGATTTTTGGCTAAATCGACTCTAAGTAAAATAACTAGATGATTCTATGCAAAAAAGGGAAAAGTCTAGAGGAAAAATTCGCAGAATTTTAATTTTTACATTTTCCCTTGTATTTATTAAGCCTTTTGGTGGCAAAAAATTTAAATTTCTAAAATAGGGCTTCCTGGATCGCGATTTTATGCTAAATCGACTCTAAGTAAAATAACTATATGATTCTATGCAAAAACCGGAAAAGTCTAGAGGAAAAATTCGCAGAATTTTAATTTTTACTTTTTCCCTTGTATTTATTAAGCCTTTTGGTGGCAAAAAATTTAAATTTCTAAAATAGGGCTTCCTGTCTCGCGATTTTTGGCTAAATCGACTCTAAGTAAAATAACTAGATGATTGTATGCAAAAACCGGAAAAGTCTAGAGGAAAAATTCGCAGAATTTTAATTTTTACATTTTCCCTTGTATTTATTAAGCCTTTTGGTGGCAAAAAATTTAATTTTCTAAAATAGGGCTTCCTGGATCGCGATTTTTGGCTAAATCGACTCTAAGTAAAATAACTAGATGATTCTATGCAAAAACCGGAAAAGTCTAGAGGAAAAATTCGCAGAATTTGAATTTTTACTTTTTCCCTTGTATTTATTAAGCCTTTTGGTGGCAAAAAATTTAATTTTCTAAAATAGGGCTTCCTCGATCGCGGTTTTTGGCTAAATCGACTCTAAGTAAAATAACTAGATGATTCTATGCAAAAACCGGAAAAATCTAGAGGAAAAATTCGCAGAATTTTAATTTTTACTTTTTCCCTTGTATTTAATAAGCCTTTTGGTGGCAAAAAATTTAATTTTCTAAAATAGGGCTTCCTGGATCGCGATTTTTGGCTAAATCGACTCTAAGTAAAATAACTAGATGATTCTATGCAAAAACCGGAAAAGTCTAGAGGAAAAATTCGCAAAATTTTAATTTTTACATTTTCCCTTGTATTTATTAAGCCTTTTGGTGGCAAAAAATTTAAATTTCTAAAATAGGGCTTCCTGGATCGCGATTTTTGGCTAAATCGACTCTAAGTAAAATAACTAGATGATTCTATGCAAAAACCGGAAAAGTCTAGAGGAAAAATTCGCAGAATTTTAATTTTTATTTTTTCCTTGTATTTATTAAGCCTTTTGGTGGCAAAAAATTTAATTTTCTAAAATAGGGCTTCCTGGATCGCGATTTTTGGCTAAATCGACTCTAAGTAAAATAACTAGATGATTGTATGCAAAAACCGGAAAAGTCTAGAGGAAAAATTCGCAGAATTTTAATTTTTACATTTTCCCTTGTATTTATTAAGCCTTTTGGTGGCAAAAAATTTAATTTTCTAAAATAGGGCTTCCTGGATCGCGATTTTTGGCTAAATCGACTCTAAGTAAAATAACTAGATGATTCTATGCAAAAACCGGAAAAGTCTAGAGGAAAAATTCGCAGAATTTTAATTTTTACTTTTTTCCTTGTATTTATTAAGCCTTTTGGTGGCAAAAAATTTAATTTTCTAAAATAGGGCTTCCTGGATCGCGATTTTTGGCTAAATCGACTCTAAGTAAAATAACTAGATGATTCTATGCAAAAACCGGAAAAGTCTAGAGGAAAAATTCGCAAAATTTTAATTTTTACATTTTCCCTTGTATTTATTAAGCCTTTTGGTGGCAAAAAATTTAAATTTCTAAAATAGGGCTTCCTGGATCGCGATTTTTGGCTAAATCGACTCTAAGTAAAATAACTAGATGATTCTATGCAAAAACCGGAAAAGTCTAGAGGAAAAATTCGCAGAATTTTAATTTTTACTTTTTTCCTTGTATTTATTAAGCCTTTTGGTGGCAAAAAATTTAATTTTCTAAAATAGGGCTTCCTGTCTCGCGATTTTTGGCTAAATCGACTCTAAGTAAAATAACTAGATGATTGTATGCAAAAACCGGAAAAGTCTAGAGGAAAAATTCGCAGAATTTTAATTTTTACATTTTCCCTTGTATTTATTAAGCCTTTTGGTGGCAAAAAATTTAATTTTCTAAAATAGGGCTTCCTGGATCGCGATTTTTGGCTAAATCGACTCTAAGTAAAATAACTAAATGATTCTATGCAAAAACCGGAAAAGTCTAGAGGAAAAATTCGCAGAATTTTAATTTTTACTTTTTTCCTTGTATTTATTAAGCCTTTTGGTGGCAAAAAATTTAATTTTCTAAAATAGGGCTTCCTGGATCGCGATTTTTGGCTAAATCGACTCTAAGTAAAATAACTAGATGATTCTATGCAAAAACCGGAAAAGTCTAGAGGAAAAATTCGCAGAATTTTAATTTTTACTTTTTCCCTTGTATTTATTAAGCCTTTTGGTGGCAAAAAATTTAAATTTCTAAAATAGGGCTTCCTGGATCGCGATTTTTGGCTAAATCGACTCTAAGTAAAATAACTAGATGATTCTATGCAAAAACCGGAAAAGTCTAGAGGAAAAATGCGCAGAATTTTAATTTTTACATTTTCCCTTGTATTTATTAAGCCTTTTGGTGGCAAAAAATTTAAATTTCTAAAATAGGGCTTGCTGGATCGCGATTTTTGGCTAAATCGACTCTAAGTAAAATAACTAGATGATTCTATGCAAAAACCGGAAAAGTCTAGAGGAAAAATGCGCAGAATTTTAATTTTTACATTTTCCCTTGTATTTATTAAGCCTTTTGGTGACAAAAAATTTAAATTTCTAAAATAGGGCTTGCTGGATCGCGATTTTTGGCTAAATTGACTCTAAGTAAAATAACTAGATGATTCTATGCAAAAACCGGAAAAGTCTAGAGGAAAAATTCGCAGAATTTCAATTTTTACATTTTCCCTTGTATTTATTAAGCCTTTTGGTGGCAAAAAATTTAAATTTCTAAAATAGGGCTTCCTGGATCGCGATTTTATGCTAAATCGACTCTAAGTAAAATAACTAGATGATTCTATGCAAAAACCGGAAAAGTCTAGAGGAAAAATGCGCAGAATTTTAATTTTTACATTTTCCCTTGTATTTATTAAGCCTTTTGGTGGCAAACAATTTAATTTTCTAAAATAGGGCTTCCTGGATCGCGATTTTTGGCTAAATCGACTCTAAGTAAAATAACTAGATGATTCTATGCAAAAACCGGAAAAGTCTAGAGGAAAAATTCGCAGAATTTTAATTTTTACTTTTTCCCTTGTATTTATTAAGCCTTTTGGTGGCAAAAAATTTAATTTTCTAAAATAGGGCTTCCTGGATCGCGATTTTTGGCTAAATCGACTCTAAGTAAAATAACTATATGATTCTATGCAAAAACCGGAAAAGTCTAGAGGAAAAATTCGCAGAATTTTAATTTTTACATTTTCCCTTGTATTTATTAAGCCTTTTGGTGGCAAAAAATTTAATTTTCTAAAATAGGGCTTCCTGTCTCGCGATTTTTGGCTAAATCGACTCTAAGTAAAATAACTAAATGATTCTATGCAAAAACCGGAAAAGTCTAGAGGAAAAATTCGCAGAATTTTAATTTTTACTTTTTTCCTTGTATTTATTAAGCCTTTTGGTGGCAAAAAATTTAATTTTCTAAAATAGGGCTTCCTGGATCGCGATTTTTGGCTAAATCGACTCTAAGTAAAATAACTAGATGATTCTATGCAAAAACCGGAAAAGTCTAGAGGAAAAATGCGCAGAATTTTAATTTTTACATTTTCCCTTGTATTTATTAAGCCTTTTGGTGACAAAAAATTTAAATTTCTAAAATAGGGCTTGCTGGATCGCGATTTTTGGCTAAATCGACTCTAAGTAAAATAACTAGATGATTCTATGCAAAAACCGGAAAAGTCTAGAGGAAAAATTCGCAGAATTTCAATTTTTACATTTTCCCTTGTATTTATTAAGCCTTTTGGTGGCAAAAAATTTAAATTTCTAAAATAGGGCTTCCTGGATCGCGATTTTTGGCTAAATCGACTCTAAGTAAAATAACTAGATGATTCTATGCAAAAACCGGAAAAGTCTAGAGGAAAAATTCGCAGAATTTTAATTTTTACTTTTTCCCTTGTATTTATTAAGCCTTTTGGTGGCAAACAATTTAATTTTCTAAAATAGGGCTTCCTGGATCGCGATTTTTGGCTAAATCGACTCTAAGTAAAATAACTAGATGATTCTATGCAAAAACCGGAAAAGTCTAGAGGAAAAATGCGCAGAATTTTAATTTTTACATTTTCCCTTGTATTTATTAAGCCTTTTGGTGACAAAAAATTTAAATTTCTAAAATAGGGCTTGCTGGATCGCGATTTTTGGCTAAATCGACTCTAAGTAAAATAACTAGATGATTCTATGCAAAAACCGGAAAAGTCTAGAGGAAAAATTCGCAGAATTTCAATTTTTACATTTTCCCTTGTATTTATTAAGCCTTTTGGTGGCAAAAAATTTAAATTTCTAAAATAGGGCTTCCTGGATCGCGATTTTTGGCTACATCGACTCTAAGTAAAATAACTAGATGATTCTATGCAAAAACCGGAAAAGTCTAGAGGAAAAATTCGCAGAATTTTAATTTTTACTTTTTCCCTTGTATTTATTAAGCCTTTTGGTGGCAAAAAATTTAAATTTCTAAAATAGGGCTTTCTGGATCGCGATTTTTGGCTAAATCGACTCTAAGTAAAATAACTAGATGATTCTATGCAAAAACCGGAAAAGTCTAGAGGAAAAATTCGCAGAATTTTAATTTTTACATTTTCCCTTGTATTTATTAAGCCTTTTGGTGACAAAAAATTTAAATTTCTAAAATAGGGCTTCCTGGATCGCGATTTTTGGCTAAATCAACTCTAAGTAAAATAACTAGATGATTCTATGCAAAAACCGGAAAAGTCTAGAGGAAAAATTCGCAGAATTTTAATTTTTACATTTTCCCTTGTATTTATTAAGCCTTTCGGTGGCAAAAAATTTAAATTTCTAAAATAGGGCTTCCTGGATCGCGATTTTTGGCTAAATCAACTCTAAGTAAAATAACTAGATGATTCTATGCAAAAACCGGAAAAGTCTAGAGGAAAAATTCGCAGAATTTTAATTTTTACATTTTCCCTTGTATTTATTAAGCCTTTCGGTGGCAACAAATTTAAATTTCTAAAATAGGGCTTCCTGGATCGGGATTTTTGGCTAAATCGACTCTAAGTAAAATAACTAGATGATTCTATGCAAAAACCGGAAAAGTCTAGAGGAAAAATTCGCAGAATTGTAATTTTTACATTTTCCCTTGTATTTATTAAGCCTTTTGGTGGCAAAAAATTTAATTTTCTAAAATAGGGCTTCCTGGATCGCGATTTTTGGCTAAATCGACTCTAAGTAAAATAACTAGATGATTCTATGCAAAAACCGGAAAAGTCTAGAGGAAAAATGCGCAGAATTTTAATTTTTACATTTTCCCTTGTATTTATTAAGCCTTTTGGTGGCAAAAAATTTAATTTTCTAAAATAGGGCTTCCTGGATCGCGATTTTTGGCTACATCGACTCTAAGTAAAATAACTAGATGATTCTATGCAAAAACCGGAAAAGTCTAGAGCAAAAAGTCGCAAAATTATAATTTTTACATTTTCCCTTGTATTTATTAAGCCTTTTAGTGGCAAAAAATTTAAATTTCTAAAATAGGGCTTCCTGGATCGCGATTTTTGGCTAAATCAACTCTAAGTAAAATAACTAGATGATTCTATGCAAAAACCGGAAAAGTCTAGAGGAAAAATTCGCAGAATTTTAATTTTTACATTTTCCCTTGTATTTATTAAGCCTTTCGGTGGCAAAAAATTTAAATTTCTAAAATAGGGCTTCCTGGATCGCGATTTTTGGCTAAATCAACTCTAAGTAAAATAACTAGATGATTCTATGCAAAAACCGGAAAAGTCTAGAGGAAAAATTCGCAGAATTTTAATTTTTACATTTTCCCTTGTATTTATTAAGCCTTTCGGTGGCAACAAATTTAAATTTCTAAAATAGGGCTTCCTGGACCGCGATTTTTGGCTAAATCGACTCTAAGTAAAATAACTATATGATTCTATGCAAAAACCGGAAAAGTCTAGAGGAAAAATTCGCAGAATTGTAATTTTTACATTTTCCCTTGTATTTATTAAGCCTTTCGGTGGCAAAAAATTTAAATTTCTAAAATAGGGCTTCCTGGACCGCGATTTTTGGCTAAATCGACTCTAAGTAAAATAACTAGATGATTCTATGCAAAAACCGGAAAAGTCTAGAGGAAAAATTCGCAGAATTTTAATTTTTACATTTTCCCTTGTATTTATTAAGCCTTTCGGTGGCAACAAATTTAAATTTCTAAAATAGGGCTTCCTGGACCGCGATTTTTGGCTAAATCGACTCTAAGTAAAATAACTATATGATTCTATGCAAAAACCGGAAAAGTCTAGAGGAAAATTTCGCAGTATTGTAATTTTTACATTTTCCCTTGTATTTATTAAGCCTTTCGGTGGCAACAAATTTAAATTTCTAAAATAGGGCTTCCTGGATCGGGATTTTTGGCTAAATCGACTCTAAGTAAAATAACTAGATGATTCTATGCAAAAACCGGAAAAGTCTAGAGGAAAAATTCGCAGAATTGTAATTTTTACATTTTCCCTTGTATTTATTAAGCCTTTTGGTGGCAAAAAATTTAATTTTCTAAAATAGGGCTTCCTGGACCGCGATTTTTGGCTAAATCGACTCTAAGTAAAATAACTAGATGATTCTATGCAAAAACCGGAAAAGTCTAGAGGAAAAATTCGCAGAATTTCAATTTTTACATTTTCCCTTGTATTTATTAAGCCTTTTGATGGCAAAAAATTTAAATTTCTGGCATTATCACCAGAAATTTGAAGTGGAATCCCTTAGAAAAGGTGAAAGCTATCACGAAATAGCTAAGAACTTTCAGTATTCTACGGGGAACATAGCTAATATGAGCAAACTAGTCAAACGAGTCAAGAGGTTCCATATAGCCGTCCAGGTCGGCAAAAAAAACTTCTAGACAATATCAAGCGTGGAATCATAAAGAGCGTACGATCAGATGACGTGGGTAATGCAGTGTTCAAGTAACCAAAAGACTTCAGCAATTTAACTAAATCAACATGAGCGCAGGAGCTTGTCTTTCAACAAGACAATGATCCAAAACAAACGGTCCAATTAACAAAATCAGGTCTACCTGCTAAAGACTTCCAAATTCTGGAATAGCCACGACAATAATCAGATTTAAACCCCTTAGAGCACCTGTGGGGCGATTTAAAAAGATCTATGGTAAATTTTTCATTTTGGCAACATTCCTTCTAATAACAATACTCAATGGGAAAGGTTAAAACAAAAAAGGGAAAAAAACGCAGATCAATGTGAGATTTTAGAAGAAAGTATGCCTGCAAGAATTGAAGCTGCTATAAAACCCAACGGCAGTTATACTAAATAGTAGATTTGTTTCTTAAACAAGTCAAAAAAAAATTGTTTATTATTTGAATTATTTCCGTACGTTTTATATATTGGCAAGTAAAATAGATCTTCTATAAATGTAAATGAGTTTTAAAATCTAGTTGGTGAGCTATAAAATTTTTATTAAAATGTTATTACACTTTTATAAACTTTTAAGTTGACTCTTCAACCTCTTCTGGCTTACTGCTGTCTCCTGCTTCAGCCGATTCCTCAGAAATTGTTACAGGATCACTTACTTCGTCATCTGCAACTGAATTCTCTTCAGTGTTTTCCTTTGCCGTTTTGAATTTATTAATTTCTATTTAAAAAAAAAATTGATTAAATTGTAACCGGACAGAATACGAATAAATCAGGGTCTTACCGAATTTCGTTAAATCACCGCCAAGAAGTCTTAACATATGCACAGTGTCATTTGAATCAGTATATGCTCTGAGACTAGAAGTCCCTCTCCATCCCACTACAAAAAGTGTAAATTTCTTGTCTACATATTTTAAAACACAGCTTCCAGGATCTGAGATGTAAATTAAGTAAATTGAAAGTTTATAATTCTAATAAGCCTAAAATTACCAAGATTTTTTACTTGTTCCTGCGTCGACTCAGTAAGTTCACCTATCGTTGGAGGTTTTGTGGGGTCTGTACACTCGAGCAGTTTTATCAAATCCTCCCTTTGCAATTCTATCCGGCGCGAGTTTCCGATAAAAGCGTTTACTGTTTGCAAACCCTCTTGAGCCAATCGAAAGGGGCATTTCATATTCTTGTTATCGCATCGAACAAAAGTCTTCACCCCTGTATTGATTATTTTCACTTTCTCCTCATTTAACTGCACTAAATCTTTGATAGCTTCTGAACAGAAATATATATTTTTCTTTTTGCCAACTTCACAGCGAGTTAAAAGGCACTTTTTGTCAAAAGATGGGGATAACTCATAAAATGAGCTAATCGATGACCAAATTTCTTCTTCGTCTCTGAAGAAGACGTAAGGATCTTCTTTGTAACCCTGTAAACGTCTTCTCTTCCTCTGTGGGCCCCAAGGTACAGATTTGCCTGCATTATCACCATCTTTTGCCTATAATTATTAATTACAAGATATAGAAGTTTAA
The DNA here is from genome assembly GCA_949715965.1 of Dysmachus trigonus. Taxonomy (NCBI): domain Eukaryota; kingdom Metazoa; phylum Arthropoda; class Insecta; order Diptera; family Asilidae; genus Dysmachus; species Dysmachus trigonus. The sequence continues at coordinate 2,502,562 of OX454323.1, read as the reverse complement.
CATTTTTTGAAAATTTACATCTGTGGCTGGTTTAGCTTCTATTTCTTTTTCATCTTCCACTTTTTCCCATGGAAGGGACTTAACTTTCTCTATTGCAGCCACAAAGAATCCTCCAGAATCTTGTAGATGTGGGAGCACTCTAATGCTAGAATTGTTGAAACCTTTAAAACTACAAAGCTATTTTTAAGATGCCGTTACAAACCATTTCTCTAGTCCTATCTGCTTGATTTCATCTTCAGGGAGAGGGAACATGTTTGGCCTTATGACGGTGTGATACTTCTCAGGAACTTGGTCGAAAGACGTGAAGAGCTCCATACTCTTAGAAGCCATTTGCCAGTCGGTAACCCCTGGATTGTGTTTTAGACCTGGCACAAGGTGTGAAACATCTATGATTTTAAGTGCGCCCTCAGAGTCCTTAATAATACGCTGCAACACTGCTTCATTTTCTACTGGATTTAGGGAGCAGGTGGAGTAGACAATTCGCCCTCCAATAGCAAGGAGCTCAGCACCACGTCGAATAAGTCGATATTGCACACTTAAAAATAATAATATTATTATTAAAATAGGCAAAAACTTCGAAAATAATTTGAAGTGAAGATTTCTCGATAAATCACTTTCTACTTAGAATTTCAAGGACCGCCAATTATTAAAATTAAAGATATATATTGATACTACACTTGGAAACTTTTATTTTTGTAATGTCTAGGAGATAAGCCGAAATCAGAGCCCGCCTGTGGAAATCAGGAACTGAAATATTTCTCTAATTGCTGCTTTTGAAATCTCCTTGAAAATAAATCAAACTCAGAGCTTTCAAATCAACTTTGCCATGGCAACGTGTATGCATGAAAAGGGTCTAAGCCAAAACCTTCTATGGAGCCCTGCAGGCATAATATTTGCATAATTCTGAATAACGCAGAAGACTTACCCATGTAAGTTATTCCCCTGAGCCGTATTCCACTTTGTCCAGATATCAGGATTTTTTCTCATAGTTCCATCTCCGGAGCACGGGACATCACAGAGAATCTTATCGAATTTTAGAACTTCCTTGCCCCCATCACTGGTAGATTTCTAAAAATTAAAAAAATTCAACCACTAAAGCTTAGGAAAACTATAGCAAATAACTTACCACGAAATTAGGGAAGAACGATCCATCGTGATTGGTTACTACAAAGCAGGGCGAGTTCAGTCTTTTCGCCTGGTGAACTAACATGTAGCATCGGTTGTTGTCCGAATCGTTGGCAACGACAAACCCAGACGGAATCCCCTCGTCCTGAGCATGAAGAGCTTCTATAAGTTGTGCAGTTTTCGATCCTGGAGCGGCGCACATATCTAAGACCTTAAACAACTCAAGTTAAACTTATTCTCCAAGATTAAAAACCACCTGCCTACCTTTTCGTGGGGCTTCACATCCAAGACAATCGGAGGAATCATAGACACAGCCTCCTGCCTGCTTATGCTTCCGGCGCTTGTTTCAGCGATGAGAAAATTATGTAGCCTGAAAAGCGGCTCCGACCGGCGAATATCTTTCCGGGATAAATGCAGTTGCCACGCCAAATTCTTCGGGTACCATGGGAGGCAGAGAGGACGTTCGACCTTCTCTTCCTCAATTTGATGGAGCTCTGCAACAGCTTTTGTGTACTCCTTGAAGAATTCATCCTTGATGAGGTCCAACAGTGCTACCGCCTCTCCCCGGAAACCGGTCACGCGGAATGTAGTTGGCAAGTTGCTTCGTAAGGTAGCAAGGAATGATTCCCACTCAGCTTCTGGGCAGATCTTCTGTACCTAAAATCATCAGTGCAATCAAATTAACTAGCATTTCAATTTTTAATGAAACGCACCTGGTAGTACTTGATAAAGGCCTCGTTTTCTCTTACAATTTCCTCGTAGGGCTCCGATCGCCGGTCTGGTTTAGTGTTTACCTGGAACCGAAGTTTTTTACTGATTTCGGTGGATGAAGCGAATATTTCTTACCCCATTCTTCTTGTCCCTCTTCTTTTGTGCGAACGGATTTGTTTTTCTCCCCCTTGGCTTGCCCATTTCCTTGCAAAAGCTTAAATTACTGCCGTAGAAAAACCTAAACAAGCCCTACCGCAGCACGATGGATGCTTAGATGTCAACTTTGACAGAAAACTGTCTAATATGAAGCACGTGTCAAGATGAAATCGACTGTTTGCTATCTTGCTGCCATCTGTATTTCAAAAACGGAGATATGACCTAAGGCAGAGGAGAGAACCTTTTTTAATAAAGCTGTGATTTCTGGTTTTTATGAACTATCTCAAAACTCGAATTTAGATTACCTGGGCCACCCAAATTCGAAACACTTTACGGTACTGGTTGCCGGAAAATTAAGAAGACAATTTATATTGGTCCGTTTTAGAAATACAAGAGAAAATAGTTAATGCTTGCGAAGTGTGGGGGCGAACTAGCAATTTACTGGTTGACGAGAAACTATTTATTTCAACAGTTTTTTTAGATTTAAAATTTCCCAGCCAACACTCTTTTTGTATTTGTCTATTTAATAACCCAAAATCATGTTATTTACCATAAAAAAATCAGTTATATAGGCCTAATTTACGGAAATGACTTTTTTACCTATAGTAAACGGTAAAAAATTTTGGATTGTATATAAATTCACCCCAAAAAAGTATTAGATTTTAATATTTTGAAAGGATTAAATGAAACTGTAATATTGGCAGGTATTAAAATAAAATCCCTTCAGTATTAAATGAATTTTAATACAAGAACATTAATAACACAGGTCAACATTTTATCTAGGCTTGTGCACGGGAATCGAAGATGGTATCCTAGGGTTTTTGGGGTCGCTGATTACGATGAGTGGGTCGGTTAGGCTCCATCACGTCAAGTTCAAGGTCATTTGAAGGTAAAACGGTCAAAAAACCTTCCAATCCAAATGAAAAAATTGAACAATTTCAATCTGCGAAATGCACAATTGTGCCACAGAACCAGAATACCTGTCTTAAGATGACCTTGAATGACCTCGAGGATGCATGCAAAGTAAAAATGAACACCGGATTCGGATTCAGCGACCTCAAAAACATGTCCATTAATTTTTTCAGGTTTTTGGAAGGTTTTTTGACCGTTTGACCTTCAAATGACCTTGAACTTGACGTGGTGGAGCCTAACCGACCCACTCATCGTAATCAGCGACCCCAAAAACCCTAGAATACCATCTTCGATTCCCGTGCACAAGCCTAGATAAAATGTTGACCTGTGTTATTATCGGTGTATTCCCGTGGAATAAATAAAAAAAACTTTTTTGATTAAAAAAAGTCCAGAAAAAGAATACTTTGTAGATATCCTCTATATTAATTTTGTTCTAATATTTAGTTAAATGAAATATATAATACTATTTTTTTAAATAAAATTGCCTGAGAAAAATACAAAAAACAAGTATTGACTCTAATTCTCTGAAGCGCACAATTTAAGGTACATATCCACTCGCTTTGAACATTAACACTGACCGCAACACCGATTGTATTGAAGTGATTTTTTAATGTGTATTACCTAAGGGTGTGAGAATTGCAACGAACTAAATCCTAATTCGCAAAATTGGAAATTATGTTTTCTCGGAATTAATATCTTAATTCATTGGTCGCGTTTTTAAATGAATATAAGATTTAAGCGTTTTTCTCTGTCGTTCTATTTCTGGGATTACACCATCCTAAAAATACCTCGGAAAATATAGTTTCTGAAATTGATTCAAAGTACATAAATCCAGTATCGAAAAATATTATTGTTTATTGTTATTTAATCAACAGCAATAAGAGGAAAAAAAACTAAAGAGAAATAGAAAGATATTGTAATTTTTTTGTTAACTTGTTTAATTTTCCTTTTTACATTGTTTGTATAATTTCTTACTGCCTTCACTAATAATTCTATTTCCTAAATATCAAACATTTACAATTTCTACAACGTTGTAATAGTTCTCTTAAATACACAAAACAATTCTACAGAGCATCTTAGTTTTATTTTTTCTTCCATTTTTTTTTTTCTTTTTTAAAGTGGTTCAATAACTAATTTAATTATGCAACTTAGTTCGGCTAGTAACTGCAATTACGACTATTATTTGTGTGCACTTTTTACATAATTCTACATGCCACTGTATATTTGATCGCAATGTCCAAACACTAATGAGAGTCCACACTGCGTTTCATTTTTAATATCAACAATAATCCGTAGAGTAGATAGGAAAGGCACAGGAAAAACAAATTATCGTCGTTCATCTAATTATAAGTGTTTTGATACTTGGTGTATGTAATGTATGTTGATTGACTCTTAATATCACTAGAAAAATGGTGAGGTGTTTGGAAATTATACCGAGAAAAAGTGTTCCTCCTAAAGTAGAAAAATACCTCTGTCTTAGTTCGTTTGGTAGTCTATACTCGAGTTAAATCTAGTTTTAAAATTGAAATCCGAGAGATTGTTGCTTTTTTTTTTTTTTATTTGTTTTCAATTCAAACATCTTACTGGTTAGCATTGCTTATGGTTACAACTTTTTACAGTTCAGTACCTAACTAGTTTGATTTTATATTTATTGACTACGTTTCATTAATTCACTTTAATTTTTTTTACTTGTCTCCCGCTAATGGCACATATACAAAAATACTGTATAAATCTTCTGTTTTGTCTACGTAGATGAAAATTCTATTGTTCATTTTTTTTTTTGCTTTAGTAATAAGTTGATGATTTACATACTAAGGGCTTACGTTCTTTTTTCCTTTTCTAATTATTCATTTTCCTAGTTTCCTAACAGCCATCAAAATTCGCAAATATATGTGAAAACATTGCTTACTTATTTTTAGAATAAAATAAAATTATGGAGTTTGGAAAATATTGAGAAAACCAAACATCTGAGCTTAAATTAATATTAACAGATAAAATATGCATGCAGAAATATGGAAAATTCATATGGAATTCTCATAATAATAATAATTTTTGATTCCCCTTGTGTGATATATTTAATTAAATTTCGTGGAAGAGGTATATACAGCTTGCATATAGTGAAAACCAGTTTTATTTTACCAAACTCTGGAAAAAATTAGGCAGGATCCATTTTAAACACACAAGGTTTTGGAATGTTGTTTAATTGAAATGAATAAGATTAACATTGTTATATAAGAATTTATATTTTTTACGCCTTGAGTTAGTTGTTAGAAACTTATTATATTTTCGAAAAGAACGTCACAGTGATGTTTTGCATAAATATAATACAAATAACATACTATGTATGTATGTACAGGTAACCCCCGTATAACACGGCACTTCTATAGCACGGATTCACTCTAACACGATTCGGGAATTGGGACCATCCCCGTATAACACGGCACTTCTATAGCACGGATTCACTCTAATACGGTTCGAAAATTGGGACCATCCCCGTATAACACGGAAGGGAAGGTTTTGACGATATGACTGCACACGATATCCAAGAATTACTGGTGGAAGAAGAAATTAATGAAGCAGGTTTGGTAGAAATGATATCAGGAATCCATGATAACTCAGAGGATGATAACATAGGTGAAGACGAAGAAGTTAAAAAGTTTACTCTACAAAGCATAAAAAAAGGCCTAGGCTTAGCCGAACAGTTAGAGTCATATTTCTTAAATGAAGATCCTTCAAATGAAAGGAGCACAAAGTTTAAAAGAGAACTTCATAAGTGCTTAGCACCATATAAGGAAATTTATAAAGATCTTTTAACTAAAAGCGAGCAACCTAAAATAACAGATTTTTTGCAAAAGGTAGAGCATGGATCTGAAGATAATACAGAAAAATGCTCAGAGGATGAGGATATCTTGCCAAAAAGAAAACGCCCGCGTTTAATAGTGCTTAGTGATGACCAAAAACACTGTTTAACTCATATTAATATGTATTACTTCTTAAGAAAATTTTAATAAAGATATTTATCTTTATTATGAAAATATAATAGCATGTTTTTTTAATTTTTGGAACCTAACCCCTCTTTTCGTATCAGTCCTTTGTTTCGTATAACACGGATTCGCATAACACGGCAATTTTTTGGAACGTAACTACCGTGTTATACGGGGGTTACCTGTACTGAGTAAGGAATAACGCATCATTTAATATTATATTTAAAAGGAACAAGCTTTATTAAAATTTGCTGGAGTGAGTATCGATTTTGGTTTTAAAAAAGGGGAGATTTTAAATTGAATACACAGTTGAACAAAAGGAATCATTTTCAGGGAGTCTATAAATTCTGCCGTAAAAACAAAAATATTATGAATTATCAAATTTTACAGTCATCAAAAAATGGAAAATAATAAGTGATTCTACTTTAAGCAAAAGCAACGATAAATGGATTCAGTTATGAAAGGCGTTTGATATAAACAGGAAAATAGGGTAATGTTACAAAAGTACTAGGGTAGAAATCACCTTTTTAAGAAAATTGCTTTTGGCTTGCCGTTGATTTTTAATGTTTGTACTTTGAATGCCATTTCAAGAGTAAGGAAAGACTAAAGAATATACTTTATTTACAAATAAAAGTATGTGGGTCTAGTTAAATAGTAGACCAGCTAGTGCCAGTTTTCAAAACATGTGAACATGAATGTTTTGTCTGTTTTGAAACAGTATTAATTAACATATATTACGAAATTTATTCTTTGCTAAAAATGATTTATGTGCATTTAGATACAATTCAAATAATAATAATGATTAAGCTCAGACGTTAGTAAATATGTATAAGTTTTAATTGTAAAAAAATCAATTCAGATTCTCAAATAGATCCAATTCCTAATTTTTTAATTTTGATAAGCTGTGTAAAAGTGAAATTAATTGTGAACTATACGAATTTTCATTATTTTGGCTGCTATCTAACGAGCCTAACTTGCATATTATCGCAACATGTCTTCGTTGCAATTCCACAAAAGACTAAAAATTAGAAAAGGCTTCTAGGATTGTCGTTTTTCACTTACTTTATTTAAATTTTTTTTTTTTTTTGTGGTTAGTTAGAATTGATTTTTTGTATCGCTTGAGTTTGAATGTATTTTGTGACCATATATTTCGTTTGATACTTTATTGACAAATATTTCCTGGATATCGCCAAGCACCTCAATAATACTGGTCCAAAGTCCCAGCTTCACAAAAATCCTTCCGCCAATTTGTTTTCTTTTTTTTTCTTGTTTTTTTAAAGAAATTTATGCTTATTTCTTTTAAATGTAATTTTCAACGACTTGATTAACTTGTCTACTTGAACCGAAGGCAGAACATGAAAAGTCATCATTCATATTTTGTCTCTATGTACAGCCAGCAAGTATGCTTAGTAATTTGTTTTTCACCTAAAACCATTATTTGTTTTTATTCTTAAATAGTTTGTCTAAGCAAGGTGTACAATGAATAGGAAAAACAGTAATTATTGCAATAGTTATTTATTTATTTCGCCAGAATAATATTTTTAAGAATTTTAATGGTGTTTTTAAGATGTTATATCTTTCCCATCCATTACTCCTTGGCTAAACACAACCAATCACAGTGTCTAAAAAGATCGTTGAAAACCGTTTGAAAATGTACAATACTTCCTAAGGTACTTACGTACTAAAGAGAGAAAAGTGTATATATTTGGAAAACATGATCACCCTGTACTTAGAAGATATTGGTCTCTAGTAGTCCCCGCTTCAACAAATTTATTGAGCCTCTTTCCTACGCCTCCATTGACGATTGGGGTGACTTCACCAATAGAAGCTCGTTGTAGTCAAAATCTTCATTTCCGCAAGTATCTCTTCGGTCCATGCGACGTCTTTCGGAGATGATGCGCATTATTTCGGCTGAGTCCGATTTGGACATTCCTTCTTGCCTATCACCTGGAGGCTTTTCAGTATTCAGAGACTTGGAAACGACAGGAAGGAGAAGGGAACTTTCATCCATGTCTGGATCCTCATCGAGGGCTTGTTGCTTAAATAGTTGCTTTGTACTGCCCGAACGACTTCTTGGTGGCATTGTGCGAGGTACGGAAAGTAGAGAGGTTTTTGGAATCCCCAAACCACTTTGATCTATTGACGTCGACCGACCAAACGTTTTACGAGGATCTCTCTGACCGTTTTCTAATTTTTGAGGTTTTTCTTCTGAAGGTGAAGACACCTGGTCTGGTGTTGTTAATTCTGATAATTTAGTTGCACATTCTTCACTTCGAACACTCCGCAAATCTAAGTCTGGTTTACTTTCATTTTCGATACTTTCGAAAATTGTATCTCGCCGTTCACTATTCCATGGTATATTGTCGCAACTCATTCGTTTCGTTTCCATTCGTCTTCTACGAATACCGTGTTCATCAAGGGACCTTTCTTTTGATAGCATTCTAGCCCTAAAAATTGAGCCTCTCTGTCCTTTAGGACCCCTGGGAACAGTAAGTTTTATATCTGGTTTATTTTGTGTATTCCTACTTTCAGACGTTTCTGTTTCGTTGAAACTATTCTCAGCAGCTTCTTCTGAGATGCTGTTTTTTTCCCCAAATATACTTGTAGAAGGTGGTCTTGTTACATAGCTTCCAAACTCAGATAAACCTAAGGTTTGATTAAAGTACTGGACTGTTTGGCGCCTTTGGCTATTGAACTTTTTCTCTAACGACGGAGTACTATATGTAAAATTGGCCGGTAGTGAAGAAACCTTTTCAAGAGGTCTCTTTTGTAAGTTATTTCGCTGTTCTTGCAATTGTAGGCAGAGGGCTTGTTCCTCTTCAAACTCTTGCTCCCTAACTAATTCCCTTTCTAGTTCAACATCCATGTCCATTTCATCTTCCATTTGTTTATGGCTTTCTTCTAAATGTTTCATTAAAACAGCAACAACAACATTGACTAGAACAAATTGCGCCATAAGTACGAATATAACAAAGAATATTGGGGCTATAAGTGTACTAACACAACAATTTTTAACACAATCTGCGGTATCATCGCAATCATCTCTGAGGGTATCTTTCATAATACCATTCCAATTATCCCCTGTTGCAACTCTGAAGAGTGTCAGGAATGCCATTCCAAAATTGGCAAAATGGGCATGCTCACCGAGTCCTTGGCATGGAATTTCATCCGAACACTCTAGACGACCGAACAATTCCACCCCAAGGGCAGCAAAGATGAAAAAGAGCAGAAAAAATAGTAGCCCTAAATTACCGACTTGTGGAAGTGCCTGCATGACTGTGTCCAGTAGCGCACGGATGCCTTTAGCCATCTTCAATAATTTTAAAACGCGCGCTATTCGCAGCACTCGCATAACACGAATGATAGTAGGATTAATTGGGATAATATTAGTTTCTAGCTCCTCTAGCACTATCCCGACAATTGATAGAATAACAATGCCGACATCTAGCTGATTCCACTTATCCTTAAGGTACAGTTTAAATCCGAGGGCGACTAATTTCATAATTGCCTCAAGGATAAATACTGCCGTAAAGAAGTAGTTAAATATTTTAAGCGCATATTCCAACGCAACGGGCATCATGTAGTATTCCATTGCCATGGTAACCACATTTAGACCTATCACAGCAGCAATAGCCAAATCAAAATATTTCGATGTGACCACGTTATGAACAAACATTCGTGTCGGTGAATAGTTGGTGTAATATGGAGGCTCGTGCATTTTCCTCCGTTTCTTCTCCATTTGTAGGGCTCTTTTGGCCGCTCTACGGATTTTCTCCTCTTTTTCCTGTTCTTCCCTGCATCGGTGAAAGTTCTCAACAACGACCCCAACAAACATATTCAGCACAAAGAATCCAACGAGAAGTATAAAAGCGATGAAGTATAACAACCGCCACTCGTTATAATTGACGATTGGTTGCTGGTCGACCCCGACCGCGTCCAGACCTGTGTACATAATGTTCACCCAACCGTCTCGGGACGACAGCACAAAGAGTGACATGAGGGCCTTGCCCAAATCATCGAAATTGTACTTCCTGTTGATCCACGCGTTCCCCTTGCGAGACTCGCAATCAGTCCTGTTCCGCACCCCTTTGATGTCCTCACCCTCGCAATAGTAGAACGTCCCCTTGAACAATTGGACGCCCAAAATTCCAAATATTATGAAAAACGTGCAGCAAATCAGGACTATGTTCCCGATCGGTCTCAGGGAGGATAGCAGAGTTTGGACCACTAATTTCAGTCCTGGGGCTCTGTTGATCACCCGAAGCGGCCGAAGCGAACGAAGCAGGCGAAACACCTGAAAGTTAAAAGTTGAATATTAATTACCTTCATACTGTCAGTAAAATTATATATTGTAGTCGTTTTAAGTTTAAATAAATCTAACTTTTGAATATTTTTCGGAACTTTTAGAGGTCTGTAACTCAAAAAGTAAAAACGGAATTCTTATACAATATAAGTTCTCTATCTATCTTGAACAATACAACATTTTGTATTAAATGGAACCTTACTAACGCCCACCCAGAATAAAGATTTGATTTTTTTGGAAATATGCATCAAATGCAGAATTTCAAATCTTCAACTGAAAATATCTCCAAGTAATTTTTGACTCAAATACGGCTGTAAGTCATGTCAATTACTTTTACCATTACAATTACCAGTACAAGTAATGCGAAATTAAAAATAAAATAAAATAATGTATTTTTAAAGGCTTTTCGATCTAAAGACCTTAGTCCGTGAAATTAAAACGTCAATGTGCGACTATTTGTAAGAGACAAAATTAAATTTGTTCTTAATATTGCTGCCTATCTCAAAAATCCCTCAAAACGCAACGATGTTAGGCATCTTTTATAAGTGTTTTATTTAATCTGCTACAAGAAAAGGTTCATGTCTCAGAGGACTATGCCACAAGAGCTCGAATGGTCCTCCTTTTGTTGTCCTTCTCCTTATGCCGATACCCGCTTATGTAATATGTTCAAGCTATTATACCTCGAAAAGGAGCGAATTCATATAAGTTGGACTATCTGCTTAGGCAAATAAATCCCAAAAGGGATGTTGAACCGTGTTCCTCGGCCACAAAGTACTCCAGCATTATCGCATATCTTAGGACAGAATCTGTAATAAACCAGGATAGTGCATTTATCTTTGGCCCCTTAAAACTTTATCACTTGAAAGTAACTTAAAATACTTACTCGAAAAGTCGCACACGTACCATATTCGAAATTCCCTAAAATGGAGTCACATTGGAAAGTTTTCCAAGTGATTACCGAACAACTAAAATGCATGAGGAGCCTGAGGGAGCCCCACACCGCCCACAAAAGTAATACTCTTTTATGGAAGCTGCAGCTGTTCGTCACAAAGTATAGTAGTTCGCTTCCTAAGGATATCGTGCCATCTGCGTGGCGGAAAGTTCCTTTTTTGTGCATAAAAAATTCTCAAGAGATAAATTCAATTTGGAGCTCTCGAGCATATGAAGGAGCATGAAATTTAAGCTGTTGACATGCTTTCATGGGAGATTGAAAACCCAAGACAGGAAATTATGGATACATCGCATCGTTGCGCTGGCGAAGCTGTGCCGTTTGAGGTAAGCGGAGCACCCCCGGAGCGGGGCTTTTAAAAAATTAATGATACACAAGCATAAACTAGCGCTCCCCCAAGTAATGGGTTTTTAAACATGTTCGAGCTTCTAGTAATAGATTGCAGCTATGTTCCTTGTGGAACCATCTTTTCAACCACATTATGGGAGTATTCAGAATTTGAATAAACTACCAGTTTATTGAGATGCATTTAAGTAAGATTGTAGGGGATTATTTATTAAAAAGCTGCTAGGTATACAAACAATTTTTTAAGAAAAGCATTACTCGTATAATATTTAAAAGTGGGTAACTTCTAGTTGCTACAAAAATTGAGAAATCCAATTAGTATGAATAAATTTTCATAAAATCTTTTGGATTGTAAGGTTTACACATTAAAATTTGCTTTTAATTTTTTTTTAGGGATAATATACAGGTTTCGAAATGGCAGACCCAAGATGACGGTTGTAAATTTTAAATTTGTTAATAAATTAATTAAAATTTATAAGTAAATTTGTAGAAAATGGAAGCAATGTTATCGAACTATTGTACCAATACCTGATTTGTACAATTTTGTAGACTGATGTGGCTGTCTTAGGCCACACTTAGGCTATTATAGGTCTATTGTGATAGTACCACTTTTTATGACCAGGGTTTCCTGGTGGGAATTGAACCCACAGCCTCTAGCGCCCTGCTGGCTCGCAACCAGCGTGTTGCCTTACCAAATGAGATATTGAGGCCCCCTGTCCATCTATCCTACCATAAATTCTAAAAATTTGTCGAAAAAATGAACAAAAGGTGATAAAACTTGTATGTAACTTAATTGTCAAGATTGTAAGATTAATTGTAAATAATTAGTTACATATTCAGTAAACGTTTTTACTGCTTTGGAAATAAAGTCTTAATTTGTTAGATTAAATTAGCCTTTGTGCAATGGTAATTAACAAATCTTTCCCATTTTACATAACAAAAACGTAATAAGTGCTCTCAATAACTTCCTAACTTTTATTGAGTCATCCGTCTGTTTAATATCTTCGACCACAAGTTAAGCTCGACACAAAATATTGAATAAGTGCCGAGAGCATTTCGTGCTGAAAGGAAATGATTGATCGTAAAAACCACGCTACCCACCTCGTGTATGCTTTTGTGTCCCGGTTATTTGAGGGCTATTTCAGGAGTAGATTGTCACGTAATTATGTAATTCCTGGCCTAATTCCCATACATGCAATCGGCCTGCAGCCATTAAACTGTTTATCGAACACAATCAATCAGAAGTTTTATTACGATAATAAACAGTAGACTATTTGTCGTCCAGGCAAAGCGAAGCTATTTGGCGGTTGACAATTTTCCACAATTTCCATCAAGCTGAGGAATGGCCTAATCTTAGGACGGTATAAATTTGGAGTGTTTGGCGTATTCTGATGGAGGACTATCATGGCTCCAATAAATAATAAAATTGTTCTCAGAGATCCTTGGACCACTTGACTAATAACCATTAACCTTTGGTGTTATCTCATTAACGTATCCATAAAATCACTACAATTTCAATTTCAATTCAATTTTTCACTAATATTTATTTTCTTCGTGACCAAGTGGGATATCATCATCAAAGAAATCGAAGATAATATATAAATTAACTATGTACGATTCGAATATATCTAAGCGCACTAAGCTTTAAATAAAATAAAATATTAAATTGAAATACAAGCTGAAATAACTAAAACCCGGCTACGTAAAAAAAGTAAATAAGCGTAGTTATACCAACCAAATTACGGAAAACATTTACAAATTAAAACATACTCTAAAATAGAATTTTCCATTATTATCTGCATTCGGAGAACAGCGAAATTTTGTTGGTTGGCACTACAATGTTTACATCCTTTACGTAGTTGAATTTTTTAGCTTTTTAACATTTTATTACATCTATACGCATGACTGTTATAAATAATCAAATTGGTTCCACATCAGATACCCTTGAATGCTGGGAATTTACCTGGTTCTGTTCCCAGCATCACTTGACTAGCACCCATTAACCTTTCTTGTGATCTCATTAACTTACCCGTAAAATCCCGAAAATTCTTGGGCTGGACTCACTAATCAAGGACATGAGCAGGTCGATAATTGAAATAATAACCAGGGATCCGTCCATTATGTTCCAACCCGAAGTGAAGTAGGCGTCCGGTCCGTAGAACATTCCGGCGGCGACCACCTGTTGTGCGAAGGAATGTAGGGCAAAAGTGAAAAAGAAAATTCCAAGGGTCTGCGCAAGGGTGGGGCGAAGGGCTAGACGTTCCTGCCGGAAGCTTACCTTAATGAACATCTCGATGGTGAAGACAACCGTGAAAACATAATTGGCTGTGGATAGGAAGAACCTTTCGGTGCTGGTTGGCGGGATGTTGGGCCGCTCCATCGCGAGGGTAATGCAATTAAGGGCGATGAACAGGAGGACGACATTGTCGAACCATTTTTGGTTAACAAACCAACTGCAGACCTGCCGGAATCTGCGAAGGAGAAGGAGGGGGGGAATTTGTTGGTCAGTTCGAAATAGCAAAAAAAGGATGTATCTACTACTGGTATACTATCAAGAGCGTCATTAGGGTGCCTATCCGAATCGAATTCACTTACCTATTGTCCGCCGGAAATAGATAGAGGGAGTATTCCTCCCGTTCGTCTGTGAAGTGTTTTGGCTTCAATCGCTCCAGGAGGATTTTGATCTTTGAGACGTGCTCAGTCTGTTGGCTATTGCTCCTAATCGACTGAGCACGCTGTTGCTGCTGAACCTGCTGGGGGGCTTGGTGAGGCTCCGAAACGTTCAGATTGGACAGAGATTTTTGCCATTTGTCCAGGTCGATTTTAGAGTTCCGGAACGCTGTTGATTTCCGATTTTCCACACTATAAACGTTCAGATTTGAGGCCTTCTCCAGAACCAGTTCGATTGACGACATCCGTCGGGCTGAGTAGTTTTTAATTGAGTTGTGACGATTCAGATTCTGATAGAACTGAGAATTATTGTATATACATGAAGCTCTTCGTAACGACATTCGTCGAATCGAATTCTGGGGACTAAGCTTATTTGTATCTTTGGTATCGTTTTGAATCCTGTTTGTCGCATGCAGGAATGAATTTCTCGATGAATCACTAAATGCGGGCAGTTGGGAACTATCCCGCCCATTATTCAGGATTATATTTTCATCATCGAGAACCTCACTCGATTTCTTCTTCTTCTTTGAACTTGACCTCCGAAAGCGCTTGAAGCTTGAACTTCTCTCCATATGAAGGCTGGATGCCTCGCTTGGATTCACCTGTTCCATGGTCGAATCCAAACTTGGATGTCCCATGGGACCTAAGGAACTTGTCTCCATTTTTGTGTCGGACGCACCAACATCTGATGTACCATTAACTACATTAAAAATATTTTTGCTTGTCGAACTGAGCCGGACATTGTTATTATTGAGTGTTTTATTTTCGGTTTGAGCATTGGATTTAGCCGATTGACTCAAATCAAAAACAGGCAGTCTTTCATCCAGAATTTTTTGCGTACTAAAAATATTTGGCGGCTTGAGGAGGGATGGGCTACTGTGACTCTATAAAAATGAAAAAGTATTAGCACTTTTTTCGAAAAATAATTGTGTTAAATGGATCTGCACCACTTTGAGGACGTGTTCAGGTCTAGTGTCCATCGTCACGAGCCCTTCGTGGCTCCAGTTACGAAACGTAGTTCCTGCCTCAAGCGTGGTGTTGGGAGAATCCTGAGGTGTTGCAGCCGTTGTCATTATTATCGGCGGTTCCCGCATAGGTTTTATATTGGCCAATTTGGCACTATCACACCGGCGCTCCTTAATTGAGTAAGTCTGGGCAATTGGAAAGTTATAGAGTATAATAAAAAATCAAATCTTTTAAAACTAATACTTCAATCTGGTATTACAATTTTTATTTTCTTATTTCGAAACATGTTCAAAATTAAGGGGTAATCCAAAAAATCCGAAAATTTTTATAATTTTTAAATCGCTGTATCTTCACGAAAAATGAACGGATTTGCATAAATAAAAGCCCCTTTTGAAAAAATATTTTGTTTGGTATTGTATCTTCGATATTTTGATCACATTAAAAACTGTATTTGTAAATTTTTTTTCATTTATCAGCCGATAAAAATGGTGGGATCATAAAGGTTTCAACTTTTTTTTTTTTTTTTTTTTATCTAACGTTGCAATTTTTTTTTCTTAGTGTTCAGTTAGTATTCAAGTGCCAATTGTAGTGTAGTGATTTACGTAGTTATTTTTTAAACAGGATGACAAAATCATATCAAGAGAGGGTTAGAGTAGTGAATGAGGATAGCACGTTAAATTGCATGCATTTTTTCTCTTCTTTAATTTTAGACTGGTAGGTATTGCATCGTTGTAGGTACCCAAACCATAAACAGGTTTTTCTCGAAACAGTATTTCTTGACCCTACTTTTTGCTTTGCTTTTTATCTGAGCTATCAATTTTCATATTTTTTAATAGTTCCTTAAAATATGAAATATTGGTTAATTTTAACCTATAAATTAGGTTTTTTTTAGCTACATTCCTACCGATATTATTTCAAACTTTTAACATTCAAAAAGTCCCAAAAGTAGCCTTATTTTCGGTGCGTATTACCAGAATGATTCTAAGAAAAGAAGAAATTCGTTACCTTTTTTAAAGTCTTTTTTTCATTTTCGTTAACTTTGATTGGTTCCCTTTCGGGCTGTTTTTTTGCCACAATGTATTGCTGTGATCCGTCGGATACCTGATTCTCGAGCGTTGGCTGTAAAAGGCGCTGCTTCTGAATATTGCATTTAGGATCCATGCGGGCTTCGTTTGCTTCATTTAGCTTAATTGAGAAAAAACAAAAATATGAATATAATATAAGTAAGTTAGTAAGATTATTCCTAGTTTCTGAATAATATAATCTGTTTTCAAATGTTTGAACAATTTAACTTGTTTGGACCTTATAGTGTTTTTATTTTAAACTAATTGTCTTTTCGCTCTAATCACAATCTGTGAGAAAATGATATTCTAAATATTTAAGATTTCAAATCTTATCATTTTTATGGTCGAAAGATTTGTCTTATGTATAAAGTAAAATTATGGAAATTTTAATTTACGATTCTAGTTAAAATTAATGGATCTTTTAAGTCATGTGAAGTGCCATTCGGAAAGTCCTGTAGGAAAAGGCAGTGACTGATTTGTCGGTAAAATTTTCCATCTAAAATGTAAAGCAAAAACGATGTAAATGTTCAAAACTCAGTGTTTTTATTTTAAAAATTGTTGATATTAAATTTGATATTTAACCACTCTTTATTCATCTTTATTTTAAAATCTAAAAGCTAGTAGTAAATAAAATTTAAACAATCTTTGAACCATATTGTTAAGGCATTATAGATACAACATTGTTATACTTTTGACCTGTTCATTACATAACTTTTATATCAAAGGAAAGTTTGAATATAAATTTTAAAGTTGAATTTATGAACAGTACTGTTAAGCAACAATGTGGTAGGAATATGAGTACAAATATGTATTTTAAAAGTCGCTTGGTAAAGACTAATGATAAATAAATATACGAACCTTTCGCAACTCCTCGGCGCTATGCCATTTATTTTTGATTTCGTAGTAACTTTCATTGGTGGAAGATGACTCCGATCCGCTGCGTGATTCATCAAATATCACATCACTAAAGTTTTCAGCCATAGTTTCCTCTCGTAGCTTTTTCACCAGTTCCCGCTGTTCCCTCTCCCTCCTCTCATTTCTCTGTTAAATAGAACGGCAGTGTTCGATAAGTTTCACTTAAAGTTAATACACGACTGCAGAGAATCATGCTCATACTTCTGAACTGAATCCTTCGACAAGAATGGCAACCAGTAAGTTAAACAGAACATAGTTGCCGAACGTCATCAGGGCCACAAAGTACAGGGCAGCCCAGTGACTCGTTTTTTCCATTCCATTGAATAGCACCACGTTCCAGTCCTCTTGGGTAAGGATCTGCAATGAAAGGATTTTACCTTCGTCTGTCCAAAATTGTGTTGCTCGCAAATTCACACTATGCCTCTCTAAGAGTCTATATTTTCATACTAAAGAAAACGTTAAAGCTCAGAACTGTTAAGATAAAAATAAGAAGTTGAATTAGAAGAAGAACAAAGGGGAAAAAAATAGATATAAACTCTACGGAGGAAATTTGTCTTAAAACTTTCTGTATACGTGCAGCAGCAGCTCAATGGAAAATGCTTAAAAACTCTCAGGCAGCTGCGGTTCCTAAGCTTCAATTCAAACTAATCAGGCATTAAAGTGAGCAGTTAATTAGGTTGCGTTGCGCACGAGCTCGCAAGGTTTAAGGATTCTGGGGGATTCGAATTTTAGTAACAGTGGCCGTGTGGTGAGCCTTGAACACACTACTGAAAACCTTTCATGCAAAACTAACTTCACTCAAAAATCGTATTTAAACAAATTGAAGCTCGTTTTCAGCCAATCTTATTTGGCAGTGCTTGTGAACTGTTCCAGAATTCTGAAGTTGCAATGGTAGTAGTTGTGTATCTGATTTACTTCATACGGCTGGATGGATGGCTTTTCGTGTTGTGTTCTGATTTCATTCGTTTATGAGTTTTTTTTTCGAAATGAGCAAGGTTGAATAATGTTGAAACAAGCTTAGCCATGTTTTGAATCTAGATCTAGAGGAGGTGAGTAGCTTATGCCTTGCAATTGTGGTCAATAATCTATATATACAAGAATGAACCCCTGTTTCCGTTGGTCACGCAATAACTTGAGAACGACTTTACCGATTTCATTCATTTTTTTTAAAAGTTTTTTAATACTTTGTAGAAGGTTCTTACAGAAAGATTTATCAGTAAGAGTTATAGTTAAATTATACAAATCTTAATATGGTTTTTTTTTTCTTTTTTCACATAAAAAAAATAAATACATATAGTATGTATGTATTATAGATTTTTTTACTTTCCTAACGTTCTATGTTATTTACTCATGCACGTTCTTTAAACTAATTAGGATTATACATCTAAGAATAAAAGGAACCTTTTTGTTCTGAATAAATATAAAATTTTAATGAAAATATAGAAGTTTTCTTATAGGAACTAAAAAGTGTTTGAAATAATCCTTGTTGCTAAAAGTCCAGTTTATAATCTTTATATTCTTATTATAGAACTCCTATTTATAACAAAATAATTTTTTATTAATGAAGCTAATCACGTGATTTCTATCAAAATGCGTTTTATATATGTATGAAGGTACGGACACACCAAAAGCGAAGCGAGCGAAGCGAACAATTTTAAAATTTGGGTGCCGTACAAATTAATTGAAGTGTCCGAATAGAACGCGACATGAGCGAAGCGGCTACTGCGACAGAATGTTCCCAAATTTGAAATTATTCGCGTCGCTTCGCTCGCTTCGCTTTTGGTGTGTCCGTACCTTGATACAACTGACATTGACCACAATCGAGTAGACATATTTAAAAGGCTTAATGTTTCGCATAAAATACCGGAACTGAGCTGAAGATAATGTGAAGATATTCCGATTAATGTTTTAAATTCATACACGAAATCGTGTTAAATTATTCAGCTCAGCTGCGATTAAAAGAAGTAAGTATAGAAGTACATATAATTGTTAAGAAGTAGTTTTTTTTGAAAAAGTTCAACAAAAGTCTGAAAAGTGTGCGGCATTCTGTAAATAATGTAAAATTTTGTAGCCAGCCATGACAAAGGAGCAAAGAATATGTCAGTGTATTGTACTTCCGCATGTCACGAATACATTTGAAATAAAATGAAAAATTGAGTAGGTTTATTTTGAGAAACATAAAAAGTTTATCCTATGTCTGTTTGATCAATTCGTCAAAGGAAAAGAAGAACAAAACGAAAATCCATAAAGAAAATACAGTAATGTTTTATGTAGTTCTTTTTCAATATATATTGCTTACTTGAAATACAGTTACAGTGGCCCACAAAATGTTGTTGAAATGTTTACGATCACATTCACACTGTGGATGTTTGCTGACAATTTCAGGACAAGTACATTCCCTTTCTTGTCCAGATTCGTCCAAAAATTTACAAAACTTACCGCCAAAGAGATACATGCCAAGGATGCTATATATTTGGTTATATTAAGTTTACATATGTATAAATAATATATCAAAAATATATATACGTAATTTTATATATATATATTTTTACTTTTACGTTTGTTATGTCAAAAAGTGAAAGAGAACAAAACTTTTATTCGTCTATTCGAACAAATTCCAACTAAAACACTTGGTAAGAACATCTAAAATTAAAATTAAAATTTGTTCACTGTTACTCTTTTGTTTGTTGCTGCAATAGAACCAAAATCAAATTTTTTTTATCAATACGTCCGTACAACTGAATGAATCTATGCTGTGAATAGATTAAATGCTATGTAACTTTTGTACAAGACAAATGAGTATGTAGGATTTGTTTTTATTTTTTTCATTCTTGAGTCTTTCACGACTCCATGTTTGAAAATGTTTATGTCAAAATCACTTTTAATTGGTGTATTAATTTGGAAGGTATGACGTTAAGTATTGCAGGTTTATTATAGATTTTTTTTTTAGTATACAGATCCTGAAATGTGAAATTAGGAAGAAGAACAGAAGACAAAATATAACAAAAAATTATAAAATGATAATCATTAAAATACTGTGTTAACTTTAAACATTTTAAGGTTTTATTAAAAATGGAAAATAAATTAAGTGAACTTAAATAACAATGTCGTTTTTATGGCTTTATAGAACAATTTAGTTCTTTTATCAATTTTATCATATTTTAATTTCAGGAAAGGTTTTAATTTGTTCTTAAAATAACGAACATGCAACATGCTTAAGATTTACTGAAATAAGGAATGTGCTTTTTAGGCCTAAAATTAAAATTTTATAAGCAATCTTTCAAATATGAAGGGGTGCACTCAAAAGTCTACTGAACGACCAATCTTAATAGATATAAAAAGCAATTAAAAACCAAATTTCCATACAAAAAACTTTAAAATAAGTTAGAAACATAAATTAGGTTGAAAATTTTATTTTATTTATACTTGCATCTTTACTGTCAGTTGGAAATGTGATCCTTGACGAAATTTATATATGGAAATAGCACAAGTGCAGTTCTATGTTTTATATTCTTATATTTTAAAATAAATATATTTGCTGTATATAAGAAATGGCTAGTTTTCCTGTCAATTTTGGATTATATATTGCATTTACAGGTAGAGTTTTATTATAGTGTTTTTAAAAAAATAGAATTGAAGACATTTTGAGACATCTCAATCTTCCTAACAAAGTATAATTGCGAAAATTTGCGATTGATTTTCTAGAGATTTTAATCCGTATCACTAACTAACTAATTCTAATATCTTCCACAATTTTGAACTTTAGGTTTAGTGCAGTATGAAATTGCTACCTTTTTTGGCAAGTATACACAAAACCAAACAAATTTGTTCTATTTAGTCCAAGATTTATTTCTTTAACATCACTATTAAAACCTAGGAATGAGATTTCTAAGAAATGTTTTAACAATTTACATTTACCTATACGCAGAGAATCGATCAACAGCTTTGTATGCAGATTATATTTCAATCTAACTTGATGTTGATTCTTAACATTATCAATACCCAGTAGGAAAAAAAGCACTTTGAAAGCCCTCCTGAAGCGCTTTTTTGAAGCACTAAAGGGCTGACGCTCCGTAAGAAGCTTCATTTTATTTTAATATTGCCTAACATTAGACAAGCACTTTTTTTTGCTTACGTAAGAGGACTTTTAAAGGGGTTTAGAAAAAGGAATTTGTTCGTTCCAATCGTTTAATAAAAAGGCAGTTTAAAGTGCTTTATAAAAGACAGTTAAAAGGGATTTAGCACATTAACTGCGAAAACTAGCTTTTAACGTTCAGAAAATTGCGTTTAAAACGCGTTTGACGGGAGAGGACTTTGTAGAACTATCTCATAGTTAGATGTATTCTTACTCCCGACATCTCCTACATTTCGATCGGAATTTAATTCCGCTGGAAAAAAGAATAGGATTGTTGACAAAGTTTAGTTTTTTCTAAGGATCTATAGGATTTTTCTAAATTCTTATCATTTGTCTCATTTAGACTCGAAATAAATCGTTGCTTTATAAAAACAGTATAAGAATCGCTAAAAATTGAACAATGTGTTTAAGTTCATGATATTTTTGTTTATACAAAGTATTTTTAAAAGATAAAATTTATGCATATATTACAACATTCCAAAAGATGTGCTTATAACAATTTTTTGAATCTTTTGAGAAAGACTAGCACCAACAACTTAAGCTGCTTTAACATGCTTTAACATGATAAACTGCATTCTAAAATAGGCCAACTAATAAAACAAAAGTACAATAACTTACCTTGCACACAACATCACTGTATCAATGCAGAGAAGGAGAATTATTGTGAAATAAACAATTCAGGATTAATTCTAGCATGCTGCAAGCTTAAATACAAATTTTTACGAGATCATAACTTGGAATTGGTTCCACAAATTACAGGGAATTCAAACGATTTTATCAAAACAAAGAATTATTATTCAATCTGGTTATTAAGTATAATAGTTAAATTATTAATTTTAACAATTTTACACCTTATTCCGTGTCGAGGATTAAGGAACTTTGTTTTGCATCGCTTGAAATAAACGGAATACTATCAATTACAACAAAGTAAATCGTATTTACAATGTGGTTGGGAAATCATTACATTATTTGGAATATAGGATAAAAGAAACTTATTAAAGGATTTTTAAAACGAATTAACGGCATTCAAAAGATATAAATAATCATTCAAAATGAAAATCATTAGTAACTAAAGTTAAGAAAACATAACGAAATAAAGGCAGTCAGCTGCTTTACTCGTAAGTAATAAATCTATGAAAGCAACTTTACTCAGCAATTGTTAATAAAAGGAAATTGCACTGCAAACGTAAGAAAATTAATTCTTTCTTTAAACTATCGAAATTAAATGAAATTAAAGTATTTAATATTCAATCTACCTGGAATACAGTGACTAGCGCCCATAATAAGCTGTCGAAATTTTTTCGATCACACACCATCTCGTCACCGATTTTCTCGCAGAACTTGCATCCGAACAGATTCATGCCGAGGATACTAAATTGGTTTTTTAGAGGTATTTAGAGAGATAGATTTAAAGAGGTAAACAAAATCATAACTATAAGTAAATTAAAAGTAAATAAAAGCAAAAGTCAAAAGCAAATTTAAGTTATTTATTCTAAATGTGGTGAAAACCATTACAGCAATATTAGCTACAGGTTCATTTTGTAGAAGGTCTAAAGAAGGTCACAATGCGTGTTCTAAGGGGGAATATATTTAGTAGTTTGCATTCCCGCCTTGTGTACAGTATTAACAATTCTAATTGGAAATATACCATAAAAACTAGAGCTATGATTAATTTGTGTTTTTGTTTTCTATTTTAAATGGTTAATTTTTATTAATTTTCCTACTCTAGTAAATATCTACCGCTGTCCAAATGTAGTGCAATGTTGTTTTACTAGTATTGTTATTTTCTTTGGATTTTTTAATTTGTTGATCATGATATTTTTTTTTAAATCCAACTAATCATTGTGGGGTAGCCTTACATTTTCTAGTAAAGGTAAATAGATGTTGTGCAAGTGTTAGGTTGTGTTACTATTTCTAATTGTGCCATATAATTTTTAATAACATATTAATTATTTACCAACAACTTTTTCAAGAGGGACTTAGTAATTTAATGCATTTGAGTATCATACAGACCATAGGTAGAGGGTTTTAAAGGAATTTAATTTTGGTTTATTTAACTTTTCTGAATCTTTGACCTTTGTGAGCTTGAAAATGCTGAATTTTTTGTGCACTGTTTGTGCACTGAGAAAGAGAAGAGAAAGCAACAATAAAAAAAAAAAAAAAAAAATATTGATTTACTGACTACATTTAATTATTTCTTATAATGTCTTGATATTTGAGTCTTATTTATATTGAGATGCGCACAAAGGTACATTTGTGACAAAACAATTACAGAAAAACCAACTTCAGAGACAATTGAATATATTTATTATATTAAAGTAAATTTATTTTTGAAAAAATCCTATTTTAAATTACCTTTAAACTAGATCAAACCTAGTTTCGTTTGCTTTCTGGTGAAACTAAATTTTGTAGTGGTGACTAGTTTTTAAATCATACAGGTCATTAAAATTTACTCTTTTACTTATTTTTCCACGCAGTTTTCTTTAATTCACCCTTTTATATTTTTTATTATTACAAAAAAAGAAAATAAAAAAAAAAACAACTAACTAAAACAGCATTCCAAATTTGCTGCACTGACACTTTTCTCGGATTCAGGGTGGCACATGAAGATATAAAAATTGAATATATATTTCGATGATTAATAAATATATTATAATAAAATGCATTTATGTAGTTGTAGTTGTCAATACATGTAATCAGTACTAAAAATAAAATTAAGTATGAAGATCTTGGTTTTAAAATGTTGCGCTTTAGGATTTAATTTTAGTTCGAAAAGAAAAGTTCAATTTTAATCTCACTAAAAACCAAATTAATACTGAATAGTTATGAAGAACATCAAACACATTGAGGTCTAGGTGAATGCGAAAATATTTCAACAAAAAAATGGAATACCAATAAAATGTAATACACGATTATAAAGTCTAAGGTACAATAAGGATACTATCTAGTATTGGTATTATTGTCTACAATGGACTACCTATATTTTCTAAATACTCAAAAGCGTGTGTACTCAATATTTACTTTAAAAAATAATTCAAACACAAAAAAGTAAACAACAAGATAAATTTGAAAAATGAAAAAGACTGACACATCGAGATACACGCATAGGATTAAAAAAAAATCAAAAGTGGAATGATAAGAATGGGTAAAATGTTGTAAGAAAATTTAATATAAAAATATTAAGAGCTAAGGACATAGTTTGCGTAGTTTTTTTATTTTTTATTTATTTATTTTTTAAAGAATGAAGCTAGATTATAGCAAGAAATATACTTGAGCACTGTGTGAGGGTAACAGCACAAAGAAGGATTAAGAGGGGCTTTAGTTTAAGTGGAGCTAATTAAGTTTTTCTGTTTATTTCGGCCTTAATTTTGTATAATATTATAAAATCAAAATAAGAAGAAAACACGAGGAGAGAAACCATAAAAAATCTTAATGGCATTTTAATCGGAGTCCTTCCTATATTAATAACCAATTAAATATTTAGAAAATTTTATATATATATATATATATATATTCTTATTCACACATAAACTGTATAAATAGTGCTGTTCAAAAAATCATAAGTATTAATTAAATAAACTTTAAAATGCTTTAAGGTACAGCGGCTGTCGCGAAAATAATCGTAATGTATTATCCTTTAGATTTATAGTAATATCATCAATTAACTACGATCACTTGAGGTTTAAATATTTGATTTATAAACACTATGTACATAACCAATAAAGGTAAGGCTCATTTGCTAATTGTTATTCTGTAAATACTGACTTTCACTAGTTTCTTTCATTCAGTTCCAAATATACTATTTCAAATTTTGGGAAAATTTTTTATCAAATTGTCAATGGTTATGCATACAAAATTTTAAACTTACTCAGGTTTAAATTATGCGAATGTGATTATTGATGTTCTCATAATTTGATATAATACTTATACGTAATGTCTTATAAGTTTCAATTTAATGTACAGTTTATATTCAGTGGAATTCATCTCTAAGAGACGGGGTTAATTGTTTAGCTATAGTACATAGTTTACATAAATATATACAATGCAGTGTTAAACAAATGTGAAGATTAAGGCAAAATAACTTCCTTGTTCGCAAGTAATGGATGAATTTATAAGTTTTGTTATTGATATTTTTAAATTTAATAAAACCGACGAGTTGGGATTCTCAGCATGAGACGCACATTTTCGGCAGCAGCCGCAATATTCTCGATTGAGTGCACAGGATGAACACGAGTATAATTTGTATTATTAATTAGCATGCCAACCTCACGAACTTTCTACAGAAACTTGCGTACGGCAGGCGCGGTTGATGCATTGTATTGGCCGACTTTTCTTTTCAAAACAACACAAAATTCACAATTTTTTCCAACGTTGTTCAAGCGTAAATCATTTCATATCGCACCGCGCGTATATAATACTATGTTTGTGTAATTTTTGTGAGCAAGAAATAGCTGTTTGTGTCAAAATATATTAATATGCAATTTAAAAAAAAAAACCAATAGATGGCCCACCCTGTATTTACAAAAAAAAGTCTTTTGTTTGTTTAATACTGCATACATGAAACAGTGATCTGTGTATTATGTGATTATTATCTTCTATGGATAAATCAAACAAAAAATTACCTAGAAACTGTATTACATAATTCTTATTCCGCAGCCACTGTACTTTAACGCAATTGAATATTCGCATTTTTTTTTAAAAAGAAAATTACGAATTTTCATACTCACCTAAATATGAAAATGAAAAGGACAAGAAGGGAGAAGAAGACGGCGACGTTGTCCATTGTGCGAAGCATGACGAACAACTGTCGCCTCAAATTCGGCATGAAGCGCACCAACTTGAGAATTCTCAATAGGCGAAAAGTCCTTAAAACACTCAATCCGGATCCGCCTCCGCTGCCTCCTTCGCCGAGGAACTGTTGACAGATTTCAATTACGCTGCACAGGAAAAACAGGAAAAGTTAGGAGGGTTCATGACATCCGCTGAGGGACCGAAGGACGCATGCAACGTTCCCGAGATGTTTTCATATTTAACATGGTGATACTACTTAAAATGCGAATGGAAAAGGTGAAAGGACTTTTCACGCTCATCAACGTGTCGCCAGAGTATATAAAACAGGCCTAAGTTCACCCAGTCGAATAGGGGGCACGAGAGCAAAGATGAGCCTCCAGTTGATGAACTTTTGGCTTTTAGTAGGGTTTTTTGAGTTCTTCCTTCTTCCGTATAATGTGTAAATAGAGGGCGCTAGGATAGCCGCCAAAGGGCTCCAAACGCATCCGTGAAAACGGTTGTCGAGGACGAAAAGACATACTGCATATACCAGTATGCAATAAGGATGAGGTGCGATGTAAGTGGAAAAGCGCAGACACTTCCAATTAGCGCTTAGAGGCAGACAATAGAGGCTGAAGCGCCGGGATCGTTTTTATAATTTTTTTTTTTTTATATTTTTGCAAATTATTCCCATGAAAACACAAAATAGCAACCCTAACATTTGAGCTTAATGATGAAATAAATCATCATCATTTTTTTATAGATCTTTAAAAAATGCAACTTTGGTTTAAAATTAATTAGGAGCTTCAACCTCTTCGATGACCAAGGATCTAAACACCTTTAAATCCAACTCCAAACTATTTTGATTGCCTTAAATGTTCTGATATCGACTGGATGGAAAAGAGACGTATTATTCTAAGCGGATTTATGAGGACGATAGGACATAGTCAGAACCACTTACTTGGCAGCTGAACTCACCTAAGGATGACAATGATTCCATCGAAGACGTTAAATCCATTTGCTATGTACCGGAAAGGTCCTTCGGCAAGAACCTTAAGGAGCATTTCGACAGCAAAAATGGCGGAGAACACGATGTTGCTCGTCTCAACGATCGCCGTGAGCCCCTCGGGCTGGTTATGGTACTCAATTCCCATGGATAACGTATTAATGAGGATGGCCAGCAGGATGCCCTGCTGGAAATATTTGTGCTCCACCAGCAATTTTATATACCTCCGCCCGAAATTGAAGATCTTCGAGAAGAACTTGTAGACCATTACCACGGTGATGTAGAACTTTGACTTCTTTTCGTGGCTACCCTGCGGCGTTAGCGCGTTCTGGTAGAGGTCGTAGCAGCAGGAGTAGTCCTCAATGTAGTTCGCCGTTGGTCTGGCCATGTTCGAGTTGTCCAAATTTTGATTTGCGTGCTGGTCGAATCGGGTCAGGGAGGAGTAGAAGGACTCTAGGGTGCTCTGACCAGTCGGGAGGGCGGCAGAGAATGCAACAGAAAAGGCCAGCAGCTCCTGGCAAGTCATTGCATCGTTAAGGCTAAGTTCAGAGCAGTCTGCATACGTATTCGCTAAATTGTGACTTCCTACGTTTTGTGGCAGATTGACCTAGAAATAAGGAGAAAGGAGTAAATTGTTAAATTCCATAGTAAAGTAGAACTGAAAAGTACTCGACACAATATTTTAAGCATTGGCAATTTCTCGTAATTTGTAAATATATGAATAAATAGCCTACGAGGTTCGAAGCAAAATTCTCCAAATATAACAAGTAACATTTTCGATATTGAGGGATTATTTCTTTACTTGAAACAATTATTTTCAATTTGTTTCTTATTTTTATCGCGAACATCACAACATTTTCTCAAATCTTTGTTATGATACAGGGATTGATTGGATGTCAGCAAACCTACTTTTTTATTTGTACTGTGCTAGTTCTCAAAATTTTAAATGCGTTTTCAAGATCGGAGAATGTCATAAATACCAAATCGATTTCAAAAAGTAACATTCACTCAAATTAAAACAGAGTTGTAAAGGATATTGTATATAGTACCTAGTATGTACATGATTTAATGTTAAGAATTTAAACTAAGAACGAATTATGAGATCTATAGTACATATGTTTCTTTCATAAATATCAAATATGTCTTTAAAATATAATTGCAATGTATCGAAAATTGCGTTCGCATTTATGACATTTTTTTGGATATTACCTGCCAAATGCTCCCATCTCCGGCTTGGGTCATTTTTTCGGAGGAGCACACATTTTTGTCGGCCGTTGGCTCCGGGATAGCGGGAGGCGTGTGGAGGATGACGTATTCGTTGAACATCACCGAGGAGCGGCGACGGGCAGAAGTCGGTGGGCTTAAAAATCCTGACGTGCAGGGATTCTGAAAGAACAGGACAAGAATTTGAGCAAATCGGATATATATATTAGAGACCATACCCCTGCGCTTACAATTAATTGATCTGAATCTGTTCCCGTGGGAATCTTCAATAAGATTGTCTTTTGGCTACTGTCATCCCTGTTGTTGTTCTTCTTCAGGTTCGAATTCCTGTTCGCCTCCAAGGACAGCTCCGAATTGTCTGGCGAAGAATTGTGGGCGCTTCCAGACCCATTGTGGGTGTTGTTGTTGTAGGCGCTGTTCAAATTCAGATTTTGTGAGGACGTCTGCAGGTTGAGGTTGTTGTTCGAGTTTAGAGGAACCATCACCGTGATTAGCTGTTCCTGGATGTTCGAAGGTTTTCGACTGTACTTGGGGCACTTCGGATGGTGGCTTTTTATACGACTGGGGGAGAAAGTAAGATTGTCGGCGTTTGGCAGCAATCCTTCTTTTTTCTGCTGTTTTTGGCACCTACGGATTTAATCAGATATTGTCACATTATAGTTAGGAATTGCCGGGAAAAAATCTCAAAGGATGGCTCAAGCGCATGCAAAACTCCCACCATCATCAAACAGAAACAGAACGCAACTGAAATAAGCTGTCTAATGGACAAACTAAAATTGTTTCAAAATAAATCCTGGTCTGTCTCTGGAGAACTGATGGGGATTGCCGGGTGAGGTTGACTAGAGGCAAAACCTAAAATACTCCATACTTATATAGTCTGTACTTCTTAAGTAGACGTCGCTTGAATCTTCTCCACAGGTGAGCGATATACTTCACGATCTCTGCGTAGCACGTCGCCGGCTCTGAATTGTTTGTCGATGACGCCAACGTCGATGTCGATGTGTACCGGGCACGCTCCTGCCTCATTCGCTCCATTTCACGCTTTTTAGTTTCCGAAAATTGGGTCGCAATGACGACTAGGCACAAGTTGATCATGAAAAATGATCCAATCTGAAAGGAAGAAACAAGAAATAAGATACTCATCATAATATAGGGTAAATATACTAGCTTCTAGCCACATAAAATTTTTGTTGAAGATAAGTTGTCATTAACTAGTATATTATATAAATGTCGATTTAAATTTTGTTTTTCAACTAGTTGAATAGTCTTTCTGTGTTAAGTAAAAATTAATTGGAAATAATAATATTATCTCTGTAAAGTCCTGAGGCATGTTTTGGCATTGTCGTTTAATTAAATAAGAACTTTGGACGTTTAGTAGGTGCATAAAACTATGTGACCAACGTGTCACAAACAGTTAAATTAAATAGAGTTCAAACCAATTTGGACTAAGTTTTAATTCAACCTACTACTTTATTTAAACCTTTGTTATTCTATAGCTTGAATATTTTTTGTATCAGCCCAGAATAAATGCAAAATGTTTTTACATTAGACCTGCAGCTCGTTTCTGTAACTTTTAATTCTATTCAAATTCTCTATTTGACGTCACTTTGACGTCATTCTCTATCACTGTGTTTTTATATTCTCCCCTCTTGAGATTCTGTTTCAAATTCGAACGTTAATTTTCACCTGATTCAATTCACGATGCCTTTCTTTACTGGTACATCCGAAAATAAATCAACTTAGCTCAGTCGATTTAAAGACGACCAATATTTGTGACGTCATTTAATAGAGAATAATTTCAATCGAAATTACAGAAACAAGCTGCTGATCACTTGCATTTTCGTTTTGGATTTGCCCATTTTGCCTGTAGGTGCCATAAATTCGGCGGAAATTGCATTTGGCTCCCGAACTAGGATGTCGATAAATTACATACTGCCGCGGCAAAATTAAAGGACCACACTAATTTGTGACGTTCCGGGAAGTAAATTCCCATTGTACTTGTGGCGTCACTGCACTACGTCACTGGCACTTGTGCCTCACATTATTTTTTAAAAAAAACGTAGCAGCAATTTCAAGTAAGTACTTTGAAATTTGTTGGAAGTGGAAGAGAAGTAATCAGGGTAGGAGAAAAATAAATAACGGGAGTTTTTGTTTTTTTCGGGAAAAATTGAATTAAAAAGATAAAAAAGTTTAGCTGTTTTAAAAAAAAAAAAAAATATAATTGAATAAAAGAAGATAAAATAAAATATTGTATTATCTTAAATAAAAAATAAACCAAGGAATAGAATAAAAGGAACATATATAATTTCTTTCCCTTTTTCTATTTTATCCTTATTGGTGACCCCGACGTGATCTTCCTGGTCAACAACCCCGACCGAGCCCTTCCTGGTCAACAACTACAACTGCTACAGCTGTTCCGGAACCAAAATCAAATTATCACGCTTGCAAATCAAAAGAAAAAAGAAAAAAGAAAAAAGAAAAAAGAAAAACGAAGACAGAAGAGAACTTTAATCATCCAGGATAGTAGATTTTAAAATTTTCTTATCGCTATATTATCTCTGCTTTGTTAAAATATTTGTAAACTTTTTTTTTCCACTTTTCAACGCGTCCGCTTTTCTTAGTCATAACACATTATATAGTGATAACTTTCGTTTCGCGAATGAATATAAGTGTTATATTGTTAATATAATGGCACAGAGTGACACAACTGCTAGTGGTGATGCAACCCGTGCGACACCTTTTCTTCCTTCCGGTGAAACACCAAACGTACAAGCAGTTTCTATAAAACCTACTCCATTCTGGAGAGAGATGCCAGACATCTGGTTCGATCGTCTAGAAGCTCAATTCCATTTAGCAAACATAACATCTCAACAAACAAAATTTTATCATGTACTCGCAGCATTAGATGGAGACATTATTCGAACAGTTCGAGATGTGACTCGTACTCCACATCCAACGCTTCCATATGACCGTCTAAAAGAAGCTTTAATTAATCGACTTTCACCTAGTGAATCTTCAAAAATTAACCAGCTGTTAAATGATATCACTCTCGGTGATAGACAACCCTCTCAATTATTACGAGAGATGAGAGAACTTGCAGGAGATAGGTTATCGGAAGACCTCCTCCGCACTCTCTGGTTTCAACGTTTACCCGAAAACATGCAAGCAATTTTAGCATGCAATCCCGGCTCATTAACAGAATTAGCTGCTTGTGCAGATAAGATTTCCGAAATATTAGGTAGATCTTCCATTTCTGCAGTTTCTTCCCCACAGGCGAATGGTAACAAATCCTTTGAAGAAAATTTCTCTACTAGACTTGACAATATTGAACGAAAATTACAAAAAATGTTTCGTTCAAGGTCTTCATCTAGACATCGTTCAAACAGTCATTCAGGAAACAACTCATTACAAAACAAACTTTGCTGGTATCACAACAAATTTGGAGACAAAGCAACTAATTGCATTAAACCTTGTTCATATGTGAACAATGAAAAAAAATTACAGATGGAATCAAAAAAATAAATCGCTTGTCATCAAGGACGACAGGTGACAAATGCGATCTTACAAGTCGTCTTCACATTTTTGATAAAACTTCCAGACGACACTACCTCATAGACACAGGAGCCGATGTTTCTGTTATACCAGCACCCTCAACTAATAGGTTATTGCCCTCCGGATTACGACTTTCGGCAGCTAATTCGTCTGTTATTAACACATATGGTAAAAAACTTTTAACACTTGATCTTGGTTTGAAACGAAATTTTCAGTGGCAATTTATTATTGCTGATGTACAAAAACCAATCTTAGGCGCTGATTTCTTATTTAACTACGGTTTACTAGTAGATCTTTCCAAAAGAAGTCTAATAGATCCACTAACTTCTCTTACCTCTTCTGGTATTTTACGGAAATCATTAATTTCAGCATTAACATTTTTAAGGGAACCTTCCATTCATGAAGGAGTTAAAAATCTACTACATAAATTTCAAGAGATTACAATAGATTCAGGTTTCACTAAACCTATTAAACATAGTGTAACTCATCAAATTGAAACCACAGGTCCTCCAATCGTATCTAAAGTACGACGTCTATCTCCAGAAAAACTTTTACTAGCTAAAAAAGAATTTGAATTCATGATAAATCAAGGAATATGTAGACCATCAAACAGTTGTTGGTCGTCACCGCTACACATGGTCCCGAAAAGTAATGGTGAGTGGAGACCTTGCGGAGACTATAGACGACTCAATGCCAATACAATTCCTGATCGTTACCCAATTCCACTCATTCATGATTTCACTCATAATTTACAAAATTGTAAAGTATTTTCAACCTTAGATTTGACCAAAGCCTACCACCAAATTCCGATGGCACAGGAGGACATACCGAAAACAGCTATTTGTACCCCTTTCGGACTTTTTGAATTTACACGAATGACTTTCGGTCTTTGTAATGCCGCTCAATCGTTTCAAAGGTTCATTCATTCGGTGCTTCAAGACCTATCATTCTGTTTTGTTTACCTAGACGATGTTTTAGTTGCTTCAAAATCGGAAGAAAATCATTTAGATCATTTGGAACAAATTTTCCAACGTTTTCAAAGTCATGGTTTAATTATAAATGTCCAGAAATGTAATTTTATGCAAGAGAAAGTAAAATTTCTTGGTCATTTTATAGATTCAGAAGGTATTAAACCTACTCCAGATAAAGTCGAGGCTATAAACAATTTTAAACAACCTTCCACAGTTAAAGAGCTAAGACGTTTTCTTGGCATGATAAATTTCTACCGTCGTTTTTTGCCACATGCTGCTGAACACCAATCAATTTTGAATAGATATCTTACAGGAAATAAAAAAGATGGTTCTAAAAAAATTGAATGGACTACAGAAGCAATTAAAGCATTCCAAGACACGAAAGCACAACTCTCAAATGTTACTCTCCTAGTATTTCCTGATGTCAATGCTCATCTAGGATTATTTGTAGATGCTTCCAATTTTGCGATTGGAGCCGCTTTACATCAAAGAGTGAATAATTCATGGCAACCTCTAGGATTTTTCTCAACGAAATTAAATATCGCACAATCAAAATATAGTGCTTATGATAGAGAATTGTTGGCTGCTTATAAAAGTGTTAAATATTTTCGATATTATTTAGAGGGTCGAAACTTTACACTTTTCACAGATCACAAACCACTTGTTTTCGCATTTAGACAAAACCCTGAAAAACCCTCTCCTAGACAAGCCCGTCATTTAGATTTTATAGGACAATTCACAACAGATATCAGACACATTTCGGGAAAAGACAATACAGTAGCAGATACATTGTCTCGTATCGAGGAACTTTACTTACCTACTTCAATAGATTTCCAGGCTATTGCTTTGGCACAAAAATCTGACAAAGATTTCAAAGAATTTTTGAAAAATTCCACATATAAATTTTCCAAATTACCCGTTCTTGGGAGTGACAAGGAAATTTATTGCGAAATTTCAAATTCTCGAGCAAGACCTTTCATTCCGGAATCATTTCGCTTTGATGTTTTCAAATCGGTTCATTATTTAGCTCATCCCAGCATTCGAACAACGAATAAAATGGTGACAGCTAGATACTTTTGGCCGTCCATGAACAAAGACATCAATAATTGGAGTCGAAGTTGCTTAGCATGTCAAAGAAGCAAAATTTCTCGCCATGTTAAAATTCCTTTCGGTTCTTTTCCGGTTACTTCAGATAGATTTGAAAATATTCACATTGACATTATTGGCCCTCTTCCACAGTCTCAAGGTTTTAAGTATTGTCTCACGGTAATCGATCGATTCACTCGATGGCCTGAGGCAATACCGTTAACTGATATTTCAGCTGAGACTTGCGCTGAGGCACTCTGTCAAGTTTGGATAGCTCGTTTTGGAATTCCTGGATCCATCGTTACAGACCAAGGTAGACAATTTGAATCCTCGCTCTTCAAGGAACTTTCCAAATTATTAGGTTTTAAACACAAACACACGACTGCATACCATCCACAATCCAATGGATTTGTAGAAAGGTGGCACCGCACTCTCAAAACTGCTATTATGACCTACGAAAATAAATGTTGGTCTAGGGTGTTGCCATTCGTTCTGCTTGGATTAAGGACTGCACTTAGGGAAGAGTTCCTAGCCACTCCTGCTGAACTCCTCTATGGACAAAACATCCGTTTACCTAGTGATTTTTTGCAGGAATCGACAACCTCATTCTGCCAAAGCAACTTCGTCATCAACTTAAAGAAAATTTTTGATAACATTAGACCAGTTCAAGCATCAAACCACTCGGTCAACAAATTTTTCAAATTTAAAGAGCTTGATAATTGTTCACATGTTTTCCTACGTACAGATTCAATCAAAACTCCTTTACAACGGCCCTATGAAGGACCATTCAAAATTTTAGATCGCAACAAGAATTACTTTTCTATTTTGATTAAAGGAAAAGAAGTTAAAGTTTCTTTAAACAGGTTAAAGCCCTACTTTACGGAATCTACAATAAAGCCAAAAGAAAAAAATACCCCATCTAATGCGAGAAAAGAAATACAACGCAACAGCACACTGCCAAAAGATCAGCCAGCGCCTGATCATTCAACATCATGTAACAGGAGGCCAGCGTCCTCAAATTCAGTTCAAAAACACGTTCGATTCAACTTATAAAATTTACAAAATTTACACATACAGTCGATTGAACCCGACTTCTAAATATTTGTCGTTAATCCTTCAGTTAACTGGAAGGGGGGTAATGTGGCGTCACTGCACTACGTCACTGGCACTTGTGCCTCACATTATTTTTTAAAAAAAACGTAGCAGCAATTTCAAGTAAGTACTTTGAAATTTGTTGGAAGTGGAAGAGAAGTAATCAGGGTAGGAGAAAAATAAATAACGGGAGTTTTTGTTTTTTTCGGGAAAAATTGAATTAAAAAGATAAAAAAGTTTAGCTGTTTTAAAAAAAAAAAAAAATATAATTGAATAAAAGAAGATAAAATAAAATATTGTATTATTTTAAATAAAAAATAAACCAAGGAATAGAATAAAAGGAACATATATAATTTCTTTCCCTTTTTCTATTTTATCCTTATACTGATGACGACATTTATTTCGCATATTTGCACAGATCTGCGGCGAGCAGTGTGCTTCGTTGGGACCAACTTTTCCGGACCCACGTTATGGAACTATTTATCAATGCGGGTCTCTTCTGAGCGACTGAATGGGCAATCTTTTTGGGGCCGGAAGAAGGAAGGCGGGGTTGTCAGAATCAACAAGTTTCTACATCACACATATAACCCCTATAAATTCATGAGTCAAATTGAATTTCTACCCCCGGAGCTGGTGCTCCGAAACGATATGGCCGGGCTGTGAGTAGGAGCTCCAAAACAAAATTAGCACATGAAAGGTTGGCCAAGGGCACCGGGCGAACAGGGAATAATGGGAAGAGGGGATGGAGCTGCTCGCATAAAGGACCACTTGTTGAGGGCCAAAATGCAAACACACTTTAACCCATCCAAAGCCAAAGGTTGGCGGTGGATTTCTTGAGCTACTTTCCTCTACGGTCCTTAGCTGGCTCCCGGAGCGTGGATCCTGGATACTGGAGCTGGATACTGGAGGCATACATGCACATATTCTCCACTTTAAAACTTCTTTAATGCAAATGATATGCAAGGATCTCACTTGTTGGAGCCCCACGTGTCCAGGGCAGGCGGTTCGGGAATCGGGACGTGTTGGCAATCTTGTAGCTTTCGTCGGACAACTTCAACTGAAATACTTCGCCAACAAAGAAGATTACGTTTAATTGGAATTTGCATAAAATTTTCGTGACATAGCACAGCGTCTGTAATGGTCCTGATTACTTCAAGCTGCTTTGCTGTTCTTCTTCAGGACGAAATGTCTGATGACCCATGGAGAGGTCTTATAATTAGCGCCATACTGCGGCCCAAGTACCTTTCAAGGACCGCTTCCGGGTCTGTAGCAAAAAAAAAATTCAAATGCCGAACAACTGGAGCCGATTTGCAGGTCTCTTTGAACATTTTCCTTTCTGTGCGTACGGGAATTCATTCAGGTTCTGGATTCTGGAGGACTTCTTATTGAATTACTCCAAAACTTTGTGTCTAATGGAATTGAAGGATAACGACGTTTGAAGCTTTCTGCTAAATTGTGATTTGATCTGCCTTTTCTTTGCGCATTTCTTCTAAAGCCCTAAATCCCTTTGGTCATTTCCGAAAAACAAATTGTTGTGTGGGAACATTCGATATTGGAAAATTTTCAGAGACGTTCACTAACCTTCGAAATTAAATTAGATGAAAAGGACTTTACAATAGTCAAATAATATCCTATCCCTTTTTAAATTTATACGCATGAGCAACATCATTCGATTTTCGAAAGCCTAAAAATCTTCCTGGTTGGAAGATACCAACAATTTTTAATTTAACATCTTTAAAAAAATTCCGCCTTAGACATTAGTTTTTTTCGTCTATCCATAACAATAAAATATTTTGTATTGAACAAGGCTTAGAAACAGCTACTCAAAATAAAGAGTTCATATATGTGTTTGGAACTGTGCATCAAATTGCTATGATTTTCGCCCATACAAAACTTCAAATCTTCATCTACTAAATTTCCAGAGTATTTTTGACTCAAAAGTGGTTGTACGTTATGGCAATTTTGTTATTTAAAAAATAAATTAAATCTTGGCTGGCTTACTCATGATTACAATAATAATGTTGATATAGGCTGATACTACGTTTTGGTAGTAAATAAATTGGGACGGTAGATTATCTGAAATTAGAGAGCCTGAAAAATCCACTATTCTACTATAACTATAGGTTATAATAACAATAAAACAAATAATATATAGCAATTGGAAATAAAAAAATTCGAATAAGTAATTAAACAGAATTAGTAATATCAAGCGTACTCAAAAACAGACATTGTTTCACTTTTTATATATTTGAGAGAAATAAATCATCCACAGGTTGGAATGTTTTATATGCACTCAGTTGATGAGCTTTCAACAATGGGGCACTTTTGCAAACATCGCATTTCAGTATTTCATAGTAAAACAGCATCCGTCGTTATTCTATTTAGCTCCAATTTAAATGCTCTCATGAAATGCGAACTCGAAACTTTTAATAAATCTGACCTCTTGTGCACGTTCCATATGTTGCCTCTAGCCACTAAACTCTAGACTTTAGATCAAACATTTTGAAACTCGTCGGCGAGCAACACGGTGCCTCATCGTCAAGGTAAATACCAGAATCAGAATTACTTAGTCGAGTCGGTTCGCATTCCAATTAGCGCGAGGCTGGCAGTTCCTTAATTATTACTTAAATAACTTTCTAAAGTTCATCTGCACAGACTGCGGTCCTCAATGAGGACCAGACCGCAGTGAGGGAGATTTGTGGCATAAGCTCTTTTCCCAGTCCAGTATACCGAAACCTGGCGGTCCAGGGACGTCCTGTCGACGTTTCTGCCGCTCTTCCAACTTGCAGATTTTCTTAGAATTTATGAAGTGGAAGTTTCAATAATTTCTGGAGCTTGAAGCACCCATAAATGGCTGGAGAGAGGTCTAATCACAGCGGTGCACGGAAGGAAGCCGGTCCTCTATTCCTTTTGCCGCAGGGGTCCAGATTTGGCCACAGTATTTCCGATTCCCATCCTCGGACGCTGTTGTTATAAATTGGGTTATGGTTATTGTTATGGGTTGAACCGGAGTTCATGCCATAACTATCGAACCGAAAATTTCTGAATTATGAAACTGTTGCTGATAAGCTCCAGTTTTGGGGGTGTTCTTCTACTTATATTCGATAGACTGCGAACCCTCTCTTACTATGGGTTTTATCCTGAACGGACAAGAATTTTGA
This sequence comes from Dysmachus trigonus, assembly GCA_949715965.1. NCBI lineage: Eukaryota > Metazoa > Arthropoda > Insecta > Diptera > Asilidae > Dysmachus > Dysmachus trigonus. The sequence continues at coordinate 2,464,465 of OX454323.1, read as the reverse complement.
AATATTAAGGAGTTTTGATTTATATATATAAGAAATTTTTTATAGAGGAAGGTCAAAACAAAACCCTTACTATATATAGGGTGCACCCACTTACCACAATCAGCAAAACAAAGTAGATCCAGTCCCAGAAGCTGTGAGCGTCCTGGACGTAGTACATAATGTCAGTCCATCCCTCCAACGAAATGACCTGGAAAAATGAAAATTATTTGATTCAGTGGAAAACACGTTTAGTGGAAAAAGAAATGGGCAATTCATCGTGGTGATTTATTAGTTAAATCGAAAAGTCTTGTGAGCACCCAAATGATTTAGGGGGGGTGATGCATCTTTAAGTTATTCATTCACTGCCGTTTCGCACAATATAAAACTTTATTGATTTATGATTTATGTTGGCTGTGGTCCAGGAATTCAATGGATTCTCCCAGGGACTTTAATTTAATTTTATCAAAATGTTGTTCGAAGGCAAGAAACTTCTTAGGTTCCAAGCAAAAATTATTCATGAAAACGTTCGAGGAAACGATATTTAATTTGTTTGTTCCTTCTCAATTATGCAAAATAGCAAGTGTTTTGCTGGTTTCTGCGAATTCTAATTGAAACTGACTCCTTTACTGTGTTAAACAAACTTCGAAATGTGTCGGCAATTCTTTCCCTTTTGAATAAGGCAATTAATTTTGTGTAGAAAAGGTTTTTCGTATTTGGGGAAACAGGTTTTGGCATTTGTAAAACAGATGACGTATTTATTTCGGGCAATTTTATCACCAAGCTAATTACTTAGAATTAAAGATATGTAATTTCATGCACTACACTGACACCATTTTGTTTCTGCGAGAACAACAAACAAACTTTTTAATTACTTTTTATAGTAATTTGAACAAAACTTTTAGTATCTTTTACAATCATCCTGTAATTAAAACAACGGATTTGTAATTTTGAGAAATATTCCCAAGAAATCCGTTTTAGTAATTGATTTAGATTACAAAGAACAACAATATTTACTATGCATTTTTAATATTTGCAAAAAGGTTTGTAATTCCTACAGAAGCTTCGTAATACGAACTTAGCTAACTAATGATTATATAATGATTACAAATGAAATACCTATTGCCATAAATAGTTTTGTAATTCCTGCAATACTATTTATAGGTACTCTGCTTCGTCACCCGGCTCGCCCCATATAAAATGCTTAGAGAAGAATAGTGCCATAGAAAATTAAAAAACAAGCAGTTTCATCTAGAACAACAGAAGTGAAACGCATTTTTAAAAACTCATTTCCTTGCGATGCCTCCAAACTTAAGAATGTTTTGAAATTGCATACCAAAGGGCTGTTTATGTTGAAAAAAAAATGTTACAAAAGCGAAACGTCTTCTTTATTAAGAGTATACATATAGCAGTGGCAGAAGCCTGGGAAATTAATTAAATATAATCAATGTATGTAAATATATAATCATGTCTGTATCACCTAAGCTATTGAGCGGTTTTCCCTAATCTGCCTTATATAATCAATTAGAAAGATTAACTGTTAACAGAATTATTTTAAATAAGGTTGAAGACTTATCTAAAAAATTAACCACTGCTACTTGGAGCTGATTATTCTTACTCTCAAAGAAATAGTGTTCACCGTCTTTGTAAATGTTTTTCTGAGAAAATAGTTTTAAAGTTTTAAGCGCAGTCTAATGACATGATCGTATATTCAACAATTGTCTTCGGATCAACTTGAAATTTGCAGGAAATATTTGTAAGATGTTAAAATTCATAAAAAACTGAGTTTTGCAAAAATTCTTGACTACCTCTAACCTTTTAAAAGAGAAAATAAAAAACTAAGAACATTAAATTATTATTTATTATAAAGTTATTATATTTAGTATTTTCGATGTCACTGTACTGTAAGATGATAAAAATAACTTTGTAATGGAACGATAAAATTTAACTTTTTATTCTATCGAACAGAATAGAATGAAAATTTTCAGCAAGGAAAACTTAACAAAAAACTTGATAAGTTGCTAAATGATTAGTGGTGATTTTACATTCTAAATTAGAATATATTTATCAGCATTATGTCGGAAGTCTATTCAATACACCAGGCAATTAATAATTTACTATTCATGTCCCGCAGGTCTTCAAAACTCCATTTATTCCAATTCCAAAAATCATTGAAATAAGAAAAGGTCTGTATTCATTTCAACTTCTGAACCTTCCACTTCATCGTGTTCTACCCCCTAGGCCCATCCTTTGCCCTTGCTCCGAGCTGACCTTTCAAAAGTAGCTTTCATTCACACAACATTGGTCACGATAAAACTAAGCAACAATGACAAGCAAATCCCGACCAATGATAACAATTCCTTCGACCTTATGAAATCCTGAATGCTATCAAAAGGCAGTAAGTTGGCCTGGGAAGTAGCTCGATTAATTCCCTGGTCGTGACTCGGAAACTTTCCAAGGGATTCGAGTGGAGAAAGCCTTCTTTTACCGGGAAATCCTTAATCTCCATGCCCTGAAGTGGAAGGATCTCTTATTGATAGATAAAGGCGAACGAAACTTTTTGCCAGAGATAAATACAGGGCAATTACATGTTTACGACAAAAAGATGAAAAATATAACGCACGGACAACTTTCAGGGGATTAGGTTACATTCTACCGCACTTCAGACGATTATGTCATCAAAGGAAAGACTGCCCCTTTTGTAGTATGGGAAAAATGAAATTTGACAATTTGGCTACACATTTCTTGTCTCTTGGAAACAGTAGAAATAACACAAAAATCGATTGTAAGGGCACTGTTTTAAAATTTTCTTTAATTTAATCAAGTTCATCTTTCAGTTCAAATTGTTAGGGCTCTTTTATTTAATGATATTTTCGAGTTTAGAATTTTACATAACTTTAATGTATATATTATAGATTGTTAATTAATTAATTTTAATTATGTACGTATAAGTACTGAGGAAAAATGATCAAAACTTGCATATAATAACTTTTTGTTGTATTGTATTTTAGTTTTCAAGTAGATATTGTGCCTTATTCTCTAAAAAGTTAAAATTAAACAGCAAAAATGCTTTTTGCTAAAATTTCTACATTATAACTTGGGTACAGCAAAAATCGTAAATATTTACTTGCACTTATAAATATCTCGGAATGTTTGGATCAGTCAGAGAATTAAAAGAAGAAAAACAGATCATAACGAATTGAGGTCAATAAGATGAAAATGTCATTTCATTTCAAGGTGAATATTTTCAGGTTTTATTAAAAAATAAAATTAACGTTTTGCACGATAAATAATTCAATTTCCATTCAAGATCATCTCAAAGTTGATATGAATATCAAAATTTTGTTTTCAAAGTTTTATTAAAAATAAATTTATAGATAAGAAATAAATATAGGGTTTAAAATCATAATTTGAACGACTTTTTTTTAGTGCACTTTAAAGACTGAAATTATAATTATTCTTGAATCGGTAATAGCTTCTGATGTTTTTAATAATGAGTTAATATTTCAGATTGCAGTACAGACGGTCTCTTCAGGAACAATAATTAAAATAAAAATAAAACATTTACTACGAATAAATAAAATATAATAAATACTAAAAATCCCTTAAGTTTAATAATTATATGTAAAATCTATTACTTTGTCTAGCAGTGTATAAAGGGTGTTCAAGACCCGTCCACCCCTTCTAAATTTACCAAAAACATTTTTTTTCGATAAGCGGATTGCTCCATTTAAGTAAAGTGGGTACGCTCTATCGATTGGCGCTATGTTCAGCTTCCGATCCCGACCGCCACAAGTAGACTTTCAACAGTACATATTTATGTTTTGATCATAAATTTGTTTTAGTTAGTAGCATTTGTTGGATAAACGTATCATTCACTCGTTCATACGTTTATTATGTGAAATAGTAGATTCTGCAGAAATAAATGGAACTTTATCTTTCGAATATATAAAACAATGACTACTTTGGTTTTTAGTGAAAATAAGATGAAAAGTATATCGGGTAAGCTATATAAACCCATTTAAGTCGATATAATTTGTAGGATGTCCTTATTGAATTATTTAACATCGATCTCCACTGAATACTCTTATGAGCAAGCATAAAACGGGGCAAAATAAATTCTTTATGAAAATAGCCAATAATATGTTCAATGCCTGACTTTTATCTTGCACGGCATTTATGTTCATTCTTTATAGCCCCATATCATGATTTATGATACAAATGTACTGAAAATTTCCCATATACATATAGTCAAAATGTTAAAATTAGCCAGCGGGCTTGCTCTAGCTTGGAATAAAGCTCGTTATCGTCGACTCTATAGTCTCCGTCAACTGAACATTTTTGAATAAATTTCCTGTAAAATTAAGAGCAAGCGGTAATCTCGGGATAAAGTAAGGTGTTATAATTTTAGACCTCGTCCGCTTGACTTGTTTCCGCGGCAAACGCGATAATGGAGAAAAAGCGACCTTCGTTGCTCGCCTTTGCCGGTGGTCTCGCCTTTGGGAGCGGTCTGTTGCAATTGCAGCGCCCTGCACGTCCCGTGGAAAATCCGATTACCAGTGATTAAAGGTTATGAATATTCAGCAGGGTCAGGAAATCAGGCTCATGGCTTGTGGACCGGATCAGGGCACAGGGCTCACAGACTGGAGACGTTCTGCAGATGCTCCTCGCGCAAGGGTAAAAATTCGGGCCAGATATAGAGGAGGGCATTTGTAAGGATTACATAGGTCCGCTGGAAAGAGGCAGGAGGTGCTGCAGGACGTGGCCACAAATTGCAGGCCTTAGGTATTCCCAATGCAACCCATGGTACTTGTGCACAAACAAGCCAAAAATAATCACTGCAAATTAATTAGCCAGAGCATCCCAGCCTCTTTCGAGATAGTGCCCGAGACCAGCACTAGACACAATTTCTGTATGTTTGTCTGTCTGTCTGTCTGTGTGCTTGGAGTTCGGACCGATAGGGAAACTTCGGTGCTACATTCATTAAAGAGTGTGTATGCAAATGAATTAACGACTAAAACAGATGAAAATTACCAGAAATATTGCGACCCAGGCTAATCCGATGTTGTCAAAGGATATGGTTCCCTGGAATGGATTCCCTCCCAGCTGAGTGCAGTTGGTGTAGTACTGGTTCCAATTAACGCAGGACCTGCTCGTCGGGTAGTTCATCGAGAACGGCAGGGCCGAGGCTGGAAAGAAACAGAAACAAACACGATTACATACATTCTCAATGGAAATTTAGTAAATAATTTTCGCAAATTTTGACATTGCACAGAACATCCAAGGCCATAGTGCGGCCCGTAACCACAAACAGCCTGAATTGGATTTGTGTTGAGTGTTGTTCGGGCTCCTTGTGGACAAGGGATTAAGAGGAGTACAACGAAAGAGGAAGAGGAGCACTCAGTTAAATTATGTATTCATTTTATGAGAACAACTTTAGGCGACAATGAGAAATAAGTGTATTATGGTAATGTTGTGGAAAATCATCTGCTTTTGTATCTATTCTGTTTCAGTATTTACATTGTTAGAGTCGCACCATTGTGCCCAACTTCAAAAAATCGATTTAATTTGTTTGCGATTTCTACTTTAGAGGTAATAATTCTTAAGGGTGTCATTAAAAGGTCACGCTTTGATTTATGTATTATGTATGTTCCTGTATACAGTTTCTGCATAATTAAAGCAGTTTTCATATTTTAGGAATATCATTTTAGAATTACTTTGCAACTATATTTACCAGATATTCAAGTCCTCTACTCTAAACTCTACTCACAAATTCGAATTCAAGAATATTTAAACACAAATTCTGAGTAGCGCGCATAAAACTCAACTGAAGAATATTAAAGCACAAAACTAAATTCTGTTTTTCTAAAATTTATTATTATTATTTACAAGTTTGTGATGATTTTGAGTTAAAAAGTAATTTCTTTTTGATACTTAATAGGGTAAATAGGTAATTTTCGATGACTTTTGAGTACATTTTGGGCTGTAACTCGGCCATATCTTGATGAATATTGGTTCTTAAATGCTCTAAAATTTGTGTAGACTCTTAATAAACAAATCCAACGGTGTCAGACGACCACGATTACGGAGGCCAGTTGATATCGCCAAATCTCGAGATTTCACGCAATAAAGCCAAAACCGTTCGTGGTATGTGGCTCGAGTCGCCGTCGTGTTGAAACCACATGTGCTTTACATCAAAATTTTCAAGAACAAGCCAATAAAAATTGGTAATAATAATGCAAAAGCGTGCGCTCACCATTGACGATCCACCACCGCCTGTTTTACGTAGCTTCTGCGCATTGCATGGCCAGTAAGTTTAAATTCTTACGTGATTTCCGCTTTATTTGGATAGAGGTGCAAATCCAGATGAAAAATACGCCAGAATGAGCTGTAAGACAAGACTAATTGCGGAGCGTGCTGTGGAATCGATAAATTTGGGTTTTAGGCTACACTTCCACTCACCAAATGGCAGAATTGTAATTTTGCAAGTACGAAATGGATAACCCTATATTAAGAAGAAAACTGGTAGCTGACCTCAATTAAGCTAAGGTGGTATTGTTAATATTTAAACAGCAAACATACTAGACTAACTAAAATTAGACAATCTTACTAAAGATAAAAATCGTAACTTACGCCAATAATAAGGGCTGGACGACAATGACGAATAAGTATCTTATGAAAATGTGGAAGAACACTTTCTGCTTTCGTATTTATGGCCTTTCAGTAAACAACGCCTGAAGGGCTGAAGGAGAGGCACGGAGGTACGTTGCGTGCTGCTCGTACAAAGTACATGCAATTAATCAGATGTATCTCATTAAAAAGATTTTTAGCCGTCCGTTTACCCTGGCCAGCATCGCAGAGAGCGGCCAATTAATTTTGTCGGTCCTCTGCAAACTTGGCTCACTCCTTCATTTTTTAATTTAATTGGCGACATTTACAATTCTTTCATTTGTTGGGCGGCGCGCGAACACATACATAAATATAAATTGGAGCCCTCTCCTTGACCCTTCTTCCCTTTTGGCCAGTCGGGTACCAGTCCCGGAGGCAGCCCATGAAATAAAAACAAGCTGTGAAATAAAATTCAATTCCCTGGCGAGTTCCATTGAGGGGGAAATTCGCGGTAATAAGTGAGAAAACGGGAAGAAACTGGACACGAATTTCCTTAAAAATACCGAAAAATTGCAGTCTAACCCTTTTTTCTCAACCAAGAACTGGGCGTTTCCTGGGGCGGAAAATTAATTTAGCAAGGAAAATGGGTACTACGTTTTTTCGTCCAAGAATTTTAAAACTTTTCTCCAGCTTCCTGGAAACATTAGAAGTTTTTTTTTTCTGTATAAGCCAAATTAAACTCAGTCCGGTGGACTCCGTCGGGATATCTTATGGAACTGTAAATAACCTGTTTTAAGTGTTATACGACATAATTAAGTAATTAACGAAACATTTACTTCAAATAAGGGTAACCTGTTCCACGGAGCTGAAGAAAGTTTTATCAAGCAAAAAACGTAATATAGCACAAGAAAGGAAATTTGTAATTGAATAATTCATGTCACGTTGGTCAACGGAAGGACAAATTGGTAATTAATTAAAATTTGTGTTTCCATGTTCGGTGTCAAGATTAAGGCACTCTCTGATCTTATTTCTTTATTCAATTACCAACAGGTAGAGGACCCATCTGATACTTACAAAAATATAGGGAAAAAGTAACTAAAAAACAAAAAAGGAACTAATTATTAAATAATGCATGCTTGATAGATGTTAGAAAGAGGTTCATAATCTTGGGAGCTAAGAAAATTTTCTATGTAACCATAACTACCTATAAATACGGAAATAGCATCATGAAAAAAATAACCCAAATCAAGAGGAACTGATTGAAAGCACCCAATTTTTGTATTCAAATATGTACATACATTAAATTTCTAAATGCAAATAAGTTTAGGTTAGAAACTTTTTCGTGTGCGCACCATAGGGGAAAAATTAAATTTTCCCAAAATATAATTTTTTTATAAATTTACTGAATCCGTTTCGGGGCTGCAAGAAAGCACTGAATCGATTTGTGAGGTCGTTTTATACCTTGGCTTGAGTTGAAGGCGTGAATATAGAGGAAATAAGGGTGCTATCCCATCAACATTTCTGAAAAATTTTCATTGTATATGGTTTAAAGAATATTGGGTAACAATTTCAAATCAAAATCCCCAATAGTTTAGATACTACAGGTCTCTTCTCAAATGTTCTAATTTGTGATATCCTAGAAATTGATTCAACCCGAAATCCCCTTTATGGATCCACCAACTTGAATATCCAAATCTTGATTATATTTAAAATTAGTGGCATTAAATAAATCACAGCCATTTTGGTCGCCGTGTTGGATCCGCCATCTTGAATTTGGAAATTTTGATAACATTCAAATTAGTGGCCTCAGAATAATTATAGTAATAATTTCCATTACAATCCGTTAAAATCGAGAAATTGTTGGTCACAATCTTGGATTTAGAAATCTCGATAATATTCTTAATTAGTTGCCTCAGAATAACCATTGTACTAATTTTCATTAAAATTCGTTGTAATTGAGACATTTTAATCGTCATGTTGGATCCGCCATCTTGGATTTGGAAATTATGATAATATTCAAAATCAGTGACCCAAAAACAATCATTGTACTAATTTTCATTAAAAGCCGTTGGAATTGAGAAATCTTTGTGGCCATATTGGATCTGCCATCTTGGATTTGTAAATTTTGATAATATTCAAAATCAGTGACCTCAAAACAATAATTCTACTAATTTTCATTAAAATCCGTTGAAATCGAGAACGCGCTAACGGTCAAACTGGCGAAGTTAAAATAATCGTTAAGTTTTCTGGAATTATCCAATTTTCTGCGCAATTTTCTTAACTTTTCTTTCCGTAAGAACCATCTACAAAGTAACAGAAAACTTAAAAAAAAAAAAAAAAAAAATGAATGAAATCGGTAAAGTCGTTCTCAAGTTATTGCGTGACCAACGGAAATAGGGGTTCATTTTATATATATATAGATGTAATAAAATATTATCAATAGTTTACAAATTAAAAATGTTCAAAGGTTACGAGATTACGAAGTTATTAAATTTGTCAGATTTGAAATTAATTCTGTACTTCTAATAAAATAGATGAAGCAATTCGAAAGTTGATACATTTTAATCTTTAAATAATTTAAAACGTGTTTAATAAATCGAAAATATTCTATTTTATATTTTAGTTGTATGAAAAATCAGTATATTCTTGAGGGTTATTATAAATTTATTCCAAGAGTTTTGACTTAATTTTGAATATTGAAAATAAGGTTTTTTCTCTACTATGAGCTGTACCATGCTTAAGTTATACACAATCTTACTATATAAAATGGGAACTACCATAATTAAGTGTATTATTTTTATGCAGCACGTCATAAGTTTACGATCACTGGTAACTTAAGATTTTGCATTTAGTTCAAAAATCGAACAAGATCTTAGATAGCAAACTATATTAGGAAAGGAAAAGTGGAAACAATGCTACATTTGAATCTTTGGGAATCTGTCAAAATTGCGAATCCTTAATACAAAAGTTTTTGAAAAAAAAACAGATCATTTCTGGTTTATTATTATAAAAATAAAAATTATATCTTACCATTGCAAATCATCTGGCCTATCCTATAATTTGGCAGATTTGAACATAAGTGCATACCGGAATCGTCTGGTTTAGAACAAATATAGTCCTGTTCCTTAGAAAATTCGTAGTAAAAAGAGATGCTGAAAGATAAAATAAAAATCGATTAGAATCCACCATCAATAATTAAGGGGGTAGTCCAGTGAAAACAACTGTTTTTTCAACGATTTTTTTTTCATATTAGCAATTAATTTTTATTAAAAAACTTTTTGACATATGATAGTACAACTATTAAACTACACAAAAAAAATTTTTCTTTTTTCTTTTTATGAGTCATCCTGACAAAATGGCCGCTCCAAAAAAAAATTTTTTTTGTTGGCGGACGTCGAATCTCTGCAACGGTTCATTTGAAACAAAAAATTCAAACGAGGTTTTAATCTGTAGAACATTGGCTATCGTCGGAACTAGAATTATTAATTTTCAATAAAAAATAACAAAATGGCGGCATTTTGAATTTTTCGGGTGTTTTTCGGGTGCTTAATTTGTTTATAACTTTGTAAATAAACAATGGATTTTAATAATTCTAGTTCCGACGATAGATACACAATCAAGAAATATACAGCTAAATTTTTAGATCAATCGGAGCAAAAGACTCTGAGATCTGACGTCCGCCGAGTCAAAAAATGCTGTTTTGAGAAAAACGCGTTTAAAGTTTTTGTTGCGGAAAAAAGCTAAAAAAAATTAATTTTACCTTAGTCAGCGATGCCTACTCCATACATAACGCGATGCCTGCTCTATACATAACTAACCTTAAATACAAAGCAGAAGGACCTAGACCGTTATAAACCGAAAAAAAATGGGCGGAGTAAACAGAAATACAAGAGTCCTCCTTGCTCCGAAACACGCCAGGGGACCTTCGAGCGCTCGGATTACACGTCTCTCGAAAACTGTCTGTATCTTTAAAACTATTCAATATTTTGCTTAGATATTTTAAGGGAGTATTTTCGAGGTGTAGTAGAGTAGATTTAAGCAAAAAAAAAAAAAATTAAAAAAAAAATTTTTTTCACTGGACTACCCCCTTAATTCATAGGTTTAAACGCGGAGAAAGTACAATGCACACATCTGATTGACTAGATAAAAAAAAAAAAATAATAAATAAATAAAAATGCGTCTGCCGCAAGACATATTCATTTACTATCGCCAAAATTATATAATATATAGAAATACAGAGATAAATCACACACGACACTCCAGATTTATATATAGGCATGTTATATAAGAATGTATTTTTTTACGATCATATTTTTTTTTATGCAGGTAAAAAATTGCACAATTACATTGATAACACGAATTTCAATTGTCGAATGCATCAACATAATGCGCTGGAAATTAATTTTAAACCAAAAATATAACAAACAAATCATTTAATTAATGCGAGGGAGTTTAAAACACCACTGGGATTAAAATATAATGAATCAATGGTTTTATGAAAAATAAAGCCCACAAAACATTTTAAAACAATTATTCAAACTTTGTACGTAGGTAATTGCGCAATTTATTATTCCTGCAATTGATACAATATAAACATTTGCTTAAATAATGGCAATCTGTGAGGGACATATTTGCAAAACACGATTTAATCTTCACACACTAATTAGTCTACGTCTTACAGCTGCTAAGAAAAATGGATTTCCTGTTAAAAAATATTTGTTATTGTTGTTAGAAACATCCGTCGTGAAGATGAGAAAATGATTATCTGTAATGATTTTGTTAAAAAATTAATAAATGGCCTAGGCGCAATGTGTTAATTCATGCATCTGATGGTGGATTTTTACATTTTTATAGAACGTTGAACGCCACGAACGCTCTTCGATGGGTATTCAATTCGATGTCTATTCATTTATATGTAATGAATAATAATTCGATTAATAAACCGAAATGTAGCAGATAAGCTAAATAAATTGAATATTCAATATCGAGTCACACTCAATAAATACTCATTTGAATTTGAATTTGCGATTAGTCTACTGATAAATGATTCAGGAGAATCGATAATTAAATAATCAGCTATCTATTTAATTCCATTAGAAGCTGCGAGTTTAACGCAATCAAAATGGTAAAAGTAAACTTTCATAAAATAATCCTTTTATGGAGTTATAACAAAATTTATATATAGCTGTTCAATTTGGTATATATTCGTAGCACCGATTATGATTTTGAAAAACTAAAGATTTTGCCAAAGGCATCGTTTCGGAAAGATTTATATTTTGGCTGCATGACATTACTTGGAAGTAACCTAACATTAATTAATGTTGTTTAATCTTTTATCAATTACAATAAGAAGTATTATTTTTCGCTGGCAGAGATAGACAACAAAATATTTCAATTTGCGTATTTCAATAAGTATAGTAATTAGATAATCTAATAAATAATGTATTTTGGGTTGGTCAAATATTTTTGATTACCCAAATAATTGGAAATTCATAACATATTGCTATTTGTCTAAATTATCGGTAATCATTCCGCTTAATATTGTTAAAAAAGAAGAATTTCTCAGTCTGCATAGTTAAATAGAACCTATTTATTTTCACTCGATGATATATATTTTTTATCTATATTTTCATAATAAAAGATACCAAAGATTCGTCACATTAAATTTAAATTGAAATAACTTATTTTGGAAGGCAAAAACCTATTTTTAAATCTGTGATGTTACTCTATTTTAGAGCCTACTTTAAGTTTGCTAACGCGTAATATTAACCTTTGAAAATTGCCTTTTAAAAAATATTTATTTTTCTAGGAAACTTTCCCTTAAGTGTAAGTCGCGATTTAGAATTACTTAAATCTTTGTCAAAAAGTTTGATAATAATAGTTTTGTAGCAAAACATTTTGCAAAATACAAAATAAACATAATTAACAAAATTAACATAGATTACATATATTGAACATTCTTTTTAAAAATCATCCATTTTCGTGCGATAAAAAATCAGAAGTTAATTTTAGTCTAATTTTAACAGCACACGGAAATTTCCTCTTAGTCATTGTTATTAGTAGAAAAATAAAATAACTCACGCAGAAGTATGCAAATATAGCGAACTGTTTCCCTTCCTAAAAATGAAGGAAATAGTTCGAATTAAAAATTTACATTTACATTTACATACATATAGACGAAAATTTGTTCAGAAAAAAATTTAAATTTAATATTCCACTATTCGTTGCTGCCTTCAATAAATTTTTCTCGACTCTATGACCCGGTGAAAATTGCTCACTGACCTTTTGCTCTATTTAATTTTATATATAATTAGCTCAACTCTATAATTTAGCTTTGGTTCATTTAGTTTGTTAACTAATTACTTTGTAACCTAATTTTAGTAAAGTTACTTTTTGTTTTCTTTTCAATTAATGAATAATTATAACTTTTTAAAATTATCACTATCAAATAAATCATCATCATAATCATTATTTGCTTTTCTAAAATCGAATTACCATTTTATATATTCAGAAGGTTTTATTCAGATTTTCCCATTATTTTTTTTTCGGAAATCAGCATTAATTAATCCACAAATTGTATGTTGCTGTAGATATCTGTTGTCCTGTGGTATTTACCTACGTGAATACTTACACATTTTTGATTCTTTCTTTCAAAACAATTTACTAAATTTTATATATTTAGTTTTGGGCCAACAAATATACACTTAATTCGCTTGACAGATACACAGGCTGTCGATTTTACTGGACAAGTGTTCTGTTTAAATAACAACTAAGCGTTTATTGGTAAATCATAAATCTGCCGGACTTAGAATTACGTATAAGGGATTTTTATTAGACGCAATAAATAGAAAATATGATGCGAAAAATATCTGATTTTTTAAGAATTTTTTATGTGCTATTAATCACGATGTATGTATATGCGGCCTAAGCTAAAAGTATTCGCGTAGAAGGAAGTGGTTTTCACTGATTCCACATGACGAACTGTTTATAGCTGGTATTGTTTAGAAGAAAAATGTGTATACAAAATACCACATCGATGTTTTGAAAATAACAATAAGGTGCGCGCATAATTATATATTACGTATCAAAATAATTGATAAACAAAAATAGCTTTAGAAGTCTATGGACAAGGGAAATTTCCACGTTATTGTATTAAAATTATATTAATTTCGGCAAAGTAGTACATCAAACAAAACTCTCAAATAATAATTCTGAATGGTATAAATAACTTCAAATTCAAAAATGGCCTTTCGTTATTGTTTAAGAAGTTTTTTTTTTATTGCTTATATTAACATTTTGCAATACTATACGTATAAACATTTATTAGGATCTTCCTTTGCAGTTTGTCCTTCTAAACTAAGTATATTAATTCCAATCCATTTAAGATTTAATTGCTTAGTTATCCTTTATAAATCACCTGAGGGTTATTGATGTCTACGAAAGCAGGGTTCTATATATTGCAGCTGTTAATGATACCAATTTTCCAGAACTTTGTTGGATTCAGACATACAATCAGTATGTAATCCAGAAATTTTCTCTGAGGTACATATCTCACTAACTTTGCATAAACTACTTATTATTGGACGATGTTGCTATTTTGTCTAGTGAAATTATCACTCTTATATACAAAATTTGGACCAATCCGCACATAGCAATGCTCTCTGTAGACCTATTTGGCCATTTTGAAATGTTACTTCAAATCCAATTAATTACTATTAACACTTTTACCGTAATGTGGCGGAATATGAAATGCGGGGATCCTGGAATTTCATTATATCGTGAAATCTAATTTACCTGGCTTTCTGTATCATCTGCACAATTAAGTTCTGCATACGTATTTCTGCTGTGCACTTTTATTAGAAGCATTTTTAATTAAATTTTTAAATATTGCATTAGATACACTTCCATTAGTAAAATGAGTCAAAGGGTGAAATGTCTACAACTAGACAAATATATTCACGCAGACAACTTTAAACAAATAATGAAACTAAGTTAACGAGTTTTATCTAAAATGATGATTTTATAAATGAATTTTATGATTTTCACATATTTTATATTATGAAAAATCAAGAATATGAAATTTCTTGTCAATTTTATCTAATTAGTGGAGTATTGTAAGGCATATACCTCGGAACCCAGTTCTAATGAATTAATTTGTGTAAAATCTCCAAAATTGCCTTTCTAACACTAGATACCACAATTTATACCAATTATTGCCACTTTTTGTTTGATCGAACGTCGAAAAAGGAATATTGACGAAATTCAATTAATAGTTCGAAGATTACAATTTTTTAATTTTCGTTTTAATCGCATTAATTAATTAATTAACAAGCAGGAATAAAAACTATTGAGCTTAGGTGAGTAAGAATCAAACCACTGGTTTAATTAAAAAAACGCATAAGGTTTTTTCGCAATTTACCGCAAAGGTTATTAAAATAGATTTTGACACGTCGCGTCGGGGTTATATAAAATCTATAAATGGCGGTGCATGATTTTATTATTTTTAAAATACTATATGCGTTTCTCATCGATATGGTATGTTTTTATTCCTATTAATTTGTTTTAAATTTATTGGTTACTTTCTATTTACCTATTGAAAATAATATAATATATACTTGTATAAACGCATTGTACTTTTCATAATACTGAAACAATTGAAAATATAAATTTGCGAAGCATGTTCCGATGTTAATATTCAAAAATTAATGTTAAATAGGTTAATAATCTGTGAATGTAAAATGATCCTTACAAGAACTTTATGATAGTACTAAACGTTCAAATATTTCTAGAAACTTCACTTATATAAATTGTCCTTATATATTTTTTGTATTCAAATATTCTGTAAGTAAATCATAATAATAAATATAAATTAGAGAAAATCATAACAAAAAATAAACTATTTTAAAAATTTAAAAAACAAACACATAACTACAACAAAAAGAATAATGAATGGGTCCAAACAATGTGAGTAGAATTTAATGTGTGCAGGCATGATCCGTCTACATTTCATCTAAAACTACTTATCTACAAATTTTATGTATCATGAAAATCTACAAGTATTAATACAGACACTATAGGTTTTACTATACTTCACAGTGTTACACAATGTACGAGAAGATATTAAAAAAACGTACAATTATTCAAAAATGGGTAGGGGAGGACTAATACAAGATTTACTGGAGCACTTACTTATACACGTATGTACGATTATACATCAATAAATAATTTTTACAAATTTCAATATTCACAAAATATTCACAGCAATTGGAAAATGTCACCAATGACAAACATCGATTGAGTCAGGCAGGGATACAGAGGCGCAGAGGTACGGTCAAAACGACACAACAAAAATTCGTGCCCGCATGAAGTTGAGAGGCACGTCTTAGTCATTATATGTTAATACCTACGAGTACATAAGGGTAGCACAAGGTATGTAGATTCAACAGAGGAAGAAAGTCTTGAGCCAGTAGATTGTAAAGCATATAAAATGAAATAACACATCAGTTAAAAATTTAAATATAAAGGTAAGAAGAAAAGTGTAGATGTAGTGTTTAGTGAAAGATGTATTTTATGTATAAGATTAGGTGGCTTGGTGTAATTGTCCTACATGTTGGATTGGTTCAAAGCCGATGATTTAAAATTTCTAGCCTATACCCGTTTTAGCTATTGTAGTATCAATTTGTGAGATTTTTTATTCAAAATATAATATAATATTTTAGAAAACCGATATCGAACCAAAAGGTAAAATAAATAAAAAACGATAGTAGCAAAAATTAACGCTTAATTATTTTAAAAAAAATTTTTTTTTCTGGTGTTTGGCGGATTGCTTAATTTCGAAAAAGGAGTAATTCAAAGTAATATTATATTGGTGTAAATTAGATTGGTAAGATATTATTTTAAATTTTATTGATGGTAAGGTAGTCAATATTCCTTCATAATTAGCAAATTAATACTATAAATACCAAGATCAGTCAAATTGACTGGTACTTCTTCCTTGAATTAATTATATTTTTAAAAGTTATCTTTTAAGATTTATCCCAAAACTTATTAAGGTTCAAAATTACGTCATATTCAAAAACCTTTTCTATTTATTCTATTTATAATTGCTAATTCAGTTAAGTTAAAAATTTACTAACAAGAAAAGAATAACTCTTTTATATCAATATTTTGAGTCCACAGACAATTTAAAAGTAGACACATTTGAACACTGTTCCAATTTGTTCTAAATTTTATTCTAAACTAAAATCACATTGTGAAAAGACGTTTTGAATTTTGTTTTGTTTTTGTTCAATCAAAGTGTTGAAGCAGTAGATTTCCTTTTTTTCAGAACTTGTCGATGTAAGCATTTTTTTAAAAAGTGTCTCTGGCCAAAATAGCATTTGCTTTTTATTAAATTTACGAAAATTCGCGGTAATTTTAAAAACGGTTTCCTGTAATTGAAAAATGAGAAATTCTAAGATATCGGAATTAGTTTAATCTAAAATTCTTTTAGAAAATGTCTTCCCATTTCCATGTTAAAAAATTGATGCTAACCAACTCCAGACATGATGTAACGCATTATCGTTTACTTCAAAATTGGTCTTGCGCTTATAAACAAATATTATTTATCTTTTTTTTCCATATACTCAAGATCATGCGTTCTTTTTAGTCTTATAAACCAAATCAAAAGTTTCATTAAATCAAAATTAGCATCCTCATTTATCGAGAAGTAATCAAAGTTTCAGTTAGCAAGTATCAACATCTTAGGAGTAGGACCTTAGTAATTTTGAACCGGAAAGAAGCAGAAGCTTCTTAAATAATTAATTAAGGACTTGAGATGCTAATTATTCTATAACTTTTCAATCGCTATTATGCGGAGTGCAATTATAAGTTTGAGCTTTAGGGTGTATTTAATTAAATATTTTCTTGGAAGTAAAATTACGAAGAAAAGTGTTTTATAATTTGCTTAAAAAAGTGTGTTCGAAAAAGTTTCCTTGGCGCAAAAAACGAGTCCTTCAAAAATGTAATTCAAGCCAAAGGAAGAAAAGGTTTATAATAAATTATGTAGGATATCCTTTGCAGGTACAATTTGACTTAATATTGCCTTGTTTCATCTTAAGATACTTTCTTTTATATTTCCTTATAAGGATTCAATACTGTTTCGGGATGGAACCATTAATTTGTAAAAGTGTTGAGTGTCAGTGGAAGAGAATGCAGCAAAGAAAATCCAATTAAGAGAGAAATAAATTCCAGAAAAACTGAGGAAATGAAATGAGCGACAGACACTTTGTTGAGTTTGAGAAGAATTTTGTATATATGTACATACATACAAATTGTTTTGTTAAAAAAAAATAAGGAAACTAAAACATGAAAAAGAAGGAAAATTATAAAGCGCTCTCTTACCTACATAAGATGTAAAACTGTTTGTGCCACATAGACGAAATGTTATTTATGTTTGAGTGAAAATAGTTTACATACACAATTAGCTAAAAGGGAGTTTTTATACGGAAGTGGATAGCGAAAAATCGTCTTAACAGAGGTTTAAAGGACAAAAACAAATAAATCGGGGAAACTAAGTAGTAGTATTAAGTATTATAGTGGTAGTATAGCAGTATCTTAGTATTAGTATTGGTAAATCTTACGAATTTACACGGACTCGAACTCTGAATTCTTCGTGTAGTCCCCTGCAATCAGAAAACCCGAATTTTTTTGTTTTAACTTAGAATTAATAAAATTAATTTTTGTTGCGTGGTTAATTTATTTGTTCATTTGTCTTGCTTTTTACAAAAAAAAAAAAACAATTAATTTTGAATTCAAACCAAAATTTTAAATCAATGAAGTGAACTTAAAAGAGGCCAATGCATAAATAAAGTCAAGGAAACAAAAACCTTTAATTTATAAAATCGAAAAAAAACGAATGAAGTAATTTTTTACAGGCTGTTGCGAAATGTATTATACTTGTAAGATATATTTGACCTATTATAAAAAGATTCACTTCAGCCTATGTGCAATTGTTGAGTAGGCTACTTTGCTAAAATGTGCTCTAAAGTGTGGAACTCTTTGCATAGATAGGTGCTAGTAAAAAAAGGGGTGACTATTTAATAATCTGGAAACATACACATGTAAGTAAAAAAAAGATTCAGTTTCGACCAGGCGGAAAGACTGAAGCCATCGTATTTTACAGGGCGTAAAATAAGCACTAATAAGTATCTACATAATTAAAAAACCATTTCACGGATGCGTCTGACTTTCTATCCTTGACATGTTTCGTTCAATTGGGAGTAAAGTAGGATTGGGAAAAAGTTAACTAGTACAAAATATGTTGGCTTATAACATGGGTTCTGAGAATAACGGCTGTGACAGACGGACAGACACGCGAGTAATCTTATAAGACTCCGCCTGCTTTTTCTTTGGAGGTACGGAACTCTAAAAATTATAAATATTTTTATTTTAGTCTCAAATTTTATTAATTAAAGATAAATTCAGGCCATTTTAGAGCAGAGCCTTTTCCTTAGAATATAATTTTTTTTTCGATCTCTATTCAAAACGTAAAGGAATTTTGTTGATGTTCACTCAACACTACATCAAATCGAGCTTACAAATATGCAGGCGCATACCTGTAGTATTGGTAATGAATAAGAACAAATGATGTCTTATATTACATAAACAACTAAATTTTATTTGATATGTTTGACCAAATTACAATTTCAAATTCATAATAAAATCGAAATTGATATTGAAATAGGTTTTGCAGCTTTGTGATTGTGTGACTTCGAACTTTCAGAACCAACAAATTACAGAATATTTGTTCTCTAAATGAAACATTGTGAAAGTTTTTTATGAGTTTTTACAGTCTGAAAAAAAATTATTGCGTATACTATGATCAGATTTTATTCTTGGTTGACAGAATTGTTTACATGCCTCATTTTAAATATTCTTAGAGTAGCTAACAAAAAAATTCTCATTCTCTAACTTATGAATATTACGCCTTAAATGAAAAATCGCATCCATGAGGCGTCCCTCACACCAAAAGAAAACAAATTACGCTTAAATTACCCGCCCACATTTTTATTTTCAAACGTTTGAATACACTTTATTAAAAAGTTTGCTGGAACCTCAAGAAATAGGCCATAATTATAGTACACGAGTGTGTTGGCATAAAGTTTGGCATTAATAAATATGAAAAGCTGTTGTGGAGTATTTCTGGAAAGTTTTGCGAAATAACAGATAGGAAAATCGCCAATCTGAAAGCAGATGGAGATATTTTAATGTTTCTCTTGATTCCCTTTACTTTTCGGGATTTCGGGAGGGAGGAGGCTCATCCACTTGTTGATGCGAAGAATTTTAATGAAAATTTGCGGGTGCTCCACAAATGAAACGAGAAATATATAACGTACATGAAGGAGTCCATCGTTTACTCTGCATCCGGGCTGGGTGTATTGAATCCCTGTTTATGAATAAAACATCAAAAATGTACCGCCGGATAAATATGCGATAACTTCAGTCTTTTACCTGATTTGGGTCGGGCTTGGAGTGGTTTAGTGTACTGACATATGTGAGTGAACAAAGAGGCCGTAGAGTGTATGCATAAGGAGGAAGTTTAAAAGTTTTTCTTTTTTTTTTAAATGAAAGGAAAGGAAGGCTATTTACTAGGGTGAGGCTTGGGAGAGAAAGAGGTCAGGTTGAAACGGTTCAAAGCCTATTTACTCTCAAAATACATATACTGTTTTATACATTCTGCAACTCAGTGGAGTGTGTTCTATGGAAAATCATTAACTACGCCCAGGAATTGGGTTCATGAAACCATTTGCAATCTACCCTTTTATTATTATTGCTATCGAACTGTCATAAAACTTCGATTTCTCTGCAAATCTTATCAAAGAGAGAACTGAAAAAGTAACAAACAGCTTAGGCTTATAAAAGTTGATATAATATGGGAACAATGGTCTCTTTGAGGTAAATTTTTTACACAGAAATTTGCCCGTTTTCTATGTGAACAAAAAACTTTTTTAATTCAAAATTCAAATGGAATAAATTAATTTAATTAACTAAGATTACGGAAAGGAACAAACTGAATGGTAAAAATTACTTAAAATGACAAAAATCTAAAAGAAATTACAAAACTACCTACACTGTTATGGGATCTACTTATTTACTAGGTTTTTTAGGTAGTGTGTATAATCGTTTACAACTTTTAAAAGGATAAATATACAATTACCAGCAAAAAACTGTCTATTTATTACAGCTGGCTATTTAAAAATACAAAACAGCTCATTAAAGATTAAAAGTGGTTGCAAATGTATTCAAACATCATTAGGAATTTAATTTTCAACTTATTTTTAAAAGTAATATCAAAAAAGAGTATTTATTAAATTCTTAATATAATAAACAAAAATTAAAACATACACTACGTTATTTACACATAATTAAAATAAACTCATAACTGTAGATATTTACCTCTTGTAGGAGATATTAGAAAATATTCTTTACTTTTATTAACAAGTTAATAACTTTTTAGATTTTGTCAATTTACAATATATAATTTTCTAAATTAAAATATCAAAGATTTTAACTAGAATTGGAACTAGAAACCATTTAATTACGCCCAGAATAGATTTCTTTTAAAATATCCTCAAGGTATATTCGCCAAAATTCTTCTTCTTGTCTATATCAGAATATACAAATGCCATCTCAAATCAATTTCAGGAACTAAAAATAATTGACGTTTCACGACCATTTTGGTCATTTCAAAGTGATAGCTGAAATCCACTTTGCGTTTTAAAAAAAAAGAAAAAAAGTAAAAGGTTATTATATTTTATCAAATATCCTTTGGTTACATTAATATTAGATATATACTAGGGTGCTTTTTTTTCGCGACTATTTTTTTTTTTTTTTTTCACTCCCACCTCGAAATTTAGTGGGAAATACCTAATAGAAAATTCCCTGAAAATTGAAGCCCTTAATATTAATATTAAATGCATTAAAACATCCTTCAGGAACTACAACAATTTTGTATTTGGTATATGATTTCTTGTTCGAATCAAGTTTATGAACAAAAAAATCTCTGAAGTAATTCTTTTCCAACTTTCTTTTAAATCGCTCCTCATTTTTGGTTTTTCTATATAATTTAAGAATTGACAACAAATTCATTATACGAACGAGTATCCACTAGAAATATTTGAAAATCTTCTAGAAGCATTTAATCTTAGAATAATTCTTAATAAAAAAAAATTAACATATTAATGATTCTATTATCGCGGCTGCAATTTATATCCCACCTTCCAAATTATGAACGTGGTACTTAAATCAACATCTAGATCAACTAAAAATTAATTAACGTTTCATGTAATAGTCACGAAAAATACTTTGAACTATACAAGTACCATTGATGAGCTGTTTTGTATTTGTGGATAATTAAATGGTGAAAACTCAACCATTTATCTACCAAAATGTTTACATAATACTTATAAAAATCAATGAAAATCCATAAAATTTTGTTGAATCTATATAAAATTAATAAAAAAAAGAGTAATTTATATTCAGCAAAAATACCGGCTGAAAGGATGTTTCACGCGGGAAGAACCTTGAAAGCATTTTAATTCCCAAAGCCAATTTAATATTTCGCTTAAGAATTTAATTACATTCCGATTGTTAAAAAATTTTTTTTATTAAAATATCAATAAAGGGGATACTCACTTTGGCGCAGCCACGTGGGGCGGAAGTTGGAGGACACAGCGCTGTCGGAGGATACCTTCCCACAATTGGACACCGACAATTCCGAATATGAAAAATACGAAAAAACACAGCAAAAGGACGTTGCCCAGCATCGGGAGAGTGTCCAACAGGAGCATCACAAGGATTCGCATACCTGGAAAAATTATAACATCGTCAAAGGGTTATGTAAATTGCAGACGGAAAAGTCTTTGCGAGAGTTTAAATAAATATAGTGAGGTAATAAAATGTAGGGGATTAATTTCCCTTATGCTTATTGCTCGAGAAAAGTCCCGGTCAATCCCGAGTAGCCTTTTTGTTTCATGTGTTTTTGTTCCTTTAGAATCTTTGACACAAAGTTTTGCCAATAACAAATTTCTCTGAACATCTATTCTATATTTATCACTACACCATAGTTTCTATTCGCCAGGATTAGCCTTGAAGGATCAAATCCAGACGCCAAATAAAAAAAAAAAAAGGATTAGTCCTGGCCCAGGGACTTCAAAATGCAGTAAATATGGTAACTTTTTAAGTTTAGACGAGAAAAAAAGTAACTATTATTTTGCGATAACATTCTAAACATCTGCATTAAAATAGATTATGAAAAAAAAAATATGTGAATAAATTTTGGATACATGTTTGGAGTTTCTGATCTTTCCGAGTCGGAGTCGAAGCTCCGTAACATCCATAACACAGACAAAGGTTGTATTGAACTTATATTTTGTCAAGTAATCTCATGATTTCTTCTTATTTGAAGCAATAGTTTATGTATTTTGCCAGTAATACTATAAAAGTTTAACTAATTTGAGGTAATACATAAAATGTACACCATTATTTGCCCGCAGGCAGGACACCTTGTTTATTGCCGGATTAAAGTCTCGGTCAATCCAGGCGGATTGGAGGGCCTTTTATGTGACACATCACATCCCTCAGGACCTTTGACACAGAGCTTTGGTAGTAACAAATCCCGGCGACACGGCGACGATCTCTCTAAAAATCCATTCTATATCCGGACACTATGGCGTCCGTTCGCCAGGATTTGTTTCGAAGGATCAAGTCCAGACAACAAATAAAAAAAACCAAAAGAATACTCCCGAGCTGCTAGGATCCAGGTACTTGGAGATTTTTGCCAATGTATCAAACGCAGTAGATAGTGACTTATATGTATATTACATATATCCCAGACATAATAGAAGTAACCATCAATTTGCGAGGACATTCTGGAGAGATCTGGATTCTGGGAATGGGTTGCAGGCAGGAAACAATGGTCCATCGAGTCGACCCGGCTGGACCCCTGCTGCTGCTTGGTCCTGGTGCCCGGGCAATTTAATGGCCCGGACAATAGAGCATAATGGGTCGGTCGTGGTGGACGAATTCCGACGGGAAGAGGGATAATATTTTGATGTCTTTTGGTGGTGTGGGACATTGCGGGACGGTGTGGTACTGGTGGAGCTCAGTAGATTTATTGCCCGGCTCGGGAGCTTTCGACCTCTCTTGTGGTAGCTCATCGAGCAGCAGCAGCACGCATTCCCCCCGGAGCCTGGAGCTGGTGGAGCCCCTTTCCCTGCACACACAGTCGCTCTATCTATCTAGGGTGGGAGTTGGCACCGCACCGCACCGCACCGCCTGCCCTTCTGTTCGCAGTGGCTTATCTAGATAAATAAATTTACCATAGAGTAAGCGTTTACACCGTCAGCATCTGTTGCATGTTAAATTGTACGTGACTAAACAGATTACGTTGTGACTGAAATAAAATTACTTTTAGGACGGTGTGAATTTGGGCAGGGCGTGCAAAAGGGGATTTCGGGGGCGTTCCTAGAGATGATTTTCGCTCTTCATGGTGCAAAAGAAAAATTCCACAGGATTCCCTTTTTTTTCTTCCACACAGAATCTCCCGAAATGGTCCTGGAGTGGATTCTTCTTTTGGGTGTGGGAAAGCATTTGTTAAACATCTTTATTGCCTCCGGGGCGCGCCCCACAAGCGTCGCGTCGTCGGTCGGTGTCGTGATCAACAGGTAGAACACAGCATCGCGGAGGCGGCAGCGGCGGCGGAAAATGTTCAAGAGTTCGTTCCGGAAAGCGTGGGATAATGCGCGCTCGTTTGTTTCAAGTCCTAATTGGAATAATTATGCAAACAATACTGCTGATTACGGATTATATACCTCCGGTGCAATTCAGGATGGGATCGTTAAAACTGGGAATATTGTGGGAATAATAACTGCGAACTGAGCAATCATCCTGAATTCATCGATGGTCGCAGAGCACATTTTATTTAACAATTGTTGGTTGTTCTGCATTTTGAAATTTGGTAAATGGATCATTTATTTTCTGAGGGTGTTGGTAAAAGCCAAACAAAACCCTTTTGTTACCCGAATACAAAGCATTCCCACACACAAAATTTTGTTTGCTGGAATGATGACGCAAATTTGTACTCGGACAAATTACCTATTCATATCTATGTTCTGAGCTTAATATGCTTTGGAACAAAGTTCGGTATCGAAATTTGCAACTAATTAAATAAAACTGAGCCTCGTATATCGGCGGCGCGGCTGAAGGAAGTTGATACTTAGTCTGTAAATATGTTTTGAGGACAGAGGAAAGCACAGATAATACGTGACATCACGTTAAACTAATTATTTATCTTTTTCACCAACGCAAGCATTGTGGAATTCGATCTATTTGAAGTCTGGCACATAGACACAGTCCCTCGGGCACCATTAAATGTTGGTAGTGTTGCTTAATGGGTTTTTTCCTTATCCCTAAAAGCAAACATTCATTAGTTAATTAAAGGTGTAGGTATCAGTGCCGTGGGCTCCCCATAACACGATGCCTACTGGCTTCTCTTTTGGAAATTCATCCTGAACAACTAAAATTATGTACAATTATTTTCCTACCCTTGTAAAGTACATGGTTCATGGAAAATACACACACAATTCATTTTGTAATTAAATCATAATAGAACAGGTGTTAGAACCAAAAAACACAGTTTATACCACAACGATCCAACAATCGTATTTTTCGTAAAGTTGGATTTGAACTCAAAAATTTTATATATTGTATTTTGTTTAAAAAGGTGATCAAATATCGAGCGGGTAAGATTTAGTAAAAGTAATTTTTAATAACAATAATATTTGTAGTTTTCACATAGTGTAGAATTTCTAATTATTATAATTAGGAAATCTAGCATTCGGCAGATTATAACTACCAAGATGTAGTGAACAAAAAATTTGGTGTTGACCAGTGCAATCACTCTCTTAAAAATGCCCTAAGCAAATTCGAACAGCTTTAATATTAATTTAATAATTCCCCATATGCTTTCACTTTTTAACTTCAGATCGTAATTTGTAATTTTCTTCAGCATTGATTTTTTTTTTCCGAAAAACATAATTTTTCTTGCGTCAACAGTGATTTAAAAATTAACCTTTTTCAAATTCGAAATTTTGTAGAAATTTTTTAAGAGCTTTTACAGTTAGTAGACATTAATTTAGTAAAACAGTTACTAAAACGTTGAGAATATCTTCCATAATTAGTTATAAAAACGCCCTCGAGCCATCAAAATGTGAGTGGTCCTCGAGAAAATCCGAAATCAATCCAATATCAACCATCGATTATTCAATTTAAACGTTAGTATCTTAAACGTTGAGAGTCTCTGACCTTGTAAGATCTAAGACTTATTCCAATTCGTGGAGATCCTTACGCAAAAAGTTTCATATCAATCGGGTCACTGGTTTCCATGCAAATAGCCAACATACATATTCCCCTTAACACCCACTCATACATACAGGCATACTTACTTTTTTAAAGCCGCTTCATATCATAAAATGTCAACAGTCTCTTAAATTTGTGTTTAAAACGACAACTTAAATAATGTATTATACTTGAAGAAGGATTAAAACTTCAGTTCAAAAAAAAAGTAGGAGCAAGTAACAAAATATTGTCTTTTTGACTTTGATGTGGTGACGACAGGCTTCAAAGTGAAACCTCAAAAAGGGATTTAGGATGATGAAATTTCTCATTAGGGATCTCTTTATATCTGTCATAATATGCTTTCTCCAAGTATCAGGCTGCTATCAAAAATGTATCGCATACGACGTTTTATGGTCCTTTTTTATTTCCTCAGTCATAAGTCGTAATGGAAAAAGCTGTACATGCCCGCCATGTTTATGTTTTGTTTTTAGTGCTCTAGCAATTGCTCGGTCTTAAATCCTAATAAAAGAGTGCACGATTATAAAATCTACATTTTACAGGGTGGTGCACAGTAAATAATTTTATAGAAAAAGCCATTTTGTCATGATTATTGTAAAGACTTCTAAAAAAAAAATTTGCAAATTTTATAATATGCAAAATGTGTGGACAAACAAACAAATTGAATAGAAAATGTTGTTATTTGCTTTTAGGAGTGTTATACATTTACTTACGTCAGTAAAACCACTAAAATCTTGGAATTGACGAACTCATTGTTTTAATTTTATGAGATTCGAAAAAATCTGTTTCGAACAATGTTTCATTACATCTGCAATACATAAATCTTAAAAGTAATGTCTTAGATGCTTTCTGTGAGGTTATGTCTAAAAATATTCATACATTGAAACTGAGATGAGATCGATTATATTTTAAATGATTTCCACAATAATCCCTTGAAATATCGCATACAATTTTTAAACCACAGCTTATAATGTATTTTTTCTTTTAATTACACAAACAAAAAATACATTAAAAAGCTTTTTAAAAACAATAATTTCCGAACCGAACCGTAATATACAGGGTGAAAGAATTTTAGCTTTATTTTAATTTCCTGCTTCGAGAGTTATCCAATTCAAAAAAAAAAAAATAAACCACAAAAATCCTGTTGAAGTCCCCGCTGAAATAAAAGTCGCTCATCCGAACATGTAAGCCGCTTTACGGAAGCAGGACGGCTGAAAGGCAGCTTATCATTTTGTCGTTCTCCTTATTGAAGTCTGCTCGTGCTGGCTGCAGAGGGAGCCTGATTCCCTCATTTTGTTTTCATCCCCTAATCTCGTTACTTAAATCCCATTTCGCCATTAACTTTCACTATCTTCCCCCAAAGTTGTGGCAGCATAAAAAGTCACAATTAACTTATCCCACGGCATTAAAACGATCTATTGTGTTGTGTATCCCTGGTCAACGAGCTACAATTGAGAGCTTGTTAGGAAGTGAGTATTCAGGTTATCGAGGAAGAGATTATTATTTTTTTGAACAAAGCTTTTATAAATATTGCCCTAGTAACTAAGATTTCACAGATTTTATTTGCAGATATTATTTCATCTTGATTGCGTGTTAAACCAGAAGTTCATTTATATCCAGTTTATGTATTTATGTTCGGCTGTTAAATTGTGCAGCCTTAATAAATTAGGAATGTCTAATTTCATCCTAATCCGAGGAGTGTTATTGGCCAGAATTGAATTCTTTAAAATATTTCTGTTTTACAAATATGATAAATTAGACTTGATAGACGCATTAGAAGTCAACATAAGGCGTGTTATTACGGATGTACAATTCTCGAAAAAGGTCAAAAATTGGATTGACTGGATGTGCTACGTAAGTGGCAGCCGCGGTGCTCAAATGCTCGAAATTGAATTTAAATATTAATTGTTAATAAGTTATCTTACGAATAAAACTAAATTTATGGCCATTTGCTAAATTTTTATGTATTTTATTTAAATTTAAAATCCGGACGTACTTAAAAAACACTATTTAGTTGTCTGCTCAAGTGTCGACCATATTTATTTTACCAAACTTTGTAATATATACACATGTTAATATTTAATGTAAAAAAATCGATACTCATTCGTTTAATTTAGCAGAAACACAACTAAAGATGTTATTTCACTGATTTAATAAATGTCGCACATTCACACTACATAGACATTAAGAGGAAAAAAAATAAAAATAAACACATATAATTATCATTACTTACTTGGTATTCGATTAATTGCTCTTAACGGTCTTAGTACTCTTATTGTTCTTATTGCTGTTAAATTCAAATTTTCTACATGCATAATATATTCCAGTAGGCCGGCTAATACTATAAAAAAATCAAGACGATTCCATGAATCTGCTAAATATGTATTTTTTCCGTAAACACCCATTGCAACCATTTTTATCGTCATCTCGAGTGCAAAAAATGCAAAAATTATATCGTCGAATATCTGAAAGTAAAAGACAAAAAGGCATTATTAATTTTATTGATGTTAATGTATGAATTTAAAATATTTACTCTTTTTATCCGTTTCAAATTAGTTTTATAGATATTTTACTACTAATCACACAATTTTACTTTAATTCGACTTTAGAATCTGCATCTTTAAATTATCGAATCTTCTTTTTTTCGTATATAAAATTTAAATAATAAATATTTAATACGTATGAAGCTTTAAAAGAAGTAATTTGAAGGTTCCATGATTTAACGCTTTAACGACTTTTATGGCACTTTTATAGCAC
Organism: Dysmachus trigonus; assembly: GCA_949715965.1. NCBI lineage: Eukaryota > Metazoa > Arthropoda > Insecta > Diptera > Asilidae > Dysmachus > Dysmachus trigonus. The sequence goes on along the minus strand of OX454323.1, from coordinate 2,435,728 downwards.
ATCGTCTTTGTTTTCACATTTTTCCTATGAATTTTCTTTTAATAAAAGATAAGAGGGCCCGCTTATGTCACTGGAGACGTTACCTGGAAAATTATTTTGCCATAAAATGTCTCCTTCGCTTCCTTTTTAAAAAATGATTATGCATTAAAAATTACTTATAATGTCTATTTATTTTTATGGAGCCATTTTGCTTCCTAAACTGACAGGGAATTTGCCAGTTGAGGAGAGAAATATTTGACTCTAGGTATGTTAGATTTTCTTATTTTATTTAACTTTCAGCAATACATTTTTATTTATTTTATACTAACAATTCACTCATTGTGGTTAGCAAAATAATTTGATGGTACCAGTAAAAATAAATTAAAATCGTTCGTAATTATAATTTCTTCGGATAAATTGAGAAAGTTCAGAAAGTCCTTCAAACTTTTCCCTGTTCTGCATAAATGTGAATATTAATGATAATCCTGCGATGAGATGACATACTTTACGAAAATGTGACTGGAAAACGTAATTTATGTACATCTTCACATAAGTCATAAATCAAACAGCTTTTGTGAAGAGAAACTTGATTTTAGTCTAAGACACTTTAATAAGTAGACAATTTGTGCATCTGCAACATATTGTATTACTTTTTATAACCTATCACTTGTAATATGTCTGTGGAATAGTGTTTTGAAGACAATCATAAATTAACATCATCTTAATTGATTTTATTTGATTTTCGAAATAAGTTTCATTCCTCTTACAATTCCAAAATTTTTACACACTAAAATCAAGATTATGTCTTTTTGGTACACTTGGTTTTTATGTGGCAACGAAAAAATAATAAAATTCTTAGCCTCTTCTTTTGATGCTTCGTTGGTTAAATCGTGAGATCTTAAAAAGTTGGCTTGTTATTAGGAATTGAATTTAAATTTTCGACACTTATACTCTTTAGAATTTCAGTCATTAAGTTCTTCATCATCCCAAAAACCTAAATATAGGCTGGGGCATTATTTTAAAAATAGTTTCGCTTTTGTAACATTATTCTTTAACAAACTGAACTAGGATTTGCGATTTTGGGAAAGTTTGAGCTTAATTATCTCATAAATGAAGAAGGGTTCTATACATTTCCTTCACTATAATACATAGTATAGGGCATAATATAGGGTAATATTTAATTTTTAGACACAAGTTTATTTTATCTGAATGTAGTAATAGCAAGTTGAATACATTTACAATTTAAGTGTTAATTTCCCTACGATCCCAACTTATACTTCCTGTAGTAAAAATTTCGAAAACAAGCAAAATCAATCTACATCGCTTGCTTGAATATTTGAACTAATTTCCTAAAGTAAATTAAAATCACACTTTAAAGTAGCGCAGGTAGCGAGTTGTAGCACATTTCCATGATAAAACGAGCAACTATTTAACGATGGCTGAACTTTCCATCAGTGAATCAAATTAATTAACAGGCAGCTTACTGAAACAGTCAACCGCACCCACATCTCGCATCGCGCGCCGATAGTCCCCGGGGCCTTTCATAAGATAAATATTCCGATTACCCCGACCCGTAGAGACGGGCGCTCGTCTCCATGAAGACACCGAAAGTGAGCAATTTCCAGCTCCACGATTTATCCCGGGCGGAGTTAGGTTAAATCGATTGTGCCAAATTGAAAAACCTTCAAACCACCTGCTTTAAATTTCCAACCACCCTTGGCTCCGTCTTCCATTAAAATTGATAAGAGAGCTCCAACCTGTCGAGGGGCGGGGGAACTTTCCCCCTGATTATTCCGCAGCCAAATTTTCTTGTGAGCTAAAATCAACAGCGCTTAACCGCGGATGAGAGAAAGAGATCCCCCGTTGATCCCCAAAATCAAGTGTGTGGGTGTGTGCTGTTTAATTTCACAGAACCGTGTTTCCTGGGAGCCTCGCCCCACCCACTCTCTTCGCACCCGACGAAGATTGAAGGTTCGGATCTATTGTGGGGGGCTGATTAATTAAAGGATTTCAAGCGGAAGAGCTCTGATTAAAATGCTAAGCTCGACAGGCGTCGATGGATACGAGCCGCCCGAATTTAGCACAATTAATTGAGACCTAAGTGATACTAATTACAGATAATTAATAATTTTGCTTACCTGAAGTATTTTACATCGATTCGTTACGCACGCGTCATCCACACAAGGCTGATACATTCCTAATGTAATGCAATTGAGGAGTATAACTAGAATTGACACACGTTCAAACCATGTGTTGATCAAAATGCTGAGTTAAGGAAAAATTTTTAAACAGAATATTATGATCTGAAAATAAAAATACAATTATTTTTGAGTTGGCGCAGTCGATTCATTTCACTATAATATCCAGAAGAAAACTTCTATTTTCGGCAAACCCAATAATTTTTAAGAGTACATATTTTCTTACACATTTTGATTCCCTTTAAAAAAATGACCATCAAAGGGAAGATTTCCTTTGTTTTATAAAAGTACCATGTTTTTAGTAACGGCGAACGTTGGGTATATAAAAGTAAACATTTTCCTTGTTGTATTGTAATGCATAAAATATAATCAGTATCTATAGCTATGTGATTCTAACAGAAATGAAATTCAAAAGAGATTTACTACATTCATGAGAAATAACTAAAATCAAAAGGAAATATCGCTGGAGGCACAAAAGTTCAACCACAAAGCGTTTCATCATCTCGAAAATATCTCCCTCTTTCGTCTTTCAGCCTTCTTTAGGGAGTGACTTATTTGATTTTTTTTTTTCCTGCGGGAGCTTAACGATTTTGGCCCCATAAACAATGAGCGAATAAGTTTGTGTGTCACTTTATGGAAAAGCCTTTGATCCCATTTAAGTTTCGTTCATAAAACGTCAACGTAAGCCTATTTGGGATCCATTAAATCTCAGCCTTATTCCCCTCTGCCAGATTCTCCTAGCAGCTCAGCACCTCACCCATAGAAGCGAAATTTTCCAGCATACCGCACTCTAATACGTCATCGCGTCGTATAATTCTTATAAGTCAGCTCAAACTGCGGAAGCATTTCCTCCTGAGGATCGCGGTCGAAATTTTCATCATTAATTGTTTAGGTTGACGTTATTTTCTGATTTGGTGACAGAGGTGGGAAAGGCAAACAATAAAAGGGAATATATTCCTTAAAATTTCCATGGTCGTAGTGGCTTTCGCATGTTTGATGCCTTTGCTCATAAAACTTTTCAAGCTGCAGAAACTTGTGGCAATAATGAAAATAAAATTTAACGACTGTACATTTTCCAGCTCAACTTCGAGACAGAGATGAGTCATAGTTGACAAAAGATAGTCGAGTATAATGTTATGGTAGTTTTGTACATAATGGTAGACAAATGGGAATTTTTATTATATTTCGTTACCGCTGATTGCCAAACATATACATACAACTTTTCTTCTATTGCTAAACAAATTTTAGATTTCCAAACACTTCTATATAAATATTGGTATTTGAGGGTTTTTCAAGGACGTTATTTTTAATTCTGTCACCAAAATATATATTATATATGGACAATGGACATGTATTTTTCTGCTTCAAACCACGATTTTTCTTCCACTAAAATGATAGAAAACATATTTGTTTACGTCGAACCGTGTTTGTTATTCGATGCAGATAAGAACAAAAAATGATATTCAACTGAAATCTCAGATTTTTAATTCTTGTGGGATTCTATTTTTTTGCATGGTACCTCCTCAACTTTATGAAATTTGTCTAATGTTCTATTTTGAAACAGAATGAAATTATTTGATATAACTATACCTGAAATCACAGAATGAAATGAATTTCTCAAATATCGTGTCAATTAATGGTAGACCTCTATTAGCAATGAAAATGTGTCACAAAATATTAAGTGGCTTCAAAATTCGATTTAAATATTCCGATTGAAGTGATGTCGCTTAATTCAAACTGTCAACTTCAGCGAAAGGACTTATTTAAAAGTCATCGACAATCAGACAACCAAACTTTTTTTTTTTTTATTTAGCCTTCAACGTGGAGTGAGAATTGTTCAGAAGTCACAACGAAACTTTTCACCCCTGGAACAAATCAAATTCTGTCAATCACAGAATCCATCCTGAAACTGCAAAAAGTGTGAGAGATATCAGGAAGGTGGAAGGACTTGAAGTCTTTTTCCAAAGAATTTTTCTCTGACAAGCTGTGACAATTTTGTTGAGTCAATTTTAACAGATACATATCTCTATTTGGGTTTCGAAACTGACAGTTCATTTTAGTAAAATTGACTAGTTCTCGTATATTGAATGTTTATCAGTATCAGTTTTTTCTGAATTTGCAGTCATACAGGTTGTGAATTAAATAGTGGTTGTGATTGAAAGCCACAGCAACAGAGCACTCACTTTGGAAATAAGTTTCTCCAAATTTCCCAAAGTTGCACAAGCGTAAATCTATTAATTTCCTACTGCAGAAATATGATAATGTACTTTTGTTTTTTTCATTTCTCGAGCTCGATAGAGCTATTCGTGACAAAATAACATGTAATTTAAAAAGAAGCCAACAGTTGGCCCACCCTTTATATGTACTACTACTACTAACAGTACGTTGGAGAATTAATCAAGAAATACTGATTTGTTTCTATCAAAAAAGTAGCAATAATCATCTTAGGGTATCTAGATACAAATTTCCGTCGTGTAATTAGTCCTCTCCAACTAAAGCGCACTGCTCACGGAAGACGTGTAGTAGGTGCTGAACAGGCGTTCGGTGGACTATGTTTATTTATTACTGCAAAAGAATACAAAGATAACCTCCAGCACTCAAGTCCTCGTTTATTTCTCGCCATAAGGGTGGGTGATCCTGGAATGGAGGCGCCAAGACCCTTGGAAATAAATTAACAGAAGAATCAAAACTAACATTTCATAGTCCTTTCTCCTCGAGGAACCTGGACACAGAGATAAAAGTCCAGCTGTAAAAGCTACGCCAGGAAGCAGTGAGCCCTACTAAAGGGATGGATGAAATGTTAAATTGTCAGTCGTCAGCAGCCTTTGGGAATGACTTTTATGTTGCAATTTGCATCGTCGAAACCTCGCTTTCATGACTGTAGTGGGGCACAACAAGACGTCTGGATGAAACCCCGCGCCATTCTGCAATATATTCACAGGGCAGCTGCAGTTAAGGAACTTTCGCAGTTCTGCTGAAGATGCGCGAAATAAACCGACACGGCAATAAAAGCACCCTTTACTACCGCTTTCAACGGCAAATTGGTTTTGGACTTGGACGGACTCAAAGTTGCAATATTTGTGTAACTTTATATGATGACCTAGAACAGGTTGCACCAACAGAAATATCTTAGAGAAGAAACCAACTATTACGACGAATATCCTTTGGATTGTGGAGATTTGGAGAAAAGTTATGCATTTTTCTAAAATGAAAGATGACTATAATTTTTGGTTTTTCTCCTGCATTATTGTTTTTTATATGTATAATCAGTTTGCTTTCTGTTGTGTGATAAGATATCCTATTTAGTAATAGGTATAGGGTAAATAGGTATTGCATTTTCGAAATTGTATGTAGCACATGCTCCTGGAAGGTTAGTTTTTGGTCGAGATGCATTTGTAGGTATTCGGTGCTGTTGGAACATTTGATGGGCTCTCCAAATTTCTTATATGACACGATCTATTTTAAATTTTAAAACTTTCAATTCTATTTTAACTTTACTAGTCGAATTTTTTATTAATACTACAAATGCTTATAGATATATTCATTAAGTAAGACCCCCGACAATTTCATAAATCGAAATTTTTGACGAAAAATTAATAAAAAATTAAATGAAATCGAAATAGTGAAAATTTCAGGGAACATCGGCGCCACAATCAAGCAGCTCAGGGGCACTGTTTTACCCTATCCAGACCTGTGTACAGAATTATAGAGAGTGACATAACGCAGGGTCCCCGAGGTCAAATATTAAAGCGGTCCCTGAATATTCATGCCGTACGAGCCCCGGGTCGCAGTCGCAGCCTTGAAATGCTTTTACACTTATGAAACGTGCCCACTCGAAGCCTCCTGCGGTCGATCCAGGCGAATTTAAACTGCAGATGTCGTAAATTGCCTGGTTTATCCCTCCCTGGGCGCTTCCGCCACATGCAGATAAAGATACGCAACGCAGGTCCTCGCATATGCCCTATCTAAAACCAAGGAGCAGTGGCTAATTTTTATGCAAATATCTCTGCAAATTTACACTAATTCAATGAAAGCAAGTGCATCCACGTCTGAATTCAGATTGTGCAACTTGAGGCAGAATGAAAGAAGATTTCTGGAAGTTCCTCCACCCAGCTACTGGGTAGCTAGAGACCGTAAAATAGAATATATATTTTTTAATTTGCTAATCATTCATCTGCAAAATATGTATATCGACGTGGAGCAGTGCTCGAATCCTTCCAGGGACTGCACTTTGTCGTGTGCATGGACTTCTTGCGATAAATCCTGAGAATGCCCTAGGAGTCCTGAGGTACCTTCCAGAGTGCTCCTCCCACAGTTCTCCGAGTACTTTTCGTGGTTTTCAATGCCCCGCACAAGTTGTGTATTGTATAGTATTCCTAAAAAAAAAGGGAAAATATAAATCCAGGGCAGACACAGCTCCACAGGAACCGTATCCATTCGTGTGGAGCATTGGGGCTTCTGCGGTAAGTTCCACAATATTCACTTACTCAATCAGAAAAATTCACTTTGTGGAGGAAATGATCCGTGCGGTTTTGGGGAAGTGTTCAAATGGAAAAAACCCCCTCTGCGATCTTATTGGTGGAGTAATTTAATAGAGAGATTTGAGTCAATTTTAATAAAACTGATTGTAATTCTTTTCAGAATTTATTTATGAAAATAAAATTTATATCTAAACACAGTTTGGTTACCTAGCTAAAGTATACAGGGTGATTATGTAACAATATGTTCCAACATATGCGATTCTAATGAAACCCCCAATCGACGTTTATTTCGAGAGCCCCTACTTTAAAATGTGTCGTTTAGCGGCTACGTACACTTTTTTCAGTCATACCCTGTAATTTTCTTAACACATATCTTACGAATCTCAACAAGGTATCAACTGATTGACAACTCTTTCTCCGTTCCAATGCATCTTTAACCACTTCCCTATCCTCTCATATAACTCTCATTAGGAGTTTCAAAGAAATCCCAGCTATGGTACGACAGAATTCTATAGTCTTTATTTTAACTAGGATTCACTGGAATTTAAATTAAAAGCAATGGAAATATATATAATACAATTCTCTTTACTAGATTTATGTCTAAATTCACTGGACATCTGAATATAAAAGCCAAAATTCTATAAGCTTGTTTTAACTAGATTTACATCCAAATTCATTGGGTTTCTACTCTTCTTTCTAGAACATCTAGATTTGCAATTTTTGTTGCTAGAAGTGCAGTATATTTTTATCTGGATTAGTAATTATATCCTTAAATTTTACTACAATACATCTTTGAAGTCGGCGAGAACACAAAACTAATTGTATATAATTTCTTAGTATTCGTTTTATATCACTCGGTCCGACTACATCTTTGCAGTAACATCTTAAAATTATGTCATATTTTGTTGGGGTTTCTGAAGGTTTGAGAGTGAAATGACAAGTTTATACCGAATACGCATACGCTGAACATATTAGTGGCAGAAGCAACATGCATACCACCACCCCGTCTATTGTACGGAGGTCATGTGTTCGTTCCTGTTTCTTGCTTGCAATGTTTTTCGGAATCAAACAACTAGAATTTCAGTGAATTCAAACAGAGAAACAGTAAAGTATACTGGAATTTCAGTCAAGCCTATTTTTAGCGAATATTTTGTTTTCTTTATATCTTAAGTTAATTTTAGAAGAAGCTCCGTAGAAATATCTTTAACAATTTAGAAGTTATTCTAGCTATTCTAGTGCTAAAGTGGCACTTTTTCCCACTGTGCACTGGACAAAACCTTTTGACCTTTCTTTAAGTGGCGTGAAATTTAAAAAAAAAGTTATTTGCTGTAGTTTAAGTTCGCCCCTATATATTTTCGGGGATCCCCGTTTTAATGGTTCTCCGATATTTCTTAATGGTTCGCATTTTCTAAAAGACCACTTTGATTTGCTGCCCGCATTCGTTCCAAGGACAAGCTTAATGAGCCAAATTCAACTACACGCTGCCTTTAATTATCCCAGAGGGTGAAATATGTATGTATGTGTTCGCCATTGGGTCATTAAGCCCAGGTAATGAGCCGGCATTATGGCAAAATGCGTATCGCATTATCGCTAGACGAGGTAAAACCCCGCAAAGGGTGAGGGGAGAATATACTCCAATGGTTTCCTTGCTGTAACGGTAAACGAACAACGGAAAAACATGACACTAGAACGCCATTTATAAAGTATTTTCGACGGGTTGGCGCCACAACACCTGTATCTGTATATTCTAGTCCCATGTTCTAGTTTTTGTGACCTCGACTCGGATGCAATATTTTACTACAGCATTAAGCAATTTCGCTTCCTATTAGATAAACAGATAGATCAGGAAGGGGATTACTCACGATGAGATGAGACGAGACAAATGATATCATAACGACATTCAGAAGATTCAAGGTAAAATGTGACTCAAGCTCAATGCGCGTCTTTTCATGGTTCGCAGCTCGCGACAGAATTTGTACATTAGGTTCTCATTAAAACTGGAAATTTGTTTAAATTACTTCCTCCTTTATGGATTCTATCTGCTTTTGAGAATTACACACTTCTCACAATGTTCATAAGTAGTTCTATAATAAAATAGGATAAATGGGATAATAATTCTGCAGGATATTAGGCCACAATTTGGCATCCATTAAGAACAATTTTTTAGATTTATAAAGAAAATGTTATTTCAGTTATTTTTAAATTATAGCGGGTGAACTGAACCAAGACCTTAGATAATATCTCTAGAAATAAGCATATATAAATTAGATATAGAATTTGTTTATCAAAATCGCGATCCAGGAAGCCCTATTTTAGAAATTTAAATTTTTTGCCACCGAAAAGCTTAATAAATACAAGGGAAAATGTAACAATTAAAATTCTGCGAATTTTTCCTCTAGACTTTTCCGGTTTTTGCATAGAATCATCTAGTTATTTTACTTAGAGTTGATTTAGCCAAAAATCGCGATCCAGGAAGCCCTATTTTAGAAATTTAAATTTTTTGCCACCGAAAGGCTTAATAAATACAAGGGAAAATATAAAAATTAAAATTCTGCGAATTTTTCCTCTAGACTTTTCCGGTTTTTGCATAGAATCATCTAGTTATTTTACTTAGAGTTGATTTAGCCAAAAATCACGATCCAGGAAGCCCTATTTTAGAAATTTAAATTTTTTGCCACCGAAAGGCTTAATAAATACAAGGGAAAATGTAAAAATTAAAATTCTGCGAATTTTTCCTCTAGACTTTTCCGGTTTTTGCATAGAATCATCTAGTTATTTTACTTAGAGATGATTTAGCCAAAAATCGCGATCCAGGAAGCCCTATTTTAGAAATTTAAATTTTTTGCCACCGAAAGGCTTAATAAATACAAGGGAAAATGTAAAAATTAAAATTCTGCGAATTTTTCCTCTAGACTTTTCCGGTTTTTGCATAGAATCATCTAGTTATTTTACTTAGAGTTGATTTAGCCAAAAATCGCGATCCAGGAAGCCCTATTTTAGAAATTTAAATTTTTTGCCACCGAAAGGCTTAATAAATACAAGGGAAAATGTAAAAATTAAAATTCTGCGAATTTTTCCTATAGACTTTTCCGGTTTTTGCATAGAATCATCTAGTTATTTTACTTAGAGTTGATTTAGCATAAAATCGCGATCCAGGAAGCCCTATTTTAGAAATTTAAATTTTTTGCCACCGAAAGGCTTAATAAATACAAGGGAAAATGTAAAAATTAAAATTCTGCGAATTTTTCCTATAGACTTTTCCGGTTTTTGCATAGAATCATCTAGTTATTTTACTTACAGTTGATTTAGCCAAAAATCGCGAAACAGGAAGCCCTATTTTAGAAAATTAAATTTTTTGCCACCAAAAGGCTTAATAAATACAAGGGAAATTGTAAAAATTAAAATTCTGCGAATTTTTCCTCCAGACTTTTCCGGTTTTTGCATAGAATCATCTATTTATTTTACTTAGAGTTGATTTAGCCAAAAATCGCGATCCAGGAAGCCCTATTTTAGAAATTTCAATTTTTTGCCACCGAAAGGCTTAATAAATACAAGGGAAAATGTAAAAATTAAAATCTGCGAATTTTTCCTCTAGACTTTTCCGGTTTTTGCATAGAATCATCTAGTTATTTTACTTAGAGTTGATTTAGCCAAAAATCGCGATCCAGGAAGCCCTATTTTAGAAATTTAAATTTTTTGCCACCGAAAGGCTTAATAAATACAAGGGAAAATGTAAAAATTAAAATTCTGCGAATTTTTCCTCTAGACTTTTCCGGTTTTTGCATAGAATCATCTAGTTATTTTACTTAGAGTTGATTTAGCCAAAAATCGCGATCCAGGAAGCCCTATTTTAGAAATTTAAATTTTTTGCCACCGAAAGACTTAATAAATACAAGGGAAAATATAAAAATTAAAATTCTGCGAATTTTTCCTCTAGACTTTTCCGGTTTTTGCATAGAATCATCTAGTTATTTTACTTAGAGTTGATTTAGCCAAAAATCGCGATCCAGGAAGCCCTATTTTAGAAATTTAAATTTTTTGCCACCGAAAGGCTTAGTAAATACAAGGGAAAATATAAAAATTAAAATTCTGCGAATTTTTCCTCTAGACTTTTCCGGTTTTTGCATAGAATCATCTAGTTATTTTACTTAGAGTTGATTTAGCCAAAAATCGCGATCCAGGAAGCCCTATTTTAGAAATTTAAATTTTTTGCCACCGAAAGGCTTAATAAATACAAGGGAAAATGTAAAAATTAAAATTCTGCGAATTTTTCCTCTAGACTTTTCCGGTTTTTGCATAGAATCATCTAGTTATTTTACTTAGAGTTGATTTAGCCAAAAATCGCGATCCAGGAAGCCCTATTTTAGAAATTTAAAATTTGTTTGCCACCGAAAGGCTTAATAAATACAAGGGAAAATGTAAAAATTAAAATTCTGCGAATTTTTCCTCTAGACTTTTCCGGTTTTTGCATAGAATCATCTAGTTATTTTACTTAGAGTTGATTTAGCCAAAAATCGCGATCCAGGAAGCCCTATTTTAGAAATTTAAATTTTTTGCCACCGAAACGCTTAATAAATACAAGGGAAAATGTAAAAATTAAAATTCTGCGAATTTTTCCTCTAGACTTTTCTGGCTTTTGCATAGAATCATCTAGTTATTTTACTTAGAGTTGATTTAGCCAAAAATCGCGATCCAGGAAGCCCTATTTTAGAAATTTAAATTTTTTGCCACCGAAAGGCTTAATAAATACAAGGGAAAATGTAAAAATTAAAATTCTGCGAATTTTTCCTCTAGACTTTTCCGGTTTTTGCATAGAATCATCTAGTTATTTTGTTTAGAGTCGATTTAGCCAAAAATCGCGATCCAGGAAGTCCTATTTTAGGAATTTAAATTTTTTGCCACCAAAAGGCTTAATAAATACAAGGGAAAATGTAAAAATTAAAATTCTGCGAATTTTTCCTCTAGACTTTTCCGGTTTTTGCATAGAATCATCTAGTTATTTTACTTAGAGTTGATTTAGCCAAAAATCGCGATCCAGGAAGCCCTATTTTAGAAATTTAAATTTTTTGCCACCAAAAGGGTTAATAAATACAAGGGAAAATGTAAAAATTGAAATTCTGCGAATTTTTCCTCTAGACTTTTCCGGTTTTTGCATAGAATCATCTAGTTATTTTACTTAGAGTTGATTTAGCCAAAAATCGCGATCCAGGAAGCCCTATTTTAGAAATTTAAATTTTTTGCCACCGAAAGGCTTAATAAATACAAGGGAAAATGTAAAAATTAAAATTCTGCGAATTTTTCCTCTAGACTTTTCCGGTTTTTGCATAGAATCATCTAGTTATTTTACTTAGAGTTGATTTAGCCAAAAATCGCGATCCAGGAAGCCCTATTTTAGAAATTTAAATTTTTTGCCACCGAAAGGCTTAATAAATACAAGGGAAAATATAAAAATTAAAATTCTGCGAATTTTTCCTCTAGACTTTTCCGGTTTTTGCATAGAATCATCTAGTTATTTTACTTAGAGTTGATTTAGCCAAAAATCGCGATCCAGGAAGCCCTATTTTAGAAATTTAAATTTTTTGCCACCGAAAGGTTTAATAAATACAAGGGAAAATGTAAAAATTAAAATTCTGCGAATTTTTCCTCTAGACTTTTCCGGTTTTTGCATAGAATCATCTAGTTATTTTACTTAGAGTTGATTTAGCCAAAAATCGCGATCCAGGAAGACCTATTTTAGAAATTTAAATTTTTTGCCACCGAAAGGCTTAATAAATACAAGGGAAAATGTAAAAATTAAAATTCTGCGAATTTTTCCTCTAGACTTTTCTGGTTTTTGCATAGAATCATCTAGTTATTTTACTTAGAGTTGATTTAGCCAAAAATCGCGATCCAGGAAGCCCTATTTTAGAAATTTAAATTTGTTGCCACCGAAAGGCTTAATAAATACAAGGGAAAATGTAAAAATTAAAATTCTGCGAATTTTTCCTCTAGACTTTTCCGGTTTTTGCATAGAATCATCTAGTTATTTTACTTAGAGTCGATTTAGCCAAAAATCGCGATCCAGGAAGCCCTATTTTAGGAATTTAAATTTTTTGCCACCAAAAGGCTTAATAAATACAAGGGAAAATGTAAAAATTAAAATTCTGCGAATTTTTCCTCTAGACTTTTCCGGTTTTTGCATAGAATCATCTAGTTATTTTACTTAGAGTTGATTTAGCCAAAAATCGCGATCCAGGAAGCCCTATTTTAGAAATTTAAATTTTTTGCCACCGAAAGGCTTAATAAATACAAGGGAAAATGTAAAAATTAAAATTCTGCGAATTTTTCCTCTAGACTTTTCCAGTTTTTGCATAGAATCATCTAGTTATTTTACTTAGAGTTGATTTAGCCAAAAATCGCGATCCAGGAAGCCCTATTTTAGAAATTTAAAATTTGTTTGCCACCGAAAGGCTTAATAAATACAAGGGAAAATGTAAAAATTAAAATTCTGCGAATTTTTCCTCTAGACTTTTCCGGTTTTTGCATAGAATCATCTAGTTATTTTACTTAGAGCTGATTTAGCCAAAAATCGCGATCCAGGAAGCCCTATTTTAGAAATTTAAATTTGTTGCCACCGAAAGGCTTAATAAATACAAGGGAAAATGTAAAAATTAAAATTCTGCGAATTTTTCCTCTAGACTTTTCCGGTTTTTGCATAGAATCATCTAGTTATTTTACTTAGAGTCGATTTAGCCAAAAATCGCGATCCAGGAAGCCCTATTTTAGGAATTTAAATTTTTTGCCACCAAAAGGCTTAATAAATACAAGGGAAAATGTAAAAATTAAAATTCTGCGAATTTTTCCTCTAGACTTTTCCGGTTTTTGCATAGAATCATCTAGTTATTTTACTTAGAGTCGATTTAGCCAAAAATCGCGATCCAGGAAGCCCTATTTTAGAAATTTAAATTTTTTGCCACCGAAAGGCTTAATAAATACAAGGGAAAATGTAAAAATTAAAATTCTGCGAATTTTTCCTCTAGACTTTTCCAGTTTTTGCATAGAATCATCTAGTTATTTTACTTAGAGTTGATTTAGCCAAAAATCGCGATCCAGGAAGCCCTATTTTAGAAATTTAAAATTTGTTTGCCACCGAAAGGCTTAATAAATACAAGGGAAAATGTAAAAATTAAAATTCTGCGAATTTTTCCTCTAGACTTTTCCGGTTTTTGCATAGAATCATCTAGTTATTTTACTTAGAGCTGATTTAGCCAAAAATCGCGATCCAGGAAGCCCTATTTTAGAAATTTAAATTTTTTGCCACCGAAAGGCTTAATAAATACAAGGGAAAATATAAAAATTAAAATTCTGCGAATTTTTCCTCTAGACTTTTCCGGTTTTTGCATAGAATCATCTAGTTATTTTACTTAGAGTTGACTTAGCCAAAAATCGCGATCCAGGAAGCCCTATTTTATGAATTTAAATTTTTTGCCACCGAAAGGCTTAATAAATACAAGGGAAAATGTAAAAATTAAAATTCTGCGAATTTTTCCTCTAGACTTTTCCGGTTTTTGCATAGAATCATCTAGTTATTTTACTTAGAGTCGATTTAGCCAAAAATCGCGATCCAGGAAGCCCTATTTTAGGAATTTAAATTTTTTGCCACCAAAAGGCTTAATAAATACAAGGGCAAATGTAAAAATTAAAATTCTGCGAATTTTTCCTCTAGACTTTTCCGGTTTTTGCATAGAATCATCTAGTTATTTTACTTAGAGTCGATTTAGCCAAAAATCGCGATCCAGGAAGCCCTATTTTAGGAATTTAAATTTTTTGCCACCGAAAGGCTTAATAAATACAAGGGAAAATGTAAAAATTAAAATTCTGCGAATTTTTCCTCTAGACTTTTCCGGTTTTTGCATAGAATCATCTAGTTATTTTACTTAGAGTTGATTTAGCCAAAAATCGCGATCCAGGAAGCCCTATTTTAGGAATTTAAATTTTTTGCCACCAAAAGGCTTAATAAATACAAGGGAAAATGTAAAAATTAAAATTCTGCGAATTTTTCCTCTTGATCTCATGTTTTGTAGATTTCTTCTTAAGATATTAAAGAATTTTAAAATCATGCAACTATAAAATTTCATGCTTGGTATTATCAGAGAATATAATCGAAATGATTTATTGTTGTTTGGGAGGAAACAATTCCTACAATATGTAGTAAGAAACCTAGTGGGAAAAGACTAAACTTACTATTTGATTAAATTTTTGATATCCAGTGTATTTTTTCCATAAATCAATTCTATGAATTAAAAATTAACTTATTATGTACTCTTGCCTCTTGGCAAACACAAAATTGTAATTTATGGCTTGTAAAAATTTGTGAAAGTTATAAATTTTTAAATTAGTAAAGCTTACGTGAGGTGCTTAAATCATAAAATGTCTAAAACAACTCCGAATGGACTTGATTCTTTTAATAGACTTCGCCTTGTTGGAATATTCAGGAGACCGGGAGTAGGTACTTTTCTCCTGCGCGGGTATTTTTGTCGCCCTGCATGAATTTTACAGAACTTTTAGGGATGTGCGGAGGCCGAGTTTATTGGCGGTGCTTTACAACCACCTGCGTCACAGAAACGACCCGAGTTAGGAATATTTGGGGCTCATGGAAAAAAACTCCCCAATTCTCGGCGGGGGGCCCTATTGATGGGTTTTTTCCCAGGGACAGCCCTTCATTTCGGTCGGACAAATAGCCTTTTGGAATTACTGTGGATCGGGACCATTTGCTAATTGCGGTTCTCCCCCGGGGCGTTCTACTGATGCGGGACGAGTTATTCATTATTCATAATCGTATCAATTGTCGGCGGGTCCAGGAAACCTATTTCCATTTCGTCTGGACCGCCCCTGCCCGTCTTTGTTGTGCTATTCTGGGAACAAATTCTGCCACGAGCGTCTTTAATGGCCCCTTTTTGTCTTGTTTATTGCCTAAAGTCTTGATCCACATGGAGATGGAAAGGACTTAATAGCGACGATATTAGCAACATGAGAAGATTGGTCACATTTATCGGCTGCTTCTAGATATAAACAAAATCCCACAACAGACAAATTTTGGAAATTTTGATTTATCGTTCTATTTACGGACAGCTCAGAAATTTCGAGGAGAATTCATCGATACTGCCAGCTTATGGAAATAAATTTTTGAAATTTTCTGTAGAGTCCTAGTCAATTTTTTAGTCATATCGGAGGAAAATGTTGATTTCCATTCCTAAGGCAAATTATTTGTCAGTTTATAGTGATAGATTCAATAATAAAACTTGGGCTCATCATAAACATAATTCTTCCAAATAAACATATTGATTAATTCGGAGAATCATGTTTATGATAAGCCCAAGTTTTATTATGCAATGTATCATCATAAAAAATAAACTTTGCGAATTCGAAAGGACGGGTAGATGCTGAATATTTTATTGAAATTTTGAAAGGTTTTTTATGTTGATGTATGAATAATTAATCGTAGCTTAATTTAAAAAATATTTTTTTAATGACGTAATTATGTAGATATGTCTAAATACCTCCAGAACTGTGAAAATTTTACTCAAAGATAGGGTATTAATGTCGAGAAATTGTTGTGTGCTATTTATTACTAATGTTTAATTAAAGCAAGACTTATAAACGAAATTTAGAATTTATTGTGAATTTAAAAAAATTCTTACTATCTTTGTTTGAATTTCTGAGAAAATCCTGACGAATATTCAGTTATGCTATTTTTATTATATTATTTATATATGTATATTATTATTTCACTATTAATTTGTAGAACTAGTTGCGGAAAAACAACAAAATTCTTTTGTTTGTAACTACTAAAAGCTCAATTAGCTGGAAAATTGCCAATAGCCTAAACCTGATTTATGGTACAATATTTTTCACCAGTGTTTCTTTTTTTTTTAAATGAACTTTACTATAGAAATTTAACCTATCACTGCAGAAAAAGCCGCAGACATGTATCGTTCTTGTTAACTTCCAAGATAGATTTTGATTGATATCTTTTAAAGGAATAAGTAAGCAAAAATCCCTCGATACATTAAATTTCAATAAATCGATATTGGCTAAATGTGAAGGGCAGAAGAACCACAATTACAATCTACTAAAGGGATAAATTCCTTCACTTCTGGACTCATCCACCTGAAAAGTACACTGGATTGCAAGAGAATTTTATTCAATTGAAAACTCTTTCGAAAATCAATCGCATTACTCATCAGGACCTAGCGCTCTCCTCTGGCATTTAGTGTGGAGGAGCTGTTTCCAGAATTACAGAAGCCTGAAAAATTGCAGGATACCACAAAAAAGGGGGTATTTATTCCTGGTGGCCCTCTGCCGTCTGGTCCAATGAAAAGCTTCTGATTGCAATTGATTTATCATTTACGACTTTGGTCCTTCGTCTTCTTAACGAACTCAATGTTTCACAGGTTTTCGACTTCAATTTCGACCGCAAAAAAGCAAAAAATATAAAGTGGAAACCCGTCCGCTCCGTCTCAACGAATTATGTCAAAACTGAAGGAATGGAACGAGGAGTGGCCATAAATCAACTTCGGCGGCGCCGAATTTTTCCAGTCTGGAGATGTATGTACTTTGGATCGTTTTTAGATTGAACCGAGTTATGCTTTTACCGAAAAAAAAACCCCACGACAGAGACATGATTGCATTTTCGTAACATAATCCGTCCTGGGGATTTTTGCAGTTTGCTCACGTCCTGCTGCTTGATAAGCCCGAGAATCCTGGGACAGGACGAAAAGGACTCGCCAGACCCATCGAAAGTTTCCCGGAGCCAACTAAAATGTCTCCATTACCGAGATGATTGCCATCAGGGCGTGTTTTCGTATATATGTAGCAGAGATGTTTAAAATGTAGTGGGAAAAGCTGCGAAAATCTGAACTTTTTTGAACGATGCACTTGTGCCATGGTGCAGTCGGCGCGTTAAAGATACTTGGACACGTTCGCAGGTCCTTGAGATAACAGGAGGAATTTTCTGAGCTGGCTCTATATGCTAATGCACTCAGACACAGATATCAAAATTTTCTCGTGGAATTTGTCCAAATGGTCGGTGCGATTTCCATTTTAAACCTGAAAGCGTTACCGCAGTGAGTCGCATTTCCCTCGGGGCAGCTAGTTATGAAGTGGTCACAACATTTTCATAGTCCTTTAAGCCGCTTTGATACAACCAGACAAAAGGTGCATCCCTGGGATGTGGTGTAGGATACCCAGACCACAAAATTGCACCTGAATGCAGTGGCTAACAATTGACTGCCCAAGTCACGCTGGAGCTCAACTCTTCAGGTAAACTGGGGGGTCCTAGAACCGCAACGGGGAATGGGGAAGCTTCTTACAAAGGCATCCCCAGAAAAGAAGAGTGAAAACTCATTCTTACAAACTTACAAAACTTACTCTTCTATCGCTCTGGATTGGCTAACGTCCTAGTTTTTCTTATTTCCTTGGAGCGACTCTCTTTTGACGGGTGCTCCTTTGGGAGGAGGGAAGAAAAGCAAGAAAATATGACGCGGCTGCAATTGCACGGAGCATTAACTTAAAAGTTGTGCACCAAAAACCCTAGAAAAGGATTTGCGGGTGCTAAGTAAAAGGGGGCAAACCCCATTTGTGGGACAAACGAGGATCCCGGCCACATCAAGTGTCGTAAAGGGGCTCCTTTCGCAGCTCCCTTTCCCAGCTTGCTCTTTCCTCCTCTTTCTTATACCCCTCAACTAATGTTACCTGCTGCTGAACTTCGACAAAATAAAAGTTTTCTATTCTTGGGACTTGAACCAACTTTCTGATACCTTTCTCCCCGCGGGCGGCATTATGAAAATAGAAAATGCGACCGGGAATGGTAGCGAGGTTAATTTGCAAAGATGACGATTCTGCGGCATTCGGAGCTTTTCAATTACATTGGAAAAAAAAAGAAATAAATGCGAAATTCCACCGGGATCAGGCCTAAGACCTCAATTAATTTGCGAGCAACGATGTCGCATATATCCTGTCGCTGAAGACGAGGACGCAACCTCAGATTTCATTCACCTCACGTACTTCCGGCGAAATTAGATTGCGAGGCGCAACGTTCTTTTATTTAATTGATGTTTCGTCTCCGTGGGCCGCCCTGCAACCAGGTGCAAATCAGCAAATCAATTGAAGTAAATATTACATTATTCCAAAAATCTGATTCAAAATTGATTCTGATTTTGGTGTACGTTGATGTTGTCAATTTTGTGTCTAACAATTTTTAAAACAAAGAAGGAAAATCGAAAAGAATCATGATTTTCTATCAGAGCAATTTTATAGCTAGAAAATAGGTATACATAAAATATTATATATTTAGGAATTACTCGAAAATCCCGAAACAACTCTCCGGCCCGGTTTTTTCGAGTAGTTCCAACATATGGTGTCAGAAGGGGGATGAAATGGTGTGGCAACGATCACAGTTCGATAGAAACGCTGGTTAGGATGTGCTAAGCTGTAATATGCTCTGCATTCGAGGGCAAATGCAAGTTCACGATGGCCGAGTTGTGGGGTCGGTCGCACTTGTTATCAGAACGTCGTAATTTAATAAAATAATAAGTGGGTTAATGTAAGAAAGGTCTAGTTTTTAATTATTTTTTTTTTTCTGAAAATTCTTGTCCCAAAGAACACCGAATTCTCGAAATTTCGAAAAAATTCACACTTGTATTAAGATTTTAGTTAAAATTTCAGGATAAACAAGTGCGAGTGGTTTGTTGTGAATTGCAAGAGACTAAAAAGAAGTGGTCCGCAAGTTCTTTTTGATTAGTCCCTCTGTAAAAATGAGAAAAAGTATGAACGACAACAGCCATACTTCGGCTATACTACGGCCGAACCAGTTTATATGGATATATATTTATAAATTGGTTCAGCAGTGATGCGCCCGTGGTAGTCTATGATGCAGCCGCTGTGCGGTCGAAGGTGCACCTGTGGTAGCATTTAAGTAGCGAACTTACATCCTTACATATACTAGTCCCATTTTTGATATATTTTACAATACGGCCGTCGTGCGGCCGAATTAAACATTTAAAGTACAGACCTCGTGAGGCCGTGTTGCATCTTTTATTCGGCTAAACTTATCAAAGACCTCTTAAAGCATAAAAAGTATCGTAAGCAAATATTTATGATATGATATATGATTCAAGTTTATATTTATTTGATATAATTGAAACCTAAAAGAATAATAAAACTGACATTGAGTAAATGCAAAATTTTCTTAACAAGGAGCTCTCAAGCTTCAAGGGTTCATATGAAAATACAATATTTTATTTGCCTCTCAATAAATTAAATAAAACCTCCGAAAGATACCAACAATAGCTAGTGAAAAGAATGTTTATTCTTTCTTAAAAAGGTCTTCTATTCTCAAGTTTTATTTCAACTTCATGTTTTTACTAAGCAATTTTCCAGGCAAGTTGCTTGGCAAATTAACAAGCAAATATTTGGACGCATTTTCCTCTATTCCTTTGTGCTCGTGCTTCAATCTTTGCATTTAAAAGAAAGTTAATTTCACTGGTTCAGTTACACGTGGACGAAAGTCGAGATTTCTTGGGAAAAAGGTCAGAATTCTTGAAAAACCGCAACGGATCCAGTACTGTGGAGAATTCGATATGGTTTCTTTGGAATATTAATTTTAGCTTTTGTTTGTAAAGGGCAATTGAGGACAAGGAACGCGCCAAATTGTGTCTGTCAGACAAGTTGGTGCGAAAAATAAGGATTCTGGTCGCAGAAACACATAGCCAAACAAACAGTCCACCTTCTTTCGAAAGCAAAAATCTTTAAAAAAAAAAAAGAGTAGACGAAAAAAGGGCATCAATCAGGTCCTGTCACTAGTTTGACCGCAGTAAACCAACTGGTGCCCGTCAGAGTCAGCCGGAAACTGTGTGCAGCACTTGCGGGCCGCAGGATCCAGTTTTTATCCCAGTGACAATTATTTTCCGACCGAATTCATTAGCTGTCCTGGGCACCCACACACAAACACATCCTTCTGCCAGGACGAGAGAGATCCTCCCTCGGTCAGCCGCCGAACGGCCCCATGAACCCGGGCCAAATGTTTGCGACTAATGGGAAAATGGATTAAATTAGCCACCGGGCTGAATCGTTCGATTTGTGGCACTTAAACACGATTCGGTTGCACGCCCCGAGAACTTGAGAATGTCGAACCCTCTGACGTCAATTATACCGCCCAGTTTGGGGTGGTAGGGGAGACAAGTGAAACTTAACACTCGGGGGGAGTGGGGCGCTTAAATTCTATCCAAAATCAAATAGGCATTTGCGAATTACCCGAAAAGGGCTGTCAATTCGACAATTCCTAGTTCTAATTTTCATATAAAAGGATAAATTGATGATTTTACATTTTAATTGAATTGTGAAATCAACAGACTAAGTTTTTGAAATTATTTTATTGATTTAAGGGGTCTTTCTTGTCTAAATGTAATTTCCATCGGAAGTGGCACACACAATCGCCACTCAAATCATATGACAAAGTGTCAAACCTAGAGAAACTTGTTCTTATCAAATGCTCGAATTATAAATTCAAATTGTTGAATCTTTTCTGTAAAAAATTACATAAGTACGAAATAAAACCGAAGTAAATCGAAAGTTAGGGTCGCAATGTGTCAAACAAACAACGTAAGCCAAGACGACGTAAATCGGGGACTAGGTGTACTTAACAATTATGGAAAAAACCATTTCTATCCAAACTAAAATAAAACTGTGCAGTGTAGATTTATTTTCTGAAAGAATCATAAATACACTTTTGCCAAGGTTATATTGAAAGAAATTCTGAATAAATTAGTCGAGTTTGCGAAGTTATTACCTATAATTTTCTCGAAATCAATAAAATTTGAACTTTTTATAACAAGAGAAATTCTGATTGATAGTTATGGATAGAATTGGATAAAATTCATTAGTGGGTAGACGTTGTGAACTAAACTTTTTAAAAGTATAATTATAAATAGAAAATGTAACCATAAACAGAATATAAAATCTTGTTTAAGTAACCATTGATTATGAAAATTGATTAATTCAAGCTGTTTTAGACATCAAAGAACTCATTAATTTAATACAAATTCTAAGTATTTGCCGCGAGACTTAATGGGTTAATAAATAAGCAATGACACTTGTATCATTTCTAAAATGTAAGCGATTAATTTTTAATTTAGATAAATCTAAGTAGAGTTCCCTTTGAAATTCTTTGGAAGCAATCACATTATAGTTCTCTTCGGAAAACGGCGAGGCGGTCTTCAAAATTCATTTAGCAGACAGACAAGTTTGAAACAGCTTCCGCCTGTTAGCAGACTAGATCAGCTTCTGTCCAGGGCGCTCCTAATTTGAATATGGTAAAACCAAAAAAAAAATTATAATTTATTTTTAAGCGCCCCCTAGCAAGCCATCGTTTAGCGAAAAGAATGGATTGTAAAGTAATTTTTGCGGCGGACTGAATCGTTTTTGCTCGAGTCCAGCTTTTTTTACCAATTTGTGCTTTTCGCGTTTCCTTTGGTATACCTTCGAAAACGTTTGGAGAAAAATTTCAGGAATTTAATTAATTTAATTCTTTTTGCAGTAAATTCTTCCCATAGCCACTTACTTTGATTGCGGAACTTTGGACCATTTAAAAAAGGGAAATTGCTAACTTTACGGATGGTAAGGGCTGTAAGAATTTTTGCACAAATTTTCAGGGTTCACAAAAGGTTTCATAAATAAAAGATCCTTCGTGGAATATAACGTGGCAAACTGCATGCGTAAATAGGAAAACTTAAATGCTGGCGAAATATTGGCGCCGCCCGATGGGGCTCAATGAGGAGTAGCATTTGGCCCCACATTTAAAATTCAGCAGAAGTTGGCTTTAACGAGAATTGCAAGTAAATTATTCGTCTGAGCCTCAATAAAACTTTTGGCCCTTGGAAAAATTTAATATGGGGGGTGTCTACCGTCTGCACAGCCCTGGGCGGATAAAGTGGGCCTTTATTTCGGGCCGTGTAACTTGCTTGGGGATTTTCTTTTCAATTAACTCGAGTTTGTCCCCCCCCCCCCCCCCCCCCCCCCCCCTACCTCCTTGAGAAGTTTGGTTCCACGCGATTTCTTTGCGATTCGGCTTTTTGTGTTTCTTTGTTTCGACAACTTCTCGTCGTGTTTCCAGGGCCTCATTTCATGCAGACAAAGCTAGCAAATGCCGAAAAAATACGCGGCTCATTCACACTTCATTAGCTTTACAACTTCAAATCAACAATAATTCCATTAGCCGACGACTTTGCGGGGTAGGACCAACTGATACACAACCTAACTTCTATAAATAAAAGAAAGCTGCTAAGAAGTTTACGTTAGTTTTTTAATAATAATAATAGGTAATAAATTATTTTCTTCATTTAATTACCTCCAAAACATAAAAAAGATACATAAAAAGGTAATTCTTTTATGTAATTTTCGTAAAATGGCCAGGCAAACATTTTTATTGGGTTTAATTCAGGCTGTTGTACTTATTACAAAATACGAAAAATAAAGAGGTGACATATGTACTCGCATGTGTATAAAAGCAATTTTTTTTATCATAAAACTTTATACCGCATAATTATAGATCTATTAAAGACCTTGAGAATGTTGTCTTCTAAACAAAAACAACACCGTGCTTCTTGCATGCAAATTAGATGTTGTCGGTATCCCTGATATATTTCTCCCACCAGAATGTGACTAGGACCAGCACAAGAGCCTTTATTCTCTGAAATAAAGGGCCAATCATTTTATGCTTGCTTGCACATTTCCAGATATGCACAGATGTTTGTCTTTTGTTTTGTGAACTGAAGACATTTTTGTTGGGGTGGGAGGTGAGTTTATAAAAACGCTTTCCCCAAAATTCGCCTCTAAAGTTAAGACTACACTTTTCCAGGTCAGTGGAAAAAAGTACCAAACAAGAAGGAGGGCGGCTTGCTAACTACTCCTGCGGAAGCCCCGTCTCTCTCCAGGATTCGTAAAATTTTTCCTGGAGCATTATACAAAAGAGGTCGTGCCGCCAACAAGCCGCAAATCGAAGCGCGCCCTCTGGATGCAATTCAGGAGGAACTTAAGCGGTGGGTGGTGGGTTTACTGGATGCTGGAGCACGCGTGGGCGGTGAAAATATTTAGCATTAATCAAACAGCCGAAAGCGGTCCTAAGCATAAAAAGGAATTCCGCAAAACAATGTCAGCGAGCCTCTTTAATGAAATCCAACCGCACGGAACATGTGTGCTCATTAGAAGAGCTCAAGTGCCCCCGCGACACATATGAACCACCCCTAAGAAGTGGGGGAGGGGGTGGTGGGGCGAGTAAGAGAACAAGACACCGCCAGGTGTGGTAACTTAACTCTGCTTTACCTGCGGAATGAAGGGCGGTCGCCTGCTCATGTATGTATGTGTGGTTTTTGTACTTTTAGTTTTTTGGCATGAATTCCACAATGGGCCCTAAAATCGATTCTTGCCGGGAACACCGAAAACAGGATGCTGGTCGGTGGTGTCCGGGGGCATGCCGTGAGATAAAAATTGAGTAAAATACCTGGACACATTGTGTCGTTGCTGAGACCCCCTCCACCCCCATTTACGACGGCCTTTAGCGGGTGTATGGAGAGAGGGGGCAGATCTTAGTTATCTGCAGAAGTTGCCCTCGTCCCAGTTTTTCGCTTTTTCCCTAAAGGCCTAAAGAAAAGTGAAAAGAGTGGGGGTGGTCTGCGGGGCGGGGTGGGGCGGAGCAATTTATCTTCTCTGCAACAGAGGTAGGCTCAGGTAAACAAGATAGGCTCTAGCAGAAGTCCTTTTGAAGGGCCGCATACGACCCGCAGTAGGTCTAAATCGATTTCGCTTTTTGTTAACAAGATGCCGCCTGATTATCTAGAGAGATCACATAAAGGATATTCGCAACATTGCACGCATTTAAAAGGAAAATGTCAGATGAGGAAGATGCAGGATGGCCGTTCCGAGAAAACAAACCTCTGTAAGACGTTTATCTCAAGAAACCAAGTCGGCCGCCTGAAGAACTTTTCAAAGAACCTCTGAATTAAATTGTCGTGGGTTTTGATAGTAAGAGGTGAAGGGGCGGTTAAAAGCCTTCCATTAGTAAAAACCTCATGGCCCGTTTTAATAGGCTTAAGAAAAGGCAGGCTTAAGAGCTGAAACGTAATCCAATTCGAGGATTCATCTCAATCCCGCAGGCATCAGAGGCAACCTTGCCCCAAATAAATAGAGCGGTCCATTCGACGACTGTCTGTTTGGAGTCTCTAGTACATAGTAACCTAATTCTGGATTCTCGCAAATTTGCATGAAAATGCACCACAACTCCTTGGCGCGCCTGTGATTTTCTGCGATGATGAATTATGGCTTAATGCACTGTTGACCACATGGCCTCCGGTCATTCCCCAAGAGAGGTGCTATTAGAGGGCATGACGCTGCACTTTTATCCGCCATAATTCACACAAATAAACTAAAAATTTAGCTCCCTCAGGCTGCCAGAAATAGCACATCGTCAGGGCCACTGCAAGTGAATTTGCAAGACGTGCACTGCACTCTGGAGGAAAAGTATCAACTGACAACAAATTACGTGTATTTGAAGCTTTATTGCTTTATGTAACTTTTAATCATCATACGTAAATTAATAACAATTTTTTATTTGCAAAAATTATAGTTGGTGCTTGCAGAACCTGCAAATAAAAATATTACTCATATTTTCGAGGAAAAAGTCTTTTTAAAATAAAAAGTAGATAATATTTTGAAAAGTCTCGAACTTTTTTTGAAAAACTGCAGCCATCCCTGGTAATTTCTACAGGGGAACTATATCTTCGCCCACCATAGTTGCATAAATAAGCGACAACTTTAGCTTTCTCATAACGATAGCACTTTGAATGCTAGAAATAACTCATCGTCATAAAAGCGGGAATCTACTTAGAAATTCCCATTGCATGGGGCCCCATTAAACTGCAGCGGCTCTGCACTTCGTAAATCAGTGGGAAATCCCTGCGGTGACAGCTTTATTGTCATCTTTCCACCCGCACGTTATTGCTGTTAACGCGGGTAGTCGCCCCGCATGCAACCGTAACTGTGGGGAATATCAGGGTTAAAATGTGGCGAGTCGGCAATTATACGCAATCTATTAAACCCACCTGGTTCAAGGCGCGCCCTCAGAATTACAAAACGAGCATTCATATCCAGAGGTGGGGTACCGAGGGGCTCCAGAAGAAGAACGGGAGCCTTATCAATCACGTTCGATCTGTGTGAATGGGGCTCCTGACGTGGATGTGGCACCTCAGGCTCCTTTGGTCTACCGCCACTTCTATTCCTATCACTGGCCACTTGTCGGGAATGGGGCTCCAGGTGCTCCAAGGTTCACATTATGGACTGGAGCTGAAGCCTTTTGAGTTGTAAATTTGGTCTGAGAGCTGTCGAGGAAGAAATGAGCGAGGAGTGCTACGACCTTCTTCAGCACGGCATAAGAACTCTATCCAATGTCAGGGGCTTATCGCAATTGCCGAACGAGTGTAGGGCGGGTTCCGAGACAAATAATTGAAGCCTTTCACAAAACATTCCTTTAGTCGTACAAATTGAAACAAATCTCAATGTCTTTTGAGCGGGGCTGTTATCTGGTTTTCTTTCAGAGAAGATCGAATGACTGCTAAAATCTTAACTGGAGTGTTTAAGCATTCAAGTGAGGACTTGCATTGTCTACGTCGGAGAGAATGCATTTTAGTCACGTTCTTAACGTGCATAGTTGGCAAGTTGTAAATTGATCTATTGTGTTAAAAACGGTTAGATAATGAAAATATTTTTTAATAGAAATTAGAAACCTACCGAACCCTATACCCGGTGAGCCAGCTAGAGGGTTCAATTCTCACCAGAAACCCTGGTTACACAAAGAGGTATCACAATGGGCCTACAATGGCTTAAGTGTGTCTTCCGGCAGACACTAATCTAACCCTAAACCTAATTTGTGTTATTGTATTTTACAGAATAGACACATAAAACTGCCTCTAATTGCTTTCAAACTAAAAAACTAATATAAGAATTATAATTGAAATTAGAGATCTCCGCGGCACTTAATTTCAGATTTCAGCAGATTTTAATAACGAGCAATCTCTGGAAGTGCTTCTTTGTAGGTGAAAAATCATACAAGAAATAAATACATTTAAATATATAAGTAAATGTATTTATATATGTTTATTAACAGTTGTACTAGGAAATAAATTGCGCAGTTTAGTAAAGATCCTCTACTCTGTTTAATTCAAAAAGTGAATGTAATTTAGAAAATAGTTAAGTATAAGATACGGGAAAAAACCTTCAGAGGATAGCGTTATGATTTACACACAAATTGTACTATTCCTTTTAATCTAATAACGATCATTAAAAATATAATAGGAGTCCAGTGATGCCCTAATTTTCCAAAATAGTGCTTTGATTCGTGCTTTCGTTTCGTTTAACCTTTAGAACAGACTCATTCTGAGGTTGTTTTCGTTACAGTCCTCAATATTAAAAGAAAAATAACGATATCTCAATACTTTAGCGGTGGAATGAAATCACAAGTGGTCTTGGAGCAAGTCGAGTTGGATTTATGAAAATGAACTTCAAAGAAATTTGAATTGCACTTTCCGTGATGAAGGACACTCTTTGAGGAAAACCAACTATCAGAGCAGTGTGGGGTGCTACAGCGAACCCACTTTCCATCTGCGTGGAAGCCCCACATACTGCAACGCAGCAGTCCCAAAAGAATAGTCCGAAGTGTTGCACCAGGGAAAGCTAAACGCAGTCGACAATGAAAGTTATGCGCGCCCTAGATGCAATTGTGGTGTCGTACTGCGGCCACTTAGGAATGCAATTTTTGGCATACCAACAGGAAGCACCACCGCAATCATGAAAAGGGAGTCCCCTGAGCAAACAGAAGGCTTCTTCAACGCTGGGCTGCCCAGTGCCCATATCGATTCGATTTGCATATTCAAAATTTGTCGTATCAATTCCCACAAGGCAATTTAATTAGAACTCATTTGAGCGGTTGCAATCGCACAGAAAATCTGCTTTACTCTCCCCATTCCCGGAAGGGTTCGTGGTTGTAATCAGAGAGTAGCGCAGTGATAGGTGGGAACCGCCTCAAAAACTGGAAGAAATAAAACTGCAACAGCTGTTCCCGCACTCAGACTTCCCAGCCCCACCGCTGCCTGCCGGGAGTTTATATCGATTGCAACATTTAATGCACTCTCATTTTGGTTTTTGGTGAAATGAACCTGCGGGATAAGCGCATGCTGTTCCAGAACCGCCGCCGCCGCCGGGGCGCCCGACCACCGACGTTGCAACCACTGCCTGTATTGTCTCCAGCAACCGCAGTTCGCAGGGGTTTATTTGGGGCCTGAGGCGCTCTGTTTGCGCTTTCATTAGGTGGCGCTATGAATTATTTATGGAGGACTTAATGGACTTGGGATGGCTGACATAATTCACAGCCGCCAAGAAATATACCTCGCACTTTAATGGGTTTTTGTTTGGCTAATCAAATTTCGGCTGGCGTTTATTTGTCGGAGCTATCTAGCCCCCCCAAAAATCGGTCGCGCTTTCCATCTCCAATCTGCGCCAGCTTGTCCACAAATTTAATTTCCCCGGGAAGGTTCGCAAACAAAGTCGTAAATATCGCCATATTTGCCCCACTTAAACTTTGCCGCTTTCCAATTTTACGCGATAACGATCACTTTTCCGCCTAAAGTGATAATGATCACTTAAAGAAAACGCCTAATGTGGGGCCTATTTTCCAAGGACAAGCCTCTTTTACGATCAGGATGCGTCACAGAACTTCCCAAAAATGTCGACTGATTACATCAAATTAATTACGAATTTCCACAAGGATAACTGTAAAATTAATGAAGAAGGCATGTCGAAAAAGTAATCAGCCAAATGAGTTTCAAAAGTAAACTCCAATGTTCATTTATTTTTGTGGCCGCTTGTGATTCTGCGGCATGTAAGTCCGCGGTGGGGGTTAAATTTTATCTTTAGGCATGATGCGACGTAGACCGCAAATGAATTCGAGGAACCATCAACGAAACGACGCGATGGAGAGGGTTTTGCGAAAGATGTCATAAATGGCAAGAAGTCATTCCAATTTATCGCGAATTTTCGTGTGGCTGGAAACAAAACAAATGAAATGTCAGCACATGCACATTAACGAATTAATGAAAATAGTCTCGGGACGGGAATCGCAAAATGTGCCCTAAATTAGCTTAGTTTGTGCTTTAGGAGCAATTAAAGTGGTTTAAAAAATTTAAAATGATATTTTGAAATTTAGGTTTTTGGTATACAGAAACAAGGTATGATTGATTAGAAACGCCTGCGCCATCCTTCGCCTCAACATGTGTCATTCTATAGGAAAGTCGTAATAGTAGCATACAGCGACTGTGTATGTGTAAACTCCTTATCTCATGTAATTATTGCTGAAGATCAAGATTAGATTAAGAGTTGTTAAATAATGCAGCTTTTTCGAATTTCAATTGAAAAGAATAAAGAATTCACATCTATATATTTATTTATTTATCTGAAGAATTATGAATTAAAAAAACCTCATTACTCAAAAAAATATTAAGGAGTGCATTTTATATAGGTATGTAATTTCGGTTGATTAACTAAACGCTTTACATGCATATTTTATTACTGAGGTTGTAATATCTTTATTAAATTTTATTTTTTATTTTGATGGAAGCTATTAAAGCTTGTTTTTTAATAGCTCCATTCAGAATAAACATAATAAATTGAATAAGCTAAAAAACCGGAAAATCGCTTATATGGATATTTTGATTGGAAATAATTTCTTTGATTAACTCCTTTCATTTGTATTATGGCTTCTGAGAAGTACTTATTCCATAAGTAGATTTCCAGAATCAGCTGCACTTTAATGTCACTGCCATATAAAAACGCACAAATAGAAGTTTAATTTCCGCACTTTTAAATAGCTCAATATAAATCACAATCCCTCTACAGATGTTAAATTATAGGGCATTTTGTTCGCGTGAAATAAACATAATTATTTCTCGTTTCTCAATATAATTAGGTCCCATCTGTACTGGGGCTATTATTCTGATGGCCACCCTTGCAAAAATATGCGTCATGGTGCATTAAAGCCAATGCATAATTCACTCTCCACATATCCATTAATTTGCGTTGTTTACTTAGTGGCTGTCGAGATAAATGTTTAATAACCAGAACGTGATCATTTGCACCAATTAAGTAGTCAACGCGGGAAAATTCAAAGTGAAATTCGAAGTGATTCATTTTTCTCACAATAATTCATGGAGCTGCTCAAATTCTAAGCAGACGCCAAGTGAAATAAATCCATTAAGTTTTGAAAGTAAAACAAACAATTCGAATGAAACTTTGTAAAAGGCCATTCGATTCCTCAACACATTCACCATTAAAACTGGGGAATTTCGAATTTTTGTAGTAAAAAGAAACAATATCAAAAATGAAGTTAATTTATTGGAAAACAAATGTTTTTAATTTTTGTTTTTTACATTATTTAAAGCTCAATCAAAAATATATAACCGATATTCTTTTGTATTGTTCACTTAACAACTATTAAAGGAATATTTTAAATATGCATACTTTTCGCAACGCGCAGGGATCTGACATCCTTTAAAACTTGCAAATTTTAATTCACGCCCCCGTGTGACTAAAGGACACAATTTTCTTTATGCAGTTAATTACAGAACCAATAATGGTTCCTTCGAACCATTATCGATCATGCCAGGAGATTATAATGCCTTTTTTTTATTGATCGACTTTCAATGTGATAATCTTCAAGATAGATTTCAAATCTAGTGATAATTTCTTATGTTCAGGGTAGTATTTCTAATAGAAAAGATTTAAATTCCCTCCTATAGCTAGAAGTGTTTTAAAGAATGTTGTAAAATCTTTCTCCTACCTGTAATTCAATCTGAAAAGAATGTTGAACGTTGTGGAATAATGAATATTATTTGAAAAGGATATGGATTTGTAATAAGTCGCAAACACCAGTTCCTCGGCTTGGTGTCCTGAGTTAGGTACTTGAGTGCTATCTCTGGGAACCCAGGATAAGGCAAATTTGGTTCCCCCGATGAGGTGGAGCTTGACTCCCCGTCGTCGCTGCAGGAACCGCTGCAGGTGGTCGACTCGCTCGATGACCCGCTCGAGTGCATCGTCGACTGGCTGCTGGAGCAGCTGTCGCAGCCGTTCGCCGCTTTGTCAGGCTGCTGCTGCTGCTGGAGGAGTTGCTGCTGGTGTTGGTGTTGGTGTTGTTGATGGTGGTGGTGATGGTGATGGCGTCGGTGGCGCGGACGATCACTGCCCGTCGAGCTCTGCCGCTTCATCCCCTCGCCACTGTCCACACTATTCCTCGTCGCTTCACCGACACTCTCGCGCCCTTTCGCACTTCCCCCGCTATTAGTACTTAGATTTCTAGCCTTAACATTACTTGTAGGATGATTCTGATTATCGGGCGCTCCACTGACACTGTTGCGTGCACTTGTTCCAGACACTCCGCGGGCACTTGAGGAACTTAGAATTCTTTGGTTTAGACGATCCTTGTTCCGGGGATTGCCTACACTGCGGGCACTACTCACACTGGACCTTTGATTGCGTTCAGTCTGAAGCGATGAAGGGTTGAAGGCGCCGCCCGCCCCCCCGCTTCCGTCCCCGTCGGCTGCAGGTCCCAGCTGGCCGGCGTTGCGCGGGAGCGTGCCTTTGGCGTCTTTCCCGGGTTCCGTCACAACGGCGCCCCCTTGAGACGCATCCTTGAAGGGCCGCAACATCTTACGATTTGCTGATTCAACCTCGTGATACATTCACGTGTCCTCGGAATGGACAGGGTTACGCGAATTTTTTTAAAGAGTGTCCTGCAACGACGCACGTTGAGTTCCAGTTAAGGTAAAACGCCATTTTTCGTAATTATGTTGTCCATCTGAAATACAACAAAGAAAGACGTCAGTCAAGTCATCATTCAATTCATCTAAAATATTGAATTAAAACCAAAATCCAAGAATTATGATTTGTCAGCCTTAGAGGAGTATGTGCTCAAAAGAACATTGTTATTGCGTAATATAAATATAACATTGTTACACATGTATTTATAAATCATATCTACTTAATATTTATTTTATTTCGTTTGAAACAAATAAAAATAGTTTTTCTTTGAATGAAAAACATTCTCGATACATCGATGCGATATTGTGTGAAGAGAGTTTTATTATAAATATTATACCGGGTGGCAAAAAAGTACCGGAACAGTAGAATAACTTGCCATGTTTCAAACTAAGTTGTAGGATTATCCCTGGCTATCTGGTGGTGGCCTTGGATTTGACCTTGACCATGGTCTTTAAGGTCATTTCTAAGTCACATTGATAATATTAAATGGGAAGACATACCTTTGACCCCGGAAATGGAAAGAGCGGTAAATTGTACGTTCAGATATGACCCTAAGCAAAAAATGGCCAAAATTGGTTTCACTGTAGGTGGCCAGCCTTGGCAGATTTCACTCTGTCATCAAAATCTGTGAGGGAACCTCAAACTTAATTTAAGCCAATTAGAAAGTGCGTTACTCCAACCCAACTTTTCCGATTTCCAGAAAAAAATGCGCAGAAATCAACACTACGGCCAGACTGAAGGGCGCTGTAGTCAAAAGTTGATGCCTTCCATTGCTATTCCAGAATCTGGCGACAGAGTATCTATCGGGGTTCCGGAATAAATAATAAAAAAAATTCGGCCGGAACAAAAATTCAATCTGAATGTGCAAGAACATGTCCGTTTGCTGTTATTTTTATCTACATGGAATAAAACGGATAATCTGTTTCCCCCTTATTTTTTTTTTGGTAAATTCTGCGTATATCGACTAGAGCGGATACATTTTTTTTATTTAGGTATGTATGTAAAAAAAAGAGGAAAAAATCGTTGGTTGCAAAAGAGACGAGTGTCAGAGTTGTTGAACGTTACCCAGTTCACACGAAATCACTGTCGTCGGCTTAATGGCCGGCACAACGGAGTCAATGATTAATTCAGCTTGGGAGCCGGAAGGTGGTGGCGCATCTTCACGATGGAATAAAATCGAAATTGTTGTCCTCCACCTGGTTCTGGGTGTGTTTTTATAGCCCGCCCCGAAGGTCCCCACGTAATAAATCCGCAACCGAAAAGGGATCAGCTCGTAATTTGCATTCATTGCCCCAGAAGTATTAACTTTAGTCCGCCCCATCGTCATTCATCACCGCATAATCCTTTCAAACATCAAAAGGCCCACCGATCTCGTTCCGAATCACCTGACTACGCAGCGGAGCCCCCAGATACCCCGAACCCGATGAACCCTTTGCCCTCTTCGGGTCTCCGGAGCTCTATTCATCATTTATTGTCAATGCTTAATCCTCTTCCTGTCGAGTTACATAATTTACGGGCGAGTTTGCCGTTCCGCAGAGTACCCGCTCACCCACAAGCCAGCCGGTGGGGGAGGAGGCCGCGGGTGAGTGGTTTTGTGGGTTATCCGGATAATTAAAATAATAAAAACAAGAATGTCACTTTTACGGTCACTTTAAACGTACGACGACCGAAGCTCTTGCTACCTCCATAGGCATGTAGCGAGAAAATTGTACAAATTTAACGATATGCAATGTTTAAATCCCTAAAATTATAAGTTCTAATGGTGCAAACACAAACATAATTTAAGGGTAAATTTTTTTCAAAAGTTCATTTTGAATTAGCATTTATAAGTAAAATAGATTTTTTTTTTAAACATGGTGTAATATCTAACAACGTATATCGAAATAAAAAACATAGTATTTCAACTACTTAAATTGAAAAGAAAGTAATAATTCAATCACGGTATCCATTCACATGTGCAGGTAAGTGTAACATCTCTCTCTGTAATCAAGTTTGCATTAACTGAAAAGCATGAACTGGATATCACTAATATTGTGCAATTATTTCATATATTCATATTTTCGCGTGTTCTACATGCGTGCTAACGTTGTCCGATTATTAATTTGAGCCACTGTATGTATATTCGAAGTGGGGGAAGGGAAAATTGCCCGGTTTATCCTCTTTATCCTGTTTACCCCGTTTTATCCACTACACGTCCGCCGCCACCTTACCGTCGCGTCGTCGTTGTCCCAAAGGATCCACTTTTTCATTAACCTGTCTAACTTTTTCCAAACAGCGAGAGCAGATGCTGAGGATAACCCGGGTCAACGGGTTCATGCTATGCTGAGGGATGCGCCCGCAGCCCTGCCCCAACCCACCGACTTGGGGCTCACGGATTTATCTCCTGGCGCTTGTTTCCGGTGAGATGAATTTGTAATGGTAAAAACTCGGACGGCAATGGCCTTCTTCATTATTTTGGACAAATTCAAGCTCTCGCATCGTACGAAATGGACGGTTCTTATTCTGCCTCAGAAAGGGCTCTGGCCGCACAAACTTATATACGTATGTCGTTTTGGTGGCATTACTCCCAGATGTTCATTAGTTTCATCAGAATAGATTTGCTGAGAGACAGTTTGCCTCACCTCAAGAATATTATGCGATGTCATGTTTCAGCCATTAGATTTCAAGATGCGTAGAGTACAACTACACAAAATAATCTATGTAAAGATAATAATAATATTTTCACTATTTCTGAAATTACTTGGGGTGTTCTATGAGATAGAACACAGTATTTTAATTATAATTTCTAAAATACCTAGTTATAATTTCCAAAATGATATTTTTTATATGTCCAGACCTGGCAAATATCGGAGTGTTGGATTTTAAAGTAAATAATTACCAAAATTTTTGTTTTAAGCAAGATTAACTCATTTTTTGAAAAACGTCCTCCCTTTCTGCCCCACCCTGTAGTATGGTAATACATAGTATGAAATGGTTAACAAGTTATTTTATACCGTTTAATGCAATACTTTCATGAAAATAAAATCGTTTTACTTAAAAAATCTGTTTTATCAATTTTATATTTCAGTTCTTCGTCTTTCTATATGAAATTCAAGACGGAAATAAAACAAAGCAAGCGCTTTTTTTCGGCACTTGATGTAGAAAATCACTACGTTATACTTCACATCTTGACAATTTATGTTAATGTTCTCTCTTCCCTAGTAACTTTGCACAGTCCAATTCTTCTATACTAACATTAATTGAGGAGACACTTTCCGTCACCATCACCAGATCAGCTCCATGTTAGCATAATATTGTATTGTCATCGGAACTGCACATGTGTGCAAAATTTCAACTCAATCAATTAAAGGGAAGTGGATGAAAATTCGATTACAAGATTTGATTATTAGTTAGTTAGACATTTAGTTTCTGTCAACGTTTAAATCATTCTCTTTCAGCAGAACGCCAAAAGTAAATATGCTAATTGTTTTTATTGCACTCAGAAAGACGATATGATTCGTTCAATATTTATATATTTTCAAGGGAAAATCTATTTCCTCTTAAATTTTCTAGAGAATAAAAACATATTTCTCAGGTATTCAGAAAAGAATAATATGTATGTAGGAATATTCGAATATTCCTACGCTAATTCCTACACATATGTAAAATAAAATTTTAAATAATTGTCTTTGTAAAGCCTGGATTAATATAAATTTTTCCATGTAATTTAGGGGCTTATGTCCCTCCTCTATTGAGTTGGCGACCTATCTTAACAACCTTAATAACCTTAGTAATCAACAAATAAACCCTTCAGATGAGCTCGTTACCTTTGCACAAATTAGGGCTTAGCATTTATTGAACTTTTTATGTGGGCCCTTTGCCAATCGGCTTTTCTACACCGCCGCGTCTAAAAAGGAATCTTCCCAAGTCCCGTCTTAAAGGATCCTTCGGTTGATTCTCGGTACGTGGGTTTTCTATAGAATTACCCTATCAAGCATCTTAAGTTCTAGTTCTAACGATTATTCACCTTTAGAGGCTGGTAGATGGCCAGTTAATTTTATTGAAGTTTACACCATCGAACCCAACAAATGGCCGTTTTTCCTCCGATTTAATTAATTGCTCCCATGCCCAAAACATCTCTCATCGTCCAGGGCCAAAGGTACCCAATGGAGAAAGATAAACTTTCTCAACACGTTTCCCTGCCTCATGATTATACAAATATCCCAGAAATTATGTAAACATCGTAAACAATGCTCGACTCTCTCGACTCGAAGTTTTCAAATTTCAAGGAGGGTCTGGATTCTGGAATGGAAACATTCTTAAGGCGCCTCCTGGATTGATTTCCCTCGTGGCTATTAGAATTTCCCCAGTGGATCCCAGTTTCTGGGAAAGGGTGAAATGGTTTTAATCCCCCGGTCCAAGAGAAATTTCGACTTTTTCTCATGAAAGGGGCGGGCCACTTTTATGGATTTGTCGTGTTGAGCACTCATTTTAAGCAAGATTAGAACTCCAGAAAACATCTGGGATAAAAGGGTTCTGCACATTTTAATTCTGCCTGTAAATATTTTAGGAATGAATTGTATTCTGAAGTTGCCGAGATTTCGTTTTTGAAGATAAGGAAACAGACCCAGCAGATATTCTCTGGCTTTTACTTTCAGAAGGGAGTTAAGGAACCAATTTTCTTTACTCTGGTGCTTTTTTAGGTTAATGTGTTGTTATGGTTATGGTTTCGGATAGAAGGTGAAGCTTAAAAAGCTAATAAATTAAAAAAGACGACGTTCACAGCTACAAGCGAAGAAATCGACCATACCAAGCTTGTTTTATAAAGATCTGATATAACACCAAAATTTGAAACAGCTTATTGATATTTATCCTTTATTTTGGGGCTTAAAAATATCTAGCTAAGCTACGACAAGATAAGGATAATAGAAATATTTTGTTTTTTAGATAGGTTTTTTATTTAACTTTGAAGGAAATATTCTTTTAATATCAAAGAAAAAATCAGAATGTTTAGTTTGTTTTAGCGAACTGAATTTGAATCGTTTGGTTTCGTTTTCTCGTTGTTGATGCAGTAAAATAGCGAACAATGAAAGAGACATTTTAGTTTTTGTATTCAGTTCTTATTTCTATTTCAAATCTTCTATTTCTAATAAAACAAGTGCCTAATCCGATTGGTTTACCTTTTTTGGTACCCATCTATATTTCGGCGCGAGTTTCTTTGCAATAGTTGTGTTTTTTCATCCGGCTCTGGCTGTAGATCAGTACCAAATGAAAAAAAACGATCCAGGGTAATCACTGAGTTCACGATTTTGGGTTTGAGAAGATGGAATTTTTTTTTTTTTATAATTTCAAAGTTTAATTTATTAAATTGTCTAATCTTGGATCCCTCCTCTTTTCATTGATTTGTTGAAGTTTCCAAGCTTCCAAGATCCTTTATATGCAGATTACGCAAAATATTATATGTCGTTTCTCAATACTGACTGTCAACTTTTGTAATGATATAGTCACTTTTCACTTTTCATAAGTGCTCCACGATCAAATTCCCGCCGTTAAATGTTAAGAAATGTAAAGTTATGTCATGTTCAAGTAATAATTCTTCCATTCCATTCTCCGGGTGGTAACTTATTAACTAGACTTGACAAGCCCAAGGACTTGGGCGTAACTTTTAACTTTAGACTTCCTTTTGAGGACTATGTTAACTCTATCGTTGGCAAGGAAAACTCTATGATGATGAAGCCTAAACATCAAGATTTAATTTCTCATTATAAAAATATCTAGGAATTCTATAATAAGGAGCTCTGCGAAAGAGTTCAACATTTTTAATTTCTTGAACTGCTTTTCGGAAATCAGGTTACATCTTACATGCAATTGTTTCCATATATTTTCAAAAATTGCTTCGTAGACTATTTATCTTTATTACTAAAGAAACACCTCTGTTGTTTTTTGGAAGATTACAAGAACAAAGCATAAAACTTCGATTGCACTCAATTCCAATAAAATTAAACCCTTTTCTGCTGTCATAGACAGAAAATTGCTGCTTCTGGAAAATCATAGATGTTTCTGGAAGATAGGGCAAATTCAATTTCTGATCCTTTTCTAACCCTGATGGGAATCGTTTGGAAGGGCCAAAAAACCCTTTAGGAACTACTTTCTAAAATTTACGACACGAAAACAACATAACACGTGACTTGAATTCTGTTTGAGTTTGTCATTCACATCACACCCGCTGGAATACCTGTGGCAAGGTACCTGAGTTACAGATACATCGATGTTCGGGGGTTCCCCCACTTTGTTTTCAATTTCTTGTCGTAGCATAATACTCTTCTAGTGAATTTGGAACAAACAACTGCTGGGGATATTGAAAAAATTAAATTAGTGTCGACAAGCTGCAGAGGGAATTAGTTATCTGGTGAGTTGGAAGGGTTTAGCAGGCTCATCCTCTCTGGATAACTGGCTGATAACAAGTGGAAGTAATTGATAAACAACAAATGAAAACAGCTAACAAGTCGTTTTCATGGGAGTTTCCCTTCGCAGCCACAGGGAAAAAATGAAAGCGGTTCCCCAATAATCCAGGATCAGGATGAGGTCGAGAACTCGGAAATAGAAAAAGGGCAGGTAACATCTGGGGGGCTGCAACCGTGTCTGACGGCGGCGCCACCGGAAAGCTGGGAAACGTAAATTAAAGAATTCTCCACGGACGCTGGATTTTGCGAGGAGGGCAAGGTGCAAGGGTGGCGGTCTGGATTTGCGGGCGGCAAACAAAGCAAAGCAACATATTTATCTCAACAAGAAAATCGTGAAAAGCAATTACAAGTTGGGTGACGCAGTCTTGCTTTTCCCTATAAATCATCACTACCCTCCACCCCGGAAGACGTTGAGCTGCAGGTAGTAGGGGTGGCGGAGGCTTTACCTGACCGAGAGCAGTCAAAGAAAACCAGAAGAAGTAAGGACTGTCACTGGGAGGATCTGATTCCTTGTACGTGCACCCGACCTTCTTGCTCCTTAATATTTCCCAAGTGTCATGCACTCTTCCTGTCGGATTATTTCTGACTCTTACTGCATGAAGCGGAGAGCAAACGATCCACGAAGCGAATAAGATAAATCAAGGAGGAGATAAATTGAATTCAGTGTCGAGCGTAATCCGAACGGATTATCTCGATTCGGTGGAGGGACAGCAACAAGTGTTCGAAGGTGCTCCGCTTAATGGAAGTTCTCCAGATTAGGTCGATCCACTGACGCGAGTTGTATTACAGGCACAAGAAATAAATCATTGAAAAATATTCATCAAACGAATAACATATTATTTTTTCTTTCCTTTTTTATGAACTTGCTTTTCCATTAGAGACAAACAAAAATTATTACGTTCCAGGTTCCTCATCACGTTCAGACGTTTTATGGAGACCAAGAAGAATTTGAAAAAATTCCAGGGACCGAAAGTAACTAGTATTTTTGAACAAAAAAGGCCCCAGAAAAGTGTAGTCGGAAAATTGAAGAAAGTACACCTGAAGGATTCGCATGAAACTCTTCCCGAGAGCGGCATTTTGTGTAGTTGCTTAGGTTAAATCCTCTGTACTTATTACAAAATAAATAAATAAAAATAATCATACTTCAGTTCACTGTTCGTAGGATGCTGTCATTATTTAAAACTTGATTTAAATATCTGATTCGTATTATACTTTTTAAAGCTTAGAATAAGTAGAAAATTTTGCTTTCTGATATTTTATACTGATTTCCGAAAACCTTTTAAAATTGCGATTTTTTGTGACATAGAAGAAAATCAAGCAACAAAGAAATTTGTTACAACCCCATTTCGCTGCATCTATCGCCGTTAACGTTTTCAATAGTTTGGGGCCCTATAAGACCATTGGAATGTAGTGGTTAAACCCTTGATTTGCGATATTCGAAATGGTTTAGTAAAAGAAACAGCGATTTAAGTCCGCACATTTCCCATCGTAAAACTTTGAAAACGATTATCTACAAATCAAAATATCTCGAGACCGGTTCATCTGTTTTGAAAAACGTTTGAAATTCTAAATAGATAATATAATAAGAATACCCATATTTAAAATCCAATTTTAAAATTTTTAATATTTTATTACCAAGAAGGATTTTTATGAACAGCTGGCACTACGACCTAACAATCATTAAACTGAACGCTTTCTTAAGAATCAAACTGTTCTACACAACAAAATAATGTAATTTTGAAAAAATTAACCAAATATAATTTATTTTGAAATGTGCAATATTAAGATAAAGACAGCTCTCTCATTAAAAACTCTGCCATTTTAGTACTTTTACAAAATTGTCCAGATACTTTACATAAATTTAGAGATCGTTATGATTTAGTTTACTATGTCTATCTTCAACAAATTGACGAAGCGCCTAAATGAGGGGTTAATCGCTTCTCCCTGCAGAGCCGTCTACTTAGCATAGAAAGTGCCGCGTTTGCAAGCAATTATCAAAATTCTTCCTCCGCTGGTGGCGCCTTATTCCTCCGGGAGCGTGACATTTCACAGCCTCATACTCCAGACAATTCCCGCACCAGACCGAGTACACCAAATTTCGTCTTTTATTAACAAAGCTCACTTTCTTCGGGAGGCGTGTGTCTGCGTGTGTTTTAAGCCAAAAGGTAAACGAAGCGATACCTGTTGAAGGTGAACGTCGCGCTCGTGCCCAATTTCTCTGGATCTTCCACGATTTTGTCGCAAAATTTTATGGCGTCACTTTTCAAAATTTAATTATGCCAGGCGCAGAACGAGTCGTCTAAAGTTAATCCGACTGTTTCAGCTCTGCCGACAATGACAATTATTTAAGGAAGGAGCGACATTTTAATTAATAATTTTCACAGTAAAAATGAAAAGAGTTGGATGGATTTTTGGATTTCGTAAGTCGCCCAGAGACTTGTAATCAGCAACTTAATTAGTGCACTTCGAACGATTGCGTGTCATTCTTTATTTCGTCATGAATATTTATGCAGATAATAAATCGATTTGGTGTTCAAAGGACATCTCTTGATTGCAAAATTTATATTTCTTATTCAACAAACGATGGCACATTTCACAGATGGAGCACAATCTCAAACCTATGGTTTAAGGGCTTCCATTCCAATGCGTCATTAATTCTAATTACAGAGAAAGTTCATGTTTTGCAATTTTATTTAATTGATAGCGAAATATTTAGCAGCAGATTCACTATTTCTTAACAAATTCCCAATGTCCCAAAATTAGGACGAAGTGTTCATTGTCATTAATAATTAAGTCCGGAATACTGAAAAAACATTGAAGGGCTTTAACGAAATTCGTATTTATTTATTTGAAAATGATAAGAACACTCAAAGTGTTTTAAAGAATAAAATTGTCAAGTAATTAGAGTCAGCACCTACTAATTGGCCATAAAATATAATATATGACCCTATTATGGAATACAATATTAAAACCTTACGTAGTTTATTAAAACTATTAAAAATTTAATAGTTCGCAAATTCGACTTTGGTCAACCTAGGAGCAACAGAAGCCATCTTATGACCTGAGAGGGTATTTTTGAATGGAAATGTATCGATTTTACAAATTGTGTGACTGTTCACATTGTTGGCTATATAAAACGGATTAACGAGAACAGCGACATCAATCCCACAAGCTTGAATACACCTGTTGGCTGGTTTGATTTAGCCCCGATGGCAAATTGAAAAGGGCTACATTTAATATGTATTGATTACTTTATCAGTATGTTTCCATCAATAGACAGATTTTCTAGTTCAAATGTTACAAGTTTTTTGTACTGAGAGAGTTTATGTAATTAAAGTGAATTGTAATTGACAACTTGGGAGCTGGAAATCACTTTAATAGTAAGTTAACGTAGATTAATATTTACTTTAAATAAAATAAATTTAAAATAGCACTTGATCCTTTTATAAAATTTAAGTCCTAGTGAAATGTAGCTTGATTTAGTTTTTTCTTTTTTTTTTTTATGACCCGTTGAATTATGTTTTTATAGGCAAATAAATAAATAAATGATTCCTAACTATATCTCTCAGAACTTTGCCGTCATATCTCTGAGATGAGTAAAATTTGTTTTTTATTGATTTATATTGATTTGTACTTTTGCTTTCAATTTTGTTCCCCGAAATATTTTGTTTATCCTAATTCAAGCGTTGAAATTCAAAATTTATTAAAAAAATTAAACTTATTCAATATACCGGAAAAGATGTACTTCCAGAAGGTTTTGCATCTATTAAATTAAAGCAAATTAAAGGTATTGACTAAGTAAAAAGAAATTTCATTCTGGCTATTGAACGAGATATTGTATGCCAGTTCAAATGGAAAAATCTAATCCGAACGAGTGACACAAAGTGAAGGGATTTCCGAATCAACGAATTGGTCTGTGGCGCAACAAGCGTCCCGAATGTCGCGGTCTTATCACCCACAAGCCTAAAATTCTGGTGAAAAGTTGTACACTTCCTGGAATAGTCCCAATATTTATGGATTGGGCGCGGTGCCGTAAAAGAGCAAACGCTGACAGTCACCAGATTTGCATTTCATGGAAATTCATTTTTTCCTGCCCAACGATTCCGCTCGCTACCGTCGCGCCACACCACCGTCAACACGTTCACAGGTGAAATCCTGTGAAATTCGCAAGTTGAACGTGTTGAACGTAATGTCAACCGCGTTGGCTTCCACTGAAACCTTCTAGGAGAGGAAAAGTCTATAACCAAAAATGCAATAAAAAAAAAGGGCGCAACAAAAACCTCTGTCGGGTGGAAATTGCGTTTAAATATTGATTCAGCAGATTATTTTCTTTCGATCCACCTCTGGTGGATGTGTGTTATGCATGTATGTTCCGACTGGCAAAGAAAAGGGTCTTTTCGGGTACCCGAAAACCCCCACAAACTGGATTTCGGGTAAGAAGGATTTTGGTCAGACCCACAGTAAAATGTATTTCCACAGTAATAATTCGCGAACAACAGGTGTAAAATTGCGATGGAATTTCCCAGGAGAAGGTGTCGATTTGATGTAATTTTCCATACTCTTCCCTTTTGTTTATGCCATCACCCGCCCTCTGGTGCGATGCGGATACGTGTTCAGGAATCACGTTCCTGAAGTACATATAACTCTTTGCCCGAAACTTATGTAAATCGATATAATATCCGGCGGCGGGGCAAAACTCAAAACCTTGC
Organism: Dysmachus trigonus; assembly: GCA_949715965.1. Lineage (NCBI taxonomy): Eukaryota > Metazoa > Arthropoda > Insecta > Diptera > Asilidae > Dysmachus > Dysmachus trigonus. The sequence continues at coordinate 2,393,024 of OX454323.1, read as the reverse complement.
AACCCATTTCGCTGGAAGCAGTTTTATTTATTCTGTTCCGGCTCCAGGTCTCGAGATATCTTCCTCAAGGAGCCGGGCCTTGTCGTTGTGCCACCTGGTGCCCCCTTCCGGCCACTGAGAATATCTTATTTATACGAGGAGCGCATTTCTTCTGTAACATGAATTCATTTGTGCGCGCACAGCACACCCTCGTCCAACTCACCCCCAACCAGGGCACCTATTTCTTTATGCCTTCTTCCTTTTCGGAAAATATATAGGGCCTTAAAAGTACTTTGGAAAACCACTGCCAGCTCCTAATGAAAAATTCGTATACAGATTCGTCCTACAACGACTTATGTATGTATTATGCTCGACTTATGCTACATATATTGGCCGAAACGAAAGATGCCGAGGGCTCGACAGCATTTATTACTTAACACCTGGAGCAGGCTTTTCGGAGCCCTTCGCTCGCCTACAACACATCAAAGATAGCCTTCCTCGGCGAAGAAGCGTATTTCTTTTACTTCTCAAAAGAGATAATCGCCGTAAATACTCACGTCGGGGACATTATGCAGGGACAGTCACACTGAATGCAAAGTAAATTTCTGCGTTTTGAATTATGCATAACAAACATGGCGAAAATAATCGATAAAGGACGGTCGCAGGGTTATGCCAGGTATGTACCCCGACGTGACGAAGGGTTTACGTGGGTATAAACAGGTTGCTTTACTCCCAGTTACCCAGCTACCTGTTAATAAGGAAAGAAAATGAAGAGGGCTGTTTCTGCTCGTTAAGTCAAGGTCCGTGCGATGACAAAATGCGCCACTCCAGGATTATGCGATTAGTTCGATAGTTGGAAGGATAACAAGCTTTGGCCCCCCTCTAATCAGCTTTATATCTTCCCCTCCCACCCCGCAGAACAGGTAGTGCTCATAATGAGGGAACGCTCCAGAAATAGCTTAGTTCTGGAATTAGACGCCAGTTCACGGTATTCGCGTCGCGTCGTGTTTGCCTTCTCGGAAAGAAGTTTGTTTTGATGTCAACAACTGTTGCTAAGTAGATATAAATTATCTGGTAACCCAGTTGTAACCTGCAGACGGTGTCGTCACCTGTGAGACGCAGTTCTTGATTCCGTTCCGATGATTTTAAGTGAAAGTGGAGGCGTAGTAACCTTATTTAAAAATTAATTAGATTAACCTTTTCAACTTTATGTGCAAGTGCACAATAGTAACGATAACGAAAAATTAGCACGATTTCTTGTTATAGAATAAAAAAATTCAGAATTTTGATTGAAAAATCTTAATTACCACCTAGCGTTTCCGTTGTGAGACCGAAAAAATAATTCACCAACCAATCCGAATTTTCTTTACTAAGCCGGTATAAAACTTTACTGGTACACTCTCTTCGCGGTTTATAACACTTTCTTTTATTGAGCAATTTCTGAAATAAACGAGCAATGGCTATTATTTTGCATACCGTTTGAGATATTCTTCTTTTCCCAACTTTTGTTTCCAGCAAATGCTCAAGACTTGAGGTTTTTCTTAGAACACGAAATCTAACTCATGCGAGCGAGTAAATGCTTAAAAAATCAAGTAAATATAAATTGCTCAGCTTTATGCTTAAGACCAATGGTAGGGCCATATGCGAAAAGCGTTATATCCCAAGAGGGCTATACGGCCTTGGGAAAAGGAATTTTAACGATCTTTCTTCATGGATTTTTGTCATAGAGGCGGCACACGTGTGCACCCGTGCATTGTCTTGATGGAAAAGAATTTTTTCGTTGACAAATCCCGTCGTTTTTCCGCTCAAAACGTATTTGAAACGGTCCAAAAATTTTAAATAAAATTCGCCGGTAATACCCTTAACACACTATGCCTGAAATTTTTAATTTCGATCTCAATTTTGAGACCACCTTACACACTGCGGTTATAATTTCAAGTGTCAAATCTTACAAAAGCGCTATCCAGATTTCAGTCGATCCATAGAATTATTTTTCTTCTCTAAAAATAATATCAGTTTATATTTTGTAAAACAAGATTCTTAAAAAATGAACCTGTATTTTTGTGTCATATTTGCTATTTTAACTTTTATTTCAGCTCAACACTAACACCCAACTTCTTCAAGATATCATTCATTTCTTTGAGCACATGTATATTCCTTTTTGCCTTCCTAAGAGTAGGAATGAAGTTTTTCCACATATCTATTATAGATGCCACTTCGTCTTGGCTCCATAAACGTATTTTCGTATACGTTCTTTTAATTTTTAGTTTTATTTCTGTAATTCTGCAGATAAGTCCAAATTACATTCTGACATTTCGAAATTAAGCAGCAAGCCCGTCATTTAAGTTTAGACGCTATTTTTCTCCATTTCGCACAAAATTGAGAATGAAGAGATCCACTTCCAAACTTGAAATGTAGATCGAAATGGAGAAATCGGCCGAAATTCGAAATTTCGAGCATAGTGCGTGAAGGATATAATTGTTTTTCCCTTTTCAAGAAAATCGAAGTAGATTATGCCGCATGCATTCCAAAAACCTCGCGGTATCCATCTTGTGAAAAGCTTTCTCATATGCAAACCAAATTGAATTTCCCATTAATTTCAATCGCAACAATTCAATACATCGGAAAAATAAGGTCATAGATAAACTTTTTAAGCAATTAAGTTGTTGGAATGTTCTTCTTCAAAAAACGCGTTATAAGAGTACCGCGCTATAGGAGGGTTCACTATATTGATCCATAGTAAGTTAAGAATTTTGAAATATAAATGTTCTAATAACTCGCGAAAATATTCTTCCTTTCCTTTCAACACTTTTTCCGATTCGTAACAGCTAAAATAAAATTTAATTTGAATTTAAGTGCCTTGACGGTGGGAGGAGCAATTAAGTTGTTTTCTGGTTCCAATGACTCCGAGTGAAGTAATTTTCTTTTAATTCGAGTACATTCCGCGCACTTGAAAATTCCAGGAGTTTTGAGGTGAACGGGGGGGCTGGCTTCATGGTGGCGCAAAACACCCGTTCCCATGCCGAAAGCCATAAACCATGCAAAAATCATAAAATTCCGAAATAACTTTTATGAACAATTTTAGCAATTTTCCAGACCAAATAGAGGCCACTAAAATTAGAGCAAATTCTGCACAAAACTCCTGGATAGTTGGTGTTCATTCAGACCCCGATTTCTTCTCCCTACCGAAATACTTAAAATTCTTATCTCCAAGGACGTTGAGGAGAGTGACATGCTGCGATTTTTTTTAGGAATTATGTTACGACCTCAAAACATTTGCTTGTGCTAGCGACAGCCGCCTGCGGCCCTAACCTCCGGACGTCCTTTGAAGTCCCCAAAGATATCATGGGGCGCTCTACAGCCTCTCGAGGATACCGGAAGCCCCACCGCGCTCTCTGATAGGGCCGAATGAATCTGACTTCCTGGTGTTAAGAATGATGTTGAATTTACCTCGACGTTATCTGAGCTGATGGGGCCCGGCCGGGCGACTATCAACAGGAGTCCTAGAAATCGATACTCTGCAAACACCACCGAGGCCTGCACCCTTCGGGAGAGGACTCTGCTTATTTCTTCCCACGCCCGCGAAGGTACTGCTCCCGTTTGTGTACCCTTCTGATTAGGTTGGGAGCTGAGCAAACAATCGAGGCGGAGGAAATTGCGTGTAGGGCCCTAATTCAACGGGAGATCGTTAAACTCCAATTGGGACTTCGCTGACGCCGCCGCCGCCGCCGAGAGTAGGGTGCACGCAATCTGCCTGCCTCAATTGTTCCTATTCCCATTGATTTTTAATGGCCCTTCAGGATCTGGTGAAGATTGCCCTCGCGAAATAAAAATAGCCGCCTCCCCCACAAGTGACGAAGGGCGTTCCGGTGAAAGCTGGAAGAATAAACAAATTCAAATTCAATCTGGGCACTGCAAATAGAGGCCAGGCCTGGGCGATGGTGATTTATCGTCCCCCTCTTCTTCTCTCTCTTCCCCTCCCCTACCGCAACCGCACGCAATGCAAACGTTCACCCCCACCACCTGCCCGGGCTCACCTGAGCCCATCTGTTGATTGACTCCGTAGATTACGGGCTAATTTTCGGTCCGAGCAGTCAGCGAACCCTACAAAATGGCCCTTACCGGACCTGACCCGAATCGGAGGGAAGGTGATCGTAATGCACAATCGATGGGCTTCCCGGCCCTCCTGTAATTTGCTACCTTAATAGATGCCTCCTCATTAGGACTGATTTCACTTTCCGATGTAATCCGACTGTGCCTGGCATCTTCTACAGCTTCTACGGCGCCTAAACACCTTCTAAGCAGCTTATACGGCAAGCAATCGGATGCACGAGGGGCTGGAGAAGGTGGGGCTCCACCAATCTCAAATTCTATAGTGAATGAGTGAGTCATAAATGACGTGCAGTCATTAGTCTTACCTGCGTATTTTGTCGGGAATAGATTTCTTTTTTTTGGCCGACTCATTCCAGACACGATGATTGTTCGCCCTCCGCGTGATAAATCTTAGATTTCACGTGGCATTACTTCGCTAGAGGGTGAGGGTGGAAACGGAAAATAACTGGCTGTAATAAATTTCAATCGATCTTGCAATCACAGCAGAACACAACTGACTAATAGGCGTAAATATGGGGGGGGTTATTATTGAATACGAAACGTACACGTGCGTGTGGCATTACTTAACACGAAAATGTCTACTTTTCGGATGAAATATTTCGGATGTTTCTCCTTTGATATCTTGTGCGAATAATTTGCTCATGAAGATAATGTAAATATCTTTCATTAAGTTTAATAAGAATGTTTGTGGAAAATATATATTTTCACATAATTTTTTAATGCATTTATAGTCTTTTTTTTTTTTAGCTTACTGTGGATAGAACTTCCTATAAGGATAACTGTCAAAGCTATCATTTTGACAGCTCTGTGAAATTTATGTTCAATATACCCCCCGATTCTGGATAAAAAATAAGAGCTCTTAACCTCTTAACTGCTATTAAAAATCCTTTTAAAGGAATTAATATGCTACCAGATTATTGAGCAAATATTAGAAATACACAGATTTCTTATAATTTATGAATTCTTCTACAAAAAGAGGTCCATCTCTTGAATTAAAGGGATTTTTCAAAACAATTAAGAGGTTAAGAGTTCTTAAGTTTTATATAGAATTGGGGGAATAGTCTGGCAAGTAATTACAAGTAGACGCTTGAGGAAGAATTAATTAAGAGTTAAGAATTATCCAAATTTGAAATTTGAAAAGTGGCCGTCGGTTCGCGAGACTTATGGACGGACTTTTTTTTTTTAGATCATTGATACTTCTTTTTGACCATGAAAAAGATTCCTGCGATAATCAATATTGTTAATATATAAATATATGTAATATAAATATATATGTATATATATTATTCTATATAACAAAAGAAAATACTCAGTCCCTTGAGTTTCTTTATACAAAGTTTACGCTATTTTACAAATTTTTACCTAGGTTTACTTCAGACGTGTGCGTGGTAGGGATGTAACTGTCGAAATAAATTTGAATTGTGCAATTGTCCTGGGTTCGATTTGCACCCGCGAAAATCACATCGCGGAAGTTACTTAGCAGATGGCAAGGTCGTAAACAAAACGTGACTTGGTTCCGCGATGTTGCCGTTAAGTCGGAATGTACCCCAGCATCCACCAAAACACCAACTCCGAAAACTGCTGAGATAAGAACCTTTTCCGGAATGGATATCAATCCCTCCTCCGCCCTCCTCCCAAAGACAGTCACAGAGCATGTGAAGTTTACATGACAAAGAATATTTAAGCCCCCGGTCCCGCCCCGCGCACCATCTAGTGCAGAGGACTCGACTGGTGACTTCGAAGATGTCTTCGACGGCCGCCGGCGGCGTTTGGGGCCAAATCACTAAAGGGATTCCACTCCACGCGTGCAAAATCTATGCGGAATCCCGAAGGAGATCGATTGAGCCATTTTCGAGAAGTCAGTCGTTGTGACTCGCACAGGATAATTCTGTTAAATGGGACTCGCGTCCCCCCCAGTCCCGCAGGCATGCAAATGAGTAAAAAGCAACAGTGGTATGCCCTCCGGGAATTCCTGTCAGCATTTCAACAATCAGATTTCTTTTACTTTGCCGCAATCTCTTCGGCCGGAGGAATTCCATCCATCCGTGGATTTTTATCCCCTTGCTGAGCAGCTTTTCCTGGTTTTTTTGTCAGTCGACGAAAGTCGGCTCCTGGCGAGGCCCTGTATCGAATCGGGCTTAAGTGGGATTTATTCCTCCCGATGCCGTTCACATGACAATTTCCTTGGGAAAATATACACATTTGTCTGATTCTGATGTTGTCGTGCGAAGCGTTCTATTTCTGAAAAATTTGTATTTCTCTGGGAGGTAAAAAACACCCACCACCTTGGCCGTTAAGGAAGTTGTCTTGTAAGTTATCGTAATGGGGCATCAGGCGCGAAGGCATGTGCGTGACCTTCCCGCCAGGTTATTCAAAAATTGCGTACCTTCTTTCTCGGCTGATTGAATTGCGAAGGGAACTCGAAGAAAGTAATTTCTGGGGCTTGTGAAAGGATAGTTACACCTGAAATAATATTGCTTTTCGCTACCTTAGACACACCTCCAAAGCCGACAGATATTCCGCAGTGTATTTCTTTGATATGGTTATCACCTCTCTGTCAATATTGAAGCCAAATTGTTTATTTAAGACACATTCCAAATCAGAAAGAATCCTATTTTGAAATCGAATAAACGACAAAAGTTTATTTTCTTTTCAAATATACACACCCCAAAGTAACTTGCTTCGACATAATCCCGAAAAGGCATCTTCAAATATTTTAAATAAAGTAGAAAGTGTGGATTTAGACATTTGGATTTAACCCTCAGTCACACAAGGCCTTTTCCATTTAGAATTCACAAAGTCGGGTATGGTCTACCCGTCCAGAGTTTGGACGTGAATACCGTATAGTGAAAGTATTCGTTAGCGATTTCGATGCTACTTTTTCATTTGTTTGGGATATTAACCTTTCGTTCCCAACATAAAAAATTATTAATTGTAAAAATTACACAGCAATAAACAAAAAAAAAAAAGCAAAATTTCAGAAAAACATTTTTTTTTCAAAAAATTATAAAACATATCAAGTACGATTTTTAAAAAGTATAAACCATCAATCCTTGTAAACAAATGTTCGAACTATCATAAAAACAGCACGACTTAGTATTTTACTCCAAAAACCATATTTTTTTTGTAATTTGAAAATGAGCAATTTTCCAAAAAAGTGGAAAAGCAAATTACAAGGCAATTTCAACCGCATTCCTTCGTGCACGGGTTTCCATACTAAAAGCAAGGATTTATTATAGTTTAATAGTTCAAGAAACACCAACTTAAATTGTTTTACATAAAAAATTATGTCTTTATACTTTAGAAATAGGCCTCCATATACGAATTTACTATCCTTAAACTGTCACAGAAAACACGCATCTTGCTCATTTTTTGATCGCTAGAAAGAAAAAAAATGATAAAATATTATTTGTATACTAAAAATATACATCAAAAGTTGATGTAATTGCTCTTTTGTACGCATTTTTACTTACTTGTCAAATTTTGATTATCGACGTTTTCTAACGAATTCACACTTGGCGGGTAGAAAATACCCAGACCAATATTCGGACAAATTAAACAGTATGCTAGGTGACACTAATAACTTTGACGAAGCACTAATTAGATACTTTGGTACCTCTACTTTTTTTACGCATGCGCTTTAGACATGTACCCCTTCCCCCTGGAAAATGCTACGCGTTTCTAAAAGGCTCTGGGTATGGTATACCCGACCTTTGTGACTGAGGGTTAAGAGAACTAATATCTTTAGAATTTCCAAAAATTTTAAATTAAATAGTTTATGAATGTGACTAATTTTCGCAACATTTCAATCTCGTTTAAATTTTGTACAAATCTTAGCAATATTACTAAGTGATTGAAAATTATAAAATCATTGCAAGAGTCCTTTTGTGTTGTAGTAATGCCAAAACTGTGTGATTATATGTAAAATTCGAACTTTGCAATTATACTCATGTCTCAGGTATATTCGCTTGTATGCGAAAAGTAGAGATGTGACTCTAAATTTGAGATGCAAGACTCACTCCGTAAAGTTGACGAATGAGATGGAGCTCATTTTTGTATGCGAAAGTACAGTTTCACTGTGATACCCCGATCTCATTTTTTGTTTTTGATTCGATATAGTTATTTTGCGTATTTTATCAGAATTATTCCATATCCTTGATCACCAAGTAAGACAGTATTCGAGATCTTTGTTTGCAAAATCATATAACTCAGAGTTTTTAAATATAAATATTGAATGGAAATATGACGTGGCAATTATTTTCGAGATTTTTTTTCCTATTTGCCATTTTTTCATAAATTGAATCTTCTATAACATATTTGGAAAAGAAAAATAATTTAAATTGGGCAAAGAAAAAAAAAAAAAAAAGGTGTGCATTTTTCTTGGCGCCCGAAAATATCGAATGAACCTATGGGTGGGTGGACGTTAATTACTCGAGAAGTAAAGGGTGGACCATCGGTTGTTTTCTTTTTAAAAATGCTACCTAATAAACACTGTTCAATATTTTTCAAAGTTTGTTGATTTATTGAAAAGAGTAAACATTCTGATTACTTATGGAATTTAACTTTATTTCATTTCATTTTAAATGGCTGCCTCGGCTGTTTCGGCAATACAGCACTCACTTTGGAAATAAGTTTTCAATATTTCTCATTGTTGCTGAAGCGTAAATCTATTCATTCCGTACCGCAGGGATATGAAACTGCGTTTCTGTCAATCTTTTGAGCGCGAAAGAGCTATATATGCCAAAACAACATGTAATTTAAAAAGAAACCAACAGATGGTCCTATATTAAAATTATAATTTAATTTAAAATACCAGAATATAGTTTAAACAATATCTATGATGTGGTACTTTAACAATTTAAGAAGTATGTTTCCCTTTAACTTACTCCAAACGTGATCTATTCCATAAGTTGGTGGCCTCCGGGAAGGAAGTACATATTCCCGACTAGAATTTATAGGGGGCATGCCTCATGAAGCGTGTGGGCCTCATGTGGCAAGTGAGGGGTATGCCGATAGAGGGATTTCCCCGTAGATTCCTCATGAGGTCCTCATGTGGCAAGTGAGGGGCATGCCGATAGAGGGATTTCCCCGTAAATTCCTCATGAGGACCTCACAAAATAAAATCAGCGATACTGAAGTGAGGTTTACCTTATGAGTACCTCACAAGGGTCTTATGAGGCAAACCTTACAATGAAATAGGCAATCCCACCTTTTGCTTTACAGGGGTTCGATTAGGCAAACATCACATATACACCTAGGCATACTTGACGTTATCTGCTAGTGGGTTATATTTGCAAATTATCAGCTGGGCTCGATTAAAGCACAAATCCCAGTATTATTAATAGCTGTCTTATCGGGTTTTCCTTACAAAAACTTCGTATTTTATAATCTATTGCATGAAGTATCATCTTCTTGAGAATCCCTCGACGAATCCCCCTACGAGCTGACAGCTCATCGCCATATTGCGGCACTCGTTCTTTTTTGGATTCTACCCGCAGGACGGACAACATCAGGGCGCACTCGCCTCGGACTGAGTTTAAGTTTATTACAATAATTTATACTAATAAAGAAGTATTTCCACATGTATATAAGTATAAGGAGTTAGGATTACATTATTAAGTATTACAAAGAGAGCCTGAATGAGGCAAGGCGTTATTTGCCCTACGGCAGCCTCATAGGACCCACACGAAGCAGTATGGCTAGCCTCATAGGGACCCTAGCTGTACCCCACCAAAATTCTAGTCGGGTTTTGCCTCACGAGGCCCACATGAGGCAGTCATAATGATGCGCGAATGAGGCAAGGCGTTATTTGCCCTTCGTGCGCCTTATAGGGCAGCCTCATGGGACCCACATGAGGCAGTGTGGCTAGCCTCATAGGGGCCCTAGCTGTACCCCACCAAAATTCTAGTCGGGTTAGACTCTGTTCCTTTATCTATTATCTTATAACTTCTATAAACAAAATGTTATCTTATGAATAACAAGACATCTTACTTCTTGGCATGTTATAGTTATTAGAAATTCAAAACAGTCAAATTTGCTATATGACATTAATTAGTTGCATTATTATTTGAATAAGAAACGAACAATATAATTCCAAAAACTTGATCGCTCTAAAGAAGTAGAAGCGTATGAATCTGTAAAACAATCACCATGAACATTTCCTGTTTTAGATGAATCTAAAAGCTTTCCTAACCTCCATTCTTCCCACTTCTGAGCTCAGAAGGAACGCCCGAAATTTGTGCCAAACCCCAAACATCGGAGTCGTTCGAGTATAACTCATTTTGTTGTGTATCTGAACCGGAAAGACACATCCCAGAATTATCTTTATACCACAAGAACATGATTCGGAATTAGGGAGACGAGTGTCTAGCGCCCGTATAGCCTCTTCCAAGAATTAATGCCTCCGCGTTCCGGGCTAAGGAAGTCTCCAATATCTTCCCACCGCCGCCAAGAAGGAGATCTGAAGGAGCACCACCTCGAGCTGTCAGAGCATCCCGATCCTGGCGGAACCGAGGAGACTCCTTTTAGTCACTCCCGGTCCCTGCTCCATCCAGGACCTCGTTGTGCTGTATCTGTGGCATCCGGAACCGAATGTGCTGCAATATTACCTCCAGTCATTATACATTTTATAAGACGTCGTCTCTGATTTAAAACTTGCTGAAGAAAATTTATCGTGCTTTCCTGGGACGACAGAACGGAGAAAGGAGACGAAAGGTCATGCTGGGGTGAGTTCGGGACGACTAGGAGACGTCCTACGTATTCCCGGCATGTCCTCGGGGATAAAGGTGAAATATTCTCCTTTTGATAGAACACAAAGATACTTTTCTTATAATACTTGTCGGTTTCGAGTTTGTCGAAGGGACGAGGGGGCTGTCACTGTGGCTCTATATTAACTTAGAGATGAAAGTCGCTCCGTTTTGAGCACTCTTTAATAAGTATCTTTAGTATCTTTGTGGAAATTGCGGCCGAGATTTTATCGACATTTTATGAAAATGCCCATATTATGTTGTCGCTTCTCCCCGAGTGTTTGTCTCCACCCACCGCTAATGTGACGACAAGCCTCGCGGTTCTTTGCACAAGGATTTTTCAATTTAGTCGTTTTTGCCGCGACTCCTGCCAGACCCATCTCAAAAGGACACGTATTGGGCTCATAATCAAATTGCTCCGGGTATCAGAGGTTTGGGGATTTCGTGAAGTAACTTTATCTACTCTTTGTTGCGAAGGATGCCTTCGCTATTTTGGTAAAGATTTCGCTGATTCATCGAAGGAGCCTGTAAAGGAGCCGCTGATTCTATCAATTCGATCTTACTGCCGTTTTTGCGAACACAATTTTAATGAAACTTCTCTTTGGTTTCTCGACATTGTGGTGGAGGTTACAAGGTCAACGATTTGTTCATTGCCCCGGGGATACTCACGGACTTTTGGGCGCTCCTCTGCTGTTGTAATGTTTAAATATTTATTAAGGAATTCAGTCTTTAAATTCTTTCTTCAGCTTTGAGTAGATATATAATATTTACCTAGTTTAAAGTTTTTACTTTTCTACATCTTGTTGCAAGTGAAGTGAACATGCATGGGGAAAGTTCCATGACTACTCCATAGTGATTTGAAGTTATTAGTCTTGATTTGTAAAAGGAGAAGCTACAATCGATATTTAATGAAGTTTTGGTATTGAATGTTAAGGGCAGTATCCCATTCAAACGCTCAAAAAACCTAACATTTTTAAAAGCTTTTGTTTAACTTGAGTTCCGCGTGACAATTTGTACTCGAATTTTAACTAACTTCCTTTTATCCGATTTTGATAAAATTTGACAAATTCACGTAAGTTTCATCACCATACAATATAGTATACCTAATATCATTCTAAATCCAATATGGCGGATGACCCAAGATGGCGGATTACTTTTTTTTTCTCCACAACCGCCTTGACATGGGTATCAAGTGAAAGGGTTTGACGAATAAAATACGATAAACTATGAAACAAATCCAGACTAAAAAGTATAAAGTAAATAAAAGTAAACTAAGATGAAAAAGTTATACCTACATAGCTATGAGCTGAAAATAAATTATGCACATATCATATATAAATTATACATATTGTAAATTATACATTTATATAAATAATAAATATGTATATATGTAAAAGCATGATTCAAAACTCTGTCTTTACTTTTCTTTTATATGTTGAGAGCCATAGTCTCAATGTTAATTAAGATTTACCACAAATTTCGTTTAGCCCGTTTAATTGTTATGTTACACCGGTATGTAAAATAACCCCTTGAAAGTGTAAAATTTAATTTTCTATGTAATTTTATATTGATTTAGCATTTCCAAAATTAAAGGGTACACTCACATTATTTTTTCAACTAGAGTTGACATTCTAAAATTTCAATTTACAAATTTAATGGAATTCAATAGAATTCCCTTTACCTAGTTTAAGGGGGGGGTATGGTATTTTTAGTGTTTTTTTAGCAACAATTTAAGAATTTTTTTCTGAAATATAGTAAAGAACAGTTTATTTTATAAATGGACATTTAAGATGTACAATATAAAAACAATATTTTCTGAAATTTTGAAGTAAAAATATTGAAAAACAAGCCATCGACAGTGATTTGAAAAAACCGCCGCTAAAAAACCGGTGTTCATCATATCTAATGACTGGATCATCTGTAACCAAAAAACCAAAAAGAATCTGTTAGTTAATTAGTTTCTTCAGGTACTGACGAAGAGCTTTTTTATTTAAGATTTTTTTTTTTTTTTTTAAAAGAATTTTTTTAGTAAAAGATCGAATTTTGAAAGAAAAATTTTGTTTTTTTGACTTTAAACTTATGCCAAAAATTCAAAAATCAAAATAAACGAAAAAACTCAACGTCACTACCTGAAGAAACTAATTATCTAACAGATTCTTTTTGGTTTTTTGGTTACAGATGATCCAGTCATTAGATATGATGAACACCGGTTTTTTAGCGGCGGTTTTTTCAAATCACTGTCGATGGCTTGTTTTTCAATATTTTTACTTCAAAATTTCAGAAAATATTGTTTTTATATTGTACATCTTAAATGTCCATTTATAAAATAAACTGTTCTTTACTATATTTCAGAAAAAAATTCTTAAATTGTTGCTAAAAAAACACTAAAAATACCATACCCCCCCCTTAAGTAAATTTATATATAACTTAACTGAAATTCCAAGTATAAATGATACAATTCTATAGTCTTCTAAGCATTAGACATCCAATGAATTTCTCTTAACTAGATTTTTGTCTAAATGCACTGGATATCTGAATACAAAAGCTAGAATTCTGTTGCCTTATTTTACGAGTTCAGTAGTGTACGTACACAGACAGACAAATAAGTGGGCAAAAAAATTTCGTTAGTTGAGTTTCCGTTTTTATGAAACGCTAATTCTTAATTCATACGGAAGTTAAAATATTAATCTAATTTTTTCTGTGTGTATGTCAGTCATGCACAAAATGATCTAATGCTTTGATAATCTTTAATAAGAACATCTCTCGTGGATCACGGAATTGCTTTAATTAAAAGCAGCACGAAACTAACGCTATACAAATTGCAGTAGCGTTACCCACAACGGTCGAAATAAGATAAAGGTATGAAGGGGTTCAGAAAATTGGTATATGGTGCACAAAGGATTTAAAAGCTAAATAGACTTTGGATTTACCCAGTGAGTGTATGTATGTGATAGATAGGTCGAGCATTTTTTGACTTTTGTCGAACTTTTTCGCGGAAATCCTCGATACATGGACAAGCAGAATGACGGACAGACGGAAAACTAGGCCAACATTTTTTAGAGGGAAATAATTCAAAAAATTCAAAACTTCATCACACCGGTGTTCATTCACCGCGATGAAGGGCGTCGCGGTCGTAGCAACAGCAAAATGTGGAAGGACCAAACTACACAGGGTGTCAACACAGAGCTGCGGGAATTGATATACAACACACACACCTTTTGAACAAGTGAGGGCGACAACGGCAGGATGAATTTCTGAACTGGTACATCGAACCATAGCCACAACTCGGCAGTGGATGCACGACGGGGCTCCCCAAACGCTCAATGGAAAATTGTGGGATAAGTGAAATGTGGCGTTATAAATCTTTGTGGTTTCCCGAGCAATACTATGAAATATGCATTTAATATGGACCGTCTCTAATGGAATTTTGTACCATGGATGGTGGTGAGAGATTCCAAAGTCTCCAATCAATTTGTATGTCGGAACTTGACGACAAAGGTTTGTAGTTTAGCGTTGGCCGTTGGTATTCCAATCAAACTATCCCTTCTGTAATCTTAATGTAGTACGTTTTCATAACGGAAAAACAAAATTACTTTACTCGCTTTTCCACTTATTGAAATCAAACTTTACAGAGACCACAAGATCAACAAAAACTTTTTCTTCAATATCGGTTAAATTTTGCATAATTTTTAGATTCTAGATGAGGAATTATATATATATATACCATTCATAACACAAAAACAATTTAATTTATCTGAAAGAAGATATGCTACTCAATAAAATAATACAAACATTATTTTTCCACGTCCAATGGATCAGAAACAATCACTGCTTAAACGTGAATTTTTTAAATTGTTGTTCACAATTTTGGTTATTATCTTATTTAGTGATGAACAGAATCGGTCTTGGTCTTGCAGTCTTGGTATCGGTCTTACATAAAGTCCAACACCGAGACCAAGATCAATACTCTACATACGGTAGCAAGACTAAGACTCGACCGGCCAATAATAATACCAAGACCAAGAAAAATATACATATCCTATCACTTTATAACATTCAAAATATTGCGTCCAACTTTAAAGATTCTATAGCAGACATAAAGCCTGATTAGCAAAAATCCCCCAGATTCAATTGGATCAGCTTCGAAGCGATGCTGCTAATCTCTCATAAGCAGTCTCCTACTGTTAGTATTAAGTAAACCTCCAGCTTTCTGTAATTTACGTTCTTTTGAGAGTTTAATCCCCGAAGTGCCTTTAAAAAATACTTTCTCCGGAAAAAATATAATCGAAAATCCATCAGACTCCTCCCAGGGGGTTGATGGATTCTGCGTTCAGAAGAACAGGCCAAAAGCCAAATGATGGAGTAATTCGACTTTTTTGTCCGCTGGGAGTTAAAAAGATCGCACAATTCCAATTTTCTGCCAACATAAACTTTCCTAAAAGTGATTTACCAATCTACACAAATTTCCTTTTCACATAATTTATCCAATTTCCGGCCATAATTGAAGCCTCAACAGGTCCGATTGTGATAATCCAAACTATTTAATTGGTCTGATCCCCTCGGGGATTCATCTGCGACACAATCGGAGCTTATCATTCTTGGGAAGCCTCCTCCAGAAGTGGTTTCATACAAAATCGAAATTGGTTTATTTCTCATCTCCTCAGCATCCCTCAGAACCTCCATCGACAAGGGGGTGCTATTCAAACATCTTTAGATACCAAATTACAAGAAAATTTAAGTACTGTAATTTTCATATGTATGCGGACGATATACAATTTATCTGTCATCACACAAAAGTACGATAAGTGAATTGATACAAAAAATCACTGATGATCTGGATTTAGTAAGTAAATGGGCTATATCAAATAAGCTCGCTCTAAACCCTAAAAAATCTCAGTGCTTGCTGGTTTAAAAACTAATGACATATCGAATGTTCCCCAGGTGAAGATAGACGGAGAGTTGATTCCATATAGTCCAGTCAATTTAACCTCTGAAGCGGAAGTTTGTGGTGGAGTGCTAATTTTTGGATATATTGTTGGGGACGGTGAGAAATGAAGCTATAACTATTTTTTGCCCCTCGGGGGTGTTTGCAAAGGGGTGAAAAAGGGTGAAAAAGGGTGAAAAAGGTTTTTTGTTTATAACTTTGAATAAAAAAGTCAGCCTGGGTGGGAACGTTAGAGGGTGATATAATAAATGATTATTCATCTTGTATTAAAGTTTCCCCCGGTTTTGTTTATTGCAAAATTGTTTATTAACAATTTCACTCTCCCAAACCGAAAAAAATCACGGCTGATTTTTTTAAAAATACTTAAGCTTGTACGATGTCTTTCATTTTCACAATATCACTAGAAGACGCAATCCCCCATCATATACCAAAAATTCAAAACGGTTCCATGCATTTCACCTGAGATAATCACCCAGATACCTCACCTGTTTTACACCGAAAAATGTACAGTTTTAATCCAAGTCAAGATATCCCCCACGAATCGTCGCCCTCCGACCAGATATCGCTGAGCAGCACACATTTTTCACATTTTTTCCCAGCCCACGGCGGGGAAGAAGAAGATTTGCGACTGATTCAAAAACGGAAATCGCTATAACTTTCGATGTATGTAACGGAACTTAATGTATGATGGCTTCAAAAATCACTTATTTTTTTCTCCATCTTTTCCTCATACACCACTTTCACCTAATATTTTTACTTTTTTTTATATTGAATTAAACTTAAAAAAAAAATAAAAATTAATTACATTTTATTCCTTTTCTCCCACAAAACTAAACTTTTTTGAAATATTCTTAATTTTATAGTTATCTACAGATTCCACCCTTTATTCTCATAATTTTTATCATTTTCCACAAATCCCCCCCTGACCCCCCGAATAAATATATTACCCCTTAAATTTTACAAACAAAAAACTCGCCAAACATTTTATTTTTTTTCTCCAACAAAACTAAACTTTTTTGAAATATTCTTAATTTTGTAGTTATCTACAGATTCCACCCTTTATTCCCATAATTTTTATTATTTTCCACAAATCCCCCCCTGACCCCCCGAATAAATATATTACCCCTTAAATTTTACAAACAAAAAACTTGCCAAACATTTTATTTTTTTTCTCCCACAAAACTAAACTTTTTTGAAATATTCTTAATTTTGTAGTTATCTACAGATTCCACCCTTTATTCTTATAATTTTTATTATTTTCCACAAATCCCCCCCTGACCCCCCGAATAAATTTATTACCCCTTAAATTTTACAAACAAAAACTTACCAAACATTTTATTTTTTTTCTCCCACAAAACTAAACTTTTTTGAAATTTTAATAATTTTGTAGTTATCTACAGATTCCGCCCTTTATTCCCATAATTTTTATTATTTTCCAAACATCACCCCCTGACCCCCCCGAATAAATTTATACTACACCTATCCCTCGATTTACACGATAGATAGGTTCCTCAGAAAACCGTGCAAATCGAAATCGGGATTTCGTATAAGTAAAACCGTGTAAAACGAAAACAGACTGAAATGTGCATAATTCGGTAATTTATTTAAAAGTAAAATAAAAGTAAATATATTTTGAAAAACATAAAAATACTAGTCTATTTATAAAATTAGTAGTAGGTGTATAAGGTATAAGTATGGAATTCATTTTACATATAGAAAGAAGAAATCAAGTCCTTAAAACCTTTCTTTCTAATCTTTTCTTCTTGATTGGTGTTGTGTTGTCGTTGGTATCTTTCATAATTTGATAGTACTTAATGCGATATTGGTTCTATGTAGAGAAATAAGAGACAATCTCGCATTAACCAAAGGTGGTATTAAAATCTTAATTAAAAATCATAAATAAATAAATAAACTCTTACTCAGACGATTTTTATTGTGAACACAATTCAAAAATGGCAGTGGTAATATCCATGCAGTTAAAATGTTCAGTTTTACCTGTTTTTTTCTTAAACCTCTGATTTTATAAACCGTGTAAAAGCGAAATCGTGTAAAAAAAGTATCGTGTAAATCGAGGGATAGGTGTATTTACCTTTTTTTTAAATTATTCCCCATTTTTACTATTCAATTTTTTCCACCAATTCTCAATTAATCTCACTTTTTTTTTCACCCACATCTACTTCAAGGTCTTCCGAAACCAAATCTACATTTTTTCTCCATTATTGCTAATAGTTTGTCCCCAATTGGAGTAGATCTTTATGCAATAATCGTAAATCGAAACTGGGGAGAAATTAATATTTTGGGCGAAAAATGATCCGCTAGCACACGCGGGGGCAGATTGGGGACATACTATTAGCAATAATGGAGAAAAAAATGTAGATTTAGTTTCGGAAGACCTTGAAGTAGATGTGGGTGAAAAAAAAGTGAGATTAATTGAGAATTGGTGGAAAAAATTGAATAGAAAAAATGGGGAATAATTTAAAAAAAAGGTAAATGGTATAAATTTATTCGGGGGGGTCAGGGGGTGATGTTTGGAAAATAATAAAAATTATGGGAATAAAGGGCGGAATCTGTAGATAACTACAAAATTATTAAAATTTCAAAAAAGTTTAGTTTTGTGGGAGAAAAAAAATAAAATGTTTGGTAAGTTTTTGTTTGTAAAATTTAAGGGGTAATAAATTTATTCGGGGGGGTCAGGGGGGGATTTGTGGAAAATAATAAAAATTATAAGAATAAAGGGTGGAATCTGTAGATAACTACAAAATTAAGAATATTTCAAAAAGGTTTAGTTTTGTTGGAGAAAAAAAATAAAATGTTTGGCGAGTTTTTTGTTTGTAAAATTTAAGGGGTAATATATTTATTCGGGGGGTCAGGGGGGGATTTGTGGAAAATGATAAAAATTATGAGAATAAAGGGTGGAATCTGTAGATAACTATAAAATTAAGAATATTTCAAAAAAGTTTAGTTTTGTGGGAGAAAAGGAATAAAATGTAATTAATTTTTATTTTTTTTTTAAGTTTAATTCAATATAAAAAAAAGTAAAAATATTAGGTGAAAGTGGTGTATGAGGAAAAGATGGAGAAAAAAATAAGTGATTTTTGAAGCCATCATACATTAAGTTCCGTTACATACATCGAAAGTTATAGCGATTTCCGTTTTTGAATCAGTCGCAAATCTTCTTCTTCCCCGCCGTGGGCTGGGAAAAAATGTGAAAAATGTGTGCTGCTCAGCGATATCTGGTCGGAGGGCGACGATTCGTGGGGGATATCTTGACTTGGATTAAAACTGTACATTTTTCGGTGTAAAACAGGTGAGGTATCTGGGTGATTATCTCAGGTGAAATGCATGGAACCGTTTTGAATTTTTGGTATATGATGGGGGATTGCGTCTTCTAGTGATATTGTGAAAATGAAAGACATCGTACGAGCTTAAGTATTTTTAAAAAAATCAGCCGTGATTTTTTTCGGTTTGGGAGAGTGAAATTGTTAATAAACAATTTTGCAATAAACAAAACCGGGGGAAACTTTAATACAAGATGAATAATCATTTATTATATCACCCTCTAACGTTCCCACCCAGGCTGACTTTTTTATTCAAAGTTATAAACAAAAAACCTTTTTCACCCTTTTTCACCCTTTTTCACCCCTTCGCAAACACCCCCGAGGGGCAAAAAATAGTTATAGCTTCATTTCTCACCGTCCCCAACAATATATCCAAAAATTAGCACTCCACCACAAACTTCCGCTTCAGAGGTTAAATTGACTGGACTAATATGCGGACACAGTAAAAAAGTTAGGGACAATATTTAACAGAACTCTGACCTGGCATGATCATGTTAACAGTGTAGTAGAATTTATTCAGTCCTTCGATCAGTTTGGAATTCTGCGTCACTTACACCCAAACCTATGAGAATACTGTTGGCAAAATCACTCTTAATGCCACATTTTTATTCAATTTTCCCGATAGTTTGGACGTTGGGCATCATAAACTGAGCAAACAAATTAAATTAAATTTTATACGGTTTCAAGTCTCCTCAAAATTGATTATATTATGCAAAAGCCATTATTTTTTATTTCTTCTAACTATTTTCTGTTACTGAATACCCACAATACTACATACTCACTTTTAATAATCTAGTTTGAAAGTTTTCTGTAAAATTTATGTTTTGTGTTAATTTCAAGACAATTGGATTCGATTTTACATTTGTACTTATGTGTAGAGTAGCTGAACAACCATGATGTGTCTGTTAAACCAGTTTTTGTGTAAAAATTGATGAAAGCAGAGATTCGCATCAACACGAGATAACCTTTCTAATATTTTTTCACTATGCACTCCGACCAACCTGTTTCTAATCAATAGAACCCATCGTGCAGTTGTTAGGGACAATCGAAGCGGAAAGAAGCACAAAGCACATACTGAAATATCTGGAGCAGCTGGAGGAGATCCCCCGGGACCGCAGGGAGGTGGTGTGTGTATGCTCGATTCTCGCGTGACTTCATTCTTTTAACTTTGCTCGCATTCACCAAACTTTTTCTGCTCGATGGGGGGAGCGTTCGAGTGCATTCCTTCCTGTTTGCGCCCGGACGGCATCCAGGGAATGCTCCACTCGACCACTTGCAGCGCATTCTTGTTATAAAATGCATCGCCGAGATTTAGTTCTCCCGGATGCAAACGAGCTTCTCAGGTGAAAGTGTAAACAGATTTTGGGATGAGTTCATTAAAATTGCTCCGTTTCTTGAGCAGAGCGCGTTGGTCGGGGGGCGGATCCCGCGCAAGCAAAGGATGAATAGCGTGCGGTTCGAATACTAGGATCAGCGCCGGAAACCGCAAGGTGGCGCTTGACGACCTACTACATAGTGTAAGATTTACCCCGAGATTGTGACGCAGTTAATTATGGGAAAACTTGCAGGTGCGAGACGAAGACTAAACTACGTCGCCGTTTGTTTTTTTCCCGCTTGCAGTGAACCTGCCTCAAGGAGTTTGGAAGGGCTTTTTTGAAGCTCTTTGTTATCTTTGCCTTAAATCCTCAACCGTTCGATTATGAGCTTCGTAGAACAGCTACTAGTAAGATGAACATCGCTAAAAATTAATAATGGTGTGGGATAAGATTAAAAAAGTGTCTCGCAAAATATGCTATTACGAAAAAATTAGAAGAAATATTCTCGCAATGTAGAACTTGAAGGAGATATAATAATAAAATATTTTAGATCCCTTAAACGAAAGAAAGAATTTAAATAATAATAATAATAATATTTTTGCAAAATAATTGTTAATACTCTTCGAGGAAAGCATAGATAAGTCAAGATAAAAGTCCATTTACAATTTTTTCCTCGTTAAATTTTACGTTGATTACCCTTATCTCAATATATTATATTATCAATCATAATATTATATTTGCTGATGTCGCCTAAAGGATTTTTTTCTTAATTTCACTTTGATGTATGTTTATTTGAGGCAAATTGCTCGTAATTTTTATGCTATCTTTTGATTAATGTCCCACAAACCCCAACCGCCTCTACTGTCTACTTTAGATGGCGTTGTTCCAGCAGAGACCAGACTCGTTGTGTACTAATTAAATTCACGTACGTGTAAATAACTTTTCGTACCTGGCAATTGGACATTTCTTTATTATGTCAAACAAAAAACGTGTTCAACCCGCACACAAAGCTCGAGGGAAATGGAATCGAGGACTCGATTTCGCATGCAAAGGGACACAAAAATGAGATCTGTCCGGTTGTTTCACCATTTCACTTTTTTTAAAGTTTTAAATTGTAAATTTTGTTGAAAAAGTAAAAAAGTGTCTGAGGCACAAATTCTGAAATCTGACGCTGTTGCAAAGCGCCATCTGTCTGGTGCAAGTAGAAATAGCACCACTGAAGTCCTTTAGTCCTTTGAGATGCTTTTGGTTTGGGGTGTGGATGGGGAGAAAAGGCAAAGGATGATTCTTGCTGAGTACCTTATCTGCTTTTAAAAGACAATTGCGGCTCCTAGGGCATCTTGTTAAAAACAAAGTTAAGCCCGCCTCTTCCTCTTCCCATCCCCGAAAAGGATTGCGCAAATATATATATATAAGAGGACACTAATCTGTATCTAAGGAGCTTCCTTTTAAGGCGGCTCCTTTCATTATGGTCTTCCTTCAGATTCGCATTCAAGAGAGACACTGACGTTGTGCTCGCTTTCTTGGACTTGGGTGTACACACAGAAGAATTTCGGGATGATATTATTAAGTCCAGTAATGGATTAAAATTATTTTTACTCTTTTCTTTCTTAAGGGGAGGTTCTCATCTAGAATCTTGAAATTTTCGATTTTTTTTTTATTTCATATTATTAAAGTTTAATATGTCTAGAATGTTGCTTTAAAATATTTAGTCGATCCGAGCACTAGAACGGATTCTACAGCGCATTGATTCTGGCGGTGTCATGATCGTAGTGGGGCGCTCAGCCTGTGCCGTGCCGTTCAATCACGATTATCTCGGAACTTTGTTTTTCAAGATTTTTCAAATTTGCGTACAAGATAACTCAAAAACGGTTCAACCGATCAACTTCTAGTTTCGTGCATATTAAAGTAAACAATTTTCTTCATAGAAAGAGTGGAGCACATTTTGAAAATTGTAACATTATCTCCTTTTTGTAAGTGATAAACTATGAAAAAAAACGGCCGAAAACGGCCTTAAAATTTCAAAATCGCGCCATTCCGTCAATTTTAAATTTTTTTTGAAAGTCGTCCACTCTTTCTGAGACAAATTTAGTCTAGTTTATAATAATGTCATCATTATTTGATTTCAGACCAATCTGCGACCCCTAAATTGTACGCAGCTGGGCCATTTTCGAAAAACATGCCTCCGGAGAAGTTGAATAACGGGCGCCATTTTGTTTTTTTTTTAATAAAAAAATTTTTTCGTACAGATAAATATACAATAAAAGATAATGCCAAATATCATTTCCCTATGTCTTGTCATTTGCCTTCAAAAAAATCACGAACTTTACCTACTTTTTGACGTTCTAGATGAGAACCTCCCCTTAAAGCATACACAAATTTACATAAAAAATTAGATTAGGATCGTATTGTAAAACTAAGATATTTAGAGATCTTTAAGAAAAAAAGTGCTGCAAAAGTCAATATGTCTTGATATTCAAATTTTTTACCAAAGCGATTAATTCATGCAATAGATGCTGAAGGAAGACCATAATAGGTACACGCTCAAGAAAAACTATCCATAGAGAGAGAGTGGTATTTGATGTTTTGTAGAAAAAGATTCAGGCTTTGATTAGAACTATGTTACAAGCTCCAACGAACATCTTTTATTGTTTGATATATTTTTAAGAAATGGCAAAAATACTATATTTTCAACTTTCCACTCTATTTTCCTCGAAAACGTAGCTGATTGAGAATTTTAATTTACGAATTCGTAATATACAGAAAAAAAAACCATAGAAATGATCTGGTACCCGTTCGGAAACAGAAAGAAACATTGAATCTGTTGACCAGTGTTATCAACTTTTTTTTGAATTGAACCTAAATCACCTCCATCTAGAATTTAGAAAAATTCTCAAGCATGTAATGTCTTAAGACTTCAAGGTATATTTATGTTTATCGATGGAGATTTCACGTTGCATTTTTTAATGATCTTTATTGATTGTTTGTTTGGCGCCGACTCAAAATTAGTTACTTACATTAGTTTAAGAGCTTAGCTATTGAGACTAAAACGATTTATTTTATTTTTCGCTTTTCAGTTTATTTTTTCTTCGGTTAAATTTTTTGTTAAATAGTTTTTATCTTTTATTTTTTTGTAGCTAAAATCTACTAATTACTACTTAGGAGTGGGATTCGAAATAATCGAAATCAGATAACCTGGTACAATGTTATGCGTTGTAGAATCGGTTAACAGATAAAAATTCAGTGGGTGAACAATCAATCATCCCTCATTTTTTCTCACCCTAAGGCGTGTAATTCTTTTTTCAAATTTAACTTCACATTTAACCAAATTCACGGTATACCCTAACCAATAAAAAAAAAAGAATTATCACAAATTAAAAAGTCATATGGTCTCATACAAAGAGAGACCAACATAAGATATTACAATGTTGTATAAATTTATTAGAGCGCTGTCGACTGGTAGTATGACCACCATGAATTTGTTCTTTTTAATAGTAATTTAACTAGTCATTAAAAATCCATAACATAATACATGACATAACACATTATATGACAAATTACGCGATACATAACATGTCATATGATATCAGACGAGACATGGGAGAAGATGTGATTTTGTACACGTGACTAGTAATATTAAATGTTCAATATGGGAATTGGACCTGAATTTTAGGCCTTGATTTGAAGCAGTTTTTGGGAAAAGACTTTCCTTTCATTTGAGTTATTTGAGTCTTCGAGAATTCTGTTATATTTAAGTTCAGGTTTCTCTAGAAGAGAACGCCTTGGGTTAATTCAGCTAATCAGTAATATTTTAATTTTACCATTCTTGTCACAACTGTCACTTTTTCCTTAAAACTCATTAAAGTCACCACCTCTGCTAAGAAGTCTTCCGAGGGGACATCCGTCTTCTTAAATACGCACATATCTTCTTCTGTTTGTGGAGCGCTAGCTCTCCAGCTCTGAAACTGTTTCATTTCTTGTTAGGCGCACTGCGATTCCAAAAATAATCACCGCGACTCTTCGCACTCAGCTGGTCGTAGGCTGAATTTAGATCTCGTCGGAATGGACCAAAGCCGGGAGCACACGGATCCTCCGGGAGTCAATGCAAAGCCAAACATGTTTACGTTTAATTTGCTAATGACTGGGAGCAGGTCAGCCTCGCCCGACCGGGGGGAACGAAGTAATAAATTGAAGCGATGCTTGTTTTGAATTGTCTAATCAGTCCGACTGAAAGAGCATAACATTCCTCCGGCGGCGTACGGCAGCGGATACTGGCAGATTGGTCCAGCAGGTTAGCCAGCCTCCGGTGCTCTGCTCTCTAGCATAGGTATCTCCTCCCCCAAGCCCCCCTTTATGGAATCCAAGGTGCTCCTCTAAAAGTGTAATTGCGCCAGGTGAACTCAGAAACTGGGGCGAATTTACTTAAGCTCTAAAACTCAAAATCGATTTTACTGATGGTTGGATCTGCTCTTATGGCGAAATGAAGAAATTTTCGGGGCCATTTTGCGTTTATTTGCCTCGATCAATTCAATTCTAATCACATTAAGTGCGGCTGTGGCGTCTTTTAAGCGTCTTTATTTTTTGGGGACGAACGGAGTCCTTGATTAATGCTCACTGGTAGGGCAGAACGACGGCGATTGATCAATAAATTTTGTAACAATACAAGACCTTCTCTTCTCCCACCTGTGCCCTGTCCACAAACGCAATTTGTTACAGCCCGAATTATTATTCATGAAACGGACTCTTTTATACAAAGTACACACACTTCCGATAATATTGTTATTTATGTTACCTCAGACCTGTTTTCGTTTTTTATTGTTTGACGCATGCAAGATACCTTTTGGTCATTCAGTAAGTAAGTTTATCTAAAAATATATCAACATTTTCTACAATGTTTGACTTTATTTACCAGGATTTCTTCTAAAAATATTCCTTAGTCCATTTGTCTTAAAATTCTCAGTAATATCAATAAATCAGAGCCCGGAGAAGTAGTGCAGTGCCTTAGGGTGTTGGCCTTGGAATCCAATTACTTTCAATTAAGGAGGCAATTTGATCAAAATCAAACCCTGTCACACATTTCATGTCTTTTGACACTAAGTTACATTTTATGGATAGTTTTTTGTATATCAGGTGGACAGGAGCTATGTATATCCCCATAATTTTCATTATTTTCCGTGACCCAAACTCTAACCCCATCAAACCCGTTTACATCCTTCACTTTTTTCCAACCATTTTCCCTTTAATTAATTCCAGTTTTTTTTCTACTCAAGTGTATAATGAACCCTCTGCTCACTTTCTGCAGATCGACTTCTTCATTATTGTTAATAGTTTGTTATATTTTCATATCTTCCTCGTCTATCTTCATTGGTAGTTGAGGATTCATAAATTAGTCGTTTTCGTGACGTATTAAAGGTTCCTTCCATCTGAAAGGATTCAGGAGGCTGATCGACTACAGATCGTTTTAATGTGTCTTTGTGTATTTGAAGTATAACAACTCTGATAAGTCCGTCTGGTCCTGAATGTGTATCTATAAACACGACAAAGGTCCCACCTAGGCAGTGGTAAATTTTCTTCCCTTATGATGACTTCTTCGTTTTCCATGTTAATTTCTCTTCGAGCAAATTTTGACTACAACATTAATCAGCAATTAAATTTTAGTCGCACAAGCTCTAAATTAAACCTGGCGATATGTTTGCAGCAAATATTTTCGAGATCCGCACATTCTCAAACGTTTAATTTAATATATTAATTTACAAAACTTTGAAATTGTAAACATTTTTCCAATAGTTTGCATCAGTTATTTAATAATAGATGAATGTTCTTTTAGAATTATATAAAATGCTCAATGAAAGAAAGAAACATCAAAAACATGATTGAGTTCAGAGATCAATCACTATGTTTTTTTTTTCATTTTTATTTAGCTTTAACTCTGAATTTTATATTTCAACTCCAATTATTTTAATTTTAATTTTCTCTGCGTCGTTCGACCGAAAAAAGCAAAACCCCAAATAAAGAACAAATCATTTTTGATTAATAAAAGAAACGCCTACATTTTTGTTTTTAATCACGAGCATGCGGTTATAAAGAGCACCCCCGCCAAAATTCTCATGAAAATAATTATTATGATGCAGCCGCATCAGAAGCTGTCCGCTGGTTCTATTCAGGGCACAAAAGCATTTTTTGCATATTTAAAATGTTCATTTACACAGAGTGTGTGCAGCGAGCAACTGCAGCCCTTTGTTTGCTCCTTTCTCACTGAAAACCGAAGTAAAATTGGAAGTTTTCGTCCGCGATAGCCTTCTCTGTGGATTTTAATTCCGCAATAGGTGTGCACGTGGAAGTGCAAGTGCAACTACGAACTAACTCACACCGATGGTATCTGCATTTCATTCCCCTTACACTTGTAACGAGTGCTCGACAAGGGCAGATTCAGTGTCATGTAAACTGCATTTAATTAAAAATGCAAAACATGAGCTAACAACGGCTTAACATTTTATGCATTTTTTAAGGGCCCTTTTAATTAGAATCTGCTAACGTACTGCCGAAATATAATGGTGCCATTGGCCACTCCACCTGCAACCACTGAACAAGTGGCTAAGTGAGGTTTTGAAGGGTAAGAATATATTACTACTTAAATAAAAAACAAACATGTCTCGATTTGTTGATCTTGATGTCTAGTTAAACAAATGCACCACGGCGCTGGCTTCAATTCGGCTAAAACAACTTTCAACTTTTTTATCAAGATTGAATTTAATTATTTTATTTCTAGATTTTTTTTTGGTTGAGAAATCTATCCAATATGACACCGGTCATTCAAATTGATATTTTTCGTATCAAATTAATAAGTTTGGCTATAAATTATTTTTTTTTTATTAATAATATTAATTAATTAATTAGTAATATTTCGTAAAAATGCTATATTTTAGAATCGACATACATTTTTCATACTAGAAACAAATTAAAACAATACGAAAATAATAGATGATTTCTGTTGATAAGATAAAGTTTAAGATAAGATCATAAAACAAATAATATAAGTTAATTATTTGTGACAAATTTTCAAAGTCAAAAATTTCGTCTCTTAACTGTTCCTAATTTAGCTACTAATATCTTGTTTTTAATAAACAAATTAGTTCAAATTACAGATTATATACACAAGATCTGTTTAATTTTATGCAGGCATTTTTATAGCTTCTCATTCACCTATCCAACCTTTTCAATGAGTATTCGGCCAAAAGCCAGAGGGTTTTTATATAATAAAACCTAAAAGGATTAAAATTTCCCCTATAAGCTACTAATTAGAATACCTAAATATCTGAGGTCTCTCGACAATTCCTAAATGATGATAAACTTTATAACCTGGGGTATTTGTTTGCCGCTTGATTTGAAACTAAAACTATCCCCTTGCTAAATCGCAAATTCACCGAAACGAGCAGAAATCGAAATCTAAACTTATATTTGGTACAATTTGTTTTTCCTTTCGGGTTAGACGATAAAAATTGATTCGAACCACTAAAAAAGTTATTATACGACAAAAATAGTTGGAAACCTTTCTCCGCCTCAGGAATCGTCGACACCCCGATACAGGTCCCAGAAATGGGACTTTTGCGTGCCCACTCACTTGCCGAAATCTGTGGCAACTCCTCCATTTGTGGCTGAAGAATGATCCCATAGAAAAATTTTGAAGGGCCTCATAAGCAAAAGTGAATCCTTTTGTGGTCTGGGGAAGTGAGTGAACGAATTGCCCTCAAACTCCGCCGCCGCTGTGAGGTCCCATTCATTTGAGCTATTTTCGTGTGCGGCTCCTGCGGGAACTCACTCAGTACTTTCGATTTCCTCGGGCTTGAGGCGCGACGGTAAATTGATAACAATTTAACAGCACTCTCACTAATGCCCATTATTCCGTGGACTTTGCCGAGTGATAAATGACACGAACGAGCCAAGGATCGTCTTCCCCGGCTCAATTTACTGGAGGAGCACTGCTCCGCCTCGTGTCGACTAGGGGAATAAATCGTTCTGAGGTCGCCTAGATGTAAACAGTTTACGGATTACCCGAGCCTCTCTAAGAAGATTTAATTTTCTGTCTGTGTAGGTTTTCCCCGGTGACGTTGAGGCTTATTGAAAAACTTTCTCGCATTTTCATGTTTCTTGGTGGCACATAAAACGAGAAAAAGCGCTATTCAGTGGTAAATGCAAAAGCCAACTGCGTTAAATTATAACGTGCTAATTCATACCAAATTGTATATTAAGGTGTAAATAAGATGTCTAATCCATCGTTTGCTCATTTAAATTTGCAAAACTGACATTATTATTTACAGAAATACAAAATACGGGTAGGTGCCAACAGATGTTTTAAAATACCAGTTCATATTTTGATTTAGTTTTGATGGACCTATATTTCAAGATTATGACTCAATGAATGCGTACGGAAAATCTGTTATAGTTATAAAAACTATAAGTTTTTTTTATAAATTAAAAAACGATTATTTTCTTTTTCATTATTTTTACTTAGACCTTTGAATTTTGTTTCACGAAATACTGAAGACTATATCGTACAAATCGTGACCTCTAGCTAGATTATTAAAGCTGTATTTTTTTTAATGATCTGCGTTTTTTTAATGAGATGAACATACTCACGACTAAATGACTCAAACCCATTTTCTGTGAAATTCCAGATTCAGATCAGTGCATTAAAAAACGTAACTTATCATAAGATAAATCAGTTCGAATTACTGATCTAACTTCGAACAAAAATTGAAAGTAAAAATAAAACGAAAGGAATCTGAGTTTAAATTTATTTCATTCGCTTTAAAGCGTTAGAATTCTTCTCTTCTTTTTATTTAAAATTTGTTTTTTATACGGCAATTAACACACACTTTGTTTTGCAGCTATTATCCCTAATCTATTCGCATTTGTTGATTTATAAGGAAAATGGAAAATGTCTGATAATGATACTACATTTAATGAGCTATGAAATTTTAACGATAATATTTTTTTACGCAATTCGTCTTGCAGATTGATAATCTTACTGTCAGCAACATCTCGTCATATATAATTATCAATTTTATAACCGAAAGTCTTATGAGATGCCTCCAGCAGAAAATTTAGGATAATAGTCGTAAAAATTAAAGAACCCCTTAGTGACTCCCCGGGTAGAGATACAAGAATCATTTAAAAAAAAAAGCCCTGTTGATTCCGGAGTCCCTAAACACTAAGAAAATTATTTTATGCCTCCCAGCATCTCCCGAGAACCCGGATTGGATTCCTAATAAAAATTCACTGGCACGATAGGCCACTTTCAATATTTTTCTCGTTTCCTTCTTGTTATCTTCGCCGGGAATGAGATCAATGTCTGGATCTATCAAGGGAGAAGACCTTTGGAGGGCCCTTTGGTTGCCTGCCATACGCCTTCCCAGACGGTACGGCGGGCAGTGGTACTTCGCCCGGGGGACGTGCACAGGTTAACAACACTCGAAATCAATCAGGAAATGATCCAATCTGGAGCCGCTTGTGATTGCGTGCCGTCCCATCATCTTCTAGGGCTACCTTTTATTCTCTTCTTCGACCGTTAAACTTTTATCCGTGTGCTGATTCTACCGAAACTTTTTGTTTTTCACCTTTCATTTTCTGCGGGAATTTCGGGGTCAGTCTCTCCTGGGGTTAGAAGAGCACTTGCAGCCGGAAAAAAACAATTTTTTTATCCCACCAAATCCTAGAGCCTGTGTTATAGTGTGTGAAAAGTGCTCGAAGGGGGGATTAGGGCCATTCGATAAGAGCCCTAGAGGTTTATCGTGCGAAAAATCAAACTATTAAGTGCGAAGAATGTGGTCACCCACCCGTCTGGCCGGTGTCCATTTGGAGCGCTCTGTTGCACTGAAGAGGATCCCCCAGGTGGGTCCGAGGAGTCCTAGAAGAGAAATGAAGTGTCACCATTCGTTCTACCCTCGTCGCGTGCCAGAACCCTTGATGGAGGTGGAAATTTGGCACGAGAAAGACTCACATGAGCACATATCGACCAAACTAATGACTGAATTGAAATGAATTGGCCCAGAAGCCCGCTGGGACCCCCGTCTCGCCGTCTTGGGCCCAAACCGCCCGAAATATCCTCTCGCCATTTTATATTGGAGGGTATCAGCTGGGGTCGAGGGCGTCCCGTGCCAAGTAGGAAGGCAATAACACGGCAATAAACCGAGTTCAGTTCAGTGCATGAAATTTATAAGGCGCCTGGGCCTGGAAGAGTGCCAGACTAAATTTGTCACGGCAGCGCTCCAACTCAATGGAAAACAATTTGGACCCCGGAGTGGGCGGAAAAGTGGTTGTCTTTGGCATGCATGCGAACGGTAAATGGTCATAATTAACTGAGTAACGGACGTCGAGTGATAACTGTTACTTAAGAACTATCGTGTCAAGTTAGACAAATGATTGCTCCACCAGAAGACATTATTAAGATGAATCTTCAGGAGTGCTCTGTCCAATTGAAGAAAGGCAAGGGTGTGACAAGCACCAAAGTAGTTGTTTAGAACTCTGACTTTCATTAATCTTCTCGAGACTCCAATTCTCATAAAAGAATCTACGGGAGTACATAAAAGACAGTTTTTAGAAAAATATTTCCTTTTTTTAAATTGATTTGGAACATGGAACATTCTAGATATATTCGTTTTTTAAGACATGAGTAATACCATTTACATTCTAAATTTTCTCAATTTCAATCCAAATTTCAACTCCATGGTTACATCTTAAAAATTATATTATTTTCAAAGATGTACTCATAGTTTTGTGAAAAATAATCGAATCGTCAAAATTCTTACACGTCATGAGAACAGGAAAACTAAATGAACGATTTGTCTTAATAATTTATACCTAAATAACAAAAAGTTTCTTATGTATTAGTTATGAGCAATCCTTCCCGCTGCCCATTAGGAAGATTTGTCATTTTCGTTAGCTGCAGAGGAGACTACAGATTGAAAATCAATTGGTCATGACAGAAATCGAGAGAAATTAAAAGAAAAAGAAGGTCGTAACCTGTGTGAACGATAACAAATTGCACTACTTATGGGAAGAAAATTAACAAGATTTGCAAAAGTCAAAAAGAAATTCCCACTTGACAATTAATAACTGATATATTAGAAATGTCTGTGTGTCGCCACTCCATTAATAAGTAATTTGTACTAAATGGGTAATTTACTAATTATGAATTCAATGTGCTGTCTTTCAAAGAGGGAATATAAGATTTGAACTTATATTAAAATAATTTTCAAAACCAGAAAAAAACTTAATATTAACTCCTATTATGTTTTTACAAAATTTGTATATACCATGTAATATTCAAATGATATAGATATAACTTCTTTCAAATCCAATCCAGCCATTGAGCTATAGTATAAACAAATTTACAAATACAAACAAGTAAACTAACATACGTATCACGCCTCACAAGAAAGAAACAAATTAAAAAAGGCATGTTATTCATACAAATTTTTAAAGTTTTGCCATAGTAGAAATTAAAGCGTTTTATTTCACTATATTCGAAAATAGCCGTTTTTACGATCATCTTTTCCAAAGCTGTGGCTTTTCCCATAAACGTAATGATGCGACTGTAATTTTTTTTTCCCCAAAAAACACTTAAGAAAACAGGAAATGAGTGGAAATTTTTTTTACTTAAAAGCATCATAAACTTTTAAGAATCTTTTGGAGGAGAATTTTTACTGGGCAATAATGAAAGGTTCAGATGGTGCGCTTGAATTAATTTTTGCGTAATATCATTAAATAAGATACAAATTTATTTACCTCCCGTAAAAACTGGAAATTCTTTGATATAATCCATTGATTCAGATTGCCCCGATTCATTTCAGAACGCATAGTAAGAGGATATTTTTCAAATGTCGTGTGTAGATGTAAACATTTTCAAATAGCCGGTACCCAGTTCAAGGTGAATCCAGAATCCCCAATCCCGAATCTCCAGAGCTATAAAATCTGGAATAGCGCAAAATTCTTCCGCGCGTCGCCTGCCTTTCAAGAGCAATCAAAGTTTTTCTGAATGAAAAATTAATTTAAGTGGGATTTCCTGATTTCCTTCGGACAACGGAAATATTTTTTTTTTCAAACTTTCATTCAATTTTTTCGGGCGGAATGACTAACAAAAACATACCTAATCCCGTGTCCCCTTCTTCCCATTCAGAATCCAGAAGATAAAAATTCTGGAACCGAAGATGACCCAGAGATAGAAATTCTGGAATAGAATCAAGACTGTTTGCGCGCGATTGCAATTATTTGCGACTTGGCCCCTCTGCCCACTCGCGTCTTAAAACTGTGTCCGCTGTTTCGGGAAACCGGGAGTAGTCCCGGGAGTTAAGGGGGGACGAAAATTCCGACTGCTGCTGCCCGGGATAATTCTACCGGATTCCATTCATTCCAACCGCGAGAACTCGCTCGTGTCGGCTTCTTTCTCGGGTTATTTACGTGATGATAATTTCCGAATTGATCCTCCGTTCAATTAGACGAGATTTTACGAGTCCCCATCGTCAGTCCCACTCCCGCTGCCCAGTATACTGGTCTCATCCCACTGCCGCCGTTGTCCCGGGATTCTGGATTCAGGTTCTGGCCTATTAGTAACCGAAACGCGTAATTTAGTAATGGGCAAATTTCCCGGTTCACTAGCTCGGGGAATCCGCATCTTATCCGAGATCCGAAATCTAAGATACGCGCAATAAGGCGAATTGTTTACTCGAGCGACGGGACCACCTTCTTGGGATTCGGGGAAGAATTTGGCCGCCCGCGGCAACGAGGGAGCTCCGACTCCGGCTCTGGGATGCTCCAATAAACCTTGAGCGAAAATCTGATGGTGCAGTTCACCGCTAAATGGGGCCCGTGGTGTGGGGCGCCGTGGAGCCCCGGGTGCCGGCGTTCGCTTCT
Source organism: Dysmachus trigonus (assembly GCA_949715965.1). NCBI lineage: Eukaryota > Metazoa > Arthropoda > Insecta > Diptera > Asilidae > Dysmachus > Dysmachus trigonus. The sequence continues at coordinate 2,359,675 of OX454323.1, read as the reverse complement.
CCTCAAGAGAAGTTTTCGGCCTCTTTTGTTTGCACTTCTTCTAGTGTATAGTCATAAAATTTCAATTTAGTTGGGTCGAGAATGGAAGCAAAATTTTCCTCAAAATGTTGAAGGGGATCGAGGCTATTAAAAAGTTTCCTCTTAAGCAACGATAATTTGGCTCTTGGATGATAAATATCATTAGGAGATGGAGGATAGGTGCAATTTGGGAGCACCACAGCACAAAATGAAATTCAAATAATTTACCCGAACAATTGCATAGTGAAGTTGAAATAAGGTGGATAAGAAAGTGGACAAATTACACCCAAAGTTTGCAGCAAACAAAGTGCTTTAAACTACGACAATGCTCTTTCCTTCATGAAATTTCCCAGCCAGAGATCTTCATTTACATTTCAGAAGTATAGTAGAGTATTCGTGTTGGCCACAATTTTATATTTTAATTGTGTACGGTGTTGGTGCAAAGTCCGGGACTCAGAGGGAAAATCTCGATCACTGTACTTCGAAGAAAATTTTTTGATAGATTAAATTTTTATAAAGAAGTACATTATCTAATATACAATTTCGCTTAAACAACTTTTTATCCTAATTTCTGTCATAAATAAAGTTTGAGAAATTAAATGAAAAAAAACATGGGGAATGAGGCGCTTTAGAGTTAAATATCTTTGTTATTTTATATTTTATATTTTATTTTATAAAACAAAGTGCATAGGAGCTTCTTTTTAAAGCACGTCACCATGGATAATTCCATATACTAAAGGTTGTTTTTAGAGGCCCCGGATTTCCAATAGGGTTAAAATCCAGTCATCATGGAAGGATAAACATCACAACAACGATTCGAAATCGGGAAAATTTATTTAAATCAGGGCTCAGATATAAAAATTTATAGAGCACTTCGTAAATTTTATAGACCGAATAATCGATCATCAGGACGTGCTATTCATCATGTTGTTGAAAATCTCCGCTCCAGCTTAAAGCTTTGTTGATTTGTGGTTTCAACAGGATGGCGCTATGTGCGTGTATCAATTTATTGAAAGAACAATTTTGCGAAAATCATATCTCAAGAAATGGACTAGATGAATATTTTGCCGCCAAGAGCGTGTAATTTGACACCCCTAGACTATGTTTTGTGGGAATATTTGAAATCTCTGGTATATGCTGATAAACCAGCTTATTAAAACTGGTCACATAAATAAAATATGTTGATATGAAAAAAATTAAAAAAATAATTGCAGTATCTTAAAATTAACTTTCACTTACAATTAGTGAAAAGAAGAATAAATAAATGAAGGAAAAATTGTCATTAAAAATCTTGTAAAATTATTATTAAATTATATATGTTTCTAGTGAATACGAAACCCTAAAAAGAAATGACTTTTTACAATTTTTATCGAATCTTTTCTCTTTTTCCATTATTTTGTTGTTTCTTTTATGTTTTATTTTGTTATTTACAGGTACTTGGTTTCACTCTTCTTCCAATTTATTTTCTATATTGCTTCTTATAAAGTTTTTGAAGTTAAAATGGAAATATCGAAATGTATTTACATAGGGTGGTGTGATAGAGTTCTTAGCCAAATAGTCTGCCTCGTTGTTTTTTTCCACAATTTTTTGTCCTGGGACCCACATTAGGGTGAAGACTTCATGTTTAGATATTTATGTTAATATTTTTAATCTTAGGGGGTTTGGACGGGTTTTGTAAACTTGACATATTGTTTGTAGGAAGTGAATCAGTACAGATTAAATTACACAGGCCAGCGATAGTTTTGTTATTACAAAACAAAGTGATAATTTCGATAGGTTTTTTTCTGTAGATAACGAATCCGCAAACAAAAAAGTTCTATTACATAATGTTTTTGAAAAAAAATTGGTTTCAAAAGTACAAAAGACCGTATTTTGGCCTTTTTTGCAAATTAATTAAAAAATAAACAATTGTCGCAGGAACTTGTAAATCAGCTCAAATAAACGTAAAAACCTTTAGTTATTATATTAAAATACGAGAGGCTTTAATACTTCGCGAAATATTACGTGAAATTCACTTCTTTCTATAAGCCGATTATTTCATACAATAGATAGTGAATTAAGATCTCTGTTTGCGCACGCTCATGAAAATCGAATTCTCAAAGATGATTCGTAAGTGCTATAGATTAGTGGTATTTTTTATATATATAAATAAGGATTACGGGTCTCTTTTGAGCCGTGTTAAGAGCTTTCTCCACATTCCGTTATTTTTTAAGGAGTTTTTAAAAATGGCTGAAATACGCCATTTTGTGCATTTCAATCCTATTTTGCTAAAAAACGTGATGTGATAAAAAAAACTGAGTTTAGATTCGTAAATAGGAGGTCCCAATCCCCCATAATCGGCTATAAAAACTGAGAAAGTTTTTAAAAGTGTTTAATTTGCAGACCTATGTTAATTTTTGAATTATTCTGATTACATGCATTTTCTATAACTCTTTAAGTGCTATATATTTAGTTCTGCGGTGAGTATGCTGGTATTAATTCAACGATTAATTCAATTTGTATTTTCTGAAATACAATTTAAAAACGTATCTTTATCTACTGATAATTGTGAGCTTGAAAATTTTCACTTTCGTACAAATTTAGTTTTTTTTTACATCAAAACAGCTCTTGCCCAGATATTTTGCAATCCAGCTCGAAATTATTTTGAGTGAGGTGTTCTGCTGGATTTTTTTTTCATGTTGTTTTACAAGCATCCGTCGAAATTGGACAGACGGACAGAGGCTGTTCGGCACCTCTACCAATGGCGTTGCCCGAAATTACAAAATCCAGAAATCCAGTGATTCGTCATTTCGCAGCCGTATTGCGAAAAAAATACCAACAACAACACGGGCTCCCCGGACACGATTCCTCTGATTCTGGGGTAGTTAATTCGCCAAACAAACAAAATTTTTGGAATCGCACAAAATCAATAACACCAGACCCCGGGAATTAAGCGGGGATTCACCCGGTGGGAGTAGGTAAAGCAAAAAAAAAATATATATATATATATAAAAAATAAAAGGGAAAGCTTAGTTACCTTTGGCGCTCCGATCCCCATCGTGTGCTGTCGACGAAGAAGAAAAACTGCTGAAAAGCTGATGATGAAAACTGTCGAAAATAATTATCCGATTGATTGGAAATGGAAATGAGCGGCGCTCACCGGGCGCCCGCGCTGCCTGGCTAAAAATATTTTTTCCAAAAAAATATACAACACAAAAAACAGCACCCGTTGCTGCCACCGCGGCGCGGAAAAAAAATGTGCACCTCGAGATCACGTACTTCACCGTGTTTATCCGGAGCCCGTTCCCGCCGAACTCCCCGCGGCAACCCAGGAATTTATTATTTTTATTATTTCTCACTGCACTGGGGACTGCACACTTAGGACGCGGGAGCACCGCAGCCCCGCGGTTTTCGAAGTCAGCAAAGATCGATCGAGAGCGGTCAAAAAAAAAAAGCCAAAAACAGAAGTCGGAGACGTTTTAGCGGTCACGGTAGTCCCAAAGGAGTTCAAGTTGATGTTCTGGATTCTTATTTCTAAGATGCTCCGGGATCAGGAGGTACGTAAAGGTTCAGAAGAAAAATTCTCCGCACACAAACACGCACCTGGGCACCTCCATTCTTGGGCTAATTAAAATTTCCACCGACCGAACGACGGAAGTAACAAGCGACTCATCTGAGTGAGCCCCAGCAGGCCCAGTTTTTGCGATGTCTCCGCTGATTCTGGATCTGCGGCCTGGCTCCCCACCTGCTTTTGAAAATGGCGAGCAATTTTTCGGTTTTTGAGACTTAAAAAATGTCCAAATGGAGGCCGTTCTCGTCCCGTACAAATGGGGCACAAGGAACACACCAACCAGGAAAATCGTTACGATAGAGGAGCCCCCCGTTTTCACCAGTTAAAGGAGGACTTTTCACTTTTTTCCGTTTTTCGAGGCCCAAAGGCTGCACTTGAGCGCTTCTTCTTCTACTTTATTTTTGGAAGCGTTCCGTAAGACCGCCTCTCTCCCTGACGTCGCGTCGCCCGCACAAATCTAGGTCTTCCAGGGACCCTTTCAGAACGGCCACCAAGAAGTCTTATGAATTTTTGAAACTGATGTCGACGACACACACACACGCACGCACGCGAGAACACAAAAAGCGGAGCCGTCGTCGCTGCCACGCACGGTTGCACAGTACAGGAACTGGAGCCTCCTCCTGTAGGAGCTCCAGAGTCCAGAGACCCACTCCAAACTCTCCTTCTGGATCTGTTTTTAGGGGAGTTCCCGCCCGGGAATAACTGTGACTCATCCAACTGTAGTCCACTCGGAGGCTGAGAGCCAACTGCTGGATTTTTCACCCCGAACGCGACGAGAAGATTGTGGGATATTTTTCGCTTCTCAGAAGCAGCCCGCTCCGTTCCCCGCACTCCCCTCACGAGCCTTGGTAGAACAGCGGGTGGTCCCAGCCCGCCGCTGAAAGGACGCTTTCGTCGTTGGCGGCTGCTGCTTCTTCTTCTTTTTCTCCTTCACCCGTTCGATGGGCGGGCGGGTGCTCGCCATGGTACGACGGGATCCGGCGGTCTCTGTTGGGGATGCAAACTAGGAATTTTCGGGATTTGCGTCTGCTTTCGCTTCTTATCCCGCCGTTCGTCGTCGGTGGCTGGCGGTCTGCGGGTGCCGCCGGTTTTTCCAACGAAATTGTGGCACCTCGTCGCCAGGCCAGCGGAGCCCCGGTGCTTTCGAGGCGGAGGAGAAGAAGGTGGCCGATTCGGAGGCATGCGCTTTATCCCGATGGACCAGATGGGCGAAATATCCCAAAAAAATAGAAATTTCCTCACCTAGGACCAACTGGTTGCCGTTTAACTTCGATCAGTCCTCGCTGCGGTGCACCAGCGAAGGGGAGCTTTCTGTCCTGTGACGCAAAATATCCCCCATTTAGGAGCAACAGTTTAAAATTTCCAGGCGTGCTCCCGGCGGGGAAAGTGCCTCGTAAGGAGGAGTAAGTTGGGGCAGGCAAAGCAGAGAAAGCTCAACAGTTTAAGAGCCACTGAATGTTATCCAAGAGTTCAAGAATTAGAAAAGCTTTTAATCAAATTTGAAATTCTTGAAGTAAGGTGCAATTTCTTCATTTAACACTACAGTACACGCGCCTATTTTTTTTACACCGGTGCCCGCGTGGCCTACTATAGTAGGCCTTTTTAAAACATGTTTTTGTGTATTTTAAGTAATCAAATTTTTGGTTTGGTTTATGTTACAAGTTCTTTATTAAAGTATATGTGGAGACACAGCGTATTTGCGCGTGAAATTCAAAAGTTATGATCAGTTATATCACCCTGGTCTACCATAGTAGGCCACGCGTGTACTCTAGTGTTAAGTTATTCTACCCGGAAAAAGTGACCTTTTTTCAAACTGCTATAAAAAAAAAAACTACAACAGATATCGTTTTGAAATTGTTCATGCTTATTTATTTAGGTTTGAACATTATATTTTTATTGATAAAAAAAATTATAAAAATAAAATGGCGGCTGCCGAGCCCAACGTTGTAGTGCAGCTAAATGAACAAAATTTTTGCGCCTGGTAAAATTCTGGCTAAAATATTCATCTGGAATCATACAAAAAGAAATTTATTAGTTTTGAGTATAAACTACTACACTGACCTCACTTTAGGTCAAAATTTATTTATTTTTGCAATTTTTGCAAGTTTGAAAAAAAGTGTCAATTTTTGAGGTTTTTTCAATTACAAAATGTTTTGCCATATTGCCAAAAAAGTATTTTTTGCCCTAAACTGTGGTCAGTGTAGTAGATAAATAGTAAATAAGTATGTGTACACAATTTGAAGTAAATCGGTTGAGTAGTTTTTTCGCATTTTGTTTTTATAATTTTTTTTATCAATGAAAATATAATTTTAATTGAAAATACCTCTTTGGGGCCATTGACCCTACCTTATCCTGCTAGACCCTTTTACCTTGGACCGAAGATATTGCAAATTATTGCATACTATTGCATTGTCATGTTTAAAGTTTCAAGTCGCTAGCTCATTGGGAAGTTTAATATCGATTGCAAAATGTGTACCGAACAAACAAACACACAAGAAAGCGAGTTAATAAAAACGTGTTAAAAAGGTTAATTTTGAATCATAGAATAACATGAAAAAGTTGAAACTTAAATTTGCAAAAAAAGCTTATAAACAGCGGTTTTTTTTTCAGACTTTCTTAGCTCCTCTAGGAACCTTAATATGATCGTTCAAGGAAGAGGTGAACGCAAACCACGAAGGGCCTTCGGGGCCCCCCTAGCGCCCGGACTAATCCCATTGTAAATGAATTTGGCCCGACTGGTCCCACAGAATTCGCTTTAAATACTTAAAGATATAATTCATTCTACTTACTGGAAATTAGATATTATATTAGTACTAGATTAAAAGCTAGTATACCACAGTCTTAAATACGTTAATTATATTCGTGCAACTTCTCCTAGGAGAAGGAAGCAAAAATGAATGATATGACTGAATTGTAGCGCGTTGCATTCAAATAAAAATATTTAATTATATACACAATTGGGTAAAAAACAAAAACGTGGTCAAAGTTTTTGCATATCAGGAATTTCATAAAGCACAGTGGTTTCGAGATATTTGCATTTAAATAGACTGATTATATCTTTTTAAATTAACATGATATTCTACTGTTTACACTTTAAAAACCATCACGTGTTATATAGCATAATTATGGGATTTTAAGATTTTTTACGATGTTGGAGATACTTGGAGAAACTTGATTGACAAGTTTCAAAAAAAAACATTTTTTTTTTTGTGTGTACATATAAGAGCGAACAAATCTGAATTTTTAGTAAGAAGCGCGAGATTTCTGGTCGAGTAAACAGAGTAGGCAACAATCATGAAAATTTTTTGGATAATCGCAGTTATGGTGGCCCTATTGGGATTCAGTGCAGCTAGTGAGTACATAGAATCAATTAACTGTTTCTGTAATAAAATATATTATTTTTATAGTACCTCCAAAGGTGTCAACAACTTTACTTGGAGGAGGAAGTAGGATAAAACGCCATACTCTTGGTAAACTTTATTCAATTCTATGTTTCCATAGTGTAAAATATACTTTTTTATTTTATGTATAGTTGATCCGAAAGCACAAGGCACTTTACTAGGAGGAGGGCTACGAGGAAAAAGAGAGAGTAATTTACCTAAATTCTTTTTTATATTTTGTCTATAAAGCGCAACATTCTGTGTGTTGTAAATAATTCCGTCATCGGTGCTAGCAACTTTTATCTTAACTTTTTATCTATTCATAATGTAAAAAATATAATACTTTTTTTTTTATAGTTGACACAAAAGCATTGAAAACTCTACAGGGATGATGCGATGGTAATTAACTACATTTATATTTGTTCGTAAAGCTTAACATACTGTGTTTTGTAGTTCCAATATTAAAGACTCTTACAAGTAAAGCAAAACACGAAACCACTGGTATGTTACGTTCTTTTTATTTCGTCATAAAATACTATATGATGTAATTTATTTTACAGCTCAAAGGAGTAATATAAAAACCGTTATATCTTTTATAGGTTAGTTTAAAGCAAAATCAAGTTTTAACAAGAAAAAGTCAGTTAATTAATGGTTTAAATAAAAATGATAAGAATAATCAATCACTAATTTACATGTATTATGTTTAAATTTAAAATTGTTGAATACAAATAAAATTGAACATTTTGTTGTTGAAGAAAACATGTGTTTTTATGTTTTATAAAATCAGCGTGATGGATTATTTTATTAATTCTAAAGACATTGCGACTGTAGATGCAGAGGAAAGAATTGAAAGGTCTTTGATTTTGCAGACTGTTTTCAAAATCAAAGTTTCAGAAATAATATCATCCTAAAAAATAAATTAAATATCGCTTATTATATTTGCAGCGAGTACTCTCCATTTGGATATCTTTTGTAAGCCGGTTGTGTTTTTGATTTGCCGCGAGAATTTTTAATTTTAAACAGTGTGTTCTATTTTATCATAAATATGCCTCGATGGCCTACTTTAACCGGTCAAATTAAACGACGAAGTCAGATCAATTCGAAATATGTAGAAGCAGAAACGTTGGTCGAATATCGACAATAGGCGACACTAGTTCTTTAAAAAGAAATACAATGCTATGGGAAATTAGAAGAATACACATTACTTTTGAGAAGAATCTTCTCCTCTCCAGTCCAGTATTTATAAAATCGTTGTCTGTCTGTTTTATATATAAAATCTTTACCTATCTTTCCAATATAATCCATCCACATCCACAGCAATAACGATTGCCTTGCCATTGAACGAAACTTAAACCAATTATATCGGAAATTATAGGAGCAGTTCTTTTATCTTTTGATATGCTGTCCTATAACCCTTATAAATCATTTCTCGGGACAGTAAATCTACTTCTAATGTTATTTTTAATGGGCGTTGAAGGGGTAAAAATAAAAGTGGGAGATAATTGAAAAAAGAAAATAGCTAAAGACAGATATATCGTATATCATTTTTTAGATGTTTAAGAGGACGACAAATCTCTTTCTCGTGTTAGTTTTCATATAGGTTCGTTTGGTACTAAAATAGAGAATGGTGTCAAACGAAAATTATTTAACACCAGCATTTCATATATTTACCTTTCATGCCTAGATGATTTCAAGGACACAAATTTGTTTGTTAAGTCATTTTCATTTAACCCTTCAACCTCTAGATCAATTAGAGTAGCAATGTAGCAATTTTAAACTTTGAATGTAAAAATGTTCCAATTGATAAATTTAAATGTAGCTTTGAAGTAGTATTAGACTTTGGCGATGTAACACTAATCATCTTTCCAGGTTGGGTCACAAAAAAAAAAAAAAAACCGGCCATCAGTTTAAATTATAATCAAAACGACAGGGGAACACCTCTTTCCGTCGACGGCTATAAAATCCTTGATCCGAGAAAGATTGGGTTTGACATTTTGCAAACGACTTTCAATTTATTTTCCCATCGTTTGATAATTTCCGAACCAATTCGGTCGGAAGATGAGCAAATAATTTTTGGATGACCTATTTAATCCGTTGACGCGTCCTCCAGTTAAATGCGGATGTCGGTGGAAAGGTCAAATGACCAATATCAAAAATTTCCCATTCCATCAAAGTGTTGCCCTCCAAAGAATATTCATGCGAGTGCGCCAGAGAGCTCACAACCACCGAGGACACCGGATGGGATGTAAATTGATAAACGCGAACGAATTCATCTCTTGAAACCGGCTTTCATCATTTCCGCGCCCTTGCAGCCAAATTGAGCCCTTATTTTTGGAACGTGCGATTACACCTTAACAAGGCGCGTGTGACCTCGTTTGCAATTCCCGAAGCCAAATCCCCCAAACGAAAGGAGAATGGAGTATAGGAGGGAAGGAGTCAACAAGTCTCGTAAAGATAATTCCACTTTACACGGCCGTGGGATACTGCGCCTCCGGAGGACCACACAAATTGTCCTCTTAAATCATGCGTTACATCCTTTCAGGAGAGGCGACAGATGTTTGGCTACGTGAGCTCGGCTCGAAGGACCACCTCCAATTTGCACGGAAAATATTGAAATGTTGACCTTGTCGAAAATGTGTTGCTCTCCTGCCAGACATAGACATACCTACTCGTCAAAAACGTGAACACGTGAGAACTTGGCTTTAATTACCGACAGCTCCTTCTTCGCAGCATCCTTCCTCCTTCGAGAGCAACAGGCAGACATTTGTCACAGATCACGTCGGAGGGCGGATGCTATTTTTCTCACGTGTGCTAACAGAGATGTTTACCTTAAGAAGGAGCAGGGGGTCGCCATTGGAAGGGATCCAATTTCTATCGGCAGCATCTTCTGCCGTGGGCCAGTCTTTATTGAAATTGAATATCTTCGGGTTTCGGAGCCCTGAAAGGGTATCTTGCCGAGTCCATAATAGACCCAAACACCACTTAGATGGGGCGAACGTCCTTTGATCATTTTGTTCTGCTCGACTGAAATTGCCCTTTGATTGTCTGGGGGTCATCAATTTGGATGTAGAAGATGCTCCTTGTCCAGGCTTTTGTCACTTCATTCTTTAACGTTCGAAGGGCACTGCAGGGCACTGTGTTGGGACTCGTTTCTTTTATCATTTTGATATCCAAATCAAAATTTCCTTGAAAAGTGTTCCCATTTACGTGGTTTTTTTCTGTATTCTTATAATCCATATTTTCACTATGCTGGTTTGAATGTCCCCTTTGACAGATGGATTAAAAATCTATTTTTAGATTACATTTCATTAATTTTATCAGGGGCTTCTATCTATTTATGTAAGTCAAAAACATATAAGTTTTGAAACAATGTTTTTTTTTTTGCTAATCGGATTGCTAAATTATGTACAAAAACATTACACTACAACGTTACCAGTTACCAATATTTTTAAATTTATTAAAAACGGAGCCCTTAAACATCTCGATTTTAAAATAAATATCTTATATTGACAAATGTATTTGGTGCCAATTTCAATTAGTCTCATTAATTCCAAAGTAATTGTCTTGTTTTACTATTAAAGGACAAACTGGCAGATGTGACCATTGATTGTAAGCCCGAGATGACAGGCTCCGCAGCACATCCTTCATCCTTCAGCTTCATTAACCATCTGGTCAGGGTCGCCCCCGCGCACTTCATAAAACTGCCCCAGAAGCCTGGTGCCTCATCCTCCATATGACAAATTCCTTAAGGTTCAATCTCTTCCGAGACAAAATGTCCTGAGGGACTATTTGTGCAATATGCCAGCCGGAGAAGGACGTTTAGCCGCCCAAAGTGTCTTACAACTGCCGTGCCATGAGCTTCTAAAGGTGAGTTAATGGCCTATTTAGGGCTTAAGAGGCGTGTGCACGCTATTAGAACGGTCATTTGTGGCCCTAAGTGCTCTTTTTACGCGTTTCCTTCTTACCAGTTCAATTTTTAAGAATTACTATATCTGAAGTATGCGAATAAGTTAATTTTCATTAAAGGGAAGTTTCAGGTACCGAATTGAATATTCTGAAGTTTATATCTTCTTTCATCCTTGAAAACCGAATAATGTACAATTAAGGGGGAACACCACATGTGAAGGGTCCAAAAATTAAAAATTTGTAAAATATACATATTCAAAAATATGTGAACATTTTTAAAGTTAAAGTATTGAAAATCGATGAAGTTATAGTCGATTCAGTGAGACTAGGACAAGTGTACGCATCTTTCACAATGCGGTAGCCTCTCTTATATTCTATCGCAGATGCGACTTCCAAGAACGAATTTATTTTTTATCAGAAATTCCAATTTATTCCTTATCAACTTCCAATTTAGTATTCCGAAATAAATTCACTAGATGATCAGTAACCCTTGGCTGAATTATATAGTATACTTAATTTAAGTAAATATTATGCGTATTATGCATAATATATGATAATTTTTCTTTCAATGTGACGTTTCAGTTAACTAGAGAAAGGAAAAAGAAATTGAATTTTACGAGGCTTTCTAAATTTCAAATAAAAACGAATGTTTTCAAAGAGAGACAACAACATGGCTATACTGAGAAAAGGTTCATTTCGAAGAATTATACTGAAGAATACTGAACGAATATATGGAGTATGTTTCCTGGAAAATAATGTGCCCCTTTGAGTATTATAAATTAGTTAGACATAGATAGAATGGGTTTTCGTTTTTCATGTAAAGTGCAAGCCGGCGGCACGTGCTTCAAGAGTACGCAACAGAACTCATTTCGGGGTAGCTTCAGAGGCGTAGTCTTTTTTATTTTTGGAATACATTTCCATAAGATAAGTATTTAAACAAGTTAAATATGAAGTAATATTAATTTAGTATATAGTTATTCTATATGAATACTTGAATCGAAAGTAATTCTACAAGAAAAAAGAAAGAAATAAGTTAAAATGTTTAAAAACATACAAAATTCGTGAAACTTTCGAGAAAAACGAATGTAATTCTTCTTATGTATTCGCGAAAACTAAATCTTAAGTGAGTTAAATTTTCTTTCATTAGTAATTCATTTACAATTTACTTTTCGCGACTACATAAGGAGAATTTATTTCGTTTTTCCCAAGAGTTTCCTGATTTAGTAAAGAGTCGTTTAAAACGATTCACAAGCGAAAGTCCAAATAGTTCGACAGCTTATTCATTCTCGATAATAAGATATGCAATCAAAAAAACATCTCAATACTAAGCTTTTGAAGGCATCACTGTTCTAGGTGAAACTTCCTACATACATTACGCACAATTCTTCCCTAAATAGTACTCACCAAAATAGTCGAAGTTTTACTATAATTACGATAACCTTGAGGTAATAATTATACTGCAAGAAAATTACCTGTATAAGAAAGCTACTACACACGCATGAAACACGAAACTGCGTCTTTATTACGATTTCCCAGTTCTCACATTCGGCACGGAATTCTTGAGATTAAAATTGTTCAGCCCTCCAAGCCAACAAGGCGCCCCCGAAGCCCTACAAAAGTCCAAAGTCTCGAAATGTATTCCTTACTTCCAGCATAAGACGACGTGCCATTAACCTTAAGTTGCCTCAGATACCCGGCCCTGGAAGGCAACGTGGATCATATGCTGCACAGAGCATGTAAAATTAATTCAAAGGGCTGTCCTGGTCCTGGATTCTGGATTCAGGACTCAGCATTCAGGATTCTGGAGAGCGTCGACAACTACGAGTGACATTCAACCTGTTAGTCGCCAGAAAGGAGACTTTGTTATCAGCAGGAAAAAAAAAAGAAGACGACAGTCGCGTCGTCTTGGGCCGGATCGATGACACCTTACAGTCATCTTTTGATAACTTAATGCATCCCGAGAAGATCCTTTAACGGACTCCTTTATATTCCTTTCTGAGAGCACTTGGGTTCGGTATTCTTTCGGTGTTGCTTAGCAAATTGCGATTACATCAAGCGGCGCCAGTTTTGTCCAAAAGTTCACCGCCTCAAAAGGAGCAAGAAAAACAAGACAATATTCATTCTTTACATCCTTACACACATGAGGAATGTAGCAGACGACTCAGAATGGATGGCATTGGTTTTTTCTCTTTTTTTTATTTATTTTTTTTTTTTTTTTGGGTCATGTTCGGTGCTCATCTCATTTCCCGAAATCCAACATTTGCCCCTTGCCGGATGTGTGTGTGTTTGCATAAATATTCGCCGGTGATATCCTACATAAATCACAGAAAGAAGGCGTCTTTCAATTTGCGAGACTGCTTTTTTTTTTTTTTTTCCTGGGGCTTTGGAGGCGGAGAAAAACCTTCAGGATTCGTGAGGGATCTTGCTATTTAAGCTTCTTAGTCAAAGGTTCTGATTTAATCAAGGGATCTCGGTGACAGATGCTCAGCATCCCGCAATATATGAAAAATGTTACGAACAAATCGAGAATATTTCACATGTCCAAGTAATCTTCGGAAGGCACACCCACTATATTTCATAAAATGTTAGATACGACCCTTATACAAGTACAGATTTTAAATCCAATTTTAGTTAAGACTATCTGAGTTAAACGTGTCCACCCGATGCACTGTGAGAAATTTTCGTATAATAGCTGACAAAAGTCAAAAAATTAACTTTTCCAATATTTAGTAAGAATCTATCACTAGACTGAATTAATTTTGAATGATCTGAATGGTAACAGTGACTAAAACAAAGGCTGGAAGTCACTTAATGGAATGGTTAGCTTAAACAATTTTATAATATTTTGATCAATCCCATAATCCATTAACTCCATTATTTTGCCAGTTCCCAGGGCCTATTTAAAATGGAAAGGAATGGGAACTAAATAATTATTAAGTTGTATTTTGTTATTGTCTTTATTTAGCGACTCGTTTTTCTTAAGCAAATGCTATATTTTAGTAAAACTGATTAAGGTAGAGCAAAAAAGCATGGTGCATATTCATGTGTAATATATAACCTAACTTATCCTCTTATTAAGTTTTAATTTTATTCCAGTCTTCGACTTTAAAACCATTTCTGAGATAAGTTCCAACTTCTCGTCCGGTTTTGATAGAGCAATCTTGTAATTAAGCAGAATTTTGACGATTAGTACTTTCATCATGAGTAAAGAGTATCTCTTTCCAATGCAAATTCGGGGACCTTCTGCAAACGGCAAATAAGAGAAGGGGACAATTTCATTTGTTCCCGCATCGCCAGCAAATCTCTCTGGGATAAACTCGGTTGGATTTTTAAATAAATCTGGATCATGTGCCAGGCCGTACATGTTGATCCACACAGCAGAGCCCTTTGGCAGGAGAACGTCTCCAATCAAAGTTTCCTCTGGGATTTCTCTAGAGGTTAATGGCACAGTTGTATGAAGTCGCATCGATTCCTTTAAAAACAAGTCCAGGTAGGACAACTGATTAATGTGATTTATTTCGATCTTTTGGGCAGGATCTTTCCCAATTACAGTCCAGATTTCATCCACTACCTTATCCTGACAATCCAGGTATTTCCCTAAATTATACAGGACGAAGCACATTGATGCCTTTGTTGTGTCGACACCCTGAAATATTTTCATTCAAATTTAAAATGGAATTATAAATGAGCCTTTATTTTTTCCCAATTTTATCCTTATTTTGCATGTCGTCGTAGCAACACTCACCGCAAATAAAAATGTGTTGACTTCCTCTTTTATGTCTTCATCTGAGAGGAAGTTGCCATCAATCCTTAGAGTCAGCAGAACGTCTAGGAGAGCTTGTTTTCTTTTTATTCCAATTTCACTATCGGCAGAGGTATTGTTTGAATTTAATTTTTCAATTTGTATTATTCTTCGTTCTATTATCATTTTTTCAGTCAATTCATGGATTATTTTTATTGCCCTCTTCAGCTTGCCACATGAATTTGTGAATTGATAAATAACGTCAATTCCCAAGAGTGGATTCACCATTCGTTCGTAAAGTAAATGTGAACAGCTGTAAAAGTTGGTATTATTTTAATATAAAATACGAACCTTTAGAACTTAAAACATTTAATTTAATTAATTAAGACGAATTAATTAAGTTCGAAGGAGCATTTTTAACTTATTAATCGTTCTGTTTAACCCACTATAAAAACAAAAATGCTTTAAGCAAACAAGAGATTTTTTAGTGAACAATGCTAACGTTGAACATCAGCTTGATAGACTCTTTGCTATTATATAATATACATCTTTTCTTCAATTTAATAGGTACAATTTAAAGTATGAATGTAATTTTGCTATTAAGCTATAAACGCTGCAAATTTACATCGAAACACACTTGGATCAAGTAAGTTCACCATTCACTTCAAAAGAGTGTAATTGTACTCCATTGAATTATGTAAAAATCCTTTTCCACAGTAAAAATCATCTCTACATTGTAAAATTACTTCATGGGGGATGTAATTTTATACATTCCAGAGAAATTGCTTTCAATCTCGAACTCATCGGTATTCTAGCTCCTGAATGTATTTTATTATATTATATATATTATTTTGACGTCCTCTTAAGTAAGTTAATGTATGAGCTACTTCTGCTATTTGTTATCATAAGAGAGTTTGCAATAAAATTTCATAATAAAAGATTTGATCAAAATATTTTTATTTTTCTGATAATCTAAGTCGTAATTTCTTATTTGTTTTAATAATTATAACTGAAATGGATACACATCTCCAATTCTTAATCTATATTATGAATAATATAATAGCATTGTCGAATGTATGCTTTAAGAAATATCTGCTTAAATAATTGATTACCAAAAATTCCTAATTTTATATAATTTTCTCGAAATATTGCTTAACAACCAAAGTACTTAATACCTTCAATCCGTCTTCAATAAACTCTGCAATATTTATTATCTTCTCTAAATTAATGTTTTTCTCAAATTCCGCAGTGCTGATAACATTCACCTTGACTTATGCAAGAAAAAAATTATGAAGTTGGTGCTTTGTATATTTGGTTCTTCATTATGAATTTTATTAAGCCTACTTTAACCTGACCTATGCTTTCTCTTCTTTATTCTTTTGTGTGTTAAAATGCCTTTGTTAATTTACGTAATTACCTTGTTGTTTTATTCCAAAGATCTTTACCACAAGAGATTATACGAGTCTGCATAAGCTTTGTATCCAACCAACTTCAAACTTTACATCACTAATCATAATTCTCCACACACATACACTTTCCTTCAGTGATTGTAGAAAATGTCCATTGTCGGTTGTCACATAATTTCAAGTTTCTTACACTGCTTTTTGTCTCATATGTAGTTAGTCAACTGTCAACTACCCAAATTATATAATACGTACATAATTGATAAAATGAGTCGAGTGAAATTATTTACAAATAAAATCTTTTGCAAGTGGTCAATTAGTTGGCGCGTTAATAGTCTGGAAGTAGAATTACCTCCTCTTTTCATACATGGACTCAAAAATAAGATGTTCTTCTTAAATAAATTATATTGACCTTGACATCAACCTAACCCCGACCCTCAGGATGAATCAACCCTACGATATTTTTTTTATCGTAGATATTTAGGCATGTATTGATTTCATTTAGCAAATTAGCAAATCTGTACCGAATGCTCGGCATGGGAGTAAAACTCGCACTTGACCAGTTTTCATTAATTGAAAAATTACAATTGTGAGAAACAAGATTTAAAATTTTTCGAATTTCGATT
The DNA here is from genome assembly GCA_949715965.1 of Dysmachus trigonus. Lineage (NCBI taxonomy): Eukaryota > Metazoa > Arthropoda > Insecta > Diptera > Asilidae > Dysmachus > Dysmachus trigonus. The sequence goes on along the minus strand of OX454323.1, from coordinate 2,343,050 downwards.
TTGAAATTTTTATAAAAATTATTTTGACATACCGATTGTAAACGAAATTTCCTCCTTGAACAATTTATCTTTGTTTTATACAGAGATATAATTGTAAAATTACTTAGAAAATAATTAATTTAAAAATTTGGAAACTGAAAATAAATGCATTCAAAAAAACTTACTCATGAAAAGCCTTCGCATAAATCGATTCAACATTGTCTTGGCAGTTCACTTTTACTCCCATCGCTGTTTCTGCAATTGAGATATTATTTTAAAAAGTGACTGGTGCAATAAGCAATAATAAAAACCACAAATCATATCCAGAATACATAAAAAAATGCGATTAGATACTTCAACGACTTCATGTCCCCGCAATCTCTCAACGAAAATATCGGCGCTGTGGCAGAACGAATCTATGAAGCTATCCGTAATCGTAGAATGAAATGCCGGCGTTAAAGATTTTCGTCGGGAGTTCCATTTCTTACCTGCGAAGTATTGAGTTACACCGGTTAAGTTTGCAGATGTAAGTTGCATTTTTTACAATAATCTATTTCTTTCCACTTGTTTAGTTATGGCTTCAAAGGGTCACACTTAAATCGAGGATTTGTTTGTCATGTTGAGGAGGAAACAACTAGATTGAGAAAGTTCGACATTTTTAAAAATTCTTTTTAGCATATAGGAATCAGTTTCAGAGTGAGTAAACTTAAAGTCTTTCATATAAAATAATGCAAAGTTGTGTATAAGATCACTTCTATTATAATTACTTTTGATAAATATAAGGCGTAGCAAATTTTACTAAAACTTTAAATTAGTGGATAAAAAATAGACATTGCCCTTTCGAAGACTTTTATAGTGGAAGAACAAAATTACCAAAATATGCTACACAACACTTTAGACTTTTCAATACCTTTGCTCACCAAGAGTCCTTCACCAACAAGTGGCATTAATAACTTGAAATCCGAGCTCCTTCCCAGCGAGATATTGTTGAATACTTGCTTCACTTCTTCCGGCGAATGTAAAAAAACCCAAAGACTTACTCCGAGCCATAGTCGAAAAGATCTTCTGTATTTTTTGCGCAATTCGTTCACGACCAGAAATATACCTGAAGCGATTTGATTTTTGGTTATATTCCTAACAGATTCAAATCAACTTCGAGTCTCACATTCTGGAGCAGCTGTGGCGAACTGTACACATCCAATAAATGGGATAAACACTGGACCAGGTATCCTTAGTCCAAGCTCGAAACGTCTTTTTAGTTTCACAAAGATTAAACAAATCGCGACTATGAGAAGCGTAACAAATAGCACTGCCATTTCGCGTAAACGAAGTTCGATAACAGTCGCAGCTAGACTTCGAATGCCACTCGCTACATCTAGACTAGATAGATAGAAGCAATCGGCGGAAAGTAGTATCTTTCTATCTTTTTTGAATGCTCCAAGCTAGCGGCTTGTGGGCTTCTGGGCACTTCAATTGCAGTTGCAGATAATGAGCGCATGCTAGACGCTACTGCTTTAGATTATAGTCTTTTCGTTAGGAATATTGACCCCTTTCAGTGGCGGAGAAGACAAGAGGATTATTATCTACTTATTGAGTAAGGTAATTGACAATTTAGCTGTTTATCAATCGAATTTGAATTTTTTATCTAATCAACACAATTTAAGATGATGACTTGACTTAAGGGGGGCATGTAGAACATACAAAAATAGATTTAAGCTATTAAAAACTTGAAGAGTTTTTGTAATATTGCTTGTATTGAACTTTCGTTAGTGTTTCGCATTGTTTTGAAGTCGGTTTTTATTTTTTTGTAAAATATTTTTTTTGGTACAAAAATCGGTAGGAAATCCTCAATATAATTGGTAAGTTTTAATCAATCAAAAAAATCCTACGTGGTTCACTAGTTGTTATGTTATTATTATGCTACAGTTAATATGTCAGATCAATCGGTAATAAATTATAGGCGCTAGAGGTACGCTAAGGAAAGGTCACAACAAAAAAATCAATTGCGACACCTGCTGCACGCTGGATTCGCATCTAAAAAATTGTCCACAACATTTTTTTTAGTACTTTAAAACATATATTAACATGTACACAAAACCGAATTACATTATATTAAATGATTTTCATAAAAAAAAACACCAACAATGACACACAAGGTAGTAGTAACCCTTAAAAGAATCATAATGTTTATTTTGGTATTATTAATTAATGCTTGATCACAATGGCCGAATTTGATTAGCCGCTTAAAAAATAAAACGATTCCATGTTTAGGTGTTTTTTAGGGTTCCTTACCCACAAAATTATGAGACACATGCGTGTCTGTCCGTCTGTTCGTCGTCAGAATTTTTTTTTTAACATATTCTGACCAATATGCGTCCCTCTTATTTCCGGAACTACTGGCCCTCCAAATTTTAAAAATGAATATAGCACCTTACTTGAAGTTCACAGGAAAATTATAAAGAAATATGGTACAGAACCATGCACACGAGTCGAACTTGTACTTGGTACTTTTTTTGCAAATGTCACTCGTGCAGCTATTTACAACATAATCTTCCAATTGGGAAAGTACTTTCATATTGCATAAACCATCTTTACATAAGAACGCTTCAATTTGGGTTGGGTACTGTTAAAGTAGGTAGACTGGTTTAAAGTTGTATGAGACAACGTTTTGGAAGAAAGTTTTCTTGCGCCTAAATGGCGACTTCTGAAGAACAGCCTGAAAAACTCACTGATCTCTTCTAAAAGCTCACCTCAAGTTCAACTCTCTTAATTTTTACTTTATAGAAAAGACTCAGCTCATAAGCAGTATTAACATTGTAAGTAAATTTTGATCACATTCGTACCACTGGAGTTAATCGGTGCAGACAGATCACTATACAACCTGACCGATAACAAGTTTTGTTTTTATGTTTATTTGTTCTTCACGAAGACGTCAATATGTTTCTTACAATCGCTGTAATATCGTGTATAATTTTATCAATTATTTGGTATTTTAGAAACAGACAAAGACTCCAAATAGCCAGCCGGGTACAAGGGCCCAAAGCCCCTCCGATTATCGGCTATTACAAAGTGTTTACTCTCCCACCTGATGGTATGCATATGTATAAGAATAATAATTTTGTTTACATAATAATTATACTTTCTTAATTTTCGTCACATGATCATTATTTTAATTACACCAGAAATTCTATCGCATTTAACCGCACTGTCGAAAGAGTTCAAAGGCTACTACAAAATGTGGGTAGGCCAAGAATTTTGGGCTGTGGTCTATGATCCCAAAATAATTGAAATTGTCTTGACTGATCAGAAGTTGTTAAAAGCCAGTGATTATCAGTTTTTAAGACCCTGGCTTGGAAATGGACTCGTTACTAATGAAGGTTTAAAGTTGTTTCAAAACAAATTTTCATTTCTTTTAAACCATACTTTTATTAGGAAAGCCGTGGTTCAACAAGAGAAAAGCCATAACACCGGCTTTTCATTTCAACATTTTGGAAGATTTTGTTGATATATTTGTTCGGCAGACAGATATTTTGATTGGGAAACTTGAGTTAGCCGGCATTGTGGATGTTGTGCCACTTTTGAAACTATTTGCGTTCGATGTCATCTGTGGTAAGAAGTAATTTTATAAGAATTTTTGAAATTAACTTTAAAATAACGGTCGTATTAATGATATCGGTTTCTTTTATTGATAGTAAATTTATTTATTTAATTCGGAGAGCCCGGGGCTGTTCAGCGTATTATGAGATAGATAAACTAACCAAAGCCCAGATATCTGCCTCCATAGCTTGGCACGAATAACTTTTTTAACAATATTTTATAATAACTTTTCATATATTTTTTATATACCCGGTAAAAAATAAAGCTGAAAACAGGCTGAAAAATTTACCTATTTGTTCTGTGTTAAAAGGCAGTGAGAAAACGAAAAATGAAAAATGTGGAATGAAATTAGGCGAAAAACAGACTGAAATATATTTTGCGCTCAAATTTAGTTAGTTTCTTTTTTTTTGAGTTCACTTGTCCTGAAGCCAAGAAAACAGTATAAATAAAATATCGGTGAATTTATTAAGTACACATCTGCACAAAAATTATGAACACATTCCACTTTCATATATTCATATTTTTCATTAAAACAACATAGACTCATTAATAATTTCGACTTCAAATGCCCTGATTAATTTAAATTGTCGATTTACTGACGTTTCCATAGATTAACGCGATATTTAATTATTGCTGAAATTATAAATAAATGTATTTCTAATATGTAACATATTTTCAGGAATGTATGTACTACTAAGCTTTATTATTCCGGATCATTCCCATTGCTTTTAGACGATCGGAAATGGTTTGTTGAGCGACGCCAAGTGATTTTGCAAGTTCTTCTTGCGTTTGGGATGGATCTTGGTCGAGCAGTGTCTCCAATTCGTGGTCTTCAAACTTTTTTGGCTGTCCTCCAAGTCAAAATTGCCACTTTTAAACCGTGCAAACCACTTCTGGCACGTACGCTCAGCTAGAGCATGCACACCATACACTTCCACCAAAATACAATGACTTTCGGCAGCCTTTTTCTTCATATTGAAGTAATGAAGAAGTACTCCCCGCAAAAACACTTTATTCGGCACAAAATTCGACATTTTCAGAGTAAAAAAAAAGTATTATTGTTTACGCTTCAGCTAAATGACACATACTGATTCTGAAACTATATGACAGTAGCTTTCCAACACATATTTGGAAAGGTGAATCACTGGAATATAAAACAAGTTACGCCATCTGTTAGAAAACCGCACGAATTAACCGGTACCCCTATTACATAATGCTTAACTGATGCCTTACTCTCCAGGAATTAGACCTGTTTCAATAGCGAAAAGAAAAAATGTTAATTCTAGAATTGAAGATTTTCTAAGACCAATATTTTAAAATTTCAGTCTGTTTTCAGTTTCTTGCTGGCACTCATCAAAAATAACGATATTTCACTCATCAAAGTCCACTTCTATTTTCGATCGTAGTAAATTTCATTTTAGATTTTAAAATATACAAGACTCTTGTGAATGAGATCAGTTTATTAGCATCTGATTTACCAAAATTGACTCAATAGTTAAGGCTTCAATTACAAATAAGCGTACGTCCTAATTTTAATAAATTCTAATATTATCAGCGGTAATCTATTGAACCATGACACCGTCATCTGTGGACCCAACTAAAAAATGCCATACAAAAATAACCATACATATTAATATAACATTTTTTTAATTATTTTACATATACCATAAAACAGAATCAGCTATGGGCATAGAAATGAAAGCACAGCAGAATGCAGATCATGAGTACATCAAAGCTAATAACAAGTAACACTGCATACATATTTTAAATCGAAATAACTAACCACTTTTTTTTTATGTTATCCCACAGTATCGTCGACATTGCATATAAAAGAATGTTCAATCCTCTTTTTGCAAATGATATAATTTTTAAGTTGAGCAAATATTACAAGTCGTTTAACGAAAGTTTGAAAACTGTTCACGAAATAAATCACGAAGTTATTACGAACAGAAGAAAACAACTAGAAAAAGAAGGTGAAGATGCGACTGTTGATGAATTTGGGAGGAAGAACAAATTGGCCCTTCTTGATATGCTTCTCAAAGCCACAATCGATGGACAGCCTCTATCCGATAAGGAGATTGAAGATGAAGTCAGCACTTTTATGTTTGCTGTAAGTTTATTGTTTTAATATTTTGCTTAAATTCATATTTTAGAAAGTATACGTTATTTATGATATACCAATTTTATTTCTTTCGTTTTTATATTGATAAATAACTTAAACTAAAAATATTTTCAGGGTCATGATACTACTGGAACTTCGCTAAGCTTCCTTCTTTATAGTTTAGCAAAACATCCCGAAGTTCAAGAGAAAGTCACAAAGGAAGTTTTTAGTAATTTTGGAGAAAAGGGAAGCTGTGTTATTACCATGAAAGCTCTTAATCAAATGAGGTATCTTGATCTTGTTATAAAGGAGTCCATGAGGATGTATACCACGGTGCCTTTCATTGGACGTCAGATCCTTGAAGAATACAAAATAGGTAATTTATTTACAATTTGATGTACAACTCACATTAAAAATATCGATTATTACTTTTATCTTAAAAATTATTTAAATTCAACTCTGCATAACTTTCAGAAATAGCAAATGCAATTTAACTTACATTATTTGTAATTTCAGGCGACATACATTTTCCTACAAATACGAATCTCACGATTTTCGTGTACGGCATGTGTCATCATGAAGATCTCTTCCTTGAACCAGAAAAATTTTATCCCGAACGTTTCGATGTGACGACAAGTTCGGAAAAGCATAATCCTTTTGCATTCATTCCATTTTCGGCTGGCCATAGAAATTGCATTGGACAGAAATTTGCTATTTTTGAAATGAAAACAGCTATCGTTAAGTTGTTGCAAAATTACCATATCGAACTTGCTAATCCTGATGAGAAATTGATTCTTTTAGAAGGCGTAGTACTTAAATCGAAAAATGGAATTCGTTTGAAATTTACCCCTAGATAGATTAATAAAATTATTTTGTGTGTCAGGAAATTTAATATTTGATTTATTTACTTAATGCGATAATAAATAAATTTTTTTTGATTTTTTGTAATAAAGCTGGTGATAATGAAATACAATTGTTAATATACCATACATTCGTAATTCTTTGCATCGTCCTTATTCTTCAGAAAAAAAGTATGCAGTTTAGGATATTTTGGGAATTTCTGTTGTTGAAACGGATCAGATTTTAGTGCAAACATATAAATGGAATATTTTAAATTTTTAATAATCAAAAAAACAGCTTAAAGGACCTCTTGCAGAAGACTTTTGAAATCACGTTGGCATTTGTGGAAAATCGTAATTTTAATAGAAAATAAATATTTGAAGAAAAGGACAACCTTTCGTCAAAAATGTCTTGTTTTCAAAAACTATAGCTTTCTCGAAAATATTTGTTTAAGATGAATACGGAATTACTTATACTTTTCCTAGAATGCTGAATTTTTTACAGGTTTCGTGGCTACATTTTTTTTTTTCTATATCTCTTAGAATTTTGGAACGGATTAACCGATTTCGGTTTTTTCAGGGGTCACCGATATTTATAAAAAGCCTGGAGGTACAGGGGACCTTATAGTAGAGGAGTAAAGTGAAATGAATATGATAAATGTTCTACGATTCGCATACAAAATAACGGGAATTTAAAGAGTCGCTGATTTCAAATCCGGTGCCCAATTTGAAAAATACAAGATAACGGATTCAAAATGGCGGCCTCTTATTACTAGAACAGCCAACTGAGCTGAACCGAACCAAAAAAAAGTATTAAATAATTTAATTTAAAAATCCTCTAGACAATTATTAAGTTTGCGCAGCATTCTTATGATGGTTCGACTGTCCAGGGAACAGAGTTGAAAGGATCTTACGTTGCGAGGGTTGTTATTGAGGGGAATTCGGGACAGTCAATGGAACCGGATAGAGAGGATAGAGAGGGGGTTCTCGGAACAAACATTTATTTCATTTGTATTTCATTATTGTATTCAAAAAATCTTGTTTGATTAAAGCCCTCTATAAAAAAGTCATGTCAACTTCTATTGGAAAATATCAGCTGAATTAACCGATCTTTACAAAGATGAAGTTAAGAAAAATTCCACTTACAATTTCAAGCAGTTTTTATTTTGTATATAATGAAAACCATTTAGCTCTGTTAACATTTACTTGACCAAGGTGGGGATGTATTTCTAATTAAAAATTGAAAAAAAAAAAAAAAAAAATAATGTACGCTATGATTTTTCCTTAAAAACGGTACGAGTACAATTTGTGGGTTTTACTGTATTTAAAATAATCAAATTTTAATTAAAAAACAAAATAAAACAATATCAGCAGAACATCCTAAAGAGTAACTAAGACTACCAATAGCACTTTGCGCACATATATATATATATATATAACTTTTGTTTGCAAAAGATGAATACGTTGAACCTAACGCTAATACAATGTAGAAATATTACAGAATACTACAAATATTAATAAAAACATTATTATTTTTTTTTTAAATCACAATTGGTGCTTCTTATGCAATAAATAAAACAGGAAAGAGTTACATTTTGACTTAATGATGTTATTTTAATTTTTAGATACGTTCATTTCGCACACCATCGCGGTGTATTGCTGAATTAAACCCTCTTTTTGTATCTCTCACATTGTTTTCATTCTTGGGTGTGTTGTGAATTTACAAAATTTAAAAAATATACTTCGAACCTCATGCATACCTTAGGTCGAAAAACTCTCTACGTTTCAGGCTTCAGTGTCTGGATTGACAAAGACGAGGTGGAAGTAATTTAATTTTAATAAGCTTAGTCACGCAATAACTTTATAAAAATTTATTGATAACATTTTTGTTTTTTTATCTTCATTTCAATATACGGATATATTTTAATCACATAAAATAGCCTGTTTCTTTATGGGGCACACTGCAGTCGAAAGGCTTGGAATTATTGATATACGTATGTAAAAATTTTAATTTTAATTTATATTATTTTTAAAAGTAACAAAACTGGTGGTGAAATCTCTTTAACATATGTATGAAAAGTTGCTAAAGAATAAATTTAATAAAATGGAAATGTTTTTAAATTATTTGCATCACTAAATACTTAAAAAACGTTGTTTTGTAAATATACTAAAATATAAGATTTAAAAGTGGTTACGAAATATTCACTGATAATCGTTTTTAAGCAAAAATTCTTACTTTTAAGGATAAAAATGTCGATATTATTAAAACTATTTGCTGTAGAAAAATCTAATAGCAAGAGGCAGTATGAATTAATTTAATATAAACTTGTTCAAAGATACACCCTTAACAAACAAAATAAGTACAAACAAATTTTCTTGTGTTAAGAAATATTTAAAGCGAAAAATCTCATTTTTATGAATAAGGCGGACATTCTATTGCATAAAAATATTTATTATCAGAAGCGATTGGCGTCCGCACCGCGTCAACTTGCTCAAATCGCGTACACAGTATACATTTCTAGATATTAAACATGCCTCAAAATAAATTGTTTAACTTTAAAATATTCAACGACCATCCAGTTTTTTCTTCGATCAACATTTAAGTATGGCAGTTATAAAAGGTACAAATTTTACAAAAATTTCAAAAACCCCTACAAGCCTCCCGCCTGCAGTGCATTAAAAGAAATAAGCCTTGTTTAACAGCATTATGAAAAGATATATAAACGTGTTCCTACTCCGAATAGGCAAAAATTATTGTTCTATTTGTCTTCCTGCAAAATAACTATCAACAGTTAATATGCGCATTATCAGTTCGCATTAGGAAGCTTTTGTAAACAGCAAAATGAGACTCTGCTCGGTCAGATAAAAAATCTTACTTACGTTACCATTTCCTGAGAACAACTACGTCCTTTTCGCCAAGATTGAATTTGATTCTTATCGTCATAACATCGCCAAACTAAACGACACTACTTACAGCGACCTTACAAACAAATTCTTACTTGCGTAATTTTCAAATATATATTTAATATAAAATAAATCAACAGCCGCGTATTTGACTGGAATACAATAAAAGTACAGTTCTGGCTCTCATTTTTTCTCATTTCTTTCTTTTTACAATCTGGGCGAAATTAATAAATTGGTGCAACACAAAAGGGCTCTAGCATTATAAAAACGAAAAATGGCATATTCGAAATAGTCAAGTAAAACAAATTTGCAACAAATATAAAATATTGGCAGATTCTAAATGTCAACTTTCCTTTTGTTTAAGCTGTTTCTTATAGTTATTAGGTTTTTTTTCTTATATATTTCTGCTTAAGGTCTCGCTCATAAAGAAATTTCAACAGATTGCAACTTTACAGTCAACATGCTCTGACTGTTCCTGCCATAAGATGCAGATAATTTTCACTTTTGTAAAAAGCTTACACATAAATATACGACAAATTAACTTCGGGAAAGAGCAAAACATCGATATTAAACCTAATTCACATCCAGACAAATTAATTCAAAATTCTATTTGTCACGTTTTACGAGGTGGCGTTGGAGGTGGTTGTCTCATGTCTTTGAGAATGTTCTCGTATTCTGCGATTAAAATCAAAAATTTTAATAAAAAATCAATATAGTAAATCAGTAATAAAATATAAATTCTTTTTAATTCTGTTAAAAATTTGTTCAAGCACAAAAGTTTCTTTTAATTAAAACAAACATAATTCGGACGAAAACTTACCTGTTTGAGTTATAAAATCGCTTTCATGATTTGATGACTGAAATGGTTCAATAGGTGATTTGGCTTTAATTTTATGTACTTCAGGTTTATTAAGATTTAAGTTAGACATTGACGGTGGTAACGGAGAGCGCTGAGAATCACCAATTTCTCCAGTGTATCTGAAAAATATATATATAATTAATATTTTTAAAAATGACACAACAGTATTATTTTCTAATCAACATATTTTAATTATTATTTATTTTCTTTAAATATATAAAAACCTTTAATTCCCGATTTTATTAGCACATGTTATACAAGTAAAACAGAGAATTTTTCAATCATTTATTCAAAATTTCATAAATATTATTATTAAATTTGTACTGATTAAATTTATTCCTTGCAACAATTACTTCATTTTAAAAGATGAAATTAAAAAGAAAACTTGTTAGAAAATTTAAATATAATTTGTTCTTCCGAACAGTTTTTGAGTATGTTTTTTTTCTATTAATCCTATTCTCACTTCTAATCATTGGTGAAATTTGAATTATTTTACAGAACTACTTTTTGCAATAATATATATATAGTCTACCACAAAATAATGCAGTACAATTTTTCTTATGTTTACAAGTATGATTTCCTAGTTAATAGCATAGTATGATTAATCCTCTAGGTAACGTTCTTTTCAATAAAAATCGATTGAAATTGTTTTGTGGCCATTTCAAGTTTCCTAATTTTATTAGTGCAGAGTTTCTGGACGCTTTAAATTCCTATGCATACATACCCCCCCATTCTACATAAAAGTTAAGAACTCTTAACCTCTTGATTGTTTTGAAAAATCCCTTTAATTCAAGAGATGGACCTCTTTTTGTAGAAGAATTCATAAATTATAAGAAATCAGTGTATATCTAATATTTGTTCAATAATGTGGTAGCATATTAATTCCTTTAAAAGGATTTTTGATAGTAGTTAAGAGGTTAAGAGCTCTTAATTTTTATCCAGAATCGGGGGGGGATAATTCCTTAAAGTTTAAAATTTTCGTCCGTTATATTTAATCCGTCATGTTGAGTTATTTTTAAAGTTTTATTATGTCAAATTAGGCAAGGTAACTTTTAATTTTAATGAAGAGGCAAAACATTAAAAATGTTGAAACAGGCAAAAATTATGGGCCCCTGATATGTAGATTCAGTGTTTATTTAAAATAATTTAATTTCCTCGTAAATGACTAATCGTCGTAAAAAGTATGAACACCATGTAGTTTATTAGGATATTCCCAGTTTAAAGCCGAAATATCATAGTCCTTTGGGATATAAGTCCTTACCTTACATAAAGACAAGCCAGGATTTAGAACTCAGTTTCTGTAGTCAATCCACGATTCAGCTTAAAAAGAGCAATTGCTGAATCACAGTGTCATTTTTAAGTTTTCAATTTATTAATATTATAGAACTATTAGGTATCGATTTATAATGGTGTAGAAAATAATACTAAACAATCCGTCTACCCTAATCGAATGGTAGTTGCAATTATGTTAAGACGCAGAGGTTAAAAATTCACTTGCACCACGTTGCCAATATATAAGGTTATGGTCCTTTTTTTTAATCACACTTTTCAAGATGAGACGGCATTTACCATATATTTTTCAATTTTTCGCTAAGAAGGTATTCATTTTGAGAACGTGAAGAATGACAAATTTTCCTAAATTGGCCTGAAAACAATAATTATATCTTTTGATCAGGTTGGAAGACTTATCACGATAACAAACTAATTCGATATGTATTCCAATCTACTTACAATTTCACTAGCAAGATAAAATTGGGTCGTCTTAATTCACATTTAGCAGAGGGAATTTTGTATAACTGCTATTTTAAGAAAATCTCTTCATATATATAGATTTAAAAAAAAAAATACAAAATCCAAAGAAACCTAGGGGAAAAACTTGCTACTAGGAAAAAAGGAATAGTCACATATTCTTTAAATTTAAAAACTTCTTTAAGAAGATGTAATGTAAACTCAAATAAATAACTATTTAAAAGAATTATATAGATCCGAATTTGATTTTCTTTTGTTTCTCGTCGTCGAAATATTTGTTTTTCGCATACCTCGTTAACTTAGATATAAAGGAATATTATAAAACATTTTTTATTTCGACGCGACATTTCTTAATTATCAAGAGGCAACATACACCCAGATGGGTAAAAAAAAATCGATTTTCTAAATATAGTCTAATTTCGAAGGACGATGAATTTTACGATCAGGCAAGTAAGTTATATTATATAATATAAAAAAAAAATTTAAATCCTATTTTCTCAAACCTAATTTTAGCTAAATTTAATTTTTTAATATTTTTTACGAAGTTTAATTCTTGTAGTTTAAGGTACCATTTTCATATGAACCTGTGTGTTGACAGAACGATTGACGATTTTGATGACTCTTTTTTTTAAAATGTACATAAATATAGTAACATAGTATAGTATAGTATAGTAATATAGTTATCACTATGTAAAATACGCGCAATTTGTAATAAAATAATATTTGGTATAGAAAACAATTTGTTGAACATTAACCCCGACTCTGGGTATGTGTATGCAGCCCTTTAAGCTGCAAATTCATATTCATCATGTGCCTGCCCTCCTGTGATTTTTAAATCGTTGCATTACAAAGTTTTAAAAAAATCACTAAAGTAGAACTTATTGAACACGTTGAACTAAAATTATTTACGGCATGCTACAACGACTAATTTCTAAGATATAAACGAACCAAGTAAATTCCTAACTCCTATTTTTATGGGTTTGGACTAGCAATTGATCGTTTTTTTTTTTAATATTAATTGCTTATATTATAATCCAATTCATGTATCTTATTACAACCTCCTCTATAAGTGTCACAGTTAATCCTACTTACTTAAAGTTTAGCGTAAGAAAGTGGTAAATAGCAGGGACTTCCAAATTCTAAACCATTATTTGATACGAATAATACGAAACAATAATATGCTCAAATAAGGAAGATAAATTTAAAATTTTAACAAATTTTTACGATTTAATTCTAGTCAATCTATTAAATTTTTCCTCTCCTTCACTGTGTAAATTTTTCACCCGCGTGCCTATAAATCCGTAAATTGAAAGAAAAATATTTGAGTTAGATACTTTACCGAATGTTAATGTCTTAAATACATTTTTCCTTTTTAAGTAAATGTACCTTTTATATCAGTTTTTTTACTAGAAGCATTATGTTAAAGCATACTTTATACAACTCTTAAAAAAGGATATGTTTATAAAAGAAACCAGTAGAACAAATCTTCCCGAAGCCATCAAACGTTTTGAATCTAACAAAAGCCCAATTTCGTTCAGCCATAAATAGCCAGTAATATTAAATTTAAAAAAATGCATAATACAAACGATTCTGAAATATAGAGTCCTTGAGTTACCATTAATAGATAATTTCAACGAATTCTCGTTAAATTCAATCACTATTTTTTTTTTTCAAAAGAAATTTAATTTCGGTTTTTACCAAGTATGTTTTTTTTTTTAAAAGAATATATCGCATTATTATTTGAATGCATAAATACAAAAAAGAAAGTAAAAATTCGTTGATACAAGAAAATAAGTTAAAAATGAAAAATTAAATTTATGTTAACATCACATGTTGTATATATGCTACGAGGCCTTAGGACTACTCGGTTCTTTTATTATTTATATAAAATGGAATACTTAGCAACAATTGTCACATACAAATTACAAAGGGCAATAAATAGCTTATGAATGCGAATACTTAGCGGCCTTAAACATAAATTTCTTCCACGTACTTAATATTCGTGTACTCCCGGCCAACTTGCAAACTTTGCTCTTCTGCTCGCTTCCTTTGGAACAAAGTCTGGATGTAATGTTGCACAGCATAGTAGACAAATTTGTACTGTGCTTCAGTTTGAACCAGGCCGGACCGTTGTGAACGAACCATTTGTATTGTACGTTGTATATCAATTTCTGTATCTAGGCCTAAAATATTTAAAGAAAATTTTAGCAATATACAATTTAATAAAATTTTAATTATATCACCTTCTCTGTCTATTTGATCCAAGATCATATCAATTACAATGAAAGTGCCAGTTCGTCCAATACCAGCTGAGCAGTGAACACAAATTGGACCCTAAAATGAATAATAAAATATTTTAAAAAAAAATCTCCATGAACTTTTTTAGGAAAGTACACACTTCGATTAAAACCCCGTTTGGACTAAAAAACACATCGCTTTATTCTCTTCAAAACTATTATTTCTGGCCGGTTATAATTTGAAGCCAAAAAAAAACAAGATCAAAAGTTAAAAATTTTTTTTTTGGAAAAAATAAAAACTAGCTTGAATTTTTATTTTTTCAAGCTGAAGTTATAAAGCTACAACGAACGATTACAATTCCCAATACATTTTGAGTCAGTGTCGTACTCTAATAAAAAACCTAACAACCTAACAAAAAAAATTAACTCGTTTCGATAAGCCCGCGCGATTTAAATGGTAAAGTCTTATTTTTTTGTTTTTATCACAGTAGTATATTATGATTGAAATATTATTTCTTGTATTACACTTTAGAATGTGCGAAAAAAAAATCAATTACCCACCAAAGTGTGTACCCCTTTTAAGTGCTTAAACTTACCGGTATAACGCCGGACTGTGCTATTTGACTTTGTCTAGTATTAACGTCTTGTAAGAAATTTAAAACACAACCAGGATCTGAAGGAACTCCATGATCAGGCCAAACTTGGAAGTGGTAGTGGAATATCCGTCTTTCGGGTTGATTTCTCCAAGAAAACAGAAATTCCCTTAGTGTGTAATCGTTAGTGGAGCTCTCCGAGAGACAAGTAACCTTTGAGTGTCCCCATTCTTTAGTCTGTCCTTGATCAGGCCAATATTTAGCACATTTGTTTTTTCCTGATTAATCAAAAATGATACAATTTGTAGCAATCAATTTTTAAAAATCGCAAACACCATCTCACCTCTTTCGAATTCTTTGGTAGTCATAACAATAACTCGGGTATTCTCCTGCCAAATCATATTCCAAAAATCTTGAATAGTATTCTGAAGACAACCTTGAGTGGCAATGTACGTCTTAAACATATCTTTCTCATCCTTCTTAGTCGAATTTCGAGACGTTAGTGATTCGCTCCTTTTATGCTTTGTGAGGGTGTCACATTTTTTATTGCAATTTGGGCAATTGCTTAGGGGTAGGGTCGCTGATTTCATAGCACACTGGACACATGTCTTGTTTAACATTTGACAATTTTGACAATTTTTTTGCTGCTGAACAGCCGTGCATGCTGGACACGCTGATACATTATTCAAATTTTCTGATGAGGAACTTAAGCTACTCTGTTCTGAATCTGTTGGAAGCCTTATGTAATTGGCGTTTATATATTCAGATCCAGGTACGTTCGGATCAACATCCTTCAGTTTAACTCGGGTGTGATCGACTGTACAAAAAAAAAAAAAAAAAAAAATTATGTTTTAAAAATTTAATGCTAATAATAATAAATTAGTAAACTTACATGGGAGGATATTCTTGTACCGGTTTTTATTACGATTTTCTATTTTATAGCCTTCTCTCCGCGAAAAAGTGTCTCGACTGTCTTGTTGTTGCAATGATTCAAATTCTTCCCAGAAGCCACCCTGAAAAAAAAATATTAATAACAATTAAATAATTAGTTAGAAATATAAAACTCATGTTATATAATGATTTTACTATTTCAATTATGCTAGAAAAAATTCTATGTCAATTATTGGTTTAACAAACTCTACTAAGAAACTACTCGAATATTCAAAATGTTGGCCAAAAATTCGAAATTCGGAACTCCAAAAGTCCTGTGTATGAATTTTGAGCAGAATCGGACTATACATGATAAATTCCATACGAATTGATATCGTCATCTTAAACTTTAAAATCATGACCAAAAATAAACAGAAACCCCGGATATTCGTCCCCCATATTAAAGCTGCTGAATTTCTAGAGTTCTTACTACAAATCTCTAGCAATCGGCTCCGAAAACGCTATACCTTATTGAATTTTCGACTAAAAATTAATAATCAATGGCTCTAAAAAATTTCAAATATCGATTTTGACTCAAGTTGCACCATGAATGCAATTTTTACAAAAATTCGTACTCAGCGATATCGGAAAGTCCCAAATATAAATTTTGAATCGAATCGCAAATCACATTATCATGAAAACTGTCTTATTTAAATTTGTTCGAATAACTTTTCGATAGTAGTCTAAAATTATATTATTTACATACATTTTTCTGGCTGCAATTAATTGATTATAATTTAACTATAAAGCTCAGAACCACTTTAGAGAACTTCGTTGTAATGGCTATAAGCAATGTTTCATGCATTAGAGCTGTTACAATTTCATATTGAAGATATAAACCTAGTCAAGTTTTAATCACTTTACTATCTCTTACCTTCACTAACTGCTCAACTCTTGCATTGATCCCAGCGGCTGTTATCCTAGTCGCATTGAAAGGCTGTCTCAAGTGAACGACAGTTCCACAAGTTTCCACCATTGGATTACGTTTGTAATGCTCAATGAGTTCACAGAGAGTTGAAAATTGCTCACCTCCTCCAACATCGTATTTCTTATCCTGTAAAGAATTAAAACCACAATAAATTAGCGCTGAGCTATTTATAAATTTCACTTACTCCCTAACAATGAATGCTCTTATGTAACTTTGAATGATTTTAGTCGCTAAGATTTTCTAGTTTATTTTTTTAACATAAACCTGAAAGCACATGGCTTAGCATGTTGAGCTACACCTGTGATGCAACGTGGGAAACTTTTTTCTATAGTTTAATTTAAGAATAACAAAATACTTATGTTAAAAAGTGTTATAAAGTGGAGATCATAAAAACTCTAAGAGAAATGTTTATTCAAACATACCATAAAATGTTGCGGTAAAATGATGTAACATACTTTAACAATGGAAATAAAATGAAGCCTTAAAAACACCTTATCTTTCTAACATATTTTACTATGCTGAAAAAAGCCGCTTTCATTATTTAAATTATTATTTCAATAAAACCCAAAGTTATTTTTACAACTTCACTTTAAAACTGGCAATTGAATCTCGATGGGAAAAATATGAGATTCATTTCAATCTAAAGCCATTGCCTCAGTGCTAAGTCACTGGTTCAGTTGTAGGCTCAAGCTTCCGCATAAATTTTCTTCTAATGCAAGGAAGTAATTATGAGTAAACTCAGTTTTTTTTACAGTTTATGTATTTATTTGAATTTTAAATTTAATAAGAATATTAGCGGGGATTCACGACATGAAAACTGAAAATTTTAGAGGACAAATAATTCCAGAATTTACAAAACAAAAATTAGTTTTGCTTTTTCTTAAGGTATTATGGATTTTAATTTAAAAAATGTATTATTTCTATACATCATGCTAGAAAGATGACAAAAAGTTATAGAAAGCGATAGACGATGCATGAATTTAAATAAAATTTAGTTTTTATTTAAAAGCAGTAGTTACTTTTAATAAAAGATCCTTTAAAATTAAGTACCACAATTAGTATATTTCAAAACATAATGAATGAAAAACCACCAACAATAATTCAGCGGTTTTTTTTTATATTTTTGCTAAACCATTATATATTTATCTTATTGTTGCATTCATGATCAGCAAAGATCATTGAATAAAAACAAAACATTTTAAAATTGTTTATTCCATCCCACTTTCCCGAAACCACCGAATTGCCAAGTGCCTTTTATATAAACACATTTAACAAATGTTATTTAAAGATTGCATGGCGCCAATAAATCGAGGTTTCGACAAAAAAATCTATACGGAAAAGACCTTGTACTTGACAAAGTAAGAAACATTAAAAGAATTTAATTATATAAAAAGTAACACACTAACTTGGCACATTTGCTCTACAGATCACCTCAAACGTAGATGCTTTATTACAAAGCAAATTTAGTTTAATTATTTGTGGAGCAAGTTTTTCATTGAAAGTGACATACTGACAGACAGACATTTGTAGAAAATTAACAAGCGAGTTGAAAAAT
The DNA here is from genome assembly GCA_949715965.1 of Dysmachus trigonus. Lineage (NCBI taxonomy): Eukaryota > Metazoa > Arthropoda > Insecta > Diptera > Asilidae > Dysmachus > Dysmachus trigonus. The sequence goes on along the minus strand of OX454323.1, from coordinate 2,324,779 downwards.
CCCCGGGGAAATTGTGAGCACAAAGTTACTTGAAATAGAAAATTGTAGAAAAAATAAAAATTATCTGGGGCAGAATGATCATTTTTTAACAAATTTCCATTCAATTGAAACGTACGGCATTGTACTCAACATTCTTAAGTCTAATTAATCAGCGATTCTGCGAACTATTGGTGATCAACCAATGATCACATTACTTACTATATCTCTACTATTGATGATCTTCACTGATCATGACCTATTCCCAGTAAATTATGATATTTGTTGATCATACATTGGAAAGTGACTAACTGCTATTATCTGATGGAATCTTTACGAAAAATTACCATACTATATATTTGAACTTACCTGCCATCGAATCATGACGTGTGTCACTTTGTCATCAGTCCTCACAGATAAGACGAAATCACCAGGTTTGCTTTGAGATTCACGCACTAGGAACGATCCATTTTTCCCACGCTCAAGGATTAACTTTTCAGCTTCCTTACCCGACAGGTTGCCATGAAACCATCTACCATAGAATGAAAATAACCGATATTTAGTTTTAATCGTTTTTAATGATCTCAATTAAACGCTAAAGATTAATCTTTGTGCTTGTTATAATTTTAAAAACACACTACTACCCTAAGACTAGACCGATTTTCCACTTGAAACCAGTTCTGAGTAAAATAGAAACTTGCCGTTGTTAGAAAATCACAGTCTTAAGCCGTGGATTACTCTCGAAAGCTTAGGCTGCGACGATCACTTAATGACTAAAGCGGCTCAAACTGCGGACCCAACAGTGATTCGGAAAATCGTAACCTAGGTATGTACGTAAGTGCGACTGACTAGTTCACATTGTTGTGTGTTATTGAAATTGGAAAACTTTTATTTTTTTATTCCTGACGTGCTTATTTTTATAGTCTTGTTTACTTTTCAGTCTTGTGGCTGACGGCTTGTGGATGTGGGAGGAACATTTAAAGCGCCGGGGAACATGTGGCTGATCTTGGAAGATTACTCAGGTACGAATTAGCTTCGGAAAGAAGCAACTAATTCGGCTAAAGCTCAGATCGCAAAGTGGATCGCAATAACTCATTAGCAAATTATTTTTTTTTTTTTTTTGCGTGCAATACTACGACTAGCCATAGGATTCCGAACAAGGTGCGGTGAGGTGTCACTGTAGTTGGATCTGATCACGTACGGGTAGTATGGAAATTGCTTTGGCAAATAGTTGCTGGAGTAAACAGGGAATTTCATAAGAAAGGTAAATAAATTACACACCTATCCGAGGGACATTCATTATCTGCTCTCAATTATTTTTTCTTTAGGTGGAACAGAATTATTCTTAAACTGTTTGTACAGAAACGATTTAGGGATATTCCACATTGTGTAACTGTAACTTTGTAAAAATATCAATGTCCAGATTCAGTAAACACAACCAGCTTTAATATTCTAGCCTTGATTTTTGTGTGATTTGTCATCTGCTAATACGTAGTCTGCGCATTTTCAATTTTTTTTTTTAAGTTGCTAATCATGTTTAGTGCGTTGCAAATATATTGACCAAATAACCAAAAGAATAAAATTAGAGATATAACAAAAATAAGTAAATAAAAAAATTGCAATACTAAAAATAAACTCGAAATTTTGGTTATAATAAATAAATCTAAGATAAAAATTAACCAATAATATTTGTTTTATATTTAAACTTATTATGAAGATATTAATCGAAACTGATAAAGTAAACAAAACTTGATGAGAAAATTAATTTTTGTTTATTTTATGCTAAAAACGGTTCTGGATTACTATTTCTTATAGAAAATTAAATTGAACGCATCTATGTAAACAACATCTTATAATAACGAGTGTTTCTTCTGCAAAATTTGTACATTCTACAGTAACTTAAAATATTGATTTGACTACTCGTGTTACGAAACAATCTTTTATTGATTTAATTATAAAGACGACCTCGATGAAGTGTCCGATTACAAAGTTGAGTACTTTGAGGGAGCTGTACTCAAATTCTCCATGAGGTCATCGATCGATTACCGACGAACAGACCAATTAAATACTATGGATTCAGCACGCAAGGTTTCACCCTTATTTTGAAGAAAATCGTTATGGCTTAGGTAAATAAAATTGTTAATGGCTTTCCGCCCGAAATAAAACATGTAGGAGAAATATTTAGCTTACGTCTTTAACTTGCCTCATTCCTTTATTCGTATTCATATTATGTATCTACTTTATTGAACTTCGTAGCAGAGCAATCAGATATGACACATTTTTGAGTGACTAGTCAAACTGTTAACTCACTATCGATCGATAGACAACGGGCAGACTATTATAAGAAATTTGAAATGAACATGTTTTCTATTCAATTGTACTAGATTTACAATACAATTTTAAAGAATAACTTTTTGTCTTCAATTTCAGGCAACTGTAACTAATTTCTCTTACCATTCTTCGATATCTATACATGTGTACAAACTTCTGCAGAAATACTGTCGGATTTAATATTTTTTAATCATCATCTTGAATTCCTGTTTTAAAATTTAAGGTGGTAACAGCTGAATAAAACAACAGACGTTTTTGGGCAAATTATTCAAGTCGTTTTCAAGATGCCTGAAGTTCAAACAAACCAAACAATGCAGAGAGAGAGAGAGAGATTCTCCCATTGAGATGAAAAACTTAAATTGAAATTGCTCAATACAAGCCCACTTTCATGTATGTAATGAATATAACATTGTATCCGCCATTAAACATAAAAAGTTGAAAGATTATTAATTTAAATATATATTTTTATCTCAAAATCTAAGTGGATGAAGCTCAGCGTACTTTTGAGCTCTTCGAAGCTTCGTATTTTGGACAGCTGAAATTATTTTGATGAAACCCTCTTGTCTAGAAAGACCTCCAACATTTTTGTTTTCTTATCTTCGACATAATTCAAACGTCTAAGATATTTCCCGTGATGCTAAAAATTAATATCGATTTTTGGTCTTGGCCAGCCCTTTAAATTGAGGGACATATTGTCAGTGGTACTAAAAGAGAATTTGACAAAATGATGATGTTTATGTTTGAATTTGGTTTTTCTCACACAAAATTACATAAATAACTAAATAAATTTTAATTAATGTTAAAATCTCTGCCCTCTGGTAAAGATTTGAGGTTTTAGGTTGTTTTTTTTTTGGAAAAGTAACTAATTTTAAGCCTGCGCCGAGCTTTCTTTATCAATCATTTTTTTTTTTACATGTGATAGTGTTCTATTACAAAAATCGTGAATGTTTTAAATTCTGTTCAAACCGAAATCAGGTAGATCCTGAATATATACTTCTATACTAGTTCATAATTTAAGTGGTAAAGCACCAATTGTGATATAAAAATAGAGTTTTGAGTTAACGACAATAAATTCTTAGAACAAGACTGCTCTTAATCAAGTCTCACTCAGACAGCCTACAAATTATATGAAATGAAATGATTATCATAATAAAATCCTCATTGCTGGCATGTATTATTTCTACTCACCCAAATAATGAACGTAAACTACATTTTGGATCGACTTTTGTCCAATTCTGCACGTAGCTACCTACTGAATTTTTATGATCATTTTATTTAAATGTGGTGTTCGCAGAAACTAAAATAACTAAATCAATTTGTATTGAAGCGCCACAAATTGCAATCAAGAGATTTTCAGAAATCGTATATACATATATCAATAGTACAGAGTCGATTGGCTAACTTTAACCTCTGTGAGAAATGTTTTCATTTGCGGTGACTTTTTCCAATGACGTAAAAATCAACTACGGCATAGAATGTGGAATGAATTTCAATTAGTTCTGTTGGGAATGGAACGTGATAAGAGGCAGGTATCCCGGAAACATTTGCACAATGGATTATGATTAGCTTCTGCTACTTAACTTTATCATGGTCGGAGTCCCTTTTTATGGCATGAGGGAAGTAATTTGGTTTTTTTAAATTCATTTCACGGCAGTGACATTGACTACATGCCCTCAGTAATTGAGATACGAAAATTTCTGCCATTAAATTTTAAATTGAACGAATCATTTGTTAGGCGTCTATTAAAAGAAGCTACACTCAATTTGTTTAATTCAAAATATTTAAGATGATAGTAAGTCTACTTTGGGAATTTTGGTTTATTGAACTGATGTATGAATTCTCACATGCTTCAACTCAATATATTTTTTGTGTACCTGGGTACGTTTTGTGTAAAGCACTAAAATCTTAAGGGCTGTTAGACATGCTAATGCAAATTTTTCATTTCGCTTGAATTGAACACGAACAAAATTTCAAATTGCTTGAACTCATAAAACTGACTTCATGAAAAACGGCAGGCTTAACGTGAACAATAGCAAGCTTTTCAATTTGCATAAACGTGTCTTAGATGATCTTGAAATTTGCTGCGATGAAGCCAATTGCCTAAACTAATTAACACATAATCGACTATTTAACAAATTGTGTTACACGTACTCGAATTTACTGCATAATCTAAAGCGTATGCAACAAATTTCTAATTGATGTAGATAATACCGCACCGCAATACTAAAAGTAAATATTGGCAAACGTGTAAACAATTAAGCTAATTTGTGTTAAATTATTTGCCACAATAAAATCACAATTTTCTGTTTAGTCATAGACACATCAAAAAGGAATTAAAATACATATATTGGTTTTTGTTTTTCAATGATATGCGGTTTGCTATATTTTTTGAATAATTAGCAAAAACACACAAATCCAAAGTCATCTTAAAATTATTTACTTACATTCATTTGGATGGAAATCATAGTTAGGAATCACTTTTCTTGTAATTCTCCTGCAGAAACCATTCGTTTTTTAGGACAGAAAATATTTCCTTTTTGAAAAATTATAATAATATTCTCAACCTTACTTACAAAAAGGCTCGTGAGAAATTTCTCTCTAAAATAGCTGTATGTAGTCGCCTACCATAAATGGTAAAATGTTTAGAAGAGTATTAGAAATATGTATGTTCTGAGTGGCCAATAAGAGAAGTTGTTTACATACATAATAAAATAAACAATGGCAAAAAAGAACGATTTAACAATAAGTCCGAACAAAAGTTAATGTCCACTATTTCATAATTTCGAAGTACTGTACAACGTAATTACATACATATTTTAATATTTACTTGCCATGACCTACCTTGAATTATAATGTCAACAACAACTATGAAAAGCTTTAGCTTGGTATCACAACCCGGCATTTCACTTACTAGTCGGAATTGCGCGGTTGAAATTATATTTCTATTAATAGCACTTAACCCAGTCCAAACCACACATTAGGCTTTATGTTACTATTGGTAGTAAAATGTAAACATATTTATTTTGTTGTCAGTCGCAGTTACGTCCTATAAAAGCTCCTTCAAAGAAAGAGGAATAACTTCATTCAATTTTATAACGAACTGATACTACGATATAAATATCGAAAAAATATTCTATAAAATGATTGTACATTTTATTAAGAAATCAGAGTCACATAATTTGTTCATGGAAAGTAGATAAATAAAGGAAGCCGTCAATTTCTCACTTTTTTCCAGAAATAGATTAAAATAAGCTTTAACAGAATGGGTACTAACAAACTTTTGCCAATTCTAATCTTCTATTTGTTTGTTTAATGAAATAGATAAATACAATTTTCTAGATAAACCTAGATAGTGTATTGTACCAAGATTTATAAGAAGGTGAAATATGCGTACAAGTTTATTATCAATGTGTAAATATAATGAATGGATCACCGGATGAATCTAGACATATCTAAATAAAAAATAAAAATTATTATCCTCTTAACGACAGACTATGGAAAATTTTATAAAGCTTAGATACAACTTTATCTAAAATTCTTCTCCGCATTCTTGATATTGTTGATATTGCAGGTGATAGTATGAATAATAAAAATTATTGATCGTGATATTTATATCGATCGTCATAAAATTAATTGCTTCTATAACGCAATGTTAAACCAAAACCTTGAACAGACCTTAGCTACCTTTAAATGATAAATTGGTAATAAATATGAGCTCCGTTTTTTTTTATCTATCCAGAACAAAAGGAAATTATTCCTTGAATTTAAATTTATTATGAGGAAAGATTTCAAATTTTGTAAAAATAGCATTCGACTGGCATGACTTATAACCACTTTTAAGGCAAAAATTCAAGATCTGTAGTTTTGTATGGATGAAAATCATGGCAACGTTATGCACTTTTCCAAAGATTTCAAATATTTATTCTAGGTAGCCGTGGTAGTAAGCTTCGGTTCAATACAAAATGTTTCATTGTTTTGACAAACGAAAAAAACGCAGTTCTTATAACTGTTGCTTGTTTTCACAATGCAGATTCTCCCGGAAGTTGAAAGTCACTGGGATTTTTTATAAAACTTAAGAATTATAAAAATTTAAGCACAGAAAACCCAAAATTCTGATCAGTGATCACTAGGATTATCTGACATAATGGAGCTAGTAAAAATGATCGAGCCTTCCTCGTAAAACTTAACCAGTTCCGTTTAAGATTAACATAAACGTGAATCATATCTGACATCGTCAGTTTCTCCATGCTACCATGAGCGGAAGCTTATTTTTTACTACTTATTAATGACATTGTCTCATTGAACCCATTAGCCTGCGCCATGAGTATTGCAGAATGGCAATTTACCAGTCGATGACTAAGAAATCCAATTTCTAAAATCCAGCTTACTCGACTGATTTCTTGTAGAAGTTCACACCTTAACAACTTTTAATCGGGATATTGAACCAGGAAAATAGCTAAAAGCGTTTCTGTCTCGACAATATTATAGATGACCGATTATATCAATGATACGCCATTCAGTTTATCTGTCTTGAGCGATTAGATTTGTTTTAGTTATCGGATGAATTCAAAATAAACCACTTAACCATGATTTGTCGAACATTTGCATTTAATCTGTTTCGTCTTCGGGTAAATGTGTTGCTCGTCAAGGTTAATTATCGTTAAACGAGTTACTTTATCTCCACTTTTCAGGTGAATCAATTTGTTTGTGGGTGAAACGAATTGCTTTTCACAGTTGCAAATAGTATCGCAAATTGAGAGCAGCTTTTTAAGCACGTTCAGAAACAGTTTATCGATTTAATTATCTTTAATGTACTATTTTGTTTTTATACCTCTAATCATTGCTTACGGGGATTACTACCTACTACTTGAAGCTATAGATAAGTGGAACACTTGATTTGATGGATAAGGCTTTTTACGCGATTCGATACTTAGTTGATATCATTTTACGATAATAATTTATTTCACGAATACTATGACCAAAAAAAATTCGTATGAAAAATGAATAAGTGATACCAATACATATATGCCTTACGCTTACAAGAATGCAAGTAAAATAATTTCTTATTTCTTTGTATTGTAATTAATGCATTATTTCAAGTAAAAGGATTTGATTTGCACTTTTGTTTTCTAAAATATTTACTATTATTATTATTTGAATCTATCTACAAAATAATAAAAAATTGTAAAGAAGTGTACAAAACAATTATTACTCTGTACCTACTCCTAGATGTATTAAAGAACGGATAGTGATTCCTTTATTGAATTTAAAATTAATCGACTTTTTTTTTAAAAAAACATTACTTTTATCTAGACAAAGATGATTAAACACAATTATCTTTTATATACTTTTTTTTTGACAAATTTACTTTATCAAAAAAAAAACTCTATGCCAACTGTTTGTACGGAATTTTCTCGAATTGTGTGATTATTTTACAAAAAAGTGCCACCACAAAAATTCATTTGTTCTTGTATAAGAACTCTTATTTACAAGGGTACAATTGGACAAGCAGAAAACAAGGAATATTAACTTTTTTCCTATTGTATCATTGTAAAATATGTAAAGAAATCGGTTCTCAACTATGAACATATAAAATTTTGCAAATTGTGTAAAACTGTTTTTATGGCAAACGATTTCCATACACCTTCTATAAAAAATACAGTAAACGGTGAATACCCCTGTTTTTCAAAAATATTTGCATGTATGCAATATCAACTTTGTTCTTCATGAAAAACAATATACTCGTATATTTCCTATATATATGACATTTCTCTTCCTTCAAAACCTATTTCATTAGCGCTACTGCTGAAGCTAATTCATTTTGAGGTAGGTGAAAACCTAGCAACAGGTGTAATTTATCACAGTAATGTCGTTGCGTCAGCCAACAGATTTATATATTGGCAACAGATGGAAAACATTTAATGTTTCACAACTTCCGATAATTAAACAATGAAATTATGTCCGGAAATTGATTGTAATTAATGAATTTTATTGGTCTAATATTTGATAAAAATCTGTATACTGCGATTTAAAATAGGAATAACACGAATAATTTTAGTGTTAACATTTTCAGATTTATTAGTATCATATACTAGCTTATTGAAGATCTAACTATGAATACCTTAATATTCATTAGATCATACTACAACTTGAAGTAAATTTTAAAATTTCAAACTTCAATTGATGCCCTGAAAATGTAATGTAAATTACCTAGGGAAAACAGCTATTATTGTTTTATGTAATATAAAACTTATTAAATTTAAGCTGCAAGGTAAACAAATTAATGTGTATATTTTGGAAGCATTTCGAAGCAAGAAGTGCAAAATATAAAAAAATAAGCTGAGAACTTGTGGTTCTATCTTTATTCTTTAAATTAATTGCTGGTTTAGATCTCGACACTATTTGACAAACATTATTTTGTGCTTCGATTTTATAAAATAATCTTTTATGTAAGAGTTTTTTTTTGAAAATACATTTGTCAACAAAGGTTTTATGAAAAATAAAGCTGCCAAAAAAGGCGGGTGTGTTTTTTACTACAATTCAATACCTTGTATGTTTTCTAATAAAATAAAAAACTAACAAAAATATTTGCAATTAGAGAAAATGTATAGTATAATACTAGTAATAATATATTACATATTGAATTGAAAATATAATAATAAAAAGTTCTATAAGCAGGTAAAGTGAAGATTTTTATAAAACATTTCCGATTGAAGAATTTTCACCTATCATACTACAAATTAAAAAATATATATATCTTACAAGAGGGTTTATATACAATAAGGAAATGTACTTATAACAGGATTAGTAAAAAAAAGTGAATAAAGGAAAGTTAGCATAGTTAGTGGGATGAAAGCATAGACACATCCAAAAAGAAATTAAAAATTTATTATTGATATTTGTTAAACAACAATTTCAACAGCATATTACTAACGGGTAGAACAGCAAAGTTCGTCTAAGTTCAGCGATCGCCGTCGAGATGACAATCTGCGCGGTTGGCAGAACCAGAAGAGGCGCGGTTGTTGAGATATTGAGGATCATCTCTTCATTGACACTGAATGTTGATTGTTTACGATTAATATTACTTCTATCACTGCGTTCTTTGGATTTTTTGCGCATATAATGCACAGTACCGATAGTGTTCGAAATTTTCGATATATACTTTTGGAACATTGTGAAAAAGTTAATTACACAATGTGAGATGCTTAGTTAAATTCCTAACACTAGATGGATTTATTAATCAGTCTTCCCACCAAAATTGAGATCAGTCTTGTCACTATACTCCAGTTTTTTTATAGATTAATGCTTTGGTTTGGTCTTCTCTGGAGTTTCCTTGACGTTGTTATTCGTATCAGACTTTCTCAAATTCAGCAGTGCTGTCACAATATGCTCGAATACAAAACCAGAAGACATTTTTAGACTGTAGTATATAGTACTCTTAATCCTCCGATTTATAGACTTACGAACACTAATTGCCACTTTTTCAAATCAAACAACTGCGAAATCTAAAGGCATAATATTCATAAAACACGATAGTACTTCACTGTAACACATTTTCTTTAAGACATCAATTTTTCCATAGAACTCAAGTTTATTTTTTCTTATTACTTCATCACGGTTCTCAAATTTCACTTTTATTTGCTTAAAGACAAGTGCACCTAAAGCCGGTAAAAGAACTTTTTCCACGTCTTAAAGAACGTAAAACTTCCTTCCACCCGATTTGATCGGAGTAAATTCGAAATAACGAACGAACTGCTCTGTAACGTGATTGCCAATGCGACTAAGCCTCGTTTACCAAAAGCCGCAATATTTAAAAAATCATTCGGCGTGTGATGTGAGACAGGTGGCATTCGTCGATCGATAAGGCGTGAGGCGTAGCACAATATGAGAAAAGGCGGTAAAGACGCTGGGGAAAAAACCAAAAGGCGGCTAAGTCGAACAAAAAAAAAACCCCTAAGACGCGCTTAATGATAGCACGAAAGCTCTCGCGGTCGCGGTCTTCTCTCTCCGCGAGACGTTCCTTCGCAGGTAACAAAAAAAAAAAAAAAATGATATAAAAAAACATATACAATAAAAATAAAATAAAAACGCGGCATTTTTCGCTTTTGTTTACTTTTTATTTCTGTTTTTTTGTCGCCTCGCCGCGCCGGTGTGATAATTGTTTCTTTTTCGACTTTTTTCCCTACTACACTGGACTGCAAAATCTTAGCGAACGTTGAATTACGTCGTTTACCTACATGATTCACACCCAGATGTGAATGCCCACATGTCCAGAAGGAATGACGGATTGGTCATGAGTAGATCTCAAATTGAGAAAGATTGACGTAACCTGCATCTTAGGGAATACTATACTTATATTTTTCCGCGCAATTTGTTACCATAACCTGAAAAGGACATTACATTCACGATTAAAAGCAATAAATTCCTCTACTATATAATTATCTTATCAAATTGAAATCTTACTGTCACGGAAAATCACAATCTTTTTGTTGAATTAGCCAGATATAAACATCTTTATTAATCAATATCAGGAAATTAACCATAAAGTTCATAATTTCTTATACTAAACGTATATGTATATGTCCCTGCTTAATCAGAAATTGTTACTTAAAGTATGTATATAGTATAATACGTACTGGAGAAAAACAGTTGTAAGGTGTACCAACTGTATCAATCTAAAATAAGAGTTATGTGCAGGTTGTATTGACGTAAAGAAAAAGTAAATCCCATTGTTTGTTGGCAATGAACGACAACCCTGATACAGACTAGTCAAAATATTTCAAACCATCTTGCCAGCAGTAAATTTATGAATGGAAAACCAGTTCCAGCTAGCTTTTGAGATCAATAAACTAAAAACTTTCAATTAAATTCGCATCTCATGATATTAGTATGTATTATTGTGCTCTGCTACTGAATGCTTGCTTTCCTTAAAGTGCTTTAATAATTCAATCATTGCCCGTAGAAAAAAAAAATCTATTGAAACCTTTTCACGATGTACAAAAACTTCAGAGAAATGAGAATTTAATTTTGAAAGAATTAAAACATAGTCAAAAAACAAATTAATTCGATCTTTGTAAAATAGGATATTTTGTATAGTAAACGATAGAGAGTTGTCCAATGTGACGCCAAGATCATGAACCTCAGAAACACGTTCAAATAATGAACAATGGATGGAATAGAGATGAAAAGTCGGAGAATCATGCCTAAAGAAAGTAATGGTTTGGCATTTCTTAACGTTTAGAGCTACCCTGTCTACATCTGATTGAAAGTTATTCGTGTCTTCGTTCAAGTTTACAACTGAAAACATTTTAATATCATCAGTAAATAGTAAAATTCTCAGATGATGTATGTCGTTAACAAATATATTAAACAAAAATAGACCCAAATGGGAACCTTGTGGAACTTCAAATTTTATGGGGAGTTGACGATTACAGGAATAGGGGTGATATATTCATAGTTGTTTTGACAGCCGATTTATGTATAACGATATATTAAGTATGAAACTGCCAATGATTATATTGGAGAAAATTTAATTGCATGAACTCTAAGATGAATAAAAAACATGAACATGAATGTGGCACTAACCCTTCTACCTCTATTATACACCTTGTATTCTTAGAATTTAAGAAAGCTAGATAATAGGAAGAAGCGAATTATCAAACAAAAAATAAAAAGCAACATTTTGTCAGACCCCTATTAACATATATTATATAAATACAACGCTGTCGACTCGATAATAAATCTATTTTTACTATCAAATTCCTGTTTAATTCTTCTGTAGTAGGTATATTAAGAGTAGGTATCGTAATAAGGCGGCCAATGAACCTCCCTTAATATAAAAAAAATACCACTTTGACTAACAGCTTTCGCAGCAGTTTGCACTTGAACAAACGATTTCGTGCAAGCGGATTTAACAAAGTAAAAATTTACAGAATGTGAACGACCGCGTAATAGCCAGTACTAATTACAGTCCGCATGCGATGATATTCCACATATTTTATAAATACCGTCAAACGACATTCTCAAATGGGATAGTATATTTTCTTTACAGGCATGTGATATCTTCAAGGATGCTGTGTTATTTCCTGGATGTTTAAAAAAATCCACTTTCTTTGCATTGTCGGTTGAATTACTTTTAAAGCCATTAAAAATTGTTTTAGCCTTCATTAAAGGTCAGTTTTCCCTGACATGGTTATTTTTTTTAAGTTGGCCAGTGGATTGATGCTGAAGCTGTAGAAGTTTTACGTAATCTTAAGAACGACCCAATCAAGTTCTGCTGAAAAGCCTTTTACGATCTCTGATATATCTGGTCGCGGATTCAAGAATGGCCTTCCCTTTTTATTTTATGTTGCTGATGATTGCTGCTTCAAGCCGCTGCGCTGGTTGATATCAAAACAGAATTTCATATTTATCGCACGTTTAAGTTTAAGAAAACCAGTTGAAAGAAAATTGTCATTCACCTCACGGCAATTATCAGATGCAGATTCAATGCCGCCGTTCTCGGATTATTATATTCTTCCTTATGGGCTCGGCCTTCTCTGCATCCCCTCCTCCCTGGCCGACAGACAGACAAACAAACAGGCAGAAAAGGCTTCTTCTTGATCTTCCCTTTATCTCGTCTTCTCATTCTGATGACAGGCGCTATTCTGCAGCCTGTCCCGTATGTGTCAGGACTTTAACGATGTAATTATCGCGCCATTAAGTCGTTTCGGAATCTTTCAGCAAATTACTCTTCGATATGTCTTCAATCATGCAAAAAATAAAGAGTGCCTTAAGACGCATGCGCAAAGTTATTAAATTTTCACGGAGCAATGCGGCTTAACTTAAGTAAGCGGGTGACCGAAGGGGGATTTAAATGAAATTCATCGTTAGTGCCGCTCGTGCGCGAAAGGGTTAAATAAATCCTTTAAGGTCGTTACTTGTCAGGCGGAATGAGATTAAAAGCGATACGCATCGACAGACGACGACGCACGGCGCGGGCATGGATCGCTTATCAGAGATTGATAAAGCGATATTTAACGACGGCGGTGGCTTTTACTTTATTAGTCAGACTTGTGACTGATTTCTCAGAATCTTAAATGTTTGTTGTTTTAAGCTGACGTTTTGCAGATAAAGTGAAGATAATAAATATCGATTGCAAATTGTTATCTAATCGAGTATTGTAGCTATTTATTTATTGGCAATTGCCTCTGTTGAGTTTTCAACATTTTTCCCTAATATGCAATTTACCCACGACTTTACGGGTGCCTTATGAGGGTGAGGGAAATTACAGAAACCATTTACATTTTTTTCTGCCACTTGTACTGACTTTTATCCATAAACAAGAAGAATATATCTAAATTCGTTTTCTTCAAAGCCTTGTTGAAGTTCTCTGTGTGGTATACCTATTTCTACGGATACGGTTACATTCGATGCAATAGTAAAATAAGCATTAGAAGAAAAGTGTTCGAGTGAAATAATTTTCGATCACCACAATTTAAAAAAAAAACTGTTTCTACAGACCAACCAATAAATTAATAAATTGAATATCGAATTTTGGAAATTATGCAATTTTCACATTAAAAATCTGCCCGATTTTTATTGTATTTTGGAAGGACTAAATTATCTAAGTATAATAGTTTAGAAAATCCCCTCAGGGCTTGTCTATTTTTATGTTTTTTCTTCGGAAATCTGACCGTTTCGTAAATATTTAACAAGAAATTATATAAAGACATTGTACAGTATGTATCCCATTCCACTAATTCCAATTAATAATCCATTAATCAGCATGATGCACCAATTTTTCCGAGTACAATCAGCCCACAAAAAATCGCTACAGATTCCGATGAAGAAAATTATTTATGCACTGTGACGCGATCCACCTACGCCGCACTATACTTAACAAAGTGTCGCATATCTGCCCATTTCTGGCAATCTATCATTTTTTAAATCTTCAGCAGCAGCGAATAATCTTCACTTCTGCGTGTTATTCATTCAGGGAATGGTAAACTTATGGTCGCTGCCATTTCGCGATATCTTCTTGGCGCATTTCAAATAAAAAAAACATACACCTGGAGCTATTTGCTTGCTTTGTTGCTGTCCACCCCGCCGTCGCAGTTTACCAAATAAGGTCACTGTGAATTTTCGTATTATTCTTCGCTGGAATCGCAGACCATGAAATTGGCCGATGGCTTCATTTGTGTCGGCGAATTAATGGCATTTTTCACTCTTTTATATAATTCCAACAAGACATTTATTTGATATACCTTTTTTTTCTGTCTTAAACAAAGTTAACAAATTGTTCATTGAGGCGGGAAGTAGTAATTCCATGAGCACATTAAACTTTCAATTACCTTCTTAATTTCGTTGTTTGGTTTTTAATTAGCCACAATGTGTCTTCCGATGTATCTTAAAATGGATATGCATTTTTAACAGCATTCCTCAGACTAATTTCACGACTACTGCAAAGTCTACAAAGATTTGCGCTTGAATTTCCATAATTATTCAATTTGCATGCAAATTCCGAAAGTTAAAGTATCTTGGTAAAAACAATAAAAAATATTAATATCTCCTGTTGCTCGCCTTATTATATACCTTAGATAAATCCTAAGTAGTTATGAAACAATCAAGTATTACTTAACAAGTTTTGATATATTTCGCAAATACAAATAAAAAAAAAATTAACCGATTTCGTTATCATAATTTAAACATTTCAAAATGTCAATGTAATAAAACATAAAAAACCATCAACTAAACTGAATACAGAAATCAATACCAAGCGATGATGGCCTTGATATTTTTACAAATAGTGACCAAGATCATCAGCATCAATAGACAGATGTCAAAAACAATTCTTTTTAATATTGCATTCCATCAACAATGTTCGTCAAAAATGTAAACGCTGTTTTTATACCGGGGTCCTTACAAAAGTAAATTAAAATTCACTTTTTAAATACTTTAAAAAAGTGAGATATCATGGACTGATATCATATATTACTTATGAATGTTATTTAACGAGAAAATGTCAGTACATTCGACATGCTGCTAAAAAGACGATCAATCAGAAAGATATTTTGTTTTATATTAACAAGTGCTAAATTCCAAAGTGCTATAAACAACCATTTCACTTTGAAAAATTTATCACGAGATTTGATTTGCCTACCCTGACCGTTTATCATTTTGAACTCATTTCTACACTTATTATTTCTTTTTTATTTACTGGACCACTGGTAGATAGCCGGTTTGGCACCTTTATTTTAAATTTATAGGTTAATATCTAATTTTATGTAAAATATATGAATGCCACGCGCATCACGTGCTAGACCAGACTGTTTGGCGACTTTTTTAAAATGCCTTTGAAATGTTAAGTAATTTGTGACGTCATTTGAATCTGATTTGTTTTACTATTCTAGTTTAATTGGATTACCAAAGAAAATAGTTACCTGACATTTTGTTTGCCATTTTATTTGAACAGAATTCCAGAAGGGTAAAAAAACGAAATTAATTTCAGCATGATGTTTTTAACAATAGGTGAAAATGCATTTCTAATATAAAATTTACACCCAGCATAGAACTGTATTATGGGTGAATTACATACCTTGTTTCAGTCTGAAATAATTTAATAAATTATTAATGCCAAAAATTTAAATTATATTTAAGTTTGCAATATATGAATTTGCATTAAAGTTTTGTCAATGTAATTGGACTACAAGCTTAGGATTTTCAGTAAACTCTAATACTTTAACTTAACGGAAATCCTAAATGCAACAAAAAAAAAATTACGTTTAGCTTCATACACATTCTTTACAAAAAACTGCCTAGAAACTGCTCATCTATGCGTTTGATGGATTGTTCTGATTGCAAGAATTATCTTTCTGATTAGCATACAGCCCACTCCATAACTTCGAAGTGACCACCTAACCATAATTTATGGACGTCTTCCGGAGATTTATGTGAACTTTTCCTTTCCTGTTTTATTGCTGCTTAAATCAGAGAGGTTCATATTGCGTAACAATCGCCCGAAGAACTGGCTATTTCTTTATTAACAAGTGTGCATGCGCATATATTTTAAAAGATCAACCATAAAAGTCAGCCTGGTACGCTTTTGATAGCGCATGATGAGCGGAGTAAAAACTCCATTCCTAAGTACCAGAAAAATTTGCATCACAGCCAGAAGTGTGTTAATTTCTCCGTGGCGCTCTTAGAATGCTACTCGACCATGACGAGATTCACGAGCACACTTTAGCCGCGAAGAAGTGTAAAAAGTTAATGCGGTCAAAGTCAAGGTTACGAGCGTGCGTCTGCCGCTCAGGCGTCTCAAGTCGTTTCGTTGCTGTCCGACAGATGGATGATTCTCTTTTTTCATCGTAACGCCTGTAAGTTACATATTTATAAAAGAGTAGGTGCGCCCCCTAGCTTTGTTTAATTTCACACTCTTTAATTCTTGCTAGACACTGGATCAACACTGTAGAGGTGTCTTTTGTGAGAACAGTAGCTGGGATTATGTGACACAGCTACAACCGGATTTTCTTTAAATCAAAACATGATTAATAACAATGTTCGGCGACACGTGCTGACTGAAAGTGAGAACGTTATTAACTAATATATACATTTCTTACTTATTTATGTCGCAACTATTTGTCCATTTAATTTTCTTTTCTAAAAGTTTTATGTACAAAAACTGGTATTTTGGTATATTCATGTCACCGTGGCATTTGTTGTTTTTTATTTGTTTATTTTGACACATAGTCAGCAGTTTTGTGGTTTGGAGATATTTGCGTAATTTTAATGTTTATTTTCTATTTCGTTTTTTACGTCGACAAATGTCAATATTTCTCGCTTCACTGTCTTCAATTTCTTCCTACTTGAGGTGTACGACTAGTAATAAAGAATTTAATGATATTATTTATTTATATAGGTATATATTTTAATAATTTCATTATGTGTTGTCTAGTTTCTTTTGAAATTGTTCTGCCATTAGGAGACAATAATGGTTGATTTATATTTTTAAAGATTGCTGTGTACCTATATGAATTTTTAAAATACCTACAAAAACAATTACATATTGATAAATCTTCTTTACGGAACAGAAATAAATTAAGTTACTTTTGAAGTTTTTAATTTCTAAGTAACATTGCTAAATGCAATAAATTTGATGGCATGGAAATGCTAATTTTGCAACTTCTCGAGGATCACGTATAAAGGAAATACTACATATAATTACAAATTTACATAAAGAGGATTTCCTTCATGAAAGGAAATCGTGAATTCACTTCAACTTAAATCGATCAAACGAACTCGTAAAATGCCGCCGCTAAAAATTTTTAATGTGAAAACGTGACTAAAACAAAAACATAAATTTTGCTGTATCAGACTTACAATTTAAAAGATCTTCAGAGATCACAGTGCGATTACAATATGTGGATCACTACTTAAGAATGGCAAAGACGTCTTACTCGTAGACTTGAGAGAGGCCCCGAGGCGGCTCGTAAGAACAATTGCTTTACAATTTAAGGCCATGAAGTTAAATATTACTTAATGGAACTTCTGCAAAGTATATTAAGTAACAGAACGCAACTGAATTTGTTGTATCTTTCGCATTTTATTTCTTCCTTTATAAGAACCAAAACATATATCAAATGTAATATCTTAATTTAGTAAATATTATAAAATTAATATAAACAACGTTTTCGGTTCTAACAAATCACGTAATCAAGAGTCTTAAGACACTAAAATCTTAAAAAATAAGATTATTTCGAATTTAAAAACGCAAATAGTTATCGGATACAGAAAGACAATATGTTAAAAAATATGTTTCGATCGCTGTTATTTACTTCTTTCACTTCAACAATTTCAACTTGAGCAATGAGAACAAGCCACTTTGAAACTTTGAACAATTACCTTATAAACATTATCTTTATAAGTGAATTGTATATTTTACGGCGTTACTATGCGTTACTTACGAAAAACGCGTACACGACCGGATTCGTTCAGTTGGTAATAAATATCAAGATTTAGAAAACAATGAGCAAAAGTCACATGGCTCAAAGATCTCAATTTCTATACTACCGATTGACGAAACACCATTTAAGCAAATAGAGTAAAATTTTTACGTGAAAGCTAATTAGCTAATTGATTAAAGCAGAATATCTAACATAATTTTTGTTGTTAAGGAAAATGAACAAAAGTCTATTTAATTTTAGAAAATATTCAATCAATATATCAAATAATCAATTCAATTCAATTTATTTGCGCCTACCTCAGAAATACCTGAATACAGATATGCTGTGTATAATAATGCAAAATAAAAATTAAATTAATCCGATTTCTAATAAATGTCACTAAAAGTTCTATAAATATAAAATTAGCAACTTATAAAATATCCTGCCATTATCCATCAGATTATTATTATACTGCTACTCAGGATTAAATACTCTCTTGAATAATTACGGCGTACGTAGAGCCACAAAATGATGTTATAATATAATTAAATCAGCGTCTGTCTGCCCAGTCTCAGAGTTAAAGCCAATTAGCATTTAATTGCGTCGCGAACTTAATTGAATAAATTTCGTGCGTGCACTTGAAAACCCGCAAGTCTCCTCAACATCTGAAATCACCACATTCTGAGGTCATACGTGTGTTCACCCGCACCGCAGCAGAGCGAGCCACAATCGGTGGCACTGTGTTCCGCTGTGTGCGTAACGACTTCATTACTATACCCGTGTTAATAAAATAATCAAATTAACTTATTGACAATTTACTTAAAGTCAAAGATTAACGAAGTTAACACAACAATGGAACAAAGGAAAAGCTCTGTGCGCGCGGAAGCGCTAATTACTGGTGCGTTTTGCAGAGTTTTATTATTTTGTCGAAAGGAAATCAACCTCCAAACTCACCTGTTTGTCAATATAATATACAAGATACAGAGTGTTGCGCTTACCTGAAAAAAAGAAAGAAAAAAACAGTTAGACATACACGTGATTTATCTGTCGCCTTAATCTAAAGCGAAAGTCGAGAGCATTATCTGATAATTACTGGTTCGTATCAGGTTTCAAAATCTTCAATGTGTGCTACTTCATTTCAAGGGTGCACGAGTTTTGTACTATTGTTTACTTTTGCGTAAAACATTACAAAGTTCAACGTCTTGACGTCTTATTCATTATTTTCAATAAAGAACATATTCGTAAAATTTTTATTATAGGAAATAGAGTCTTGTAAAAGAATGCTCCAACGACGTACTTCTATATATTTTGAGCCAGCATTTACTTCATTTACATGCTTCATTATTACCTAGTTTTATTTACTGTGTTATTGTACACAAAATGAAAGCACATAATAATTTCTAAAAATAAAAACTAAACTTATTCAATGTTCTTCCAGCGTCCACACAAGCCTTTAAACGTTCAGACTTTTTTTATAACGAATGAATTACAGATGACATCCATTTGTATTTTTCCGCTGTTCGCTCCAAGCAGAGTTTTAGCTATCCCAAATTTTAATGTTGTTTACACAAGGCTTTGGTTTACAGAATGGACAACAATAAAGTCCTTAACCGAAACAATCTTTCCGAAATCCATAATGAACAATTTTTAAGGGCATTATTAACTGAAGCAAAATGTGGTGCATTCTGCACTGCAGATCTAAATGTTCTAAAAATTAAACGATGATAATTTTTTCGAAAATTTTAAAATATTTAATAATAATTGTAAGTTTGCATCAGTGATACCCCATAAAAAGTTCCATCTCACGTTTAATTTCATTGCCCCATCTATTTTGTGTCCAGACATGAGGATTCATGATCTGAAAGGGACTAAAGTTTCAATTTAAGATATATTTTCTTGGTATTATATTTTTAAGTTGTTAATCTTCTCCAAAAATTGTTGAGTGAAAATAATAATTTTTATTTTCACCTGACGATATTTAGTATAAAACAAAAAGCAACATCTATTTGTTCATCTGCTGCTGCTGATCTCAAAAACTACTAAACGGATTTTGATTGGATTTTCACACTTGAATTATGTAAGACCCAGTTTTTGGGTAGAAGATTAACTACATATTAAATTGAGTTTAAACTACAATTTCATTTTTTCGACACATTTTAAAGCAACCATACTAACAATGTGAAATTCAACAGGATTTGATTGCAATCAGGATGAAGTGGCAAAGGCTTAAACCAGAAACCGAAAAATCGATTTCATAGTTAAATTAGTTTTTTATTAAACGCTGGTTTAAACTCAAACCTAAAAGCTGAGCATAAGAGGTTTATACCTGATTTTAGGATATGATTTTTTCAAATTGATTTTGTAATTGCAAAACTATAGCGAAAACTATTATTTTGTTGTATATATCCAACTAATCTAAAGTAGATTTATAATGTAATATATATTTAAAAAACAGATATCGTATAAATGTATGTATCAATTAAAATACAAGTTATTAAAACATTATGATTAATTTTCCGGGATGCGGTGGCGCCTAGAATAAGAAAAAATTTCATTCAATTGCTCACAACTCAATTGAATGCCTATAGATGAGACATTGAAAAGATCAATTAATACGAATGCATATTTTGAAAAGTTCAAGCACGCAGAAATGTGGCGTGGTATGAATATGCGTTTTCATTGCCACACCAGCTTTACATTTTCCTGCTTATAAAGTTGAACAAATTCAGGATGTGCACAGCTTGAATGTTATCTGATTCAATTGTTTTATTGAGGAATCTGGATTGTGCAAATATTTCCCAAAGTCGCGTAAATAGGTTGATTTTCTCAGGGACAGCAACATTTGTACATACTCTAATGTAAGAGCTAATAAATTTTTCAAATTGCGGTGGGCTATTATATATAAATTTATATTTTGGTAGCACACATTTTCAAAAATTATTGAAATTCCAAGAATTCTACATTGAAAGTAATTTTTCTACACGAATTTTATGACCCATTGAATGATGCGGATATGTTAACCGGATAATGGACTTAAAATTAAAATGTTTACGGCTATAAAATTGCTGTTTTTATTAAAAAACAAATATTTAATTGTTTGCCCTTCTACATAAACTCTTGATGATGACCTTCGTTAGATTCACTCTTTTAATTATCTCGCGTCTCTTGATCTTAGAAATGTTTGAGACTATAAAAAGCACTTCACAGTTTATTAGCCTTCAAAATTGCATATAAAAAAAAAACCGCAACTGTTGCATATAAAATTGAAGTAGAACAACAAAAAGTGCGCGCCAAATGAAGCACACACTTTGTCCGCTTATAAAATGTAAATTAGGAAGCTGTCGCGAAGGCCAAGATATCGAAAATGTTCTGAGATATTGCCCTGGCCAAAGAAACCCTCACTCTCTATTTATGATAAATGCTATTAAAGTGAAGCAGGTAACTCTTCAACGAGCTTTTCTTATTCCAGTCATGTCGCCGTCGCGCCGTAGCAATATAATTTCTGCGTACTAACTACAATAGAAGACCCACAATTCGTGCGGACTGTCAGGCGATGGTAGCGTTTAGTAAAATATATTCAAAACATTTCTCTTGCGGTTGTAATTAATTTAAATAATGGCACTGTGTGTCTGTTTATGTACATTAAAATTTTACTCTATGTCTTTAAGTGGATCCACAGCGGGATTTCCCAACCGCAAGCTTACGATCATCTGCTAGGATAATCACCCACGATTAAATGTTTTGTAAATTGTACGCTTACTGGCAAATTACGAGGCGATTCATGCCCTACAATGAGTTCATCTATAATTAATATAATTGCACAATGTGTCGTGGTCGCTGTATTTTCTATCTAATATCTATTTAAATACTATCACGATCTCCTAACTTACGTGATCTTTCATTAGAATTTAGGTTACGCAAGATATAGTGCGCATTTACATTAATATATCACTTATGGTATAAGAATAAAATTTGTCATAATACAAATTGGACACTACTGAGTCATTCGATATATTATGAACATATGTATGAAAAAGAGAAGATCGTGGTAAGGTGAAACCCACCACATAACACTTATTCTAGTCATCTGATAACCTTTTTTGTAATCAATTTAATTTGTTGAACATGAACGTCGATAATAAACGAATAAACAAATAGATCGTATTTAAAAAAAAAGGCATAATACTATAAATAATATAATATAATAAAGTGAATTCTGGTAACGCGAGTACAAGAGAACAATCATCAACTTTGCATCTCAGGATTACTCTTCCTTTTTTTCCATGAATGAGTTAGATCGATATTTTTATGTATTTTACTGTAGACTAAGAAAATATTAATTTTGGCCGATGATTGTTTTTCAATTTATAAATGAATTTAAATTTTAATTTCAGCCTATTATACTCGCCTTAATGACATAATTCGATTGTATTTTTCTTGGTTTTTCGTTTTTATAATATGTTCTTACTTGATAGACTTAACGTTGTCTTCCTCTTCTCTAATTTGTTATGATTTGAAACGAACATTTGGTTTTGCTCTCAGGGTTTTCAATTTCTAGCCTTAATTTAGAACTTAAAAAAAAACCTTTATAATCTGAAACTCAGGGGGTTGATCCGACATTTTATTATTACTTAACTTATAGTTTAGGCTCTGCGTGAAAAAAAAATTTTACAAACATACAACCTAACCATATAATTACTCCATCTGTCGGCAAAAATGAAAGAATATACTTATATATGTAAATACATGTTACATTAGTAGAATATTTGCTATCCACAAATTAAAACTACAAAGTAAAAATATTATTAAACCAAGCTTTAATAAAGAAAAGTTCAACGAGATTAATTGAATTTGAAAAACTTCTACTTTGTGGGAGTGCTTATAAGTATTTTAAATATTCTTTAAATTCATGGTTATCGCTGTTGTAAACACAGACATATCAAACAAGCTGTACCAGTTTTATATGTTTATTTTGTCTACTTTTGCTGAAAATTTGTATAGAAACATGTTATCTAAACTGATTAGATTAATGGCGGCTAAAAAGACAAACAGACTGTGATATTCCTCCTTCATTTAAGAAAACAGAGTGGGATAATCTACAGCCTTTCTCTGGTGTTTCCAGCTTCAAGGTTGTATTTTGCATTCCAATTGTTTATACAATACGCACAAATACCTTGTCTGGCTTTTATTTTTCTAATACAATACTATTATTAATTTATATTCTATAGTCATTTGCCTGCATACCGCTAATTCAACTGATTCCCAAAATTTACTAAATCCACAATATTTTCAAAATGGAAATAAAGCCTAATAAATATCTCTTATATCTAGATCTCTTATTTATATAGTATATACTTCGAAACTAATATTTTTTTTCTGTGGGATGTATTGATCTGAATCACTCTGTATACAGCAAAGTGGAAGAGATTTTTGGAAATGTCTACTTCCACTTACCAAAGCTTTCAACCGGCTTCACATTTATTGGTCTCACACAGACAGACGATACAATTTTATTATATAAGTATGAAATCTTTGCCTAAACTTATGCAATGACCTCTATAACTCCTAGGACAAAACATCCAATAGTATTAGATAAATAAATTTTCCTGTAGACATTGATTGAGCTAAAGCAACGCAAAAAACTTAAAGAATTCATTTAATGAGTTCGTCAATTGGGTGCGGCCTTATTTAAGCGCACAGAACCGGCCATAAAATAATCATACAAAGAGAGTACTAATTACTCGACAAAAGCTGATTTATATACATAAATAAGAAAATAGAAGCGCTCTGAAGACGAAAACTCAAAGCGAAAAACTTGACAAATGAATCTCATTAAATATGAAGAAATCGTTAAGAACACGTGGAAACTCTTCACCCACTCCAAACAATCAAATAAATTATTTTTCTCAGCTGTGGAATATTAAAGTTTTTCATATAAAATGTACGAACGAAATTCAAATTCATCGTGTAAAGTAATATCCCTATAATTACTGAATTATTCATAAAATATTTATTATATTTTCCACGTAAATAAAACCATGCCAATTTTTCAAATATTCTAAATGTGTAGCTCCGAGATATCACTACATATGGAGTTGCTTAATCGTTATTTCACACAAATTCAAAATAAGAAAAAAATATATAAAGTATTTTTGCTTTGTTGATTTCTTGTTGTTGCAGAAATGGATAAAAAATTGCATAATTTAAATGATTTTGTAATGCACATAACAAATAAGATGATGTAATGCACTTACAGCAAACGCTGATTGAATTTTGATAGTTGGATACTTGGATACTTGGAAGCACACAGGTTGGATTTAATAGTTTGTTTTGACATAATGTAAAGAATTACATGTCAATGTTGTAATTACACAAGATAATTGGCTTCAGGACATTAGGTCTCTACACTCAAATGTCATTTGAAAATGTAGGTGTGAATTATTGATATAAAAGCTCACATTACATTTTCTTGAGCGACGGCGATTGTCTTTTTCTTCTTTAGTATAATTTTTCTTATATTTTATTAGCAAATTTCTTCATAATTAGCAAAAGTAATCATTAAAAATGAAGCAAAATTGTATTTAACCTTTTCGCAATAGTTTTCTTCGTGGAAATTAAATTAGATTCATAGATGAAATCCTTAAAATCAGTATAATCAAAATGGCACTATACAAAATCTATTTCTTACTTACAAGCAAACAAACTCTTTGATTCCAAATCAGCAACCTTCAAAATCTCCAGCAGCTGTTATATCCTAATTTAATCTACCACATTCGACCCACAATTTTTAATTTCTCAATATAACCTTAAAACTAAATCTGAAAAACAATATTATATTTGCCTTATCGTATTAGAAATTTTTGCCGGGTACATAAACATTTCGTCATTCATAAAAATATTACGCATTTAGTTATTGTATTGTATGTTAAATCAGTGACTCTGAAAACCCCAATATACTAATTTTTAGGAAGTCTTTGAATATTCTTGGTCGCTTTCTTAAATGTCCAAATACCGATAGTAGAATTTAGGGCTCGAAATTGAATTTGTAATATTAAACTTCTAAATTTTAACAGGAGAGTCGATATCAGCACTCGTAACACTTTAAGCAAATCGATTTTCATAGAAATCTATTCTAAATTTGATTCGATATCAGTGTCCATTAAAACCCCTGGATGCCCATTTTCATAGAAACCACATAAATAAGAAATATTGGGTTGAATTTTAAAAATGAGTTAATGTCATAAAATCTTTTTCTCACCTTACACGGTTATTGTTAATGTATCTACGACTTTTCTTTATATCCTTTGTTTCGATTTACATAGTCTAAAGCTTATTTGAACCTATCCTGCTTTTTTTAGATGTATGTAGCGTCTCGTTTTACGCGATTTCGATTAGCACGATTTTTCTTTAAACGTATCTACAGTGTAAATTCAGGAAACATTTTTTCATTCTCATTGATATCCCATAAAGTTCTCATTGATGTCAATGGGATGACATCCCACAGAGAGAATTTAAAATAGAGAACTATTAAAAGATAATATAAGTAAATAAAAAATGGTTTAAGGACAAATTGTATATAAATTAGCTTTTCACATATCTTTTTCTGGAATATATCTTTCATGTAAAAAGGGCTGTCTTTCAACAAATTAAGAAATACGTTCAAATAATGGATAATGGTTCCTTTGGCCTTACCGTCAGAGAGTCAGATAGCTAACAAACAAACAGCGAAAAAGACGTATTTTACTGTGCTGAATTCCACTATATATATGTATTTATTGAAAAATATTAAGTATAATTTTATTTAGCTTTGTTTTCCAACATGTTTTGAAAATTATTGACATTATTGATAAATTTTTTGTTGGAATATAACATTCTTTGGAATATTTCACAAAATAATATTCGTGCAATAAAAATAAAACTTAGTAAAATAATGAAGTAACAGGGAAAGCATTGCAATTGTTTTTTAAATTCCTTAATTTTTGTTTAATTTAAGTTATGCAATGCTTAAATATCTTAAAATATTAGATAACTTGCAATTTTTAATTGTTGCTTATATAATTTCATTCCATTTATATTTATCTTCGCTTCCTTGATAAATAAATATGTTCGAATTGCATTTGATTTTTTAATTGCAACAATGAAAACTCCGAACATATTTAACATTTATATTATCTTACCTTTCAGTTGTTGGTTCAGCACATATGAGGGGTTGTTTCAATTCTATCACTTGTCCATTTTTTTCCCTAAGTTCACCATTTTCCATATAGTATTGAACTAATTCTGGTAATGTTGCAAATTTCTCACCTAAGAGTTAACAGCATTTATTAAAACAATTCATAAATATATTTTGTTTTCAAATCATTACCTCCATACAAATCAAAAAAATCACCATTATTTTGAATTTTTATATGAGTGACATCTTGCCCGCGCCTTACTGAAAGTGTAAAGGCGCCTGGATTAGAAGAAGACAATCGCGCCAAGAAGGATCCATCAAAACCGCAATCTAAAAGAAGCTTCTCAGCCTCAATCCCTGTTATTGTTGGGTGAAACCATCTAAAAATAAATAATTATTTTTCGTTTAGTATATTAAACAAAAAAACATTTTTTGAGAATCCCAAGATATTGAAAAGAAATTATATTTTATGAATCTTGAGGCCTATGTAGACGTATCGTAGTTCTAAATTGTTGCTGTGCAAAATATGAAACGATCTTCAGAAAACATGTATATCATCATATTTTTGAATAAATTATCTTCCAAAATATTACTCCATGCATTAAAGAAATCGACAGTCGAAGATCAAGTATTTTATGAGAAATACCTCTATTTGAGTATTGAAAAATATCCCAAGAATACATTAAAATAAAATCTTTGATACAATACGTTCTATGAAGAAATGTGCTATTTCTTTTTCGGACAATAAATATGTTTGCTTTGTTAAATAAATAAAGGCACAACTCTTGGATTTTTATAAAAAACTGGTTTATCAAAAATACTTCTCCGAATCACTGATTCAATAGTTAATTGTTTCAAAAATGCTTCTTTTGTTCTCAACAATGTCGTTGCTGAATTTGTTGCGAAAATATACAATTTTAAATAGAAATAACAAAAACTATAACAACAAATGAATTTTTTTTAAAAATTAAATAAATTGATTTTCGCAGAAGTTTATATTTTTCAATTTTTTGGAAAACAATGCTTATTGGTTTTTAAAAATAAAAACACTCAAACACTTTTAAAATTCGTAAGCGTCCATATGTTTCAATTGTTGTTCGAACAATTTACTCAACTCTGATGTTTTGCAATCTATAAATTCCAGCGTTTTATCCAATTTTCTATAAATAGACATTTACATCGTAACTTCAATCTATAGATTACCTCCTTTCCAGCTTTTAAATAGTGTACTACCTCATCCGATCAGTGAGTAATTATTAATAAAAATTTATCAGAGAACAACAAAATCTGGAATTTCACAAATACTCAGCACACAAAGAAATGCGATTAAGAGTGCCTAGATCAAAAGTTGAAATGCTTACGAGTATTATCTCAAGATAGAAAAGAGAATGTTGGGCTAATTATATTTCGCTTAAAATAAAAAATAAAAATCGAATCAGTGATAAGTTGTTGGTGACAAGATCACCTGCAATAAGAACTTATCTTTTTTAACCTTTCAAAATGCATTTCACCTTCATTTACTACGGTGGCGATTACGGTTCTAAAGAATCCGTAGAATAAATTATAGAATAAATTTATGAAGTCGACCACCGACTGATGTGAGCTTTAATTATTGACTTCCTTCTGATCGTTGCCGGTTACACAATCATCTCAAGGTTTTGGCCAGAATATGAATTTGTTTAAATAGCAAACAGATGCTATTTAACAATATTAAAAATCGATCAAGGATAGGAATTAAAACCTAATTAAAGATAGAAACACTCAGAAACTGGGGCAATTTCCATACATTCTTCCGAAATGCTAAAAATTCTGTTAAAAAGAAAAAAGAAAAAAAGATTCAGCACTCATAAAATTCGCATGTCTGGGCAAACAATTTGAATTGCATTAACGACAAAACACAACAAAGTATCTGAGTATCTGAGATACAACAGCGAGCGCAAGTGCTACTTGATCCAGCGTGATGTCGATTTTCAACATGAACAGCGCCGGCATCCGCTTCAGCCCGACGATCGTTCCGCTCATTTCCGGCCTTGTTGCAATATAGTTAATTCCATTTCTAACTCGAATTCATTTCAGTTTTGATTCTTATTTCTTTTTCTAATTAAAAGCGATTCACGCCTTCATGCTCATATAATTTAATTGTTTTAAACATTATTCTACATGCTAAATATGGGAAAAACAAGCTGCACCGCACCGGAGGTGAATATACTCACGATTTCTGTTTTCTGATCGAGTGAAATAACAATTTCATTGCATTTAACTGGTTTGGCTTGTTTTACTAATAATAATCCAGTAATGAGATTAAACGTTAAAAGTACTTCAGAAATTTATTCAGAACATGGAGCAATTCACTCCCGGAATTACACCAAATGACTTCTATCACACCTCAGAGTGATGGCAGCTGTTTCGCCGACCTCTGTAATTATCTGCATACTGCTGTAAAATGAAATTTCATAATCGTTTTTCCCTTCATTTTGTGTTCTTAACATATTTAAATCCTGTCGGTCTGGACCGTCTACTAGAAATCTGAGTATCACAAATCTAATAAGAGCTAACACTCGCTCAAGTTTTCGTTAAAACACCTGCAGTATTCACGAAAACGCATTTTAATAAAAATTATGACAAGAACCTAAATGAAATTTATTCAAGCATTCACTGAGCTTCATACATACCAATTGATAGCTCAATGTGCCTTACATATAGAGACAATTTTTTTTTCTTGCTTACAAGTGCCCCTAAGCACTTTTTGGCAAAAATATTCTTTTTTAATTAGTTTGAAAATTTCGTCTAAACCGTGGGATGGAAGTACGGAAAATACCTTAACACGAATAATAGCTTTATGTTTTTTAATTTTCCGGAAATTTTATTCAAACGAAAATTACCTTAAAAGTGAACGAAATTTCAGATAAGTGCATTGGAAGTTATTTCGCATTATACTATTTTTTAAGTACTAAAAAATATACTCTTCATAAAACAGAATTCACTGAAATATCACATGCGGAGTATTTTGCCTGCAACGCTTAAAAAAAAAAAATCACTTTTACTTTCTCTCTGTAATTTACCCACTCTAAAAAAAAATAATATTTCATAATTTTCTAATTTCGCTCTTGGATATTGTTCGAACGATTTTGTAAAATTTGAAGTAGCACTTCAAAATACATAATTTTCAGTGCTTTATAAATATCTCGTTATCTATTTACTTTACAATTCAACTGATTTTTTAAGATAATTATGAAAAAGCACTTGACAATGAACCGCTTCTCAATAAGTCAAATAAGTGTCTCCAAACTTTAATAACCTTAAACCGAATCTGTTATATCTATCTTATTTAATACAAATAGAAATCGATTGCTTTTCTAGTTTGAACAAGAAAAATATTCTCAACTTTGAATATTTCACTTCAATAGTAATCTGGCTTCTATTTAATTAAGCTTGTACGCCTTTTCGAAATTATTTAATTTCTTATTGCATTAAACAGCAATGTTTTGAGAATTTAAGTTTTAGCTGAAATCTTTAAAAATAGTTGTGAAGTAATCCATTTGAATGAAAAACATAAATAAATCTATTTAAAAATATGCAGGGTATGTTCAACTTTATACAGAACCTTTAGACTCTTGTTAAAGCTTAAATTTATCTGAATTAGGTTGTGAAAGTGCCTCCTCCACAAAAAAACAGTCATTCTTCCGAAGTCTCACAAAATAGGTCGTGGATAATTAAACGTTCCCAGATAATAATTACCCTATCCTTTACTACAATCCATTCGGAATGTACGAAATTTTAAAGGTGGCTGAAACCTTTATTAAAGTGTTTAGTATGCGCAAAGTTCTATGACAGCCTGCGAACGGATTGTAATACAATTAGAATCAAGAATATTTAAAAAACCTAAACGTCCTGAAAGTTGACTGCCACTCTAAAAAGATACAAACACTAGAGAAGAGAGTTTAAAAAAACCTTGTAAAGAGCCATTATTTTCATTTTTATTCTCTCCAAATTTTCCTTGGAACCAAAATTTAGTAAAGCGCATTTCTAGTTTTAAATCAAATTATAGGACACTTTCATTTTCACATAAAACTAATAAAATCATAGGTTTATATAATCCAAATGGACTTCCTTCCTAAAATAGTGTATTTTCTGGGGGAAAAGTATGATTTATTGAATCAATTATGAACGAAATTAAGATTATTACTAGTCTGCCTCGTGTTTAAGGGCCAAAACAATAAATTATGTGAATTTATTTAATCCGTACCAGGCACAATATACCACAGCAGCGGATGAAGGAACTCCGCGTGATTATTTTTACGTGCAATTTAGTAAGCGACTAACTCCACTTAGTGAGGCGATTTAGTATCCCCGGTCAATTCGTATCTATGTATGTCGCCCACCGGAATCACATCACTCACTGCGAAACTTGTCCCTGGGGGAAATCTGTCGTCGTTTGGGGTTTTTTCATTTTTAAAGCCTCTTCTGCAGAAATCCCCCCAGTGAAGAGTAAAGCTTCGCAAAAAGGATTTGCCGAGCTTTAACCTTGGTCCTTTCCCAACGGTGGTAATAAATCGATTTACGGGGAGCGGGAAGCTTGTTCAGAACGTCGGGAATGAGTCACCATAACCTCGTGATAGTATATATAGTAGTACCCAGAATATCTTCTTTTTTTGGTGAGCTGCATAAATGAGGGTATGAGAATTTCAGGGTTGTAAAAAAGCAAAGTCTGACTCAAATCAACACTAAATTCAAGCATTATGTCTGCCCGGTATCTTTTGAGTTAAAATCAGGTAAAAAACTTCATATGATAGTGTGGATTAACAGCAAAAATGACCAAATGACTGGGTATGAGTAAAATTTGGTTAGTACTATGAAGAGTTAAATTTCTACCCGAAACGAGGTTAACAGACCCTTTTAAATAAAAAAGTGAACCCATGGGTGAAAACTATTGAGTCCTCTGAAATTTTGATCACATTGAATAAACTCAAATTCTAAACTGTTGAACGAACTCGAACATTGAGTTGAGTAGTGAGTTGAGTAGTCAAGTGTATAATTAAAGGGGATGGAATTTGTAATGTTCCTTAAGTTGTTACACACTTTTTTAAAGAATATTCACTTGACATTGAATAACTTGTGATCTATTGTTTTTTTTTTTTTTAAATAACAATTAAATCTTAAATAGTTGAAAGTATTTTAGTTTTTTAGTTAATTGATAATACACGTTATAATTTTAGTTAATTGATAACACAAGTTATAGTGTTCGTCCTGTATGCTCTGGTTTCAGCAGGATAGCGCTACGTGCCACACACGCTGTGCGACAATCGATCTCTTGCACACCGTTGGCTTTTTTTTAAGTGTTTGAGTTGAAATTTTGGACTAAATTAGTTTGAAGAAGTTGACTTATTTAAAATGAAAATAAGCTTTATGATATTTAAAGCGATTTGGTTGAATTAAGCCTGATTTTAAAATGGTATTTTTTTTAAATCAAAAGAGTATATAAAGAATTAGGATAAACCTTTTATTTATTTATTTTTATTATTACCTACTCTGTAAGATTACTTTATAGGTAGGCTTAAATTAATTAATTTCAGAAACTTAAAAAATGTAAGAAATTAAAAATTAAGGACCTACATATGTACATAAAAAAAAAAAAAAAATAATAATAATAATAAGTCCCTTCAACAGGTGAAAGCAACGTGATCTGAACACGCAACCTTTTGTTAGGTCTTTGTTTGAATGCTAATTACTGCAAGTAAGAAGTATTGATATTGGTCCTTTTAACACCATACAACAGAATTATTAATATAAATCATCGCATAAGAATTTAGCACTACGATGAAAATTGTTGTATGCTATTATAAAAGTTATTTTTAAATACTTATAAATGAAATACTACTACTACTACTACTGATATTTGAATCCACTCTGATTTTAAGTTTAGGACACTCGCTCGAAATTTGAACGGGCTCAGCTTTTGAGTTTGAGCGATGAATTTCATCGCTCTTTTACAACCCTGGAACTTTTCAAGGAGCCCCATTCTCCCGGACCAGGCGATACCATTATCCGGAGGGATCAAGAACTGTGTGTGGAGCAGGAGGGCAATCACCTTGAGGCGGTTTTTTGCATAGCACCGGTCCAGTCGCGGTGAAAAAAGTTATTTTTTTTAAATTGAGCTTCGAACGGATTTTCACATGGTGCTCAAAGTTCTGAATATGAAATGTGATGCTGCTGGAAAAAAAATACATGAATTTGAGGGTATGCACAGAGCCTGTGAAGAGTACCACAGGTTTTTTTTTTTTTGATAGTGAGGGACTCAGCTTTGCACTGTGGCATTACGTGAATTACTTAACCGATTTCCACTCTCTATCGACAGAGCGGCACAACTCGACATTTTTTGCATTTTCCGCGCATCGAACGGGTAGCAACTGGCCGCTGTATGAGGCCCACACCTACAGGTTTTATTTCTTTTCTTCTTTACTTTTTTTTGTGCAATTCAGTCGGTCTGGGGAGATGGCTGCACCGATGTCGGGGAGGGAGCGTTAAGACAATTATTATTATTATTATTATTATTATCACGCCAGTCTATCACAGCGAATATCCGAAATCAATTAATTCACCAAAGATAATCGCACTAATAGTGTGGAGCACATGAACAGCTGGCAGAGTAGTCGAGTCGCTCCGTGGCCCCAAAAAGTTCCACAAAAAGGAGTCCGAACTGTGAACACATGTGTCGCAGACCCGAGCCCCAGAGGCAGGCCGCGACGGTGGCAGGGGCAGCCCGAAGAGAAAAAGGTTTTGCACTGTGCGACCACCGCATTCAGCGGAGTCAGGGAGCCGCTTTCGCCCCGCGCAGACTGCTATTAATAGCGGACATTAATAATTTGCCAAACGATAAATTTTATCGGCGGACATTTGGATAGCCTTCGGGCCCCGCTCCAGTGGGCTCTGCTGGGTGCAGCTGGGGACAAAACACTGCACCACACACAAGAGACAACACAAAATTTTTGGCCTGACCCAAATTCGGAGTCGAGGTCCGCACAGAGAGGGGCCCCCACGGGTGACAACATCGTAATTATAATCCCACATGCCGGGCACAGTTAATTATCGTATTAATTGCTATTTAGGAGGCAATCTTTACCTTCTAGATGTCATTTTTAAACGGTTTTAGAAACTTCTGCCACTCTCGCACTTCACCTGGACCTTTTGACAACTGTTACAGGCCTTCGGAGGGTTGCCTGATTTTGAATGTAATCAATTTATTGTGGAGAGTCTTCTCCACTAGAGACCCCTGCCAGTAAATTTAAGTAATGCTCTACAAGTCTGGAAATTTCACGAAAAAGCTTAAGAACAAAAACAATCTAAACCTTAAACTTTGTCCTACATCTAAAAACAAACAGAAAACAGTTTAATCACCACAGAAAACACATTTTTACCTCACAAAATGTTTTCCAGTCTACAAAATTCATCGTAACTCAACCTTCTGAACCACCCCACTTCCTCCAAACCAGACTGTCATCGAATTGTCAAAGTAAAACCGTCAAATGTGACATTTATCTGAAAGTGCTCGTTCGTAGGATTTTAATTGCAGAGAAATGAAGAAAATAGCGAGAAATCACTTTCTCGACAAACTTCATAAGGGAGTAGTTTTGACGTGCGTTGGAGTAACTCTCGCGGGTACCGCTCTGCTCGGCTTTCGCGTCTACAGGTACTTCACTGTCGTGAAGCCGGCGCAGATGGAACAGGAGCTGAAAATGATCGAGGAGGGCTCCTTCGACAAAGCAAAGGAGCTCCGGGCGTAGAGGAAAAAGGAAGCTGGATATAAGACTAAAGGAGGCTAGGATAAATTTGTGTAGTTCAGATCCTTAAAATGTTTGATCATTGTTACAAAGTTTCAAGTACAACGGACAGCAGCAGCCCAAGACTAACTAATCTGAGGACTTTGTAAAAAGAGGGAGTTCCTTCCTGTTTTTTTGTAATTAATAGAAATAAAGTTGTTGACTTTACATCCACAGTAGTGTTTTATTCATTTTATTTTTTATAATAATAGATCTATGTCGCACTTCTCAGCAGGTTACTGGAAATATTCACCGAATTCTGAGCCGGCTAGGATTTAGAATATGGGCTCTGAGAATCCATTTTCTGAAATTCGTATAAACAAAACAAATTTTAAAAATAAGAGTTAATTCAATTTTGTGCTTTCCAGGCAAGGTCACACATGTATTATAAATATAATATTATTAATTATTGCTAAGTAACTGCAGAGATAGTCGATCTCAGCGAAATAGACTTCCATAATAGGGCCCTAAATCAGGAAAAATAGCCACACTAGAACTGAAACTTGAGGTACCCTCAATGTTTTTTCTTTTCCCCGCAAAAAATAGGCATTTATTCTTGTCATATCTGTTCTCCTAGTATCTTTCAAGAAATACTAAATTTTTTAAATTTATTTTCAAAGCCCATCCATCAATGGTTCCAAAAATCATCTTAAAATCCATGAATGTCCCTATAACGAAACGAACTTGTAGTTCTACTCAATTTAAATGCAGTAAAGTCCCAATTTCTCTACATCTCTCCCCCAAAGTCCAAAAAGGGGGAATTGAAATAAAAACATGTGTTATTAGAAAGTCATTAAAAATAATATGCTTTTGTTTATTAAATGTATTTTTCTTATAATTTAATATTTTCATAACTACTAAATACTGATGAATTTTATAATTAGAGGATTCTGAGAATCTTAAATAGTAAAAAACAAATTCGATTGATAATTTAAGCCTTCTTTTTCTTTTCAGACTATTTCCAGGAAGCATTTTTAGCACTCTGTATTCAACAATACACAGTGCGATTTCAAATTGAGATTCGGATAGAAACCCATTTTAGATATACTAGAGTGTGTTAAAGCTCTAAGTCAATTTATTCGACTGTTGAACGTTATTTTTAGCAACAATTCAAAATGCATAGAACGTAAAATTCTTAGAGAAACTTGAATGGCACTTGGTCAAATAATCTTTTCTTTAAATTCATCCCGTTATTGCTTATATTTTTAGTGTATTCTCAGTAATTTCTAATTGATAAAATTCACTGTGACACCTGCTGAAACTCCAACTCTCAAGAGTCAACCCCGAACTGTCCCCATTTTTTACGTAATTATTGTAAATACTCTTCCCGCGGTGAACTCAATACGCCCTAACTCTCTTAGATTATCTCTGAATACAATTACTTTTTTTTTTTAAATATATGTTTGTTTTTGTTTTTACAAAACATTTAACTTAAGAACATTTGTAATTTAATCTTAACTAAAATGACGAAATTCAAGTTAGAAAAAAATTACAAAAATGAAAAAGCTCTCCTCTACTAAAAGTTACACTGCCGTTACACCATAAGTAAGTCATTCGTAAAAAATATGAAAATTAGTGTAAATTTTTGTATAACTTTTTTGTTTGCACTACATTAAAACCATTTTAAGGTGCTTGTGCGAAAATCTGAATTTTCTTCATAGTTTTGGACTTCATTATTCGCAAATACTATTGTGTTCGAACATTTAATTTTTGGATGCGATTTCACAATTCAACAATTGTTATTTTTCACACGTTGACTACCCAGTTTTATGCAGCCACTTACACAGCTATGCATGTGAAATGGCAGTGAAAGTGTTAAGATGAAAATGTGCAAAGAACTGAATTTTCGATACAGGCGAAGTTATAAAAATTCTAGTTTTTCTTTTCTTTTTCAGTATTAGCCAGAGCTTTATAGTATATCTTTTCAAAAGTATGGAGGCCTATTAAGATAGGGATCACGAACAATTAAGCGTTTTAGCTGCAATACAATGCCTGTCGCGCTGATGATCGCCTCTAAGCGTGAACGTTCTATTCTTAGTTCCATGCAACATTCTCTAGATTCGATATTTAAAATTTTACTTACATTTTCTGTAAGGGCAGGTCTATGTAACTTGTTTTTCGCAACTACAAAAAATCTTTTAAAGGCGCTTCCTATGATGACGTGTAGATTAAAGCCCAAAATGATAAACAGAGTTTATTAATCGATAGCCTTTTCGTGACGAATATTCTCATTCATAAAGTTCTGTATGTATATTTTCCAAAAGGTATCCTGAGCCCCATACGAAAAATCATGTTTTAAAACAGAATTTGTGAGATCAAATAAAAACTTCACTTTAAAAAAGCAACGAGAATATTTCCAGCAGTTTGGCTAGAGATATTTTGTAATTGTTTTCATAAAAATACTAAGCACATTCAAACAGCATTCGATATTTCGAACTTTTGCAAATATTATTTTAGTTTGAATTACAATAACAATAAATAAAGGAGCTTCACTGGCAGCAGCACACAACAAGAAATACCACAATATAAGCTGTTCTCCATAGCATTGTTTATTCATTATAAAATTAAATAAAAAACGCCTCAAGATGTGTTAATGTAAGAAAATAAAAATAAAACAATATAAAAAAAAAAATTCAGATTTTCTATTAAATACGTACACCTTAAAATCTCGCGATGATTAAATGAAGAAATTCTATCTCTTTTCTTTCTCTTCAATACATGAAAACGTTAATATTATAATTAAATATTACTTCGAAAATAATAAATATACTTCTCCTTGGTTGTATTTTTTCCTCCTTTTTTTTTTTATTTTTAGGTAGTTTTATAAATCATTAGTGCAAAAACTTCACCGACTTTTATTTCTTCGCATTTTTTTTTTTGTGTTGTTGTAATAATATTGTTGCATTTTTTCAAAATTTTTACTTTTTTAGTTTAATATTATTTTCGATTCTTTTTTTTTTCAAATTTGCAGTTTTTAAAAGTATATAAATGTGTAGGAAAAGTTTTGAAGAGTTTTAAAGAAATTTACACTTCTTTTTCTTTGATGGTTCTGGAGGCTCCAATGCTGCCAGTATTGCTTCGTCAAATACGTTCTTCAGTCCTTTCTGTAAAAGAACAACGAACAAATATATAAGTATGATATAAAATATGAAATCTTCATGAATCATTAAAAATGCTTCTAATGCAAACCCAATGAACTATGTTTTCATTTTTTGTGTGTAAGTAAAATTAAATTTATTTTATAGGTGATGAACGAAATTTAATTTTTAAACTCTATAATTTGACGTTATAACCAACTGACAAGTTCAGTCCTTGCAAATTATTTTCTCATGTGTTTTTGTAGCATCTTCTATTTTTATTATTATATTCCCCATATTTCATTTCAATACTGACACTCACAAATCAGGACTAAAAACCGGTTGTAAACTTAACACTGGACTGGAATATTTTCAAATACACCCACAGATATAATCAGAATGGATTCAGTAACGAAATTACATGTAAAAGTTCCTATAGAAATTCTATTCAGCTATTGAAAGTCGAATTACCTTGAATTAAACTTGAAGCGAATTACCTGGCCTAGCACCGATTCAATTTGTAATATGGAATAATAAAAACTTACCTGTGTCAGTGCTGAGCATTCAACATATTTAACTGCTTTTAGCTCCTTAGCTAATTTTTCGCCTTGCTCGACTGTGATTGGTTTCTGTTTATTCTTTGCAAGTTTCTCCAACGTACTGCTCTCATCTCGTAAATCGATCTGTGTGCCAACAAGTAAAAACGGTGTTTTTTGGCAGTGATGCGTTATTTCAGGGACCCACTGTAAATATGAAACATTTAAAAAAATCCAAAAAGGTTAAATTAAATGAAACACTAACCTTTTCTTTAACATTCTCAAAGGAACTGGGACTAACAACTGAGAAACACACCAAGAAAACATCAGTTTGTGGATAAGACAGCGGCCTAAGGCGATCGTAATCTTCTTGACCTGTTTTATGTTTTTATAGAATAGAACAATGTTGGTGATTAGAATTTTAAGTTATTTATTCATTAAAGGCTATTTGATTTTATACCTGCTGTATCAAATAAACCTAGAGTGTATGGTTCACCTCCTATCATTACTGTAACCGCATAATTATCAAATACGGTGGGTACGTATTCTGAGGGGAACTTATTTGTGGTATAGGAAATTAAGAGACAGGTTTTACCAACGGCTCCATCTCCGACAACTACGCACTTAATTGTCTGCATTTTTTCTATTTATAATACTAGTATTCTGGAAAATTAAAACAATAATCATTATCAAATTGCAAGAAAGTGTAAAGTGCAACTGAAGGTAATTCGCGCTTTTGTGCTCGTATAATTTAAATTTTATAATAACTGAGTTTTTAATAAAAAGCTAAATTTTAAAATCAAACAATTTACTAAAGTGTTCTATATTTAACAAAAAGAAAGACAAATAACATATAAACACGCAATATGTTAATATGAATAATAATATTGATAACCGAATGACTGCCTATTATGAGAATCTCCTTATCAAAAAAAAAAAAAAAAAAAAAAAAAAAAAAAAAAAAAAAAAAAAAAAAAAAAAAAAAAAAAAAATCGAAATTTCATTGGTAACAAAAGAGAGCCATTAGTAGCTGATATTAGTCCGTTTATCGGATAAGTGGCGTAGTATAAATTAACGTGTCTTTAAATAAATTATACAACAGATGGGAGGAATTATAGCTGAATTAGTTGCATAATTCCAGTCCTGGTCTAAACCAGAACAAATGAAAAACGAGGGACATATACGATTGTCGGTAAAACTTTAACGTGAACTCAAAAATAAAAATTTTGAGTTTCAATAGTTTGAACAACTTTTCACTGCGTCTAAATCCCAATTTTCCATATCTGTCCAGAAGTCATTGAACTTCATGTTTATATTTATTTAAATTTAAATTACAGAGTCAGAGATCAAAAAGACATCTCTAAAACTTTTGATAATAATCTAATAATGCTGATTCAAAAATATCGTCATGCAACAATTTATCTTCGGCTGTTGCATCTTAGACGGGTTCAAAATATCATGACCAATCATATCATTTTCATATTCTATCAAGAATACTCACAAAACAAACGACCTTGATTGTTCTACATTTAATTCTTATTCTTATCAGCCATAGTCTGGCAGATAATTGGCAGTGTTCGTAAGAATTTGTGGAAAAAACGGTGTAATCATCGTTTCTTTGAAACAAAAAACGACTGCTGAACAGAAACTAAAAATTTTTTTTTTTTAAATGATTTGTTACAGCGATTAATTTACCACAACTCTAAGAAATTTACATATAGGGAAGGCAATAAGTGAAAAGCGGATAAGGATTGTATTAATTGCATATTCCGATACAATCATAAAGAAAGCATGAAAACAGAATCAGGCTACCATGTTATTATGCTAAAAAATTTCTCACGCTATGCTCATTTCTTCAAGAAATTTCTTTAAGCGGCTGAAATTTTAACTGGTTTATAATTGCATTGAACGCTCTGCAATTCACGCAAAATCCATATAGACTGGCAATTAATTCTTCATTTTCTGAGCAAACACCTCTTTGCAATGTACTCGTATTATTATTGTGTGCGTCTTCTTTGATGATATTATAACTCGTTCAAATTAAGTATATCTAATCAATCTGCTTAGAGTACCAGTTTTTGCTCTATACATTTATTTAATTTAGATAATTGGCCGGCTTTATAATAATAATGCACGGTTTGTTTCGTTAATTGAAGTGTAGGTGTTTGTTTCTTGATATGCATCTATCTTTAATTATTGAACCGCCATTTGTTACTTATCTTTCCGGCTTTGATAATGGGTATCAACTATTTACACTAATACAGAACAATGCGAAACAAGAATATATATTAAAAGTGAGAGTGATCCCTTAAATTGCGTGGAAGTTGCCGCTACATCTTGTTTGTTTTAAATCAAATTTACAGAATTTTATATTACTGACAAATATGCAAGTTTGTAGTTTATACTTTATTCTAGATTTAATGACCAACATTTTCAGGCCTATTCCTAGTCATGTCCTGGCACAGTAATACATCTTAATGATCCGTTTCACACTGCTTTGCAGCTCCGTCTTCACAGGCGACAAAGCTGGTGTTTTCCTAAAAATATTCCGAACCTGGCCTGTTTTCATTCATTTGCCTGCGAACCAGCGACCGAAGCCGCAAAGCAAAAGTGGTTCGGAAACATATTTCCTTTTCAAAAATTCAACATGCTGGCCCATTGCCGGTTGGTTTTCCCCCAAGATATATCCTGCCTTGTATATTTAGGAGCAACGGGGTAGCTATAAAAATATAT
The DNA here is from genome assembly GCA_949715965.1 of Dysmachus trigonus. Lineage (NCBI taxonomy): Eukaryota > Metazoa > Arthropoda > Insecta > Diptera > Asilidae > Dysmachus > Dysmachus trigonus. The sequence goes on along the minus strand of OX454323.1, from coordinate 2,284,216 downwards.
TTAGGGATCCACATTTGTCGGCCTACCTTCGAGTAAAAGCAATAAAATTCGTAGGAAAAGGTGTCTTATCCTTGAAAACAACAAAACATTCGTCGCCGGCCTAATTGCAAGCTGTAGCGTACAAAATCAGCTTCTTCTGGTAACTAGGTACATTTCATTTCCCCAAAGCTCCCATACATTTACAAAATGCCATTTTCACACGAACTTTTTTTCTCCGCAACTCAGAACAGAGCACGATCGCAAGCAGACTTGCAAAATTGTCATATTTAAAATATATTTCCTTACTTCCGAAACTACTACATCTAAAATTTAAAAAAAAGGAGTGGGTACAACGCCTTACTTGAAGCTTATAGGAAAATTGTAACGAAATTCCTAGTTCATATAGATTTCTAGAAATTCTTGAAAATAAGGTATGGAAACCTCCGTGCGCGGGTCAAGCTCACACTTGACAATTTTTTTCTTTAAGACGTAACAACTGACTTTTTGGAAGGACCTTCACTTGACATTGAATAACTTGTGAACTATTGACTTTTTTTTAAATGAAAAATAAGCCTTAACTAGTTAAAAATATGTCTAATAATATGCTGCTAATTTATTAAATCATTTACAAAAAAATTCTCACAGGAAAGGAATTAAATAAAACCATACCGTGTAAATTAAAAAATGCAGAAATATGACCAAAAAAAATCCATTCGGAGGAATTTCCCATCAACAAAAAAAGGTCTAATGATAATAAACAAAAACAAAAGTAGATACATATTTTATAATTCAAAGGTGACCGGGGGAAATTATCAGGTAGTAAAAGAATGGGTAAATGACTAGAATTTTAGCAAGAATCTGGTTCTGATAAACTGAGCAGGGAAGTGAATCATCGTCACCAACACCAGACGCAATCAACATAAAACTTCCTCTTAATTTCGCTGATATGAAAATGAGCATAATCGCGTTCGCGTACCGGCTAAGCAATTATTTGCATTTTGCACAAATGGTAGTGAATTGCGAACCCTTAACGCGGTCGCCAAGGATACGGAGGCCCTGGCCCAGCCTGTTTTGTCGATAGGATAGGAATAGGAAGGAAATGCACCCGTCATCCGTCGTGTGTTTGCGGATAACTTGTTTTTCCCTACAACAATTGGAGAAAAATCGATTTGATGGCATGTAACTTCTTTTAGCTGAGAACAATCAGGCGCCTTCCGTTCATCTGGCGAGCATTAACCTGTTTACGAGGGCCCCCAATCGGTGTCGGAGTGGTGTCCCAAATTAGCGAGATCGTGGAGACAGACCTCCGCGCGCTCTAGAAAGATTCCCATCATCAGGAATGCACCTCTCGTCTCACATGACACCACCCTCGCGGTGTGAAAAATTCCAGACCGGTGACGACATGGGACCGCAGTACCAATCAAAGCGGTCGTCCGCACAAGGGCCGATTTAAAAAAATGGAATGAAATAAAAAGAAAGCAGCGTGCGGAGATTAGCTCCAAAACTGCTGCTATATATTGTCTGTTTGTATCAATTCGAGGATGGAGGGGCGATATTATGCAAAGCACGTCTAACGAGTGTCGTGCCGTAGCACATACGAGGAGCCCGAGCCCACCGCAAACGCTCCGTCCGTCGTCTTTTCCACAAACAATCGCGGATCGGTGCACTTGGCTATAATAAAGCGGACTGCATCAACGTCCGGCTGATCTTTATCACACAACTCAATCTGCACACAATGCACAAGAAAATCAAAATGCAGTCGGGGAAATGGGGCTTCAATTCAGGCACCCGCCGAGCCTCAAGCTCAGCTTCACCACGACTGCTTCTGGATGCGGACGGTTCGGGGTCAGGGCACCTGTCACATCGTTTAATTTACCACCGTTTAAATTCCGCGACGATTCTCAACATGACCGGCGACAGCTTCTCTACACGAAAAAATCGAAATAATTTAAATATCCCACAAGCTGGCTCTTCTGCAGCCGCTGATTTGAGCCTTTTTATTCGCCAAAAACGTCGCCATGTTGGGCAACTTATTTTTTAGGGCGAACAACACACGACGGGGAGACAAAAAAAAAGGAGCCAGAAAACTTTGGGACACAAGAACGCATTGAGAGCACAAAAACGCGAATACGCCCAGCAGAAACCACCTTCACGGACCAATTGCACACAAATTATTCACTTATTTCTTGTGGAAACTTACAGCAAAATTGCGGAAAAACGCTTTTGACAACTCCGTCTGAGTTTTTATGGGCAGGGCACACAACACTCGAGTTCACAAAATAAATTCCCCGCTGACGGCTGCTGTCGAAAGTCAACGACTGGACACTGGAAGAGGGAAGTTCTCAGCATGGAATAACACTGGGGGAATTTACCTTTGGGACTGCCATATGAAGGGGTCGTTTGCGATTTAGAAAAGAGCATTACTATTTTGAGGAATTTTCCAAACTTCACTTTTAACGGCTTTGCAGTAATGACTTCGTACAATAGATAGTGAATAAAGATCAATGCTTGCGCACACTCATGGAAATCTTATTCCCGAAAATATTTCGTAAGTGCTATAGATTAGTGGTATTTTATATATATATATATATATATATAAGGATTCAGGCTCTCTTTGGAGTTATGTAACGAGCTATTTTAACATCCCGTTATTTTTTTAATGAATTTTAAAACTGGCCGAAACATGATATGTTGTACCTTTCCACCCTATTTTGCTGAAAACCGTGACGTGTTAGAACATTTTTGTTTGCGAAACTACAGAAAAATTCTTATAGAAATTATATATGACTTATTCTGTGGGAAATTAAATATTACATTTTGTCGGCCAGTGTAAAATGGAAAAAATAATACTTTATGTTTATGAAAGTTAAAAATTCTCAATGCCGCGTAGAATACAATCCTTGAAAAATGGGGAATGGGGAATGTTAACTAAATATTAAAATAACAAGTGTATTTAAGTCTAGCATTAAATCCTTCGTCGAATAATGGAGACAAAAAATTAACACGATGCAATAAAACTCATTTATTTTATTCAATTGGTTTTATTTTCATTTATCTTCTTTATACAAACGTTCTATTGTCTGTTCTCAGCACGTTTCGGTTCGTCGCCCTCAAACAAGAAAAAACACAAGAACGCATTTTAAAAAAAATAATAATAATAATAATTCCACTTAATACCTAAAGAAAATTACTTTACGGTAAAACTGAAAAAGTAGAAACATTGAAACGCAACTATTATGATACAATAAAAAAAATTTGCGAATGGTATATACAGAAATGACGATAAACTGTAATAAATATGTCTTTAAAATGACGCACAGTAACAACTAGCAGTGGCTCTCTATACTGATTGCTCCGTGAGGGCAGCCCCCGCTGCCCGGTTAGTTCTTATGAAAAATATATATCTTCTATACTTTAATATTTTCTCTTTTTTAAAAACTCTACAACACTTAGCCTAGGTTTTCTATTGAAAAAATACATAATCTACGATATCTTCCGAGTTTCTTTCGCAAGCCGCCTCTAATATAACTGTCTTGGAATATACTTAATTTTAAATCTCCGTTTTGGTCATTGGCTCGTAGTCATCAATGTGGTTGTCTGAGATTCGGTCGATGCGGAGGATGTCTGTGGAATTACAAGGGCGCTTGTTGTTGTGCCATCTGTTCCGGATGTCGTAACTATTTGAGGAATTTGAATTTGAACTGGTAGTGTAGTATTGTCACTAGTTGGAACCTGTAAATAAAACACATTACTAAAGGTAGAGAAAAGGTATTACATTTATATTTTGTTTAAGGGGTTTGATCACCTTGAAATATAAATATATATACTTGCTGAGAATGATCTAAATAATTACGTATTTCAAAGTCAAAATCGTCGGTGATGAGCACCGTTTTTCGGGACAAATTACCGAAATTTCTATAAACTGAAAAATTACAGAATTTTTACCTGGTCGCTATCGATCGCAGTTTTAATATTGATCTGAGGTCGATTTAAAGAATTTAAAAATTTCCTATGAGACTGAGTTCAAAAATAAAACTCAAACTTTATGAATATCAGATTTTGATCTCATTGATCAATTTAAATTTCAGAGCTCAAGTCTTTGAGACTGATATCATTTTTACGGCTCAATATCTCGAAAACTGGTCAATTTAGTATAAATTTTAAATAAATTTTATTAATTATATTATCTGCGATTTAGCACGGCTCTAAGTGGTCTAAGGCTCTAGGTGGTCTAAGCCCTTAATAAGCAATAAGCTGCACTTACGTAAACAGTAGAAAGTGAGATTGCGGCTTGCGTTTGAGTTCCTAAATTCTGTTGATCACTTGTGTTCATTAAATTATCACTGCTGGAATTTGTTTGGTCCTGACTTTGTCCATCACTCATTTGCGTTGAGGTCGATATCGAAATGACAGGCTCTAAAAACATTTTGTTGTCTGGTGATTCACTGTCATTATTTTTTGCACTTGAAGAGGCCAAATTAGCTCGAGCATTCATTTCTTCCCTTATCCTTTTAGCAACATGAGAGTTAGCATGTTTTCTTAAATGATCTTTACGATAAAATCCTTTTCCACACTCTCCACAAATCTGAATATTAAAAGCAAAATTACGTTAGAAAAAAATTACTGAATTGAATACGATTGGCAGAGTTATTAGAATGAATCATAACCAATTTCAGAAACTTACTTCATTTTTTTCACCACTATGTATTACAAAATGCAGGTTTAGGTGTTCTTTTCTTTTGAAACCTTTCATGCAAACACTACAGATATAAGGCCTGTCGGGATTGTGTCCAGATTTGTGCCTTTCTAAATGCTCCTTTCGTTTAAGGCCAGCTCCACATATATCGCAGATATACCTTAAAGAGAATGATTTAATTTGACCAGACTTTATTTAACAACAATTTCTATATGTAAATAAACTCATTTATTTTTTGTCTTTAAAACTAATTGAAATTGGAATGTTAATTATTCGTCTTCATTTTCGGCCTTCTCAATGAAATTTGCTAAGAATTTCAGGTTTTAAATAAATAATTGTGATTTGTTTACTCTTTTTATATTATTAGCTGTAAGTAATAAATACCTTCGCTCAATTTTATGCACCGTTAAATGCTGTTCTAAATTCTCTTTCTCAGGATAAACCATTTCACATTCAGGACAGCAAAACAGTGTTGTCCCATCAATTGCAGTTGCTATTAATACTTGGCCTGGTTTTGGTAATTTCGGCTTTGGAGGCTTCTTTTTAGCTTTCCGCTTTCGCTTTGGTTTTGAACCGTCTTCCGCCTCAGCTTCAGGTTCCTCTTGTCCTGTAGGCATCGTGGTAATATTGATTCCATGCTCATACTATAAAGGTAAAATATGTTGTAGTTTATACATTTTAAATTTAAACAGCTGTTTACTTTAATGGCAGTTGGATTGAACTTTAGGAAGGGTTGGAGGTTTATTGGTATTGCTTGTGCCTGTGTCATGTAATCATTCATTTCCGTGTGCGAATTTGCTGTACCCGAGTTCGTATTATCCCATTCTGGTTCCTGTTTTATTGTTATTGTTTCACTGCAAATAATATATAGATAAAAATAAATACTTTGTTTTAAATTAAGGATTATACCTGTTCACTTGAGATTTATCATCATCGCCGTTTTGTTCGGTGCTTTGCTGTTGCTGTACAGCGTTGGTGGCTTGCGCCTGAGCGAATAGTTGAAGATCTTGGGGTTGAAGGGCAGCTACCACTGTCATACCTTCGGGAAACCCATGATTTGGTATAAATTTTCCATCTTGAGGACTATAAGCAACCGTCAGCACCGTCGTTCCACCAGGCTGAAAACTCTGGATCGGAATTTGCATCTGACCCATTTGAAATTTGGGCGTTTGCTGTTGTACTGGATTTGGATTTATCACTTGGATATGAACGGTTTGTTGAGCTTCTCCTGGTTTTGTTCCGGGAACTGTGATTGGTACCGTGATCACAGCCTGGTGCTGCTCTGGCATATTTGTATTATTATTTGTCTGAACTTGACCAGTGGTAAATGCAGTGCTTCCTTCGAACGGCCTCAGGTAGTGTACTCCTCCCTCACCACCCGAAACAACTCCTATTACCTGAAATTCAAATTTCAAATTATACCAATTAATGGAAAAAACTGAATTTAAAAATACATAATCGAAAAACCCGCCTGCATTCATTAACTTTATTTGTTTATTTATAACAGTTTCATCAACAAGCTGATTACTAAGTTTTAGATGAACTATTGACGAAACCGACTTTTAATCTGACTTTTAGATAAATGGAAATCAATAGCATGGTAAGTTAAATTGAACCAACGCAACATCGAAGTCAGAGGTTTGTTAAAACCATAGTTAGTACGATAGTATGAAAGATGGAGGAAGTCAGTATTTCTCAAGGTGCGTACCGACACTGAAATATTGAAAAGAGCCAGAAACTGAGAAGAATTAATAGAACCCTGTTTGGGGCAAATCATAAGACCACTTCTTCCCGAATCCTTAAATTGCGTTAGCTTTGATTGAATTGTTTCAATATGATTCTCAAAAGAGTTGAGAGTTGAGAACTCCCAAATCTCTCGCCTTAATCAGTCTAGTAAGACAATGTTCATTAATTGAGTAGCCGAAGAACAGTGAACCACTTTTGTGGGAAAAAAGGTCTTACACGTACACTTACTAATATTAAGTGGTAGATAATTAATAGAACATCATTAATGAAAAGCACCTAACTCCGAGTTTAAAACATCACAATCATGATCTTCAGATGTTAAAGATTTATGCAAAGAATTCTCAAGTTGGTAGAGATAAAAGATAACTCGTTAATAACAAAGATCCAAAGTGATTACCCTGTGGTACGCCAGATTTATTGTATATTAAGTAAGATAGTGTACCGCGAAAGCAAACGTTTTTTTTCAAAAAATGCCTCCAAATTCAGCAAGCAATTACGAAAATTTTATTCCCAATATCAACCTTTTTTAATTTTAATTATGTTTTACATTGATCTACTTATCATTTTGTTCTATCAATTTAAGTAAAATTAGAATGGGATAAAGATACGGCGGCTTGAAATTCAGTCTATTCATAATTTTATCTGAAACCGACAGCATATATAAATCTAAGATATTAATTTTGATTAAATTCCATTTCTTTGAATATTTGATAAGAGTTATTATGAATTCTTCCGATGTAAGCAGCTCGTCAAAAAAATTTATTAGGTAATGAATAAATTCAGCCTGCCAAAGTTTGCCTTTGCAAAAATTTTGAGATCTATCGAGATTAAAAATTTGTTACGGGTATGGCGACATCAGTATGAAATATGCTGAACCTTTTGCCGATTTAATGTCATGTTGATGTATGCTATTTATAGAATGTGACTATAATATACATATATGTTTTCTAAAGTTTTTAAAAACTTGTATAGGCTCTCGCTAATGATCGAATTTAAAATAAACTTACTTGTCCATTTGCGGTTGTTAAATTTTGGGCAAATTTTGCTGTTGCGAATTGATTGACTGCATTTTCTGGTATTCCAGCAAATTGTGTTGCAAATGGCGAAAAATTCATTTTTTGGTACTGAAATTAAAGAAAACATTTATTCAAAACTGATGCATAGTTCATTTATTGATAATATTCTTGTTTTTTAAATTCAACAAATGTCCCCCCATAAAAATATTTATTAAACTTACATCGAGTATATTTTCATTGTCATCCATTTTGATGAATTTTTTTATTACTATTTTTTTTGTACTTTATATTCACAATTAATTTGTCACATTTCTTGGTCAATATAATTTATTTAAAAGGTTTTTCAGATTGCACATTTATCCTTTGTATCTTTTGCCTGAACAATTAATCATACATTTTAAAAAAATTTAGAGTGGAAAACATTTTTATGAAAACTACCGGGCATAACTTAAGATGATTTTATGGAGAAAACAAATAACTCATTTAAATTTTGATGTTAAGGTTGAATTATGTAAAAGCTCGTTTTGTCTTAATTCACAAGAATTCATCCAAAACCGAGGGCAATAACAACAAAAGTTCAGAGGTTCAAAAGCTAGGTGTAGTGCAAGAAGTAAGCATCTCAAAGTCTCGTTGTTGCAAAAAATTTTCCCAGAGTAGGTTGCATTACATCATAAAGAAAAGTGAAAGCCCCAAGACGCCGAGAGGCTGCCGGACTGGATTTGTGCACTTGAAGGTTGTGGCCAGATGTCCAAGCGGAGTCCCGATCGGACAGAGCTCCCCAGAAGCATAAACGCCGTCTTATAGTCAATTGAGAACTTATGCGTATTTTCAACGGAGCTCTATGAACCATTTTTATAAGAAAAGTGTCAGTGTTAAAGAGTTGCATTGTATCAGGCGTTAGGCATCAGGGGTATGCGGATTTGCTACGCTCGTAATTGCAATTATGTCGTTATTAACAGTGATTACCACTATTAAGTGAAATACGTATTTATGAAATAAGAAGTGATTGGCGAACTTAAAGTTTAATTAACAGTTTTTACGCTATAGACTTTAATCAAACCGGATAAAATGTCTGTCTTTCACAGGTTTTTGAACTGCAACTTAATCATGGAGTTTTTTACACTTTGATTTTTTTTCGTAATTTTAAAAGAATTAATAACTACAGATGTTCAAATAAAAACCGGTCAAGAGCGAGTCAAGCTCAAGAAATCAGGATTCCTTAAAGCATTCTTTTTTTCAGCAACTATGAGACTGACGAAAAAAGCAAAAGTTTTCTATTTATCTATGACACAATACCTACTAACCCTGATAATATAATATCAACATTTTAACTTTAGAATTCTAGAAGAACTGGAAGGGAGTTCGTGTTTTTTCGCAAATTTGAACCATTAAACGTAGTCATAATATTTGACTATGTGCTAAATATGTGCGCATCACGAAAACCTAACATTCTGCCATATTTCAAATTGCTACGTTACGTCGTTTTCGAAAAAAACGTCTACGACAGACAGACGAACGGACGTACGAAAAAGTAATCTTATAAGGGTTCCAGTTTTTTCATTTTGAGGTAGGAGCCCTACAAATCAAACTTTAGTAATTAGTTTAATATTAGAAAATACGCAAAAATTTACAAAATCGCAACAAATTCTCTGTGATCTGTATAACGAACCCCTCTTACCCCACGTTGTTTAATTTTAAAAATACTTGAAAAAGAGGAGGTTATCAATTCGACCTGTATATATTTTTTTTTTTCCCATAAAACTTCGAAACTTGTGGACCAGTTTAGATGTTTCTTGTTTTATTACATAGAGTAGGTTCCCACTAAGAATATAATAAAAAAATATCAAAAATCAACGGCAGTTTAGAATCATATGATATGCTGTGCTATGAAGTTTTTGGGATTGCTGTTTCCAAATTTTATGTTAAATTTTAGAAATTCTTCGGTCACGGAAGTAAATCACTTATTTCCAAGTACCGCACAATACAATCAATATGACTAAATATAATTTTTTAACAAATTAAAGATGTCTCATAGAAAAAAAATATATAAAACGAACCGTACGGCAGATAACAACACGTTATAAAAACAAACAATTTGTTGGGAGCTTAATAAAAATTGAAAGGTCGTCTAATTTAGATTAAATATAGCAGTAGTAAGTATAATAATAGATAAGAAGTAGGTATGAAACACAAAATTGGCGCGAACATTTTCTACCTACGCAGTAATAAGAGAGTAGCTTGTTCATTCATGGAATTTGTGTAATCTGTTAAGCCTTGAAGGCCTTTGTTTGCTACTAAATGCGTTATTTTATTTTCTGTTTTCTTCTTAATTCCTCAGGACTTCATAGCCTCCTTGTGGAAACTTTTTCTTACACTTAATGTTTTATGAAATCTCCATAACTCAACACACAATTTTCCTAATTTGTGTGAATCGAATGTAGCAACAAAATTAATTTGATACAACAAAAATATAATACGTGCACTTCACTTGTTCCATTATTTCAAGATCTAGGCGTTTTTCACGATGTTAATTAATCAAAACTTCCGTATATGAGGGACATTAAGATTTTCAAATATTTATAAAGCATTCTCTTCGTCACACAGCTTCCCATAAAACTCAAAACATTCATAAATTGTATTTTGTGGTACTGCTTTAGCTCTAAAATTTAAGTGACAAACGTAAAAACAATAAAATTTGCCCGGTAGGAAGTACGTGATTGTAAGACACATAATAAAATCTTTTAAAAGCATCTGTATGTAGTAAGTAAGCTTTCGTGACTGGTAGTGGAAAAGTGCATTTATGACACTTTCTTTGACCTGATATTTTATTTCAAACTATTGTTTCGGAAGGGGAAATCCAAAAAAGTTATATTAGCTGTGTTTTTTTCACCTATCCGACTCAGGATCTGCTTCAGGCAAATTTTGCATAAAATAGGAATTTAAAAGCGATTGCTTAAGCTACGATTTTAGATTTTTCATAAAGACCATCAAATTTCAATGAGTCATACCCATCCCAGCTGTCAAAACAAACCAAAAAATACTTAGGTTTAAATTTTATCAAACAATTTTTTCATAAATTTTCTTTTTGTGAAATATATATTTTAAATTTATGGCATATATTCTTTGTATAAGAAACACTAATAAGAAAAGTTTACAACAAAGGACCCAGAACGGATCCTTGAGAACCTCTACAGGGATTTTGCACAGGGAGGACATTTCACTATCGATAGATACTCTAAAACATCTATCGGTTAAACATTTTAAATTTATGGAGTTTATAAATTAGGCAACTATACCAGGCTGTATCAAATGGCTTTTCTATGTCTAACGTAAAGAAACCAGTAGAGTTTTGGAGATTATCTTTGACATATTTTTTGACTCCGTAACCCTGATGTATAGTGGAATGGCCTACTGGGAAAACAAATTGCTCAATAGGAAAAATAGTATTTTCCTCTATATGTTTCATAAGCCTGTGTTTGAAGATTTTCTTATAAACTTTCGAGAATAAAACTTTTATGTTTGAATCCAACTGTGATACAGGATGTAATCGGTTTGGTTGGTGTTCCTTCAAAAACACAATAAATAAATAAAAGCAAAAAATATATATTATTACTTTTAAAAAAAACCTTAGTATCAGAACATATCCTTAAAAAATTAATAAAATTGAGTTTAGGGTTCATAAGTTGTTGCATTCCAAATAACACGATTTTTTGGCTAGAACCTCTTACTCTAGTATATTATGACCCCTAAAAATCAACATTTTATGATAAAAAAATGTTAGCCTAATAAAGCATGACACAAATTGGAGTTAATAATTCACAAAAACGTTCTATTCAAATTCCACTAGAGTGTATAATATTTTTACATAAATATGTTTTATTGAAATTACATCACTTCTTTCTTTTCTACTCAATAAAAGTTTACTTTCAACGTTCAAATTCATAGCATTCGCCTTTTGTGAATGGTAATAATATATTACTGTACATTCCCATTTACAAACCCTGCACCGCTTTCACTTTTAGGAATTTTATCATTCATGACGAAGAGTGAAATTGAAACTTAAGTGGCAAGTTAGAAAAATGGTACCAGGTACCTAAATTTTTAACAGTAGGTAACATCCTGACCATAAATTTAACATTTAACAAGGACGCGAAGGTAAGAGCAAGAACCTCACGATCATAAATCGGTCAACCGTGATGGTTGGCTAGTATGTGGGTACCATGAGAACCGCAATCATTATCTCTGAGTGACCTCATTCATTCATTTATCCATAAAGAAACTACGGGCATTAAGCCGTATTAAATGAGTGAAAGTTGCCTAGATAAAGTGACTGATCGTGAAAAATTGTTATTGTCTGATCAAAGGCATAATCCAGAATTTTAAATAGGTGTATATACAATGTATAATTTATTCAGTAAATTTCCTTTCCAATTGCATTAGCGAAATTCCTTAAAAATGGCACAAACAAAACTCATTTCCGATGCATCTAAATGACTGATAACATTCGTAAACATAAACAAGCAAAACTTTTTGCGGAAATGTTTACGTTGCGCCAATAAATTGAACCAATTTGAAGAAGTTAAACAGAGAAGACGAAAAAAAAATGAGCACAAACTGAAAAAAAAACCTTTGACGCATCAATCTATATATCCGCGGGGGTAATCCACTCCCGGAGCACTGGTCAACAACACAACATCTTCTGCACCACTCGTAGAACAATAAATAATAAACAAACAAAAAAATGAATAATATATTTATTGATAAGTGTTTGATCTTGTCATTATCACACCACCATGCAGCAGGCGCGCGATCACTTCCACCACCGCCTCTTTTTCTTAGGAGTAGAAGGCCCGGATAAATTTTCGAACCCGTATAGTCTGGCGCATGGGTTTTTTCGAGTAGTAGGAAATACGCAACGATCTGATCGCAACCACCGAATTGTTGACTAAGCGCGGCCACAGAAAAACGGGAAAAGGTACTACCTCTCTACCGTGCACAACTGTTTCGAGGTGGAACAATATATAAACTGATCATGCTACCGATCGCTCAAATATTTTTCGAGTTTACATTTAGCGATAGCCGGAGCCAGACAGACAGATATATACCAACAAGTTGGCACTCTCAAGTCTCAGACCGTGCCGGACTGATCGTTCGGATCTGCAGCGCGGTTGGAACCCAGTTTCAGATATTCAGCCAAGACAGTCAAGCCAAGACATCGTCCGACTTCTCTTATTCTCTTCGCCGACTATACGACAGAATGAAGACGGCGACGGATTGTGAGATTTTCGGTATTTCAACGATCTTTCCTTTTGATTATGTATTCCATGAGCGAAGAAGAAATTCATTTTACTGTTATATTTGCCGATTCAAAGAGTATGGTGAGTCGCAACCGACTCTGCAAACAGGACAGACAACATCTTGATTATGTTGTATAGTGCAATAGTCGGTGCTGGCACAGAAGAAGAAGAAGTATAAGAAGAAGACGAAAACGACGACGACGACAACTTTAACAGCGACATAGAGCGCAAGAAGACACTTGGTTCGCACCGAACTCTGAATCAAGCTATATTATAAACCTAGTGCTGATCGTTTCTTTCATTCAAGAAAGATAATCTTGAGAAAAACCAAAACTAAAACATATACCGCAGAATTGTAAGTAGGTCTTGCGGAACGAAAGAAAAAAAAAAAATTCTCTTGCGGTTGTTTGACGGGTATTGCCGCAATTCCAGGCATTTGGTTTTAAACAACAACGGGTAGACGTATGCTTAAGGAAAGTGCTTTTAAATTATTTCGTTTAGGGACAGTATTATTAGTTAAATGCGGGCATGTATAGATAAATCTTCATTCAGAAATTTTGAGATTACCTACATGGTATAAGCGTATGTAATTGCTTTGGAAAAAACTCGCTGTCTCAAGGGAATTCCCAATAAAAAACATTACGACATACGATGTAAGATTCTTGGGATATCCCGAAATATCAATATATTCTTTATTTATTTAACCAACTTTTAATATAAATAAATTAATTTTACTCTCATTTAAAGATATCCTATAGATGAAAGGATACTTGGAGAGACTATTACTAGTACAATGTTTCCATGAAGGGGTTGAACCCGAGTTGAACTCGAGTTAGTTTCATGGAAACACGGGTTTTCGTTAAGCGTGCTGAAACTTAACAATATTAATGGAGTTGAGTTGGATTTCACTGACATATGTCACCTGATACAGTCGTACTGTAATAATGGCAGGCAGAGTACAGTGAACAGATGATGAGTGCAAAACTCTATTGAAAATAATAGAGGACTAAAATATTATAAATTTATCATTTTCATTGTTCACCGTCTGGTGTCACTTTGAGTACAGCACTAACTCAAGTTATATGAAAACGTACATAGGAGTTCAGGTCTTTACTAACTTGACGAAACTCAACCCTAACTGAACCCCGTGCAGGCGGGGTTGAACTTCAGTTAATAACATAGAAACACGGGTTTTCGTTAAACTGGCTAAAATTCCACAGAACTATTCGGGATGAGTTGGGTTTCGACAGATTGTTATTTGCTCCGATATATTTTTCGCCTCCGTTTTGTAATAAAACTTTCTGATAGGAATTACTCTCTTTTTTTGTTCTTCTAGATATAAAATATTAATTTTTAGATTTTTATCCAATTTTCCGTAAAAAAACAACGTTGCTTTTATAAATATTTCTGTCAGATATACCTGGTAAATGCTCATAGAATAGGATTGTATCTTGTCGTTGTTAACTCAACTAAAACTCAATCCAATGTATGATTTTTCAGTAATTGTTTTCATATTTATCAAGCGCAAGCGATTAGATGATGTAAAGCAAAACGCATTTTTTTGTTTACTGATTCGACTTTATTTAGTTGTGCTTCAGTTAATTTTGCTTCCATTGTTTTAACAATGTTATTTTCTCAGTGTACGCGAATTATTCTCTTTTTGTTAAAAGAAATAATGTTAACAATCCCTTCTAAACTATATCATGACAGCCTAGCCAGTTTAGAATAATTTGGATACTTTTCTGATTTTCATCAAATGAAATCGAGTTTTCCATCAAAATGCCCCTCTTATACGTAGTTCTTTTTATTCAAAATAGATTCTACAGAATTTAATTGGTTCTCAAGAATATATATATTTCATTTTGGACTTGGCAATTTGTATAAACCTAAGAAGTTTTGCTTCAATTCAAAGATTAACTTGTTAAAATACAAATTGTTGGGACGTATGTCCACATTTTGAACGATTTTAGATAAAATGGCATGTACCCAAAGTTTGTGGACACTGAGCAATGCGGAAGTACATTCGCTTCATTTAACGTTAAGGTGTGTATAATTTTCGGAGATTGTAATAATTATTTATTAATTTTATACTTACACACACCTTCGAGGTATCTTTGTATTTAAAGCTCGGCCTTTGTAAGCTAACAACAGGAATAAACGCTGAAAAATTGCTAAGTGGAAGATAAATGAATTTCTAATACATGGACTTATCGCATAATAAATTGACACATTAATTAATCTGAATGTGCTTAATAAAAGTTGTCTACCTTAGCGACCATGAGTCGTCAATTGCTTTAAAATTCTTAAACATGAATTCTTGTATCTCTTTTAGAACATATGACGAATCTCAACCTCTGTGTTACTACTTCAAAAAAAAAAGCTTTTATTAACCACCAAGTAGGATGAGCCGATTTCATTCTGTTCAGGGATTGGACAAAAACTGTCGTCCTCCCTTGTACGCTGGTGCCAATTGTAATCGAAAAACGTAAAGTCTATTTTTCAAAATGTGTATCAATAGAGCGTCCCCCGGGAGGCATTTAGGAACACAATTAAAACATTCTAAGACTATTAAAGTTAAATTATAATTGATCTGATGAGGACAACCCAGCCGCTAATAATCTTAATTATGAATCAGTGACCACAGGGCGACCAGTACGCTGCCAGAAATTATGAGCAGATAATTTATTTTAGAAATACACTATTAATCATACAGTTAAATTTATTTCAATGCATTAAACTGCTTACATCGATATGCATGTTTTCTGCATTGACAAATATATTTTAAGGTAATCCCCATACGTGTGCGATCTTCGCCATCCCAAGTAGAATGCGTTACGCAAGAAAACGATCGAGGACTAGTGTTTTGGTAATGATTGATCGTGCGGACGTGATCGAGGGCTTTTCTTCTTAAAACATTCTCTTTAATATGCCCGCATTCTTGCAAGATCTCTTCGTTTTAAGGTCGTTTTATATCTTGAATCTTGAGTTGCAGTTGTTATTAATTATACATTACAATATATCGTTGCGAGCTTCTTTCGTTCCGCGATAATTTCCTCCCACCTGGGCATTATTATCTTCAGTGTCGGATCTTTCTCACAAAAGGTACGCTTTTGCGAAAACTTAAAAAAAATAAAAACCCATGCCTCTCCAGCCGACATCAAAGAAAGGAAATTGCGAAAAAATTTGTTATTGCTGAAAGATTCTCGCCAATGGGCAAATAATCCATCCATCTTTCGTTAAAATCCCAAGCTTTTATACTCTCCAAGGCCGCAGAAAACTGCCTCAGCCTGAGATTTTATTTATTCAATGCACAAGGCGCAGTAGTGCTCACTGTAATGCAAAGGTGCACGCGTTCTTGGTGCGAAGTGAGATATATAAAACTGAAAACCGCGAGGTAAATAACTTGCTCAATTTGCATGAATTACTTTTATTCTTTTCTTATTTTTTCAATTTTTCGCACATGTTAACAACGATGTCGTCGATTCGAATGAAACCTGTTTTTGTAGAAAATTAGGTCCCTACCACACTATGTCTTTGGCTTCTGGATTAACTTAGCTTTCCCCTTCTGTAGTGATTTTTCTTATATCTTTAAGACGCTGAACGATACTTAAATCACTGCGCCAAAGACCGCTATCGTCGTCGTCGTCGTCGCCGCCATGCCAACCAACATCCAGCCGCAATGGCTTTTTAAAGTGCAAAGAGCATGCTGTGGAAACTCACCAGCACGATAAAAGAAATTTTAGAAAGTGGAGAAAGTTATGTCTTCTTTATTTACTTTTGTTGCCATCGGTTTCGATCGACCAAGACGAGATTACCAGAAGGAACATGCCGCGACGAAATCCATTAGTGAGCAAATCTGAGGGATTTGTTCGACCGTGTAATACATGAAGGGATCTGTAAAAGTCTTAACAAATTTCTTTGATTTTGTTCAATTTGTTTACTAGAAACAGCCATTAGGCCTTCTAATTAAAGAATGCTGTGCAAGGAAGAACATATCATTAAATTTAATACATTCTTAAAAATAAAATAACTGATTTTGTGTCATAAATTCAAATATCATTTAACTCTTTGTCAGGGGAAATTTTGGGTACACGATAGCAGATAATTCAATATATATTTACAATAAATATTTTTAATCTAAAAAGGGTCACTTTGCCTATATTATAATTTATACTAAATGATACGAAATAATTAAAAATATCCTAACCCAGCAAACTTAAAAATGGAAAAAACAAATCTGTTTTTTCGAAAAGCTTTTATAAATATTTCAGTTGCTGATTTCTCGTGTCGATAAATATATTTATTTTTCGACACTCAATCAAAATGTATTAAATATGTTGGTATGTTCTGATAAATAACCCATAATATGGCAGGTGGTAAAAATAATCGTTTAAAATAGTCGTAAACATTGTATACTTGTTTATTCAAAACAGTTTTAATAAAACGTGCAACTTAATAAAATCAATCAGCAAAACACAAACAAAAGTTTATGCGAAGTGTATTAAATTTTAAATGGTTTACGGAAAATATTCAAACAAGAATAAAATCTGGCACCAATTAACTAATTAATTTAGTTATTATATATGTATGTATGCGAAATTGTAGCCTATCTGTTAACGTGTTTTTCTGGTTATTTTTATCTTGAAAGTAATAAGATTAAACATTTTGGCCACCAGTCTAGCAAGCGACACGACATAATTCGATTTTTCTATCGGCCTGTCTACGTTCTATGTCTTTCTGGAACTCTAATTAGAGGTAACGAGTTCTTGTGAATCAAAAATCAAGAAGTATATGTGAATTAAAAAGATACCAACCGATAGAATTTCGTCAAAACTTCATCTAGCAAAATTTAAAGTAAATCTTATACGTTGAAAAATTAGCTTTCTTATCAAAAACTGTTTTGCATCGCAAACTAATAAATCAACATGAGTGCAAAATGATATCTGACATGCATGCTGAATTAACAATTTGAGAAAAGCCTTGAAACAATTCCTGATTCAAGATTCGAAATTTATTTTAAGAACCTTTGAGTCATCCACCCATCTGTGTTAAGTGTGATAATCCGTCACTGAATAAAAATACAAAAGTGATCGGTGTGGAATTATCAGAGCGCAAATGATATGCAAATAATTGCCACCAGCAATTGCACAACTGCGCTAGTTTTTTCATTCATTTGTTTCGATCAGCCGAAAATATTTCAAAAAGATAAATTCAAAAAATTTTCGATTGCAGTTGGTGCTCTGTCGTTTCTCATTCCTAAAATATTTAGTCAAATTTGACCCGGTATCTGAAAATTGTGTGAATTCTTGCAGGAAATCAATCGAACGCTATAATTAATAAGCGATTTATGACTATCAGTTGTAACACTCAGTGGAATTTATCGAAACGTTCAAACACATGTATTATGCCATTAATTAGGAAGCGTTGACTTTCAAACAAATCAAAGCACTCCGATGCAAAATCGAAAGTACGTTTATTTTTAGACTTTAGCCAAGTCGATCCTGAGTATAATTCCTCTGGTGGACTTTTTCGAAGCGACGTGTTGTGCGCGCGGCGGCATTCATTCCATACAAAATCGCATCACTCTTGGAAGTGGATTCGATGGAGCGTTCAAGACTGAACAACACTCCAGCACCGGGCTTGGCACTGCTTCAGGTGGGTATGTTTACGTTGAACAAATATGCAAAAGTGCAAAAGGCCTTTTAAGCTATTTGAGTTGGATAAAATGACATCATCGAAAAGAATTTTACATAAATTCATAAACACAGCGTCTTGTGAATATGGCCCACATATCTGATATGTAAGACCGATCACAGTTGCTGTATGTGCAACTGAATTCAACAAAATTTAGCATTTCTTCTTAAATGTTTTCTCTGAACAAAAGATTTTTAAAGTAGTTGCAAATGAGATGCCATTTAATGATATCCCAAATGACTTTGTTAGTCAAGTAGTTAAGGTTTGAACAGAAATTGCCACCGGTTTTTGAATTGTTGATTTTACTAATGCCAAAAATAAATTGAGAAATCTTATCAATAGATCAAAATATTTACATTTTCGTTATAGTTAAAAGGTAATAATAGTGACCAGTAGCAAGCATGTTTCAAATAATTGAATACATTATAATTCCAGCCAATCAGTTTATCTTAACTGAATTCCTCGAAAAAGTTTGCCTCGATTTTTAAATAATTATAAAATTATATTAAAGTAATCGAATTTTACCAATTTACGAATTTTACGAATTATCAGCTTGCGGAATTAAATTAGAAAGAAGGGCATAAAATCGTAATAAAGTTCTTGTTTATAAGTTAATTTACAAACTTTGAAATCTTACAAAGTTAGAGAATATTTAAAGCAAACATTCAAGTTATTGAATAATATAAATCATGAATATATAAACATCACTTAATAGTTGTAGTAGGAAAAGCAGATTTTGCGACGTATATGCATGTACGAGTATATAGGGTGCCCGGATTCAACGTAGGAAATGCTATACCAATCGATTCCTTGGAGTGTCCTGATCAACGTTTGTTCCGAGACTCTCCCCCCTCCCCCTTTAAATGCCTACTTACCCTTCAAAACAATCGAAGAACAAACATTAAAGCTTCAAACACTTCGATATATTCCTGAGTTTATCATTTTCTCCGCATGTCAAGATGTTTTCCGGTTCATGGCTAATTTAGCTTTCTAAAAGAAAAGGTTCTTTTGTGAAACTTTATGGGGTTTCCATGAAAATCAGAAGCGTCAGTTCAATTGTGTCACTTTTTCGTATGTTACGAATAGCACGAACAATGTTGGCTTCCAAATTGTCAATTGCTGCTGGTTTATCAGGATAGACTAGTGACTTCAAGTATCCCCATTGCAAATAGTTGAGTGGTTCAAACCACACGACCTTGGAGTTCTCGAAATCAGTTTATCGCCAAATCGTGATTTCAATAAATCGATGGTTTGTGTTTTTGTATGGCATGTAGCGCTATTCTGTTGCAACCACATCCCGCCAGAATGAATGTCATCTATACTGTCGAAGAAATATTCATTGATTATGGATCATGGTCCGGAAACGGTCTCCGTTTGCCGTAACGCGAACGTCTGCCTAATTTTTAAGAAATAGGGACCAACGATGTCACCAGCGTGTAAATCGCACAAAATGTGCATTTTTTTGGATGAATGGGATCCCTGCAGTTTCTTTTGGATTGATTTCACTCCAGAAACGACAATTTTGCTTAGTAATAAAATCATTAAGCCAACACTGAGCGACGATTATGTGCACCATAAAAATCACAATTTTCAAAGAAAATTTGGATAATTCTTAACCGTTCCTCAAGCGTCAGTCTATTCATAATTACTTGCCAGATTATACTGGACATCAGTACCACATAGAGGTGTGAGGATTCCAGCTCGGATTGACAGTTATATCTATAAAAAGATTTATCTAAACTAAAAAAATACCCTTTATTATAAAATTTCTTGTCGATTGGGTATCTATTAACAACTATAAATTATCTAACTTGCGTTCTCAATTTTAGAGTGATTTATATTAAGTATTTGTTTTAAGCAAATAGAAAAACCTGACAAAGATAGATTTTATTTTCTGAAATAAAGCTGTGGTCAAAAGTCTTTATCTTTAAGAAGAAAAAAAAACATCGTAAAACAAGGTTGCTACTCATGTCTACAAGAACACACATTTATAAATATTTTATAACAATCGAGAACGATTCATTGTTGCATTTAACTTAAAATTCAACAACTTGACTAGTTGAGCAGTCAGTGTTGGAACTGACATAATTTCTATTCTGGGTAACGATAGGCTAAAAAAAAAATGCTCAGTTATGCGCAACAAGCTGGCATAAAAAATATATTCGCAAGGTAAAACAAAGAATAAAAGTCGTAGCCATCGCTTCGGCAAGGTGAAGCATAAAAGATTTTGAAAAGAGTGTAGAGGCCCGGCTTGGCAGCAAAACCCGTAGATTTATATTCTTCGAGTGCAAAAATACTGTTGTAACTCGACGGGCCGCTCTTGCAGAGTGTGCTTTGAGAGAATTATTTGAAAGTAGGTTAAACCTCATTATGGCCGCTCACCTCCGGTCCTCCACCTGGCCCCACCGCCATCCTGCGAGCGTTGGAAAACTCGTTTTCAAGACCAGATCTTTTTATTCTTAAGACCGACGACCACACTGCAAACCAGGCGGCAACAATGTCGAAAGCTGGCCCCGTGCAGTCACAGAGGCACTTCGCAGAAATGTCAGAGGTCTCTCTCTTCAGACCTCAGCGCGCTGTTGATCTTTGAGCCCTCTCAGCTACGTACGACTGCGACGACTGCGGTGCGCGGTGCATGCGCAAAGAGTTTAACTGAAGAAGAAAAAGCGCAAAAAGGCGCCAATTGTTTCAGCACTCGGTTTCGCTGTGTATGAAGCAAGTGTTTTCACTTTCGTTGCGATCTCACATTTCAAAGCAATTTTTATAACTGCCTTTTGTATGCAATATGTCAGGTTTTTACGTTTCTACATTGCAATTAAAACTGTGGATATGCGATAAATGCCTCATGATCTGCTTTAGATGTTATAGACAAAAAGTGGTTCTAACAAGATCTAGTTTAGCTTCATTTCGATCTTCATCGAACAAGATATTGTATTCATCCACTTTCGAATATAATAAAAAAAAAGATAAAGAACAAATCGAATTGTTAAACTGAGAATAAATTAACGTTTTTTTTTTAAATTGTAAATGTTTATATTTTAACACTCTTTGAATTAAAAATATCTTCGCAAGGGTGGACCATCAACTGATTTCTTTTTAAAAATGCTATAAAATCAACACTGTTCAATATGTTTCAAAATTTATTAATTTGTTGAAAAAAGGAAACCTTTTCTTTGTTATGAAATACAAATGAAGGGTGTTCAGTGAAACTGTGAAACTAGTGCCTGAATACCAAAATCTCCCTTTCACTCCCAAACGAAGCGGATCTAATATGTCGACCTACATTTCTCGATCTCAAGGGATTTTAATGAAAATTGGTACAATGATTATTGTAACGCCATTAATTTTGAATATTATAAATTCAAGCTGGCAGATTCATAAAGGGGTTTTCAGGTTGAAACAATTTCTAGGATATACCAAACTACAGCATTTGAGAAGTGTTTAATTAAAAAGTATTTACGCAATGCTGAAAACGAGTAACTCAGCTAGTATTTGATAAAATTAAGCGAGAGATGATCAATTTTCGTCAACACTTTTTCTAAATTGTCTCGATCTGATTAACAATTATTGTTCAATTAATTAAACATCAAGTACCTACATACCCGTTCATAAAATAATGTTATTGACATAGTCACATCATGTCCAACATAATTACCGCCATTAAAAGTCACTAGATTATTCTTGGATTGATAAAGTGTTACGAAAAGAGGACGATTAACGAGTACAAATCTCGAAGCATTGTCCATTCACGCCGCTGCTAACGAGTTCTTGATTTCAGCTGTTAAGTCATCATACATATTATAATTGTGACTATTTATAAATTCTTCTATCAAATGAAATTTCACAAAATCCCCGCTGTTTTCAGTGCAATCCTGAATGAAAGATTGCCATTTAAACATAAGTCTTAAAACGCCTGAGTAGCATCGCCATGGTTTACACTTTTTTTTTCCACTTCTATAAATAAGAATAGCTAAAAATATACATGGAACGACATACAAAGATCACAAAACATCGGGAACCGGTGCAAGCCCTCATTTTACAAATGCAATAATAAACTAATTAAAATAATTTCCATCTCGTAACGACATTTTAATAAAACTCTTTGGAATTCCTCTGGCAGGCAAATTGGCCAACAATTTAATACGCGCAAAGAAGACCTGCCGCTGAGCTTCTCTTCAAAGGTGTGAGGTATATCTTCGTGGCACATAAATTGTAAAATAAATCATGGTGGTGTTGCAATTATCTTCTTTTGTCAAAGTTCTACATACAGTGATGTGACGTCATGTATGACTGAATGAATCACCCACCGGCCAGATTCTTGATTGCGGTCTATTGAGGTAGGACTGGTCTGACAATGAAAGCGGATTCCCCCAAGAATTTGAGAAGATAAACAAAACAAAACCGAAAAATAAAAAGAAGACAAATATAACACGTGAGGCGGGTACGCGATAAAAATAATCAAGAGAAGGGGAATTGCTCCCATTTTCTTAACAGAGAGCAACAGACTGACTGTACATAAGAAAGAGTCAGCGCCGTTCAAGAAAGACGTTTTTCAAGACTCAAATTCAAGCCTTGCCGCCGCTAGGGAAGAAGAAATGCCATGCCGCCGCCTCAGGTCAGTCACACCGAAGCCCCAGCGCTCCAGACTGATTAGTCTTATCATGAGATCCTCTTCTACGGAAAATTTTATCGGCGGCACATGTCACAACATCCCTTCCAACGTCGTCGTTGCCGCACCACATCGACCTCTACATGAAGGTGGTGGAGGAAGCTCGAAACGAAAGCAGCTCTACCCAAACAGGCCCAAAGTGTATCTCAATCTGAGTCGGAATCTAAATGCCATGAGCAGACAGAAGCAGCAGCATGCAGTTCGGTTAAGAAGTGCTCCTCATCTCCCAAAGAATTCAAGACGAAAAAGGTTGCCGAGGGGTTCCACGAGAACTCCACAAGCACGTGTGCCACAATCCAGGCATACTCTCTTCCTTCCACACCCATTCTTTGCCAAGAGACCGTAGCATATCCCTTCTTTAAGATTTTCATCTATAGTCTGCATGTACCTCAGAATAGAAAAGTTATAGAAGTTCTCATATAATTAATACGAAACTGCCTCGGCAGACGACAGCCTTCTTTTATAAATACTACGTCGATTAAAATATTGCTTTAGGGGCGTCGATTGGAAATAAATAATTCCCCCAAGGTGCACCCGGATAAATTCGAAAGTTTCGGACGAGATGAAGTCAGTTGGTATCGAACGAGAGCCACTTTTCCTATATTTAAATTATTTTCAAGCAATATCAAGCGTCGTCGTAGAAGTGGATAATTTACAACGAGCAGCTTTTCTCAGCCTTTGAGGTTCGTATATTACGATAAATGGCTCATTAATAATAAAACCGCAATTATCATCTAATCATTTGCGGACACAAAAAATATATATACTATATATAATCTCGCAAGCACGCTAAAAATAGGGTAGAGCCGAACGTTCGAACATTGGAATTTTTTCAAAATCTATAAATCAATATTATATTCCCATTGACTATTTATAAAACGCCTTCAGTAGCGTCCACCTACTTAACTTCGATGAAAGTTTGAGAATAACTCATATCATTTATTACACACGTTAAATTTAATAGGGGAAAAAAGATCAAGAGATTTTTTAAGGGACTATTAGTTATAAATTGTCAATTTAGTGTAACAAAAATATGGTTGTTTCCATGTCAATTTTATATTTTCTTAATATTCTGCAGACTTTAAGTTATCAACATGCAATGAATCAAAAATTGTTCAACAAATTTCTTATCGCTTTTATGCAAACATATAAACTTTACACATACTATAAGAGATCTTAATTTGATGCGTACAATATTCGCTGCATTTTCTTTTTATCCGAATCTGGGTGTGGATCAGCGCTTAAAATGGAAATACGCTTTAACCCAAATATGTATCCGGGTCTAGATCAAACCCAGCAAACAAATGATCCGTAAATAAATCGAAAAAGAATTATTTCAAGCGAACATATAGCTCGTTAACGATATCAAAAAAGAATCAACTGTCAGACTATTTGGATTTCGCTAAGGATTCGTTTCAAGCGATTCTTTACTAAATCGTGAAACTCTCGAGAAAAACGAAATAAATTCTTGACTTACGTTTTACTTACGAAAACTAAATCGTAAATGAATTACTTACAGACGAAATGTTAATTCATTTAAGATTTAGTTTTCCCGAGTACATAAGAAGATATAATTCTTATCGCTTTTCTCGAAAGTTTCACGACTTAGTGAATCGTTTAAAACTATTCACTTACGAAAGTCCAAATAGTCCAACAGCTGATTCATTTGCGATTTTCCAATGTTTATAAGAAATAGGCCACCTTACGTTATATGGTATTATGACGAACGAAGTCCTATACTGAAATATGCTAGTACGCTCATTTCTTTTTAAGAGCGCAATATAGCTCAGATTGAGGCTGTCCAACGTAAATTTCGAAGATTCCAGTGATAGTTTAGGTGCAAGTTTATTTTTCACATCTTGTTGGAATATAGATGCAACAACTTCAAGGTTTTTTTATAAATCTACATAGTTCGCAGTTCCTTGATCGTTGTTATAAGCGAACTCCATTGTTAAATCTTTTTTATTGCATATTACAAGTAACCCTTCTATAACACGGTAGATAGGTTACTAGAAAATCTCGTGTTGTATGAAACCGGTTATCTGAGACTAGGAGCCACTATTATTAGGCTGTGCGTTCCGGAAACTTTTAAAACCCAAATATTTTTGTTTAAATTCACCAATTTTTATATATATATAATATAATATAATATAATATAATATAAAAATATAAACATATGTAAAAACAAAAAACGTAAGTAAACAATAAATTTCGGTTCTTATTTAATGCAAACACATTTTAATGTTTTTTTTCCTCATCAGTGCTCAACACAAAGAGTCGAGAGCAGTTTTTCGGTCGAACCATATCATCACTTTCTGAACTCTCACGAAAGACTGCTTGATTGTTTTTATTACTTTTGCCAAAGAAGACTTTTAATTTTTATTAGTATACAATGAACGTAAAAACTGGATCCAGAACAAAATTCTTAAAAATCATCACAACAAATATTTTATTGCTATTGACACACCAGTCTTTTGCGATTAAAAGAATAAATTAATGAAAAAGTAATAATTTACTGAATTTGAAGCAGTGTGATGCTAACTAGCAGAAAAATACAATACTTAAAGATACATATTGAATGGGCCTTTGAATGCTTTAAGTAAGAACTTTTAACCTAAAGACATTTGAGTTTTAACAGAAAAACGTTTGAAGGAAGAAAATTTTGGATCAGCCTGTATTTATTTTACTTTTATAAAATATTTGTTGAAAACACATGTATCACGCGAAAAATAAATCACACGTGTAAAAACTGAAAGCGTTTTGCAAATATTTTTAAACTTTAGAAACGTAGCAGAGGTCATGAAAACGTTTTCTGACATAAATATATTTAAAATATTATGTAAAGTACGAAGATGATATATTGCACCCATAAATCATGGCACAAATTAACATAACAAGGACACTAATACTTTAAGCCAA
Organism: Dysmachus trigonus; assembly: GCA_949715965.1. Lineage (NCBI taxonomy): Eukaryota > Metazoa > Arthropoda > Insecta > Diptera > Asilidae > Dysmachus > Dysmachus trigonus. Next base: position 2,258,200 of record OX454323.1, on the reverse strand, counting down.
AAGTCTAAATGTTTCTAATAAGCATCTTAAAAGCTGGACCAAAAGAGCATCCGGGAATAGATTTTGTTTTGTTGGTAGTTTTAAATTAAAATGCATCTAGATAACGCGTTGGACCGCGATGTGTTTTTATGCCCAATCTCATTTACATTTCTTAAGAAATATGAGCTAAAATAAACAAAATGTGAGGTAGCGAAAATATTCATTGTATTGGAAAACACATAAATGTTAATATTAAAAAATACATATAAGAGCTATTTTTCAAATTAATTTATTAAAGCTTTGTGTTTAATGATCGTACCGCATTATTTTACATCTTTTACAATTTTTATAAAATAAAACATTGTACATAGCAAAGTATTCTTTTTCCCATTTTCGGAATATTATCAGGAGTACGGAGTTTTTGGAAATTATTTAGTTCTTATGCTGTACTACCTTTATCGTTATATCGGAAATGTTTTAATTAACTATCTTGTAATTAACCTGATGTATATTTTCCGAAAGAATTTCAAGTATAATATAATTCAGTAGACGCTCTAAGCCTTCAATTAAACGTTCAGCTATTACTACTTTCTTTCACTCGGTTATGGAATATTGAACATTAATTTTACAAATTCAGATGCCAGATTTTCTTAAAAAACATTAAATACAAATTTTGCAAATTGCATTACCTTATCTTTATAGCCTCATTAAAATGTTCCTAGTAAAATAATCATGTCAGTGCAACTGTTATAGCTTCGTAACTCAGTAATTTTATAAAATTCTACGACGAAATTTTACAGAAAAGTGCTTTTAATGTTCGCTAAGACAATTATGCAGAATATTGTAAACAATTTTTCGTAATTATTTACTTTAAAGTCCAACTTTTCGATAACCCTGACCTTGGGTCGCGCTGGTTATTCTAGGGAGTAAGAAAATTCGCTAAAGTGAAAAAGTTATTCGCCAACCAAAAATAATTTATTTACCCTATGGTATACACTTTCAGACATTTAAGTTTGGAGGCATCACTAGAAGATATTTAATTATCAACCTAAAAAAAAAATATTAAGGAGGCAAATGTGCGCCACATACATACATATACTTGTTCAGAATGACATATTTCAAGTGCAAGGTCATTGGAGAGTTGGATCTTAAAGTAAATAATTATAAAAATTTTTTACATGAGTATGGTTGAAAATAGGTCTTTTCAAATATAAACAAACATTACCTCGAAAACAATTAATTTACCCAAAGTTATATACAGGGTGTTTCTCATAACACATGCCAAAATAAGTTGGGTGAAAGATCTCACCTAGACAAACAAAATTTTATGACAAGAGGGATAGGGAGTGCAATCTCAACCGGAGATACAGGATGATTCGGGATACACATCATTAGTTTATTTTTATCTTTTGATCTACTCAACACGCAGCGATATCAAACTCACAACAAAAAACTACTATCCTAATGTCCTTTCCAACAATGTCAACTATATTGATCTACCTCGTACCACTCTAGGTGGTTACTTGCTGAACAAACTAAAAAAACATGTTTAGCAATTTCCTAAAATTTTTTCCGAAATTCATGTAATTAATACACCTTTTTTTTTTTTTTATTCAATTCTCTTTCATATTCAAATCACCCAGTCAGGATATATCGCTTTATATATGTATGTATATCGATAAGATTTTTGTGTAAAAATATTGTTATAATTTTAATATACTTATGTTTTTTAATTCTGTAAATATGGGGTGCATTTTGTATCGTTGGTGGCGGCCGCCATTTTGTTTTTTAATTGTTTTTTCAACAAAAATGTTAATGTTAAATTTGAATAAAGATGCATACAAATTTTTAAATCGATATCTTTAATCGTTTTTTTTTTAAGTAGATTTTTATTTTGAGCATTTCAACAGAGTACTACCCCTTAATTTCTGGTTTTGGAGAATAGAATAAACTGTAAAGGCATGAGTACGTAACATCCGCTCTATCCCTATCCCCACCGATCCGTTGCAATAATAATAATTAAATAACCTTAATAAATAACCGAAGTGATTTGCCTTTAACTTCGACACAGCTATAAAATGAAACAATATGGTTGTGAAAAGTTGTAGACCCACATCACATCACATATTGCAGCTCACTCAAAGCGCTAAACTGAAAATGAACTTCCTCAGTCGTCAGATGAAACTGTCTGAATAATTTACTTTTTTCTTCCCACCTTTTCCTCCCCAGGTTCTCTTCCCAAGCGACGTTCCCGCCTTATCATATAGGGGATGTGAAAGCAGAGAGGGAATGAAAGTTCACAGGTATGGGTATGAACATTACATATTTTGCTACAAAAGCTAGTCTGGTTGGTTTTCTTCTCATGTTCATGTACCATGTTAAATATAATTTTAAAGGCGCCCTACTACTCTATCCTAATTCGGAAGGGAATCTCACCACCGGGGGGAAGTAACATGGAGGGAAAAATAAAAGCTGAAGCATGCAGCTGCTCTGTTGACTGTGCTCTAACCAACCCCTTGGTAACACCGGTTCCAAAGGGGATTTATCGTCTGAAACAGGTCGGACCCAGACCTTAGATTTGCGCCGACGATCAGCTCTGGCCTGGAAAAAAGGGCTCTTTGAAGCTGATGCTCTGCTGAATCGTCAGCGCGCAGAATTAATGCTCAACGTCGCCGATTTGCTAATTTGGGTTGTGTGAATTAAATATTTTTTTAGTATAAAAAATAACAAAAGTTCGCTTCGTGGACATATCAATCAGATAGCCTCATTCGTAGCCTCCAAGCTCGAAAGCAGGTCGATGACTTTCGGCTTTGTGAAAACGGTGATGATGCCAATGATGGTTGGTGGCTCTACGATCCGCGGTTGTGCCATATATTTTTTTTATGTTGTATTCGTATTTCGTTTTGTTTCTACAGAGCTCGCAACTCATTCAGTTTCATCGTCCGGAGCGCAGTCACATAATGCGATGTTGTTGCTCATTGTTGCGTTTTCACAGTTTTTTAGATTATTTTACGGTTGTGCAATTTAATTACAAAAGGAGAAATAAAAAAAAATCATCCGCTCCACACCAATGAACAGGGTCTCCCTCGTTTCGTAGAGCTGTGAAGCGTACTTTTCCAAAAGAAATTTATTTTGCACACAGCTGCGAAGCAAATCTCAGCTGCGATTTATTATAACCGCCCGACTAGTTCGCTTTTCCTGGAATTTGTTTCGTAACATCCTTCGATTTTAGACAAAGCACAGAACGAGAATTGTTGTCGGTATTTGATTGCTACATTTTCATTGGATTAATCTTAAGAATTTAGTTGCTATAGCTTTACGGAATTTACCAATCACAGTACTTGGTTTAACCCAGTCTCGCGTATCTCATCTCGGGGTAAAGGTTATCTACTTTTTATGAGTTAATCATAGAATTTTTCCTATTTTTGAATCGGTATGAGATGCGTTTATTTTTATTCCGTTCAACAAAGCTCCAAACGAGTATAAATTAACTGGAACGATGTCGTGTCGTCTTTTTGAATGTGTAGTATGTTCATGTTGCTCATATGTTAATGGTTATTGCTCATGCACAGCCGGAACTGCCTCCGCAATGTTTTTGAACTCTCTGCGCTATTCGGATGATTGTTGTCATAATTTCAGTTGCTTTAAATTCTGATCCCGTGTTTGTGTGAGGAACGTTGACATGATTTCACTCAATAATACGAACTTAACACTGACTTTTGTTTTCTTTTAATTTAGATTTTTCAATTGTAAATAATAAAAATATTAAATATATAGTTCAAATAGTAAGAAAATATCTATGTACTCAGAGATAATAAAAATAAACGCACAAAATTAATATTAAAATACTGGACTTATTTTATAAATAACATAGTTTATGGACATGAAATCCTCTATGCATTTGCTCTGTATTGGAGACGGTTTTTAGTAATCTATTTAAAGTTTTACAAGAAATAGGAATCCTCCACATGCATGCTATGCAGGTCGCAGTCTTTGGGCTTAGCTTTTTTCAATTTCCAATATAGTCCAATATTATTTTAATAAAAATAATAATTTTCAAAACCCTCTACAAACATCTTAAAAGTGTACAGTGATTAAGCGAGAAGATCAATAAATGAATATTTGAATAGCAATATAAACATGAACAAAATACACCTAGCCCTTACACGATACTTAGTTTGTAAGGTTTCGCTTTTGCTCGGTTTTAAATTTAAAAAGAAAAAATAGTGGAATTTCTCTAGTTAATTCGACAATTTTACATACATATATATAGTATATACTATACGAGTGTGATCAAAAAATAGTAAGACTTCTTATGTAAAACACAAACGGTTTATTATTCTTCCAAATTTATTTTATCCCCTTTAAGGTAATACTCTCCGGATACAATCAAATTATGCCAACGTTTTTTCCAGTCTTCGAAAAAGTGGTTGAAGTTCCGGAATGGTCTTCAAAACCTTCTTCGATTCGGCTTGTATCTCTCCAATCGAGTTAAAACGATATCCTCGGAACAGTTTTTTTAAATTTCGGGAATAGTCAGAAATCAAACGGAGTAAAATCAGCCGAGTAGGGCGGTTGATGACGTTTTGGTAGTCAAAAATCATTGCTTCACAGACATTACCACGGCGCTCTTTTTCGAAAAAATTTAGTGGTTTCGGAAAAAAAGGAGATGCGACGCGTCTGAGCCCCACATGATTTTTCAAAATCGATTTTATCGACCCAAACGATATTTGCGTAATATCAACAAAGTCTCTAATTGTCAATCGGCGATTTTTGAGCACCAAATATTATAATATATATTGACGTGGTGTTCATCGGTAGACGTCGAAGGAAGGTGAGGACGTCTATCATCTTCAACCCGTTTTCTTTAAGTAGTGGCAACTCGAAATAGTTTTGTTCTCGTCACATTAGCTTGGCGAACTTTTTTCAGCACAGAATCTATTAACTTCTGGCAGTTTTCCACAATGTTTTACTACTTCTGTAGTTTTTCTGTTGGTTGTGCAATGAAGAGTTATATAGCTTTAGCTTTATAGACTTCGACAGCATTTAAATCTGATAGCTTTTCAGTATGTACAGAATAGTACTTGACAGTAGAAGAAAGTGTTTGCAGTTAATAAAGCGTTTCTAATTATATACACGACACTGTACCTTACCAATGGTAAAATTTATGCATTAAATATTAACTTCTTAATATCTGGTAAAGTATGATTGTTTCTTTTAATTACTCCAATAAGTAAAAAATAGATTTTTGGTAAGCCTTATGAATTTTAATTTCCTCATTTCCGGGACCTCCTATGAAGTAACTCACGAGAAATTATGTTCACGTTCAGTAAAAATTCCTGTCCAAACGAAAACTGGTGAACAGTTAAAGGTAAGCTTAATAAACCAAGTTTTTCAGCTCTTGCTCGTCGTGCCGGTTCTGGCTGAGCTATAACAACATCCGCCATTTTGCATCAACCACAGACCGCGCGCGACGATGACTTGTTTCACGGAATTTTAACAGAACACAGCACCAGTGGCATACTAATGCGGTGCGTGGAAATTTCTCGTCAGGTTCCAGAGCCAATTGAAATTGATGCTTTACGGCTGCTTTACGAGAATGTACAAAAATGTTAAGTAGCATTTTCTGCTCGAAACGTATATTGCAGGCATAGGCGCCTTTAGCTCACCTTGAGCTTCAAGGGCGAACGAACTGTGAGTTCCTCGGCTCCGATGTTGACGCTGTCTTGTCGTCGTCATCGTCCGATCGATGAAGAAAATCCAACTGAAGCCTGAAGTAGTCAGCGATGCGGTGGACGTCTTGTCTTTATGTTAACTATGAGTGCAACAGTTAAATCCTTGCCTTGTACTCAGTTGTCAAGCTGAAGGAAAGGCAGGCAGGGGTAGACGCCGAATAAAGAAGATAGGAGGAGGAAAGGAATAGGAGGGATGCTTGTCAATGATTCATCCCCGCTTCGGGCAGAGAAGGGCTTTCAGATTTTGGTGGAAGTTGTGATGAGAATTTCCCACGCTTGCGATTAGCTCCTTTCTGGCTGAGACAGCTCGTTCTAATTCTGTTCCATTCTGTGTTGTCCCAGTCCTTTCCAAAAGACAAGAAAGACGAGACACTTTCGCTCCGGGTGATTTTCTTTTTGAGCTTCTTGGCAAGTGCGGCTGGATGGAGGAGTCCTCCCCACCCATTCATCGGAACGTGTGTGCCCCAAATTTTCATCTTTTTGCACTCCGATTCTTCCGCGTGTACATCCGGAAGAGCACAGAACAGAACACAGCAACTCCCACCTTTGGAAGTCCCCACCTTTTCTTGTATACACAGTTTATGCACGGAGAAAAGCGCTGCGGTGAGTGTACCCCGCCACCCGTCAGAGCAGCTCCCGGACAACGGAATGAGGACCGACGAAGACCAATATTCAGTGAAAATTCAAGCCGAAGAGAGAAAACGCACGCTTGTTCTGTTTGAAGGTCGTTTGATTTGGAGCTCGTTCGGTTTCCGTAGAAAATTTCACAAATATAGCTCCGCCAGTGCATTGGGGATTGGGGCTCTGTCGGTCGGGGCCCAGTTGGCAGAGGTCGGAGGAGCGCTACACTCAATGAACATCACAATCGAGCGACTGGGGCTAGTGTTGCCGCGATGCTATGGTAAAATCGGTAGTCTACGGAATTTTAAAGCATTGAAAACACAATCTAAGGATTTTTAAGGGTAATTTAAAAGTTCATAAATATATGTATAGTAATAGACTAGAAATCAAAAAAGTGTAATAACTTTCAAAAAAAAATCTTGTCTCTATTATTATTATAAGATCGCATTTTAATGATAAACAAGTAAATTGCCTATCTTTTAAACCCACCAAGGAGCATTTTACTTTTATGAAAAACTAGAAATTACATTAAAACATATATACATAATCTTTACCCTTTTTTTAATTCCTTTTTATTTATTTATTTATTTTGTCCCATCTACAGGTTAAAAACCATTACAGACTACTAACAGAAAAATATAACTAAAATACAAATAATAAGAAAAAAGCTTAGACAAAACGAAAAAGATCAAGAAGACCTCGGAAAAAAGTCAGATAATTCCCTTTTAAATTGATGAATGAAAAAGGAGCGTATTGAAGTTACGAGAAAGAAATATACTATATTTACTTTGTTAGTATTAACCAGAAAGCCATTGTTAACACACCATAGGACAAGACTGTCAATTAGTCAATTAGTAGAAATAATTTGGCAATTAAAAAGTTCATCAAAAAGTTTAGAAATATGTGCGTGAAGGCACTATGCAAGGGATTTGAAGGAGAGATCTTCATTTGCAAGCTTCCAAAATCCAATTAACTCAACAACTCAGGCCGTTGGACCATTTAAGTACAGCGCCGTACATTTGTTAATTGGTGAGTTCTGAAGAGATTATGGTTTGTCATTGAAAATAATCTTCAGCGGCAAAGCACATTTCCACCTCGGTGGTTTTTTTGAATGAGCAAAATTGTCGAATTTGGTACCGGGAAACCCTTACGTGATTCATGAGCAACCAATGCACTGGTGCGGTTTATGGGCCAATGGCCATTGGACCGATGGAGGTACAGTTACCGTAAATTTCGACCGTTACCGTAACATGTTAAGAGAATTCTTATGACATAAATTGAATGAAATGGATGTCTACTAGCTCTGGTTTCAACAAGATGTCGTCACGTCCCATACAAGTCGTGAAACAATCGCTTTATTGCACTGAAAGTTCGCGATCGCATTATTTCCAGAAACGGCGAGGTCAATTGGCTTACAAGATCATGCATTCTAACTTCTCTGGATTAATTTCTTTGGGCTTATTTGAAAAATAAAGTATATAGCAATAATTCGCAAACACTTCAGCGCCTAAAAACAACATTCAAGCTGCCGTAGATGCACTTTTATTGCGAGAAGTATCGACAATTTTGAGTCCCAAGTGATACACGTAGCCGTAGTCGTCATATAAACGATACTCCACGCATAATTGCCAAAAGTCAAATTTCCAAATACAATAAATATTTCCGTCATATAATGTTGAGTCATATAATATGTTTTATTTAAGAAAAAAACTTCAACGTGAACCATTGAATCACCCTTTACTTACTGAATTATTTTTTATTACATATTGAACTTTTTGTTTTTATTTGTTAATCCGAAGTTTTATTAGGTTTCTTTGAAATAACTTTTTTTTTTTTCTTTTTCTTTTTTTTTAATTAACGTTAATTTTTAAATCTGCAGACTTTTACCAGGATATTTGGGATTTTAAGCTATAATCTACAGATTTTCCAGTTTCTGCCAGCGGCAACACTTATCGGGGCCGAGGAGCTGGGTAGTATGTACGCGGCGCAGCGCGGTTCTGGTGGCAGCACCGCACCGCAGCACAGCCCGCCGTCGACGGAGTCTCTGGCTATCCTGCCCGTTTTGTCCCTCCGCTCTGGTGTACGAAACAAGAGCCCCCGACCAAGATTTTTTTTCTTTTCTGTTCCTTCCTCACCCAGGCGAAATTCGATGGAGTGGTGGAGCGTGGGGTGCGCTGCGTTTTCCTACTACTATTGTGATCCCCTCCCTTCCAGCCGAAGAGAGCTGCTGAGGAGACGACACACGACCGAACCGAATCAACAATTTGCTTTTGTTTATCGGATCTGGGGCCCTCCACGCCACAGCCGCAGCACAAGAGCCAGTGCCACAGATTTCGGCGGTGTCCTTACAGCGAGCGAAACTCTTCTTTTTTTTATTAAGTAGATTTGCCCGGCAGCGGGCCCCACGAATTAAAAAGTTTAAACTAAGCAAGCGGATTTTGTACTCACCCAATTGTCGTAGGCGGAAATTATATTACTGAGAAAAACAACTCACACACCTCATCAACAACGAATAGAACCAGTTTCACGGACGATTCTTTTAGAAAATGCAGCGAACGTGTGAGGAAATCGTCCCCGATATTTAAGGAAAACGGACTCACTTACACCTCTCCTCGCACCGTTAGGCGATCAACACAATCTTGGGGAATTTTATATAAAGGCAATATCACTTTGTTCGGGGAAAATGAGGAAAATTGTGAGAAATTTCCGGTTAAATGGCCCGAAAAACTGAAAAGAAACAGCAGTCCCCCAGCACTTTGACAATTGTTAGACCATAAACCTCAGGACTGTCAAAGTTTATGCTTGGAAATGTCTCACACACCGAAAGGGGCCCTGGCGTTGTGTGAGTACCCTCATGAACAAAAGTAACACAACTACAAGTTGAACAGACCATCGAAGTGAATGAAATCACTTATATGGACAGCAGGTGGTTGTACTTGCTTTTTCACACTTTATTAGTTTTATTTTCAAGTTCTAAACGAATTTAAATATTTGTGGACAAAAAATCTACAGAATTTGCCCTAAGTGGTACACTAAAAATAAACATTTACCAAAAATCAATTGAGAATGAATTAACGTCATCACTGTGAACGAAAATAGTTGCTCCAGCTGATCACTGTCAAAATTAGTAAACATTTTACACGAGCGAGGGGTTTTGCTGCTGCAGATGTCTGCGGAAAATCCAATTTTATCGAATTATATTCCCTAGAAATTCTATCAGAATGACTGCAACGACGGAAACAAGGTTTGTCCGCATAAAATGTATTTAAAAACTAAAATTTAAGCCTTTTTCTTTTATCCAGAAAACGATCTCGAGAGGAAGATGGGAGTGACTCAATGCCGCTATCGAAGAGAATAAATAATTTGCACATCAACAATAATTCCATTAATTTTCACACGGATCAACAGCAAGAAAACGGACGTGTTGCTGGGGACCCGATGGAATATCAGCGACAAATTCACCAGATGCAACAAAGAACCTCATCGGACATTTTCTTCCCGAGCTCGGAGAGTAGCAGCAATGAAGAAAACTCGGAGCAATTTCATAATTCTCATCATGACCTAATGACTGAATATAGTCCAGAATTGGATCAGCATCAGAACCCATTTTATTATAACAAAAATAAGCTTCTCTACGAACTCCATGCGGAAAGATTAAGACGCTCGAACCAATAAAAATTGACGCTGGAGTTTCTTTGTTCACTCGTACCGAATAATTTTCTTTTTAAATTTGGGAACTTCTGTATGGGATGGAGCCTCTATTTATATAATTCTTCGGTTTGTATCGTTAGGTGATAGCTCTAAGTTACCGTTAAGATACGCATTTATGTACTTTAGTCTTGCGGGATTATTCAAAATTCTACCTTGTAAATAAGTGAAGTACACATTGCTCCTATTTATTAAACGGATCGAACACCTTTTAACTTTGTTTCTATAAAAATTATTTCTTTAATTCCTACAGACACCCGAATTGAATTGCTGTTTTACCACCCTATATTTGTCCTAAGATCTTACATGAAGGGCATGGCAAAGTAAAACATGTTTAAAGGTTAGCCCCAAAATATAAAAATGTATTAAAATCTGAACCCCTAAGTTTTAATATTTTAGAGGCTCAAATCAACCATTCTTCGAAGCGTACCCTGTTCTCCTAAATCGTTAACATTCATGGGTATCTTATCGACATAAAAGAGGACGGCCTAAAGCAAAAAGTTTTAGAGATACCACAAAACAATAACATCGGTCAAGTATTCTTTGAGTTTGTTTTCTACGAACCTCAACAGAGTTGCTTTTGCCGAGCATTTCATTCTTTCCTAAAAATTAAGATATCGGACTACTACAAAATTTGATTTGATTTATACCACTTTCAAAAACGGCTCATTTAAAAGAAATATCTAAAACTATATAATATTTCACATACAGCTTGAATTTAATTGAATTTGACGATATATTTGAAATAAACCAACATGAAAGAGAATTAGTTCCCCGGTTAAAAATTCATTAGAACAAATTATATTTCACATTTTAATCTTTTCGGAAAATAAGAGTGGAAATACTGAGGCTTCTTAAAAAAAGATTATGATTAATATGAATATTCTCGTTCCTCTGAGCTTCGAGGTAGAGTACAATAAACCTTCTGAAGGTAGGATATTTTGCCGCGGTCAGGTCATACATGTAATAATTTTATGCAGAACACAATGAAATATTTTTCTGTTAACTTTTGTTCACAGCAATTACTTAGTTACATGAAACTGTATGTATATATTGTAGTACTGGATGTATGGATATTAGAGAAATTAATAGAAGTTAGTGCGAAAATAAGTCAACTTTCCACTTTGAAAAGATCTATTTCAATCAAATGTAATTTATTTCCTCTATGCTTTGTATGCTAATTTATGAAGGGAATTTATTTATTTATAGATTTCGGGAGAGAAGTTAGTACCTAATATTAGTTTATGTCTTTTATTGTTCAAAGAATAACATTTTTTTTAGGGATTACGAAGTTTCATAGACCTAACAATTATTACAAACTTTCCCATGAGTGCGAATAAAAGAAATATCTACCCATATTCTTCTCTTTGGAATGGAGGGGACTTTGGATTGGAAAGGAGAAGAAAAGGATAAAAAGATGAGTGTCTCACTCGCACTTGCAGGAGCAATAGAGCTGAGGGGAATCGATCTTGGGAGATCTCGGGAGCCAAAAGAACCGAGTTTGCCCAGCTCTGGTCTAGCCACAGTTTAGCGTTCTGATAAGCGCATGCCATCATAAATATAGCTCCTCACCCCACTTACCTTATCTGCAACAGTTCCTTTTTAAGAATTTTCCTGCCTGCCTATATCGAGGTCAGTTAAAGTAAAAGTTTTGTCGGTTTGTAGTTTGAGTCTTCCCTAAGCAAAAGTTTGTTATCACTTTACTCTTTCAGTACAACAGTTTTCCGCGAGATTCGTCGCACTGCACGGTAGTGTACTCCGCGAAAATATATTTTACTGCAAACGCAGCATTCCAAGCTGCACAGCTTTTAACGGACATTCATAGAGAACTCGGGGCCCCTGATTGGTGGCATCCATGGAAGGCTTTCACTGCCACCCTCAATGACGACTAAAACCGACGATCGTAACCACAGAGCTTTCTGTGAATGCCGACTATAAGCGGCGCTCGGACCCAGAGTATGTTTCGTGGATGCCGATTTAATAAATTAGTATCGATGAAAATATACAAGGCAATGTATTGTTCCAACATATGCCAATCGATTCTATGGAAACCCCGATCAATGTTTGTTCCGAGAACCCCTTCTGAATTGTTTCGTTTAGGAAGCGGGGAATACCACATTATATACGAAATCCCCACGCACATAATTCCCAAATCGAAATCGCAAGATCAAAATACCCAAAAACAAACTCCCCTAATCCCCAACTGATGTCTAATTCTAATCCGCCGCGCGGTGGAGTATATTCGATTAACCCACAACAAAAAACCAAGTTTTATCAATCAATAACTTGATTAAGCTTAAATGTTTGCACCATCTTTCACAGCAAATTAAATGTTTTCCCAATATCTAAAATATTTGGCTACTTAAACAAAGATAAACAGTGATAAAAAAGATATCTTTTCCTTTTTTTCCTGGACCCTTCTTGCGTAGTAATAAAGTGCAAATAACTAAGAATAAAAAATATATTAACGCAAGTACTTGGAACAAGGAATTCTTTAAAAAATGTGTAAAGCTAACTTCGGGTCATCTAAGTTGTTGATGAATTAATCCCCGGTTCTTCCTGAAAAAAAGAAAAAAAATTTAAAAATATAATTCAAAATTCAAAGACTTCGCGTTAATAAAGAGAAAAGAAAAAGAAATTACTTTAATTTTAACTTCATCTGCTTTTGTTGTAGAGTTCGGCCTTAAAAATAGAAATCATAATTAATTTCTGAATAAATTATATAGATTAACTTACTCTTCACTTTCTGCGGCAGGTTCATGATCGTTGGCATCAGGATCAGGCTTTATTTCAAGCGGATTGCTACAAATAAAAATGTTATTTCTGCAAGGAAAAAGGAATGTAAAGTTTAATTTATACCTTTGCTCATTGCTGGCAATAATATCAAGATCTTCTAGGTCCCCAATATCGGGCTTAATATCTTCGTCAGTATCATCATCTAAAGGTTCCTCTTTGATATCAATTCTGAAAACAATTCTATTTAAAATCCTATTCCTTAATATAAATATATTCCTCATACTCATCCTCTATGTCGATATCATCGTCTTCATTTTCTGCATCCTCAGCATCTGAGTCAAGTTCACTTGCACTCGCTTCAGATGAAGATCCTTCTTCTGATTCTTCTTCGCTGCTATCATCTGACGAACTGTCGCTGTCTAGCAAATCGAATTCGTCTGAATCGTCATCTGACGATGAAGAGGACTCGTCTGTTGATGCAAGCCTCCTTCTCTTGGCAGGGCGTTCAGATTCTTCAAGATAGCCATTTTCAGTCTCACGGCGTTGACTGTATTGATGAAAGTTTGATATAAACAATCATTTATTCAACTTAATCAGTCACATCTTGAACTTCAGAAAATATTAACAGCTCGTTAAATTTTTTTTTTATTAGGAGTACAAATTGAAAACTGCCTTTTTTATGAAACGTTGGCCTTATTGTGGAAAATTGTGGTTACATACTTATTCTTTAGTGTTTAAACGATGTGAAATGGCTTGTTGAGTCACGCCCAATGAATTTGCAAGTTCTTGTTGAGTTGGACATGAATCTTTATCCAGTAATGCCTCCAATTCTACGTCTTCAAACTTTTTCACCGGCCCGGGACGCTCCTTGTCTTCCACGCAGAAATCACCACTTTTGTAACGTTGAAACCATTCGCGACACGTTCTTTCACTAACAGAAGCTTCACCATAAGTTTCTACAATCATTCGACGCGCCTCAGCCGCGGATTTTTTTAAATTGAAGGCATAAAGCAAAATTTCCCGCAAATGACGCTTATTCGACTCAAATTTCGACATTTCTGCATACTTACAAATATGTGACGCCGATAAAAATTCACAAATATATTGATGAGGAGTTATTGACTGATGCCTAACTTTACCAAGTGACGTTTCTGATTTGACATTTTTGACCAGCATTTACTGCTGGTGTCATCTATTAGAAAACGGCGGTTTTCCATTTGTACTCCTGGTAATTTCCAACTAAATAAATGGTGGCGCAAAAGAAGGGGAAGGGTTTGAATAGTCTATAATGTATTTTTTTTCTTCCAGATTTGTGTAAAGAAGACTTGGGAAATTTAAAATGGAAAGTTATACAATTGTACATTATTATTTTGAAAATGGACTATCAATTTCGATATTTTCGGCGAACGTATTATTACAAGAAACAGCTTTTAATTGGCCGCCGCATTCACCGAATTTAAGCGCTCCTGATTTTTCCCTTTTGCGGATATTTGAAAGAACGTATATACGGGAATAAGGTAGAAATATTCAAGAAGAAATTCGTGCGATAATGTTGCGAAGTCATGAAAAATGTCTTAGATTAACATTTTTACAAAATTTCATTTGGCACAGCAAATTTGTAAAATATAAATTCATCAGATGAAATCTTTCCACCTCAAGTACAGGCACAGGCCCAAAATCAATTAAATTCTATTATTTCAGTTGTACAAGTAATACACACAGCATCGTGGCTCTTAGCCTTAGTCATTTTCCCGCGACGTAACTAGCCGAGAAAAACAAAATTGTTATGCAAAATGTCCAGAGTAGTCGCGACGTAAGAAAAGTATAGAATACAGATGATAAGTACGCACATATTTGAATACTTTCGAAAAATGGATAATGAATTGCGGATAAAAATTGCAAAACAATGATGAAAAAAAAAAAACTACGTCGTCATTAGCGGGTAAAGTAATCGCAATTCTCGTATTTGTTCATTCATTTATATAGTAAAAAGCAGGAAGTTCCTTTAAAATACAATTATAGCATGTTCGTCGTTGTCGTGAGATATCACCACCCCATTGTTTCAATCTCAAGAATTTGGGGGACGCTACAATCATTTAGGGTAGCAGGCAGTAGCAGTAAAATCGTTACGACTTACACTTTAGAGCTACTAATCTCCGAATTTTGGTGCTCAGAACTTAGCTAAGTATATTTCAAGAGTATCTAAATTCTGAACTGAGAAGCTACCAACCAGCCTTAGAATATAAACTATATTAACATGATAATACCTACATTCGACGCCTTCGTCTTCGCTTTTGCCTTTTCCTCTGGTTATGAAGCAACCACCAGAGAAGGATGATATCCTCGTCGGAGGACGAACTCATCATACCGGTTTACAAAACGTAGCCAAGATATCACACAAAAAAAAAACTACCCGCGTCTACTGTTGAGAGCGTGGCGCGCGGTTCAGATAATCGTGACTAATCGCGTGTTGCGTTTTGCTTGCACGATATTCTAGAGCCTTTGAGTAAATTGTGCAAGATCACTATTGTTCACGTTTAGCTTTAAATTATTTGCCTTCTCAAAAAATCTCAATAAGCTCAAGCAATTATCTAAGACTCAAACATACGTCTCCCATTAATCCTACAAGATCTATAAGTGCGATTTGTTTTCTCAAAGTTTAGAGAATTTTTAATCAACTTTAGTTACTATTTTAATACTTTTAGCACGTACTTTAAGCGTTTTGCGTGCCTCCGTCGTTTTCGCCTGCCCAGATCCCTCAAATGCATAACCAAACTGGTTGCAAAGAGAGCCACTCCAGCCAACAGTACCTTGTTTGTCGCCATTTTAACCACAACTGACACTCTACTGACATAAATAACACTTGACTTTTACGAAATTGCAACTTACCGCCTTCTTCGACGCCTCAGAAGCAGCAGCAGAAGTAACAGAGCCACAGTTTTTCTGTGGTTCATTTCTTTAGAATAAAAATAATTTAAACGCGACTCATGAGTTTGTTTACTGATTTAAAACGACTTGATATTAAAACGTCAATTGCAAATAATATCCTCTTCTTCTTTTCAAAAGAGCTTGTCACACACAGGTAATTATTTATATGACATATTTAAGGCCAAGGCTACAGCGGTGTTTGTGTGATGATGTTTGCTCCTTGATCCAAAAACCCATGGCGTCCTGACGTCCTTCAAGTAATGTTAAGAAACGTGTGGCGCACCAGGGATTGTCAGAATCAGATTATCTTTCACTGACATATTAGAACTGGACTGCTGCTCTCGTACAAAATACTTCGGAAATAAGACCAAATTTCGACCGAATGTTAACTATCTCGTTCTCGCATAAGTCCCGCAGGCAGACTGACATATAATAATGGACTACTTGATTTGCTGTCTCAAATGATTGTCAATTTTAAAGCTAAGATCATAAAGAATACGATAGGGCATACAGTGTAAAACCCGTGTACATAAGTGAGGTATTTCCCCCTCAAAATAAGTCGAGTGGGGAACATGATTAGAGTAGGCTAGCGATATAAAAAAAAAAACGAGATTTTCAATTAATTTTTCGAGTAATGTCAAATCGCACTAAATCACTTATTTAAAGCTTAAGTCAAAACGAATTACAAGTACCTGTACACTGCAGAAAAGAATTTTTGGAAATATTATCTAGGAAGGCACATAAGAAATCAAAACTGTAGGCACATAAGAAATCAAAACTGTAGTGTCGATAAACAACTAAAGACATCCAAGTAACTTACCTAAGCAGATAGTTTTTAAGTGTCTCTCTCATATGTAATGCTTCTTTCGAAGATTTGTTTAGGCTCCTTGATAAGATTTCATCTCGTCTCATCTTCTTGGAGACATTAACTGCAGCTAGATCAGACTCATTTAGGCCTTCTGCACCTATTAAAATATTGTGCAAAATGCAGACACATCTGACGATGGTCTCAATACGCTTCAGATCAACTTTAAGACTGCAAGTGAGTACAGCCCACTTGTTCCACAAATAATTAAAGGCAGTCTCAACGACTTTGTGCACTTCCTCAAAGCGATTATTGAATTCTTTTTTCTCTGGATCATTTAAAATACGTTTAGGGAAAGGCTGAATCATATACCGCCGCAATGGAAAATATTTTGTACCGAGTACGACATACGGCAGCTTAAACTGTGAATCCTGCGGCGATGTTTTTGCCAGATCCTCGTCAAGGGTATCCAGAAATTTTAAAGGTATCTGGGTATTTTGAGGATCAGCTACATCGACAGCAAGAAATTTATAGTTTGCATCGACCATCCCTATTATTGGTACTTGGGCATTTTTCTGGTGATCGGCAGTTTTGTTCATACATTTGCTTTTAACGAATTCTTTATCGATGGTGCCTATGCAGCTAGGGAATTTGAACTTTTTGTAATATCGCTTTGCTACTGATTTCATTCTTTTCTGGCTAAATTTTCCCAGATGCTTTGGACCCAGGTGATTAGAAATCGCTTCAAGCGTTTCATAAACGACTATTCTCGCCGAGTCCTGCGATAATTTGTAGGCTGGACCTAATTTATTGAAGGAAGCACCTGAAGCTAGGAAACTGTAAAAGGATGGATATTTTAAAATGTCTAAAATAAATAACTGTTCGAGGGTACTTCAAAGTAATTGCCAGTCGCTTCTCAGCGGGGGTTGCTAATGTATTATTCATATGAGGATACATTTTCTTTAAAATGTAATTGAAGGTCCTTGGCTTTACGCCAAACTTTCCGACGTACTCCTCTGGATGCTGAGGAAGGCTTGAAGAGCACTGCATGTACTTTCTCTTTCTAGTTTTCTTTTTTTTTAAATTCAAGACTCTTCTGCGCCTTCGCAATATCAGGAATTTTAAATAAGAGTTCTCCAGGAGGAATAATTCTTTCCAAAAGCACAAGTCAGACATAGCTTAAGTATTCTGAATATTGCTCCAGTGCTGAAATGATTATTTTAAAAATATTATTAAACTTTATTTTAACTTATTTGGACCACTTTGCGAATTAGAAGACTGCAAACAAACTTCGTACTATCAATAATGTTTTGACATTATCAGCTGTTGTGCGGGACGGTTTCGTTACGACTGCGAACAAATATCAAAAAGGAAATGGATAATCTGAATTTTTAAAAATATAGCGCCCGTTGAATGCAGTAGAATAAAATCATGAAAATTAGTACGATTTTTTGTGGTGCCAGTAATTTTGATCATTATCGAATTATCAAAGTTTCTAGATCCAAGATGGCGGACCCAATATATAAAAAAAATTTCTCGATTTCAACGGGATTTAATTAAATTTGCTACAATAATTGTGTTAGTGCCACTAATTTTAAATATTATCAAGATTTGGATATTCAAGATGGTAATTAGTAAGTATTTGCCCAACGCCGGGTGAAACCGGGTAATTTTCCAATATTTGTGAAGTGTAAAACGGTTTACTTAATATTAAACAACGTGTAGGTTTGTTTAATAAATTAATTAGGGATATGAAACGGAAATACTGTTTTCTTATATTAATAATGGTATTATTTGTAGAAACATACGAAAAGAAAGAACACGATCAAATATTGGTCGACGCACATGGCATAATGAAAATGTAGTGGAAAGGGCAGTACGTCTGCCGGGCCAGCTAGTAACATATATATATTATTTAGATATCACATATCTAGTCACAAGCGCCGAAAATATGTGTTTAAAATTGTATAGTATGTCGATATTATCAAAATTAATGAATTTACAAACGTTAATATGTATTATTGCACACAAGTTTTTCTCAAACTGGATTTTTCAAATCGATGACTGTTTCTCGGTCTCCATAAGCCTAGTACTGAGCTCTGCGCTAAACTAAATTCTCATAAGCTATGTTCCACTGGGCCATGCAAAGTACGCCGAACTAAACTAGCTGGTAAGCAGGTGTAGATTGCCAGAGTACTCAGAGAAAACATAACACTGAACAAAATATGGATGAAGGATTGGTGAAAAATAAATTATGGTGAAAAGAAAATTAATCGTTTATATTTATCATATCATCCATATATGAAAATTTAGTTAATTGTTCCCGTTCCTGTCTTAAAGGTGATCTAGATTGATTGCATTGGTATTGGCCTCACAATTCGACCTCCCTTGCAATGTTAAGTTATAGGGAAGTGCCGAATCGAAAAAGGGGGGAAAAGGCAGGTAGCACACACCGAGCATAAATACGGACGAGTTTGTTTACATTTCTTCATTCTGCATTTTTAAAGGTGATCTAGATTGAACATTGTTGTGTGTCCCTGTCGCTAACGAAAAGTACAGGGCGGGATTGATATGTTTGTTAATCTGAACAATCTTAAAATGGTTTAAATAAAAAAGTGTTTTTTAAACGCAATTAATTAAATAAATTTAAATTTTTTTATTTTAAATAAATGATTGGTAAACATCATGTAACGTGGTTGGTGTATGGCTGTGGCAAAGGCAGTGTGTAATGCGTGTATAGAAAATTCTTGTGATAAAACATTTTTGTGAGATGCACCCTGTAAAAATATTCCAATTTTCGTCTCATATTCAAATTTTTCTCTCGCTATTGACTTCTTTATTACTATATATTTCTAGCAGAAACTTCGACTTCGTTCTTCTAACGGTACCAAGGTCGAAAAAAGATAATAACCGCTCGAGTGTCCCCTCTTGTAGATACTCTTTGAATGGAAAATATCTCAAGATAATAATGAAAATAAGTAATAATTTATGTTGTTTGCTTAATTTTAAGTAAAGACAAAACCGAAGGGTAGAAAAACAGTTGATTTAGATTTTTATTATAATTTTGTATTCGTATTTAATACACATATAGTTATTATATAATAATTATTCGGTTGCTATGTTTTCTTTTAAACGGCTAAATTTTTTTTAAAAACTTAACGAAAACACTTTGTAAATGTACGAATAATAAAAAAAGTTTCGTCGATGCTTTTCACCATCGCAAATTGAATATTCAAGCAAATAGGTAAATGAACAAAATATCTTATTAAGGAATTATTGAGATTTTCTAAAGTTACACATAGCGACTTGTTTACGAAGAGCGTATAATCGCTTCGTATGCTGTGAAGATCATAGAAGCGACTTCAACAGATCTAGATTTGAGACTTAATGTTGCATCTGGATTACCTGGCTGCAGCTTCAATTCCAGCAGTACCCAAATGTTATTCGTAAGTTTCAGCGATTGATATAGCATATCTTGTCCTTCTACATTACGTTTCGCAATAGTGAATACATTATTGGCGGTCATTTTTGAAGCTATACTATCCGCCGTTCCATTAACACCACTCAAACTGTACTGGACCTCATTAGCAGCTGGTATTTCCTTCCAAGTAGTCAAGAAAACTCTCTTGTCCAGCTGACCATCTTCGGTAAACAGTACATTTGCATGTACTAAACAAGCAAAGTAAAATATGTCTACGTTGTTTTTAATAGCGACCTGCAGATTGTTTAATGGTACCATTTTCTGTACAGGGCCTGTGGTTCCAAGGGTCAGGCTCGCTTCATAGGTTTGGGCTGGCTGTAGGGGCGTTACTTGGAGAGGTGCGGTTGGAACAAGACCAAAACTATTTTTGTTAAGCTGGATGGCAAAACCACTCATTGCCTGCATTGCCTTATTGGTAAATGTCATGTCCATTGAAATTTGTCCACCTCGTCGTGAAAATGTTCCCTGTATTTCTAGGCCTTTACCTTTTTCTGCTGGTAGCCAAATAATTTTTGGAATTTGAATCATTGTTGATACGGTCCCGCCCAGGCCAAATATGTCTCCAAGAAGTCCTGTTGTGCCACCTCCAGCGGGTACATCGGCAGGTCCTCCAAGCTAAAGTGGTTTTATAATGAGAATTTTTTTTTATAGAAGTAACGAAAATATAGCTAAATTTGATGTATAGGATAGTAAATCGTGTTTGAGTTAAAAACGGATTGTGTTCAAGAATTCAGTGTATGAAGCTGACTGCGACTGGGGACTGTTATTCAAGTGAATTGAGTCATATCCCAGAATTCAGCTGCTGCAGTTGTCGGATCGATTTACCTTAACAGAAGCAAGTGCTGAATTGCGAATTTGGCCGCAGATGTTGATTTCTTTAAAACAACCATTTAATGTTTAAGCATTTAGTTTCTGCAGTTGAATGCGCAATTCAGCGAAGTTGTTGTTTTCAAGAAATCGACTATATAATCCAACAATTTCTGTTCTTCATCTGAACTGAGCCACCGATTGCAGAACACAGTCATAAAAGCACTATCTAATGAAAAATTGGTGCAATCCGATCAGATACTGGGGATTATTAGATTTACACTTTAAAATAATTTATGTGGGATAAAGCGTACAGATCAAACTACTTAGAAATCTGAAAGTATATTTAATAGGCGTTTGAGAAGTAGCTTTCGTCAGTAGCCTGGCTTATCTAATTTGTGTAATATCATATAATATCAAGATCTTAATAACTTACCAAAACATCCAATCCTCCTCCAAGTAAATCAACATTACTAGCCGGAGCAGCTGGTGGTGGTGGAGCGGGTGCACCAATATCCATCGAGAGTAAATCCCCAATGAGCGATTCTTGATTTGGAATAACCGTGGGTTCTGCTGCTGTCGGATGTGGGGTTTCTGTCTCGCCTGTAGTAGTACGATTTGGTAGAGATTTTCTTATTCCAGCACCACGTCCTTCAACAAAAGCGGTTGGTGGTTTATGATACACGCTAGCAAGTGAACTAATGTGGCAAATTAACTCATCAAGCAATGTGGGCTCCAACAGATCAGTTTCTTCAGATATAAGAGGTTTATCCGCAAGAACAACTTCTTTTGCGGCGGCGGGATCTGTTGATAATAGTCGCCAGTAAATGAAACCACGATCACGTAAATCTGGATTATCTGAATCTTGTGTTGCCAGTGATAGGACATGTTGAACCAATTCTTGTGTATCTGATGGTCGCTTAAGGAACAA
Organism: Dysmachus trigonus; assembly: GCA_949715965.1. Lineage (NCBI taxonomy): Eukaryota > Metazoa > Arthropoda > Insecta > Diptera > Asilidae > Dysmachus > Dysmachus trigonus. Next base: position 2,236,469 of record OX454323.1, on the reverse strand, counting down.
CTTAACGACGGCAGTTAAAAGTTGTAGTTGGACTTGTGCATTTTCATCCTGGAAACCCTCCAAGAAACTATCCAAAAGTTCATCGGCGTTATCAATACGCTCGGCATATTCACCAATAATCCATACCATTGAAGCTCGAGCTTCAGGTTCATCTAGAGTATCTAGATTTTCGCAAAGAGTACTAATAATACTTTCGTATTTATTTGGATATTTTCGGAAGATGTCTTTTATAACCACAATGGCTTCTTGGACGACGTAGTTTACTTTCGTCTGGATTAGATCAAGTAACGTGGAAACACAACGTTCTGCTGATGGTTCAACCTATTTTAAGTATTAAATTTCAACTGTAAAAAGACTAAAGGTAAATAGAGGAAAATGAGTCTTACTTTAATGGCACAACGACCAATGGCACGGACTGCTTTTCTGACGAAATCCACATCAACTTCAGTTGCATATTCTTTTAATTCGCTTAAAACTTGCGCAATGTTGCTTTGATTAGCCAATCTTATCATAATATCAAGTTTTTCTAGTTTTACATAAATTGGATCGTTGTATTTGACGAAAAACACCTTCATCTCATGTTTTAAAATATCTGGGCGCTTTTGTACGATTAAATTAATATTCCTCAATGCAACATACTGAACTTCAGGCTCAGACGACAAAAGAGTTACTAAAGGTGGAGCCAATTTCTTGGTCAACGTAGCACAGAAGTCGCTATCACTAGAGAGCATTTCAAGCAGTTTCATCAAAACTTTAACTGCGCTCAAAACTACAGCCGCATTGGCATGAGCCAATCGTGGAGTAATACGTTCGCAGATAGATTGAGCCTCTCGTTCATCTTTTGGACTGTAGTTGGCTAGAGAATCCAAAATAAACACTTGACCCCATTCAGTGCATTCATTAAGTGCGGTAAGTAGTTTATTGATCGTGACCGAATTCATCTCAACCAGTGGATGTCCTGATTGGCTAGCTTCGTTTATTTCGCTCAAAGCAGCAACTGCATTAGCCACAACCATTGGGTTCGAATCAGACAGAAGATCTTTCAATTGATCCAAAAACCCTTGATCCTCGACCTTATATATAAATAGTTAAATATTTACATATCTCAATCGGATATTTAAAGACATACACTTACCATTGAAGCAGAAATATCATACAACTTAGCAACACAAACTGCAGCAGTTTTCCTCACGTACGGATCTTCATCTTTGAGACATTTTCTTAGAGGCTCACACAGATATTCAGTGATCTTATCCACGCGAATACACCCCATTGTCCTTACAGCCAGCGCTCGTATCAGCGGATTTGAATCTTCACAGTCCTTTTAAACGCAATGAAAGAAGGAAGAAAAAGAAAAATAGAAAATAAACCACGTTTCTCTTCACTTGACTTTAATATTAAAATAACTTCAATTCCATAAATTATCATATTTTCTATTTATTAAAGAAAACAACAAGGAACGCTTTTCAAAGCAAATAATACTTTCTATAACGCAAGCTCCAGGCTGGCGAAATGCGATTCAAAAACAAAATTTTTAGTGGAAGGAGCAGGCATGTTTTTATGGTGGCGAAATGATTTTTTTTTTGTTTTTATTATTATTTAGTAATTTTATATATATAGTTTAAATGGACAATTGTATTTAGAGGGTAACAATGTTATGTGCTTTTTATCAACTTGTCTTCATTTAAAAGAGGATCAATTATGACAACCAATACCTACAGAAGGGTAGATGTATTTGGAAAAAGGTTTAATTGGCCCATGCTCCTGGATGAACTAAACTTACAAAGATTACGAATGAATCGCAATATTGCAGATGATTTAAAAACATGTTTAAGATTGTGATTAAATATTAAGTGTTCTTAAAAAATGTAGACCTGATAGTTTCTGGGTAAATTTAAAGACGATTATAACGAAAGATCTAAGCAATCTTATAATTTTCTCAGGATATTTCTCTTTTTACCCATATGCGGAAGGGCCGGCATGTAACATTTGTGACAAAAATAAAGTAGAAGAATGACAAGAATTAAATAATACTGTATGAGATGAAGTTTAAGAATACTTTTACCAATTTTTCTACTAATTCAAGAAAAAATCTAACTACTCATACATAGAAACAAGGATAATACTCCTTCGGTTAATACAATAAACAAAAACTAAAATCAATACATTACTAAGGATTTTAATATCATCTGTAGATAATTCGGTTTGTTGTTTTAAAAAAAATTAGTTGAGAAACACAAAGGAACCAAGACAACATTTTACAATAGACGGTTATCTTGTTACTATTAATCCACGAGAATTCAGAAGAAATTGTACAATAAAAAGATGAACAAACGATAGGTAGCGTACAAATGTCGCACGTTGAAATCCGATTTTTTTAAGAGCCTTGAATTTTATATTAACCTTTTCGGTACGGCCATAGAAAAATAAAGACAATAAGCCACATCAGGTTCCTAGTGATGCCTGCAAACATAAAAATGTTTTGATATTGCATACCATACGGCAGTTTAGGACAAATCAAAAAACAGCTTAGCTGAGTATATACACTGAATTATATTTAATTAATGTTCCCAGGGTTCTGTTTTATGCTCCTTATAAATAAGAGTATGAAATTTTCAAACCCTTTAAATTTGGAAGAATCACATGGAAATGAGCTTTCAAAAATGCGTTTGTGTTGTTCTAGATGAGACTTCTTGTCTTTAGTTTTCTATGGTACTGCACAGTTTTCCGCGAAGTGCAAATGCAGCATTCCAAGCTGCACAGCATATAAAGCTCGAGACTCTGGTCGGTGGCATCCAAGGAAAGCTTTCACTGCCGCCCTCAATAATGATTAGAGCTGGCGATCGTACCCACAGAGCTTTCCGTGAATGCCGACTATAGGCGGCGGTCGAATCCTGAGAGTGCTGCGCGGATATCGACTATAGGCGGCGGCAGGACCGAAAGGGTTAAACAAAATATATTATACAAATTCAAAACTATACGTGATCAATGCTGCTTAACTTCTGTGACATGACATGAAAATTCCCCCAACCGCAAGGCTTAGACGCTTATAAAATTAGCTGTCTACAGGCTGCCTTCGAATCTAGTGGGACGCAATACTTTCAGCTTTGTGTAATTAGAGAACTAACAAATTATAATTTTCAAATGACGCCTTTTATTAATATGATTTAAAGTTGAATTTTTGTACACGTAACAGATATTCATTAACGAGAAACTTCGCATCATAATTCATGATTTTAACGCACTTGTATAATACATTTAAACAGTGATATCCATTATTTACACGCATAGTATCGCTACTGGATGAGATGAATGAAAAGATGGATGAACCAACAATCCAACAAAAAGGAAAATGCAAAAACCTATTTGAATGCAACAAAAATGAACTAAGTGTAAAATCAACGTTCTGCGTTCTGTTAACAAACATAGGGCACGAATAATTACCTTTACAAGTTGAGAAGAGGGCAATTCCTTAAAATTTTTAGCATGGATTAAAGCAAAATAAACAACACATAGGTGCTAGCAATATTCGTTCAAGTATCATATTTTTTTTTTCTTTTAATTCTAAATTGTTATTTTTTGTTAAGATAATTTAATCAACCAAACAAAAAATGAATTCTGTGAGAACTAAGTTATTATTAATAAGAAAAAAAACGGTGATTGTTCAAAAGAAAATCATTAAAAATGTTATGGAGCAGTCATGTTTGGTTCTTCTGATTTGTCAATATTTTTCTAGTTTTTTAATCGAAATTTTGATTCTATTTCTCTGTCATATTTATCATATAAAACACATAACTTTGTGAGTTTACTTTCTTAATGAATTTCCAACAAAATATAAAAATCTTTAACTGATTTATGAGAAAACAAAAGTTGGTTTTACTAAGAAGCTTGAAGCAATACTAACCTTCACGAACGTGTTTACAGCCATGATTGCCATGTCGGGCTGAGACTTGGCATAATTCATCAAGTAGAGATAGACAAGCTTTTTCAGTTCTAAGTTGTCCGTTTGCATGCAATTCACCACATCAGGAAACAGGGCGGAAACATCTTTGCCCACAGTCATGCTAGCAATAACCTAAATCAAATTTTAATTTTATTAATATATTTTATTTACGTGAAGTTTTTATTTAAATGTCATAGCAACCAAAATACCCAAACTTTTCCTAATTGTTCCTATTGTTTAAAAGTTTAGGACTTTCTTTTTTTTCTGTATACATATAAAGGTTTATATTGTTAATTTTTAGAGATTTGAAAAAATAAAAATCAATTATACATTTTTGTTTCAGAGGAATAAAACTAGCCTAATCATGACAGCCAGAAACGTGTTCTTTTTAGGGACTTGAAGCATCTTTGACCATACCTAGTCCAGAAGTCAGAGTAACGGACTTTTCTTTCCTATTTTTGGAGGCTTTTTCTTTAACTAGGTCAAGTGATAATAATGAAAGATCATTCTTGGCATATTCTAAAACAATTTTCCCTTTTACTTTAGCTGAGTTCATAAAAGCATAGTAATTACTGAAGCTGAATCGTATATTTAGGCAGATTTGAATTAACCTTTTATATCTATTATTTTTTTAAATATGAGCAAATATTTACTAATTGGAGCAAATACAAATGTACTTCCTCCGAAGTTTTTTGGCCATAAAATTTGAAATTATGATAATAGACGGAGAATCCTTTAAATATTACAAGGAAAGTGGGTGAAGAATTACATTTAAATAAATGGCCTGGCCGAAGCAGAACTTCACTTCTTACGAAGAAACCAAAAATTGGGTCGAATCTTGAATCGCCTCAAAATCGCCTTTAAATAGAATACATTGTACCAATTTCTATGAAAACAGCTTTTTTTATTACCTTTTTAACCGCCTCCTTTTTCTTTTCTTTTTTATCGGTATTTAGTTCCGATTTTAATTCGAAGATCTCACCCTTTTTGGTGGTCGTGAAATACTTTGAGTCCGTCATTTCTTAAAGAAGTAACGCAGCGCCCAAATGAATGATGAAGAACCTGAAATAGGGTAAATTTTCTTTAAGTTACTAAAGTATTATGCATTCAGTGGGAGGATCTCCTACGCAAACACAAAATCAATGAACAACACACGACGGTAAATATAATAAAGAAAATAACAAATTTATGCTTTAACTACTTTTACTTTACTCGCCATAAAAAGCAGGTCGCATGGGAACTACAAAATGATATAATTATCAATTTCTGGGCGGCTTTCGAGAACTCGCTGTGAGTAGTCTTATCTGGAGCGACTTTTCCACGGAACCACCGCCAGCCATGACAGCTGTCACGGGAAAATCGATTATGTTTTCGCTATTTTCCCCACAAGCTACCCAATTTCTAAATAGGTCTTCAAGGTATGTTATTTGAAGAGTATTTAACAATTACCTAGACTCAATTTAACTCCCAAATTCCAAAGATTTACAGCTCAGAAAGTATTTCCGGCAAATTGTAACTTCAATCCTCTGCACAAATCACTTCTCTGACAGTTTACAAATTGCAACATTGCCAGGTAAGATTGCATTTCGTCGGATTTGTATTTGGAGACTTTTGTAAAAGAAGTATTTGGTTTATAGTAACATTCATTGTGATTTTAGTTTTAAAGGCTACCAATTCAGGTGCATTTCAGTTCAGGTTTCCATTTGCAAGATTGTGAAGAGAAACTGTTGAAATTCATAAATTCGCCCCAGGGTGCCACAGGTTTATCAAAAACCACCGAACTGGCATTTGACGTTTTGATGCGGCTGGGGCACTGACATATAATTTAACCCTTTGCACTCCAAGATTTCGTTTAAGTAATAGCTGAATGGCGCATTAGCGGCGCCAAAGGAGTGCAAAGGGTTAATAATATAGGTCTCTCTGGCTACTTTTGGGTCAAATTTTCTTGAGTATAAACTGGTAAAAAATATCAAATGGTAGTGGGGATAAACATCAAAAATTATCAGACGACTTCAAGTAAAAATCGGGTACACCTTCAAAATCTTACTTGTGTGTGTAAATTGTCAAACGTGATTAAGATGTCAGAGAGAACATTTATGGATTTATTTAATATTTTCGAAGATTTTGATATTTGTTTTTTATTTATTTACACATTTTTCCAATAACTTCTTCTTATATCTGAATCGAAACGCAAAATTTAAACATGCAAATGACAGCTTACACAGTGACAAGCAATCGGTGATTTTACCCATATTTACTCGGTCTCGAGTTAACAGACAGTCCTTATAACTGCTGCTCGCCTGTATGACTTCCCATAGCAGCCGACGGTACTTTTATTGTCCCCTCGATAATGCCAGAGCTGACAATACTGAATTGCCGTCAAAAGTTTTCTCTGAAGCTATTGGCGCAGCATTTCTCCGGAGGGTGGCCCTTGCTGATGTTCTGGTTATATCTATTTGATCGAAATATAATTTGCATACTTTGGGAAAGCAAACATTATCAGCCTCTTCAATGCTCAGTCCCAAGATTGCCGCTGGGAAATCTGTTAATATATAAACAATATAAATAATAAATCTTTTAATATATCAACAATATTTACGTGAACAGGAATCCTGCTTTGCTCTTTTCTTCCTCAGCAGGGCAATCTGGCACGATGCATCTTCCCATTTTTTTAATTGTTTCCTTTCTCTGTAATATAGACATCTTAATTTGCTGCACTCAATTCACTATTCACTACATGCAAGTCAATGATTGTTACAATATTTACCTGCGTACATATTGTAACAATCATTGACTTGTTTACATGCATCGGAAAAAAGTTATTAGCAGAAATATAAAGTGGTCGGAATTAGGAAAGGCGGTCGGAAATAGGCCACTTTACGTTATGTTTGCTTGTGAGTTCGCCGCTGAACTGAAACCCTAAAAAATTTTAATTTAATAAAACTCAAGGAAGCCTTAATGGTCAAGAAATATTATTTTTCTAGGATTTCAGGAGTCTAGTTAGAGTTTTAGTTAAGATTTTCAGAATTCAGATTCTGCAGTGATTTACTCAATTCAGTTTAAAACGAGCAATTGCTGAATTGTGCAGTGGTTTGAGGAAAAAAAGTGCATATTAAAGAAAAGTCTAATTAAAATCGTCGGCTCAAAATTAGAAATTTAATAAAATAGGAAAGGTACAATTTTATTATAAATTTTAGAATAAGAGTACATATTCTACTTATACTAATAACATGTATGAATACCTATATACAATTTCCTTTTTGTACGAAATTAAAAAAAATCGTCCAGTTAAAATTATGCCTGTACACTGGGTGTAGTTCTTATTCTACTATTATAGAGTAAACACGTCACAATTAGTGCACGGACTGAATGTGAAGTCTGCTCTCTCGGTTTTTATAAAAGTCATCATTTTGCGATTTTAGAACATCGTTTTCGTGTAGAAGCTGATTATGTCGCATTTCTAGTGATTTGAGTTGCTGCAGAAGTTCAGTTTCTCTCCTTTCGAATGCTAGTCGAAGTTCAGTTTCCCTTGCCTCAAAGACTTGTCTCAGCTCCGTTTCTCTGGTCTTAAAAGTTTCAAAGGCTTGATGGTATTCAGCTTCCCTGGCCTCAAACGTTTTTCGCTCACAAAGAAGTTGAACTTCCCTAGTTTTAAGCGCCTCCAGTTGAATATTTTGTGTGTCAATTTTTGAATTCAATTCAATATTTTGGCGCTGTAAAAATTCATTTCTGATAGTAAGCTCATCTTCTTTAAGTCGTCGTCTATCTCGAGATTTTTTTGCTGCTGCGTTATTTTTTCTTCGCCTTTCGTAATATGCAGCATCTTTTATAATTCCATTTGTTGTACTGGATGTTGTATCATTTTCGGCACAACTATCTTTATTTTCTTGGTTTGTAATATTACAGCTTTCATTATCACTTCGACTTTCGTCACTCAGGTGATCTCCGCGACCGTTCCCGCTGTTAATTCTCCTCATCTTGGGATTTGTTGTAGTTCTTTGCCCACCATTAGCCACGCGTATTTCTTCTAGAGCCCTTTTTCTAAATTCCATGTAGCTTTCAACTTGCTTGAGAGGATTCGGCTTTAGAAGATCACAAGCAGCAAAATGTGCTGGAATCTGTTCCGGATCGCGAGGAAGACATTTGAATGGCCTGGACAATTTTCGATCATGGTAAGTGGCTTGTGGCGGTAACGGATAGGTCTGTAAAATATTTTTCGTCAACTGATCTAACTTTTCGGATGGTATTCGAGGATCGGAAACACTCTCAACGAAATCTCTTAAATTTGGTGCTTGCCCATTTTGCTCTCGGATATTTTGGCAATACATCGAGAACATTTGTCCAGGAGAAATTCCATAGGAGGGGCTGCTCGATGGTGGAATTGGATCGTAAAGTGATCCGTATTGAGTACTGCAAATACTCCCCAAACTGGAGGTAGAATGTGCCGGTGAAGGCGTTTTTCGGGTTGCAGGAGAATTGGCGCGCTTTGATAAATCAAGCACATCACTACTGCTGTCTTGTAATTGAAACGGTTTCAATTCACTCATTGTTGAAGTACACTGTTCTGAAAAAAAGGAATTAAATTATTGATATACTCCAAATCTACTTTAATTGATAAAATTTAAAATCTTTTACTATTTATTTATTTTTCAAAACATGTGTACTATAAACACATACCTTAAATTAATTAAAAAACACTAAAATCCACTTGCTGCGCTCCAATCCAAGTCCTATTGCTTTTCGTACCACGCAAATACTATATTCAAGCTCACTGATCACAACTTAAACGATCTTAACTTATTTTGGAAACTGTCCCTCCGGTCCCTTTAACTGTACACGTCCACTAGATCTGCTCACTTCTTCTAGACTGACCTGTCCTCTCCTCTGACCTCACATTTATATCTTTCCGGTAAAAGATGACGATTTCTCCGCCCGGCAGCAGCAATGACTGGTAGGCAATTTTTGGCAAAAATGTTCTACCTCGCCCGCCCTGCGGTGCAATCTCGCAGAGGGTCAGAGGGATGACCTGTTCCATTGGTCATGCAAAGGGTGGAAAAGGATTATCCATTTTTGCAAAAGTGTGACGGGCAAATGTGGTGGTGATGCTGCACTTGGGATCTTATTTGTGTACCCGTGCGCAGGTAGTGAAGGGGTAATATTTTTATTTCAAAGGGAAAGGTTGTTAGATTATAAGAATTATTACTCTGTTTGTTATTTTTTACTACTGAGTGTAATTTTGTATGATCTTTGGTAATGACTATTTACTTTTTTATCATTGGTCTTTGGTTTTAGGAATTTGATAATAAATGCAAAATAAATCGCATAGGTACTATATTTATTTACCAGGCTATATTCTAATGCTATTACCCAAATAAATATTTCGTACTAGTGAGTACAGAAGACTCTCCACGGGGTTCCATAACATGGATTCGTATAACGGCGGAAAAATTGGGACCGTGTTCGTATAAAACGCTAAAAGAGGCTCGTTGAAGCTCCATTTTTTCTGAAAAAAGAAAAAAAAAACATTTATTATTCAACTGAGGGTACGCCACCGATATTTTGCCGCCCCAAAAACTCCGAGTTTGGACTAAATATAATACCCAACATTTAAAACTTCTTAGAAAATATTAATTTTCACATCATAGGTCGAAAATAAAGGTTTGTATCGAAAATCGATTTTCGAAAAACGCATGGTATACTCTTTCATCATGAGCAATAATATGCTTATACCCAAAAGTCAAGGGCTAAATCAAGTTTTACACTCCTTGAATTTTAGACCGCAAAGGTTAGAAAAATGCCAGGAAATGAATTTTTATCTTTTAATGGAAATACAAGTGTACGGTTTTTCGGGTTATGAGGTCAGTAGATTAAGAATGATAGAATTAAATTTTCTTTTCTAAGGTTTAAGGAGCAGTGTGTCACTCGCTTTTATCTACGTTATTTAATTTAAATTTTCCTGATAAGGTTTAAGGAGTGTAGTACTCGCTTTCCTCTCGGCTATTGGGTTTGTCAATTTTAATAGAAGTATTACACTGTTAATAGAAGTATTACATCATGAGAATCTACTGAGTGCATTATTTAAAAGAACTATACCTGCTCTCTATTTTTTTTGCTATATAAATTCAGTGCCAATGCGCTTTAAGTTCGAAAAGAAGAACAGAACGGCCACTACTATCTCTTAGATTATAAGATAAGCATACTCAACGTTAAAAATCTCTAAATAAAAAACATAAATGATGTAACATAATCTGGGATCTGGCCCATATGGACATATTTTTAGGATTAATAGGTTGGAGTGTTGATAGAGACCTAAAGTGATTATTCGGGTATTACAGAGATCAACAAATTCAATATTGTATCGGGCTTGGTATCGGTCTTGGACTTATCGCAAGAACGAGACTGCAAGACAAGACTGATTTTGCTCATCACTACTTGCGGGTGAATAACTAAACCTGACCTAAGTAAAACTGTCTTTACTTTCGAAATATTACCCCTTTTTTTAAATGCGTAAAAATTGCCTTAACTTTACTGCAGTATTTCAGCCCTACAAATATTTGTATTTTGTGATTCTGTTTTTTCTAATATAAATGTAACTGAAAAATCTGCTATCAATGTTGACCAAAAATATTTTCATTCTTGAATTTTCATTCTTCTCTTTAATTATTCAGTATTAATGCATGTTGCTAGTTAAACCCAGCACATTATATTTCCAGCATTATAATGTGCTGGGTTTAACTAGCAACATGCATTAATACTTGCTTAGTCTAGATAAAATTGTATAACACTCTGTATTTTTTCGACTGTAGAAAAATATATTGTATTTTATTGCAATTAATTAAGATTTCAACTAAAATGTTTGGAAATAGTTTTTATAGGATAATGTTAAAAAAGTTAAAAGATGTTTTGTGAATAACTTACCGATTACTCAAATATCTTGCTTTGTTGATTTCCGGAAAAAATTCCCGAATAATTTTTATTCGAATAATAACTTTGTTTAAATAGATTTGTCTATAAAGTGCTACAAAGTTGCGAGACTTTAGGTACGATCGATTTATATAATCCAATTGTTGAAAGTGGAGCTTTAGACATCTTAAACAAGTCTAGAATGCAACAAGGCAATTACTGGAAAAATTTTATTAAAATATATATTTCATGGTATTCGCCGGTAAGGACTGAGAAATTTTTTTTTTTTTATTTAACGATTATTGTTAATGTTATGTTTAGAATTTTTATCTAGCAAATAACTGCATGTCTGGACGCAAATATGAATTAACTAAATGTATATTACCATTCATTACCAGTTTGGCGGTAAGAACAAAGAGCTAATAATGAAAATTGCATTTGATAGTAGAACAAATATTGAACATCTTGCAGTGATAAATTTTGAAAAATCGTGTGAACGCAATGTGATATAATGGACCGTGTTCCACTAGTGTGGGAAACTAATTTTGAGTATTTGTTCAGACTGATGGCTATTGTTTTGCATTGGCAAACATCGAAACTACGCGTTATTGAGGAACTTTCTTGAACCAAAAATATATCAATGGAACTGCCATGAAATTTCTTGATAATGCTCTGAATTCTGGACTGACCATATTTTCATACATCTACAACTTAATTATTATTCGTATTAGTATATTGTAACGCCATCATGTCATAAACATACACCAGTTAATCCAAAGTATTGTAAATTGTCATATTTGTTATTGGTATATTAATGTTAGTCAAATATGAGTAATATTTTACACATCAATTCCTTCAATGACCTTCAAGTAAATTATAATTTTATGACCTGAATGTTCCTGCCGAAATTAAGTTAAACTCCCTGGATATATCTTTTGTTTTATGATAACTCTGCTGTTAGTGAAAGATTTGCCAAAATATGCAATTCCATAATAGCAAATACCCAGAAAGAGAGAGTTAAGGGGCATGGCAAGGGTTTACTTAACTATTGGGCTTAAACGCAATACGATAGCATAACAAAGGCTAGCATATAACCCGAAAATTTATGACCTCTTTTCTTGGGAAAAGGGTTAATGCCAATATTTATGCAAATTTCCGACTGACCTCAGTTGACCGTTTCTTGCGAGATTCGGGGTGCAAGAAGCATCTTAGGAGGACAACTTGTAGCCATGGGTGGTGTTCTGCAGCAATGGCAATTCAGAAATCTTTACTTAAACATCTTTTCCTCTAAAAGGATTACGGTGAGGTGCATGCCGTCGCGCAAATCCCTAGTGTCAACAATCATAAAAACAACTTCGTTCAGAGGTCATGGCTTGTTCGGCGTTATGGGATTAAAATCGTAACTGGCTCGAGATTATCTGTCTGTTACTTATTTTGCTTATTATATATTTTGCTTACCAGAATTTATGTATGCAAGTGATAATAAAACAATGCCATTAGTAATATTATCTTTTACCAACCACGGCAATATATTTAGAGTTGTGTCTTTTACGCCAACATTTTTGGGTATTGTGAAATTATATTTTAAGTTTATAACTTTTTAGTTGGTCATATTTTGATTAATCTAAATAGATTCTTTAGAGCAAATGTTTTTGCCACATAATTTATTGTTTTTTGAGTAGATTTTAAAGAAAGCCTGCATATTGTTAAATAATTCATAGCTCAACTTTGACAAATAAATATTGTAAAAAATTAACACATGATTTTTAGATTAAAAAAATCTTCCAACTTTAACTATTTATATTTATAAAAGAAAACAAATTACTCAACATATGGTATATTATACATGCTAGAGCACCTCCTAAAAACTGTTAAATTCAGCATTTAATAAAATAAAAAAAACCGTAAAACATGATTTTAATAATATATGTTTAAAAAAAACATTAAAGAAAATATTGAAAGAGTCGCTTATTAATTAAGTTGCAATATTATAACTATTTAAAAAAAACTATATACGAGATACAAAGTTTAAATTGATATTTTGTGTTGCCTCATGTTCGCTTACCAACATGGCAAGATTGTTTAGACTCGTTAATTTTAATTTACTTAAACTCCTCACATAAGAAGCAACTGATACGAAAATGGTAACAAATACCTTTTGGGCGACCATAAGATTCGGAAGCGATTCTATAGGTATAAAATCCCATTACACAATGAATTTTAAAAAGTCTAAGGCATGTGCCACACCAAACAAGTGATGTATGTTAATGTTGGAATAATGTGGTAATGTGTATTTTTCGGAAAAATCTCGAGTGAGATAATCACTTGATTGTGACATAAACAGTTAATGCTTCATTATGGATTCATTGATGGGAAGTACATGAGAATAAAAACATTTGGAAAAACTGTTTCGCTATATTATATTCATAAAGGCTAATATTCTGTAGTTCTTTTGGCAATGGCTGATGCTGATGGTATGTTGGTAACTATGGACATTGATCCACTGTTTAAATGCAAATATGATATTATATAAATCTCAGCTGCGTGGTGGTATAGCATATCGCGACCGAAGTTCCTTTTAAAAATTCGCACTGTTTCGGTAACATAGCACAAACTATTTATTTCGTACTGCGGAAATATGATACTGTATTTCTGTCAATTATTTGAGTGCAAAAGAGCTATCTGTGTCAAAATAATATGTAATTTAAAAAGAAACCAACAGATAGCCCACCCTATAGGACGTGGTACATATATCAGGGAATTATGTGTTTATTGGTGTTTTGCAGATACGCGCATATTTATCATTGTGAATATGTTAAATTTGTTATAGTAGTGGGAGTTACCATTTTATGAAAATGATCGTTGTCTTCAACTAATCCGTCTTTCAGATAATATCCACCTGCAAAAAAAAAGGGGATTTCTTCTAGTAAGCCTGGTTAAAATGAAAATTTGAAAAGACTTCCTTCTCAAATATTTGCAAATTTATGAACGGGAAGGATTAAAAACATTTCCCATATTTGCTTTATTGCAAAAACCGAATCCTTCTAGGCGCCTAAATGTTTGTCGAACGGCCTTAAAACAATCCCGATTTTCTCCATTTCTCCTCACCGTGTCGTCTCAATTGTATATAGTATAAATATAAGCTGAGTTCAAAGGGACATTGACAAGATCCCGGAGGATAGGATGAGGAAAAAAACCTCATGTGGTCACACCAGCGAAACTGACCATCATTAATCTTCTCATCTGACGGAAGAGTTGCGAACAGGCGAAACATCTGCCCAAATCCAAATAACTTCCCTTCGCTGCTGACAGCTTCCCTGTTTGTCCTGAACCCTTCCTCTGCGTCTATTGTCCGTTCTATCTCCAGGGATAATATGGAGCAATGCGGAAGGGTTACGGTTAGTTGAGTATTCTGTTCTGCTGCCAGCGCCCCCGCAATAAAACGGGACTTTGACTGCATCTTCATTACGGGGGATTACTCACACAAGCGAAAACGCATTATCCAAAGTGCCCTTGCGGCGAATTGAATACTTCTGCTGCCCTTTTAGAAAGAAGACTCAGGCAATCATGGAATCCTGCGTTGTCCCGTGAAGCATGTTTCAATGGGGCGTTGCGCTGAGGTGTGATTGGTACAGCTCTACCCTCTGCCGGGATTTTATTAGGTCCTTTGAAAAGAAAACTACGGGGAAAAATGGCGGCAATATTTCGCTGGTAAGTATAGTTTATTTGGACTCAAAAAATCTAGTTTTAAAACTAAACTTATTTGATATTACCATTGTAATATTTAGAAATTGTAGATTAATAGAAGGAATTCCTATTTCTATAAATGAATGTATACTATTCCGTCGTAAGGAAATTGGACTCTGAATTAATATGATGTCGCACTGGATTTATTAAATTATTTATATACATATATTTATAGTTTTGTGGTATCAAAACAGCGCACTTTTCAATGCTAATTGAATTCTAAAGAGGTCATGAAAAACGTGACTTAAATTAAATAACCAGACTTATAATTAGATTTAGATATAAAATTCCTAGTTTATTGGGTTTGGGTGTACACTTTTGTTTTAATATTCTTAATTACGTATCAAAAATCCCCGAAGAGTTTTAAAGCATGAATTTCTGGGAATTCAAAAACAGGAAGAATCACAAAATTGGTGCACTGATGACAATGGTGCCAAACCAAAAACAAAAAACGGTCATTCTTAAGTCTCAAAAATTATAATCTCAAAAGGAAATTAAGCAGAACACGAAAAATGCTTAATTAAACACAAAATAATTATTGACATATTAATATAACAAAAAAATTAATAAACTGGTCTGCGAATCAAACGGCCAAGTATGTTGTTGGTTAGCTGAATCAAAATCAGACCTTAAAATTGTCCTATCACGTCAGGGTTTTGAGATATTTGAGGATATGTTAAGTAATGAAATAATGGCATTTTCGGCCACTTTGAAAAATTCATTAAAAAATAACAGAACGTGAAAATAGCTCTTAATACAATCCAAAAGAGAGCCTAAATCCTTGTCTATATATATAAAATACCACAATTCTATAGCACTTACGAAGCATCTTCGTATTCATAATATTTTCATAAGTGTGCGTGAGCACTATCACTATCTATTGTATGAAGGAATCGGCTTATGGAAAAAAGTAAATACCACGAAATATTTTGGAAAGTATTAAAGCTTCTCGTGTTTTAATATAATAACTAAAAATTCATAATTTTATTTGAGCTACTTTATAAGCTCCTGCTATAATTCCTTATTTTAAATTATTTTTCAAAAATTGCCAAAATACGGTCTTTTGTACTTTGCAAAAATATTTTTTCAAAAACGTGACACGATAGAACTTTTTCGTTTGCGAATTCGTAATCTATGACAAAAATCCTATCGAAATTATCACTTAAGAGGAAAACCATCGCAGGCCCGTGCAATTATTCAAGAATCTTGTATAACCGGAACGTCAATCGTCATCGAAAATAAAAGATTAAATGGCGTTTTTCAGAAAACTATTGTTAAAAACTAATTTTTGAAAATTTGTATAAATATTAAGAAACGTCATTATAGCTTGCATCCTAGGCTTCTTTACTACTACTACCACTACATATAAAGTTTGCATACAGAGTTTTTGGTGAACAAATTTTCTATAAGGATTTCGCTAATTATTATTCCAATCTTAATCAATTTCACATCATAAGGCATTTTTTATATCATACTTTTAATTGATTACTACTATTAGATTACATTTCTCACAAGAATAATGAATTTCACGGGATTACAAAAAGTAAAATTTGTAGACAAGTACAAACACCTGCCGTCAATATTTGAAATATTGTAATATTATGAAACAATAACAAAAGAATATCTTCTTGGAATTATAATATTATGAAAAAAGGAAATTTTGATAATATTCTCATTAAAAAAGGAGACTTTTAATTTACCAGAAATATCATTTCATAGCTTTTGTATTTGTAATGTATTGGCGAAAAAAATTGAGTTAAACCACATATGAGGATATAACGAACAAAAACAATTTAACGTTAATATAGAAAATGAGCTGTAGAAATATTACTTTCCAGTAAAATCGGTTTTAATTAATAGTTGTTAACTGAAACATTGCTCACTTGCATTCGTACAGATTTTAAAAGATACTATACCGGGTGAGTCATTTAACTTGAGACAACCTAATAACTTTTTAGGATCACATAATATTGAAAAAAGTTTAATATGAAGGTTGTAGGGTATCAAAAATGGCGTTTGGTGATGATCTTAAAAATGACCTTGACCTTGACATTCAAGGTCATATGAGGGTCAACTTTAAAATTTCAAATGGGATGACCCCCTATTGACCCCGGAATTGAAAAGAGCAGAAAATTTTACGTTCAGATATGACCTTGACCCAATGGTCAAGGTCAAATTTCAAGGTCATTTCACGATAATTTATCTTCATGTACAATAGCGAGAGACGATGACGTTTTTTGAAATGTGAAGAGAGATATCTGACCACGACCTTGAAAATTACCTTGACCCTGACCTTCAAAGTTATTTGAAGGTTAAACTCAAAAATTCTATTGGTAACCCCTATTTTTGACGCCAGAACGAAAAAAGTTTTCGACCGAACATGCGATAAAGTATTTAACTACATTTTGCATTACCAAGGAACAACGACGTGGACGTAGTAGTTTTCTGTTCCCTTTGGGATGCTTGATTTAGGTGAGTCGAGTCCCCTCGCCTCTCACCGTCGCACAGTGGGGCCATATTGCTAAATTGGTTCAAAACCACCCACAAATCGTAATTTTTAACGGAATTTGAAAATTCTTGTTTAAGGATACTCGTGATGAGCAAAAAAGAGACTCACGAAGCCCTATTTGCCAAAAATTGCTTCGGTGATTTTAAAAATTCAAAAAACTTCACTTTGATCTCGAAAATTCAGCATATTGAAAGTACAATCTTATGATCCAAGAACTTAAAGCAAAAATGAAAATCTGGAAAAAAACTACAAGTAGGATTTCGAGGTTGCTGAATCTAAATTAGTCATTTACTTGATCATACAAGGTCTCCTAAAGGTCATTTGAAGGTCAAGTGAGAATTTTTAAAATCACCGAAGCAATTTTTGGGAAAAAGGGCTTCGTGAGTCTCTTTGTTTCCTCATCACGAGTATTCTCAAACTAAGAATTTTCAAATTTTGTTAAAAATTACGACTTGTGGGTGGTTTTGAACCCATTGGGCCCACTGTGCGTCGGGGTGCTTGATATAGGTGAGTCCCCTCGCCTCTCACTGTCGCGTCGGGGTGATCGATTTATGTGAGTACTCGCAATTCTCACCAATTTAGTTTAATAAATGCTCGAAGTGATGTCCATCAACTTCAATACACTTATTAATGCGCACCTCAAACGATCTTACACAACTTTGAAGCATAGCAGGACTTATTTTGTTGCAAGCATCAATAATTCTTTCAATCATATTTTCACGAGTAGTTGGTACTTCGTTGTAAACTTCACCTTATCAAGCATCCCGACGGTGAGAGGCGAGGGGACTCACCTAAATCAAGCACCCCAAAGGGAACAGAAAACTACTACGTCCACGTCGTTGTTCCTGGGTAATGAAAAATGTAGTTAAATACTTTATCGCATGTTCGGTCGAAAGCTTTTTTCGTTCTGGCGTCAAAAATAGGGGTTACCAATAGAATTTTTGAGTTTAACCTTCAAATAACTTTGAAGGTCAGGGTCAAGGTAATTTTCAAGGTCGTGGTCAGATATCTCTCTTCACATTTCAAAAAACGTCATCGCCTCTCGCTATTGTACATGAAGATAAATTATCGTGAAATGACCTTGAAATTTGACCTTGACCATTGGGTCAAGGTCATATCTGAACGTAAAATTTTCCGCTCTTTTCAATTCCGGGGTCAATAGGGGGTCATCCCATTTGAAATTTTAAAGTTGACCCTCATATGACCTTGAATGTCAAGGTCAAGGTCATTTTTAAGATCATCACCAAACGCCATTTTTGATACCCTACAACTTTCATATTAAACTTTTTTCAATATTATGTGATCCTAAAAAGTTATTAGGTTGTCTCAAGTTAAATGACTCACCCGGTATATAGATAAAATTACAATTATGTTTAAAGAAGGCACTAATCGTTAGTATATTATAACCTATTTCACCATTCACATGCGATTTTAATGGGCGTGTTTTAATCAATTTTTTACCAATGCTTTTTGTGTCCTAAATTGTTCTTATCAGGTCTGTAAGAAAATTTTGCACAAATAATATGAAATATAGAAGAAAATCTAAGAACCCATCCACCTGCAAATTATAGCAGCTAGGTTGGTAAATTACAGTAGTTTCAAATATGTAAGAAACCCTTAACACTAAAAATAATCCTACTTCCGGTGAGGACTAATTGAGTAATTCTGGAAAATGGTACTTATTTCACATCCGAGTTTTTCTTAATGTAAAAAAATATACAATATTTTCATGCGTAGACTGTCTCTTACCAGCCTTGTTAGACTTTTGTGAATGAACATTTTTACTGAATGAGAATTGTGGTCCAATTGTCGGATGACCAAAATGGAAAGGTCATCAAAACAGCCTTTGCGTCTACCGAATCGTGAAAATTTAATTCTTTAACAATTTCCGCAAATTTAAGTAAGACGCATCTGCATAAGAACGAGCTGATGAGATAACGAGCCCAAAAAGACCAACTAATCCTTAGCCACTTTTGAAGGAAGATTGCATCTTGGGCAGCGCGGTTGCAGGCTGCGAACAGGTCGTTTTTGACTGTTTGCAGAAAGGATTCCAGCGATAGCATAAAAAGATAATCCTTTTTCAAAGAGAGGGAAAGAAAATAAATCCCTTGGTACTTGGACTCCTGCGGACACCCTTTGAGTTGTAAAGTTTATTTTTAACCCTTTCAGACACAATGTCCAATATATTGGACAAAAGTTGTCACTGATTTTAAAGCTATTTAACGTAGACACCAATATTAAATCTGCAATGGTTGGCAACTCTGTTAATAAAGTAGCTTTTAAACTTTACAAAAATAAGTTTTGTACTGAATTCTGACCATTTCACATGGTTCAGTGCCTTTTTTGTGAAATTATATTGTGCGGCAGTAAACAAGTGGTCCTTAGTGCTCATATAAAGATTGTTTTTTTTTTTTAAGATCGAGTTTTAACAAAAATCGGTAAGTACTCTTTAACTATTTTTTAAACAATTTATGCAGAAAAGTGTAAAAAAATACGTTTTGATTGGCCGCCACGCGCAAAAAAAAGGCATGTCCCATATATGGGACATCACCTGGTGGCCAGGTGAGGCATCCTACCTTAATTGTTTTTGCATATTCGTGTTTATTAGTGTCATATTTGTGTATAAGCAAAAATTCAGATTTTTATCTCAAACGCCTGATTTTTGTGTCTGAAAGGGTTAAAATGCAATTTTACTTCACATTTCGCAAGAATTTCCCATGTCCAGCATAAGGATGAGTTCGTATTTTACCTAAATTCAGAAGGTAACCCTTTTCCCAGGAAATCACATTAGGTAAGCAAATGAAACTGACTTTTTCTTATTCACTTACATTTTATGGAACTGGACATTCTCAAATTGTTGAAGATTTACCTCAATACAATAGTGAGCTGGTATTAAAGTATTGTATTAAGCGTTATTTATATTTGAGAGCAACCTACTCTATATATAATTTAAGAAAAGACAACCCTATTAAAATCAGAAAAATATATCAAACACACACTGCCTGGGGGTATCTCCCTTTTCTGGACCAAAAACATCGATTTTTTTAGCGATTATTATAAATAATAACACACTAATAAGGCTATAAAACCTGAAATACTGTCAATATCCTTACAAAAATTTGACAGTATATTCTTGAAAGACTATATCAAAAAACCCATTTGGTGATAACTTTAGACCACCGGGCCTCTTAATACAGGTTGGACCGTATGTAGCCACAAATAGTATTATATACACCTAATTCTCTTTTTACACGATAGATACGTTCCCAAAAAATATGTGTAAAAAAAAATTCGTGTAAAAAGAGAATTAGGTGTAAACAATATTAAAAAGTTCTTGTTAGAGTTCACTTAATTTATTTCGTGCTTACACATTTTAATTCATTAAATATTTTATAAAAAATACCTTCTACTTTGGAAAAAGGGAATTATATCTGAAATTCATTAATTTAAAGAAGTTAAAGTAATAAAGACATAAAAAAATTTGATGCATTGTCACTTTCTGACAATAAACGCATACGTTTACGTAAGACTAAAATATTCCTGGAATATTAAAAATCGTGTTAAAACAAAACAATTCGTGTAAAATGAGAAATTTTTTTTCTTTTGAACTCGTGTTAAATCAAATTCGTGTAAAAAAATATCGTGTAAAAAGAGAATTAAGTGTATACTGGTAACTAAACAACTGAACAAAATAATAAACTATAAATGCCCCAAATGAATCAATACAAACACGTTACACGTATTAGTTCAGTAACTAATTAATACTAGACTATGGACTAATTAATTACTAATCAAAAGGCGTCTTCTAATAGTTATTAACACTTAACGGACGGGTCGAATCTGCTCTGTCTTTCCTAGTTTCCGGGAATTTGTCAGGGGAATTAAATAAACATGAATGTATGGATTTAAAGCGTTGTAACTACAATAAAACAGTGTGCATAAAACAAAACCCCAAATGCAACATACTAAAACTTCATGCAAAAACGTAGATCTACGTGGCCCGTCCTAGGAAGTCAGAATGGAAAAACGTAAATCTACGGGGCCCGTCCGTTAAGTGTTAATAAGTTGAATATAATTCTTATGAAACACATTATTATAATTAGTTAATTAGCATTTCTCTAATAGTTTTAATGCAATAGGCCCCTGATCTAAATCTGAAACTCAAAACAATTTTGTCTAATATGTTCTAACTTATAATACTTTTAACTTAACAACTATAGTTTAAAAAAATGTATCGACAAAGCAGTGGCTACCTTCTAACTAAACTGCCTCCTTCATTCTTTTCAGCAGTCAGTTACCGATAAATATTTAATCTCCTCCTTCAAAATGATGGGTGAAGGGTTTTAAGCAGGGATTGAAGCGAATTATTAACCTTCCGCTTCCCGCAATTGTCACACCTCTGTGAATTCTGTCACAAGTTGATTTTTTACCGCTTCCATACCCTGGGTAGTTATTCATCACCTTCACATTCGGATTTGAGTGAAAGATTTTCGGAAGAAATGCGAAATTTTACGCTCTTCTGGATCCTGTTACAGTACCTCATTCCAGGTGATGATCCTGTGAACCCTTTTTTCCTATAAATGGGAACAATCCCACATTATGCAGATGATGAACCTTCCGATAACGGTTCATGGTGGCAATTTAACATGTGGGAACGAACAGTGCAAACAATTGGGTAAAGTTGAAATATGGGTATGTATTATTGTGCCTACTGCAATCTTTTCCTTCTTTTTTTTTATTTATGTTTTTCATGTTGTACTTTTCATTTTATAGCATATTTTATTATGTACTAGCGACTCGCTCGGCTTCGCACGGATGATTACACCCGTGCACCCTGACATGTGGTGTCATTGCTTTGGTTTTGATATTTCATCGTTACGAAAAGTGCGCTTAGCAAGAAAATATTATATTTATTTTATAAAGTTTATTTATTATTATATTTAATCGTATGGTATAAATGAGAAACATAAATTATATCAAAATTGGTTAACGTTTATTGGTTTGAGTCCACGGCTTATAAATTTAACAACTTTGGGTAATTTTAGCTGTCAATTTGAAATAATACCTTGATAAAATCAAATCCTACACTTTCAAGGAATCTGTGTTTATATGTAATAAACATTTCCAGTTCGAAATTATTAATCATCATCATAATAGATCTGGAGGCCAATAAAATCATGATAATCTCGGCTTAACTATCGAGTTAAGGACTTCATCAACTGCGATAAATCGGCAAATTTTGATTCTACCTGAAGAGGTACACGCGCCGCTCTCCCAAAAAGGATACCCAGCAGGTGTCTTTTCTCCAGTAGGATTTCAGCAAACACCGACAGACTGCTCGTCCGCAATCCAGAAGTAAAAGGTTGAACCTTTCACCGTACCGTTAGATACTAACCGAACTGTAGGTTTCTGTTCCGCATTCACATGGGAATTTGAAAGGGCTGCAAAAAGGCACCACCGAAATATTGACGTCCTTTAAAGGATGAGGCGCTGCAAATCGAAAGTTCCGATTAAGGTCTGACATTTTCATAGAAGGTTTTTATTGTAGTGTACTGTTATTTGCGGATATAGTTAAATTTCTCGCCAAAAATTTAAAGTATTCTGGATAAGATCGAATATTAATAGCTATTGCGATGTCTTGGATCTACAATACGTTTCTTAGACCACCAGCTAAGCAATGTTTAAGACCGGTATAAATTACTGATACCTGAGTCCAGCTTAGCTCAAGTCTGCATTAAGTCTCGGTTGATTTTAGGCTGGCTTAAGTTAGAACAATATCTGGATTAAGTTTATCATTCGAGTCTTTAACGTCGTCACAATTTCAAAAACTTTTACTCGTGTAGTAGTACATAGCATAAGGATCCGACCTTTGCTAAAGTTTAATTCGGCTAGAAGATTTTTTCTAGATTCCTTTCTGCGGAGTCGTTTATTAAATATTAATAAATAAATAATTTGTTTTTCGCCACATAGTATAGCATATGATTATACATTTTGAACTTTAAAATTATTGGTCTTTAATCAGTTAGCTGTGGTGACCTCTTTATAAAGTGTGTCAAAAAAAAAGCGATGTAAGTACAATCAAATGGTTTATTTTGTTGGGAAATTAATAATTTTATTTACTTAACTTACAATGTGAAAACATTCGTGTACGATTACTTTTTATGATGTGCTTGGTATATAATCTGGAAAAATATTCCCGATTAGATTTAAGTTTAGTTGGCCGAGGTTTTGTTGATGTTCTTGTTGATTTTTAGTATGAATTAGATATAATGCAATAGTGTCAATGCAGGAAATGCAATCGAGAAGTTTACTCGTGTTAATTTTCCATTGTTTCTTTTATATTATACATACAATACAATATAAAGGGATTTAAGCAGACAATATCTAAAGGGTGAAGGAATATTTCTTTAGTCCCTTCCTTGCTGTTGAATATGCAATAATCACATCATCACACTCATGTCCTGTGCACCCATTTTCTTATCGTGGTCAACAACTACTTCATGCTTCTTTTGATTTTGATTTTAATTTTCTCTATTTCTACGATATTGTCGTCATGAATTGTGAGTGATCTAACACAGAACTCTGTCTTTGTTTTTAAATACCTTTTTGCGATGGAGATGAGCTGCAGGGGTTGATCCTTTCGATTTGTATCGTTTTCCTATTGCTGCATAATCTGAAGAATAAAATCGAATTCGCTAATAGACCCTCGGTCTTTGTTTCGAATTTCGTCAATATTTCTAATAATGATATTAGTGTTTTCAATCGACTTTTTTAAATTACATTAATTTATTATATTGAAGTCTTATATTTCATGTGAGTTTAAGTTAAATGATAAGACATATAAAAACGTTTACGCCATTTTCTCGCTTAAACCAATTACACTGCGGACAGTTCAAATATCCACTTCATTGCAGAAGATTGAAATGAAGACGGCAATGCAAGTAAAGGAGGGTGGAGTCAAACTAACTTTGAATCATAAATGGACGCGCTTCACAAATTGGGGTGCTGCCCTTCAAAACGAAAGTAATAGGGCGTAAAGTGGAGGGTAAAACCGACAACTCGGATAGTGGTCTGCATGTGGTCAGGGCGGTTTTATGAGCAGGCGATGCCCTCCATTTAAGCGAATATATGGCCACGGCTGCAACTTAATGATCTGTCGACTGCGGGGGTGATAACTTATTGTGTTCTCCGCATCGCAGAAATATCCAACTCATCGCAACCCTTCCGCATTGCTTCATATTATTTCGAATGGGTTTTGATGGTCACAGTGAAAGGATCCAGTGGAAAGAAAGCAGGGAAGTTGTCAACGTTGTTGTTTTTTTTTCTTTGCAAAATAAATCTATTTAGGCAGATGTCCAACGAAACGCAAATTAAAGTTGATGAGCTTGCAACTATTCAAATTGCTTTCCTATTAACTACAATTGAAACAGAGCACCGAGATAAAGTTTATGATAATGCTAGAATTTGGTAAGAACTAATACCATCACAATAGTGAAAAGAAATAACGACATTAATGATAACGAACAAATCTGGTTATGAGCTACAACTTTATTAAACAAACAATTAATTTTTCATTTTAAAAATGGTATATAAAATCACTGTTCAATATTTTTCAAAGTTTGTTGATTTCAAAATTCTCATTGTTTCGGCAACACAGATTAATAAAAACAATATTATTATTAACTTTTTAGTTTAAGTTTGTACATATAGGTAACGTTTGAAGTCGGTTTTTATTTTTTCTGTAGAAATTTACCTTATTTTTCAATTTTTAGTTATCGGAAAGTGGGTGAAATTCAATAAACGGGACTCATCCAGTAATTTTATACTCTTAGAGGCAGGATATTTTCTTCAAATTTAATTGGGAAATATAGCATATTCAATAAAAAAAGAATCATTAAAATCTGTTCACAATGGACGAAGAGATCGCGTAACATCCACACAAAAAAATACAGTCGAATTGAGAACCTTCTGCTTTTTTTTGAAGCCGGCTAAAAAGTTATAAGATATTTGCAAGTAATTGAATTTTTACATTTCAGTATTATGGATTTTTGATGAAGAAATATCTCCCTTTTTACCACCGGGTTGACGCCATTCGTAATTTAATAGGGCTCCTACTTTTGTGCGTTACACACTGAGCAAACAATTCCAACTTCAGGAAGATTGACGACCACGTGCCTGTCTCTTTGTCGAACATTTCTTATTAAAAAGGACTCGACGTGCAGTTGCAATTTGTTGTTTCATTTGCATTCACTCAACAACTTTCCCCTTTCTCCCGGAAAGTCTGTTTATTTTCCTAGGACTCGACTCAATGGCCATCTTGAGCTCTTCATGTGGCCAACGTCAAGCATCCAGTCGCGTCCAATTCAATCTGTCCATCGGTGGTCCATTCGACTGATGTGATCTGACGATGCCCTAATGATGTAGGTTTCCGGTTTTGCACAAAAATTCAAATGTTTTTCGGGTGATTGATTGAATGCTCAAGACAAAATTTCACCCATTTCTTTCCCCGGGGAAGTAAAATTTGTTGAAAAATGCATTTTAAGGCGATCAAGCTGTTTCCACCACCAGACGCAATTGACACAACGCAATTAGGAAATATGTGTAAAATTTGGGATCACCTAATTGACCCAAACAATTTTAAGTAATGAAGGCTGTAAGCCCTGATAAGAACGAACAAAAATTTCCACTATTATGAAACAAGTTGCAATTTGGACAACATTTCTGCAGACCTATATCGTAATTGCATTCTAATTACTTTGTGCGGCCAGTTGTTATTATGTCACTTGTAAGAGAACTTTAATGAGGTTTAGTTATAAATATAGAAATTCAGAGAAAAACAACAGCGACGAAATTAATATACAAATCAAGTTTAATTCAGGTTTGGAAGTATTGGATCATCATTTTTTATGAACCATAAATTTAGTCAGGTATGAATATCTTAAGATGCCAAAACTTCTAATTACACTTGCTTTCAAGTTCAAACGTACTAAACCTTTTATTATTAAGATTCTCCAACTTCGATATAAAGTTAATAAAGAAATTCCATCACGTTTCGAGAAAAATAGAGTTATTCAATTTAAAAGAGCTATATGTATTTCATTTTTGGAAAATTTCTAAAAAAAAAACCAGATGTCATAGGAGTTCGAAAGATAGCTTCAATGATGGTTTAAATTCTACACTATAGTTATAAAATATTAGTTAATTAAAATCTTTGTAAAGATTTGGGAGCAAGTTTTTTATTAGAGTTCCACTTTTATTACCATAACGTTCGGTCATTTCATTTGTGTGACAAAAGAGACATTCATGAAAAACTCGTACCCTGAATAAATGTTAATTCAGTTTATAAATAACTGATATTTTAAAGATATGACTTATATTTCAAGCTGCTATGGCATTCCGTTATTTCTACAAAAATGTCCAAAAGTGGCTAAAATACGGTTTACAAGAATTTTATATTAGTGATTATTTTCCCTTATTTTACTTCCATTTTAGGATCGCGAAGAAATCGGCAAACTCAAAGACCTAATACATTATATCGGATTTGCTATTTAAATAACGGAAATATGCATTTTTCTTTAGCTTTTCGGCTTTAATACGTTAATCGGTTATATCCCAAAATACTCCCTCGAGTATCTCCAGAACTTGTACGGATTTACGCTTGTCTAAACCCAAAAATTGCAGTGAATGTAACACGGAAATGCGTCGGCTTCTCCTTTTATATGAAGAAAAGAGAAATACTTCTAAACCCTATCCCAGTTCGCAAAAATATGATCCCTCTAAGAATTCGATGAAGAATGAAAATTTTATGCTAATCATCCTAAAGTCTTCACAAACCAAAATTCCAGATGCAACATGCGTGCAAAAAGGCCCATTTTTCGTTACTTAACATTGGCCGAGATAAGAAAGGATGCATAGACCACAAGGTGGACACAAAATTTAGACGTAAATGACCACAAAATGACTTTTTGGTGAGATGTATTGTGTAACTGAATGGTTCAAGAAAGGCTGCGTGACCAACGGTCAAAAAGAAAGTGCTGAGTCAAGCCTTCTGGACAACAGATTTTCTTGAAAGGTTTTAGTCATTCCGAATTACCGAAATCCATTGCTTTATGCTTTGATTTTCACAGAATTACCATGCTCAACTCTCAGTTTAAACTTGAATTTGACAGAACGACTAGTTTGCACAAGCAAAAGATGGTTTTAAAATTAAAAAATCTTATTATTATTTATTTATTTATTTATTTATTTATTTATGTAAAAGGCTTAACCTAAATACATAACAAAAGCTTAACGCGCACTCGAAAACTAAGTTCATATGGCGCTTCTAACAAAAGTAGATCTTAAAACAAAATATAATTTTACATCTTTGAGGTTTTCAGTTAAGTACATATGTGGCTTAGACATGGTTAAAGATATATAAAACAAATAATTTACAATAAGTTAAAACAAATAAAATAAAACATATTCACTTTCCAGATTGGCTGAGGACTATTCAGGTTACAAACAAGGTAAAATTATTCTATACAAATTTTTTTTTTTTTTTTATTTAATAATTTTTTTTTTTTTTTATAAATCTTAAACATTAAAGTTTTCAGCTCTTCCGCCTTGATTTTAAATTTATACATTCCAAAACACATTTTATGTTATATTTCTATTCTTTTTTTTTTTTTTTAAAGCGGACTGTCGCAAACCTACTTAAAACTATATCTAGGAAAGAAAAAACAATTACTGCACCTATTTTATCAATTTGTTAACAAAAAGAGTATATTTTGGTTGAAAAATAAATATCTGTAATTCCTACGGAAATAAATAAAATCTTTTAATGGAGGGGGAACTATTAATTTAATTTGTTAGTCATATGGGATTTGCAAAGCTAATAAAGGACATTTACTAAAAAACCATTGTTCTGTTATAATTTGTGCATAAAATCTAACTTGGTTAGCAAGGTTATTAGGTCTTCGGGATTGTTAGGGTTAAGGAGAGTGGAGAGGGGGGGCAATTGACCACCGTAGGCTCTGACGGATAACGGGCAATCCTTAAGGAAGTGTTTTACAGTTAGGGGGGCCTGGCAAAAATGACATCCGGCTCTGGGACTCCTGCTGTAGTAGTGACTGTGTGTAAGCAAGGTATGCCCAACTCTAGCCCGTATAATTTGCACACCCTGGGCCCTGGTTAGAGTTTTACTGTAGACTGGCGCCTCTATCTGCCTCCAATGCAAGGCGAGGAATGTCTCCTCCCTCTCCCAATCAGACCGCCATCTTCTTTTTAAGCAATTCAGTCGCTTCCGGTACAGGTACGACGACATGGGTACATCTTCAGTCGGGGCGTTTCTTGAAAAAATCTCCTTGGCATGAAAATCCGCCACCTCGTTGCCGTGTATACCCACATGCCCAGGAACCCAGGCCAAGTGAATGTTATTCTCACTTGAGCTAATAATAGCCCGGCAATGCTTTATAAGAGGTTCCTTGCATTTACTATTGTTTAGGGCTTGTAGGAAAGAGCGAGAATCTGAAAAAATAACCGCCGGGGAGTTCGCACTTGCTGCATACTGAATCGCCCTCCAGACTGCATAACCCTCCGCCTCATAGCTAGACACATCCAGGTGGAGCCTAAATCGCTTGACGAGTGAATGCCTCTGTTGCCCCGGAAGAAGATGTAGATGTAGATTGCAGTGGCTGTCCGTAGACACACTTAGGCCATTATTACAGGCCCATTGTGATGCCACTTTTTTGTGACCAGGGCTTCTCGTGGGAATCGAACCCACAACCTCTAGCGCCCTGCTGGCTCGCAGTAAGCACGTCGCGTTACCAACCGAGCCCCGGAAGAAAGACAACAAAAACCGCTGATGCCTGGCTGTCACTCAGAGATCCGTCAGTGTATATAAACAATCGGTTCTTGAATTTGGATGCCAACTCCCTGTGATGTGCCACCAATTCCTCCACAGATGAGTTCCTTTTGTCTTTCGGCCCCAAACTAATCTGAATTTCATTACAGGATTCATTAGGTCCTAAAAAGGGGAGGTGCAAGGAATTTGGATTGGGTGTACTTAAATCTAGAGCTAAACTAACTCCTAATGCTAGTTTAAGAGCCGGTGTTGATCGAGGTTTGGTGCTCATCTGGTCCAAGCGAATCAAGGATTCATGATGTGGACCCTCCTGATCCAGCCAGTTCTTGCTGAAAAGTTTGATACGCGCCTTCTCAGCTCTGTCCTGCAGGGGGAAAACTCCAGTCTCGATCCAAAGGGAGCGCCTGGGAGTCGATTTGAGTGCTCCGGTTGCCACCCTTAACACTCGGTTGATGCTCGTCTGAATTTTTGTTATATTGCTGACCGATGTTGACGCATATAAAAGGAGACCATAATTTGTAATGCCCTCAATGAGCACCTTGGCGATCTTAACTGTTGCGTGCACCGGAGCTCCGTGTTTTTTACCTGCTATTAATTTAATAAAATTGGTAGCCTTACAGACCTTGTCCGCCACTTGGCCGCAGTGGATGTTCCAGCGAAGGTCAGCCGAAAAGGTCACACCCAAGATCTTCAAGGTGGTGCTGACAGGTACCAGGTGGTCTCCAATTTGCACATTGGAAGGTGGATTTACTCTTCTTTTCCTGCTGAAGATCATCAGTTCTGCCTTGGTCATCGGCACAATGGCTCCGGTGTTGTAAGTCCAGATCTCCAGAACAGCTATGGCCCGTCTGAGTATGTCCGTTGGGTGTGGGTCGTCAGTAGTAATTATAACATTGTCGGCGTATGCGTAAGTTTTAAGTCCGTCGATTTCATTTAGTTTCAGTACTAGTCCAGTCAAATAAACATTAAAGAGGGCCGGAGCAAGGGGAGATCCCTGCGGGAGAGTATTACTACTCTTAAATTTTCCAGAGACGACCCCATTGGCTCTGACTTGAACGGTCCGATTGACTAAAATGTTTTTAATCAGCCGAATCGAGGCCTCATCAAAGCCCCAACCTGATAGCTGTTCCAGCACCACATCATACCTGACCCTATCATAAGCCTTCTCCACGTCCACGGCTAGAAGGTAAACCGCACGCTTTTTAGATAGGGACCACATGATGTCCGCCTCCAGCTCCAGGAGGAGGGAAGATGTGCCCCGATATTTCCTAAAGCCATGAATCTCCTTAGGCAGAATTTTCCCTATATTTTCAGAGAGCCTACGTCCCAGGATCTTCTCCAGGAGTCTTGCAGCACAGGGGAGTAGAGATATTGGTCTCAGGTCTTTGGGTGTAATAGGACCGTTGGTTGAGAGGTTTCTTTTCTTGATGGGCACCTGAACAGCATTCTTCCACTCTTGTGGGTAAATACCACTCTCTAGAATGCGATTGAAAAGTGCACAGAGTCTCTCTCTGTAGATCTGAGGTGCTTTAGCCAACATGGAGTAAGTAATTAAATCTTTTCCAGGCGCTGAACCCTTACAATCGGTAAGGGCCCCATCAAACTCCGTGAAGGAAATATTATGACATATAGAATGCAGAAACCCATCCTCATCAGAGGTCCCAGAAAAGGTCCAAGAGTCCCTTCGTTCTATCAACTCAGATCTGAAGGTGGAGTCCTCCGAGTACAATGTCCAGGATCTGGCCAATTCCTCAGATACTTTGCTGGAATCAACGTATATATTACTTTCCACCCTCAGACTACCAATAATGCTGGTGGAGTTGTTACCGGACAGGGCCCGGACCTTCCTCCAAGCATCTCGGATATTGATAGACGGGTCTATGCTCTCCGCGAAATTATTCCACGTCTCTCTTTTAGCATCCAAAATGGACCTCCTCACAACCGCCGACTCTCTGCGATATTTTATCAGATTAGGAGTGGTTGGATGCCTCTGGAAACACTTCCATGCTCTATTTTTAGATCTAATTTTATTTAGGATGTCCTGGTTCATCCACCTAGGCTGAGTACTGGAAAAAGAGTTTGAAATTGGAATTCCGACAGAAGCACCCACTTTAATCGCTCTAGTGAGCTGAGCAGCCTCTTTATTGACGTTCCCCGATACAGGCCTCAAGAGGACCTCACTCTCCACCGTAGCAGAAAAAAGATCCCATTTAGCCCTGTGTTCGCAGAATCTGGGTGTTACGATTTTCTTAGCGATCTGGAAATCTGAATTAATGATGATGGGAAAATGATCGCTTCCCTCCGTATTCTCATGCGTAATCCAATTGAGAACAGAAGCAATATTCGGGGGGGGCCAAAGTCACATCTATATGGGAAAAAGTCCCAGTACCTGACAAAAAGGTAGGACTACTAGTATTGAGCAGACATAGGTTTTGACTCTCTACCCAGTTAGCAAAAATTCTCCCCCTACGACTCCAATGCGCCGCCCCCCAAAGAGGGCTATGCGCATTGATGTCTCCACCAATTATGGCGTTGGGAGGGAGCTGGTTAGCCAGGTTCTGTAAATCCGTAAATGAAACATCTTGGGTATTTTCCAAGTAGATGGAAGCAAAAGTCAGAGGACTAGATGCCTCCAAAGAAACTGCACAGGCAGTTAGATTGCCGTTAATCTGTATCCTAGAGACCGCAATAGAGTTGTGCACCAAAATGGCCACACCTCCATGTCTATTCTCTCTTGGGTAATTATACCCGTGAAAAGAATAGGATCCCAACCTATCCGGCTCTTCATGTGAAAACAGGTGCGTCTCCTGGAGGAGAATAACCTGAGGCCGATATCTACAGATTAGAAGCTCCAGGGAAGAGCGATTATTTCTCAGTCCTCTTATATTCCATTGTAGAATTTTTATATTTTTAATGGAAGGTCTAAGATTATTAGCCTGAGAAGCACTCATAGGCAATTGATAGATACGGAAAAATTTAACTCAGATAAGTGGAATATTAGAGGTAAAAATGACTAAATAATATAAATGAATATATGATAATTAAATTGAATTAAATTAGTCTGATAATGATGAGAATTCTACCGATAGGTTATCACTATCAGATAAAATCACATCCTCACTAAGATTTTTCTTTGTTTTGTGTTTAAGATTTTTGGAGGTTTTTGCTTTTGTAATCGGAGAATTTTGTTTAAATTTGGTTTGTTGGGATGTCTTTTTTGTAGTTTCATTATTTTTTATTTTAGTAGCTAAGGTCATGGCCTGAGTGAATTCTATATTAGATGATTTTTCTTGTGGGGAATCAGTTGTTGAAGACGAAGGTTTTATTAAATTGGCAGATTTAACTGACAAAGTTGGTTTACTAGGGATTGTTGTTTCAATAACATTTTTGCTTTTAGTACTTTCTTGTGTAATTTTTGTAAGCAGAGTCGTAGAGAGAGCGGTGGGATTTACAACGCGGGAGAGTGTATCTGCAAAAGAAGGCCCTGAAACAGACTTGTGCGTATTGTAATACTCTTTACGAGCCTCATACATTGAGCACTTTTTCTGTGTTTTGATTTTTAAAATCTCTTTGTTTTTCAAAAATTCAGGACAATTACGGCTGAAAGATTCATGTCCTTCAGCATTGCAATTGACGCAGAACTTCCGGAGACAGCCAGACTCCTCGTGAGGTCCAACAATACCGCAAGTGCCACAAGTGCTTTCCCCATCGCAGTGGTTTTTAGTGTGACCCATCCTCTGGCAGATAGTACACCGCATCGGAGATGGGTAGTACTCACGCACCAGAATTCTGGTCCAAGGGCCCTGAATATCGTGCGGAATTTTGTAGGCGTTGAAGGTGAGGATGACCAGACCAGTGGGAACTCTCAGCCCCCCCTCGACTAATCTTGTCATTTGAACAACGTCCACAACATCCTGGTCTTTGAGACCCTCGAGAATTTCCGCCTGCGAGAGCTGCTTGAATTCCGGGGAAAAAGCGGTACCTTTAACATGGTTAAGTGTAGGATGGAAAGCCACTTTGACAGGCACATTAGCTATTGTTTTTGCCCTAATAAATAAATCCGCAATTTTCTCGTTTTTAACTAATAAGAGCAAAGACCCATCCCTCAAAAAACTGGCACTTTCGTGCCTAGTCGATATGGCATCGACTCCTTTCCTTATGATGAACTGATTAAAATTTCGTAGGGTTTTTCCTTCCTCACTAATGGCCTGAATTGTAATATATTTAGGGTGATTCATGGCGGCTTCTTTAGTTGAAACCAGACATGGTAAAGCCGGGAAATCGTCCTGGGACGACGCTAGAAATTTTCTTTTCGCTCCTCTAGGAGGCATTTCTGCCTCGTGCTCTAGAAGAGCAAATTTATTGGCCCTGGACGTGCCAGGCGCCATGGTGGGACGGGGTCCCCAGACGAGAAAAAATTAAGCTACAAAAGGATTAAAAACTAAACAAACCGAAAAAAAAAAAAAAGTCAAGTAAAAGTAACGTCCAGTCTTCTAAAGGGTCCAGGAAATTAAAAACCTCTTCTTTCTTCTATCTTCTCTTTTCCTTCTTCCGTCTTCTCAATTCCTAATACAAATTTTCTTCGCCCAAGCAGCGCCGTCCCTCAGCAGGGGCTCTCCTCGTGGTGGTGAAAAATTAAGGGTCCAGCGTTGGAGGGGCATCCGCGCCCCCCTGCGGGTGATGGAAGCGACCGCGAGCCGCCGCCCTCCAGTCTAGTTTGGGACGTTCACAGGCTGACCGACGCCACGCCTTTGAGGTTAGGTCGGTGGTGATGAAACAGTTGAAAAATTTTTTCCAAATTGGAGAATTTTCCCTTTCCAATTATATAAAAGTCTTTTAATATTTACTATTAACTTCAACAAAGTATTATTAGCTTTAAAAAACACTCAAAAATCCAAAGTTCTGACGAGAGCTCTTTTTTCCAAATCTGACGTCTCCGAAAGTTGGGGGATTCTGTTTTGTACTTTTGAAACCTATTTTTGTTCAAAAACGTGACGTGATAGAACTATTTTGTTTGCGAATTCGTTATCTACGGAAAGAATCCTTCCGCTGGTCTGTGTTATCATTATTTATGAAATAAAAGCTAAAAGTAGAAAATAAATTTCCTCTAGAGCTTGTAGGGTTTAAAAATATATTTAAATCTCTTTCTATTTATCAGCTTCAGGTCAGAAAACAGCCAGTTTGCAACACATGACCAAAAATTAGTGTTAGCTGCACAACATACACAATTTTATGTGCGAATTGACACGGTGATTTTTCTTCCTAAAGATAAACGACCCTAAGCGTGTTAATTCCAACAGCTAGAGGCAGAGGTGCCTACTTGGGCCCGCCTCGATCCCCAGAATTGATATGAATGATAATAAAATACCACTTTGCTAGAATTCGAGCCAAAAAGCGAAGATCTGTCAACTAGTTCGAGCCGGCTGATTTGAATATATTACCATAGCTCGAACACCCCCGAAAGATATATTGTGAGCCGAAATTGAAAGGACACATCTATACGACCCTGCCCCGCCTGGGGGGAGGAGGTGGGGCGCGTATTGAACGAGCTCCTTTTTTTTTTTTGCATTGAACGAAGAACGACAGAAGCAGAGTCGAGATTCCAGCAAAAAACCACATGAAAAATGCCCAGATTCCTTAAAAATCGCTTTAACTACATTTAAGTCGGCTGAGCGGCAGTGTGAAATTGATTCATTGGCCCGATTTGCATAAGACTGTGGAAAGCCGAAACCCTAGCGTCTTATAAATGTGTGTCGCCTCTTTCGAAAAATCCTCCACTGCCGTCTATATTTCACGAGAGCGGGATTGTCGCATGGCTCGATAGTTGGAGGAGTACCAGAAGGAGCGCTTCTACCCGACGAGTGCACACACCCCGCAATTGATTACGACCGACTCGGGCGCCGCCGCCGCCGGCCTCAAGTAAATGTTGGGGATTTTTCCTGGGGGGGTGCGAATTTGTATTTATGCCCCCCATCCGGAAAGCCGGGTTCTGCCGTGCCGTAGAGTACGATTTAAGTTCTGCTTATCTGGGCAAGTTGGCCGCCGCTCGCCCGGGGCTACACAAATTGTCCATTATTGGGTTGACACTGACGAATAATTACCAATAAGTTTGTGTACGTACTCTGCACTAAATCGTGTTTACTCTGAACTTATGCAGTAAATCATCGAAGCTCTCTGCCGGGTCCGGGTCCGGGTACCACCCACCCACCCAACCACCCCGCCCGGCTGACGGGAGCAGTTTTCCCTTTTCGAAACTCATTTGGGAAGTTTACTTCCCTCGCACGACAGCCTTTGATTTTTATTAATGTGTTTCCTTTCACTTTTTGCCCCAGTTTTCTTATTTGTAGTGATTAGTTCGGCTGCCCCAAAGTGATTAATATTCGGCCGGCTGAGCCGAAGCAAAACTCACCTCCTCTCACCTTCTTATCCATCGACAGAAGGGTGTCTAAGGCTCCTCCTTGCAAGCGAGGGGCCTCCACGCTCGAACTGCCTTTTGTTTGTAAATCTTCTATTTTTCACTTCTTGCTGACACGCCGTGAAACGCTCTCCGACGCCTGAAGAACGTGTATACCTGGTCGGGCGGGTGGCGGGAGTCTGGGCGGAATAAGAAAAAGCAAACCTTTTAACACACCGGTCCCGCACAGGTGATATGAAGACAAACAACCTCCAGCAGCGTCCTTTTCGAACGCGCCAGGCAGGCGGGAACCTGTAGCAATCGTTAAAAAGTTTTCTCATGGGCCACCCACGAAACAAAGGCAAAGCTTTGACTCTCTCTCTTCGGCTCATATGAATTTAATTTTCGAAGAAGACATTGTCAAACAATTCTAAAATTAGCGCACAAACTTTTCGCGCGAAAAAGTTTTCAAAGTGTTTAGGTTGCGAAAACCGCGCACTTTTTGCTCCTTTTTCGGAACTTCTTCTTACTTTCTTTTTTTTCTTTTAACGCAAGCTTTGAGTTTTTCTTACTAAGTTGCGAATTTAGTTGCGCTCGTGTTGGTAAACAAAGAAACCTTAAACCCTCTGTTCACCCATATTTATTAAGTATTGTTGCAATTCGAAAAGGGAAAAATTTTATGTTATTTTCAACTTTTTAGTGTTCTCCTCACAAAAGCGTGTTTTTTAATTTTTTATACATCTCCGTACATAACTTGGAAACACATACGGGGTCAAGCTGACCCCATAACATTTTTAAACTTCTATATTTCGCGCACTATTCTTTTTTTAGAATTTGTGTTATGAGGTTTTTTTAGCTAAGAGGATGAATTTTTAGATAGAATCGTCGTTAGTTTGAAAAAAACTCAATTTTAACGATGCACTAGGCGCCTGGATTATTCCTATTTCACATATATAGATATTTCATATCTCAAAAAATTGTTAGGGTCCAGAAAACCCCCTGTGTAGTCCCAGGGTTAAACTATAGTTTTAATTTTTTTGTCTTTTAGTTTTATATTCATTGCGTCGTCGTTACTTGAAATTCTGTATCCATTATCAGACCCTCCTAGTCGTAATATATAATCAAAGGACTTATTAAAACAAGTCAAGCGTGTTCAAACTCGATAGATTTACTGCGAGCCATTCAGGCATTATTATACAAGCTCGATAGTACCATATTATGGTATTGTCACCAGAATTGCATAAGTTTGCAAAGTTTCAACTCGATACGACAATTAGAAGTGGGTGAAAAGTTAGTTGTAAGATTTTCTTACATTGTTACAGGTGAAACTGATAAAAGCGTGAGAAAAATAACCAAAATCGATGTCAAAGATAAACAAAACGCCAAAACTCAATATTTCGAGAAATTTCAACCATTATTTTCCTTTTTTCAAGGCAAAGTAATATGATAATAAAATGTTGTACAGAGCATCATATCTTTTAGGACTATTTGCTTTATTTTTGGTGATAATTCATATCTAAGTAGTAGATTTAGCTAATTATTTCACACAATCGTTTGATGACATATCTTATTGTTGTTAAAGCTAATGTGTTTTGAAACTAAAGGAAAGAAATATAGGAGATACATAGAACAAATTTTCTATACAGTCTTTATTTCAAATAGCAAACATTATGATGCAGTGTAGTACAGAGCGTGAGAAAAATATTTCAGTGTTACAATTTCTAATATGACACTGAGTGCTAAACATACGGTTTTGTTTGCCATACTTTATAATATATCTATTACAATATTATTTTAGCTCCTGTAAATTGTTTCAATCACGATTTTTTCCGTGAATATGCCCTTTACGAAATAATGTTTTTTTTTTAAATTATTATATTATTAGTAATTAATTCACGTTACCACATTTAAAGGTATTCTTTGAAAAAGGAAATTGTCAGCACGTTGTGAACTACTCGAAATTAATTCTCCTTGTAATAGAGACAATAGGAAAAGTGAAAACCCCAGCGGACCAAGAACGCAGCAAAATATGCATGTTCAAAATTCAGTTGAAAACGTCATATAATAATGGGAACGTGCTCTGCGTTATTTGCCTAGTGGAGCAGAGTTCTGGACCGAGGGTATCTCCTTTGTCAAATAACTTCATATACGTACCGGGCGGCGGCGCAGAGGGACGGCATCTTCATTCACAACTTGGCAAAACAATATTCAGGACCGAAATGGGCTGAAAATATTTTGTAAGTGGTCGTCGGACACTCAACTTTTCTCGTTGAATATGTATGCACAGAGGCACTCTCGCAGGTATGTGCAAATTGGTTTGAATTCACCTTCTGGTCGTTCCACCCCTTTGAAGCTTAAAGTATGAAGGACCATTCAAGTAACAAAATGTAGACTGCAAATAGTGTGTGCATTAACCACGTACACTGGCAGCTTTTTACCCGGGAATTGCTTAGTAGACCACCGAAGGGCCTTATTATTACGCTGCCGCTACCTTTCGTTTATGCAATAGTTAGGGATTGGTTTATTTTAATTGCCACCTCTGTGTCCACATGCCGACTTGCTCGCTTGTTATTACGTGGAAATAGCATTTGGCTGGGTTTCACTTAGTAACCAGTTCCTCCTATCATCTGGGGGGCTGTTACATGATATATGCACATAAACTACATGAATAGGGAAAATTAAAACAAGCTTACGGGATGCAAGTTATAATTTCGCCCCCCACACTGCATATGTATGCTGCACCCGGTGCAGGTATTTGCAGGTACGACGCTTAATGAGTTCAGGCTTCAAGTGACGGCGATTTTAAACGAATGAGAGTAGCGGAGCTATTGTACAACAATGAATTTCCTATTCCGGAATTTATGAGGAAAATAGAAGGCAATGCTCGAGATAGAATTACTACGTATACAAACCATGCATATTTCGTTCAAGGCTAAAGCAACTGCGCCTGAAACATGTGTTGTTCTTATTAAGTTGTAATAAATACAAAGAATTTCCTGCCTTTACTCAAGTTGGATAAGTTCAAGAACTCAATTTGTGCAGTGTACTGCTTTATTCAGCTTAGCTGAATTGCTCTTTCGATTGCAGTTTATACAATCTGCTGTTCAATTCAGGTTATGCAGTCGTGTCCTCATTTCAGCTTAGTTAATACATACTATATTATGTAGATCGATCTTCAAAAGGGATGGCCATTACACCATAAACCATAAACACTGTTCAATATTTTTCAAAATTCATTGATTTATTGAAAAGGGTAAACGTTCCGATTATTTATGCAATATAATTTCATTTAAACCCAATTTTGAAGCACATTTACAATGGTTTTGGACCCTATTTCACAAATAGCTCGATCAATATTGTGCCTAAGTGCCAGAATTGTTTTCTTTATATAATATGAATTTTTTTTCAATACAACATTCACTTTGGAAATAAGTTTTCAATATTTCTTAACTTTATTCAAGCGTAAATCTATTTATTTCGTACCGCTGAGATATGATACTGTATTTTAGTCAATTTTTTTAGCACAAAAGAGCCGTGTCTTTCAAAATTACATGTAATTTAAAAGGAAACCAACAGATGGCCCACCTTTAAATAAAAATAAATATTATGCAATCTTTTGCCATAAAATCATACATTCGTTTTTTTCTAATTAAATAAAGAACGATTCCATTACTCATTCAAAATAAAAATAAATTAAAGAACTTAATGCATGTGATGGGAGCAACCTCTTCATGTTCTCAATTGGCAACGAAGGAAATTTTCGAAAAAAAAACAACGTTTCTATCTGAGAATACGGGACGATGCTTAGGGAACATGCGAACATCGTGCAAAGTGGGTCCTCGTACGCTCATGTGGGCTTTATTATTTAATTTCCGCACACGGAGGATAAAACAAGAAGAAAGTTAGTTGAGCCAAATAATGAAATCACAAGTCGAAGAACAACTGGGAGTAAGTTAAATGGTAAAGAAAATAGGGCCGCCGGCGTTGAGCGCTCTAAAATACGCCTAATGTTGGCTCAGCGGCAAATTGATGATTGCGTAATAACCGATTTGAATTTCTTCAACATTTACAAGGTAAATACGGCAAAACAAACGAAACGATGTTTTCCTCGAGCCCCCCTGCCTCCCCCCCATCCCCCGCACACTCGTCATGTTAGTGGTGAAAAATGTTTATTTATTTATTTATTTATTTATTTCCAGAATCCCCCAACTTTCGGAGACGTCAGATTTGGAAAAAAGAGCTCTCGTCAGAACTTTGGATTTTTGAGTGTTTTTTAAAGCTAATAATACTTTGTTGAAGTTAATAGTAAATATTAAAAGACTTTTATATAATTGGAAAGGGAAAATTCTCCAATTTGGAAAAAATTTTTCAACTGTTTCATCACCACCGACCTAACCTCAAAGGCGTGGCGTCGGTCAGCCTGTGAACGTCCCAAACTAGACTGGAGGGCGGCGGCTCGCGGTCGCTTCCATCACCCGCAAGGGGGCGCGGATGCCCCTCCAACGCTGGACCCTTAATTTTTCACCACCACGAGGAGAGCCCCTGCTGAGGGACGGCGCTGCTTGGGCGAAGAAAATTTGTATTAGGAATTGAGAAGACGGAAGAAGGAAAAGAGAAGATAGAAGAAAGAAGAGGTTTTTAATTTCCTGGACCCTTTAGAAGACTGGACGTTACTTTTACTTGACTTTTTTTTTTTTTCGGTTTGTTTAGTTTTTAATCCTTTTGTAGCTTAATTTTTTCTCGTCTGGGGACCCCGTCCCACCATGGCGCCTGGCACGTCCAGGGCCAATAAATTTGCTCTTCTAGAGCACGAGGCAGAAATGCCTCCTAGAGGAGCGAAAAGAAAATTTCTAGCGTCGTCCCAGGACGATTTCCCGGCTTTACCATGTCTGGTTTCAACTAAAGAAGCCGCCATGAATCACCCTAAATATATTACAATTCAGGCCATTAGTGAGGAAGGAAAAACCCTACGAAATTTTAATCAGTTCATCATAAGGAAAGGAGTCGATGCCATATCGACTAGGCACGAAAGTGCCAGTTTTTTGAGGGATGGGTCTTTGCTCTTATTAGTTAAAAACGAGAAAATTGCGGATTTATTTATTAGGGCAAAAACAATAGCTAATGTGCCTGTCAAAGTGGCTTTCCATCCTACACTTAACCATGTTAAAGGTACCGCTTTTTCCCCGGAATTCAAGCAGCTCTCGCAGGCGGAAATTCTCGAGGGTCTCAAAGACCAGGATGTTGTGGACGTTGTTCAAATGACAAGATTAGTCGAGGGGGGGCTGAGAGTTCCCACTGGTCTGGTCATCCTCACCTTCAACGCCTACAAAATTCCGCACGATATTCAGGGCCCTTGGACCAGAATTCTGGTGCGTGAGTACTACCCATCTCCGATGCGGTGTACTATCTGCCAGAGGATGGGTCACACTAAAAACCACTGCGATGGGGAAAGCACTTGTGGCACTTGCGGTATTGTTGGACCTCACGAGGAGTCTGGCTGTCTCCGGAAGTTCTGCGTCAATTGCAATGCTGGGCCCGTATTCCGCTCCTCGAAACGTTGAAATGTTTCGACAATACCGTCTGGTCGATCCGAAAAAAAATTTGTATTCCGCTTCTCGAACGAATCGACCAATTTTCACAAAAGTTTCGTATTGTGTTTGTGCAGTCACTTTAACCCTTGAATATAATTAATTTATGTTGCCTACTTTATACATAAAAAAATGTTATATTTTGCTTACATTTTCATGCACTTCAAACGCCTTCGATGTAAGGGCCCTATTATGGAAGTCGATTTCGGTCGACTCGACTAGCGAAGACACAATTTCAAGCCTGAAATGCTAAGGAAATTAGTGTCCATTACACAAGAAAGTACTAAAAGCAAAAATGTTATTGAAACAACAATCCCTAGTAAACCAACTTTGTCAGTTAAATCTGCCAATTTAATAAAACCTTCGTCTTCAACAACTGATTCCCCACAAGAAAAATCATCTAATATAGAATTCACTCAGGCCATGACCTTAGCTACTAAAATAAAAAATAATGAAACTACAAAAAAGACATCCCAACAAACCAAATTTAAACAAAATTCTCCGATTACAAAAGCAAAAACCTCCAAAAATCTTAAACACAAAACAAAGAAAAATCTTAGTGAGGATGTGATTTTATCTGATAGTGATAACCTATCGGTAGAATTCTCATCATTATCAGACTAATTTAATTCAATTTAATTATCATATATTCATTTATATTATTTAGTCATTTTTACCTCTAATATTCCACTTATCTGAGTTAAATTTTTCCGTATCTATCAATTGCCTATGAGTGCTTCTCAGGCTAATAATCTTAGACCTTCCATTAAAAATATAAAAATTCTACAATGGAATATAAGAGGACTGAGAAATAATCGCTCTTCCCTGGAGCTTCTAATCTGTAGATATCGGCCTCAGGTTATTCTCCTCCAGGAGACGCACCTGTTTTCACATGAAGAGCCGGATAGGTTGGGATCCTATTCTTTTCACGGGTATAATTACCCAAGAGAGAATAGACATGGAGGTGTGGCCATTTTGGTGCACAACTCTATTGCGGTCTCTAGGATACAGATTAACGGCAATCTAACTGCCTGTGCAGTTTCTTTGGAGGCATCTAGTCCTCTGACTTTTGCTTCCATCTACTTGGAAAATACCCAAGATGTTTCATTTACGGATTTACAGAACCTGGCTAACCAGCTCCCTCCCAACGCCATAATTGGTGGAGACATCAATGCGCATAGCCCTCTTTGGGGGGCGGCGCATTGGAGTCGTAGGGGGAGAATTTTTGCTAACTGGGTAGAGAGTCAAAACCTATGTCTGCTCAATACTAGTAGTCCTACCTTTTTGTCAGGTACTGGAACTTTTTCCCATATAGATGTGACTTTGGCCCCCCCGAATATTGCTTCTGTTCTCAATTGGATTACGCATGAGAATACGGAGGGAAGCGATCATTTTCCCATCATCATTAATTCAGATTTCCAGATCGCTAAGAAAATCGTAACACCCAGATTCTGCGAACACAGGGCTAAATGGGATCTTTTTTCTGCTACGGTGGAGAGTGAGGTCCTCTTGAGGCCTGTATCGGGGAACGTCAATAAAGAGGCTGCTCAGCTCACTAGAGCGATTAAAGTGGGTGCTTCTGTCGGAATTCCAATTTCAAACTCTTTTTCCAGTACTCAGCCTAGGTGGATGAACCAGGACATCCTAAATAAAATTAGATCTAAAAATAGAGCATGGAAGTGTTTCCAGAGGCATCCAACCACTCCTAATCTGATAAAATATCGCAGAGAGTCGGCGGTTGTGAGGAGGTCCATTTTGGATGCTAAAAGAGAGACGTGGAATAATTTCGCGGAGAGCATAGACCCGTCTATCAATATCCGAGATGCTTGGAGGAAGGTCCGGGCCCTGTCCGGTAACAACTCCACCAGCATTATTGGTAGTCTGAGGGTGGAAAGTAATATATACGTTGATTCCAGCAAAATATCTGAGGAATTGGCCAGATCCTGGACATTGTACTCGGAGGACTCCACCTTCAGATCTGAGTTGATAGAACGAAGGGACTCTTGGACCTTTTCTGGGACCTCTGATGAGGATGGGTTTCTGCATTCTATATGTCATAATATTTCCTTCACGGAGTTTGATGGGGCCCTTACCGATTGTAAGGGTTCAGCGCCTGGAAAAGATTTAATTACTTACTCCATGTTGGCTAAAGCACCTCAGATCTACAGAGAGAGACTCTGTGCACTTTTCAATCGCATTCTAGAGAGTGGTATTTACCCACAAGAGTGGAAGAATGCTGTTCAGGTGCCCATCAAGAAAAGAAACCTCTCAACCAACGGTCCTATTACACCCAAAGACCTGAGACCAATATCTCTACTCCCCTGTGCTGCAAGACTCCTGGAGAAGATCCTGGGACGTAGGCTCTCTGAAAATATAGGGAAAATTCTGCCTAAGGAGATTCATGGCTTTAGGAAATATCGGGGCACATCTTCCCTCCTCCTGGAGCTGGAGGCGGACATCATGTGGTCCCTATCTAAAAAGCGTGCGGTTTACCTTCTAGCCGTGGACGTGGAGAAGGCTTATGATAGGGTCAGGTATGATGTGGTGCTGGAACAGCTATCAGGTTGGGGCTTTGATGAGGCCTCGATTCGGCTGATTAAAAACATTTTAGTCAATCGGACCGTTCAAGTCAGAGCCAATGGGGTCGTCTC
Organism: Dysmachus trigonus; assembly: GCA_949715965.1. Classification (NCBI taxonomy): domain Eukaryota; kingdom Metazoa; phylum Arthropoda; class Insecta; order Diptera; family Asilidae; genus Dysmachus; species Dysmachus trigonus. The sequence continues at coordinate 2,192,889 of OX454323.1, read as the reverse complement.
TGGAAAATTTAAGAGTAGTAATACTCTCCCGCAGGGATCTCCCCTTGCTCCGGCCCTCTTTAATGTTTATTTGACTGGACTAGTACTGAAACTAAATGAAATCGACGGACTTAAAACTTACGCATACGCCGACAATGTTATAATTACTACTGACGACCCACACCCAACGGACATACTCAGACGGGCCATAGCTGTTCTGGAGATCTGGACTTACAACACCGGAGCCATTGTGCCGATGACCAAGGCAGAACTGATGATCTTCAGCAGGAAAAGAAGAGTAAATCCACCTTCCAATGTGCAAATTGGAGACCACCTGGTACCTGTCAGCACCACCTTGAAGATCTTGGGTGTGACCTTTTCGGCTGACCTTCGCTGGAACATCCACTGTGGCCAAGTGGCGGACAAGGTCTGTAAGGCTACCAATTTTATTAAATTAATAGCAGGTAAAAAACACGGAGCTCCGGTGCACGCAACAGTTAAGATCGCCAAGGTGCTCATTGAGGGCATTACAAATTATGGTCTCCTTTTATATGCGTCAACATCGGTCAGCAATATAACAAAAATTCAGACGAGCATCAACCGAGTGTTAAGGGTGGCAACCGGAGCACTCAAATCGACTCCCAGGCGCTCCCTTTGGATCGAGACTGGAGTTTTCCCCCTGCAGGACAGAGCTGAGAAGGCGCGTATCAAACTTTTCAGCAAGAACTGGCTGGATCAGGAGGGTCCACATCATGAATCCTTGATTCGCTTGGACCAGATGAGCACCAAACCTCGATCAACACCGGCTCTTAAACTAGCATTAGGAGTTAGTTTAGCTCTAGATTTAAGTACACCCAATCCAAATTCCTTGCACCTCCCCTTTTTAGGACCTAATGAATCCTGTAATGAAATTCAGATTAGTTTGGGGCCGAAAGACAAAAGGAACTCATCTGTGGAGGAATTGGTGGCACATCACAGGGAGTTGGCATCCAAATTCAAGAACCGATTGTTTATATACACTGACGGATCTCTGAGTGACAGCCAGGCATCAGCGGTTTTTGTTGTCTTTCTTCCGGGGCAACAGAGGCATTCACTCGTCAAGCGATTTAGGCTCCACCTGGATGTGTCTAGCTATGAGGCGGAGGGTTATGCAGTCTGGAGGGCGATTCAGTATGCAGCAAGTGCGAACTCTCCGGCGGTTATTTTTTCAGATTCTCGCTCTTTCCTACAAGCCCTAAACAATAGTAAATGCAAGGAACCTCTTATAAAGCATTGCCGGGCTATTATTAGCTCAAGTGAGAATAACATTCACTTGGCCTGGGTTCCTGGGCATGTGGGTATACACGGCAACGAGGTGGCGGATTTTCATGCCAAGGAGATTTTTTCAAGAAACGCCCCGACTGAAGATGTACCCATGTCGTCGTACCTGTACCGGAAGCGACTGAATTGCTTAAAAAGAAGATGGCGGTCTGATTGGGAGAGGGAGGAGACATTCCTCGCCTTGCATTGGAGGCAGATAGAGGCGCCAGTCTACAGTAAAACTCTAACCAGGGCCCAGGGTGTGCAAATTATACGGGCTAGAGTTGGGCATACCTTGCTTACACACAGTCACTACTACAGCAGGAGTCCCAGAGCCGGATGTCATTTTTGCCAGGCCCCCCTAACTGTAAAACACTTCCTTAAGGATTGCCCGTTATCCGTCAGAGCCTACGGTGGTCAATTGCCCCCCCTCTCCACTCTCCTTAACCCTAACAATCCCGAAGACCTAATAACCTTGCTAACCAAGTTAGATTTTATGCACAAATTATAACAGAACAATGGTTTTTTAGTAAATGTCCTTTATTAGCTTTGCAAATCCCATATGACTAACAAATTAAATTAATAGTTCCCCCTCCATTAAAAGATTTTATTTATTTCCGTAGGAATTACAGATATTTATTTTTCAACCAAAATATACTCTTTTTGTTAACAAATTGATAAAATAGGTGCAGTAATTGTTTTTTCTTTCCTAGATATAGTTTTAAGTAGGTTTGCGACAGTCCGCTTTTAAAAAAAAAAAAAGAATAGAAATATAACATAAAATGTGTTTTGGAATGTATAAATTTAAAATCAAGGCGGAAGAGCTGAAAACTTTAATGTTTAAGATTTATAAAAACAAAAAAAAAAAATTATTAAATAAAAAAAAAAAAAAATGTGTATAGAATAATTTTACCTTGTTTGTAACCTGAATAGTCCTCAGCCAATCTGGAAAGTGAATATGTTTTATTTTATTTGTTTTAACTTATTGTAAATTATTTGTTTTATATATCTTTAACCATGTCTAAGCCACATATGTACTTAACTGAACACCCTCAAAGATGTAAAATTATATTTTGTTTTAAGATCTACTTTTGTTAGAAGCGCCATATGAACTTAGTTTTCGAGTGCGCGTTAAGCTTTTGTTATGTATTTAGGTTAAGCCTTTTACATAAATAAATAAATAAATAAATAAATAAATAAAAGTACAAAAGACCGTATTTTGACCATTTTTGCAAATTAATTAAAAAATAACGAATTGTCGCAGGAACTTGTACATTAGCTCAAATAAAAGTAAGAATCTTTAGTTATTACATTAAAATACGAGAGGCTTTAATTATTGCTAAAATATTACGTGAATTTCAATTCTTTCCATAAGCCGATTATTTCATACAATAGATAGTGAATTTAGATCTATGCTTGCGCACTCTCATGAAAATCTTATTCCCAAAAATGCTTCGTAAGTGCTATAGATCAGTGGTATTTTATATATATAGATAAGAATTCAGGGTCTCTTTTGAGCCATGTTAAGAGCATTTTCCACGTTCCTTTATTTTTTAATGAGTTTTTAAAAATGGCCGAAATACGCTAATTTGTGCATTTCAACCCTATTTTGCTAAAAAACGTGATGTGATAGAAAAAAAGTGACTTTAGATTCGTAAATAGGAGGTTCCAAACCCCAAAAAATCTAAGAAAGTTCTTAATTCGCAGGCCTGTGTAATTGTTTGGCTTTTTGCGAACTTACTGCGGGGCTCGTATTAGTTAAAATATCTACTTTCAATATTTTATTCGACCGCATTGTAAAATATATCAAAAATGGGAATAGTACATACATATAAAGTCGTAGCTCTGCCATTTAAAGGCTATAATGGTCGCACGGTGGCTGCATCAAGGCTACCACGGCTGAACCAATTTAAAAATATATATCCATATTTCTCACACCGTCAAGCGTACCTACGTTAAAATTTCTCACAAATTATTTCTACTCCGTCCAGCCATTTCATATTTTTCAAAAACACTACGGACCGTGTGCAGCTGTTGTACAGCCGTCTATGGTGCGGCCGAGGTGCAGCCACCATTAATTTTTACTCGGGAACTATCGCTGCTCTGAAAGAAACCTTAGTCTAACTAATAAAAATGCTAAATAATAATATAATACTATATTTCTTGAAAGAATAATTTTTAAATGCTTTGTTATTTTTTTAATTTAGAAAGATCTATTTCTTTGTTGGTTTCCAAATTCCTCGGAGATATATTTTCTGAAAGCATAAAAAGGAAGACACCTTCGCAATTTGTCAGTAATGCAAACATGTCACATACTTTATTAGTTTCAGCGTCAATAGGTGCAAAACTGCGTACGAATCAGAGCGGACACTCTCCAAGTCATCACGAATGACTGGCGAATTCAAGTAATTTAAAAAAAAAAAAATGAAAGTCACTTTCTCCCCTGGGTTGTTGTGTAAGCTGGGTCAATGGGACGGGGGCGGGTCAATTATGATAATGTAGCCATTTTAGGAGTTTATTCTTAGTTACATAGGAGTTGTATGAAAATTAGACAGAACTTAGAGAAAATAAGTAACTAAAAACGTTGGTAAATTATCTAGAAACGCTTGGGCAATTTTGTGCGAGAACCTTAGGTGAACTAATTAAAAATGTGAGTAAATTACGTAAAAACACTGAGGGAATCTTATACAGGAAGCTAAGGAACACTAATTAAAACTTTGGTAAACTAACTAAAATTATTATTAGGCGAATTAAGTAAAAACTTTGGAAAATAATCTAAAAATCAACGGAAATCTTACACACGAAGCTTAGGTGAATTAACCAGTTAACTGTGATTGACGAGTATACTCGTCATGCGTATAAATCAGTGACCATTGGCTATTTAAATTGCAATTTTTGAGAAAAACAAAACATATTCTCAAATTTAAAGATCTTTAGAATATATTGAGGCTATGCCGGAATAAAACAAACAAGTAGAAAATATAAACAGTTTGAGATGATTTCATGCGTCCCGGTATGCACTGGTTGAAAAAGTTTACCAGTTCGCATAATGAATTTATGTGCGATGATAACGTTTTTTAGATGTTAACCAAAAAATATGAAACTACAACAAGAACTTTTGTCAGTTTGAAAATAATTTAGATTTTATAAAAGAATTGGAAGCTGTCGGGCAGAGAAATTGCATGAATGTCAACAAAAAACCATTCCAAATACAAAGCACAAAATTTTCTTGGAAATTGTCTCCCTCGGTTTAGTGTTCCAAGAATTCAATCAATTTGTTTACCAAAAATAAGCAAACGATACTGACTATCCCACGATTCATTCAAAAATTCATAGAATTATCACGATCTGAGGAGAGGTTTTTGTGCATGGCCTTATCTTACCAGCGAAACTTATTTTCTGACTGACGAATATACTCGTCATGGCTCGTTGAGGGCACCACAGTTAACTGGTTAACTAACAATTTCGGTATATTATCTAGAAATATCAGAGCAATTTTATACTAGAAACTGTGATCAAATTGATTAGCATTATTATTAATAGATAAGCGCATGCGATTAATAGGTCCAAACTTAAAATAGTTAGACGTACAAAGATTAGTTCCTGCTAAAGATAATTTTTTTAAGTTGTAATTACTCACTCTGAACTGAAAACAGATGTTATGGATGTGCAAGCCATGGTATAATAAAGGGAAAAAACCAGTCTCCTTTCTTTTTGATCATAGTATATAAAGCCAGACACCATTCACTCACTGACTCAATCCTGAATCCTAAGAATTATAAAGCCTACAAGCTTAGAATTTGGCACGCATGTTTCTCTTGATTTCTACGTGCTCGTTAAGAAAGGACTTTTTTAAATTCAACACTTAAAAGTGTGAAAATGGGGGTGGGAGATTGAATATTTTATTTTAAAGTAGAATTTCTTTAATTACACTTTTTTTTTTATTTTGTATGTAGATGAGCTCTTTTATTTTTTAAGGTCCCTTTAAAAAAACGGTTGGCCAAAAATCTCAGCTATGGAACGTCTGAAACAAAAAATTCGTGCAGATATTAAGATATAAATCAGTTTCTATTGTGCGAACTAGAATAAGATATTTAGGTTAAAAAAAAAAATAGGGGTAATTATGAAGTTGTTTTCCCTTTTTTTAGTTAAAAAAAGGATAAAATATTAACAGAATATTTGTAAATATTAACAGAATATTTTTGTAATTCTAGTTCACACCATAGCCACACATGTGTAGAATAATCCCTGAAAATTTGAGCCCAATCCGTTGAATACTTTTTTTTTTCAAAAAAGTTGCTAACCAGGTCAAAAAACGTGGTTTCGTGGTTTTCACGTGCTTGAACACCATGTTTTATATTATTTGACTTATATACCATATTGTATATTATTTTTACAGGTCCAAAGTTTATGTTTTTGAGAAATTGATTTCTTCAGAAAATAAATTATGTATCATATAATCGCTTTCAGTTCGTCGACCCCTTTCATTTGATACCCATGTTAAGGGGTTGTGTAGAAAAACGTTATCCGCCATCTTGGAATTAGAACAATATTAGTTATACTATATTGTATTGTCACCTGACTTATACACGTGTACAAAATTTCAAAGCTCTAGCGTAATTAGAACTAGTCGAAATTTTGATTGCAAGATTTGTCCCGGACAGAGAAAGTGAGTTGATAAAAGTGTTATAAAAAGAAAGAGGAGTTGTCGTAAGCACTCTTTTGCAATTAGAGAGAACAAGCGTCTGTAACAGCTAACGAGTTTTCATTGTGACAATTTCTACTTTCAGATTTCTTGAGCGATTTACGAAAACCAAGCGCACCAAGTCGCTGTGAGTTTTCGAAATGCGTAAAATTATAGCTCAGACGAACTTCCCTAGAATTCTGCACTCAATGTCTTGAGAAAAGGGGGGGGGGCGACAAAGGCTGCCTCTCAACATGAATAAATCCCGTGCAATCTATCAGCATAAGCGGGAATCCCTGCCAAAGTTCGAGGGAGCTACGAAAGTGCTCATGTTAAGTCCCTTTGTTCGAAAGTAACACAATTTAAAAGTTTCCGAAATACTTGTAAGCTTTTCAATAACTACTTGACTCCGCTCTCCGTATGAATGCGAAAGGGAGCGGGTCAACCCTTAAAAGACGTTGAACTGACTAGAGAGCCCTTGACTAGCGGGCGAAGGGAGCGTCTTTGGGGCGGCTAAGACAGTGCGCGGGGGAGTTCGTATCGATCCCCTTATGAACTTATCTGGGGTCCCCGCCGCCCGCCGCCACCGCCGCCCGCTTGACGACCATCGACGACTTCCAGGGAGAGAGATTCAGCTTTTTGCTAGCGCGGTGCGAGCGGCCCCAAAAACCGGCAATAAAGTGGCACACGCTTCGCTCCGCTGCCAAGGATTACAGTCGTGTAATCTTATTTTAACGATCGTTATTCCGGGCAGGGAAATTAATTTCTTGTTTTAAATCGTTGCGTCTTATCGAGCACACGAAGACGTGCTCGGGGTATTTCGGGGGAGGGGGGGATGCAAACATTCCCGATGAAATGCTCGTCTCGTTCCTGTTCCTTGTGCTTACAACTGTTTGTTAACAGTGAATTATGTCCCATTCCCGGGGAGAGCGCCCTGATTGATGAGGCGTGGGGCACGCGGGCCCCACCAACGAGTCCTCATTGTTAATCCGTTGCACGTTCATCCCATTCAGCTAAGTTCTGAAGTCTATTAAGGCATCGACTTTATTACACACTCTGAAAATTTCACTTCAAAGCTTTTACCGGGCTTTTGATTCCGCTCCGCTGAATGGATTTCAATTGCCGCCGGGTCTGAAGGAGCCCCAGTGCCGGGCGACATTGCAGAAAAGTATATAATGCCCGAGCCAAAAAGAATTAACATCCCGGCCCCAGTCCACACAGCTGCCTTCGGCCCGAGATCCTGATAATTTACTTCGGCCTGAGCGCCCTCCTCCCAGCCGGACATGATTGTCGAGGCAAAATCAATACAGATCTTCTTTTTTTTTTTTTTTTTGATAAATTCGTTCAACTTCTTTCCTGCTAATGCTGGACTCTGCAGAGCGGAGAGTTGACAGCAAACTCGTCTGCCCCGTACCTGACCTGCATCAGCCCTAGCCAGCCTCTGAGTAGCATTCTTCTTGCGTCCAGCATCCCAGAATGTGACTAAATCGATAGTTCAAAACTTCCTCGAAGTGATACGCTTCGATACCTCTCCTCTTTACATGCTGCCGCTGTACTCTCGTGCTCCATGTCGAGGGAGCCCCGGCACAAACAGCCCGGGCCCCAGCATGTACGCGGGGAGTTTACTTGGTACGGCAGCGGCGGGCCTTTGTCTTCGGTCTCTCTCTACTTAAACAAGGCTTAAATCTCAAAAGTGTACAGGGAAAAAGCAAATCTCATTACCAGGGACAAAGAAGCACAGCCGCCCCAAGAAGAATATTGCGAACGAGAGAAATTCGGTGGGTGCGGGGCGGGGCGTGTTCTTGCCACCACCTTCCCAAATCGGCCCCGTGTCGCCGGGGATGTTTGCTATAAGCGGAATTATTCAGAAGAAGACGCTCTTGGCCATGCATTACTTCAGCTTTGCAGATTCAGACTAATTTGTAGCTAGGTGCCGCTGTGGGGCTGGGAAGTGCGCGCGAACCTTCCTGTAATTTCGAGCCCTGGTGGCGGGCAACATCCAGAAAAAGGCTCCTAATAAATAACTAAATTAAGAGCGGGCAGGGGTTGCTTTCTCGTCCCGGCGCTTCAACGGCTGCACAGTGATTGTTCCTGCACGCTTGGAAGTGACCACTGGCAAACGGCGCGTCTGCAGGACCGAATCATGTGCGTAATGGCAAGCAAGCTTATCAATATTGTTATTAACAAGATTGCCTTACAGGAGCTGTGTGCATAATTCAGAAGGCCTAACATGAGTAACGAAACTCACTTTACTTATCCGCAAAATCTATTCGCCTCATTTGCACTCCATTTGTGTTAGTAGGTTAATTTACACCCTGAAGCTTTGCAGCAAATAGCCCAATTTCCTGCCTAATGCAGCGCACACACAGATTGCTACAAATTCACGCTTGCAGATGCCAAGCCAGGGACTGAGCTGACGAAACGAAATCAATAACTATATACTTATTGGTCGCAAGAGTCAACGAGGACGTTTGCAGCTCGATTATGGGCGTCTCGACTCGATAAAGGAGCCCCAAGCGACCACAGTATGTGCCAGTAACAGGATTTGACCGCATACCAAGCAATTAATAACTAAACTATTGTGAACTGTATAAAATTAAAGGAAATTTCATGTACTTCAAAATGGCATATTAAGACAGACTGAAAATAATCATCAATTTTACCAAAATTTCGTTTCAAGATCTACATACAGTTTTCAAATTTATAAAATTAGTAAGGATCAATCAAAACTTATTCGCTACTATGTCTAATTTTAGGATCTTCTCGAAACACCCAAAAGATTAATCACAAGCTTTGAAAACTAACAAATTGTCAGTAAACCACAAATTGGTGAAAACATTGATTAATATATTGTCAAACATTATTAATTAAACAAAGTTGTTATAAACAGTAGACGTTTAATTAGTTTTTAATTCAGTAAAACATCATCCTTCGAGCAGAACTCCTTGAGAGCTTCGTTGCACGGTTACAAATACCTTCAGTCTCCATAAGCTGTTTCGTTATCTTTTGCTCAATGGTCATTAGTGTAAGTCCTGAGGGACGATCTTTTCCCATTGTACTTCTTGAATTTCACGTAGCACTTGTACCATTTTAACGGCAGACTGAAAATATCTTTAATTTTTGAATAGTCATTTTGGGAAAATCTTGTCCTTAAATTAGATAAAATAAAATTTAAATTCTGCTATTTTTTCCTCTGGACTTTTTTGTTTTTTAGCTAGAATCATCTAGTTATTTTACTTAGAGTCGATTTAGCCAAAAAACTCGATTCGGCCAGACCTATTTTAAAAAATTATTTTTTTGCCGAATAGGGCTTAAGAAATACAAGGGAAAATGTAAAAATTTAAATTCTGCTATTTTTTTCCTCTGGACTTTTCTGTTTTTTGTCTAGAATCATCTAGTTATTTTACTTAGAGTCGATTTAGCCAAAAAACCCGATCCGGCAAGCCCTATTTAAAAAAATAATTTTTTTTGCCTGGACAGGGCTTAAGAAATACAAGGGAAAATGTAAAAATTTAAATTCTGCTATTTTTGCCTCTGGACTTTTCTGTTTTTTGCCTAGAATCATCTAGTTATTTTACTTAGAGTCGATTTAGCCAAAAAACCCGATCCGGCAAGCCCTATTTAAAAAAATATTTTTTTTTGCCTGGACAGGGCTTAAGAAATACAAGGGAAAATGTAAAAATTTAAATTCTGCTATTTTTTCCTCTAGACTTTTCTGTTTTTTGTCTAGAATCGTCTAGTTATTTTACTTAGAGTCGATTTAGCCAAAAAACTCGATCCGGCCAGACCTATTTTAAAAAATAATTTTTTTGCCTGGATAGGGCTTAAGAAATACAAGGGAAAATGTAAAAATTTAAATTCTGCTATTTTTGCCTCTGGACTTTTCTGTTTTTTGCCTAGAATCATCTAGTTATTTTACTTAGAGTCGATTTAGCCAAAAAGCCCGATCTGGGCAGCCCTATTATAGAAAATGATTTTTTTTTGCTTGGATAGGGTTTAAGAAATACAAGGGAAAATGTAAAATTAAAATTCTGCGATTTTTTCCTCTAGACCTTTCTGTTTTTTGCCTAGAATCATCTAGTTATTTTACTTAGAGTCGATTTAGCCAAAAAGCCCGATCTGGGCAGCCCTATTATAGAAAATGATTTTTTTTGCCTGGATAGGGTTTAAGAAATACAAGGGAAAATGTAAAATTTAAATTCTGCTATTTTTTCCTCTAGACCTTTCTGTTTTTTGCCTAGAATCATCTAGTTATTTTACTTAGAGTCTATTTAGCCAAAAAACCCGACACGGGCAGCCCTATTTTAGAAAATGATTTTTTTTTTGCTTGGATAGGGTTTAAGAAATACAAGGGAAAATGTAAAATTTAAATTCTGCGATTTTTTCCTCTAGACCTTTTTGTTTTTTGCCTAGAATTATCTAGTTATTTTACTTAGAGTCGATTTAGCCAAAAAGCCCGATCTGGGCAGCCCTATTATAGAAAATGATTTTTTTTGCCTGGATAGGGTTTAAGAAATACAAGGGAAAATGTAAAATTTAAATTCTGCGATTTTTTCCTCTAGACCTTTCTGTTTTTTGCCTAGAATCATCTAGTTATTTTACTTAGAGTCGATTTAGCCAAAAAACACGATCTGGGCAGCCCTATTATAGAAAATGATTTTTTTGCCTGGATAGGGTTTAAGAAATCCAAGGGAAAATGTAAAATTTAAATTCTGCAATTTTTTCCTCTAGACCTTTCTGTTTTTTGCCTAGAATCATCTAGTTATTTTACTTAGAGCAGATTTAGCCAAAAATCCAGATCCGGGAAGCCCTTTTTTAGAAAATAGTTTTTTTTGCCTGTATAGAGCTTAAAAAATGCACCGGAAAATGTAAAAATTGAAATTCTGCGAATTTTTCCTCTAGACTTTTCTGTTTTTTTTGGCTAGAATCATCTAGTTATTTTACTTAGAGCAGATTTAGCCCAAAATCCAGATCCGGGAAGCCCTTTTTTAGAAAATAGTTTTTTTTGCCTGTATAGAGCTTAAAAAATGCACCGGAAAATGTAAAAATTGAAATTCCGCGAATTTTTCCTCTAGACTTTTCTGGTTTTTGCCTAGAATCATCTAGTTATTTTACTTAGAGCAGATTTAGCCAAAAATCCAGATCCGGGAAGCCCTTTTTTAGAAAATAGTTTTTTTTGCCTGTATAGAGCTTAAAAAATGCACCGGAAAATGTAAAAATTGAAATTCTGCGAATTTTTCCTCTAGACTTTTCTGTTTTTTTTGGCTAGAATCATCTAGTTATTTTACTTAGAGCAGATTTAGCCCAAAATCCAGATCCGGGAAGCCCTTTTTTAGAAAATAGTTTTTTTTGCCTGTATAGAGCTTAAAAAATGCACCGGAAAATGTAAAAATTGAAATTCTGCGAATTTTTCCTCTAGACTTTTCTGTTTTTTTTGGCTAGAATCATCTAGTTATTTTACTTAGAGCAGATTTAGCCCAAAATCCAGATCCGGGAAGCCCTTTTTTAGAAAATAGTTTTTTTTGCCTGTATAGAGCTTAAAAAATGCACCGGAAAATGTAAAAATTGAAATTCCGCGAATTTTTCCTCTAGACTTTTCTGTTTTTTGCCTAGAATCATCTAGTTATTTTACTTAGAGCAGATTTAGCCAAAAATCCAGATCCGGGAAGCCCTTTTTTAGAAAATAGTTTTTTTTGCCTGTATAGAGCTTAAAAAATGCACCGGAAAATGTAAAAATTTAAATTCTGCGAATTTTTCCTCTAGACCTTTCTGTTTTTTGCCTAGAATCATCTAGTTATTTTACTTAGAGTCGATTTAGCCAAAAAGCCCGATCTGGGCAGCCCTATTATAGAAAATGATTTTTTTTGCCTGGATAGGGTTAAGAAATCCAAGGGAAAATGTAAAATTTAAATTTTGCGATTTTTTCCTCTAGACCTTTCTGTTTTTTGCCTAGAATCATCTAGTTATTTTACTTAGAGTCGATTTAGCCAAAAAGCCCGATCTGGGCAGCCCTATTATAGAAAATGATTTTTTTTGCCTGGATAGGGTTTAAGAAATCCAAGGGAAAATGTAAAATTTAAATTCTGCGATTTTTTCCTCTAGACCTTTCTGTTTTTTGCCTAGAATCATCTAGTTATTTTACTTAGAGTCGATTTAGCCAAAAAGCCCGATCTGGGCAGCCCTATTATAGAAAATGATTTTTTTTGCCTGGATAGGGTTTAAGAAATCCAAGGGAAAATGTAAAATTTAAATTCTGCGATTTTTTCCTCTAGACCTTTCTGTTTTTTGCCTAGAATCATCTAGTTATTTTACTTAGAGTCTATTTAGCAAAAAAACCCGACGCGGGCAGCGCTATTTTAGAAAATGATTTTTTTTGCTTGCATAGGGTTTAAGAAATACAAGGGAAAATGTAAAATTTAAATTCTGCAATTTTTTCCTCTAGACCTTTCTGTTTTTTGCCTAGAATCATCTAGTTATTTTACTTAGAGTCTATTTAGCCAAAAAACCCGACGCGGGCAGCCCTATTTTAGAAAATGATTTTTTTTGCCTGGATAGGGTTTAAGAAATACAAGGGAAAATGTAAAAATTTAAATTCTGCTATTTTTTCCTCTAGACTTTTCTGTTTTTTGGCTAGAATCCTCTAGTTATATTACTTAGAGTCGATTTAGAAGTGACGCAAGTTTCGGTGATGATTTTTGTAAAAATATAAAAGTTCTGTATAACAATTATAAATTATTTCATGAGTCCTCCAACACTGTCAGGAGATATCGCGGTAATGCAGCTTTGGGTAGAGGAGTGCAGCTTTCCAGGGATAACGGTCGCATCCTATCCTCATTCGGCGAGCGAAGAACGCTCCGATCAGTTTGTGATTTGAAGGTGATCTGGCCGCGTCTGCACGTCTCACGTGTCCTGTCGAACTGGTGTGCTGTGTCCAAGTTATCGTTTGGATAATTTTAAACATTTTCACGTGCCTTGTAGTAGAATATTGTGAAAAATGTATCATGGTCTATCGTACAATTTTATGGAGAACAAGCGTTCTATTTTCGATTTTTACGGAAAGGATGATTTCTACAAGTGAGTACCTCGTGCACAATTGGTAGTGCGCAGAGCATTTAGTTAATCTAATTAATTTCTGCTTAGCTGGGCCAAAATTAAATATATTGTAATTTCCGTTGTTTTTCACGTAACGGTTTTCTTTCTCCAGTTGCCAGGCGGAGCATCAGCGAGAGGTTGCACTTTTGTCTTTTAGGTACACAGCACATGTCTCGGAACTGTAAAAATTTAAATATTTTTTATTATATCTCAAACCTGTTAAAAAAAATTAGCTACGTAGCCTTGTTCAAATAATTGGGCTGGGCTAACGCATTTTAATTTGTGTATATGTATTTATTACTCTCAGCAGAAAAAAAGCGATGCAGAATAATCCCATAATCCATTTGTACACTACCATTAAAAATTCGATTATATTCTCGTGGCGCAAGAAATTATTTAACGAAATAAACTTCGTTTATTTCCCATTCCCACGGTGTAATTTATTTTGGCTAATGAAGTTCAACTCATTCCGATGCTATTTGCTTCTGTTTGCTATTAACACATGAATTGCCCCGTTGTTATCAATCGGGCTATCAAACGGCGATGCAGTGTGCAGCTGGTATCAGGCAAAATCATATTGGACAAGGCATGGAATTGCAATCACGACTGGTCACCGTGTAGAGATGTACGAGTAGGTCGGTTTTGACCTTTTGCTTGCACGCGGATTGCACGGGTTTAATTCTATAAGTTGGCCTGCAACCAGAGGACAACAGAGATTCCGACCCGTGCAGTCCACCAACGTTTTTCTTTTTTCTTTTTATCTACTTTGCCTTCTGTTATTTGCTCGGAATTTTAACAGGTTCCTGATAAAGTATGATTTATATGTGATGTGTTTATTAAAGTACCCGTTCTCTACAAAATGCTGATTTGGCCGTTTTTATCCCACTTTTAAATCTAAATTGTTGCTGTAGCAATTTTTGGGTTTATTTACATCGAAAAAAAATCTACTAATAGACTGAATCAGAATTTCACCAATCGCATTAATCCTTAGTAAAAAAATATTCTTATATATGAGAGTTAATAACGAGTACTTGACCGAGACAAGTGTAGATTAAAGTTTTTTTTTCGTAAAAATTATTCATTGTAATCTCAGTAAATTAAAAAATTCTCGTTGAATTAAATTCGAGACTATAGTAGCAAATGAGCAAAATAAAGCAAAAAAGGCTTGTGTTGTTCGGCCACTGTCTAAATAAATAAACATTGATGGGCAGATATTTCGATCACCGCTTAATATTATCAGCAGGACCTAGTAAAATTTTTTTAAAGTTATCCCTGCCGTTTATTAAAAGGGCAATGTTTTATAGGACACATCAGATTTTTATCTCTTTGTTCAATGTTTAAATTTAACACACGCCCATCGCAACGAACAGTGGAATTTCCTGTGTGCTGCTTCAATAGATGAATGATTCATTGATATCAACAAGGTGCAAATGAATTTTTTGTGTGTTCAACATGGCTGCCCAACATCAACGCCAAAAGCATTAACCAGTCATGAAAAATGAAAGGGGTGGTTGGTGGCGGCAAAATTCATCCTGAGTATAGGTGGAAAAATTTCCTCCACGACTGTGAAACTTTTTCTCTGTAACAACTAAAACTTTCGGTCGACAGCAGCAGCAGCAGCAGCAGCAGCGTTTGGTTAATGAAAGTCGAAACTTCGGCGGATACGAATTGTCAAGCCACCGAAATATTGCTATAAGTTTTATAAAATATGCAGCTCCTCCGGCGGGATGCTTTGAATATTCAAAATTTTAATTGAAAAGCAGCAACTAATTATCTGCAATGTTCCCGACTGGAATGGGAAATGCTCAGAGAACAGCAACTCCTGCTAGTTTCCAACTGATTATCCACCTTTATTCTCACTTATATTGAAGTACCGGCTATTTTGTTGCAGATATTGTTATATATTTTTTTTTTGTTAAAAAATTAATCTGTTTTACACTTTTAACACTAAACACGGAGACAGGTCGAAGTTTTAAAATTTTTTTTTATTACAATGTAATTAAATAAAATGAAAGTTAATTAATAATTTTATTTTTCTTTATTTTTACAGTGGAATCATGAGTACCAGCAACACGAACCTGCAGAATAGTAACAATAACAATAATAGCAGCCTTTGTAATAATAATAACACATGCAGTCCTAACAAAAATCTCACAAATGGATCCGTGGATACATGCAATCAGATGAACTCTGTTTTGTCGGGTGAACAGCCAGATCCAGACTACATAAAAATGTTTGTTGGACAAGTTCCAAAATCTATGGACGAGGAACAACTTAGAGAAATGTTCGAGGAATTTGGACGAGTTCATTCAATTAATGTTCTCCGGGACAAAACCACCGGAGTTAGTAAAGGTAATGTTTTGTGCTCCGATTTCTTCCTTTTTATTTATTTTCCTTACTACTAATTTGATATGCCAAAGTGCATCGACGTATATGAGACATTTAGGTCTTCACTACCAGATAAAAGAAATCTGAGGTACATATATTCACGTGTGCATCAACGCTGTTTACGTGCCGAAAATCCTCATTTAATTTTTAACGACGGGGAAAAGTAATTTCCGAAAAGGGACGAGAATCACACAGACGTTCCAATTTGATAGAAAGCTAAAGAGAATATCTGTAGGGCGTACTCTGTATGTTGCCGCAGCACCATTGAATGTATACGGGCAAACAACAATGCAATTTCCTATAGAAAGTGAAATGCAATGACGAGTTTTATTTGAAAAAAAAGGGAAGAAGTAAAACGAAGGATGAATTTAATGTATTCACGTCTCTTGCAGGTTGCTGTTTTGTAACATTTTTCACGAGAAAAGCTGCCTTGAAGGCGCAGGATGCACTACACAACGTAAAAACACTCGTCGGGGTAAGTTTACTTTTTAATTTTCTGCTATCTTGAATATTTTAATGCTGGATGCAACTCCTGTGTGTATACTTCCGCAATGAAATATGAAAAGTTCCTGAATTTCAATGGTTTTCTGTTGAAAATCAATTTTATCTCTTGAGGAACCAAATACTGTTTACCATTTTCTACCATCTCGGTTATATGATACATGTTTGCTGATTTAGTTTTTATAGCACTCCCCTCTGCGGATTATATTCCCGGTCGAGATTAAAATCATCCCCCTTCTGGATAATAATTCTGAACGATGCAGAGAACCTCGTATCAGTCTTTACAGCTCTCTACTACTTTATTGAACAGTTTAAATTTCATATTTCTTGTGGAACAGACTGCTTCACTGATGGTTTTGATAAGAGAACCTACATTCAAACAGCAACAGGTTTTAGCCATCGTCAAAAGTTACGAGATTTAAGCAAAAAACTAAAGAACTCAATGGAAAATTGCATCGATTTTCCGTAAAGTACAATGTAAATGCAAATCTTGTTTCTTTAAGAAAATATGTCGTCTTACTTATAAGTAAAATCTTTTCAATTCTCCTTTATACAACCAGCATGAAATATGTTTTGTAATCTTCTGTAACTTTTTCGAAAAGTAGTTTTTTTAAGAATAATTATTTTAACTTTTTCGTTGAGCCATTTTAAAATATTTAAAAGAGTTTAAAAAAAAAAGCTCTTAATATTGTCGTGTCATAAAAACGCCCAAAATCTTTTCCGGAAAGGAAAATAAAATTTCGTTGACATATTCTTAAAAACATAAATTAAAAAAAAAAAAAAAAAAAAACAATTAATTTTTCGAAGCCTTTATCGTGAAATCTGCTTCTACCCAGCACATTTCTCTCTCGGATTTGAAATAATTCACGAGCACAACTTTTGCACTTTTTGAGTTCATCTGCTTTGCAAAGTACAATTCTAAGATTAATGATAAAGAAGAATAAATTCCAACAAAAGTGAGTAACCAAATGCAGGTCGACACTTTTGAATTTTGTTCTGTGTAAATGAAAAGTTCGAAATGCTTAAAACGGACAATTCCATTTCTGGGTGCCCATTTCTTTTTCATAATGTCCCTACATTTACCTAGCACTGATGCCATAAATCTGCGTTTTGCCCAAATAAGAGCGAATTGATCACAATCACAAGGTGTGAAATGGCACCCATAAATAATATGTCAGAAGTGGTACTAATCAGGCAGAAACCCATTAATAATTTCCTTCTTGGTGCCTTTCTCTCGAAAAATTGCTGAAATTAAAAATGGGCCCTTGGTAATTAAGTTAAAAGAGTGTAAAAAGTCATTTAAAAAAAAAAATTGTCCTAATTAACTACCCTCCCCTTTGGTGAAACAATAAAATTCCCAGTGGAAAGTTGAAATGTTGAAAAGTGGAATAAATGGTGACTCATTTGTAAAATTATGAATATGAATTGATTGCTTGCAAGATTTTTAGCGAGAGGGATGCCAAATTTCAATTCCCAACTAATAGATCATTCTTACCTCGCACTTTAACGACGCACCCTCTCAGTCTGCCCTCAGCCCAATATACACGTCTTAATATACGCATAATCTTAACATGGTTTAAAAAAAAATCATCTGCACCCCGAGGGCAGTATTACCTAATGTTTATTTCACTGCTTATAACAACCATTAAATATCCGGCTCGTCGTGATATGTTATTTTTCAGACAAAATATTGTAAGAAAACCCTCCTGTTCTGTAGTCGGCTTTCCGACATGATATATCACGGGGATATTAAGGGTAACATTTATGTACATTTCCTTTGATATTTTAACTATATAAATGATATGTGTCGTTTTGGTATTTTTTTTTCTTTTTTATTGTGTTTGTTCAAATTCTCCTGCGGCACCGGCTAAACATTTTTTTATTTATTCTCCCATTTTTGAGAGCTTTTCTTATTTCCATTAAATCGATAATTGTATTTGAAGATCGCCCCTACACTTTGTAAATATTTGGAGCAAAGAACTCATTTATCGTAACATTGTTAAGAACCGTGGGCTGTTTATTTCTTTAATCTTTAAATGCAATAAAGATGGATTAAATGCGAAGTTTTAATTTAATTCCATTTTACAGATGCATCATCCAATTCAAATGAAGCCTGCAGATAGTGAAAATCGAAATGGTAAGTATCAGTGGCGTGGGGTGAAATTTTTGAGAAGGTAAGCCGGTGCAAAAATCAGAAACTTAATAGCGAAAAAAAACTCACCAAATGAAGTCAGATATTACAAAATGTGTTCAACAGTGACTGCGTGTATTCTTGTCAAATTTAGTCGGCCACTTCTATCATACTTAAAGTCATTGGAAGTTAAGTGCTATATGAATATTATGAATAAATATGCACATACAATGAACTTCAAGAATAATATAAGTGGCTTTGAAAAAAACCGTTATAGTCGCGTGTATCGTGCAATCAAACTAAAGCAGTTAACAAAAACTGTGAAAAGTTGATATGAAATATAATTAATCTTACTTATACTCCAAAACTAATCTACGATTTTTTTTTTACAAATTCGACCAAAACATCATTGTAAAAATTCGACTGATTTCTAATTTGTAAAAGAAGGTGTTTTTCTATCGATAAGAGTGCTAAATTTGAGAGCCTTTCTTCGGTTTGAGAATTTCTTAAATAAGTATGTATTCTCTTAAGGGCTGAAAAAGATCTTTCCGCGGAAGCAACTGTAATGGGAAGAGTTAAAAATATACAACACAAGTTTAAAATTTGAGGAAAAGTATCTTTTAAAATGCCACATTTAATATGCGAGTAAAGCGCGAGAATATCAAATTGCCGTAATGAAGAAGTGGTATATAAAACGTTCGATTCATTTTTTAAAGCAAAAAACTGGAAAATTCCCGGGAAAACTGTAATTGAAGATGATATCTTTTCGTTAGGACTTGATTGAGCAAAATAATCATATTTTGATTTATTAAGTAAATCTAAAAATTTTAGTTGACTAAAGGAACTATACCGAGTTTTAATCTGAGAAATGACGAGAAGCCGGATTCTATCGTGTTATCGAGAGGTAATAAAATAGCACCACACCACACTCATAAGTCACAATCCGTTGAGCACCAAGGCAAAAAGAGACACAAGTTAACAATTTTTTTATTAAAATATAATAAACAAAACCACAACACCCCTCCCTTCCGAGAATACGACTTCTGCCGTGTTCTTGTGAAATAAGGGAGCATTCACTCCTACAATTCACAGCCCCTTCAGTATCACAGAGATTTAATAACCAAACCCACCCCAACCAACCCCACTCACCCGAGAAGCCGCTTTCTACCGTGTTATAGAGCACCACTACACTCACACCCGTTCATAGAGAAGACACGAATCAGCTGACATTCTAAGAAATAAACAACCACCCGCCGAAGTGACCCGAATTTCAACTTATGCATAACAAAAACAGCGGAGAAGCCGGTTTCTATCGTGTTATTTTCTTATAGGATTTGCCTTTAGTGAGCAAAGGATATCACACACGATTTCTTTGTTACTCGTGGAGAAAAGTGTGGGCTTGAGTAAGCCGTAAAATGACCGGCTTACAGAAGCAGCGAGCGAGCACTTCATACCCGATGCAACCCCTTGATAGAACCTGCTACGGTGCGACGGAAGGTTCCATCGTAGTGCAACAACAGATTATGGTTGTTTTTGGTTGTAACACTCGTTTTGCCATGTTTTCTTTACGAGATGAATTTTGGGAGCGCTTTCCAGGAATTTTACAGGCATAGAACAAGTTTTAAATTTACGGGAATAGGATGAGTTCCCAAAAGGGAAGCCGGTAGGAATCGTGTTATATGGACCCCACGCCACTGGTAAGTATGCGTTATATGAACAATTTTGGGATAGATGTTTTTAGATTTGAAGTGTTTAAGAAATATATATACAGTAGAGTCCGGATATAACGACTTCGTTTATAACGACCAACCGGTTATAGTGACGAAAATGCAAACTCAAGTTAGGTACCAGTTAGGTGTAAAAGTTAAGGGCAAGTTGAAAATGAACATGCCAGCCCCACCGGACAGCAGAAGAAACGCACCCTTGAATCAGACCGTGAACAGCAGTTTAGCCGACTTGTCTGTGATGTCTGGAGACGTGTCGCTACTCACGATAAAGGACGCGAAAAAACATATATATTAAAAGGTTCATTTTTTGGAGGTTACAGCTATATTGTGATCGTTATTTTTGTTGGAATCAATATTCGTTCTGGTTTTAATATTTTTTTTAATTAACATATAATATTCTTGACAACAAAAAAAAAAGATAGAAAAGAAAAAACAATCACAATAGAAGCTTTTATTTCATAACATAAAAGTTCTCGCCACTTTATTAGCACTACTAAAGAAATTCCCACCTTTATAGTTTTCAAAATAGTCTGAAATATTTGCTGTCGTCAAAGTAGAGCTATCTGTTTAACATTAGCAGCGATGCTAATCAAGTAGCGCGGACTTTAAAATTTACTTTAGAGGAATTAAAAGAGAATTTATTTTAAGTGGTCTACTGAAGGAATTCTTTAGAATCCTTTAAAACTGAGGGAATGTAAATAATTTTAGTTATGTCATTATTATTTAACTTATTTATTTATTTATTTATTTATTTATGTAAAAGGCTTAACCTAAATACATAACAAAAGCTTAACGCGCACTCGAAAACTAAGTTCATATGGCGCTTCTAACAAAAGTAGATCTTAAAACAAAATATAATTTTACATCTTATTTCAGTACATGAAGAGTTTCAATGAGTCTAAGAAATCCTGTGAACAGGAAGAGGAACAGGCCCTGGAGCGGCTGCTCAAAGAATTCAATATCAAAGCTACGCTCCCTTTAGCCGATCAGACCCAACTGGAAAATATTGAAGAGCCTACAGGCATTTGGGATAACACTCTAGCGGTTCCAGACGATTCAAATTATCGCCAAAATCCATCTCCAGTAAAAATGGTTGGACTGCTAAGACCCTCAACAATCTTAGAAGAGTCCTCTTCATCGGATATGACTGATACATCATACTTTAGCTTTAAAACAGCTCCAAAAGGTGGGTATGGCTCCTCAGATAATTATGAGACTGCCAGTGATTCACACAAAGTTGCTAATACAAAACCTGAAAATGATAAAAATAATTGCAACATAACTAAAGACAGTCTCGATAAAACTCTACCTAATGAGAATGACTCTGAGGCTTCTAAGTATCAAGAGCAAACCACAAATTACACCACCGATTCCGATCCAAGTTCTGCTTCGTACACCGTAAATAAAACCGGAGATAATGAAATCAGTTCAAACTGCCAGTTTACAAATTCTCTTGAATCATCCTCCAAATCTGAGGAAGCGAGTGCTGGTCATATCTCAGATATTTCAGCCCAGCGTAATCCAGAAATTGATGTATTCCCCCACAAGAAATACACATTTTACGGTGAAGATATGGGTGAACCTTTGATCTGCCCAAACGATACTTACAACGTATCTCTAAAACACAAATCAGCTGAAATATCCAAGGATTCCCTTTATCAAACGAAAAACACTATGAGCGATGTATCCTCAATAGCTGAGGACAGCTTGGAGGACAAGAAAAAAACCAGTGATTTAATAGACCTTAATACCAGCTCTCTGCGAACTCCTAGACGATCAGCAGTTGTTAAGGCTAAACCCACAATAATCGAACTATCCGATGATGAAAGTCCTCAGGAAGATGATCATCAGTTTTGTATAACTGCAAAGAAAAGCCTTGGTTCACTTTTCTTTGCAGTTAGACAAAACTGATGATGTCTCAAGTAACATTAATATCTCCCGTGAATTCAACGATACAATTGAGGAAATGGAACAACAACAAGGAATGAAATACATGACTGAAAAGGGTAATACTCCAAAAATGGTACAAAACGCTGTTCTGTCTTTAAGCAAACCATCAATTGCTATATCGACAAAAGTCCTATCACCCAGTGTCAATTATCTAAGAGGACCATCTCCAAAAGCCTCTCCGTACACTCCGAAGGATACCGCTTCGAAGGTAGTCCGTAAAGGTGCTACTTCCTGCGATAAGCCTAGGCCTGGAGATGCTTTCAAAAAGCCGACTGTATCGTGCACTCGAATTCCGCAGTCAAGGAATATTTTTGGTGCGAAAAAATCGAACTTTTGCCACATTATAAGTCCTGTGGGAGCGTATATTAAGAACACTCCGAAGGTGCCCCTTACGGCAAATGTAAAACCATCTCAGGATGTGTACCATTCCAGGGCAGTTAGGGAACTTGAGTACGTTCCTTCGTACTAAAGTTCCCTAACTGCCCTGGAATGGTACACAACATCTACCAATTCAAGGGGAGACCAAGGCCAAGACTTTCAGCAGCTTGCCAAGGAAAGCCTACATTTCAGCGGAGTACAAGCATGTGAGTAGCTTTTTTAAAGTTTTTTTTTCCTGTTATGAAATAAGGTAAATTAGTAATTGAATTTATAATTAAGTTCTAGCAGCTCAAGGAAGTTAGTTTAACTTTTCCTTTGGAGATCATGGGCTAGTGCTTTTAGGGGAAAGATCCACTTAGACACCTAAAAATAAGCGAATCTGTAAGATTTTTCTGTGTCTAAACTATTTATTCTATATAGTTCAGATTTTTTATACATATTACATGTTTTAACTTTAAAAACCAATTCTTATTTGTTTTAAATATGAGGATCGTTTAAAAAGTTCGTAGCTTGATATAGATCGGAATGTCATATATTTTTCAAACTACCCTTATTTTAAAGCTACATTATTCAATACTAATGGTATGAAATTTCATTCGTTTATTTGCATTCGTTACGATTCCTCACGCGATTCCGTCGAACAAGTAGTGATCATCTACTACTGTGGTGGCAGTAAGTTTGAAATCTAAAAACATATTTTAAATTTGGATTAAGATTCTCAGTTGCTAGAAAACAAAAAATTACTGAAAACTTTTAAATATTTCCAATAAACATCTTCGTTAATATCTTAAATTGAATGTTTCGGCGCCAAATTAAGATAGCATTTAGAAACCGACAGCTATCCCTTTTATATCGAAATAATCTATGCTATTTTTTTCTAATTAATCCAATCTTCTTTTCTTCGCTTTATTCTCAGGTGGTCGATCAAAGAGCTCCAGTGGTCATTCCAGGCGGTGACAAAATCCATCGCTACCTTCAACCGTCTGCTTCTGTAATAAGGCACGAGGGCAAGTTGAAAATGAACATGCCAGCCCCACCGGACAGCAGAAGAAACGCACCCTTGAATCAGACCGTGAACAGCAGTTTAGCCGACTTGTCTGTGATGTCTGGAGACGAGTCGCTACTCACGATAAAGGACGCGAAAAAACATATATATTAAAAGGTTCATTTTTTGGAGGTTACAGCTATATTGTGATCGTTATTTTTGTTGGAATCAATATTCGTTCTGGTTTTAATATTTTTTTTAATTAACATATAATATTCTTGACAACAAAAAAAAAAGATAGAAAAGAAAAAACAATCACAATAGAAGCTTTTATTTCATAACATAAAAGTTCTCGCCACTTTATTAGCACTACTAAAGAAATTCCCACCTTTATAGTTTTCAAAATAGTCTGAAATATTTGCTGTCGTCAAAGTAGAGCTATCTGTTTAACATTAGCAGCGATGCTAATCAAGTAGCGCGGACTTTAAAATTTACTTTAGAGGAATTAAAAGAGAATTTATTTTAAGTGGTCTACTGAAGGAATTCTTTAGAATCCTTTAAAACTGAGGGAATGTAAATAATTTTAGTTATGTCATTATTATTTAACTTATTTATTTATTTATTTATTTATTTATGTAAAAGGCTTAACCTAAATACATAACAAAAGCTTAACGCGCACTCGAAAACTAAGTTCATATGGCGCTTCTAACAAAAGTAGATCTTAAAACAAAATATAATTTTACATCTTATTTCAGTACATGAAGAGTTTCAATGAGTCTAAGAAATCCTGTGAACAGGAAGAGGAACAGGCCCTGGAGCGGCTGCTCAAAGAATTCAATATCAAAGCTACGCTCCCTTTAGCCGATCAGACCCAACTGGAAAATATTGAAGAGCCTACAGGCATTTGGGATAACACTCTAGCGGTTCCAGACGATTCAAATTATCGCCAAAATCCATCTCCAGTAAAAATGGTTGGACTGCTAAGACCCTCAACAATCTTAGAAGAGTCCTCTTCATCGGATATGACTGATACATCATACTTTAGCTTTAAAACAGCTCCAAAAGGTGGGTATGGCTCCTCAGATAATTATGAGACTGCCAGTGATTCACACAAAGTTGCTAATACAAAACCTGAAAATGATAAAAATAATTGCAACATAACTAAAGACAGTCTCGATAAAACTCTACCTAATGAGAATGACTCTTGGCCTTGGTCCCACCTTGAATTTTTAGATGTTGTGTACCATACAACATCTACCAATTCAAGGGGAGACCAAGGCCAAGACTTTCAGCAGCTTGCCAAGGAAAGCCTACATTTCAGCGGAGTACAAGCATGTGAGTAGCTTTTTTAAAGTTTTTTTTTCCTGTTATGAAATAAGGTAAATTAGTAATTGAATTTATAATTAAGTTCTAGCAGCTCAAGGAAGTTAGTTTAACTTTTCCTTTGGAGATCATGGGCTAGTGCTTTTAGGGGAAAGATCCACTTAGACACCTAAAAATAAGCGAATCTGTAAGATTTTTCTGTGTCTAAACTATTTATTCTATATAGTTCAGATTTTTTATACATATTACATGTTTTAACTTTAAAAACCAATTCTTATTTGTTTTAAATATGAGGATCGTTTAAAAAGTTCGTAGCTTGATATAGATCGGAATGTCATATATTTTTCAAACTACCCTTATTTTAAAGCTACATTATTCAATACTAATGGTATGAAATTTCATTCGTTTATTTGCATTCGTTACGATTCCTCACGCGATTCCGTCGAACAAGTAGTGATCATCTACTACTGTGGTGGCAGTAAGTTTGAAATCTAAAAACATATTTTAAATTTGGATTAAGATTCTCAGTTGCTAGAAAACAAAAAATTACTGAAAACTTTTAAATATTTCCAATAAACATCTTCGTTAATATCTTAAATTGAATGTTTCGGCGCCAAATTAAGATAGCATTTAGAAACCGACAGCTAGCCCTTTTATATCGAAATAATCTATGCTATTTTTTTCTAATTAATCCAATCTTCTTTTCTTCGCTTTATTCTCAGGTGGTCGATCAAAGAGCTCCAGTGGTCATTCCAGGCGGTGACAAAATCCATCGCTACCTTCAACCGTCTGCTTCTGTAATAAGGCACGAGGGCAAGTTGAAAATGAACATGCCAGCCCCACCGGACAGCAGAAGAAACGCACCCTTGAATCAGACCGTGAACAGCAGTTTAGCCGACTTGTCTGTGATGTCTGGAGACGTGTCGCTACTCACGATAAAGGACGCGAAAAAACATATATATTAAAAGGTTCATTTTTTGGAGGTTACAGCTATATTGTGATCGTTATTTTTGTTGGAATCAATATTCGTTCTGGTTTTAATATTTTTTTTAATTAACATATAATATTCTTGACAACAAAAAAAAAAGATAGAAAAGAAAAAACAATCACAATAGAAGCTTTTATTTCATAACATAAAAGTTCTCGCCACTTTATTAGCACTACTAAAGAAATTCCCACCTTTATAGTTTTCAAAATAGTCTGAAATATTTGCTGTCGTCAAAGTAGAGCTATCTGTTTAACATTAGCAGCGATGCTAATCAAGTAGCGCGGACTTTAAAATTTACTTTAGAGGAATTAAAAGAGAAATTATTTTAAGTGGTCTACTGAAGGAATTCTTTAGAATCCTTTAAAACTGAGGGAATGTAAATAATTTTAGTTATGTCATTATTATTTAACTTATTTATTTATTTATTTATTTATTTATGTAAAAGGCTTAACCTAAATACATAACAAAAGCTTAACGCGCACTCGAAAACTAAGTTCATATGGCGCTTCTAACAAAAGTAGATCTTAAAACAAAATATAATTTTACATCTTTGAGGGTGTTGATAGCACTTTATTTCAGTACATGAAGAGTTTCAATGAGTCTAAGAAATCCTGTGAACAGGAAGAGGAACAGGCCCTGGAGCGGCTGCTCAAAGAATTCAACATCAAAGCTACGCTCCCTTTAGCCGATCAGACCCAACTGGAAAATATTGAAGAGCCTACAGGCATTTGGGATAACACTCTAGCGGTTCCAGACGATTCAAATTATCGCCAAAATCCATCTCCAGTAAAAATGGTTGGACTGCTAAGACCCTCAACAATCTTAGAAGAGTCCTCTTCATCGGATATGACTGATACATCATACTTTAGCTTTAAAACAGCTCCAAAAGGTGGGTATGGCTCCTCAGATAATTATGAGACTGCCAGTGATTCACACAAAGTTGCTAATACAAAACCTGAAAATGATAAAAATAATTGCAACATAACTAAAGACAGTCTCGATAAAACTCTACCTAATGAGAATGACTCTGAGGCTTCTAAGTATCAAGAGCAAACCACAAATTACACCACCGATTCCGATCCAAGTTCTGCTTCGTACACCGTAAATAAAACCGGAGATAATGAAATCAGTTCAAACTGCCAGTTTACAAATTCTCTTAAATCATCCTCCAAATCTGAGGAAGCGAGTGCTGGTCATATCTCAGATATTTCAGCCCAGCGTAATCCAGAAATTGATGTATTCCCCCACAAGAAATACACATTTTACGGTGAAGATATGGGTGAACCTTTGATCTGCCCAAACGATACTTACAACGTATCTCTAAAACACAAATCAGCTGAAATATCCAAGGATTCCCTTTATCAAACGAAAAACACTATGAGCGATGTATCCTCAATAGCTGAGGACAGCTTGGAGGACAAGAAAAAAACCAGTGATTTAATAGACCTTAATACCAGCTCTCTGCGAACTCCTAGACGATCAGCAGTTGTTAAGGCTAAACCCACAATAATCGAACTATCCGATGATGAAAGTCCTCAGGAAGATGATCATCAGTTTTGTATAACTGCAAAGAAAAGCCTTGGTTCACTTTTCTTTGCAGTTAGACAAAACTGATGATGTCTCAAGTAACATTAATATCTCCCGTGAATTCAACGATACAATTGAGGAAATGGAACAACAACAAGGAATGAAATACATGACTGAAAAGGGTAATACTCCAAAAATGGTACAAAACGCTGTTCTGTCTTTAAGCAAACCATCAATTGCTATATCGACAAAAGTCCTATCACCCAGTGTCAATTATCTAAGAGGACCATCTCCAAAAGCCTCTCCGTACACTCCGAAGGATACCGCTTCGAAGGTAGTCCGTAAAGGTGCTACTTCCTGCGATAAGCCTAGGCCTGGAGATGCTTTCAAAAAGCCGACTGTATCGTGCACTCGAATTCCGCAGTCAAGGAATATTTTTGGTGCGAAAAAATCGAACTTTTGCCACATTATAAGTCCTGTGGGAGCGTATATTAAGAACACTCCGAAGGTGCCCCTTACGGCAAATGTAAAACCATCTCAGGATGTGTACCATTCCAGGGCAGTTAGGGAACTTGAGTACGTTCCTTCGTACTAAAGTTCCCTAACTGCCCTGGAATGGTACACAACATCTACCAATTCAAGGGGAGACCAAGGCCAAGACTTTCAGCAGCTTGCCAAGGAAAGCCTACATTTCAGCGGAGTACAAGCATGTGAGTAGCTTTTTTAAAGTTTTTTTTTCCTGTTATGAAATAAGGTAAATTAGTAATTGAATTTATAATTAAGTTCTAGCAGCTCAAGGAAGTTAGTTTAACTTTTCCTTTGGAGATCATGGGCTAGTGCTTTTAGGGGAAAGATCCACTTAGACACCTAAAAATAAGCGAATCTGTAAGATTTTTCTGTGTCTAAACTATTTATTCTATATAGTTCAGATTTTTTATACATATTACATGTTTTAACTTTAAAAACCAATTCTTATTTGTTTTAAATATGAGGATCGTTTAAAAAGTTCGTAGCTTGATATAGATCGGAATGTCATATATTTTTCAAACTACCCTTATTTTAAAGCTACATTATTCAATACTAATGGTATGAAATTTCATTCGTTTATTTGCATTCGTTACGATTCCTCACGCGATTCCGTCGAACAAGTAGTGATCATCTACTACTGTGGTGGCAGTAAGTTTGAAATCTAAAAACATATTTTAAATTTGGATTAAGATTCTCAGTTGCTAGAAAACAAAAAATTACTGAAAACTTTTAAATATTTCCAATAAACATCTTCGTTAATATCTTAAATTGAATGTTTCGGCGCCAAATTAAGATAGCATTTAGAAACCGACAGCTATCCCTTTTATATCGAAATAATCTATGCTATTTTTTTCTAATTAATCCAATCTTCTTTTCTTCGCTTTATTCTCAGGTGGTCGATCAAAGAGCTCCAGTGGTCATTCCAGGCGGTGACAAAATCCATCGCTACCTTCAACCGTCTGCTTCTGTAATAAGGCACGAGGGCAAGTTGAAAATGAACATGCCAGCCCCACCGGACAGCAGAAGAAACGCACCCTTGAATCAGACCGTGAACAGCAGTTTAGCCGACTTGTCTGTGATGTCTGGAGACGAGTCGCTACTCACGATAAAGGACGCGAAAAAACATATATATTAAAAGGTTCATTTTTTGGAGGTTACAGCTATATTGTGATCGTTATTTTTGTTGGAATCAATATTCGTTCTGGTTTTAATATTTTTTTTAATTAACATATAATATTCTTGACAACAAAAAAAAAAGATAGAAAAGAAAAAACAATCACAATAGAAGCTTTTATTTCATAACATAAAAGTTCTCGCCACTTTATTAGCACTACTAAAGAAATTCCCACCTTTATAGTTTTCAAAATAGTCTGAAATATTTGCTGTCGTCAAAGTAGAGCTATCTGTTTAACATTAGCAGCGATGCTAATCAAGTAGCGCGGACTTTAAAATTTACTTTAGAGGAATTAAAAGAGAATTTATTTTAAGTGGTCTACTGAAGGAATTCTTTAGAATCCTTTAAAACTGAGGGAATGTAAATAATTTTAGTTATGTCATTATTATTTAACTTATTTATTTATTTATTTATTTATTTATGTAAAAGGCTTAACCTAAATACATAACAAAAGCTTAACGCGCACTCGAAAACTAAGTTCATATGGCGCTTCTAACAAAAGTAGATCTTAAAACAAAATATAATTTTACATCTTATTTCAGTACATGAAGAGTTTCAATGAGTCTAAGAAATCCTGTGAACAGGAAGAGGAACAGGCCCTGGAGCGGCTGCTCAAAGAATTCAATATCAAAGCTACGCTCCCTTTAGCCGATCAGACCCAACTGGAAAATATTGAAGAGCCTACAGGCATTTGGGATAACACTCTAGCGGTTCCAGACGATTCAAATTATCGCCAAAATCCATCTCCAGTAAAAATGGTTGGACTGCTAAGACCCTCAACAATCTTAGAAGAGTCCTCTTCATCGGATATGACTGATACATCATACTTTAGCTTTAAAACAGCTCCAAAAGGTGGGTATGGCTCCTCAGATAATTATGAGACTGCCAGTGATTCACACAAAGTTGCTAATACAAAACCTGAAAATGATAAAAATAATTGCAACATAACTAAAGACAGTCTCGATAAAACTCTACCTAATGAGAATGACTCTTGGCCTTGGTCCCACCTTGAATTTTTAGATGTTGTGTACCATACAACATCTACCAATTCAAGGGGAGACCAAGGCCAAGACTTTCAGCAGCTTGCCAAGGAAAGCCTACATTTCAGCGGAGTACAAGCATGTGAGTAGCTTTTTTAAAGTTTTTTTTTCCTGTTATGAAATAAGGTAAATTAGTAATTGAATTTATAATTAAGTTCTAGCAGCTCAAGGAAGTTAGTTTAACTTTTCCTTTGGAGATCATGGGCTAGTGCTTTTAGGGGAAAGATCCACTTAGACACCTAAAAATAAGCGAATCTGTAAGATTTTTCTGTGTCTAAACTATTTATTCTATATAGTTCAGATTTTTTATACATATTACATGTTTTAACTTTAAAAACCAATTCTTATTTGTTTTAAATATGAGGATCGTTTAAAAAGTTCGTAGCTTGATATAGATCGGAATGTCATATATTTTTCAAACTACCCTTATTTTAAAGCTACATTATTCAATACTAATGGTATGAAATTTCATTCGTTTATTTGCATTCGTTACGATTCCTCACGCGATTCCGTCGAACAAGTAGTGATCATCTACTACTGTGGTGGCAGTAAGTTTGAAATCTAAAAACATATTTTAAATTTGGATTAAGATTCTCAGTTGCTAGAAAACAAAAAATTACTGAAAACTTTTAAATATTTCCAATAAACATCTTCGTTAATATCTTAAATTGAATGTTTCGGCGCCAAATAAAGATAGCATTTAGAAACCGACAGCTATCCCTTTTATATCGAAATAATCTATGCTATTTTTTTCTAATTAATCCAATCTTCTTTTCTTCGCTTTATTCTCAGGTGGTCGATCAAAGAGCTCCAGTGGTCATTCCAGGCGGTGACAAAATCCATCGCTACCTTCAACCGTCTGCTTCTGTAATAAGGCACGAGGGCAAGTTGAAAATGAACATGCCAGCCCCACCGGACAGCAGAAGAAACGCACCCTTGAATCAGACCGTGAACAGCAGTTTAGCCGACTTGTCTGTGATGTCTGGAGACGTGTCGCTACTCACGATAAAGGACGCGAAAAAACATATATATTAAAAGGTTCATTTTTTGGAGGTTACAGCTATATTGTGATCGTTATTTTTGTTGGAATCAATATTCGTTCTGGTTTTAATATTTTTTTTAATTAACATATAATATTCTTGACAACAAAAAAAAAAGATAGAAAAGAAAAAACAATCACAATAGAAGCTTTTATTTCATAACATAAAAGTTCTCGCCACTTTATTAGCACTACTAAAGAAATTCCCACCTTTATAGTTTTCAAAATAGTCTGAAATATTTGCTGTCGTCAAAGTAGAGCTATCTGTTTAACATTAGCAGCGATGCTAATCAAGTAGCGCGGACTTTAAAATTTACTTTAGAGGAATTAAAAGAGAAATTATTTTAAGTGGTCTACTGAAGGAATTCTTTAGAATCCTTTAAAACTGAGGGAATGTAAATAATTTTAGTTATGTCATTATTATTTAACTTATTTATTTATTTATTTATTTATTTATGTAAAAGGCTTAACCTAAATACATAACAAAAGCTTAACGCGCACTCGAAAACTAAGTTCATATGGCGCTTCTAACAAAAGTAGATCTTAAAACAAAATATAATTTTACATCTTATTTCAGTACATGAAGAGTTTCAATGAGTCTAAGAAATCCTGTGAACAGGAAGAGGAACAGGCCCTGGAGCGGCTGCTCAAAGAATTCAATATCAAAGCTACGCTCCCTTTAGCCGATCAGACCCAACTGGAAAATATTGAAGAGCCTACAGGCATTTGGGATAACACTCTAGCGGTTCCAGACGATTCAAATTATCGCCAAAATCCATCTCCAGTAAAAATGGTTGGACTGCTAAGACCCTCAACAATCTTAGAAGAGTCCTCTTCATCGGATATGACTGATACATCATACTTTAGCTTTAAAACAGCTCCAAAAGGTGGGTATGGCTCCTCAGATAATTATGAGACTGCCAGTGATTCACACAAAGTTGCTAATACAAAACCTGAAAATGATAAAAATAATTGCAACATAACTAAAGACAGTCTCGATAAAACTCTACCTAATGAGAATGACTCTTGGCCTTGGTCTCCCCTTGAATTTTTAGATGTTGTGTACCATACAACATCTACCAATTCAAGGGGAGACCAAGGCCAAGACTTTCAGCAGCTTGCCAAGGAAAGCCTACATTTCAGCGGAGTACAAGCATGTGAGTAGCTTTTTTAAAGTTTTTTTTTCCTGTTATGAAATAAGGTAAATTAGTAATTGAATTTATAATTAAGTTCTAGCAGCTCAAGGAAGTTAGTTTAACTTTTCCTTTGGAGATCATGGGCTAGTGCTTTTAGGGGAAAGATCCACTTAGACACCTAAAAATAAGCGAATCTGTAAGATTTTTCTGTGTCTAAACTATTTATTCTATATAGTTCAGATTTTTTATACATATTACATGTTTTAACTTTAAAAACCAATTCTTATTTGTTTTAAATATGAGGATCGTTTAAAAAGTTCGTAGCTTGATATAGATCGGAATGTCATATATTTTTCAAACTACCCTTATTTTAAAGCTACATTATTCAATACTAATGGTATGAAATTTCATTCGTTTATTTGCATTCGTTACGATTCCTCACGCGATTCCGTCGAACAAGTAGTGATCATCTACTACTGTGGTGGCAGTAAGTTTGAAATCTAAAAACATATTTTAAATTTGGATTAAGATTCTCAGTTGCTAGAAAACAAAAAATTACTGAAAACTTTTAAATATTTCCAATAAACATCTTCGTTAATATCTTAAATTGAATGTTTCGGCGCCAAATTAAGATAGCATTTAGAAACCGACAGCTATCCCTTTTATATCGAAATAATCTATGCTATTTTTTTCTAATTAATCCAATCTTCTTTTCTTCGCTTTATTCTCAGGTGGTCGATCAAAGAGCTCCAGTGGTCATTCCAGGCGGTGACAAAATCCATCGCTACCTTCAACCGTCTGCTTCTGTAATCAGGCACGAGGGCAAGTTGAAAATGAACATGCCAGCCCCACCGGACAGCAGAAGAAACGCACCCTTGAATCAGACCGTGAACAGCAGTTTAGCCGACTTGTCTGTGATGTCTGGAGACGAGTCGCTACTCACGATAAAGGACGCGAAAAAACATATATATTAAAAGGTTCATTTTTTGGAGGTTACAGCTATATTGTGATCGTTATTTTTGTTGGAATCAATATTCGTTCTGGTTTTAATATTTTTTTTAATTAACATATAATATTCTTGACAACAAAAAAAAAAGATAGAAAAGAAAAAACAATCACAATAGAAGCTTTTATTTCATAACATAAAAGTTCTCGCCACTTTATTAGCACTACTAAAGAAATTCCCACCTTTATAGTTTTCAAAATAGTCTGAAATATTTGCTGTCGTCAAAGTAGAGCTATCTGTTTAACATTAGCAGCGATGCTAATCAAGTAGCGCGGACTTTAAAATTTACTTTAGAGGAATTAAAAGAGAATTTATTTTAAGTGGTCTACTGAAGGAATTCTTTAGAATCCTTTAAAACTGAGGGAATGTAAATAATTTTAGTTATGTCATTATTATTTAACTTATTTATTTATTTATTTATTTATTTATTTATGTAAAAGGCTTAACCTAAATACATAACAAAAGCTTAACGCGCACTCGAAAACTAAGTTCATATGGCGCTTCTAACAAAAGTAGATCTTAAAACAAAATATAATTTTACATCTTATTTCAGTACATGAAGAGTTTCAATGAGTCTAAGAAATCCTGTGAACAGGAAGAGGAACAGGCCCTGGAGCGGCTGCTCAAAGAATTCAATATCAAAGCTACGCTCCCTTTAGCCGATCAGACCCAACTGGAAAATATTGAAGAGCCTACAGGCATTTGGGATAACACTCTAGCGGTTCCAGAGGATTCAAATTATCGCCAAAATCCATCTCCAGTAAAAATGGTTGGACTGCTAAGACCCTCAACAATCTTAGAAGAGTCCTCTTCATCGGATATGACTGATACATCATACTTTAGCTTTAAAACAGCTCCAAAAGGTGGGTATGGCTCCTCAGATAATTATGAGACTGCCAGTGATTCACACAAAGTTGCTAATACAAAACCTGAAAATGATAAAAATAATTGCAACATAACTAAAGACAGTCTCGATAAAACTCTACCTAATGAGAATGACTCTTGGCCTTGGTCCCACCTTGAATTTTTAGATGTTGTGTACCATACAACATCTACCAATTCAAGGGGAGACCAAGGCCAAGACTTTCAGCAGCTTGCCAAGGAAAGCCTACATTTCAGCGGAGTACAAGCATGTGAGTAGCTTTTTTAAAGTTTTTTTTTCCTGTTATGAAATAAGGTAAATTAGTAATTGAATTTATAATTAAGTTCTAGCAGCTCAAGGAAGTTAGTTTAACTTTTCCTTTGGAGATCATGGGCTAGTGCTTTTAGGGGAAAGATCCACTTAGACACCTAAAAATAAGCGAATCTGTAAGATTTTTCTGTGTCTAAACTATTTATTCTATATAGTTCAGATTTTTTATACATATTACATGTTTTAACTTTAAAAACCAATTCTTATTTGTTTTAAATATGAGGATCGTTTAAAAAGTTCGTAGCTTGATATAGATCGGAATGTCATATATTTTTCAAACTACCCTTATTTTAAAGCTACATTATTCAATACTAATGGTATGAAATTTCATTCGTTTATTTGCATTCGTTACGATTCCTCACGCGATTCCGTCGAACAAGTAGTGATCATCTACTACTGTGGTGGCAGTAAGTTTGAAATCTAAAAACATATTTTAAATTTGGATTAAGATTCTCAGTTGCTAGAAAACAAAAAATTACTGAAAACTTTTAAATATTTCCAATAAACATCTTCGTTAATATCTTAAATTGAATGTTTCGGCGCCAAATTAAGATAGCATTTAGAAACCGACAGCTATCCCTTTTATATCGAAATAATCTATGCTATTTTTTTCTAATTAATCCAATCTTCTTTTCTTCGCTTTATTCTCAGGTGGTCGATCAAAGAGCTCCAGTGGTCATTCCAGGCGGTGACAAAATCCATCGCTACCTTCAACCGTCTGCTTCTGTAATAAGGCACGAGGGCAAGTTGAAAATGAACATGCCAGCCCCACCGGACAGCAGAAGAAACGCACCCTTGAATCAGACCGTGAACAGCAGTTTAGCCGACTTGTCTGTGATGTCTGGAGACGTGTCGCTACTCACGATAAAGGACGCGAAAAAACATATATATTAAAAGGTTCATTTTTTGGAGGTTACAGCTATATTGTGATCGTTATTTTTGTTGGAATCAATATTCGTTCTGGTTTTAATATTTTTTTTAATTAACATATAATATTCTTGACAACAAAAAAAAAAGATAGAAAAGAAAAAACAATCACAATAGAAGCTTTTATTTCATAACATAAAAGTTCTCGCCACTTTATTAGCACTACTAAAGAAATTCCCACCTTTATAGTTTTCAAAATAGTCTGAAATATTTGCTGTCGTCAAAGTAGAGCTATCTGTTTAACATTAGCAGCGATGCTAATCAAGTAGCGCGGACTTTAAAATTTACTTTAGAGGAATTAAAAGAGAAATTATTTTAAGTGGTCTACTGAAGGAATTCTTTAGAATCCTTTAAAACTGAGGGAATGTAAATAATTTTAGTTATGTCATTATTATTTAACTTATTTATTTATTTATTTATTTATTTATGTAAAAGGCTTAACCTAAATACATAACAAAAGCTTAACGCGCACTCGAAAACTAAGTTCATATGGCGCTTCTAACAAAAGTAGATCTTAAAACAAAATATAATTTTACATCTTTGAGGGTGTTGATAGCACTTTATTTCAGTACATGAAGAGTTTCAATGAGTCTAAGAAATCCTGTGAACAGGAAGAGGAACAGGCCCTGGAGCGGCTGCTCAAAGAATTCAACATCAAAGCTACGCTCCCTTTAGCCGATCAGACCCAACTGGAAAATATTGAAGAGCCTACAGGCATTTGGGATAACACTCTAGCGGTTCCAGACGATTCAAATTATCGCCAAAATCCATCTCCAGTAAAAATGGTTGGACTGCTAAGACCCTCAACAATCTTAGAAGAGTCCTCTTCATCGGATATGACTGATACATCATACTTTAGCTTTAAAACAGCTCCAAAAGGTGGGTATGGCTCCTCAGATAATTATGAGACTGCCAGTGATTCACACAAAGTTGCTAATACAAAACCTGAAAATGATAAAAATAATTGCAACATAACTAAAGACAGTCTCGATAAAACTCTACCTAATGAGAATGACTCTGAGGCTTCTAAGTATCAAGAGCAAACCACAAATTACACCACCGATTCCGATCCAAGTTCTGCTTCGTACACCGTAAATAAAACCGGAGATAATGAAATCAGTTCAAACTGCCAGTTTACAAATTCTCTTGAATCATCCTCCAAATCTGAGGAAGCGAGTGCTGGTCATATCTCAGATATTTCAGCCCAGCGTAATCCAGAAATTGATGTATTCCCCCACAAGAAATACACATTTTACGGTGAAGATATGGGTGAACCTTTGATCTGCCCAAACGATACTTACAACGTATCTCTAAAACACAAATCAGCTGAAATATCCAAGGATTCCCTTTATCAAACGAAAAACACTATGAGCGATGTATCCTCAATAGCTGAGGACAGCTTGGAGGACAAGAAAAAAACCAGTGATTTAATAGACCTTAATACCAGCTCTCTGCGAACTCC
Source organism: Dysmachus trigonus (assembly GCA_949715965.1). Taxonomy (NCBI): domain Eukaryota; kingdom Metazoa; phylum Arthropoda; class Insecta; order Diptera; family Asilidae; genus Dysmachus; species Dysmachus trigonus. The sequence continues at coordinate 2,156,433 of OX454323.1, read as the reverse complement.
TAGACGATCAGCAGTTGTTAAGGCTAAACCCACAATAATCGAACTATCCGATGATGAAAGTCCTCAGGAAGATGATCATCAGTTTTGTATAACTGCAAAGAAAAGCCTTGGTTCACTTTTCTTTGCAGTTAGACAAAACTGATGATGTCTCAAGTAACATTAATATCTCCCGTGAATTCAACGATACAATTGAGGAAATGGAACAACAACAAGGAATGAAATACATGACTGAAAAGGGTAATACTCCAAAAATGGTACAAAACGCTGTTCTGTCTTTAAGCAAACCATCAATTGCTATATCGACAAAAGTCCTATCACCCAGTGTCAATTATCTAAGAGGACCATCTCCAAAAGCCTCTCCGTACACTCCGAAGGATACCGCTTCGAAGGTAGTCCGTAAAGGTGCTACTTCCTGCGATAAGCCTAGGCCTGGAGATGCTTTCAAAAAGCCGACTGTATCGTGCACTCGAATTCCGCAGTCAAGGAATATTTTTGGTGCGAAAAAATCGAACTTTTGCCACATTATAAGTCCTGTGGGAGCGTATATTAAGAACACTCCGAAGGTGCCCCTTACGGCAAATGTAAAACCATCTCAGGATGTGTACCATTCCAGGGCAGTTAGGGAACTTGAGTACGTTCCTTCGTACTAAAGTTCCCTAACTGCCCTGGAATGGTACACAACATCTACCAATTCAAGGGGAGACCAAGGCCAAGACTTTCAGCAGCTTGCCAAGGAAAGCCTACATTTCAGCGGAGTACAAGCATGTGAGTAGCTTTTTTAAAGTTTTTTTTTCCTGTTATGAAATAAGGTAAATTAGTAATTGAATTTATAATTAAGTTCTAGCAGCTCAAGGAAGTTAGTTTAACTTTTCCTTTGGAGATCATGGGCTAGTGCTTTTAGGGGAAAGATCCACTTAGACACCTAAAAATAAGCGAATCTGTAAGATTTTTCTGTGTCTAAACTATTTATTCTATATAGTTCAGATTTTTTATACATATTACATGTTTTAACTTTAAAAACCAATTCTTATTTGTTTTAAATATGAGGATCGTTTAAAAAGTTCGTAGCTTGATATAGATCGGAATGTCATATATTTTTCAAACTACCCTTATTTTAAAGCTACATTATTCAATACTAATGGTATGAAATTTCATTCGTTTATTTGCATTCGTTACGATTCCTCACGCGATTCCGTCGAACAAGTAGTGATCATCTACTACTGTGGTGGCAGTAAGTTTGAAATCTAAAAACATATTTTAAATTTGGATTAAGATTCTCAGTTGCTAGAAAACAAAAAATTACTGAAAACTTTTAAATATTTCCAATAAACATCTTCGTTAATATCTTAAATTGAATGTTTCGGCGCCAAATTAAGATAGCATTTAGAAACCGACAGCTATCCCTTTTATATCGAAATAATCTATGCTATTTTTTTCTAATTAATCCAATCTTCTTTTCTTCGCTTTATTCTCAGGTGGTCGATCAAAGAGCTCCAGTGGTCATTCCAGGCGGTGACAAAATCCATCGCTACCTTCAACCGTCTGCTTCTGTAATAAGGCACGAGGGCAAGTTGAAAATGAACATGCCAGCCCCACCGGACAGCAGAAGAAACGCACCCTTGAATCAGACCGTGAACAGCAGTTTAGCCGACTTGTCTGTGATGTCTGGAGACGAGTCGCTACTCACGATAAAGGACGCGAAAAAACATATATATTAAAAGGTTCATTTTTTGGAGGTTACAGCTATATTGTGATCGTTATTTTTGTTGGAATCAATATTCGTTCTGGTTTTAATATTTTTTTTAATTAACATATAATATTCTTGACAACAAAAAAAAAAGATAGAAAAGAAAAAACAATCACAATAGAAGCTTTTATTTCATAACATAAAAGTTCTCTCCACTTTATTAGCACTACTAAAGAAATTCCCACCTTTATAGTTTTCAAAATAGTCTGAAATATTTGCTGTCGTCAAAGTAGAGCTATCTGTTTAACATTAGCAGCGATGCTAATCAAGTAGCGCGGACTTTAAAATTTACTTTAGAGGAATTAAAAGAGAATTTATTTTAAGTGGTCTACTGAAGGAATTCTTTAGAATCCTTTAAAACTGAGGGAATGTAAATAATTTTAGTTATGTCATTATTATTTAACTTATTTATTTATTTATTTATTTATTTATGTAAAAGGCTTAACCTAAATACATAACAAAAGCTTAACGCGCACTCGAAAACTAAGTTCATATGGCGCTTCTAACAAAAGTAGATCTTAAAACAAAATATAATTTTACATCTTATTTCAGTACATGAAGAGTTTCAATGAGTCTAAGAAATCCTGTGAACAGGAAGAGGAACAGGCCCTGGAGCGGCTGCTCAAAGAATTCAATATCAAAGCTACGCTCCCTTTAGCCGATCAGACCCAACTGGAAAATATTGAAGAGCCTACAGGCATTTGGGATAACACTCTAGCGGTTCCAGACGATTCAAATTATCGCCAAAATCCATCTCCAGTAAAAATGGTTGGACTGCTAAGACCCTCAACAATCTTAGAAGAGTCCTCTTCATCGGATATGACTGATACATCATACTTTAGCTTTAAAACAGCTCCAAAAGGTGGGTATGGCTCCTCAGATAATTATGAGACTGCCAGTGATTCACACAAAGTTGCTAATACAAAACCTGAAAATGATAAAAATAATTGCAACATAACTAAAGACAGTCTCGATAAAACTCTACCTAATGAGAATGACTCTTGGCCTTGGTCCCACCTTGAATTTTTAGATGTTGTGTACCATACAACATCTACCAATTCAAGGGGAGACCAAGGCCAAGACTTTCAGCAGCTTGCCAAGGAAAGCCTACATTTCAGCGGAGTACAAGCATGTGAGTAGCTTTTTTAAAGTTTTTTTTTCCTGTTATGAAATAAGGTAAATTAGTAATTGAATTTATAATTAAGTTCTAGCAGCTCAAGGAAGTTAGTTTAACTTTTCCTTTGGAGATCATGGGCTAGTGCTTTTAGGGGAAAGATCCACTTAGACACCTAAAAATAAGCGAATCTGTAAGATTTTTCTGTGTCTAAACTATTTATTCTATATAGTTCAGATTTTTTATACATATTACATGTTTTAACTTTAAAAACCAATTCTTATTTGTTTTAAATATGAGGATCGTTTAAAAAGTTCGTAGCTTGATATAGATCGGAATGTCATATATTTTTCAAACTACCCTTATTTTAAAGCTACATTATTCAATACTAATGGTATGAAATTTCATTCGTTTATTTGCATTCGTTACGATTCCTCACGCGATTCCGTCGAACAAGTAGTGATCATCTACTACTGTGGTGGCAGTAAGTTTGAAATCTAAAAACATATTTTAAATTTGGATTAAGATTCTCAGTTGCTAGAAAACAAAAAATTACTGAAAACTTTTAAATATTTCCAATAAACATCTTCGTTAATATCTTAAATTGAATGTTTCGGCGCCAAATTAAGATAGCATTTAGAAACCGACAGCTATCCCTTTTATATCGAAATAATCTATGCTATTTTTTTCTAATTAATCCAATCTTCTTTTCTTCGCTTTATTCTCAGGTGGTCGATCAAAGAGCTCCAGTGGTCATTCCAGGCGGTGACAAAATCCATCGCTACCTTCAACCGTCTGCTTCTGTAATAAGGCACGAGGGCAAGTTGAAAATGTGGCATGTTCATTTTCAACTTGCCCTCGTGCCTTATTACAGAAGCCCCACCGGACAGCAGAAGAAACGCACCCTTGAATCAGACCGTGAACAGCAGTTTAGCCGACTTGTCTGTGATGTCTGGAGACGTGTCGCTACTCACGATAAAGGACGCGAAAAAACATATATATTAAAAGGTTCATTTTTTGGAGGTTACAGCTATATTGTGATCGTTATTTTTGTTGGAATCAATATTCGTTCTGGTTTTAATATTTTTTTTAATTAACATATAATATTCTTGACAACAAAAAAAAAAGATAGAAAAGAAAAAACAATCACAATAGAAGCTTTTATTTCATAACATAAAAGTTCTCGCCACTTTATTAGCACTACTAAAGAAATTCCCACCTTTATAGTTTTCAAAATAGTCTGAAATATTTGCTGTCGTCAAAGTAGAGCTATCTGTTTAACATTAGCAGCGATGCTAATCAAGTAGCGCGGACTTTAAAATTTACTTTAGAGGAATTAAAAGAGAAATTATTTTAAGTGGTCTACTGAAGGAATTCTTTAGAATCCTTTAAAACTGAGGGAATGTAAATAATTTTAGTTATGTCATTATTATTTAACTTATTTATTTATTTATTTATTTATTTATGTAAAAGGCTTAACCTAAATACATAACAAAAGCTTAACGCGCACTCGAAAACTAAGTTCATATGGCGCTTCTAACAAAAGTAGATCTTAAAACAAAATATAATTTTACATCTTTGAGGGTGTTGATAGCACTTTATTTCAGTACATGAAGAGTTTCAATGAGTCTAAGAAATCCTGTGAACAGGAAGAGGAACAGGCCCTGGAGCGGCTGCTCAAAGAATTCAACATCAAAGCTACGCTCCCTTTAGCCGATCAGACCCAACTGGAAAATATTGAAGAGCCTACAGGCATTTGGGATAACACTCTAGCGGTTCCAGACGATTCAAATTATCGCCAAAATCCATCTCCAGTAAAAATGGTTGGACTGCTAAGACCCTCAACAATCTTAGAAGAGTCCTCTTCATCGGATATGACTGATACATCATACTTTAGCTTTAAAACAGCTCCAAAAGGTGGGTATGGCTCCTCAGATAATTATGAGACTGCCAGTGATTCACACAAAGTTGCTAATACAAAACCTGAAAATGATAAAAATAATTGCAACATAACTAAAGACAGTCTCGATAAAACTCTACCTAATGAGAATGACTCTGAGGCTTCTAAGTATCAAGAGCAAACCACAAATTACACCACCGATTCCGATCCAAGTTCTGCTTCGTACACCGTAAATAAAACCGGAGATAATGAAATCAGTTCAAACTGCCAGTTTACAAATTCTCTTAAATCATCCTCCAAATCTGAGGAAGCGAGTGCTGGTCATATCTCAGATATTTCAGCCCAGCGTAATCCAGAAATTGATGTATTCCCCCACAAGAAATACACATTTTACGGTGAAGATATGGGTGAACCTTTGATCTGCCCAAACGATACTTACAACGTATCTCTAAAACACAAATCAGCTGAAATATCCAAGGATTCCCTTTATCAAACGAAAAACACTATGAGCGATGTATCCTCAATAGCTGAGGACAGCTTGGAGGACAAGAAAAAAACCAGTGATTTAATAGACCTTAATACCAGCTCTCTGCGAACTCCTAGACGATCAGCAGTTGTTAAGGCTAAACCCCCAATAATCGAACTATCCGATGATGAAAGTCCTCAGGAAGATGATCATCAGTTTTGTATAACTGCAAAGAAAAGCCTTGGTTCACTTTTCTTTGCAGTTAGACAAAACTGATGATGTCTCAAGTAACATTAATATCTCCCGTGAATTCAACGATACAATTGAGGAAATGGAACAACAACAAGGAATGAAATACATGACTGAAAAGGGTAATACTCCAAAAATGGTACAAAACGCTGTTCTGTCTTTAAGCAAACCATCAATTGCTATATCGACAAAAGTCCTATCACCCAGTGTCAATTATCTAAGAGGACCATCTCCAAAAGCCTCTCCGTACACTCCGAAGGATACCGCTTCGAAGGTAGTCCGTAAAGGTGCTACTTCCTGCGATAAGCCTAGGCCTGGAGATGCTTTCAAAAAGCCGACTGTATCTTATTTATTTATTTTTTATTTATTGAAAAGTAAAAATACAATAAATTGTATCCCTACTTACACCCTAGCGCTCTCGGGATCTATGCCCATATGGCGCGTCCTGCCAGATTTTAAATTTGAAAGATAAAAGAAAAACAAAAATTAACTAAATTTAGGGTTCATAACAATCATAAATTAACTTTCAAGTTAGAATTCAATAAACAATTCGTTTACATATTTTGTTTGGTCATTTTAGAATCCTTGCAGACCTTGGAACTAATTATTAACATTTTTTTTTTTTTTTTATATTAAACTAATTAACAAGGTTATAGTGAAAGGAAGAATTACAAATGAGCGCCCTAAATAACAACGAAAGCAGGATTTCTTTTCCTCTTGAAATAATACAAGGCAAAAATTAACAATTCTAATTACAATACCAGCCTTAAGACTAAATAAACACCATCTTCCTTCCCTTCTTTAAAAACCGGTAGTAAAATATTTAAGGATTATTCATACAAATATAAAAAAAAACTTTTTCTTTTTCAGATAAAAAAAAACCCAAAATGGAAATTTAAATTCTAAGTTAAAACAAAAATTCAGGACCATTCAATGTTCTTTCAAGATAAATGAAAAATTAAATAAAAGTCGGCCCTGTTCTAGCTTATCAACTCTAAAGGTTTACAATCTATAATAAAAGTTTTTCGCCATTATAATAAATTTTTTAAATTCAAATTTTCCAGCAACGAGAGAAAAGTGGTAGGATTTTGAGGGTCTAAAAGACTCGATAAGGGGGGGAGGGGACCGCCGTAAACCCTGGTGGTCACAGGACAATCCCTGAGGATATGTTGGATGGTCAAGGGGGCCTGACAACGATGACATCCCGGTCTGGGGCTCCTACTGTAGTGGTGGCTGTGTGTAAGAAGCGTGTGTCCGGTTCTAGCCCGTAAGATCTGTATGCCTTCAGCTCTTGTTAGGCTGGTGTCATACGAAGGCGCCTCGGTGATTGGCCAATGGGTAGCGAGGAAAGTTCCCTCATTTAACCAGGAATTGTTAATTTTTTCTTTTAAAATTTTGAATCGGGTCCGAAAGAGGAATGAGGACATGGGTATATCTTCAGCGGGGTGTTGTGGCTGAAACCTTAGTTTAGCATAGTGATCCGCCCATTCGTTCCCTAAGACTCCAATATGCCCGGGGACCCAGGCCAGAGTGATGTTCTCTCCTTTGGACATCAGAAGGTTACGCAGAAATTTAATGAGAGGTTCTTCGCTTCTTCCCGATTTTAGGGCATTTAAGGTTGATAGTGAGTCCGAAAAAATGAGCTATCGGCTAAGTACTTAGGCCCAATATTTTTTTAAAGTAATTTCCCTTTGTGCAAAAATTAGTTTCTATGCTACACTACGCGCATCCCGCAAGCCTTTTAAGCGTTAAGGTGTTAATTTCTAGTAACGCCTCTTTGCTTAAGTTTTATTCCGTTCTACCGGTTTGCGGTGTGCAAGGGGTTCTGTTGGGAGTTGCAGGGGGTGGTATGGGGAAGCCTAGATAATAATGAATATAGAAAACAGAGCTGTTTTTATTTAGATTATTTATACACTTCCCTAGATGCGCGCTCGGGAACTGGGTTCAAATGGCGCTTTTAATTTACTTTTCTACTTATTTCTAGCTATCGGCTAAGTACTTAGGCCCAATATTTTTTTAAAGTAATTTCCCTTTGTGCAAAAATTAGTTTCTATGCTACACTACGCGCATCCCGCAAGCCTTTTAAGCGTTAAGGTGTTAATTTCTAGTAACGCCTCTTTGCTTAAGTTTTTTTTCATTCTACGGGCTTGCGGTGTGCAAGGGGTTCTGTTGGGTGTTGTAGGGGGTGGTATGGGGAAGCCTAAATAATAATATATATAGAAAACAAAGTTGTATTTATTTCTAGAATTTATACACTACCCGAGATGCGCACTCGGGAACTGGGCTCATATTGCGGTTCTAATTTACTTTTCTACTTATTCCTAGCTATCGGCTAAATACTTAGGTTCAATATTTTTTTAAACTAATTTCCCTTTGTGCAAAAATTAGTTTCTATGCTATACTACGCGCCTCCCGCAAGTCTTTCAAGTGTTAAGGTGCTAATTGCTAGCAACTCCTCTTTGCTTAAGTTTTTTTTCGTTCTACCGGTTTGCGGTGTGCAAGGTGTTCTGTTGGGTGTTGTAGGGGGTGGTATGGCGAAGCCTAAATAACCCCCAATGAGGAAGTTAGCAATATGTACCGCGGGATGGAGGGGAGTTCTGTTTCCTCAGGTGGCGGTGATATTTTGAAAAGTATTGCAGATAGCAATTTGAAATAGGTGTCATTCGATTCGCCGGAAAAAATGCTATTGATGCCTAGGGGCCCACGGGGCAAAATTAATCGCGAATTTCCTATAGGAGCCGAGATTTTGCTTTATAAAGTTGCAAGTGCAACTTGTACCAAGAAACTTGTTTCCGGAAATTGAGCTAAAATAGCCGAGCTTTTTCTTTCTAAAGTTGCAAGTGCAACTTGTGTCATGAAACTTGTTGTCGGAAAATAGTAGCGTTTGCGGCGCTGGCAACGTAGCGATGTTCGGAACCTATTGTTGCTGTTTTCGTTAAATACTTGTAGCTTTATATAATTTCACGTCAGATGGCGTTCAGCTCTGTTGAATGTTAGTAAATACAACAACCCTTTTAACTGACGAATAAAATCGTCACAGCGAATACATTTTTCTTCAGGAATAAATTTGGCACATCGAATATATTTGCCGGTGAATCAATTTCTCATGGGGGTAAATATGACATCAAGAATAAATTTATCATGATGAATAAATTTGACACAGCGAAAAAATTGGTCGTGACGAATAAATTTGTCATATTTCAAACCGCTGTATTAAAACTGTATCTGAATTATTGAGAAAAGAGTTGAGGTTATGATTCTCACTTGGCTGTCAACGAGGTAAGCGTGCATCCATTTTAGTTTTGGGTTTCAGGGCGATTATTGGATAAGTGCAAGATGCGAAGAGCCAAAAAACAACTAGAAGTCCCCGTAGAGACAGTTTGGAGCCAATTGACCGACAAAGCTTTGTATTGGGGCTATGATCCAAAAACTGGAAGTGAATATGAGACCATTCATTGGCCCACTTTTCTAGACAATTTTCCCGTGATATCCAGCCATGTAAAATTACTTGAGTTAAATTGAGTATCGTGTAAATAATAAGGTTATGTTCTAGCTTACTGAACTGTTCAACATTCTTGGAAAGGAGCTAGGGCTAAAACAACTAGAAGTCCTCGTAGAGACAGTTTGGAGCCAATTGACCGACAAAGCTTTGTATTGGGGCTATGATGCAGAAACTGGAAGTGAATATGAGACCATTCATTGGCCCACTTTTCTAGACAATTTTCCCGTGATATCCAGCCACGTAAAATTACTTGAGTTAAATTGAGTATCGTGTAAATAATAAGGTTATGTTCTAGCTTACTGAACTGTGCAACATTCTTGGAAAGGAGCTAGGGCTTCCGCTAAGGAATCTTACAGTACTGCCATTTATCTCCGGAACGTGATGAGGCACAGTCAAGTATAATGGGTTTTCCTGGACACCACAGAGGCCTCGGGTAATCTCTGATCCGAAAAGCGAGGCTCACACGCTTGCTCTAAATTATTTCTGGTTGCATCACCAGAATATGTATTGCCTTTTTCGTTTTTAACCAAATGGTCTGTTTTTAAAGTGAAGAATAGATTCGGGCGTGGAACCGAAGAATGCGTAATATTTATAAATTTTTTTTTAGGTCTCGTATACGGCTCTTCCAGATTACAGAATGCAAGCTAACTCGGCTGTGCTTAATATATTTGTTACTTTTCCAAAAATACACTGCTTTTTTTATAGAAATATTAGTAGGGTTGGGTTGCATTGGTCCAGTAAAATGGTCAGTGAGGGAAGCGAGCTACCGTATAAGCAGAAAGTAGTGGGGCAGCTTTCGAGGGTTTGAGTAATCGTAAGTGGCTGGTTGTAGTGAGTGCATTCAGGGCGTGGGTTGTGGGAAAATATGTACGAACTTCAAGTAAAGTAACTCTATTCTCTGGTAAGTTTAATACATTGCGAGGAAGGTGTAGCGGGTAGGTCTTATTCTAAGCTCTTCTCTTTTCGGTATACTGTAGTTTGATCTGCTGTTACTGCCGTTATTATACGTGTAAGTTCAAGCTTCAGGGGGGTAGAGTAGATAAGTGAGTGATCGTTTCGTTCTTAAATAACGATAGTTGTGGGGTAACATTTATAGAGTTCGATGGTGTGGTCTTTAAACTAACAAGTCATCTAACCAGTATCTAGTTTAAAAAATTTAATTGTTTTCATTTAATAGGACGAGGGAACTTAATTCTATATCCAGTATTTCGCCAGGGTGATCCGACGCTTGCCCCATTTGTCGCTTACTATTGTGTATAGGTAAATTACTTTTTAAGATGTAAAGTACCTGCTGTGAAAGCTATACTTAGTGTGTTTTTGCTATTCTACTCTAAGATTATTTTTAGCTATCTAACTGTCCCTTGGTAAGTCTTATATCGCCGGCTATAATCCGAAAGATCCTTGATCGATGTTAATGGTTATTAGGGCTCTCCCCAAGTTTTCCTTAGCGTTTTTTAAGTCTGTTGTCTTCAATATATTGTTGGCGTAAATGTAAGTAAGTAGTTCATCTATATCATTTAGTTTGGGGATGAGGGAGTAAATGAAGGTGTTGAATAGTGAGTTGTAAAAGAGTGAACATTGAGGAAGAATATTTTCCACCGGACACTTATGTGAAGTGAACCGTTGTCCCTTATCTAAATGGATCGGGATTTATTAACAAAGTGAATGAGCTGGGTGGTGGCTACAATATTCTTACATACCCTGTGTTCGTTTTCAATGTTCACAGATTAGGTGGGAGACTTTTTCTTCATCAGAACGTCTTTTCAACTTTCTTTTCTACCTCCAGGAGAAGAGAAATGGTGCGCCAGAAATTCCTAAAGCCATAAATTAATTTTGGAAGTAAATGGGGAAAAAATGTTTGGTAAGTGTTAGATTGTAATAATAGGTGTTAGAAGCGGGGGTGCTAAAGTTAAATCGGTTGCAGAAGTGAGCCGTGAATATGCTAACAGTGGGTGGGCCTGTATTGAGAATGCACACAGGATGATATTCGATCCACGCAGGCGATGCTCCCTCTGGGACTCCAACGCCCTGAATCCCAAACGGGGCTATGGGTGTTAAAGTCCCTATCATAATTGGTATTTTCGGGAAACTGGCAGGTCAAGGCCTAAAGAACTCCGAGTGTAATCTCTTGAGCATAATTAAGGTACAGGAACGACATCGTTAGGGCGGATTTAATTTTTATCGAGTGGTAATATCTCGAATTGTGCAGTGAGAGTACAGGTTGCCATGCCGCTATTGCCACAAGTTTCTCGATCCTCCTTGTACCATTCTAAGGTGTAAGATATGTAGTTGTGTCAGGGGTGGAATGGATCATCGAGTCCTCTTCCAGAGCAGGTACGAATTGCAGATATTGCTTCGTAGTTTTTCACTACAATTTTGCTACACACTAGGAGTACAGCAGACGAGTAGCATGACTGATGCAGAAGCCCTGGTAGCTGCTGCCGACATGGGAAAAGATTTGAAAGTGTCAATGTCCGATCCCGTGCCAGGTTCAGCGCCTGATGGAGGGATGATGGGCCCACCAGCTTTTCGCCCTTCTGCTCCAATGAGCTCGCTCAGTCCATCCGGTGTTAACCAGTTAGGAAAGGCGCCTTCCGCTATTCAGACGAACATTAAGTCGGTCAACCAAATCCATTCATTCGGAAGATAAAATTATTTTGATGTTTGTTTTATTTCTAATGTTAGCTTTACGAAATTATCGTGACTGTTGGTGGAGATACAGTATATTATTATTTAACTAAGTTTAAGAAATGAGTCGGATCTCACGCGATAAGAGTTACACAAGTGTTTGCACTATTATACCTAATCGGAGGGGGACACAAAAAAGAAGCAGATTATACCCAAATGAAGATTGGCGCGAGTACCCATAGCAATGACCCAGAAGACCAAGCCCTGCCACTAACACAGCAAACCATTAAAACTGAGATATGCAAAATTTACTTTCAGATGCAAGCAAGTTTCGTGGTTTAAGTAAAATCTTTAAATGCAAATATCTCGGCTCCTATGAGGAATTGGGAGTTTTTTTTGCCCCTAGAACCCCTAGAGTTCTATAGCATTTTTTCCGGGCAATCGAATGAGACTATTTTGAAACCCGTATCTACAGTAGTTTTCAAGATGGCGTCGTGTCCTGTTTTTCTCCTTATATTTGTATGTCTAAGGACTTCTGAATGTTTCATTTTGTAGCAATCGATAGCCCTAACTAAATCCGTTTATATTTGAACGCGCATGAACGGCCATAGTAAATTTATCATTTAATTTGAGCCCCATTTTAAACAGCCACATGCAACAATTAACTATGCGATGTTAGCGTCATTTGAACAATATTGAAATCACAAATACTGCTTTTACGCCATCTGACTAACAATAATAAAGGTAAGTTTGCATGTGCGCCTTTACAGTTGCTTCTATAAAAGGTGGACACCTGGTTTTTTTGTGGGAGCAAGTTTCGTGGTTTAAGTAAAACCTTTAAATGCGAATATCTCGGCTCCTATGAGGAATTGGGGGTTTTTTCTGCCCCTAGAACCCCTAGAGTTCTATAGCATTTTTTCCGGGGAATCGAATGAGACTATTTTGAAACCCGTATCTACAGTAGTTTTCAAGATGGCGTCGTGTCCTGTTTTTCTCCTTATATTTGTATGTCTAAGGACTTCTGAATGTTTCATTTTGTAGCAATCGATAGCCCTAACTAAATCCGTTTATATTTGAACGCGTATGGCCGGCCATAGTAAATTTATCATTTAATTTGAGCCCCATTTTAAACGGCCACATGCAACAATTAGCTATGCGATGTTAGCGTCATTTGAACAATATTGAAATCACAAATACTGCTTGTACGCCATCTGACTAACAATAATAAAGGTAAGTTTTCATGTGCGCCTTTACAGTTGCTTCTATAAAAGGTGGACACCTGGTTTTTTTGTGGGAGCAAGTTTCGTGGTTTAAGTAAAACCTTTAAATGCGAATATCTCGGCTCCTATGAGGAATTGGGGGTTTTTTCTGCCCCTAGAATCCCTAGAGTTCTATAGCATTTTTTCCGGGGAATCGAATGAGACTATTTTGAAACCCGTATCTACAGTAGTTTTCAAGATGGCGTCGTGTCCTGTTTTTCTCCTTATATTTGTATGTCTAAGGACTTCTGAATGTTTCATTTTGTAGCAATCGATAGCCCTAACTAAATCCGTTTATATTTGAACGCGTATGGCCGGCCATAGTAAATTTATCATTTAATTTGAGCCCCATTTTAAACGGCCACATGCAACAATTAGCTATGCGATGTTAGCGTCATTTGAACAATATTGAAATCACAAATACTGCTTGTACGCCATCTGACTAACAATAATAAAGGTAAGTTTGCATGTGCGCCTTTACAGTTGCTTCTATAAAAGGTGGACACCTGGTTTTTTTGTGGGAGCAAGTTTCGTGGTTTAAGTAAAACCTTTAAATGCGAATATCTCGGCTCCTATGAGGAATTGGGGGTTTTTTCTGCCCCTAGAACCCCTAGAGTTCTATAGCATTTTTTCCGGGGAATCGAATGAGACTATTTTGAAACCCGTATCTACAGTAGTTTTCAAGATGGCGTCGTGTCCTGTTTTTCTCCTTATATTTATATGTCTAAGGACTTCTGAATGTTTCATTTTGTAGCAATCGATAGCCCTAACTAAATCCGTTTATATTTGAACGCGTATGGCCGGCCATAGTAAATTTATCATTTAATTTGAGCCCCATTTTAAACGGCCACATGCAACAATTAGCTATGCGATGTTAGCGTCATTTGAACAATATTGAAATCACAAATACTGCTTGTACGCCATCTGACTAACAATAATAAAGGTAAGTTTTCATGTGCGCCTTTACAGTTGCTTCTATAAAAGGTGGACACCTGGTTTTTTTGTGGGAGCAAGTTTCGTGGTTTAAGTAAAACCTTTAAATGCGAATATCTCGGCTCCTATGAGGAATTGGGGGTTTTTTCTGCCCCTAGAACCGCTAGAGTTCTATAGCATTTTTTCCGGGGAATCGAATGAGACTATTTTGAAACCCGTATCTACAGTAGTTTTCAAGATGGCGTCGTGTCCTGTTTTTCTCCTTATATTTATATGTCTAAGGACTTCTGAATGTTTCATTTTGTAGCAATCGATAGCCCTAACTAAATCCGTTTATATTTGAACGCGTATGGCCGGCCATAGTAAATTTATCATTTAATTTGAGCCCCATTTTAAACGGCCACATGCAACAATTAGCTATGCGATGTTAGCGTCATTTGAACAATATTGAAATCACAAATACTGCTTGTACGCCATCTGACTAACAATAATAAAGGTAAGTTTTCATGTGCGCCTTTACAGTTGCTTCTATAAAAGGTGGACACCTATTGGTTTTTTTTTTTTTTTTGTGGGAGCCATAGCAATGACTTCGAATTTCAAGTAACGTATGAGACTTTTGTGAAAACCTAACTACTTCAAGTTAATTTATTTATTTTATTTATTTAAAAAATTAACATATAGGGCTTAATAACCTAAAGGTTAAATTAAAAGCGCGCTTGGGAACGAAGCCCATATGGCGCTATTTGAAGTTAAGAAGGTAAGTATTCTATCGGAAATGAATTTAGATTAGAGCTTATGTCCTATATCTAAGTGGTTAAGGAGAGATTTCGTAGGGTTGGGTTGGATGGGTCCATTAAAGTGGTCAAGGGGTAAGCGGGCTGCCGTATAAGCTGAAAGTGGGCCAGTTTTCGAGGGTGTGAGCAGTCGTAAGTGGCTGGTGCATTCGGGGCGTGGGACGTGGGACGTGGGAAAAAATGTGCCGGTGGGTAAACCGAGTGTGACCGGTCCTGCCCGAAAGATTGCCACCCCTTCCGCTCTTCTCAGCTCACTGTCCATTCGCCGCCAGTGGGAGGCTGGGAAAAATCTGTCCGATACCTAGGCTGCGCCTCTTTTCTACAGTTACAGGAATAATCTGGGTCTTTACGGTAGCTGGCATCATAGCAAACCTTTTGCATAATTTCCTTGAAGTCCTTTAAAAAAAGCTAGTGGTAGGTAAACTTAGTTAACGATCGAAAGTGCGATTCGTACCAATAGAATAGTCATTGTTCTCATTGTGTCCTAACAATTTCCAATTCTTTTTTAAACAGTGTAAATGCCACACTAGATATTATCCCGCAGGTTTTTTTCCCCTCTGTTAAGGCTAGTGGGGTTAGGGTTTCCTGGTCGCCTAGTCAGTCGGTAAATATTAGGGTATTCTTTTAGTATTTTTACCTCTTTCTTACCGCGTGTAGCTTGAGGCTTACTTAGGTACAACATTTTTTTGTTCAACTAATTTCCCTTTGTGCAAAAATTAGTTTCTATACTATACTATGCGTACCCCGCAAGCCTTTCGAGGTGTTATTGCTAGTAATTCCTCTTTGCTTAAGTTCTTTTTCGGTCTACCGGTTTGCGGTATGCAAGGTGTTCTGTTGGGAGTTGCAGGGGGTGGTATGGGGAAGCCTAAATAATAATGAATATAGAAAATAAAGTTGTTTTTATTTATATTATTTATACACTTCCCTAGATGCGCACTCGGGAACTGGGCTCAGATGGCGCTTTTAATTTACTTTTCTACTTATTTCTAGCTATCGGCTAAGTACTTAAGCCCAATATTTCTTTCAACTAATTTCCATTTGTGCACAAATTAGTTTCTCTGCTATACTACGCGCATCCCGCAAGCCTTTTAAGCGTGAAGGTGTTAACTGCTAGTTACTCCTCTTTGCTTAAGTTGTTTTTAATTCTACCGGTTTGCGGTGTGCAAGGTGTTCTGTTGGGAGTTGCAGGGGGTGGTATGGGGAAGCCTAAATAATAATGAATATAGAAAATAAAGTTGTATTTATTTATATTATTTATACACTCCCCTAGATGCGCACTTGGGAACTGGGCTCAAATGGCGCTTTTAATTTATTTTTCTACTTATTTCTAGCTATCGGCTAAGTACTTAGGCCCAATATTTTTTTAAAGTAATTTCCCTTTGTGCAAAAATTAGTTTCTATACTACACTACGCGCATCCCGCAAGCCTTTTAAGCGTTAAGGTGTTAATTTCTAGTAACGCCTCTTTGCTTAAGTTTTTTTTCATTCTACGGGCTTGCGGTGTGCAAGGGGTTCTGTTGGGTGTTGTAGGGGGTGGTATGGGGAAGCCTAAATAATAATATATATAGAAAACAAAGTTGTATTTATTTCTAGAATTTATACACTACCCGAGATGCGCACTCGGGAACTGGGCTCATATTGCGGTTCTAATTTACTTTTCTACTTATTCCTAGCTATCGGCTAAATACTTAGGTTCAATATTTTTTTAAACTAATTTCCCTTTGTGCAAAAATTAGTTTCTATGCTATACTACGCGCCTCCCGCAAGTCTTTCAAGTGTTAAGGTGCTAATTGCTAGCAACTCCTCTTTGCTTAAGTTTTTTTTCGTTCTACCGGTTTGCGGTGTGCAAGGTGTTCTGTTGGGTGTTGTAGGGGGTGGTATGGCGAAGCCTAAATAACCCCCAATGAGGAAGTTAGCAATATGTACCGCGGGATGGAGGGGAGTTCTGTTTCCTCAGGTGGCGGTGATATTTTGAAAAGTATTGCAGATAGCAATTTGAAATAGGTGTCATTCGATTCGCCGGAAAAAATGCTATTGATGCCTAGGGGCCCACGGGGCAAAATTAATCGCGAATTTCCTATAGGAGCCGAGATTTTGCTTTATAAAGTTGCAAGTGCAACTTGTACCAAGAAACTTGTTTCCGGAAATTGAGCTAAAATAGCCGAGCTTTTTCTTTCTAAAGTTGCAAGTGCAACTTGTGTCATGAAACTTGTTGTCGGAAAATAGTAGCGTTTGCGGCGCTGGCAACGTAGCGATGTTCGGAACCTATTGTTGCTGTTTTCGTTAAATACTTGTAGCTTTATATAATTTCACGTCAGATGGCGTTCAGCTCTGTTGAATGTTAGTAAATACAACAACCCTTTTAACTGACGAATAAAATCGTCACAGCGAATACATTTTTCTTCAGGAATAAATTTGGCACATCGAATATATTTGCCGGGGAATCAATTTCTCATGGGGGTAAATATGACATCAAGAATAAATTTATCATGATGAATAAATTTGACACAGCGAAAAAATTGGTCGTGACGAATAAATTTGTCATATTTCAAACCGCTGTATTAAAACTGTATCTGAATTATTGAGAAAAGAGTTGAGGTTATGATTCTCACTTGGCTGTCAACGAGGTAAGCGTGCATCCATTTTAGTTTTGGGTTTCAGGGCGATTATTGGATAAGTGCAAGATGCGAAGAGCCAAAAAACAACTAGAAGTCCCCGTAGAGACAGTTTGGAGCCAATTGACCGACAAAGCTTTGTATTGGGGCTATGATCCAAAAACTGGAAGTGAATATGAGACCATTCATTGGCCCACTTTTCTAGACAATTTTCCCGTGATATCCAGCCATGTAAAATTACTTGAGTTAAATTGAGTATCGTGTAAATAATAAGGTTATGTTCTAGCTTACTGAACTGTGCAACATTCTTGGAAAGGAGCTAGGGCTAAAACAACTAGAAGTCCTCGTAGAGACAGTTTGGAGCCAATTGACCGACAAAGCTTTGTATTGGGGCTATGATGCAGAAACTGGAAGTGAATATGAGACCATTCATTGGCCCACTTTTCTAGACAATTTTCCCGTGATATCCAGCCACGTAAAATTACTTGAGTTAAATTGAGTATCGTGTAAATAATAAGGTTATGTTCTAGCTTACTGAACTGTGCAACATTCTTGGAAAGGAGCTAGGGCTTCCGCTAAGGAATCTTACAGTACTGCCATTTATCTCCGGAACGTGATGAGACACAGTCAAGTATAATGGGTTTTCCTGGACACCACAGAGGCCTCGGGTAATCTCTGATCCGAAAAGCGAGGCTCACACGCTTGCTCTAAATTATTTCTGGTTGCATCACCAGAATATGTATTGCCTTTTTCGTTTTTAACCATATGGTCTGTTTTTAAAGTGAACAATAGATTCGGGCATGGAACCGGAGAATGCGTAATATTTATTAATTTTGTTTTTTTAGGTCTCGTACACGGCTCTTCCAGATTACAGAATGCAAGCTAACTCGGCTGTGCTTAATATATTTGTTACTTTTCCAAAAATACACTGCTTTTTTTATAGAAATATTAGTAGGGTTGGGTTGGATTGGTCCAGTAAAATGGTCAGTGAGGGAAGCGAGCTACCGTATAAGCAGAAAGTAGTGGGGCAGCTTTCGAGGGTTTGAGTAATCGTAAGTGGCTGGTTGTAGTGAGTGCATTCAGGGCGTGGGTTGTGGGAAAATATGTACGAACTTCAAGTAAAGTAACTCTATTCTCTGGTAAGTTTAATACATTGCGAGGAAGGTGTAGCGGGTAGGTCTTATTCTAAGCTCTTCTCTTTTCGGTATACTGTAGTTTGATCTGCTGTTACTGCCGTTATTATACGTGTAAGTTCAAGCTTCAGGGGGGTATAGTAGATAAGTGAGTGATCGTTTCGTTCTTAAATAACGATAGTTGTGGGGTAACATTTATAGAGTTCGATGGTGTGGTCTTTAAACTAACAAGTCATCTAACCAGTATCTAGTTTAAAAAATTTAATTGTTTTCATTTAATAGGACGAGGGAACTTAATTCTATATCCAGTATTTCGCCAGGGTGATCCGACGCTTGCCCCATTTGTCGCTTACTATTGTGTATAGGTAAATTACTTTTTAAGATGTAAAGTACCTGCTGTGAAAGCTATACTTAGTGTGTTTTTGCTATTCTACTCTAAGATTATTTTTAGCTATCTAACTGTCCCTTGGTAAGTCTTATATCGCCGGCTATAATCCGAAAGATCCTTGACCGATGTTAATGGTTATTAGGGCTCTCCCCAAGTTTTCCTTAGCGTTTTTTAAGTCTGTTGTCTTCAATATATTGTTGGCGTAAATGTAAGTAAGTAGTTCATCTATATCATTTAGTTTGGGGATGAGGGAGTAAATGAAGGTGTTGAATAGTGAGTTGTAAAAGAGTGAACATTGGGGAAGAATATTTTCCACCGGACACTTATGTGAAGTGAACCGTTGTCCCTTATCTAAATGGATCGGGATTTATTAACAAAGTGAATGAGCTGGGTGGTGGCTACAATATTCTTACATACCCTGTGTTCGTTTTCAATGTTCACAGATTAGGTGGGAGACTTTTTCTTCATCAGAACGTCTTTTCCAGTTGGCCTTGAGATTTCAACGGAAGACGTCAAGTAAGAAGAGCTCCGCGAAAAATTGTTTCTTTGAGAAGATTTTTTGCGCATTTTTCGATTACGAGGCCAACTTGAATATCCATTCCAACACGATATTCTTATAGGAATTTCAAAAGGGAATCTGATTCAGCCAGGCGGTCGTCGATTTGGCTGGTTAGGACAAGACGACGAAGGAGGATTAGTTGCCTTGCGCACTGTCCAACAGCGAGGAGAAGTTTGTTGGTTGCCAGGGGTTTCGCGTGCAATTATCGCGCGCCCCCTGTGCAAAGCCCCCGGGGGGGTTCTAGTGCTGACCGGGACTTCCGGTGAAAACCTTGTTTTGCCACAAGTTTACAGAGACTATTAGTGCCTGTACGGTATAAACGTACCCCTGCTGTCACTGACAGCCACAAGAAATAAACAGATAATTTTCCTTAGATTACAGGAAAAAAAAAAAAAAATAAATAAGCCACTCCTAGGGGAAAAATTAAAAAGATGGCGTCCGGCTCTGCCGACGCCAACATCTTCTCGGTGCTGGACACTCAGCCCACGAAAAACCCTAAACATGGGACGAAAAGGAAGAAGACCTCTCCATTATTTGAGAGCTTCCCGGCATTGCCGAGTGAAAAAATAAATTTAGATCCCGGCCATAACCACCCGAAGTATATTGTTATACAAGCGGTTGATCCAAATAAAGCGCTAAAGTTCCACAACCACTTTGCGGTGAGAAAGGGTGTAGACGATATCTCGTCCAGGTTCTCACAGGCCAGCTATATGAGAGACGGCTCCCTTCTACTACTTGTGGACAACCAAAGAGTGGCAAATATGTTTCTGGGAAAAACAATAATTGCCGGGATTCCGGTTAAGGTCAATATGCACGACACTTTAAATTCTGTCAAGGGCACGGTATTTTCCCCAGACTTCAAGCTAATGACCCAAGAAGAGATTTTTGAAGGTCTAAAAACCCAGGGCATTACAGAAGTTGTACAAATTACTCGCCCAGGTGAAGAACTAGGTAAAAGAATTCCGACTGGTCTGCTTATACTGACATTCAACGCCTACAAAATCCCATCACATATTAAAGGGGCTTGGACTACGCTCCAGGTTAAAGAACATTACCCCACACCTATGAGATGCAGGAATTGCCAGAAATTAGGCCATACTGCCAAGTGGTGTAAAGACATCACGGCCACCTGCGCCATCTGTGGCGACCCAGCTCCACATAACACCGTCGACTGCAAGAAGAAGCACTGTGTCAACTGTAATGTTGACACACACTCCTCAACTAGCAAGGATTGCCCCGAATTTCTCAAGGCTAGGGAGATCTTAAAAATAAAGACCATGCGAAAATGCTCCCTCTATGAGGCTAAGAAAGAGTACTACGCAACTTATAAGAGCCCAGTTGGCCCCACCTATGCTGAAGCAGTCACCAACAAGGCAATAAATAACAGCAGTGCCATCACTACCACTAATATTACCATCAAGAAAGACACTAGTTCTCACAACAGTACCACCGCCAGCAACAACGCCACCATCAACAACGCCACCACCAACAACAGCATCACCACCAACAGTAACGTCCTCACCACTACCAGTGACATCACCAACCCCAAGAAAACCAACGCCACCCGCAGTATCAACGCTACTAACAACAACCATACCAATGGAAAAAAATCAACATCCCCATCACCAAGCCGCAAATCAGGAGTCACCAACAAGTCCGCAAGTACCTCCACTACATTACCTGTTAACTTGACTCATGCTAAAAACGCAGACAAAGACAATCAAACACTCACAAAAACAGACGCACACAACGAAACCAGCACCACACCATTACCACCTAACACCAAAAACATCCACACCCTTTCTCTCTCCCCCAACACAAAAAAAGCTGTTGAATCAGTGGTCAAAAGCGTAATAAGCCTTGAAAAAACTAACCCGGAAATCATCTCGATTGCTGGCCCACTACTGAGAAAAATAAAAAGCACTAATACTAGTGACGCTCTGGATGTTGACATGGACTCCACCCCGACTGTGTCCACGTTCACAGGCGAGGGGGATGATTCCCCTAACTAATAATGTGTAGTAATGATGAACAATGGCTTCGGCTCTACCTCTCGCTCCCCATTTCGGGACTTAACAATCCTGCAATGGAATATAAGAGGTTTGTATAATAACCTTCCCAGTCTTGATCTCCTCACATCCCAATACAAACCTCACATCATTCTCCTTCAGGAAACTCACATCCTGTTGGAACAACAGCCTGAACGGCTGGGCTCCTATACCTATTATGGTTATAACTCCATGAGAGAGCGCAGGCATGGTGGTGTGGCCATTCTAGTCCACAACTCCCTCCCTGCTGTAGAACTTAACATTAACACTAATCTGATAGCTTGTGCTGTCTCAATTAATGCCCCACAAACACTAACATTTGCAAACTTTTACCTTGAGAATCCAGTAGAGATAACGACTCAAGATCTTGAGGTCTTGGCTAACCAGCTGCCCGAAAACACCATTTATGGTGGGGACTTTAATGCGCACAGCCCTTTATGGGGCTCTGCACATTGGAGTACCAGAGGGCGGCAGGTGGCCGCCTGGATCGAGAGTCAATCTCTCTGTATTCTCAATACAGGATCACCAACACTATTATCTCACACAGGCTCCCATTCCGCCATAGACCTCACACTAGCTCCGCCCCGCTTAGCCTCACGTCTTGACTGGATCACCCACGACAACCCAGAGGGTAGTGACCACTACCCGATAATCATTAAAGCTGGGTTCCAGACAGCCGAAGCTCAACCGGTGGACAGATTTGCTGAACATAAGGCAAACTGGGAAAAATACAGAGATCTAATTAAGACGGAGGCTTCCCACCGTACACAATCCACTAACATCAACAAAGAGGCAGCACAAATTACAAAAATTATCAGAATTGCAGCGGCGGGCAGCATGCCTGTCTCCAGCCCCAAACCTAAGACACAACCAGTTTGGATGAACTCGCGCATCCTCTCAATTATCAGGGACAAGAATAGGGCCTGGAAAAAATTCCAGCGGCATCCTACAGATGATAACCTGCTTGATTATCGTAGGAAATCGGCGCTTTCCAAAAAAGAGACTAAGGAAGCAAAAAAACAATCTTGGGTTACGTTTGCAAACTCAATAAATCCTAGCCTTAATCTAGCCGATGCATGGAGTCGAGTCAAATCTATTTCCGGCAACAGGCCGCCCAGCCTGATTGCCAATTTGACAGTTGAACGCAGGCTCTATACAGACTCCATGAGTATTGCCCAGCAACTGGCCCATTCGTGGACCAGTTACTCTGACGATAGTACCTTTAGCCCAGAACAAAATCGGACAAAGTCCACCTGGTCCATTACGGACAGGCCCTTTTCCCCTGATCCAGAAAGAAACCTGTCATTCCAGATATCTCTTCACGAACTAGGTGTAACGCTTAGTAAGTGTAAGGGATCGGCACCCGGACACGACAAAATCTCTTACCGGATGATAAAAGAAGCCCCTGACCCCTTCAAAGAGAGACTTGTCTCTCTTTACAACTTGCTCCTGAGGAAAAGCACTTTTCCGCACATATGGAAAAATGCGGTCCTCATCCCAATCCGTAAGAAGACTGTCGTTGCCAATGGCACTATCACTCCTAAGGATCTACGTCCAATATCCCTCTTGCCCTGCCTATCGCGACTATTCGAAAAAATTATAGGCCATAGACTCTCTTGTCTTTTGGAGGGCACTCTCCCGAGTGGGGTTCACGGGTTCAGGAGGTATCGAGGCACCACCTCGCTGCTGCTTGAGCTCGAGAATTCCATAAGGAATGCCTTCAATGAGGGAAGGGAGCTCTATCTACTATCGGCCGACATCGAGAAGGCGTATGACAGAGTAAGATGGGATATTATCGCCGACCAGCTCCAGGTATGGGGCGTTGATGCGCCCTTCATCCACCTGGTTAAAAACTTCCTCTCCTCCCGAACCCTCCAGGTACGAGTCAACGGTTATTCTTCATCACGAAAGGCACTTGAGAATGCCCTTCCCCAAGGGTCACCTTTTTCAACCTCCCTTTTTAACACATACCTAGCATCATTACTCCCAAAATTGCAGGACATAGACGGACTAGACTTCTACGTGTACGCCGACAATTTACTTTTGACTACAACGGACAGACGGCCGACGGAGGTATTTAGAAGGACTCTGCTGGCTCTGGATATTTGGACAATATCAACAGGGGCTATAATCCCAGCAGAGAAGAACGAATATATGATTTTTTCCCGGAAAAGACTGGCACAGTCCCGAACCCTGGAGATCGGAGATTTGGAGATCCGAACGTCAGACAAAATCAAGATCCTCGGGTTGGAATTTAATCCAAAGTTAAATTGGAACGGCCACTGCAAAAAAATCGCGTCCAAGGTGGATAAAATCACGAACCTTATTAGGGCTATATCAGCTCGGGGTAATGGCGCACCTCTTCACGCAACGGTTGAGATTACGAAAACGCTGATTCGCGGCTGCAAGAACTATGCCCTACCAGTTTATTCACTCACCGCGGCACACAATCTGACAAGAATTCAGATAGCCATTAATAAGGCGTTGCGGGCTGCCTTTGGAGCCCTCCCATCCACCCCAAAACACGCCCTATGGGTATTTCAAGTAACGTATGAGACTTTTGTGAAAACCTAACTACTTCAAGTTAATTTATTTATTTTATTTATTTAAAAAATTAACATATAGGGCTTAATAACCTAAAGGTTAAATTAAAAGCGCGCTTGGGAACGAAGCCCATATGGCGCTATTTGAAGTTAAGAAGGTAAGTATTCTATCGGAAATGAATTTAGATTAGAGCTTATGTCCTATATCTAAGTGGTTAAGGAGAGATTTCGTAGGGTTGGGTTGGATGGGTCCATTAAAGTGGTCAAGGGGTAAGCGGGCTGCCGTATAAGCTGAAAGTGGGCCAGTTTTCGAGGGTGTGAGCAGTCGTAAGTGGCTGGTGCATTCGGGGCGTGGGACGTGGGACGTGGGAAAAAATGTGCCGGTGGGTAAACCGAGTGTGACCGGTCCTGCCCGAAAGATTGCCACCCCTTCCGCTCTTCTCAGCTCACTGTCCATTCGCCGCCAGTGGGAGGCTGGGAAAAATCTGTCCGATACCTAGGCTGCGCCTCTTTTCTACAGTTACAGGAATAATCTGGGTCTTTACGGTAGCTGGCATCATAGCAAACCTTTTGCATAATTTCCTTGAAGTCCTTTAAAAAAAGCTAGTGGTAGGTAAACTTAGTTAACGATCGAAAGTGCGATTCGTACCAATAGAATAGTCATTGTTCTCATTGTGTCCTAACAATTTCCAATTCTTTTTTAAACAGTGTAAATGCCACACTAGATATTATCCCGCAGGTTTTTTTCCCCTCTGTTAAGGCTAGTGGGGTTAGGGTTTCCTGGTCGCCTAGTCAGTCGGTAAATATTAGGGTATTCTTTTAGTATTTTTACCTCTTTCTTACCGCGTGTAGCTTGAGGCTTACTTAGGTACAACATTTTTTTGTTCAACTAATTTCCCTTTGTGCAAAAATTAGTTTCTATACTATACTATGCGTACCCCGCAAGCCTTTCGAGGTGTTATTGCTAGTAATTCCTCTTTGCTTAAGTTCTTTTTCGGTCTACCGGTTTGCGGTATGCAAGGTGTTCTGTTGGGAGTTGCAGGGGGTGGTATGGGGAAGCCTAAATAATAATGAATATAGAAAATAAAGTTGTTTTTATTTATATTATTTATACACTTCCCTAGATGCGCACTCGGGAACTGGGCTCAGATGGCGCTTTTAATTTACTTTTCTACTTATTTCTAGCTATCGGCTAAGTACTTAAGCCCAATATTTCTTTCAACTAATTTCCATTTGTGCACAAATTAGTTTCTCTGCTATACTACGCGCATCCCGCAAGCCTTTTAAGCGTGAAGGTGTTAACTGCTAGTTACTCCTCTTTGCTTAAGTTGTTTTTAATTCTACCGGTTTGCGGTGTGCAAGGTGTTCTGTTGGGAGTTGCAGGGGGTGGTATGGGGAAGCCTAAATAATAATGAATATAGAAAATAAAGTTGTATTTATTTATATTATTTATACACTCCCCTAGATGCGCACTTGGGAACTGGGCTCAAATGGCGCTTTTAATTTATTTTTCTACTTATTTCTAGCTATCGGCTAAGTACTTAGGCCCAATATTTTTTTAAAGTAATTTCCCTTTGTGCAAAAATTAGTTTCTATACTACACTACGCGCATCCCGCAAGCCTTTTAAGCGTTAAGGTGTTAATTTCTAGTAACGCCTCTTTGCTTAAGTTTTTTTTCATTCTACGGGCTTGCGGTGTGCAAGGGGTTCTGTTGGGTGTTGTAGGGGGTGGTATGGGGAAGCCTAAATAATAATATATATAGAAAACAAAGTTGTATTTATTTCTAGAATTTATACACTACCCGAGATGCGCACTCGGGAACTGGGCTCATATTGCGGTTCTAATTTACTTTTCTACTTATTCCTAGCTATCGGCTAAATACTTAGGTTCAATATTTTTTTAAACTAATTTCCCTTTGTGCAAAAATTAGTTTCTATGCTATACTACGCGCCTCCCGCAAGTCTTTCAAGTGTTAAGGTGCTAATTGCTAGCAACTCCTCTTTGCTTAAGTTTTTTTTCGTTCTACCGGTTTGCGGTGTGCAAGGTGTTCTGTTGGGTGTTGTAGGGGGTGGTATGGCGAAGCCTAAATAACCCCCAATGAGGAAGTTAGCAATATGTACCGCGGGATGGAGGGGAGTTCTGTTTCCTCAGGTGGCGGTGATATTTTGAAAAGTATTGCAGATAGCAATTTGAAATAGGTGTCATTCGATTCGCCGGAAAAAATGCTATTGATGCCTAGGGGCCCACGGGGCAAAATTAATCGCGAATTTCCTATAGGAGCCGAGATTTTGCTTTATAAAGTTGCAAGTGCAACTTGTACCAAGAAACTTGTTTCCGGAAATTGAGCTAAAATAGCCGAGCTTTTTCTTTCTAAAGTTGCAAGTGCAACTTGTGTCATGAAACTTGTTGTCGGAAAATAGTAGCGTTTGCGGCGCTGGCAACGTAGCGATGTTCGGAACCTATTGTTGCTGTTTTCGTTAAATACTTGTAGCTTTATATAATTTCACGTCAGATGGCGTTCAGCTCTGTTGAATGTTAGTAAATACAACAACCCTTTTAACTGACGAATAAAATCGTCACAGCGAATACATTTTTCTTCAGGAATAAATTTGGCACATCGAATATATTTGCCGGGGAATCAATTTCTCATGGGGGTAAATATGACATCAAGAATAAATTTATCATGATGAATAAATTTGACACAGCGAAAAAATTGGTCGTGACGAATAAATTTGTCATATTTCAAACCGCTGTATTAAAACTGTATCTGAATTATTGAGAAAAGAGTTGAGGTTATGATTCTCACTTGGCTGTCAACGAGGTAAGCGTGCATCCATTTTAGTTTTGGGTTTCAGGGCGATTATTGGATAAGTGCAAGATGCGAAGAGCCAAAAAACAACTAGAAGTCCCCGTAGAGACAGTTTGGAGCCAATTGACCGACAAAGCTTTGTATTGGGGCTATGATCCAAAAACTGGAAGTGAATATGAGACCATTCATTGGCCCACTTTTCTAGACAATTTTCCCGTGATATCCAGCCATGTAAAATTACTTGAGTTAAATTGAGTATCGTGTAAATAATAAGGTTATGTTCTAGCTTACTGAACTGTGCAACATTCTTGGAAAGGAGCTAGGGCTAAAACAACTAGAAGTCCTCGTAGAGACAGTTTGGAGCCAATTGACCGACAAAGCTTTGTATTGGGGCTATGATGCAGAAACTGGAAGTGAATATGAGACCATTCATTGGCCCACTTTTCTAGACAATTTTCCCGTGATATCCAGCCACGTAAAATTACTTGAGTTAAATTGAGTATCGTGTAAATAATAAGGTTATGTTCTAGCTTACTGAACTGTGCAACATTCTTGGAAAGGAGCTAGGGCTTCCGCTAAGGAATCTTACAGTACTGCCATTTATCTCCGGAACGTGATGAGGCACAGTCAAGTATAATGGGTTTTCCTGGACACCACAGAGGCCTCGGGTAATCTCTGATCCGAAAAGCGAGGCTCACACGCTTGCTCTAAATTATTTCTGGTTGCATCACCAGAATATGTATTGCCTTTTTCGTTTTTAACCATATGGTCTGTTTTTAAAGTGAACAATAGATTCGGGCATGGAACCGGAGAATGCGTAATATTTATTAATTTTGTTTTTTTAGGTCTCGTACACGGCTCTTCCAGATTACAGAATGCAAGCTAACTCGGCTGTGCTTAATATATTTGTTACTTTTCCAAAAATACACTGCTTTTTTTATAGAAATATTAGTAGGGTTGGGTTGGATTGGTCCAGTAAAATGGTCAGTGAGGGAAGCGAGCTACCGTATAAGCAGAAAGTAGTGGGGCAGCTTTCGAGGGTTTGAGTAATCGTAAGTGGCTGGTTGTAGTGAGTGCATTCAGGGCGTGGGTTGTGGGAAAATATGTACGAACTTCAAGTAAAGTAACTCTATTCTCTGGTAAGTTTAATACATTGCGAGGAAGGTGTAGCGGGTAGGTCTTATTCTAAGCTCTTCTCTTTTCGGTATACTGTAGTTTGATCTGCTGTTACTGCCGTTATTATACGTGTAAGTTCAAGCTTCAGGGGGGTATAGTAGATAAGTGAGTGATCGTTTCGTTCTTAAATAACGATAGTTGTGGGGTAACATTTATAGAGTTCGATGGTGTGGTCTTTAAACTAACAAGTCATCTAACCAGTATCTAGTTTAAAAAATTTAATTGTTTTCATTTAATAGGACGAGGGAACTTAATTCTATATCCAGTATTTCGCCAGGGTGATCCGACGCTTGCCCCATTTGTCGCTTACTATTGTGTATAGGTAAATTACTTTTTAAGATGTAAAGTACCTGCTGTGAAAGCTATACTTAGTGTGTTTTTGCTATTCTACTCTAAGATTATTTTTAGCTATCTAACTGTCCCTTGGTAAGTCTTATATCGCCGGCTATAATCCGAAAGATCCTTGACCGATGTTAATGGTTATTAGGGCTCTCCCCAAGTTTTCCTTAGCGTTTTTTAAGTCTGTTGTCTTCAATATATTGTTGGCGTAAATGTAAGTAAGTAGTTCATCTATATCATTTAGTTTGGGGATGAGGGAGTAAATGAAGGTGTTGAATAGTGAGTTGTAAAAGAGTGAACATTGGGGAAGAATATTTTCCACCGGAC
This sequence comes from Dysmachus trigonus, assembly GCA_949715965.1. Classification (NCBI taxonomy): domain Eukaryota; kingdom Metazoa; phylum Arthropoda; class Insecta; order Diptera; family Asilidae; genus Dysmachus; species Dysmachus trigonus. The sequence continues at coordinate 2,127,905 of OX454323.1, read as the reverse complement.
ACTTATGTGAAGTGAACCGTTGTCCCTTATCTAAATGGATCGGGATTTATTAACAAAGTGAATGAGCTGGGTGGTGGCTACAATATTCTTACATACCCTGTGTTCGTTTTCAATGTTCACAGATTAGGTGGGAGACTTTTTCTTCATCAGAACGTCTTTTCCAGTTGGCCTTGAGATTTCAACGGAAGACGTCAAGTAAGAAGAGCTCCGCGAAAAATTGTTTCTTTGAGAAGATTTTTTGCGCATTTTTCGATTACGAGGCCAACTTGAATATCCATTCCAACACGATATTCTTATAGGAATTTCAAAAGGGAATCTGATTCAGCCAGGCGGTCGTCGATTTGGCTGGTTAGGACAAGACGACGAAGGAGGATTAGTTGCCTTGCGCACTGTCCAACAGCGAGGAGAAGTTTGTTGGTTGCCAGGGGTTTCGCGTGCAATTATCGCGCGCCCCCTGTGCAAAGCCCCCGGGGGGGTTCTAGTGCTGACCGGGACTTCCGGTGAAAACCTTGTTTTGCCACAAGTTTACAGAGACTATTAGTGCCTGTACGGTATAAACGTACCCCTGCTGTCACTGACAGCCACAAGAAATAAACAGATAATTTTCCTTAGATTACAGGAAAAAAAAAAAAAATAAATAAGCCACTCCTAGGGGAAAAATTAAAAAGATGGCGTCCGGCTCTGCCGACGCCAACATCTTCTCGGTGCTGGACACTCAGCCCACGAAAAACCCTAAACATGGGACGAAAAGGAAGAAGACCTCTCCATTATTTGAGAGCTTCCCGGCATTGCCGAGTGAAAAAATAAATTTAGATCCCGGCCATAACCACCCGAAGTATATTGTTATACAAGCGGTTGATCCAAATAAAGCGCTAAAGTTCCACAACCACTTTGCGGTGAGAAAGGGTGTAGACGATATCTCGTCCAGGTTCTCACAGGCCAGCTATATGAGAGACGGCTCCCTTCTACTACTTGTGGACAACCAAAGAGTGGCAAATATGTTTCTGGGAAAAACAATAATTGCCGGGATTCCGGTTAAGGTCAATATGCACGACACTTTAAATTCTGTCAAGGGCACGGTATTTTCCCCAGACTTCAAGCTAATGACCCAAGAAGAGATTTTTGAAGGTCTAAAAACCCAGGGCATTACAGAAGTTGTACAAATTACTCGCCCAGGTGAAGAACTAGGTAAAAGAATTCCGACTGGTCTGCTTATACTGACATTCAACGCCTACAAAATCCCATCACATATTAAAGGGGCTTGGACTACGCTCCAGGTTAAAGAACATTACCCCACACCTATGAGATGCAGGAATTGCCAGAAATTAGGCCATACTGCCAAGTGGTGTAAAGACATCACGGCCACCTGCGCCATCTGTGGCGACCCAGCTCCACATAACACCGTCGACTGCAAGAAGAAGCACTGTGTCAACTGTAATGTTGACACACACTCCTCAACTAGCAAGGATTGCCCCGAATTTCTCAAGGCTAGGGAGATCTTAAAAATAAAGACCATGCGAAAATGCTCCCTCTATGAGGCTAAGAAAGAGTACTACGCAACTTATAAGAGCCCAGTTGGCCCCACCTATGCTGAAGCAGTCACCAACAAGGCAATAAATAACAGCAGTGCCATCACTACCACTAATATTACCATCAAGAAAGACACTAGTTCTCACAACAGTACCACCGCCAGCAACAACGCCACCATCAACAACGCCACCACCAACAACAGCATCACCACCAACAGTAACGTCCTCACCACTACCAGTGACATCACCAACCCCAAGAAAACCAACGCCACCCGCAGTATCAACGCTACTAACAACAACCATACCAATGGAAAAAAATCAACATCCCCATCACCAAGCCGCAAATCAGGAGTCACCAACAAGTCCGCAAGTACCTCCACTACATTACCTGTTAACTTGACTCATGCTAAAAACGCAGACAAAGACAATCAAACACTCACAAAAACAGACGCACACAACGAAACCAGCACCACACCATTACCACCTAACACCAAAAACATCCACACCCTTTCTCTCTCCCCCAACACAAAAAAAGCTGTTGAATCAGTGGTCAAAAGCGTAATAAGCCTTGAAAAAACTAACCCGGAAATCATCTCGATTGCTGGCCCACTACTGAGAAAAATAAAAAGCACTAATACTAGTGACGCTCTGGATGTTGACATGGACTCCACCCCGACTGTGTCCACGTTCACAGGCGAGGGGGATGATTCCCCTAACTAATAATGTGTAGTAATGATGAACAATGGCTTCGGCTCTACCTCTCGCTCCCCATTTCGGGACTTAACAATCCTGCAATGGAATATAAGAGGTTTGTATAATAACCTTCCCAGTCTTGATCTCCTCACATCCCAATACAAACCTCACATCATTCTCCTTCAGGAAACTCACATCCTGTTGGAACAACAGCCTGAACGGCTGGGCTCCTATACCTATTATGGTTATAACTCCATGAGAGAGCGCAGGCATGGTGGTGTGGCCATTCTAGTCCACAACTCCCTCCCTGCTGTAGAACTTAACATTAACACTAATCTGATAGCTTGTGCTGTCTCAATTAATGCCCCACAAACACTAACATTTGCAAACTTTTACCTTGAGAATCCAGTAGAGATAACGACTCAAGATCTTGAGGTCTTGGCTAACCAGCTGCCCGAAAACACCATTTATGGTGGGGACTTTAATGCGCACAGCCCTTTATGGGGCTCTGCACATTGGAGTACCAGAGGGCGGCAGGTGGCCGCCTGGATCGAGAGTCAATCTCTCTGTATTCTCAATACAGGATCACCAACACTATTATCTCACACAGGCTCCCATTCCGCCATAGACCTCACACTAGCTCCGCCCCGCTTAGCCTCACGTCTTGACTGGATCACCCACGACAACCCAGAGGGTAGTGACCACTACCCGATAATCATTAAAGCTGGGTTCCAGACAGCCGAAGCTCAACCGGTGGACAGATTTGCTGAACATAAGGCAAACTGGGAAAAATACAGAGATCTAATTAAGACGGAGGCTTCCCACCGTACACAATCCACTAACATCAACAAAGAGGCAGCACAAATTACAAAAATTATCAGAATTGCAGCGGCGGGCAGCATGCCTGTCTCCAGCCCCAAACCTAAGACACAACCAGTTTGGATGAACTCGCGCATCCTCTCAATTATCAGGGACAAGAATAGGGCCTGGAAAAAATTCCAGCGGCATCCTACAGATGATAACCTGCTTGATTATCGTAGGAAATCGGCGCTTTCCAAAAAAGAGACTAAGGAAGCAAAAAAACAATCTTGGGTTACGTTTGCAAACTCAATAAATCCTAGCCTTAATCTAGCCGATGCATGGAGTCGAGTCAAATCTATTTCCGGCAACAGGCCGCCCAGCCTGATTGCCAATTTGACAGTTGAACGCAGGCTCTATACAGACTCCATGAGTATTGCCCAGCAACTGGCCCATTCGTGGACCAGTTACTCTGACGATAGTACCTTTAGCCCAGAACAAAATCGGACAAAGTCCACCTGGTCCATTACGGACAGGCCCTTTTCCCCTGATCCAGAAAGAAACCTGTCATTCCAGATATCTCTTCACGAACTAGGTGTAACGCTTAGTAAGTGTAAGGGATCGGCACCCGGACACGACAAAATCTCTTACCGGATGATAAAAGAAGCCCCTGACCCCTTCAAAGAGAGACTTGTCTCTCTTTACAACTTGCTCCTGAGGAAAAGCACTTTTCCGCACATATGGAAAAATGCGGTCCTCATCCCAATCCGTAAGAAGACTGTCGTTGCCAATGGCACTATCACTCCTAAGGATCTACGTCCAATATCCCTCTTGCCCTGCCTATCGCGACTATTCGAAAAAATTATAGGCCATAGACTCTCTTGTCTTTTGGAGGGCACTCTCCCGAGTGGGGTTCACGGGTTCAGAAGGTATCGAGGCACCACCTCGCTGCTGCTTGAGCTCGAGAATTCCATAAGGAATGCCTTCAATGAGGGAAGGGAGCTCTATCTACTATCGGCCGACATCGAGAAGGCGTATGACAGAGTAAGATGGGATATTATCGCCGACCAGCTCCAGGTATGGGGCGTTGATGCGCCCTTCATCCACCTGGTTAAAAACTTCCTCTCCTCCCGAACCCTCCAGGTACGAGTCAACGGTTATTCTTCATCACGAAAGGCACTTGAGAATGCCCTTCCCCAAGGGTCACCTTTTTCAACCTCCCTTTTTAACACATACCTAGCATCATTACTCCCAAAATTGCAGGACATAGACGGACTAGACTTCTACGTGTACGCCGACAATTTACTTTTGACTACAACGGACAGACGGCCGACGGAGGTATTTAGAAGGACTCTGCTGGCTCTGGATATTTGGACAATATCAACAGGGGCTATAATCCCAGCAGAGAAGAACGAATATATGATTTTTTCCCGGAAAAGACTGGCACAGTCCCGAACCCTGGAGATCGGAGATTTGGAGATCCGAACGTCAGACAAAATCAAGATCCTCGGGTTGGAATTTAATCCAAAGTTAAATTGGAACGGCCACTGCAAAAAAATCGCGTCCAAGGTGGATAAAATCACGAACCTTATTAGGGCTATATCAGCTCGGGGTAATGGCGCACCTCTTCACGCAACGGTTGAGATTACGAAAACGCTGATTCGCGGCTGCACGAACTATGCCCTACCAGTTTATTCACTCACCGCGGCACACAATCTGACAAGAATTCAGATAGCCATTAATAAGGCGTTGCGGGCTGCCTTTGGAGCCCTCCCATCCACCCCAAAACACGCCCTATGGGTAGAATCGGGCCTACCAGATCTCCAAACAAGAGCGGAAACTACCTTGGCGAAGATGGTAGCAACAAATTGGGTAGACTGGAGGAAGCCCCACCATCACACCCTCAAGGACATACGCGCTACCTTCCCCCGGCCATGCGGAACCTCTTCCCTGAAAAAGGCCCTTCAGGTTGTTGTCTGCTTGGGATACCCACTTCCGACCCCCTGCGATTCGCCTGAGTACCCTACCAGTATTCAGGACCAGATGCCATACCTCATCACCTTCACCTCCGGCAGAAAGAAAAATATACCTGCTGAGATTCACCAACAGCGTCATCTGCGACGTCTTTCTCAAGTTCCTGACTGGAACAAAATTTATACGGACGGATCCAAGGCCGAGGACAGAGTAGCGGCCGCCCTTATCACCTACCTGCCGAATACAGAGTCACCTAGTTCTCAAACATTTAAACTTGCTGGTCAAAGCTCCAGCTATGAAGCGGAGGTCTTCGCTATCTATAAAGCTGTGGAGCGTTACCAGATATGTGGAGAAAAAACAATCATCTTCTCTGATTGCATGGCCGCGATTCAGGCGCTCAACAATCCCGCCCCGAACGAACCACTCCTCTACATCACCCGCTCAGCCATTATTGCAGCTAAGGGAAAATTAATAGTTGAATGGGTCCCTAGTCATTTAGGGATTAGAGGTAATGAACTCGCGGACAAAGCTGCGAAAAACGCCTTAGAGAACCATCCGGACGACCCAACCCCAGTAACCCCTCCTTTCGTGGGATTCATCGCTAGAGCCAGCAAAAACGCCATTCGGAGAGTCTTCGATGATGCTTGGCGAGAGAGTTCAACCTTCTTGGCCGACCATTGGGATTCATCCTACCCTCCCAATTACAATAGGGAACTCTCCAGAAGAGATGGCTGCAAAGTCTTTAGAATCAGGACAGGGCACACTCTTCTAACCAAAGGGCATATCTTCTTCAGGATTCCCCAGAGGGGATGCGTCCATTGTCAGTGCCCGCTCACGATAAAACATATTCTGACCTGCGAGGACACCAAGAATGCCTACGGGAATGACCTCCCTCCCCTACCTACGCTTTTGGACCCCTCGCAACCAGCCGAGCTCCTTAGATTAATAAATATCCTAAACTTAAGTACCCTTATATAGTAGATAGATTGCATCTGAAATTTTTACCAGGATTAATTTTATTCTTAGTTTTCTAGAAGTCAAAATCCTATTTGCGTTAATTTTTATATTGTTTTTCATTTTAGCTTTAAGTTATATATTATATATCTGGATTTATTTAAAAAAAAAATTTTTTGTATGTAAGATACTAATGAACGGAAAGATCTAAAATATATACTTATATAAATATTAATTTAAGTGATGCGCCATATGGGCATAGTACTCGAGTGCGCTAATACATCCATGTATTTTAGATTAATCTATTATATGTGGAGATAAAATAAAATAAAATAAATAAATAAGAACGTCTTTTCAACTTTCTTTTCTACCTCCAGGAGAAGAGAAATGGTGCGCCAGAAATTCCTAAAGCCATAAATTAATTTTGGAAGTAAATGGGGAAAAAATGTTTGGTAAGTGTTAGATTGTAATAATAGGTGTTAGAAGCGGGGGTGCTAAAGTTAAATCGGTTGCAGAAGTGAGCCGTGAATATGCTAACAGTGGGTGGGCCTGTATTGAGAATGCACACAGGATGATATTCGATCCACGCAGGCGATGCTCCCTCTGGGACTCCAACGCCCTGAATCCCAAACGGGGCTATGGGTGTTAAAGTCCCTATCATAATTGGTATTTTCGGGAAACTGGCAGGTCAAGGCCTAAAGAACTCCGAGTGTAATCTCTTGAGCATAATTAAGGTACAGGAACGACATCGTTAGGGCGGATTTAATTTTTATCGAGTGGTAATATCTCGAATTGTGCAGTGAGAGTACAGGTTGCCATGCCGCTATTGCCACAAGTTTCTCGATCCTCCTTGTACCATTCTAAGGTGTAAGATATGTAGTTGTGTCAGGGGTGGAATGGATCATCGAGTCCTCTTCCAGAGCAGGTACGAATTGCAGATATTGCTTCGTAGTTTTTCACTACAATTTTGCTACACACTAGGAGTACAGCAGACGAGTAGCATGACTGATGCAGAAGCCCTGGTAGCTGCTGCCGACATGGGAAAAGATTTGAAAGTGTCAATGTCCGATCCCGTGCCAGGTTCAGCGCCTGATGGAGGGATGATGGGCCCACCAGCTTTTCGCCCTTCTGCTCCAATGAGCTCGCTCAGTCCATCCGGTGTTAACCAGTTAGGAAAGGCGCCTTCCGCTATTAAGACGAACATTAAGTCGGTCAACCAAATCCATTCATTCGGAAGATAAAATTATTTTGATGTTTGTTTTATTTCTAATGTTAGCTTTACGAAATTATCGTGACTGTTGGTGGAGATACAGTATATTATTATTTAACTAAGTTTAAGAAATGAGTCGGATCTCACGCGATAAGAGTTACACAAGTGTTTGCACTATTATACCTAATCGGAGGGGGACACAAAAAAGAAGCAGATTATACCCAAATGAAGATTGGCGCGAGTACCCATAGCAATGACCCAGAAGACCAAGCCCTGCCACTAACACAGCAAACCATTAAAACTGAGATATGCAAAATTTACTTTCAGATGCAAGCAAGTTTCGTGGTTTAAGTAAAATCTTTAAATGCAAATATCTCGGCTCCTATGAGGAATTGGGAGTTTTTTTTGCCCCTAGAACCCCTAGAGTTCTATAGCATTTTTTCCGGGCAATCGAATGAGACTATTTTGAAACCCGTATCTACAGTAGTTTTCAAGATGGCGTCGTGTCCTGTTTTTCTCCTTATATTTGTATGTCTAAGGACTTCTGAATGTTTCATTTTGTAGCAATCGATAGCCCTAACTAAATCCGTTTATATTTGAACGCGCATGAACGGCCATAGTAAATTTATCATTTAATTTGAGCCCCATTTTAAACGGCCACATGCAACAATTAACTATGCGATGTTAGCGTCATTTGAACAATATTGAAATCACAAATACTGCTTTTACGCCATCTGACTAACAATAATAAAGGTAAGTTTGCATGTGCGCCTTTACAGTTGCTTCTATAAAAGGTGGACACCTGGTTTTTTTGTGGGAGCAAGTTTCGTGGTTTAAGTAAAACCTTTAAATGCGAATATCTCGGCTCCTATGAGGAATTGGGGGTTTTTTCTGCCCCTAGAACCCCTAGAGTTCTATAGCATTTTTTCCGGGGAATCGAATGAGACTATTTTGAAACCCGTATCTACAGTAGTTTTCAAGATGGCGTCGTGTCCTGTTTTTCTCCTTATATTTATATGTCTAAGGACCTCTGAATGTTTCATTTTGTAGCAATCGATAGCCCTAACTAAATCCGTTTATATTTGAACGCGCATGAACGGCCATAGTAAATTTATCATTTAATTTGAGCCCCATTTTAAACGGCCACATGCAACAATTAACTATGCGATGTTAGCGTCATTTGAACAATATTGAAATCACAAATACTGCTTTTACGCCATCTGACTAACAATAATAAAGGTAAGTTTGCATGTGCGCCTTTACAGTTGCTTCTATAAAAGGTGGACACCTGGTTTTTTTGTGGGAGCAAGTTTCGTGGTTTAAGTAAAACCTTTAAATGCGAATATCTCGGCTCCTATGAGGAATTGGGGGTTTTTTCTGCCCCTAGAACCCCTAGATTTCTATAGCATTTTTTCCGGGGAATCGAATGAGACTATTTTGATACCCGTATCTACAGTAGTTTTCAAGATGGCGTCGTGTCCTGTTTTTCTCCTTATATTTATATGTCTAAGGACTTCTGAATGTTTCATTTTGTAGCAATCGATAGCCCTAACTAAATCCGTTTATATTTGAACGCGTATGACCGGCCATAGTAAATTTATCATTTAATTTGAGCCCCATTTTAAACGGCCACATGCAACAATTAGCTATGCGATGTTAGCGTCATTTGAACAATATTGAAATCACAAATACTTCTTGTACGCCATCTGACTAACAATAATAAAGGTAAGTTTTCATGTGCGCCTTTACAGTTGCTTCTATAAAAGGTGGACACCTATTGGTTTTTTTTTTTTTTTTGTGGGAGCCCTAGCAATGACTTCGAATTTCAAGTAACGGATGAGACTTTTGTGAAAACCTAACTACTTCAAGTTAATTTATTTATTTTATTTATTTAAAAAATTAACATATAGGGCTTAATAACCTAAAGGTTAAATTAAAAGCGCGCTTGGGAACGAAGCCCATATGGCGCTATTTGAAGTTAAGAAGGTAAGTATTCTATCGGAAATGAATTTAGATTAGAGCTTATGTCCTATATCTAAGTGGTTAAGGAGAGATTTCGTAGGGTTGGGTTGGATGGGTCCATTAAAGTGGTCAAGGGGTAAGCGGGCTGCCGTATAAGCTGAAAGTGGGCCAGTTTTCGAGGGTGTGAGCAGTCGTAAGTGGCTGGTGCATTCGGGGCGTGGGACGTGGGACGTGGGAAAAAATGTGCCGGTGGGTAAACCGAGTGTGACCGGTCCTGCCCGAAAGATTGCCACCCCTTCCGCTCTTCTCAGCTCACTGTCCATTCGCCGCCAGTGGGAGGCTGGGAAAAATCTGTCCGATACCTAGGCTGCGCCTCTTTTCTACAGTTACAGGAATAATCTGGGTCTTTACGGTAGCTGGCATCATAGCAAACCTTTTGCATAATTTCCTTGAAGTCCTTTAAAAAAAGCTAGTGGTAGGTAAACTTAGTTAACGATCGAAAGTGCGATTCGTACCAATAGAATAGTCATTGTTCTCATTGTGTCCTAACAATTTCCAATTCTTTTTTAAACAGTGTAAATGCCACACTAGATATTATCCCGCAGGTTTTTTTCCCCTCTGTTAAGGCTAGTGGGGTTAGGGTTTCCTGGTCGCCTAGTCAGTCGGTAAATATTAGGGTATTCTTTTAGTATTTTTACCTCTTTCTTACCGCGTGTAGCTTGAGGCTTACTTAGGTACAACATTTTTTTGTTCAACTAATTTCCCTTTGTGCAAAAATTAGTTTCTATACTATACTATGCGTACCCCGCAAGCCTTTCGAGGTGTTATTGCTAGTAATTCCTCTTTGCTTAAGTTCTTTTTCGGTCTACCGGTTTGCGGTATGCAAGGTGTTCTGTTGGGAGTTGCAGGGGGTGGTATGGGGAAGCCTAAATAATAATGAATATAGAAAATAAAGTTGTTTTTATTTATATTATTTATACACTTCCCTAGATGCGCACTCGGGAACTGGGCTCAGATGGCGCTTTTAATTTACTTTTCTACTTATTTCTAGCTATCGGCTAAGTACTTAAGCCCAATATTTCTTTCAACTAATTTCCATTTGTGCACAAATTAGTTTCTCTGCTATACTACGCGCATCCCGCAAGCCTTTTAAGCGTGAAGGTGTTAACTGCTAGTTACTCCTCTTTGCTTAAGTTGTTTTTAATTCTACCGGTTTGCGGTGTGCAAGGTGTTCTGTTGGGAGTTGCAGGGGGTGGTATGGGGAAGCCTAAATAATAATGAATATAGAAAATAAAGTTGTATTTATTTATATTATTTATACACTCCCCTAGATGCGCACTTGGGAACTGGGCTCAAATGGCGCTTTTAATTTATTTTTCTACTTATTTCTAGCTATCGGCTAAGTACTTAGGCCCAATATTTTTTTAAAGTAATTTCCCTTTGTGCAAAAATTAGTTTCTATACTACACTACGCGCATCCCGCAAGCCTTTTAAGCGTTAAGGTGTTAATTTCTAGTAACGCCTCTTTGCTTAAGTTTTTTTTCATTCTACGGGCTTGCGGTGTGCAAGGGGTTCTGTTGGGTGTTGTAGGGGGTGGTATGGGGAAGCCTAAATAATAATATATATAGAAAACAAAGTTGTATTTATTTCTAGAATTTATACACTACCCGAGATGCGCACTCGGGAACTGGGCTCATATTGCGGTTCTAATTTACTTTTCTACTTATTCCTAGCTATCGGCTAAATACTTAGGTTCAATATTTTTTTAAACTAATTTCCCTTTGTGCAAAAATTAGTTTCTATGCTATACTACGCGCCTCCCGCAAGTCTTTCAAGTGTTAAGGTGCTAATTGCTAGCAACTCCTCTTTGCTTAAGTTTTTTTTCGTTCTACCGGTTTGCGGTGTGCAAGGTGTTCTGTTGGGTGTTGTAGGGGGTGGTATGGCGAAGCCTAAATAACCCCCAATGAGGAAGTTAGCAATATGTACCGCGGGATGGAGGGGAGTTCTGTTTCCTCAGGTGGCGGTGATATTTTGAAAAGTATTGCAGATAGCAATTTGAAATAGGTGTCATTCGATTCGCCGGAAAAAATGCTATTGATGCCTAGGGGCCCACGGGGCAAAATTAATCGCGAATTTCCTATAGGAGCCGAGATTTTGCTTTATAAAGTTGCAAGTGCAACTTGTACCAAGAAACTTGTTTCCGGAAATTGAGCTAAAATAGCCGAGCTTTTTCTTTCTAAAGTTGCAAGTGCAACTTGTGTCATGAAACTTGTTGTCGGAAAATAGTAGCGTTTGCGGCGCTGGCAACGTAGCGATGTTCGGAACCTATTGTTGCTGTTTTCGTTAAATACTTGTAGCTTTATATAATTTCACGTCAGATGGCGTTCAGCTCTGTTGAATGTTAGTAAATACAACAACCCTTTTAACTGACGAATAAAATCGTCACAGCGAATACATTTTTCTTCAGGAATAAATTTGGCACATCGAATATATTTGCCGGTGAATCAATTTCTCATGGGGGTAAATATGACATCAAGAATAAATTTATCATGATGAATAAATTTGACACAGCGAAAAAATTGGTCGTGACGAATAAATTTGTCATATTTCAAACCGCTGTATTAAAACTGTATCTGAATTATTGAGAAAAGAGTTGAGGTTATGATTCTCACTTGGCTGTCAACGAGGTAAGCGTGCATCCATTTTAGTTTTGGGTTTCAGGGCGATTATTGGATAAGTGCAAGATGCGAAGAGCCAAAAAACAACTAGAAGTCCCCGTAGAGAAAGTTTGGAGCCAATTGACCGACAAAGCTTTGTATTGGGGCTATGATCCAAAAACTGGAAGTGAATATGAGACCATTCATTGGCCCACTTTTCTAGACAATTTTCCCGTGATATCCAGCCATGTAAAATTACTTGAGTTAAATTGAGTATCGTGTAAATAATAAGGTTATGTTCTAGCTTACTGAACTGTGCAACATTCTTGGAAAGGAGCTAGGGCTAAAACAACTAGAAGTCCTCGTAGAGACAGTTTGGAGCCAATTGACCGACAAAGCTTTGTATTGGGGCTATGATGCAGAAACTGGAAGTGAATATGAGACCATTCATTGGCCCACTTTTCTAGACAATTTTCCCGTGATATCCAGCCACGTAAAATTACTTGAGTTAAATTGAGTATCGTGTAAATAATAAGGTTATGTTCTAGCTTACTGAACTGTGCAACATTCTTGGAAAGGAGCTAGGGCTTCCGCTAAGGAATCTTACAGTACTGCCATTTATCTCCGGAACGTGATGAGGCACAGTCAAGTATAATGGGTTTTCCTGGACACCACAGAGGCCTCGGGTAATCTCTGATCCGAAAAGCGAGGCTCACACGCTTGCTCTAAATTATTTCTGGTTGCATCACCAGAATATGTATTGCCTTTTTCGTTTTTAACCAAATGGTCTGTTTTTAAAGTGAAGAATAGATTCGGGCGTGGAACCGAAGAATGCGTAATATTTATAAATTTTTTTTTAGGTCTCGTATACGGCTCTTCCAGATTACAGAATGCAAGCTAACTCGGCTGTGCTTAATATATTTGTTACTTTTCCAAAAATACACTGCTTTTTTTATAGAAATATTAGTAGGGTTGGGTTGCATTGGTCCAGTAAAATGGTCAGTGAGGGAAGCGAGCTACCGTATAAGCAGAAAGTAGTGGGGCAGCTTTCGAGGGTTTGAGTAATCGTAAGTGGCTGGTTGTAGTGAGTGCATTCAGGGCGTGGGTTGTGGGAAAATATGTACGAACTTCAAGTAAAGTAACTCTATTCTCTGGTAAGTTTAATACATTGCGAGGAAGGTGTAGCGGGTAGGTCTTATTCTAAGCTCTTCTCTTTTCGGTATACTGTAGTTTGATCTGCTGTTACTGCCGTTATTATACGTGTAAGTTCAAGCTTCAGGGGGGTAGAGTAGATAAGTGAGTGATCGTTTCGTTCTTAAATAACGATAGTTGTGGGGTAACATTTATAGAGTTCGATGGTGTGGTCTTTAAACTAACAAGTCATCTAACCAGTATCTAGTTTAAAAAATTTAATTGTTTTCATTTAATAGGACGAGGGAACTTAATTCTATATCCAGTATTTCGCCAGGGTGATCCGACGCTTGCCCCATTTGTCGCTTACTATTGTGTATAGGTAAATTACTTTTTAAGATGTAAAGTACCTGCTGTGAAAGCTATACTTAGTGTGTTTTTGCTATTCTACTCTAAGATTATTTTTAGCTATCTAACTGTCCCTTGGTAAGTCTTATATCGCCGGCTATAATCCGAAAGATCCTTGATCGATGTTAATGGTTATTGGGGCTCTCCCCAAGTTTTCCTTAGCGTTTTTTAAGTCTGTTGTCTTCAATATATTGTTGGCGTAAATGTAAGTAAGTAGTTCATCTATATCATTTAGTTTGGGGATGAGGGAGTAAATGAAGGTGTTGAATAGTGAGTTGTAAAAGAGTGAACATTGGGGAAGAATATTTTCCACCGGACACTTATGTGAAGTGAACCGTTGTCCCTTATCTAAATGGATCGGGATTTATTAACAAAGTGAATGAGCTGGGTGGTGGCTACAATATTCTTACATACCCTGTGTTCGTTTTCAATGTTCACAGATTAGGTGGGAGACTTTTTCTTCATCAGAACGTCTTTTCAACTTTCTTTTCTACCTCCAGGAGAAGAGAAATGGTGCGCCAGAAATTCCTAAAGCCATAAATTAATTTTGGAAGTAAATGGGGAAAAAATGTTTGGTAAGTGTTAGATTGTAATAATAGGTGTTAGAAGCGGGGGTGCTAAAGTTAAATCGGTTGCAGAAGTGAGCCGTGAATATGCTAACAGTGGGTGGGCCTGTATTGAGAATGCACACAGGATGATATTCGATCCACGCAGGCGATGCTCCCTCTGGGACTCCAACGCCCTGAATCCCAAACGGGGCTATGGGTGTTAAAGTCCCTATCATAATTGGTATTTTCGGGAAACTGGCAGGTCAAGGCCTAAAGAACTCCGAGTGTAATCTCTTGAGCATAATTAAGGTACAGGAACGACATCGTTAGGGCGGATTTAATTTTTATCGAGTGGTAATATCTCGAATTGTGCAGTGAGAGTACAGGTTGCCATGCCGCTATTGCCACAAGTTTCTCGATCCTCCTTGTACCATTCTAAGGTGTAAGATATGTAGTTGTGTCAGGGGTGGAATGGATCATCGAGTCCTCTTCCAGAGCAGGTACGAATTGCAGATATTGCTTCGTAGTTTTTCACTACAATTTTGCTACACACTAGGAGTACAGCAGACGAGTAGCATGACTGATGCAGAAGCCCTGGTAGCTGCTGCCGACATGGGAAAAGATTTGAAAGTGTCAATGTCCGATCCCGTGCCAGGTTCAGCGCCTGATGGAGGGATGATGGGCCCACCAGCTTTTCGCCCTTCTGCTCCAATGAGCTCGCTCAGTCCATCCGGTGTTAACCAGTTAGGAAAGGCGCCTTCCGCTATTAAGACGAACATTAAGTCGGTCAACCAAATCCATTCATTCGGAAGATAAAATTATTTTGATGTTTGTTTTATTTCTAATGTTAGCTTTACGAAATTATCGTGACTGTTGGTGGAGATACAGTATATTATTATTTAACTAAGTTTAAGAAATGAGTCGGATCTCACGCGATAAGAGTTACACAAGTGTTTGCACTATTATACCTAATCGGAGGGGGACACAAAAAAGAAGCAGATTATACCCAAATGAAGATTGGCGCGAGTACCCATAGCAATGACCCAGAAGACCAAGCCCTGCCACTAACACAGCAAACCATTAAAACTGAGATATGCAAAATTTACTTTCAGATGCAAGCAAGTTTCGTGGTTTAAGTAAAATCTTTAAATGCAAATATCTCGGCTCCTATGAGGAATTGGGAGTTTTTTTTGCCCCTAGAACCCATAGAGTTCTATAGCATTTTTTCCGGGCAATCGAATGAGACTATTTTGAAACCCGTATCTACAGTAGTTTTCAAGATGGCGTCGTGTCCTGTTTTTCTCCTTATATTTGTATGTCTAAGGACTTCTGAATGTTTCATTTTGTAGCAATCGATAGCCCTAACTAAATCCGTTTATATTTGAACGCGCATGAACGGCCATAGTAAATTTATCATTTAATTTGAGCCCCATTTTAAACGGCCACATGCAACAATTAACTATGCGATGTTAGCGTCATTTGAACAATATTGAAATCACAAATACTGCTTTTACGCCATCTGACTAACAATAATAAAGGTAAGTTTGCATGTGCGCCTTTACAGTTGCTTCTATAAAAGGTGGACACCTGGTTTTTTTGTGGGAGCAAGTTTCGTGGTTTAAGTAAAACCTTTAAATGCGAATATCTCGGCTCCTATGAGGAATTGGGGGTTTTTTCTGCCCCTAGAACTCCTAGAGTTCTATAGCATTTTTTCCGGGGAATCGAATGAGACTATTTTGAAACCCGTATCTACAGTAGTTTTCAAGATGGCGTCGTGTCCTGTTTTTCTCCTTATATTTATATGTCTAAGGACCTCTGAATGTTTCATTTTGTAGCAATCGATAGCCCTAACTAAATCCGTTTATATTTGAACGCGCATGAACGGCCATAGTAAATTTATCATTTAATTTGAGCCCCATTTTAAACGGCCACATGCAACAATTAACTATGCGATGTTAGCGTCATTTGAACAATATTGAAATCACAAATACTGCTTTTACGCCATCTGACTAACAATAATAAAGGTAAGTTTGCATGTGCGCCTTTACAGTTGCTTCTATAAAAGGTGGACACCTGGTTTTTTTGTGGGAGCAAGTTTCGTGGTTTAAGTAAAACCTTTAAATGCGAATATCTCGGCTCCTATGAGGAATTGGGGGTTTTTTCTGCCCCTAGAACCCCTAGATTTCTATAGCATTTTTTCCGGGTAATCGAATGAGACTATTTTGATACCCGTATCTACAGTAGTTTTCAAGATGGCGTCGTGTCCTGTTTTTCTCCTTATATTTATATGTCTAAGGACTTCTGAATGTTTCATTTTGTAGCAATCGATAGCCCTAACTAAATCCGTTTATATTTGAACGCGTATGACCGGCCATAGTAAATTTATCATTTAATTTGAGCCCCATTTTAAACGGCCACATGCAACAATTAGCTATGCGATGTTAGCGTCATTTGAACAATATTGAAATCACAAATACTGCTTGTACGCCATCTGACTAACAATAATAAAGGTAAGTTTTCATGTGCGCCTTTACAGTTGCTTCTATAAAAGGTGGACACCTCTTGGTTTTTTTTTTTTTTTGTGGGAGCCCTAGCAATGACTTCGAATTTCAAGTAACGGATGAGACTTTTGTGAAAACCTAACTACTTCAAGTTAATTTATTTATTTTATTTATTTAAAAAATTAACATATAGGGCTTAATAACCTAAAGGTTAAATTAAAAGCGCGCTTGGGAACGAAGCCCATATGGCGCTATTTGAAGTTAAGAAGGTAAGTATTCTATCGGAAATGAATTTAGATTAGAGCTTATGTCCTATATCTAAGTGGTTAAGGAGAGATTTCGTAGGGTTGGGTTGGATGGGTCCATTAAAGTGGTCAAGGGGTAAGCGGGCTGCCGTATAAGCTGAAAGTGGGCCAGTTTTCGAGGGTGTGAGCAGTCGTAAGTGGCTGGTGCATTCGGGGCGTGGGACGTGGGACGTGGGAAAAAATGTGCCGGTGGGTAAACCGAGTGTGACCGGTCCTGCCCGAAAGATTGCCACCCCTTCCGCTCTTCTCAGCTCACTGTCCATTCGCCGCCAGTGGGAGGCTGGGAAAAATCTGTCCGATACCTAGGCTGCGCCTCTTTTCTACAGTTACAGGAATAATCGGGGTCTTTACGGTAGCTGGCATCATAGCAAACCTTTTGCATAATTTCCTTGAAGTCCTTTAAAAAAAGCTAGTGGTAGGTAAACTTAGTTAACGATCGAAAGTGCGATTCGTACCAATAGAATAGTCATTGTTCTCATTGTGTCCTAACAATTTCCAATTCTTTTTTAAACAGTGTAAATGCCACACTAGATATTATCCCGCAGGTTTTTTTCCCCTCTGTTAAGGCTAGTGGGGTTAGGGTTTCCTGGTCGCCTAGTCAGTCGGTAAATATTAGGGTATTCTTTTAGTATTTTTACCTCTTTCTTACCGCGTGTAGCTTGAGGCTTACTTAGGTACAACATTTTTTTGTTCAACTAATTTCCCTTTGTGCAAAAATTAGTTTCTATACTATACTATGCGTACCCCGCAAGCCTTTCGAGGTGTTATTGCTAGTAATTCCTCTTTGCTTAAGTTCTTTTTCGGTCTACCGGTTTGCGGTATGCAAGGTGTTCTGTTGGGAGTTGCAGGGGGTGGTATGGGGAAGCCTAAATAATAATGAATATAGAAAATAAAGTTGTTTTTATTTATATTATTTATACACTTCCCTAGATGCGCACTCGGGAACTGGGCTCAGATGGCGCTTTTAATTTACTTTTCTACTTATTTCTAGCTATCGGCTAAGTACTTAAGCCCAATATTTCTTTCAACTAATTTCCATTTGTGCACAAATTAGTTTCTCTGCTATACTACGCGCATCCCGCAAGCCTTTTAAGCGTGAAGGTGTTAACTGCTAGTTACTCCTCTTTGCTTAAGTTGTTTTTAATTCTACCGGTTTGCGGTGTGCAAGGTGTTCTGTTGGGAGTTGCAGGGGGTGGTATGGGGAAGCCTAAATAATAATGAATATAGAAAATAAAGTTGTATTTATTTATATTATTTATACACTCCCCTAGATGCGCACTTGGGAACTGGGCTCAAATGGCGCTTTTAATTTATTTTTCTACTTATTTCTAGCTATCGGCTAAGTACTTAGGCCCAATATTTTTTTAAAGTAATTTCCCTTTGTGCAAAAATTAGTTTCTATACTACACTACGCGCATCCCGCAAGCCTTTTAAGCGTTAAGGTGTTAATTTCTAGTAACGCCTCTTTGCTTAAGTTTTTTTTCATTCTACGGGCTTGCGGTGTGCAAGGGGTTCTGTTGGGTGTTGTAGGGGGTGGTATGGGGAAGCCTAAATAATAATATATATAGAAAACAAAGTTGTATTTATTTCTAGAATTTATACACTACCCGAGATGCGCACTCGGGAACTGGGCTCATATTGCGGTTCTAATTTACTTTTCTACTTATTCCTAGCTATCGGCTAAATACTTAGGTTCAATATTTTTTTAAACTAATTTCCCTTTGTGCAAAAATTAGTTTCTATGCTATACTACGCGCCTCCCGCAAGTCTTTCAAGTGTTAAGGTGCTAATTGCTAGCAACTCCTCTTTGCTTAAGTTTTTTTTCGTTCTACCGGTTTGCGGTGTGCAAGGTGTTCTGTTGGGTGTTGTAGGGGGTGGTATGGCGAAGCCTAAATAACCCCCAATGAGGAAGTTAGCAATATGTACCGCGGGATGGAGGGGAGTTCTGTTTCCTCAGGTGGCGGTGATATTTTGAAAAGTATTGCAGATAGCAATTTGAAATAGGTGTCATTCGATTCGCCGGAAAAAATGCTATTGATGCCTAGGGGCCCACGGGGCAAAATTAATCGCGAATTTCCTATAGGAGCCGAGATTTTGCTTTATAAAGTTGCAAGTGCAACTTGTACCAAGAAACTTGTTTCCGGAAATTGAGCTAAAATAGCCGAGCTTTTTCTTTCTAAAGTTGCAAGTGCAACTTGTGTCATGAAACTTGTTGTCGGAAAATAGTAGCGTTTGCGGCGCTGGCAACGTAGCGATGTTCGGAACCTATTGTTGCTGTTTTCGTTAAATACTTGTAGCTTTATATAATTTCACGTCAGATGGCGTTCAGCTCTGTTGAATGTTAGTAAATACAACAACCCTTTTAACTGACGAATAAAATCGTCACAGCGAATACATTTTTCTTCAGGAATAAATTTGGCACATCGAATATATTTGCCGGTGAATCAATTTCTCATGGGGGTAAATATGACATCAAGAATAAATTTATCATGATGAATAAATTTGACACAGCGAAAAAATTGGTCGTGACGAATAAATTTGTCATATTTCAAACCGCTGTATTAAAACTGTATCTGAATTATTGAGAAAAGAGTTGAGGTTATGATTCTCACTTGGCTGTCAACGAGGTAAGCGTGCATCCATTTTAGTTTTGGGTTTCAGGGCGATTATTGGATAAGTGCAAGATGCGAAGAGCCAAAAAACAACTAGAAGTCCCCGTAGAGACAGTTTGGAGCCAATTGACCGACAAAGCTTTGTATTGGGGCTATGATCCAAAAACTGGAAGTGAATATGAGACCATTCATTGGCCCACTTTTCTAGACAATTTTCCCGTGATATCCAGCCATGTAAAATTACTTGAGTTAAATTGAGTATCGTGTAAATAATAAGGTTATGTTCTAGCTTACTGAACTGTGCAACATTCTTGGAAAGGAGCTAGGGCTAAAACAACTAGAAGTCCTCGTAGAGACAGTTTGGAGCCAATTGACCGACAAAGCTTTGTATTGGGGCTATGATGCAGAAACTGGAAGTGAATATGAGACCATTCATTGGCCCACTTTTCTAGACAATTTTCCCGTGATATCCAGCCACGTAAAATTACTTGAGTTAAATTGAGTATCGTGTAAATAATAAGGTTATGTTCTAGCTTACTGAACTGTGCAACATTCTTGGAAAGGAGCTAGGGCTTCCGCTAAGGAATCTTACAGTACTGCCATTTATCTCCGGAACGTGATGAGGCACAGTCAAGTATAATGGGTTTTCCTGGACACCACAGAGGCCTCGGGTAATCTCTGATCCGAAAAGCGAGGCTCACACGCTTGCTCTAAATTATTTCTGGTTGCATCACCAGAATATGTATTGCCTTTTTCGTTTTTAACCAAATGGTCTGTTTTTAAAGTGAAGAATTGATTCGGGCGTGGAACCGAAGAATGCGTAATATTTATAAATTTTTTTTTAGGTCTCGTATACGGCTCTTCCAGATTACAGAATGCAAGCTAACTCGGCTGTGCTTAATATATTTGTTACTTTTCCAAAAATACACTGCTTTTTTTATAGAAATATTAGTAGGGTTGGGTTGCATTGGTCCAGTAAAATGGTCAGTGAGGGAAGCGAGCTACCGTATAAGCAGAAAGTAGTGGGGCAGCTTTCGAGGGTTTGAGTAATCGTAAGTGGCTGGTTGTAGTGAGTGCATTCAGGGCGTGGGTTGTGGGAAAATATGTACGAACTTCAAGTAAAGTAACTCTATTCTCTGGTAAGTTTAATACATTGCGAGGAAGGTGTAGCGGGTAGGTCTTATTCTAAGCTCTTCTCTTTTCGGTATACTGTAGTTTGATCTGCTGTTACTGCCGTTATTATACGTGTAAGTTCAAGCTTCAGGGGGGTAGAGTAGATAAGTGAGTGATCGTTTCGTTCTTAAATAACGATAGTTGTGGGGTAACATTTATAGAGTTCGATGGTGTGGTCTTTAAACTAACAAGTCATCTAACCAGTATCTAGTTTAAAAAATTTAATTGTTTTCATTTAATAGGACGAGGGAACTTAATTCTATATCCAGTATTTCGCCAGGGTGATCCGACGCTTGCCCCATTTGTCGCTTACTATTGTGTATAGGTAAATTACTTTTTAAGATGTAAAGTACCTGCTGTGAAAGCTATACTTAGTGTGTTTTTGCTATTCTACTCTAAGATTATTTTTAGCTATCTAACTGTCCCTTGGTAAGTCTTATATCGCCGGCTATAATCCGAAAGATCCTTGATCGATGTTAATGGTTATTAGGGCTCTCCCCAAGTTTTCCTTAGCGTTTTTTAAGTCTGTTGTCTTCAATATATTGTTGGCGTAAATGTAAGTAAGTAGTTCATCTATATCATTTAGTTTGGGGATGAGGGAGTAAATGAAGGTGTTGAATAGTGAGTTGTAAAAGAGTGAACATTGGGGAAGAATATTTTCCACCGGACACTTATGTGAAGTGAACCGTTGTCCCTTATCTAAATGGATCGGGATTTATTAACAAAGTGAATGAGCTGGGTGGTGGCTACAATATTCTTACATACCCTGTGTTCGTTTTCAATGTTCACAGATTAGGTGGGAGACTTTTTCTTCATCAGAACGTCTTTTCAACTTTCTTTTCTACCTCCAGGAGAAGAGAAATGGTGCGCCAGAAATTCCTAAAGCCATAAATTAATTTTGGAAGTAAATGGGGAAAAAATGTTTGGTAAGTGTTAGATTGTAATAATAGGTGTTAGAAGCGGGGGTGCTAAAGTTAAATCGGTTGCAGAAGTGAGCCGTGAATATGCTAACAGTGGGTGGGCCTGTATTGAGAATGCACACAGGATGATATTCGATCCACGCAGGCGATGCTCCCTCTGGGACTCCAACGCCCTGAATCCCAAACGGGGCTATGGGTGTTAAAGTCCCTATCATAATTGGTATTTTCGGGAAACTGGCAGGTCAAGGCCTAAAGAACTCCGAGTGTAATCTCTTGAGCATAATTAAGGTACAGGAACGACATCGTTAGGGCGGATTTAATTTTTATCGAGTGGTAATATCTCGAATTGTGCAGTGAGAGTACAGGTTGCCATGCCGCTATTGCCACAAGTTTCTCGATCCTCCTTGTACCATTCTAAGGTGTAAGATATGTAGTTGTGTCAGGGGTGGAATGGATCATCGAGTCCTCTTCCAGAGCAGGTACGAATTGCAGATATTGCTTCGTAGTTTTTCACTACAATTTTGCTACACACTAGGAGTACAGCAGACGAGTAGCATGACTGATGCAGAAGCCCTGGTAGCTGCTGCCGACATGGGAAAAGATTTGAAAGTGTCAATGTCCGATCCCGTGCCAGGTTCAGCGCCTGATGGAGGGATGATGGGCCCACCAGCTTTTCGCCCTTCTGCTCCAATGAGCTCGCTCAGTCCATCCGGTGTTAACCAGTTAGGAAAGGCGCCTTCCGCTATTAAGACGAACATTAAGTCGGTCAACCAAATCCATTCATTCGGAAGATAAAATTATTTTGATGTTTGTTTTATTTCTAATGTTAGCTTTACGAAATTATCGTGACTGTTGGTGGAGATACAGTATATTATTATTTAACTAAGTTTAAGAAATGAGTCGGATCTCACGCGATAAGAGTTACACAAGTGTTTGCACTATTATACCTAATCGGAGGGGGACACAAAAAAGAAGCAGATTATACCCAAATGAAGATTGGCGCGAGTACCCATAGCAATGACCCAGAAGACCAAGCCCTGCCACTAACACAGCAAACCATTAAAACTGAGATATGCAAAATTTACTTTCAGATGCAAGCAAGTTTCGTGGTTTAAGTAAAATCTTTAAATGCAAATATCTCGGCTCCTATGAGGAATTGGGAGTTTTTTTTGCCCCTAGAACCCCTAGGGTTCTATAGCATTTTTTCCGGGCAATCGAATGAGACTATTTTGAAACCCGTATCTACAGTAGTTTTCAAGATGGCGTCGTGTCCTGTTTTTCTCCTTATATTTGTATGTCTAAGGACTTCTGAATGTTTCATTTTGTAGCAATCGATAGCCCTAACTAAATCCGTTTATATTTGAACGCGCATGAACGGCCATAGTAAATTTATCATTTAATTTGAGCCCCATTTTAAACAGCCACATGCAACAATTAACTATGCGATGTTAACGTCATTTGAACAATATTGAAATCACAAATACTGCTTTTACGCCATCTGACTAACAATAATAAAGGTAAGTTTGCATGTGCGCCTTTACAGTTGCTTCTATAAAAGGTGGACACCTGGTTTTTTTGTGGGAGCAAGTTTCGTGGTTTAAGTAAAACCTTTAAATGCGAATATCTCGGCTCCTATGAGGAATTGGGGGTTTTTTCTGCCCCTAGAACCCCTAGAGTTCTATAGCATTTTTTCCGGGGAATCGAATGAGACTATTTTGAAACCCGTATCTACAGTAGTTTTCAAGATGGCGTCGTGTCCTGTTTTTCTCCTTATATTTATATGTCTAAGGACTTCTGAATGTTTCATTTTGTAGCAATCGATAGCCCTAACTAAATCCGTTTATATTTGAACGCGTATGGCCGGCCATAGTAAATTTATCATTTAATTTGAGCCCCATTTTAAACGGCCACATGCAACAATTAGCTATGCGATGTTAGCGTCATTTGAACAATATTGAAATCACAAATACTGCTTGTACGCCATCTGACTAACAATAATAAAGGTAAGTTTTCATGTGCGCCTTTACAGTTGCTTCTATAAAAGGTGGACACCTGGTTTTTTTGTGGGAGCAAGTTTCGTGGTTTAAGTAAAACCTTTAAATGCGAATATCTCGGCTCCTATGAGGAATTGGGGGTTTTTTCTGCCCCTAGAACCCCTAGAGTTCTATAGCATTTTTTCCGGGGAATCGAATGAGACTATTTTGAAACCCGTATCTACAGTAGTTTTCAAGATGGCGTCGTGTCCTGTTTTTCTCCTTATATTTATATGTCTAAGGACTTCTGAATGTTTCATTTTGTAGCAATCGATAGCCCTAACTAAATCCGTTTATATTTGAACGCGTATGGCCGGCCATAGTAAATTTATCATTTAATTTGAGCCCCATTTTAAACGGCCACATGCAACAATTAGCTATGCGATGTTAGCGTCATTTGAACAATATTGAAATCACAAATACTGCTTGTACGCCATCTGACTAACAATAATAAAGGTAAGTTTTCATGTGCGCCTTTACAGTTGCTTCTATAAAAGGTGGACACCTATTGGTTTTTTTTTTTTTTTGTGGGAGCCATAGCAATGACTTCGAATTTCAAGTAACGTATGAGACTTTTGTGAAAACCTAACTACTTCAAGTTAATTTATTTATTTTATTTATTTAAAAAATTAACATATAGGGCTTAATAACCTAAAGGTTAAATTAAAAGCGCGCTTGGGAACGAAGCCCATATGGCGCTATTTGAAGTTAAGAAGGTAAGTATTCTATCGGAAATGAATTTAGATTAGAGCTTATGTCCTATATCTAAGTGGTTAAGGAGAGATTTCGTAGGGTTGGGTTGGATGGGTCCATTAAAGTGGTCAAGGGGTAAGCGGGCTGCCGTATAAGCTGAAAGTGGGCCAGTTTTCGAGGGTGTGAGCAGTCGTAAGTGGCTGGTGCATTCGGGGCGTGGGACGTGGGACGTGGGAAAAAATGTGCCGGTGGGTAAACCGAGTGTGACCGGTCCTGCCCGAAAGATTGCCACCCCTTCCGCTCTTCTCAGCTCACTGTCCATTCGCCGCCAGTGGGAGGCTGGGAAAAATCTGTCCGATACCTAGGCTGCGCCTCTTTTCTACAGTTACAGGAATAATCTGGGTCTTTACGGTAGCTGGCATCATAGCAAACCTTTTGCATAATTTCCTTGAAGTCCTTTAAAAAAAGCTAGTGGTAGGTAAACTTAGTTAACGATCGAAAGTGCGATTCGTACCAATAGAATAGTCATTGTTCTCATTGTGTCCTAACAATTTCCAATTCTTTTTTAAACAGTGTAAATGCCACACTAGATATTATCCCGCAGGTTTTTTTCCCCTCTGTTAAGGCTAGTGGGGTTAGGGTTTCCTGGTCGCCTAGTCAGTCGGTAAATATTAGGGTATTCTTTTAGTATTTTTACCTCTTTCTTACCGCGTGTAGCTTGAGGCTTACTTAGGTACAACATTTTTTTGTTCAACTAATTTCCCTTTGTGCAAAAATTAGTTTCTATACTATACTATGCGTACCCCGCAAGCCTTTCGAGGTGTTATTGCTAGTAATTCCTCTTTGCTTAAGTTCTTTTTCGGTCTACCGGTTTGCGGTATGCAAGGTGTTCTGTTGGGAGTTGCAGGGGGTGGTATGGGGAAGCCTAAATAATAATGAATATAGAAAATAAAGTTGTTTTTATTTATATTATTTATACACTTCCCTAGATGCGCACTCGGGAACTGGGCTCAGATGGCGCTTTTAATTTACTTTTCTACTTATTTCTAGCTATCGGCTAAGTACTTAAGCCCAATATTTCTTTCAACTAATTTCCATTTGTGCACAAATTAGTTTCTCTGCTATACTACGCGCATCCCGCAAGCCTTTTAAGCGTGAAGGTGTTAACTGCTAGTTACTCCTCTTTGCTTAAGTTGTTTTTAATTCTACCGGTTTGCGGTGTGCAAGGTGTTCTGTTGGGAGTTGCAGGGGGTGGTATGGGGAAGCCTAAATAATAATGAATATAGAAAATAAAGTTGTATTTATTTATATTATTTATACACTCCCCTAGATGCGCACTTGGGAACTGGGCTCAAATGGCGCTTTTAATTTATTTTTCTACTTATTTCTAGCTATCGGCTAAGTACTTAGGCCCAATATTTTTTTAAAGTAATTTCCCTTTGTGCAAAAATTAGTTTCTATACTACACTACGCGCATCCCGCAAGCCTTTTAAGCGTTAAGGTGTTAATTTCTAGTAACGCCTCTTTGCTTAAGTTTTTTTTCATTCTACGGGCTTGCGGTGTGCAAGGGGTTCTGTTGGGTGTTGTAGGGGGTGGTATGGGGAAGCCTAAATAATAATATATATAGAAAACAAAGTTGTATTTATTTCTAGAATTTATACACTACCCGAGATGCGCACTCGGGAACTGGGCTCATATTGCGGTTCTAATTTACTTTTCTACTTATTCCTAGCTATCGGCTAAATACTTAGGTTCAATATTTTTTTAAACTAATTTCCCTTTGTGCAAAAATTAGTTTCTATGCTATACTACGCGCCTCCCGCAAGTCTTTCAAGTGTTAAGGTGCTAATTGCTAGCAACTCCTCTTTGCTTAAGTTTTTTTTCGTTCTACCGGTTTGCGGTGTGCAAGGTGTTCTGTTGGGTGTTGTAGGGGGTGGTATGGCGAAGCCTAAATAACCCCCAATGAGGAAGTTAGCAATATGTACCGCGGGATGGAGGGGAGTTCTGTTTCCTCAGGTGGCGGTGATATTTTGAAAAGTATTGCAGATAGCAATTTGAAATAGGTGTCATTCGATTCGCCGGAAAAAATGCTATTGATGCCTAGGGGCCCACGGGGCAAAATTAATCGCGAATTTCCTATAGGAGCCGAGATTTTGCTTTATAAAGTTGCAAGTGCAACTTGTACCAAGAAACTTGTTTCCGGAAATTGAGCTAAAATAGCCGAGCTTTTTCTTTCTAAAGTTGCAAGTGCAACTTGTGTCATGAAACTTGTTGTCGGAAAATAGTAGCGTTTGCGGCGCTGGCAACGTAGCGATGTTCGGAACCTATTGTTGCTGTTTTCGTTAAATACTTGTAGCTTTATATAATTTCACGTCAGATGGCGTTCAGCTCTGTTGAATGTTAGTAAATACAACAACCCTTTTAACTGACGAATAAAATCGTCACAGCGAATACATTTTTCTTCAGGAATAAATTTGGCACATCGAATATATTTGCCGGTGAATCAATTTCTCATGGGGGTAAATATGACATCAAGAATAAATTTATCATGATGAATAAATTTGACACAGCGAAAAAATTGGTCGTGACGAATAAATTTGTCATATTTCAAACCGCTGTATTAAAACTGTATCTGAATTATTGAGAAAAGAGTTGAGGTTATGATTCTCACTTGGCTGTCAACGAGGTAAGCGTGCATCCATTTTAGTTTTGGGTTTCAGGGCGATTATTGGATAAGTGCAAGATGCGAAGAGCCAAAAAACAACTAGAAGTCCCCGTAGAGACAGTTTGGAGCCAATTGACCGACAAAGCTTTGTATTGGGGCTATGATCCAAAAACTGGAAGTGAATATGAGACCATTCATTGGCCCACTTTTCTAGACAATTTTCCCGTGATATCCAGCCATGTAAAATTACTTGAGTTAAATTGAGTATCGTGTAAATAATAAGGTTATGTTCTAGCTTACTGAACTGTGCAACATTCTTGGAAAGGAGCTAGGGCTAAAACAACTAGAAGTCCTCGTAGAGACAGTTTGGAGCCAATTGACCGACAAAGCTTTGTATTGGGGCTATGATGCAGAAACTGGAAGTGAATATGAGACCATTCATTGGCCCACTTTTCTAGACAATTTTCCCGTGATATCCAGCCACGTAAAATTACTTGAGTTAAATTGAGTATCGTGTAAATAATAAGGTTATGTTCTAGCTTACTGAACTGTGCAACATTCTTGGAAAGGAGCTAGGGCTTCCGCTAAGGAATCTTACAGTACTGCCATTTATCTCCGGAACGTGATGAGGCACAGTCAAGTATAATGGGTTTTCCTGGACACCACAGAGGCCTCGGGTAATCTCTGATCCGAAAAGCGAGGCTCACACGCTTGCTCTAAATTATTTCTGGTTGCATCACCAGAATATGTATTGCCTTTTTCGTTTTTAACCAAATGGTCTGTTTTTAAAGTGAAGAATAGATTCGGGCGTGGAACCGAAGAATGCGTAATATTTATAAATTTTTTTTTAGGTCTCGTATACGGCTCTTCCAGATTACAGAATGCAAGCTAACTCGGCTGTGCTTAATATATTTGTTACTTTTCCAAAAATACACTGCTTTTTTTATAGAAATATTAGTAGGGTTGGGTTGCATTGGTCCAGTAAAATGGTCAGTGAGGGAAGCGAGCTACCGTATAAGCAGAAAGTAGTGGGGCAGCTTTCGAGGGTTTGAGTAATCGTAAGTGGCTGGTTGTAGTGAGTGCATTCAGGGCGTGGGTTGTGGGAAAATATGTACGAACTTCAAGTAAAGTAACTCTATTCTCTGGTAAGTTTAATACATTGCGAGGAAGGTGTAGCGGGTAGGTCTTATTCTAAGCTCTTCTCTTTTCGGTATACTGTAGTTTGATCTGCTGTTACTGCCGTTATTATACGTGTAAGTTCAAGCTTCAGGGGGGTAGAGTAGATAAGTGAGTGATCGTTTCGTTCTTAAATAACGATAGTTGTGGGGTAACATTTATAGAGTTCGATGGTGTGGTCTTTAAACTAACAAGTCATCTAACCAGTATCTAGTTTAAAAAATTTAATTGTTTTCATTTAATAGGACGAGGGAACTTAATTCTATATCCAGTATTTCGCCAGGGTGATCCGACGCTTGCCCCATTTGTCGCTTACTATTGTGTATAGGTAAATTACTTTTTAAGATGTAAAGTACCTGCTGTGAAAGCTATACTTAGTGTGTTTTTGCTATTCTACTCTAAGATTATTTTTAGCTATCTAACTGTCCCTTGGTAAGTCTTATATCGCCGGCTATAATCCGAAAGATCCTTGATCGATGTTAATGGTTATTAGGGCTCTCCCCAAGTTTTCCTTAGCGTTTTTTAAGTCTGTTGTCTTCAATATATTGTTGGCGTAAATGTAAGTAAGTAGTTCATCTATATCATTTAGTTTGGGGATGAGGGAGTAAATGAAGGTGTTGAATAGTGAGTTGTAAAAGAGTGAACATTGGGGAAGAATATTTTCCACCGGACACTTATGTGAAGTGAACCGTTGTCCCTTATCTAAATGGATCGGGATTTATTAACAAAGTGAATGAGCTGGGTGGTGGCTACAATATTCTTACATACCCTGTGTTCGTTTTCAATGTTCACAGATTAGGTGGGAGACTTTTTCTTCATCAGAACGTCTTTTCAACTTTCTTTTCTACCTCCAGGAGAAGAGAAATGGTGCGCCAGAAATTCCTAAAGCCATAAATTAATTTTGGAAGTAAATGGGGAAAAAATGTTTGGTAAGTGTTAGATTGTAATAATAGGTGTTAGAAGCGGGGGTGCTAAAGTTAAATCGGTTGCAGAAGTGAGCCGTGAATATGCTAACAGTGGGTGGGCCTGTATTGAGAATGCACACAGGATGATATTCGATCCACGCAGGCGATGCTCCCTCTGGGACTCCAACGCCCTGAATCCCAAACGGGGCTATGGGTGTTAAAGTCCCTATCATAATTGGTATTTTCGGGAAACTGGCAGGTCAAGGCCTAAAGAACTCCGAGTGTAATCTCTTGAGCATAATTAAGGTACAGGAACGACATCGTTAGGGCGGATTTAATTTTTATCGAGTGGTAATATCTCGAATTGTGCAGTGAGAGTACAGGTTGCCATGCCGCTATTGCCACAAGTTTCTCGATCCTCCTTGTACCATTCTAAGGTGTAAGATATGTAGTTGTGTCAGGGGTGGAATGGATCATCGAGTCCTCTTCCAGAGCAGGTACGAATTGCAGATATTGCTTCGTAGTTTTTCACTACAATTTTGCTACACACTAGGAGTACAGCAGACGAGTAGCATGACTGATGCAGAAGCCCTGGTAGCTGCTGCCGACATGGGAAAAGATTTGAAAGTGTCAATGTCCGATCCCGTGCCAGGTTCAGCGCCTGATGGAGGGATGATGGGCCCACCAGCTTTTCGCCCTTCTGCTCCAATGAGCTCGCTCAGTCCATCCGGTGTTAACCAGTTAGGAAAGGCGCCTTCCGCTATTAAGACGAACATTAAGTCGGTCAACCAAATCCATTCATTCGGAAGATAAAATTATTTTGATGTTTGTTTTATTTCTAATGTTAGCTTTACGAAATTATCGTGACTGTTGGTGGAGATACAGTATATTATTATTTAACTAAGTTTAAGAAATGAGTCGGATCTCACGCGATAAGAGTTACACAAGTGTTTGCACTATTATACCTAATCGGAGGGGGACACAAAAAAGAAGCAGATTATACCCAAATGAAGATTGGCGCGAGTACCCATAGCAATGACCCAGAAGACCAAGCCCTGCCACTAACACAGCAAACCATTAAAACTGAGATATGCAAAATTTACTTTCAGATGCAAGCAAGTTTCGTGGTTTAAGTAAAATCTTTAAATGCAAATATCTCGGCTCCTATGAGGAATTGGGAGTTTTTTTTTCCCCTAGAGCCCCTAGAGTTCTATAGCATTTTTTCCGGGCAATCGAATGAGACTATTTTGAAACCCGTATCTACAGTAGTTTTCAAGATGGCGTCGTGTCCTGTTTTTCTCCTTATATTTGTATGTCTAAGGACTTCTGAATGTTTCATTTTGTAGCAATCGATAGCCCTAACTAAATCCGTTTATATTTGAACGCGCATGAACGGCCATAGTAAATTTATCATTTAATTTGAGCCCCATTTTAAACAGCCACATGCAACAATTAACTATGCGATGTTAACGTCATTTGAACAATATTGAAATCACAAATACTGCTTTTACGCCATCTGACTAACAATAATAAAGGTAAGTTTGCATGTGCGCCTTTACAGTTGCTTCTATAAAAGGTGGACACCTGGTTTTTTTGTGGGAGCAAGTTTCGTGGTTTAAGTAAAACCTTTAAATGCGAATATCTCGGCTCCTATGAGGAATTGGGGGTTTTTTCTGCCCCTAGAACCCCTAGAGTTCTATAGCATTTTTTCCGGGGAATCGAATGAGACTATTTTGAAACCCGTATCTACAGTAGTTTTCAAGATGGCGTCGTGTCCTGTTTTTCTCCTTATATTTATATGTCTAAGGACTTCTGAATGTTTCATTTTGTAGCAATCGATAGCCCTAACTAAATCCGTTTATATTTGAACGCGTATGGCCGGCCATAGTAAATTTATCATTTAATTTGAGCCCCATTTTAAACGGCCACATGCAACAATTAGCTATGCGATGTTAGCGTCATTTGAACAATATTGAAATCACAAATACTGCTTGTACGCCATCTGACTAACAATAATAAAGGTAAGTTTTCATGTGCGCCTTTACAGTTGCTTCTATAAAAGGTGGACACCTGGTTTTTTTGTGGGAGCAAGTTTCGTGGTTTAAGTAAAACCTTTAAATGCGAATATCTCGGCTCCTATGAGGAATTGGGGGTTTTTTCTGCCCCTAGAACCCCTAGAGTTCTATAGCATTTTTTCCGGGGAATCGAATGAGACTATTTTGAAACCCGTATCTACAGTAGTTTTCAAGATGGCGTCGTGTCCTGTTTTTCTCCTTATATTTATATGTCTAAGGACTTCTGAATGTTTCATTTTGTAGCAATCGATAGCCCTAACTAAATCCGTTTATATTTGAACGCGTATGGCCGGCCATAGTAAATTTATCATTTAATTTGAGCCCCATTTTAAACGGCCACATGCAACAATTAGCTATGCGATGTTAGCGTCATTTGAACAATATTGAAATCACAAATACTGCTTGTACGCCATCTGACTAACAATAATAAAGGTAAGTTTTCATGTGCGCCTTTACAGTTGCTTCTATAAAAGGTGGACACCTATTGGTTTTTTTTTTTTTTTTGTGGGAGCCATAGCAATGACTTCGAATTTCAAGTAACGTATGAGACTTTTGTGAAAACCTAACTACTTCAAGTTAATTTATTTATTTTATTTATTTAAAAAATTAACATATAGGGCTTAATAACCTAAAGGTTAAATTAAAAGCGCGCTTGGGAACGAAGCCCATATGGCGCTATTTGAAGTTAAGAAGGTAAGTATTCTATCGGAAATGAATTTAGATTAGAGCTTATGTCCTATATCTAAGTGGTTAAGGAGAGATTTCGTAGGGTTGGGTTGGATGGGTCCATTAAAGTGGTCAAGGGGTAAGCGGGCTGCCGTATAAGCTGAAAGTGGGCCAGTTTTCGAGGGTGTGAGCAGTCGTAAGTGGCTGGTGCATTCGGGGCGTGGGACGTGGGACGTGGGAAAAAATGTGCCGGTGGGTAAACCGAGTGTGACCGGTCCTGCCCGAAAGATTGCCACCCCTTCCGCTCTTCTCAGCTCACTGTCCATTCGCCGCCAGTGGGAGGCTGGGAAAAATCTGTCCGATACCTAGGCTGCGCCTCTTTTCTACAGTTACAGGAATAATCTGGGTCTTTACGGTAGCTGGCATCATAGCAAACCTTTTGCATAATTTCCTTGAAGTCCTTTAAAAAAAGCTAGTGGTAGGTAAACTTAGTTAACGATCGAAAGTGCGATTCGTACCAATAGAATAGTCATTGTTCTCATTGTGTCCTAACAATTTCCAATTCTTTTTTAAACAGTGTAAATGCCACACTAGATATTATCCCGCAGGTTTTTTTCCCCTCTGTTAAGGCTAGTGGGGTTAGGGTTTCCTGGTCGCCTAGTCAGTCGGTAAATATTAGGGTATTCTTTTAGTATTTTTACCTCTTTCTTACCGCGTGTAGCTTGAGGCTTACTTAGGTACAACATTTTTTTGTTCAACTAATTTCCCTTTGTGCAAAAATTAGTTTCTATACTATACTATGCGTACCCCGCAAGCCTTTCGAGGTGTTATTGCTAGTAATTCCTCTTTGCTTAAGTTCTTTTTCGGTCTACCGGTTTGCGGTATGCAAGGTGTTCTGTTGGGAGTTGCAGGGGGTGGTATGGGGAAGCCTAAATAATAATGAATATAGAAAATAAAGTTGTTTTTATTTATATTATTTATACACTTCCCTAGATGCGCACTCGGGAACTGGGCTCAGATGGCGCTTTTAATTTACTTTTCTACTTATTTCTAGCTATCGGCTAAGTACTTAAGCCCAATATTTCTTTCAACTAATTTCCATTTGTGCACAAATTAGTTTCTCTGCTATACTACGCGCATCCCGCAAGCCTTTTAAGCGTGAAGGTGTTAACTGCTAGTTACTCCTCTTTGCTTAAGTTGTTTTTAATTCTACCGGTTTGCGGTGTGCAAGGTGTTCTGTTGGGAGTTGCAGGGGGTGGTATGGGGAAGCCTAAATAATAATGAATATAGAAAATAAAGTTGTATTTATTTATATTATTTATACACTCCCCTAGATGCGCACTTGGGAACTGGGCTCAAATGGCGCTTTTAATTTATTTTTCTACTTATTTCTAGCTATCGGCTAAGTACTTAGGCCCAATATTTTTTTAAAGTAATTTCCCTTTGTGCAAAAATTAGTTTCTATACTACACTACGCGCATCCCGCAAGCCTTTTAAGCGTTAAGGTGTTAATTTCTAGTAACGCCTCTTTGCTTAAGTTTTTTTTCATTCTACGGGCTTGCGGTGTGCAAGGGGTTCTGTTGGGTGTTGTAGGGGGTGGTATGGGGAAGCCTAAATAATAATATATATAGAAAACAAAGTTGTATTTATTTCTAGAATTTATACACTACCCGAGATGCGCACTCGGGAACTGGGCTCATATTGCGGTTCTAATTTACTTTTCTACTTATTCCTAGCTATCGGCTAAATACTTAGGTTCAATATTTTTTTAAACTAATTTCCCTTTGTGCAAAAATTAGTTTCTATGCTATACTACGCGCCTCCCGCAAGTCTTTCAAGTGTTAAGGTGCTAATTGCTAGCAACTCCTCTTTGCTTAAGTTTTTTTTCGTTCTACCGGTTTGCGGTGTGCAAGGTGTTCTGTTGGGTGTTGTAGGGGGTGGTATGGCGAAGCCTAAATAACCCCCAATGAGGAAGTTAGCAATATGTACCGCGGGATGGAGGGGAGTTCTGTTTCCTCAGGTGGCGGTGATATTTTGAAAAGTATTGCAGATAGCAATTTGAAATAGGTGTCATTCGATTCGCCGGAAAAAATGCTATTGATGCCTAGGGGCCCACGGGGCAAAATTAATCGCGAATTTCCTATAGGAGCCGAGATTTTGCTTTATAAAGTTGCAAGTGCAACTTGTACCAAGAAACTTGTTTCCGGAAATTGAGCTAAAATAGCCGAGCTTTTTCTTTCTAAAGTTGCAAGTGCAACTTGTGTCATGAAACTTGTTGTCGGAAAATAGTAGCGTTTGCGGCGCTGGCAACGTAGCGATGTTCGGAACCTATTGTTGCTGTTTTCGTTAAATACTTGTAGCTTTATATAATTTCACGTCAGATGGCGTTCAGCTCTGTTGAATGTTAGTAAATACAACAACCCTTTTAACTGACGAATAAAATCGTCACAGCGAATACATTTTTCTTCAGGAATAAATTTGGCACATCGAATATATTTGCCGGTGAATCAATTTCTCATGGGGGTAAATATGACATCAAGAATAAATTTATCATGATGAATAAATTTGACACAGCGAAAAAATTGGTCGTGACGAATAAATTTGTCATATTTCAAACCGCTGTATTAAAACTGTATCTGAATTATTGAGAAAAGAGTTGAGGTTATGATTCTCACTTGGCTGTCAACGAGGTAAGCGTGCATCCATTTTAGTTTTGGGTTTCAGGGCGATTATTGGATAAGTGCAAGATGCGAAGAGCCAAAAAACAACTAGAAGTCCCCGTAGAGACAGTTTGGAGCCAATTGACCGACAAAGCTTTGTATTGGGGCTATGATCCAAAAACTGGAAGTGAATATGAGACCATTCATTGGCCCACTTTTCTAGACAATTTTCCCGTGATATCCAGCCATGTAAAATTACTTGAGTTAAATTGAGTATCGTGTAAATAATAAGGTTATGTTCTAGCTTACTGAACTGTGCAACATTCTTGGAAAGGAGCTAGGGCTAAAACAACTAGAAGTCCTCGTAGAGACAGTTTGGAGCCAATTGACCGACAAAGCTTTGTATTGGGGCTATGATGCAGAAACTGGAAGTGAATATGAGACCATTCATTGGCCCACTTTTCTAGACAATTTTCCCGTGATATCCAGCCACGTAAAATTACTTGAGTTAAATTGAGTATCGTGTAAATAATAAGGTTATGTTCTAGCTTACTGAACTGTGCAACATTCTTGGAAAGGAGCTAGGGCTTCCGCTAAGGAATCTTACAGTACTGCCATTTATCTCCGGAACGTGATGAGGCACAGTCAAGTATAATGGGTTTTCCTGGACACCACAGAGGCCTCGGGTAATCTCTGATCCGAAAAGCGAGGCTCACACGCTTGCTCTAAATTATTTCTGGTTGCATCACCAGAATATGTATTGCCTTTTTCGTTTTTAACCATATGGTCTGTTTTTAAAGTGAACAATAGATTCGGGCATGGAACCGGAGAATGCGTAATATTTATTAATTTTGTTTTTTTAGGTCTCGTACACGGCTCTTCCAGATTACAGAATGCAAGCTAACTCGGCTGTGCTTAATATATTTGTTACTTTTCCAAAAATACACTGCTTTTTTTATAGAAATATTAGTAGGGTTGGGTTGGATTGGTCCAGTAAAATGGTCAGTGAGGGAAGCGAGCTACCGTATAAGCAGAAAGTAGTGGGGCAGCTTTCGAGGGTTTGAGTAATCGTAAGTGGCTGGTTGTAGTGAGTGCATTCAGGGCGTGGGTTGTGGGAAAATATGTACGAACTTCAAGTAAAGTAACTCTATTCTCTGGTAAGTTTAATACATTGCGAGGAAGGTGTAGCGGGTAGGTCTTATTCTAAGCTCTTCTCTTTTCGGTATACTGTAGTTTGATCTGCTGTTACTGCCGTTATTATACGTGTAAGTTCAAGCTTCAGGGGGGTATAGTAGATAAGTGAGTGATCGTTTCGTTCTTAAATAACGATAGTTGTGGGGTAACATTTATAGAGTTCGATGGTGTGGTCTTTAAACTAACAAGTCATCTAACCAGTATCTAGTTTAAAAAATTTAATTGTTTTCATTTAATAGGACGAGGGAACTTAATTCTATATCCAGTATTTCGCCAGGGTGATCCGACGCTTGCCCCATTTGTCGCTTACTATTGTGTATAGGTAAATTACTTTTTAAGATGTAAAGTACCTGCTGTGAAAGCTATACTTAGTGTGTTTTTGCTATTCTACTCTAAGATTATTTTTAGCTATCTAACTGTCCCTTGGTAAGTCTTATATCGCCGGCTATAATCCGAAAGATCCTTGATCGATGTTAATGGTTATTAGGGCTCTCCCCAAGTTTTCCTTAGCGTTTTTTAAGTCTGTTGTCTTCAATATATTGTTGGCGTAAATGTAAGTAAGTAGTTCATCTATATCATTTAGTTTGGGGATGAGGGAGTAAATGAAGGTGTTGAATAGTGAGTTGTAAAAGAGTGAACATTGGGGAAGAATATTTTCCACCGGACACTTATGTGAAGTGAACCGTTGTCCCTTATCTAAATGGATCGGGATTTATTAACAAAGTGAATGAGCTGGGTGGTGGCTACAATATTCTTACATACCCTGTGTTCGTTTTCAATGTTCACAGATTAGGTGGGAGACTTTTTCTTCATCAGAACGTCTTTTCAACTTTCTTTTCTACCTCCAGGAGAAGAGAAATGGTGCGCCAGAAATTCCTAAAGCCATAAATTAATTTTGGAAGTAAATGGGGAAAAAATGTTTGGTAAGTGTTAGATTGTAATAATAGGTGTTAGAAGCGGGGGTGCTAAAGTTAAATCGGTTGCAGAAGTGAGCCGTGAATATGCTAACAGTGGGTGGGCCTGTATTGAGAATGCACACAGGATGATATTCGATCCACGCAGGCGATGCTCCCTCTGGGACTCCAACGCCCTGAATCCCAAACGGGGCTATGGGTGTTAAAGTCCCTATCATAATTGGTATTTTCGGGAAACTGGCAGGTCAAGGCCTAAAGAACTCCGAGTGTAATCTCTTGAGCATAATTAAGGTACAGGAACGACATCGTTAGGGCGGATTTAATTTTTATCGAGTGGTAATATCTCGAATTGTGCAGTGAGAGTACAGGTTGCCATGCCGCTATTGCCACAAGTTTCTCGATCCTCCTTGTACCATTCTAAGGTGTAAGATATGTAGTTGTGTCAGGGGTGGAATGGATCATCGAGTCCTCTTCCAGAGCAGGTACGAATTGCAGATATTGCTTCGTAGTTTTTCACTACAATTTTGCTACACACTAGGAGTACAGCAGACGAGTAGCATGACTGATGCAGAAGCCCTGGTAGCTGCTGCCGACATGGGAAAAGATTTGAAAGTGTCAATGTCCGATCCCGTGCCAGGTTCAGCGCCTGATGGAGGGATGATGGGCCCACCAGCTTTTCGCCCTTCTGCTCCAATGAGCTCGCTCAGTCCATCCGGTGTTAACCAGTTAGGAAAGGCGCCTTCCGCTATTAAGACGAACATTAAGTCGGTCAACCAAATCCATTCATTCGGAAGATAAAATTATTTTGATGTTTGTTTTATTTATTTATTTATTCAACTTCATCAAGTACTGATTACTACAGAATATGATTACAATCCAGAATAAAAAGCGAAAGTAACCTTAACTAAGCCGATTCCTTATTTGTTTTTTAGAAAGATTAAAGTCAATATTAGAATAGTTTCGATTAAAGAGACGTGACATTGACGAAGTCGGCTCATGCATACCGTAATTCGTGCTATGATGTCCTACATGGAAGAAGTTGTGATTCCTCAAAGAGCGGGAAGGAACAGAGACCTTAAACATATCAAGCAATTCAGGGGAATTTATTGTGCCCTGTATGCAGTCAAAAGCCAAGACAGTTCTGGAGACATCACGCCTAGCCTCGAGGGAAAGGAGAGGAAATAGCTTTAGCCTGTCAGCGTATGGCGGAAGGGCAAAAGGATCAATCCAGTTAAGACCTCGAAGAGCGAAGCGTATAAATCTTCGCTGGACGGTCTCAACACGATCAATGTGGACGGTGTAAAAAGGGGACCAGACAGGGCTAGCATACTCGAGGATGGGGCGAACGAAGGTACAATAAAGAACCTTTGTTATATGCGGATCATTGAATTCCTTTGACCATCTCTTGACAAATCCCAAGGTAGCATTGGCCTTAGCGACAATAGCGTTAATATGATCGTCAAATGACATAACAGTATTAAGTACAACCCCCAAATCTTTGGCTTTGTCAAGACGAGATAATGAGCTACCAGCTAAACTATATAAAAAAAGAAGAGGGCTCTTTTTACGAGCAAACGTCATTGTGGTGCACTTCCCTACGTTAAGAGGGAGGCAGTTAATAGAGCACCAATTAAAGAAGTTATCTAAATCAGAGTTTAAAATTTCACAATCCCTTTCACCAGAAATCAGGCGAAATATTTTGGCATCGTCAGCATAACATAGGATCTTAGAGTTATTTAAGATCAAAGATACATCATTGATGTAAATTATAAATAGAAGAGGACCCAGATGGCTACCCTGAGGGACACCAGAAGTGGTATTTATTACGTCAGATAAAGCTCCGCGAAATTTAACTCGCTGCGTACGATCGGACAAGTAAGAACTTAGCCAATTCACAAAACTAGAGGGGAAGCCCAGAACAAATAACTTATAAATAAGAATATTGTGATTTATTTTGTCGAACGCTTTACTAAAATCAGTGAAAATGCAATCAACCTGCATACCTGCTTCAATAGCAGATATGCAAAAATTCGTAAACTCCAACAAATTAGTGGTGGTAGATTTCCCCTTCATAAAACCATGTTGAAATGAGCCGAGGAAAGGTTTACAGTGAAAATACAGAGTATCACAGATTGCAGCCTCAAACAATTTAGCAAAAGAACACAAATTAGCAATAGGGCGATAATTAGATATATCACACTTATTACCAGACTTGTGCAGAGGCAGTATCACTGAAAGCTTCCACTGTTTTGGAAAGGCACCGTTAGATAAAGATAAATTAAATAAATAACACAACACAGAGACAAGGGACGGACTACACATTTTGATAAAAGATGCAGGGATACCATCTGGACCGACTGAGAAACTATCAGCCATATCAGAGATACATTTAAAAAGAAACTCTTCGTCTAAAATCAGGTCCTTGGCCTGAAGAGAAGTTTGCGGAAGCTTCGTCAAGTGGGTAAAATCATTAGTATTAATATCACAGCGAGTATCACAAAATGCTGTTTTGAAAAATTCACCAAAAAGATTGGCAGTTTCCAAAGGGTCTGCACTATAATTGTCGCCAAGATTCAATGAAGAAGGGTAACCGTCAGAATTACGTTTGGAGTTGATGAATCTCCAAAACTGTCTGGGCTCATTGCGCAAGGCAGACCGCATGTCAAGAAGATACTCGTTATAAGAGACCTCCAAACATGATGTAAACTCTGCACGCAAATTGCAATAAAACTCAAAATCGGAATCACTCCTCGAGGAGCAGAACCTCTTCCATGCCTTATTTTTTAAGTTTTTCAAGTGTTTTATTGACCGATTAACCCACGGTTGAAATGCTGAAGAGCTTCTAACGGGAGCAAGAGGTACGCAGTCATTGAAGCATAGAAAAATCATATCATAGAAATGATCAACGGCTTTGTCAATGTCACGCTCATTCAGAACTTTCGACCAATCACAAGCGGAAAGCCAGTCGGACAATTTAGAAAAATCGGCCTTTTTAAAGTTATAACAAAAGCATTCAGTAGATGAGATGGATTGAATCACAGGATCAAAAAAAAGAACCAGCTGAAGTGCAGGATGATGCGAAGTCTCAGGAACCAAAGGGGCCAAGCATCTTTTCACCAGAGTACTATCCGGATCCGAAGAAAACACCAAATCCAGAAATCTACCCGTGTCGTTCGATATGGGGTTCGACTGAGAGAGCCCAAAAGAAGAGATGTCGTCGATAAACGCGGAAACGTGAGGAGCAGCCCCTGAAAGGCTGGGCAGCAACACATCCTTGTCAGAAGATAACTCCCAAGAAGCGGTGGGCATATTGAAGTCACCCAGGAGAATCAGCTCGTCTGCAGGTGATAACGCAGATGTGAGTTCCTCAACGCAGGAAGACAAGGCCGCATAAACTTCAGGTGATGATCCGGGGGGTATGTAGACAGTGGCAATATAAATAATTTTTCGTTGGAGTTTTAAAGCAACACAAATAAGTTCCAAGTCCATTGATCCAACAACATCGACCAAAAAACAAGGTATGCCACGGCGAACGGCACAAAGCACTCCTCCTCCCACGGGAGCATCCAAAACAGAAAGGTGACGATCACGGCGGAAAACCAAAAATTCGGGGCCAAAAAGTTCCGCATCTGCGATCCTTCCACACAGCCAAGTTTCGGTCAGGCAGACCACGTCGAAACAAGAATTCGTCGAATTAATAAAGATTCGGGTCGTCTTGGATCGCAAGCCAGTTACGTTTGCGTAGTTGATGGAGATTTGGCTGATGCGTTTTTTGCTGAAGAGCCAATCTTAGGGTGACCCTTGGGGACAAATTCCCGTGCAATTGTGTTAGAAGGCCAAATTTCGGGTGAAAGTACCGCTTCAAAAATTTCATCAGGTACAAAGACTTTAAAAGACGCCGTGAATGAGCGACCGTTGCCATTACGCGCGTTATTAAATTTACGGCAAGCCACAAGATCACGCGAAATGCCCATATGCGACGAAATGTGCTGTAGGATCTCCTCTTCCGTGGTCTCAGGGTGAATGCGGGAGACAAACACGCAACGCGGACGCTTAGCAGGACGCAAAGCAGAAAATGCCAACGCTGAATGGGCCAGAGAAGGCACCGCAACAGCAGGTGAGCCAAGCGTAGCAGCTGTCGGAGAATCCTTAACAGGCAGATCGTCACGAGATGAGGCAGCCGCGGACTGATGCAGGGATGATGTGCCGGTATCCACATTCAAAGAAGGAGGTTGAGGACGATTACGGCGGTGTGGGCGACGCCTACTTGGAGCTGACGACAGGTCCGGTATTGGCACTAAATTTGATGTTGCGCCGGTGGTCTCCAGAGATGAGGGCGAAACCTCCGAGCAATTGAGCCCCGAGCAAGAATACCGCGCCGAAAGGGAGCCAACATCGGCGACAAGAGATCCCACAAGCTCAGAGTTGGCAGAAACCGCTGCAGAGCAGGAGCCCAAGTCATTCCTCACCTGCTTCATACTACGCCTAATGTCCTCGACGGCCGGCATTACCGAGGCAGGAAGATCAGCTCCCGAAATAGCAGCATGCAGATCATCCGTAGCATGAGAAACTATCGAAACCCTGGAGGACAGCTCATGAGTTCTCTCCAGGAGAGCTGTAGAGTTAGACTCTAGCGTCGTAGTTGAAATGAGTAACTTATCCAGTTTTTCGTTTAATGAAAACAAATCGTCAGAAATTGACTGGAAAGCGCCCCATTTGGATGCAAATTGATGCAGCATACCCGCGAGAAGAGACTGCTCGGTAGAAATATTTTCGGCAAAGTTCTTTAGATGCTTGAGAACATGATACGGCTTCAACTCAAGGCATTCCGAGCATGTTGATGACGATGAAGGAGCTAGATGTTTAGTGCTCCGTTTTAAGCACGAAGCATGAAAGAAATTCATGCAAACTCCATCGCATTCGATCAATTCACCGGACGTTTTGCCGGAACAAACTTTACAAGAATTCATCATATATATTTAAGTTGTCAACGACTAGGTTAAGCCTGGACAACAATCAAGTACAAATAGTCTGTATAACAATTACAAAAGCTTGACGAATGTGCAAGTGCGCGGTTGGTGTCCTAACTGGACTAAACTTAATCAATACTTAAATCCGAAAAGCGCGGATGAGTCACTGTGGGGAAATCAATGTCAAGTTCAAGGGTCAAAGGTCACTCACCGAATGGAAATCGTAGACTAGATCAAATAAATTAAATAAATAAATAAAACACCAATATCACAGATGGGGATCACTGGCCACAGATGTTGGCGATAATAAATCACAGCATACACAAGTTTATGGCAGTGCGCAAAAGGAAGACACCCAGATTGCACAGCCACCACTGTCAGGAACAGAACAGACCGGGCACCAAAAAGAATTAAGTAAAAAAAATATGGTCAATATTTAAAAGTTACAAACCAATAACACAGTCAAAATTACGCGTTAAAAAGACGCAGCACAGTCATAAATTAATGTCAAAAACTAACAAAAACCCACAGCAAATTTAAAATTTAAAGTTAAGCAAGCCGAGCGCACAACCGATCCACCAGCAGTCTCTTCTCTTCGATTTTATTTCTAATGTTAGCTTTACGAAATTATCGTGACTGTTGGTGGAGATACAGTATATTATTATTTAACTAAGTTTAAGAAATGAGTCGGATCTCACGCGATAAGAGTTACACAAGTGTTTGCACTATTATACCTAATCGGAGGGGGACACAAAAAAGAAGCAGATTATACCCAAATGAAGATTGGCGCGAGTACCCATAGCAATGACCCAGAAGACCAAGCCCTGCCACTAACACAGCAAACCATTAAAACTGAGATATGCAAAATTTACTTTCAGATGCAAGCAAGTTTCGTGGTTTAAGTAAAATCTTTAAATGCAAATATCTCGGCTCCTATGAGGAATTGGGAGTTTTTTTTGCCCCTAGAACCCATAGAGTTCTATAGCATTTTTTCCGGGCAATCGAATGAGACTATTTTGAAACCCGTATCTACAGTAGTTTTCAAGATGGCGTCGTGTCCTGTTTTTCTCCTTATATTTGTATGTCTAAGGACTTCTGAATGTTTCATTTTGTAGCAATCGATAGCCCTAACTAAATCCGTTTATATTTGAACGCGCATGAACGGCCATAGTAAATTTATCATTTAATTTGAGCCCCATTTTAAACGGCCACATGCAACAATTAACTATGCGATGTTAGCGTCATTTGAACAATATTGAAATCACAAATACTGCTTTTACGCCATCTGACTAACAATAATAAAGGTAAGTTTGCATGTGCGCCTTTACAGTTGCTTCTATAAAAGGTGGACACCTGGTTTTTTTGTGGGAGCAAGTTTCGTGGTTTAAGTAAAACCTTTAAATGCGAATATCTCGGCTCCTATGAGGAATTGGGGGTTTTTTCTGCCCCTAGAACCCCTAGAGTTCTATAGCATTTTTTCCGGGGAATCGAATGAGACTATTTTGAAACCCGTATCTACAGTAGTTTTCAAGATGGCGTCGTGTCCTGTTTTTCTCCTTATATTTATATGTCTAAGGACCTCTGAATGTTTCATTTTGTAGCAATCGATAGCCCTAACTAAATCCGTTTATATTTGAACGCGCATGAACGGCCATAGTAAATTTATCATTTAATTTGAGCCCCATTATAAACGGCCACATGCAACAATTAACTATGCGATGTTAGCGTCATTTGAACAATATTGAAATCACAAATACTGCTTTTACGCCATCTGACTAACAATAATAAAGGTAAGTTTGCATGTGCGCCTTTACAGTTGCTTCTATAAAAGGTGGACACCTGGTTTTTTTGTGGGAGCAAGTTTCGTGGTTTAAGTAAAACCTTTAAATGCGAATATCTCGGCTCCTATGAGGAATTGGGGGTTTTTTCTGCCCCTAGAACCCCTAGAGTTCTATAGCATTTTTTCCGGGGAATCGAATGAGACTATTTTGAAACCCGTATCTACAGTAGTTTTCAAGATGGCGTCGTGTCCTGTTTTTCTCCTTATATTTATATGTCTAAGGACCTCTGAATGTTTCATTTTGTAGCAATCGATAGCCCTAACTAAATCCGTTTATATTTGAACGCGCATGAACGGCCATAGTAAATTTATCATTTAATTTGAGCCCCATTTTAAACGGCCACATGCAACAATTAACTATGCGATGTTAGCGTCATTTGAACAATATTGAAATCACAAATACTGCTTTTACGCCATCTGACTAACAATAATAAAGGTAAGTTTGCATGTGCGCCTTTACAGTTGCTTCTATAAAAGGTGGACACCTGGTTTTTTTGTGGGAGCAAGTTTCGTGGTTTAAGTAAAACCTTTAAATGCGAAT
The DNA here is from genome assembly GCA_949715965.1 of Dysmachus trigonus. Taxonomy (NCBI): domain Eukaryota; kingdom Metazoa; phylum Arthropoda; class Insecta; order Diptera; family Asilidae; genus Dysmachus; species Dysmachus trigonus. Next base: position 2,084,198 of record OX454323.1, on the reverse strand, counting down.
ATCTCGGCTCCTATGAGGAATTGGGGGTTTTTTCTGCCCCTAGAACCCCTAGATTTCTATAGCATTTTTTCCGGGGAATCGAATGAGACTATTTTGATACCCGTATCTACAGTAGTTTTCAAGATGGCGTCGTGTCCTGTTTTTCTCCTTATATTTATATGTCTAAGGACTTCTGAATGTTTCATTTTGTAGCAATCGATAGCCCTAACTAAATCCGTTTATATTTGAACGCGTATGACCGGCCATAGTAAATTTATCATTTAATTTGAGCCCCATTTTAAACGGCCACATGCAACAATTAGCTATGCGATGTTAGCGTCATTTGAACAATATTGAAATCACAAATACTGCTTGTACGCCATCTGACTAACAATAATAAAGGTAAGTTTTCATGTGCGCCTTTACAGTTGCTTCTATAAAAGGTGGACACCTATTGGTTTTTTTTTTTTTTTTGTGGGAGCCCTAGCAATGACTTCGAATTTCAAGTAACGGATGAGACTTTTGTGAAAACCTAACTACTTCAAGTTAATTTATTTATTTTATTTATTTAAAAAATTAACATATAGGGCTTAATAACCTAAAGGTTAAATTAAAAGCGCGCTTGGGAACGAAGCCCATATGGCGCTATTTGAAGTTAAGAAGGTAAGTATTCTATCGGAAATGAATTTAGATTAGAGCTTATGTCCTATATCTAAGTGGTTAAGGAGAGATTTCGTAGGGTTGGGTTGGATGGGTCCATTAAAGTGGTCAAGGGGTAAGCGGGCTGCCGTATAAGCTGAAAGTGGGCCAGTTTTCGAGGGTGTGAGCAGTCGTAAGTGGCTGGTGCATTCGGGGCGTGGGACGTGGGACGTGGGAAAAAATGTGCCGGTGGGTAAACCGAGTGTGACCGGTCCTGCCCGAAAGATTGCCACCCCTTCCGCTCTTCTCAGCTCACTGTCCATTCGCCGCCAGTGGGAGGCTGGGAAAAATCTGTCCGATACCTAGGCTGCGCCTCTTTTCTACAGTTACAGGAATAATCTGGGTCTTTACGGTAGCTGGCATCATAGCAAACCTTTTGCATAATTTCCTTGAAGTCCTTTAAAAAAAGCTAGTGGTAGGTAAACTTAGTTAACGATCGAAAGTGCGATTCGTACCAATAGAATAGTCATTGTTCTCATTGTGTCCTAACAATTTCCAATTCTTTTTTAAACAGTGTAAATGCCACACTAGATATTATCCCGCAGGTTTTTTTCCCCTCTGTTAAGGCTAGTGGGGTTAGGGTTTCCTGGTCGCCTAGTCAGTCGGTAAATATTAGGGTATTCTTTTAGTATTTTTACCTCTTTCTTACCGCGTGTAGCTTGAGGCTTACTTAGGTACAACATTTTTTTGTTCAACTAATTTCCCTTTGTGCAAAAATTAGTTTCTATACTATACTATGCGTACCCCGCAAGCCTTTCGAGGTGTTATTGCTAGTAATTCCTCTTTGCTTAAGTTCTTTTTCGGTCTACCGGTTTGCGGTATGCAAGGTGTTCTGTTGGGAGTTGCAGGGGGTGGTATGGGGAAGCCTAAATAATAATGAATATAGAAAATAAAGTTGTTTTTATTTATATTATTTATACACTTCCCTAGATGCGCACTCGGGAACTGGGCTCAGATGGCGCTTTTAATTTACTTTTCTACTTATTTCTAGCTATCGGCTAAGTACTTAAGCCCAATATTTCTTTCAACTAATTTCCATTTGTGCACAAATTAGTTTCTCTGCTATACTACGCGCATCCCGCAAGCCTTTTAAGCGTGAAGGTGTTAACTGCTAGTTACTCCTCTTTGCTTAAGTTGTTTTTAATTCTACCGGTTTGCGGTGTGCAAGGTGTTCTGTTGGGAGTTGCAGGGGGTGGTATGGGGAAGCCTAAATAATAATGAATATAGAAAATAAAGTTGTATTTATTTATATTATTTATACACTCCCCTAGATGCGCACTTGGGAACTGGGCTCAAATGGCGCTTTTAATTTATTTTTCTACTTATTTCTAGCTATCGGCTAAGTACTTAGGCCCAATATTTTTTTAAAGTAATTTCCCTTTGTGCAAAAATTAGTTTCTATACTACACTACGCGCATCCCGCAAGCCTTTTAAGCGTTAAGGTGTTAATTTCTAGTAACGCCTCTTTGCTTAAGTTTTTTTTCATTCTACGGGCTTGCGGTGTGCAAGGGGTTCTGTTGGGTGTTGTAGGGGGTGGTATGGGGAAGCCTAAATAATAATATATATAGAAAACAAAGTTGTATTTATTTCTAGAATTTATACACTACCCGAGATGCGCACTCGGGAACTGGGCTCATATTGCGGTTCTAATTTACTTTTCTACTTATTCCTAGCTATCGGCTAAATACTTAGGTTCAATATTTTTTTAAACTAATTTCCCTTTGTGCAAAAATTAGTTTCTATGCTATACTACGCGCCTCCCGCAAGTCTTTCAAGTGTTAAGGTGCTAATTGCTAGCAACTCCTCTTTGCTTAAGTTTTTTTTCGTTCTACCGGTTTGCGGTGTGCAAGGTGTTCTGTTGGGTGTTGTAGGGGGTGGTATGGCGAAGCCTAAATAACCCCCAATGAGGAAGTTAGCAATATGTACCGCGGGATGGAGGGGAGTTCTGTTTCCTCAGGTGGCGGTGATATTTTGAAAAGTATTGCAGATAGCAATTTGAAATAGGTGTCATTCGATTCGCCGGAAAAAATGCTATTGATGCCTAGGGGCCCACGGGGCAAAATTAATCGCGAATTTCCTATAGGAGCCGAGATTTTGCTTTATAAAGTTGCAAGTGCAACTTGTACCAAGAAACTTGTTTCCGGAAATTGAGCTAAAATAGCCGAGCTTTTTCTTTCTAAAGTTGCAAGTGCAACTTGTGTCATGAAACTTGTTGTCGGAAAATAGTAGCGTTTGCGGCGCTGGCAACGTAGCGATGTTCGGAACCTATTGTTGCTGTTTTCGTTAAATACTTGTAGCTTTATATAATTTCACGTCAGATGGCGTTCAGCTCTGTTGAATGTTAGTAAATACAACAACCCTTTTAACTGACGAATAAAATCGTCACAGCGAATACATTTTTCTTCAGGAATAAATTTGGCACATCGAATATATTTGCCGGTGAATCAATTTCTCATGGGGGTAAATATGACATCAAGAATAAATTTATCATGATGAATAAATTTGACACAGCGAAAAAATTGGTCGTGACGAATAAATTTGTCATATTTCAAACCGCTGTATTAAAACTGTATCTGAATTATTGAGAAAAGAGTTGAGGTTATGATTCTCACTTGGCTGTCAACGAGGTAAGCGTGCATCCATTTTAGTTTTGGGTTTCAGGGCGATTATTGGATAAGTGCAAGATGCGAAGAGCCAAAAAACAACTAGAAGTCCCCGTAGAGACAGTTTGGAGCCAATTGACCGACAAAGCTTTGTATTGGGGCTATGATCCAAAAACTGGAAGTGAATATGAGACCATTCATTGGCCCACTTTTCTAGACAATTTTCCCGTGATATCCAGCCATGTAAAATTACTTGAGTTAAATTGAGTATCGTGTAAATAATAAGGTTATGTTCTAGCTTACTGAACTGTGCAACATTCTTGGAAAGGAGCTAGGGCTAAAACAACTAGAAGTCCTCGTAGAGACAGTTTGGAGCCAATTGACCGACAAAGCTTTGTATTGGGGCTATGATGCAGAAACTGGAAGTGAATATGAGACCATTCATTGGCCCACTTTTCTAGACAATTTTCCCGTGATATCCAGCCACGTAAAATTACTTGAGTTAAATTGAGTATCGTGTAAATAATAAGGTTATGTTCTAGCTTACTGAACTGTGCAACATTCTTGGAAAGGAGCTAGGGCTTCCGCTAAGGAATCTTACAGTACTGCCATTTATCTCCGGAACGTGATGAGGCACAGTCAAGTATAATGGGTTTTCCTGGACACCACAGAGGCCTCGGGTAATCTCTGATCCGAAAAGCGAGGCTCACACGCTTGCTCTAAATTATTTCTGGTTGCATCACCAGAATATGTATTGCCTTTTTCGTTTTTAACCAAATGGTCTGTTTTTAAAGTGAAGAATAGATTCGGGCGTGGAACCGAAGAATGCGTAATATTTATAAATTTTTTTTTAGGTCTCGTATACGGCTCTTCCAGATTACAGAATGCAAGCTAACTCGGCTGTGCTTAATATATTTGTTACTTTTCCAAAAATACACTGCTTTTTTTATAGAAATATTAGTAGGGTTGGGTTGCATTGGTCCAGTAAAATGGTCAGTGAGGGAAGCGAGCTACCGTATAAGCAGAAAGTAGTGGGGCAGCTTTCGAGGGTTTGAGTAATCGTAAGTGGCTGGTTGTAGTGAGTGCATTCAGGGCGTGGGTTGTGGGAAAATATGTACGAACTTCAAGTAAAGTAACTCTATTCTCTGGTAAGTTTAATACATTGCGAGGAAGGTGTAGCGGGTAGGTCTTATTCTAAGCTCTTCTCTTTTCGGTATACTGTAGTTTGATCTGCTGTTACTGCCGTTATTATACGTGTAAGTTCAAGCTTCAGGGGGGTATAGTAGATAAGTGAGTGATCGTTTCGTTCTTAAATAACGATAGTTGTGGGGTAACATTTATAGAGTTCGATGGTGTGGTCTTTAAACTAACAAGTCATCTAACCAGTATCTAGTTTAAAAAATTTAATTGTTTTCATTTAATAGGACGAGGGAACTTAATTCTATATCCAGTATTTCGCCAGGGTGATCCGACGCTTGCCCCATTTGTCGCTTACTATTGTGTATAGGTAAATTACTTTTTAAGATGTAAAGTACCTGCTGTGAAAGCTATACTTAGTGTGTTTTTGCTATTCTACTCTAAGATTATTTTTAGCTATCTAACTGTCCCTTGGTAAGTCTTATATCGCCGGCTATAATCCGAAAGATCCTTGATCGATGTTAATGGTTATTAGGGCTCTCCCCAAGTTTTCCTTAGCGTTTTTTAAGTCTGTTGTCTTCAATATATTGTTGGCGTAAATGTAAGTAAGTAGTTCATCTATATCATTTAGTTTGGGGATGAGGGAGTAAATGAAGGTGTTGAATAGTGAGTTGTAAAAGAGTGAACATTGGGGAAGAATATTTTCCACCGGACACTTATGTGAAGTGAACCGTTGTCCCTTATCTAAATGGATCGGGATTTATTAACAAAGTGAATGAGCTGGGTGGTGGCTACAATATTCTTACATACCCTGTGTTCGTTTTCAATGTTCACAGATTAGGTGGGAGACTTTTTCTTCATCAGAACGTCTTTTCAACTTTCTTTTCTACCTCCAGGAGAAGAGAAATGGTGCGCCAGAAATTCCTAAAGCCATAAATTAATTTTGGAAGTAAATGGGGAAAAAATGTTTGGTAAGTGTTAGATTGTAATAATAGGTGTTAGAAGCGGGGGTGCTAAAGTTAAATCGGTTGCAGAAGTGAGCCGTGAATATGCTAACAGTGGGTGGGCCTGTATTGAGAATGCACACAGGATGATATTCGATCCACGCAGGCGATGCTCCCTCTGGGACTCCAACGCCCTGAATCCCAAACGGGGCTATGGGTGTTAAAGTCCCTATCATAATTGGTATTTTCGGGAAACTGGCAGGTCAAGGCCTAAAGAACTCCGAGTGTAATCTCTTGAGCATAATTAAGGTACAGGAACGACATCGTTAGGGCGGATTTAATTTTTATCGAGTGGTAATATCTCGAATTGTGCAGTGAGAGTACAGGTTGCCATGCCGCTATTGCCACAAGTTTCTCGATCCTCCTTGTACCATTCTAAGGTGTAAGATATGTAGTTGTGTCAGGGGTGGAATGGATCATCGAGTCCTCTTCCAGAGCAGGTACGAATTGCAGATATTGCTTCGTAGTTTTTCACTACAATTTTGCTACACACTAGGAGTACAGCAGACGAGTAGCATGACTGATGCAGAAGCCCTGGTAGCTGCTGCCGACATGGGAAAAGATTTGAAAGTGTCAATGTCCGATCCCGTGCCAGGTTCAGCGCCTGATGGAGGGATGATGGGCCCACCAGCTTTTCGCCCTTCTGCTCCAATGAGCTCGCTCAGTCCATCCGGTGTTAACCAGTTAGGAAAGGCGCCTTCCGCTATTAAGACGAACATTAAGTCGGTCAACCAAATCCATTCATTCGGAAGATAAAATTATTTTGATGTTTGTTTTATTTCTAATGTTAGCTTTACGAAATTATCGTGACTGTTGGTGGAGATACAGTATATTATTATTTAACTAAGTTTAAGAAATGAGTCGGATCTCACGCGATAAGAGTTACACAAGTGTTTGCACTATTATACCTAATCGGAGGGGGACACAAAAAAGAAGCAGATTATACCCAAATGAAGATTGGCGCGAGTACCCATAGCAATGACCCAGAAGACCAAGCCCTGCCACTAACACAGCAAACCATTAAAACTGAGATATGCAAAATTTACTTTCAGATGCAAGCAAGTTTCGTGGTTTAAGTAAAATCTTTAAATGCAAATATCTCGGCTCCTATGAGGAATTGGGAGTTTTTTTTGCCCCTAGAACCCCTAGAGTTCTATAGCATTTTTTCCGGGCAATCGAATGAGACTATTTTGAAACCCGTATCTACAGTAGTTTTCAAGATGGCGTCGTGTCCTGTTTTTCTCCTTATATTTGTATGTCTAAGGACTTCTGAATGTTTCATTTTGTAGCAATCGATAGCCCTAACTAAATCCGTTTATATTTGAACGCGCATGAACGGCCATAGTAAATTTATCATTTAATTTGAGCCCCATTTTAAACGGCCACATGCAACAATTAACTATGCGATGTTAGCGTCATTTGAACAATATTGAAATCACAAATACTGCTTTTACGCCATCTGACTAACAATAATAAAGGTAAGTTTGCATGTGCGCCTTTACAGTTGCTTCTATAAAAGGTGGACACCTGGTTTTTTTGTGGGAGCAAGTTTCGTGGTTTAAGTAAAACCTTTAAATGCGAATATCTCGGCTCCTATGAGGAATTGGGGGTTTTTTCTGCCCCTAGAACCCCTAGATTTCTATAGCATTTTTTCCGGGGAATCGAATGAGACTATTTTGATACCCGTATCTACAGTAGTTTTCAAGATGGCGTCGTGTCCTGTTTTTCTCCTTATATTTATATGTCTAAGGACTTCTGAATGTTTCATTTTGTAGCAATCGATAGCCCTAACTAAATCCGTTTATATTTGAACGCGTATGACCGGCCATAGTAAATTTATCATTTAATTTGAGCCCCATTTTAAACGGCCACATGCAACAATTAGCTATGCGATGTTAGCGTCATTTGAACAATATTGAAATCACAAATACTGCTTGTACGCCATCTGACTAACAATAATAAAGGTAAGTTTTCATGTGCGCCTTTACAGTTGCTTCTATAAAAGGTGGACACCTATTGGTTTTTTTTTTTTTTTTGTGGGAGCCCTAGCAATGACTTCGAATTTCAAGTAACGGATGAGACTTTTGTGAAAACCTAACTACTTCAAGTTAATTTATTTATTTTATTTATTTAAAAAATTAACATATAGGGCTTAATAACCTAAAGGTTAAATTAAAAGCGCGCTTGGGAACGAAGCCCATATGGCGCTATTTGAAGTTAAGAAGGTAAGTATTCTATCGGAAATGAATTTAGATTAGAGCTTATGTCCTATATCTAAGTGGTTAAGGAGAGATTTCGTAGGGTTGGGTTGGATGGGTCCATTAAAGTGGTCAAGGGGTAAGCGGGCTGCCGTATAAGCTGAAAGTGGGCCAGTTTTCGAGGGTGTGAGCAGTCGTAAGTGGCTGGTGCATTCGGGGCGTGGGACGTGGGACGTGGGAAAAAATGTGCCGGTGGGTAAACCGAGTGTGACCGGTCCTGCCCGAAAGATTGCCACCCCTTCCGCTCTTCTCAGCTCACTGTCCATTCGCCGCCAGTGGGAGGCTGGGAAAAATCTGTCCGATACCTAGGCTGCGCCTCTTTTCTACAGTTACAGGAATAATCTGGGTCTTTACGGTAGCTGGCATCATAGCAAACCTTTTGCATAATTTCCTTGAAGTCCTTTAAAAAAAGCTAGTGGTAGGTAAACTTAGTTAACGATCGAAAGTGCGATTCGTACCAATAGAATAGTCATTGTTCTCATTGTGTCCTAACAATTTCCAATTCTTTTTTAAACAGTGTAAATGCCACACTAGATATTATCCCGCAGGTTTTTTTCCCCTCTGTTAAGGCTAGTGGGGTTAGGGTTTCCTGGTCGCCTAGTCAGTCGGTAAATATTAGGGTATTCTTTTAGTATTTTTACCTCTTTCTTACCGCGTGTAGCTTGAGGCTTACTTAGGTACAACATTTTTTTGTTCAACTAATTTCCCTTTGTGCAAAAATTAGTTTCTATACTATACTATGCGTACCCCGCAAGCCTTTCGAGGTGTTATTGCTAGTAATTCCTCTTTGCTTAAGTTCTTTTTCGGTCTACCGGTTTGCGGTATGCAAGGTGTTCTGTTGGGAGTTGCAGGGGGTGGTATGGGGAAGCCTAAATAATAATGAATATAGAAAATAAAGTTGTTTTTATTTATATTATTTATACACTTCCCTAGATGCGCACTCGGGAACTGGGCTCAGATGGCGCTTTTAATTTACTTTTCTACTTATTTCTAGCTATCGGCTAAGTACTTAAGCCCAATATTTCTTTCAACTAATTTCCATTTGTGCACAAATTAGTTTCTCTGCTATACTACGCGCATCCCGCAAGCCTTTTAAGCGTGAAGGTGTTAACTGCTAGTTACTCCTCTTTGCTTAAGTTGTTTTTAATTCTACCGGTTTGCGGTGTGCAAGGTGTTCTGTTGGGAGTTGCAGGGGGTGGTATGGGGAAGCCTAAATAATAATGAATATAGAAAATAAAGTTGTATTTATTTATATTATTTATACACTCCCCTAGATGCGCACTTGGGAACTGGGCTCAAATGGCGCTTTTAATTTATTTTTCTACTTATTTCTAGCTATCGGCTAAGTACTTAGGCCCAATATTTTTTTAAAGTAATTTCCCTTTGTGCAAAAATTAGTTTCTATACTACACTACGCGCATCCCGCAAGCCTTTTAAGCGTTAAGGTGTTAATTTCTAGTAACGCCTCTTTGCTTAAGTTTTTTTTCATTCTACGGGCTTGCGGTGTGCAAGGGGTTCTGTTGGGTGTTGTAGGGGGTGGTATGGGGAAGCCTAAATAATAATATATATAGAAAACAAAGTTGTATTTATTTCTAGAATTTATACACTACCCGAGATGCGCACTCGGGAACTGGGCTCATATTGCGGTTCTAATTTACTTTTCTACTTATTCCTAGCTATCGGCTAAATACTTAGGTTCAATATTTTTTTAAACTAATTTCCCTTTGTGCAAAAATTAGTTTCTATGCTATACTACGCGCCTCCCGCAAGTCTTTCAAGTGTTAAGGTGCTAATTGCTAGCAACTCCTCTTTGCTTAAGTTTTTTTTCGTTCTACCGGTTTGCGGTGTGCAAGGTGTTCTGTTGGGTGTTGTAGGGGGTGGTATGGCGAAGCCTAAATAACCCCCAATGAGGAAGTTAGCAATATGTACCGCGGGATGGAGGGGAGTTCTGTTTCCTCAGGTGGCGGTGATATTTTGAAAAGTATTGCAGATAGCAATTTGAAATAGGTGTCATTCGATTCGCCGGAAAAAATGCTATTGATGCCTAGGGGCCCACGGGGCAAAATTAATCGCGAATTTCCTATAGGAGCCGAGATTTTGCTTTATAAAGTTGCAAGTGCAACTTGTACCAAGAAACTTGTTTCCGGAAATTGAGCTAAAATAGCCGAGCTTTTTCTTTCTAAAGTTGCAAGTGCAACTTGTGTCATGAAACTTGTTGTCGGAAAATAGTAGCGTTTGCGGCGCTGGCAACGTAGCGATGTTCGGAACCTATTGTTGCTGTTTTCGTTAAATACTTGTAGCTTTATATAATTTCACGTCAGATGGCGTTCAGCTCTGTTGAATGTTAGTAAATACAACAACCCTTTTAACTGACGAATAAAATCGTCACAGCGAATACATTTTTCTTCAGGAATAAATTTGGCACATCGAATATATTTGCCGGTGAATCAATTTCTCATGGGGGTAAATATGACATCAAGAATAAATTTATCATGATGAATAAATTTGACACAGCGAAAAAATTGGTCGTGACGAATAAATTTGTCATATTTCAAACCGCTGTATTAAAACTGTATCTGAATTATTGAGAAAAGAGTTGAGGTTATGATTCTCACTTGGCTGTCAACGAGGTAAGCGTGCATCCATTTTAGTTTTGGGTTTCAGGGCGATTATTGGATAAGTGCAAGATGCGAAGAGCCAAAAAACAACTAGAAGTCCCCGTAGAGACAGTTTGGAGCCAATTGACCGACAAAGCTTTGTATTGGGGCTATGATCCAAAAACTGGAAGTGAATATGAGACCATTCATTGGCCCACTTTTCTAGACAATTTTCCCGTGATATCCAGCCATGTAAAATTACTTGAGTTAAATTGAGTATCGTGTAAATAATAAGGTTATGTTCTAGCTTACTGAACTGTGCAACATTCTTGGAAAGGAGCTAGGGCTAAAACAACTAGAAGTCCTCGTAGAGACAGTTTGGAGCCAATTGACCGACAAAGCTTTGTATTGGGGCTATGCTGCAGAAACTGGAAGTGAATATGAGACCATTCATTGGCCCACTTTTCTAGACAATTTTCCCGTGATATCCAGCCACGTAAAATTACTTGAGTTAAATTGAGTATCGTGTAAATAATAAGGTTATGTTCTAGCTTACTGAACTGTGCAACATTCTTGGAAAGGAGCTAGGGCTTCCGCTAAGGAATCTTACAGTACTGCCATTTATCTCCGGAACGTGATGAGGCACAGTCAAGTATAATGGGTTTTCCTGGACACCACAGAGGCCTCGGGTAATCTCTGATCCGAAAAGCGAGGCTCACACGCTTGCTCTAAATTATTTCTGGTTGCATCACCAGAATATGTATTGCCTTTTTCGTTTTTAACCAAATGGTCTGTTTTTAAAGTGAAGAATAGATTCGGGCGTGGAACCGAAGAATGCGTAATATTTATAAATTTTTTTTTAGGTCTCGTATACGGCTCTTCCAGATTACAGAATGCAAGCTAACTCGGCTGTGCTTAATATATTTGTTACTTTTCCAAAAATACACTGCTTTTTTTATAGAAATATTAGTAGGGTTGGGTTGCATTGGTCCAGTAAAATGGTCAGTGAGGGAAGCGAGCTACCGTATAAGCAGAAAGTAGTGGGGCAGCTTTCGAGGGTTTGAGTAATCGTAAGTGGCTGGTTGTAGTGAGTGCATTCAGGGCGTGGGTTGTGGGAAAATATGTACGAACTTCAAGTAAAGTAACTCTATTCTCTGGTAAGTTTAATACATTGCGAGGAAGGTGTAGCGGGTAGGTCTTATTCTAAGCTCTTCTCTTTTCGGTATACTGTAGTTTGATCTGCTGTTACTGCCGTTATTATACGTGTAAGTTCAAGCTTCAGGGGGGTAGAGTAGATAAGTGAGTGATCGTTTCGTTCTTAAATAACGATAGTTGTGGGGTAACATTTATAGAGTTCGATGGTGTGGTCTTTAAACTAACAAGTCATCTAACCAGTATCTAGTTTAAAAAATTTAATTGTTTTCATTTAATAGGACGAGGGAACTTAATTCTATATCCAGTATTTCGCCAGGGTGATCCGACGCTTGCCCCATTTGTCGCTTACTATTGTGTATAGGTAAATTACTTTTTAAGATGTAAAGTACCTGCTGTGAAAGCTATACTTAGTGTGTTTTTGCTATTCTACTCTAAGATTATTTTTAGCTATCTAACTGTCCCTTGGTAAGTCTTATATCGCCGGCTATAATCCGAAAGATCCTTGATCGATGTTAATGGTTATTAGGGCTCTCCCCAAGTTTTCCTTAGCGTTTTTTAAGTCTGTTGTCTTCAATATATTGTTGGCGTAAATGTAAGTAAGTAGTTCATCTATATCATTTAGTTTGGGGATGAGGGAGTAAATGAAGGTGTTGAATAGTGAGTTGTAAAAGAGTGAACATTGGGGAAGAATATTTTCCACCGGACACTTATGTGAAGTGAACCGTTGTCCCTTATCTAAATGGATCGGGATTTATTAACAAAGTGAATGAGCTGGGTGGTGGCTACAATATTCTTACATACCCTGTGTTCGTTTTCAATGTTCACAGATTAGGTGGGAGACTTTTTCTTCATCAGAACGTCTTTTCAACTTTCTTTTCTACCTCCAGGAGAAGAGAAATGGTGCGCCAGAAATTCCTAAAGCCATAAATTAATTTTGGAAGTAAATGGGGAAAAAATGTTTGGTAAGTGTTAGATTGTAATAATAGGTGTTAGAAGCGGGGGTGCTAAAGTTAAATCGGTTGCAGAAGTGAGCCGTGAATATGCTAACAGTGGGTGGGCCTGTATTGAGAATGCACACAGGATGATATTCGATCCACGCAGGCGATGCTCTCTCTGGGACTCCAACGCCCTGAATCCCAAACGGGGCTATGGGTGTTAAAGTCCCTATCATAATTGGTATTTTCGGGAAACTGGCAGGTCAAGGCCTAAAGAACTCCGAGTGTAATCTCTTGAGCATAATTAAGGTACAGGAACGACATCGTTAGGGCGGATTTAATTTTTATCGAGTGGTAATATCTCGAATTGTGCAGTGAGAGTACAGGTTGCCATGCCGCTATTGCCACAAGTTTCTCGATCCTCCTTGTACCATTCTAAGGTGTAAGATATGTAGTTGTGTCAGGGGTGGAATGGATCATCGAGTCCTCTTCCAGAGCAGGTACGAATTGCAGATATTGCTTCGTAGTTTTTCACTACAATTTTGCTACACACTAGGAGTACAGCAGACGAGTAGCATGACTGATGCAGAAGCCCTGGTAGCTGCTGCCGACATGGGAAAAGATTTGAAAGTGTCAATGTCCGATCCCGTGCCAGGTTCAGCGCCTGATGGAGGGATGATGGGCCCACCAGCTTTTCGCCCTTCTGCTCCAATGAGCTCGCTCAGTCCATCCGGTGTTAACCAGTTAGGAAAGGCGCCTTCCGCTATTAAGACGAACATTAAGTCGGTCAACCAAATCCATTCATTCGGAAGATAAAATTATTTTGATGTTTGTTTTATTTCTAATGTTAGCTTTACGAAATTATCGTGACTGTTGGTGGAGATACAGTATATTATTATTTAACTAAGTTTAAGAAATGAGTCGGATCTCACGCGATAAGAGTTACACAAGTGTTTGCACTATTATACCTAATCGGAGGGGGACACAAAAAAGAAGCAGATTATACCCAAATGAAGATTGGCGCGAGTACCCATAGCAATGACCCAGAAGACCAAGCCCTGCCACTAACACAGCAAACCATTAAAACTGAGATATGCAAAATTTACTTTCAGATGCAAGCAAGTTTCGTGGTTTAAGTAAAATCTTTAAATGCAAATATCTCGGCTCCTATGAGGAATTGGGAGTTTTTTTTGCCCCTAGAACCCCTAGAGTTCTATAGCATTTTTTCCGGGCAATCGAATGAGACTATTTTGAAACCCGTATCTACAGTAGTTTTCAAGATGGCGTCGTGTCCTGTTTTTCTCCTTATATTTGTATGTCTAAGGACTTCTGAATGTTTCATTTTGTAGCAATCGATAGCCCTAACTAAATCCGTTTATATTTGAACGCGCATGAACGGCCATAGTAAATTTATCATTTAATTTGAGCCCCATTTTAAACGGCCACATGCAACAATTAACTATGCGATGTTAGCGTCATTTGAACAATATTGAAATCACAAATACTGCTTTTACGCCATCTGACTAACAATAATAAAGGTAAGTTTGCATGTGCGCCTTTACAGTTGCTTCTATAAAAGGTGGACACCTATTGGTTTTTTTTTTTTTTTTGTGGGAGCCATAGCAATGACTTCGAATTTCAAGTAACGTATGAGACTTTTGTGAAAACCTAACTACTTCAAGTTAATTTATTTATTTTATTTATTTAAAAAATTAACATATAGGGCTTAATAACCTAAAGGTTAAATTAAAAGCGCGCTTGGGAACGAAGCCCATATGGCGCTATTTGAAGTTAAGAAGGTAAGTATTCTATCGGAAATGAATTTAGATTAGAGCTTATGTCCTATATCTAAGTGGTTAAGGAGAGATTTCGTAGGGTTGGGTTGGATGGGTCCATTAAAGTGGTCAAGGGGTAAGCGGGCTGCCGTATAAGCTGAAAGTGGGCCAGTTTTCGAGGGTGTGAGCAGTCGTAAGTGGCTGGTGCATTCGGGGCGTGGGACGTGGGACGTGGGAAAAAATGTGCCGGTGGGTAAACCGAGTGTGACCGGTCCTGCCCGAAAGATTGCCACCCCTTCCGCTCTTCTCAGCTCACTGTCCATTCGCCGCCAGTGGGAGGCTGGGAAAAATCTGTCCGATACCTAGGCTGCGCCTCTTTTCTACAGTTACAGGAATAATCGGGGTCTTTACGGTAGCTGGCATCATAGCAAACCTTTTGCATAATTTCCTTGAAGTCCTTTAAAAAAAGCTAGTGGTAGGTAAACTTAGTTAACGATCGAAAGTGCGATTCGTACCAATAGAATAGTCATTGTTCTCATTGTGTCCTAACAATTTCCAATTCTTTTTTAAACAGTGTAAATGCCACACTAGATATTATCCCGCAGGTTTTTTTCCCCTCTGTTAAGGCTAGTGGGGTTAGGGTTTCCTGGTCGCCTAGTCAGTCGGTAAATATTAGGGTATTCTTTTAGTATTTTTACCTCTTTCTTACCGCGTGTAGCTTGAGGCTTACTTAGGTACAACATTTTTTTGTTCAACTAATTTCCCTTTGTGCAAAAATTAGTTTCTATACTATACTATGCGTACCCCGCAAGCCTTTCGAGGTGTTATTGCTAGTAATTCCTCTTTGCTTAAGTTCTTTTTCGGTCTACCGGTTTGCGGTATGCAAGGTGTTCTGTTGGGAGTTGCAGGGGGTGGTATGGGGAAGCCTAAATAATAATGAATATAGAAAATAAAGTTGTTTTTATTTATATTATTTATACACTTCCCTAGATGCGCACTCGGGAACTGGGCTCAGATGGCGCTTTTAATTTACTTTTCTACTTATTTCTAGCTATCGGCTAAGTACTTAAGCCCAATATTTCTTTCAACTAATTTCCATTTGTGCACAAATTAGTTTCTCTGCTATACTACGCGCATCCCGCAAGCCTTTTAAGCGTGAAGGTGTTAACTGCTAGTTACTCCTCTTTGCTTAAGTTGTTTTTAATTCTACCGGTTTGCGGTGTGCAAGGTGTTCTGTTGGGAGTTGCAGGGGGTGGTATGGGGAAGCCTAAATAATAATGAATATAGAAAATAAAGTTGTATTTATTTATATTATTTATACACTCCCCTAGATGCGCACTTGGGAACTGGGCTCAAATGGCGCTTTTAATTTATTTTTCTACTTATTTCTAGCTATCGGCTAAGTACTTAGGCCCAATATTTTTTTAAAGTAATTTCCCTTTGTGCAAAAATTAGTTTCTATACTACACTACGCGCATCCCGCAAGCCTTTTAAGCGTTAAGGTGTTAATTTCTAGTAACGCCTCTTTGCTTAAGTTTTTTTTCATTCTACGGGCTTGCGGTGTGCAAGGGGTTCTGTTGGGTGTTGTAGGGGGTGGTATGGGGAAGCCTAAATAATAATATATATAGAAAACAAAGTTGTATTTATTTCTAGAATTTATACACTACCCGAGATGCGCACTCGGGAACTGGGCTCATATTGCGGTTCTAATTTACTTTTCTACTTATTCCTAGCTATCGGCTAAATACTTAGGTTCAATATTTTTTTAAACTAATTTCCCTTTGTGCAAAAATTAGTTTCTATGCTATACTACGCGCCTCCCGCAAGTCTTTCAAGTGTTAAGGTGCTAATTGCTAGCAACTCCTCTTTGCTTAAGTTTTTTTTCGTTCTACCGGTTTGCGGTGTGCAAGGTGTTCTGTTGGGTGTTGTAGGGGGTGGTATGGCGAAGCCTAAATAACCCCCAATGAGGAAGTTAGCAATATGTACCGCGGGATGGAGGGGAGTTCTGTTTCCTCAGGTGGCGGTGATATTTTGAAAAGTATTGCAGATAGCAATTTGAAATAGGTGTCATTCGATTCGCCGGAAAAAATGCTATTGATGCCTAGGGGCCCACGGGGCAAAATTAATCGCGAATTTCCTATAGGAGCCGAGATTTTGCTTTATAAAGTTGCAAGTGCAACTTGTACCAAGAAACTTGTTTCCGGAAATTGAGCTAAAATAGCCGAGCTTTTTCTTTCTAAAGTTGCAAGTGCAACTTGTGTCATGAAACTTGTTGTCGGAAAATAGTAGCGTTTGCGGCGCTGGCAACGTAGCGATGTTCGGAACCTATTGTTGCTGTTTTCGTTAAATACTTGTAGCTTTATATAATTTCACGTCAGATGGCGTTCAGCTCTGTTGAATGTTAGTAAATACAACAACCCTTTTAACTGACGAATAAAATCGTCACAGCGAATACATTTTTCTTCAGGAATAAATTTGGCACATCGAATATATTTGCCGGTGAATCAATTTCTCATGGGGGTAAATATGACATCAAGAATAAATTTATCATGATGAATAAATTTGACACAGCGAAAAAATTGGTCGTGACGAATAAATTTGTCATATTTCAAACCGCTGTATTAAAACTGTATCTGAATTATTGAGAAAAGAGTTGAGGTTATGATTCTCACTTGGCTGTCAACGAGGTAAGCGTGCATCCATTTTAGTTTTGGGTTTCAGGGCGATTATTGGATAAGTGCAAGATGCGAAGAGCCAAAAAACAACTAGAAGTCCCCGTAGAGACAGTTTGGAGCCAATTGACCGACAAAGCTTTGTATTGGGGCTATGATCCAAAAACTGGAAGTGAATATGAGACCATTCATTGGCCCACTTTTCTAGACAATTTTCCCGTGATATCCAGCCATGTAAAATTACTTGAGTTAAATTGAGTATCGTGTAAATAATAAGGTTATGTTCTAGCTTACTGAACTGTGCAACATTCTTGGAAAGGAGCTAGGGCTAAAACAACTAGAAGTCCTCGTAGAGACAGTTTGGAGCCAATTGACCGACAAAGCTTTGTATTGGGGCTATGATGCAGAAACTGGAAGTGAATATGAGACCATTCATTGGCCCACTTTTCTAGACAATTTTCCCGTGATATCCAGCCACGTAAAATTACTTGAGTTAAATTGAGTATCGTGTAAATAATAAGGTTATGTTCTAGCTTACTGAACTGTGCAACATTCTTGGAAAGGAGCTAGGGCTTCCGCTAAGGAATCTTACAGTACTGCCATTTATCTCCGGAACGTGATGAGGCACAGTCAAGTATAATGGGTTTTCCTGGACACCACAGAGGCCTCGGGTAATCTCTGATCCGAAAAGCGAGGCTCACACGCTTGCTCTAAATTATTTCTGGTTGCATCACCAGAATATGTATTGCCTTTTTCGTTTTTAACCAAATGGTCTGTTTTTAAAGTGAAGAATAGATTCGGGCGTGGAACCGAAGAATGCGTAATATTTATAAATTTTTTTTTAGGTCTCGTATACGGCTCTTCCAGATTACAGAATGCAAGCTAACTCGGCTGTGCTTAATATATTTGTTACTTTTCCAAAAATACACTGCTTTTTTTATAGAAATATTAGTAGGGTTGGGTTGCATTGGTCCAGTAAAATGGTCAGTGAGGGAAGCGAGCTACCGTATAAGCAGAAAGTAGTGGGGCAGCTTTCGAGGGTTTGAGTAATCGTAAGTGGCTGGTTGTAGTGAGTGCATTCAGGGCGTGGGTTGTGGGAAAATATGTACGAACTTCAAGTAAAGTAACTCTATTCTCTGGTAAGTTTAATACATTGCGAGGAAGGTGTAGCGGGTAGGTCTTATTCTAAGCTCTTCTCTTTTCGGTATACTGTAGTTTGATCTGCTGTTACTGCCGTTATTATACGTGTAAGTTCAAGCTTCAGGGGGGTAGAGTAGATAAGTGAGTGATCGTTTCGTTCTTAAATAACGATAGTTGTGGGGTAACATTTATAGAGTTCAATGGTGTGGTCTTTAAACTAACAAGTCATCTAACCAGTATCTAGTTTAAAAAATTTAATTGTTTTCATTTAATAGGACGAGGGAACTTAATTCTATATCCAGTATTTCGCCAGGGTGATCCGACGCTTGCCCCATTTGTCGCTTACTATTGTGTATAGGTAAATTACTTTTTAAGATGTAAAGTACCTGCTGTGAAAGCTATACTTAGTGTGTTTTTGCTATTCTACTCTAAGATTATTTTTAGCTATCTAACTGTCCCTTGGTAAGTCTTATATCGCCGGCTATAATCCGAAAGATCCTTGATCGATGTTAATGGTTATTAGGGCTCTCCCCAAGTTTTCCTTAGCGTTTTTTAAGTCTGTTGTCTTCAATATATTGTTGGCGTAAATGTAAGTAAGTAGTTCATCTATATCATTTAGTTTGGGGATGAGGGAGTAAATGAAGGTGTTGAATAGTGAGTTGTAAAAGAGTGAACATTGGGGAAGAATATTTTCCACCGGACACTTATGTGAAGTGAACCGTTGTCCCTTATCTAAATGGATCGGGATTTATTAACAAAGTGAATGAGCTGGGTGGTGGCTACAATATTCTTACATACCCTGTGTTCGTTTTCAATGTTCACAGATTAGGTGGGAGACTTTTTCTTCATCAGAACGTCTTTTCAACTTTCTTTTCTACCTCCAGGAGAAGAGAAATGGTGCGCCAGAAATTCCTAAAGCCATAAATTAATTTTGGAAGTAAATGGGGAAAAAATGTTTGGTAAGTGTTAGATTGTAATAATAGGTGTTAGAAGCGGGGGTGCTAAAGTTAAATCGGTTGCAGAAGTGAGCCGTGAATATGCTAACAGTGGGTGGGCCTGTATTGAGAATGCACACAGGATGATATTCGATCCACGCAGGCGATGCTCCCTCTGGGACTCCAACGCCCTGAATCCCAAACGGGGCTATGGGTGTTAAAGTCCCTATCATAATTGGTATTTTCGGGAAACTGGCAGGTCAAGGCCTAAAGAACTCCGAGTGTAATCTCTTGAGCATAATTAAGGTACAGGAACGACATCGTTAGGGCGGATTTAATTTTTATCGAGTGGTAATATCTCGAATTGTGCAGTGAGAGTACAGGTTGCCATGCCGCTATTGCCACAAGTTTCTCGATCCTCCTTGTACCATTCTAAGGTGTAAGATATGTAGTTGTGTCAGGGGTGGAATGGATCATCGAGTCCTCTTCCAGAGCAGGTACGAATTGCAGATATTGCTTCGTAGTTTTTCACTACAATTTTGCTACACACTAGGAGTACAGCAGACGAGTAGCATGACTGATGCAGAAGCCCTGGTAGCTGCTGCCGACATGGGAAAAGATTTGAAAGTGTCAATGTCCGATCCCGTGCCAGGTTCAGCGCCTGATGGAGGGATGATGGGCCCACCAGCTTTTCGCCCTTCTGCTCCAATGAGCTCGCTCAGTCCATCCGGTGTTAACCAGTTAGGAAAGGCGCCTTCCGCTATTAAGACGAACATTAAGTCGGTCAACCAAATCCATTCATTCGGAAGATAAAATTATTTTGATGTTTGTTTTATTTCTAATGTTAGCTTTACGAAATTATCGTGACTGTTGGTGGAGATACAGTATATTATTATTTAACTAAGTTTAAGAAATGAGTCGGATCTCACGCGATAAGAGTTACACAAGTGTTTGCACTATTATACCTAATCGGAGGGGGACACAAAAAAGAAGCAGATTATACCCAAATGAAGATTGGCGCAAGTACCCATAGCAATGACCCAGAAGACCAAGCCCTGCCACTAACACATAAAAACCATTAAAACTGAGCTATGCAAAATTTACTTTCAGATGCAAGCAAGTTTCGTGGTTTAAGTAAAATCTTTAAATGCAAATATCTCGGCTCCTATGAGGAATTGGGAGTTTTTTTTGCCCCTAGAACCCCTAGAGTTCTATAGCATTTTTTCCGGGCAATCGAATGAGACTATTTTGAAACCCGTATCTACAGTAGTTTTCAAGATGGCGTCGTGTCCTGTTTTTCTCCTTATATTTGTATGTCTAAGGACTTCTGAATGTTTCATTTTGTAGCAATCGATAGCCCTAACTAAATCCGTTTATATTTGAACGCGCATGAACGGCCATAGTAAATTTATCATTTAATTTGAGCCCCATTTTAAACGGCCACATGCAACAATTAACTATGCGATGTTAGCGTCATTTGAACAATATTGAAATCACAAATACTGCTTTTACGCCATCTGACTAACAATAATAAAGGTAAGTTTGCATGTGCGCCTTTACAGTTGCTTCTATAAAAGGTGGACACCTGGTTTTTTTGTGGGAGCAAGTTTCGTGGTTTAAGTAAAACCTTTAAATGCGAATATCTCGGCTCCTATGAGGAATTGGGGGTTTTTTCTGCCCCTAGAACCCGTAGAGTTCTATAGCATTTTTTCCGGGGAATCGAATGAGACTATTTTGAAACCCGTATCTACAGTAGTTTTCAAGATGGCGTCGTGTCCTGTTTTTCTCCTTATATTTATATGTCTAAGGACTTCTGAATGTTTCATTTTGTAGCAATCGATAGCCCTAACTAAATCCGTTTATATTTGAACGCGTATGGCCGGCCATAGTAAATTTATCATTTAATTTGAGCCCCATTTTAAACGGCCACATGCAACAATTAGCTATGCGATGTTAGCGTCATTTGAACAATATTGAAATCACAAATACTGCTTGTACGCCATCTGACTAACAATAATAAAGGTAAGTTTTCATGTGCGCCTTTACAGTTGCTTCTATAAAAGGTGGACACCTGGTTTTTTTGTGGGAGCAAGTTTCGTGGTTTAAGTAAAACCTTTAAATGCGAATATCTCGGCTCCTATGAGGAATTGGGGGTTTTTTCTGCCCCTAGAACCCCTATAGTTCTATAGCATTTTTTCCGGGGAATCGAATGAGACTATTTTGAAACCCGTATCTACAGTAGTTTTCAAGATGGCGTCGTGTCCTGTTTTTCTCCTTATATTTATATGTCTAAGGACTTCTGAATGTTTCATTTTGTAGCAATCGATAGCCCTAACTAAATCCGTTTATATTTGAACGCGTATGGCCGGCCATAGTAAATTTATCATTTAATTTGAGCCCCATTTTAAACGGCCACATGCAACAATTAGCTATGCGATGTTAGCGTCATTTGAACAATATTGAAATCACAAATACTGCTTGTACGCCATCTGACTAACAATAATAAAGGTAAGTTTTCATGTGCGCCTTTACAGTTGCTTCTATAAAAGGTGGACACCTATTGGTTTTTTTTTTTTTTTTGTGGGAGCCATAGCAATGACTTCGAATTTCAAGTAACGTATGAGACTTTTGTGAAAACCTAACTACTTCAAGTTAATTTATTTATTTTATTTATTTAAAAAATTAACATATAGGGCTTAATAACCTAAAGGTTAAATTAAAAGCGCGCTTGGGAACGAAGCCCATATGGCGCTATTTGAAGTTAAGAAGGTAAGTATTCTATCGGAAATGAATTTAGATTAGAGCTTATGTCCTATATCTAAGTGGTTAAGGAGAGATTTCGTAGGGTTGGGTTGGATGGGTCCATTAAAGTGGTCAAGGGGTAAGCGGGCTGCCGTATAAGCTGAAAGTGGGCCAGTTTTCGAGGGTGTGAGCAGTCGTAAGTGGCTGGTGCATTCGGGGCGTGGGACGTGGGACGTGGGAAAAAATGTGCCGGTGGGTAAACCGAGTGTGACCGGTCCTGCCCGAAAGATTGCCACCCCTTCCGCTCTTCTCAGCTCACTGTCCATTCGCCGCCAGTGGGAGGCTGGGAAAAATCTGTCCGATACCTAGGCTGCGCCTCTTTTCTACAGTTACAGGAATAATCTGGGTCTTTACGGTAGCTGGCATCATAGCAAACCTTTTGCATAATTTCCTTGAAGTCCTTTAAAAAAAGCTAGTGGTAGGTAAACTTAGTTAACAGTAGGTATTAGGACGGTTGAGCGTGGGAAAATTTTGGGTACCGTGGGAACTTGGGTTGACCTTGGGATGACCGTTTGCCTTTGATGCTGCCGACAGGTGTCATCTTCATTATCTCTTAGGTGTCATCTTCATTATCTCTTTGATCTTTCTCTCCCCTTCTCTCTCTGCATCTCTCTCTTTCTCTTTCTCTCTCTTCCCCTCTCCCCTCTCTGTCTTTCTGTCTCATCACAGCTGTTGGGTCCGGTCCGGGCCGAGTGGCCAGACGTCATGCGCCGATGACGTCATCTATCGTGAGAATTTGGTACCGCTGGGGATTTAATTAATTAAAAAGCAAGTTGTGCGCGGCTTGGAGATTTGAACCGGGGACCGTCGGCTTAAGAGGCATGTACCCTAGCCAATAGACTACGGAAGCTTTTGATTGTTGGTGCTTAATTTGTGTATACATACGCCTGAACGAGCGAGTGAGCGTTCTAAAAATAGGATTTTAATTTTTCTTTTGATCATGCTACAGCAGTGAATTAAAAAGTAGGTTTTATAGGGACCGGGGTCTGAACCCACGACCGTCAGCGAATTTTAATTTTTCTTTCGAGCGTCTGGATTTATGGTGAGCGAATCGAAATACATAGCATGGTAGGCAGAGCTCTTGGTCGACTGCTCGACGGCAGAATGAGTGTAGATGAATATGATTGATAAGAGCTTGGCTGCTTGCTATATTCTTATGCTGTGAATCTACTGAAAGGTTTGACTGAGCCGCTGAGTTTTTCTTTTTGTATGGTAAATTGTATTGCTGAGGTTTATGCTCGCCTGGTATCGGGCGATGAATTGAATGTACGATTTTGTGAATAATAGCACTTAAACACCTAAAAAATATTAATTAAATATCGCGAATCTATAAGGGTATAATTATTAAATTCATATCGATAGCCTATAACAAGCATTGTCATCTCCATTAGTAGCGTATATCCAGCATACTGCGTGTAAATAAAATGATGTAGAATAGACACATTTCAATATTGATTTATAATCGCTATATCTTCGTATATTTTCGCGAATAAATCGTTTCTATCCACGATCCCGAATAAAATTTTCGTTAGGTGGACTAATATAAAATAAACCTATACGGAGCTTACGACCATTCTTAATTGAATATTTTAAGTGTTCGGACGTAAAAAATTTATTGAAAGATGGATAAATTCATTATTACAAAAGACAACATAACCTATATTAAAAGGTTCAATATACAAGGCCGTAAAGTAGAGTTTAAAATCGCCCCGGTGCCCCAAAATGCGGAGCCCACTTCATGGATTAAGGCTTCGGTGGAAGATATTGTTCAACATGCCGTAAAGGGGCTCCTACCAAACGATCAGATTGGAATTACTTTTTGTGGGAACAGTTTTAAGGAAAGGGGACCAGGGTGGATTAATTTTAGAGCTGCTTCTGAAATTAAAGTCGAAGATATCTGGGGAATGATTTCGAAAATATTTCAAAGCAATTCTGAAGGTAATTTTATATAAACCGTTGATATACCCGGTTTTTCATTGAATTTCTTATTTAGGAATTAACACTGATACCTTTTGTCTGGGAGTTACCTCTGTTACGCTTCCACAAGGACGAGGAAATAATCGTGCTAATAAATATAATAGTTTTATTGAGGAATGTGCAATGAGGAGAGGAATAGTAACTATAAATAACAAAGATGGTCTATGTCTGCCAAGGGCTCTAGTCGTTGCAATTGCAAATGTGGAGAAAGATCCAGATTACGCAAATGTTCGGAAAGATAGAGCTAAACTTCAGACACGAAGAACAGCAGAATTAATTAATAATGCAAAAATAACCATACCTGTCGAAGGAGCTGGAATACCGGAACTTCAATTGTTTCAAGATTTTTTGCAAAACTATATAATTACAGTTTATCAATATGGAACAAAGGGGAGAGAAGTTATGTTTGAAGGACAGGGCATTGGAAAGCGTTTAAATTTACTATTTCATAAAGGACATTACAATATTATAAGTTCGCTTACGGCAGCTTTTTGTTGTGGTTATTACTGTGAACAATGTCATGTGCCCTATAATACTAAAAATGATCATAGATGTGGTGGGACATGGCCCAGCTGTCAGCAATCACCTGAATGTGATAAAAATACATCTCAGATCAAATGTTCAGACTGCAATCGAAGTTTTAGAGGCCAACAATGCTTCGATAATCACAAAGCGTCTGGATCATTAAATAGGAAGACTGTGTGTGAACAAATTAAAAGATGTATGGATTGTTTAAAAACATACAAAGCAGACAAAACACATATCTGCGGAGAATACTTTTGTAAAATATGTGACAAACATGTGCCGCAAGACCATATATGTTTTATTCAACCCGATAAAAGGACGCCAAAACTTGATGATGTTTTATATATATTTTATGATCTGGAAACGCGGCAAGAAAAAACTGTTGGAGAAAAAGTACACGGAGAAATCAAACAACACGAACCAAATTTATGTGTATTCCAGCAAAGATGTCATCGGTGCTTAAACGACAATACTCTCTACTTTTGTCAAAAATGTAAATTTAGAGTTACAATCAAAAAAGAAGATGTTATAACGCAGTTTATGCAACATATTTTAAAAGTAAGAAAAGACTTTAAAAATGTAATCGTAATCGCCCATAACGGCCAGGCGTTTGATCATCAATTCATATTGAACTATATTTTACAAAATACCGATTTAAAACCAGAATTAATTATGCGTGGAACGAAAATTCTACTAATGCGGTTGGATAACGTCAAATTTTTAGATTCACTAAATTATTTTCCGATGCCTCTATCGAAACTACCTAAAGCGTTTGAGTTATCATCAGTATTAAAGAAAGGTTATTTTCCTCATTTGTTCAACACGGCACAAAATGAAAATTATATTGGCACTTTACCTCCAATAGAATATTATAGCCCCGATACAATGAAGAATGATGAACGAGAGACGTTTCTGGGATGGTACAACGAACATAAAAATGATGAATTCAATATGCAGCGTGATATTGTGGAATATTGTGTCAACGATGTGCAAATTTTGGCCGAAGCAAGTTTAAAATTTAGAAAATTGTTCCTCGAGGAATGTAATGTTGAGCCGTTTTTGGAGGCAACTACGATTGCGTCCGCATGCAACCTTGTATATCGACGTAATTTTCTCAAAAAAGATACAATTGGAATTATCCCTAGAAACGGGTATCGAGATGCTGACAATCAATCAAAAATAGCAATACAATGGTTGATATGGGAAGAAGATCAGCGTAAAATTAATATCTTGCACGCTGTTAAACAAAGAGAGGTTGTAATAAATGGTGTAAAAGTAGATGGATATTGCCCTGAGACAAACCAAATTTTCGAATTCCATGGTTGCTATTATCACGGACACCCCACCTGCTTAACATATAATCGTGATGCTCCACTGTATGACGACCCCAATGATACTTTATGTAGGAGATATGAAGCCACTGTAGTAAAAACCGAGCGGTTACGTTCTTATGGATACGAGGTAATAGAAATGTGCGAGTGTGATTTTCACAGACAATTGGAGAAGAATAAAGACATGCGATATTTGAAAGATCATCCCTTACTGGCAAGCTCACCATTGAATCCCCGTGATGCTTTTTATGGTGGACGAACGGGAAATACTTATAAGTATTACGAGTGCCAACCGGGTGAGAAAATTAAATATATCGATGTGTGTTCGCTGTATCCGTGGGTTTGCAAAAACGGCAAATTTCCTGTAGGCCATCCTAAGCTACATATTGGAAACAATGACTGTTCAAAAGTGGATTTGAATAATACAGAAGGATTAATCAAATGTAAAATTTTACCCCCAGAAGAATTATATCACCCTGTTCTGCCAATAAAACAAAACAATAAGTTAATGTTTTCGTTATGTCGCCTTTGCGGTGAAGAGAAAAATCAAGCTGAAGAATGTCCTCATACAGATGAAGAAAGGGCATTAATAGGTACATGGGTAATTGATGAAGTTAAGGAGGCCTTAAGTAGGGGCTATAAATTGCTGGAAACATATGAAATATGGAGTTATGAAATCGAACAATATAACAAACTAACGCGTTCAGATGGTTTGTTCACCTCTATGATGAATAAATTTATAAAAATGAAGCAGCAAGCATCTGGATGGCCGAGTAAATGTCAGAGTGAAGAACAGAAACACAATTACATTGAAGACTTCCTGAAAAATGAAGGAATAAAGCTCGAATTCTCCGAAATTGTAAATAATCCTGGTTTAAGATCTCTAGCAAAGTTAATATTAAACTCCTTTTGGGGAAAGTTTGGTCAACGTGAAAATCAACCGAAAACAAGCATAATAAATAACCCGAACGAGTTATATAGCTTGTTAACAAATTCATCTGTGGAAGTGCAACATCTGCTACCGGTCAATGAGGAAACAATAATAGTAAATTGGTGCTATAAAGAAGAAGCCGCAGAGTCTTTATCCACTGTTAACGTCTGTATTGCTTCTTATACCACTACTCAGGCTCGACTCAAATTATACAGTTATCTGGAGCAACTTGGTGATCGAGTTTTATATTACGATACAGATTCTGTTATTTATGTTAGCAGAGAAGGAGAATTTGATCCTCCGACAGGTGAACTCGTTGGAGATATGACTGATGAACTTGAATGCCATGGACTCGGAAGTTATATAACCCGATTTGTGTGTGGAGGGCCGAAAAATTATGCGTATGAGTATTTCCACGCAAAAGAAAATCATCTTAAAACCGAGTGTAAAGTCAAAGGCATTCGTTTAAATTATGAAACATCAAAGCTTGTGAATTTTGAAGCGGTGAAAGACATGATTCTAAAACCCAAGGAAAACGACCACATTTCAATCATTTCTCAAAATATACGCCGTACAGAAAATCATGAAGTTGTGACTGTTCCAGAGATGAAGAAGTACAGAGTCACCGCCGAAAAAAGAAGATTCTTAGAAGATTATAGCTCGGTACCTTATGGATTCAAAAGACGGTGTTTATAATCTGTAAACAGGTTAAATGTTAAATAAAGATTATTTTAAAATATTTTTCGATTATCTTTTTTTTATTTATCCATTACTTCTACATAAAATAAACTCCCATATTAAAGCAACATATAAAACAACATACATTTTCTTCTTAAAACCAGAGGGATTAGCATAAAAGAAAAACATATGTTATTTTTAGATAACAAGATAAATTTTCTTCTCAAAACCAGAGGGATTAGCATAAAAGACAAAAAATATCTCAAAATATCAAATTATTTAACCCTTTCATTACTCTATTAATATTGTGTGTGTTCTTTTCGCACATCCAAAAAGGAAATTTGAAGCAGGAATTTGTTTATTTGAGACTGTTTTCTTCATAACTTTCACATTTTTTTTTTTCATTTCAGAATTTCTTATTTCCACTATATTCCTATAGTATCTTCTTGACGCTCCCTATCTCCTTTATCTTATACATTGTTTTTAACAGGTCTATAAAACTGCTTTAACAGGTCATTGAACTGCTTTAACAGGTCTATAAAACTGCTTTAACAGGTCATTGAACTGCTTTAACAGGTCGTTGAACTGCTTTAACAGGTCTATAAAACTGCTTTAACAGGTCCTTAAACTGCTTTAACAGGTCGTTGAACTGCTTTAACAGGTCCTTAAACTGCTTTAACAGGTCGTTGAACTGCTTTAACAGGTCCTTAAACTGCTTTAACAGGTCCTTAAGCTGTTTTAACTGTGTTCATTAATGTTAATAGGGGGTTATTGGTGTTGGTTGCTATTATATTAGTGTTAATTGGTGTTTTATTGGAGTTAACTGGTGCTTTATTGGTGTTAATTGGTGTTATACTGGTGTTGTTTTGGTGTTAATTGGTGTTTTATTGGTGTTAATTGGTGTTATACTGGTGTTATACTGGTGTTTTATTGGTGTTAATTGGTGTTATACTGGTGTTTTATTGGTGTTAATTGGTGTTATACTGGTGTTGTATTGGTGTTATGCTGGTGTTGGTGTTTGGTCGAGTTATATATGTATATATATATATATACCTGAGGCTATTGTTCTTTTAGTGTTTTAGTAAACATCACCATGTTTGCATGCGTGGAATGCAACAAAACATTTAGCCGTCGAGATAGTCTCTCGAGGCATAAAAAACGTAAAATACATAAAAATAATGCCCGTGAAGATGAAGAAGAAGAAAAACTTACACCTGTAATAGACATTAAAAATAAAATGTTATCGCTGAGGGAAAATCAAACACCCGAAATAATATCTCGCCTCTCAAACAAGGAACAGAATTTTGATAACTTTTTATTTGAACAGATCAAAAGGAAAAGAGGGGAAATTGATAATAAGAATTCTTTGATATAATGTGTGATGAACATAAAGAGTTTTGAATTTTGGTTTGATATTACAGGTTGTGCAAAGTTTATGGAATTGTGTTCGGTGAACCTTGTGATAAGTTTGGTATTTGCGAGAGCATTTTTTACTTTGATAAAAGTTTAGCGGAGGTTGTAGTAAAAATTAGTAGAGCCCTCATACTGAAAACTGTAATACGTTGTGTTTTTAATTTATTGAATTTTTGATTCGAAGTAAGTACCGGGAGAAGGAAGAAAATGACGGATAAAGAGTTAGGAATATTAATTAAGCGTTTTATAGGGGAAAAATATCCTCTGCTATACGTAAGAAAATTAATAATTTTCAGATTATAATACAGCGTAAAGCTTAAATCGTGTAAATCTCCTGGTCTAGACATGATATCCAATCTATGCATTAAATATCTTCCCATAACAGCTATTATTTACTTAACTTACATATTTAATGCGTGCTTGAAATTGCAATATTTTTCTGATTCTTGGCTATATTATACTGCGGAAAACATTCTAAATTTATATTCAAAGCAAATAAATAATAATACAGCGGTTACTTTCCACGGAAAGCTTGATGGGCTGCCCAACGGTGGGATTAAATTCGATGCTTGTATTTTATTCCACTTGTAACTGTTATTGATTGTATGGTAAATAAAAATTTAAAAAACCAATTCAAAACAATGTTTTTGGTGTGAGACAAGAAATAATTTTATTTATTGCCATCATCATACATTATAGTTCGTTTACATATGTCTATAACCAGGTATTTCTTCTTCTTTGGTCATGCCGATAAATTTTAAGTTGCAGTCTTCATCCATCTTGTACTCCATGTTATTTATCTCTACATGCTCAATATACGTTTGTGATTCCAAAGGTTGTAGATTTTCGCAAAAGAATTTAATAAAACACATATGCATTATTATGGCTGTTTTTTCTGCTTCCATTTCGGTAATTTTCTGCACTATAGGACTCGCAACCCTGGTAAGATACTCCTGCCTTAGGTTTTCTCCCCTCAGAACCGTATTAAATTCAACTGTTTTAAACAACTGTTCATTAAATCGGTTGATGTATTTGAACCGCGCAATAATTTTAACACCTTCATCTCTCTTTTTTTCTTTCAGTAGTTTTTTACAGGCCTCTTCAAAACTATCAAAGTACAACTCCTCTAATAAATACTTCTGTGCTTTTAGACCAAAGGGTAATTTATTTTCTATCCCCAGTAGCATTTCGTCCCATGTAGGATTGAATTGTATCTTAAAGGTAAACTGTTCCGTCATTTTCTCAGGAACCTGTGGTGGCGCTGGTGCATTCTCGAGGGTTGTGGGCGAGATTTGTTGTTCCGCCGTTTTCTTATGGGTTGATGGTGAGAGCGGTTGTTCTTCCTTTGGGACTGCTGTTGAAGAGGGCTCAGACATTTTCTTACAGTTATATTTTTGATGTCTTTTTAAGCTATCAGGCCTTGTAAAAGATTTCTCACAATTTACACAAATGAAGCTCTTCATGCTGCTGCTGTTAATCGTTTAATGCCACCGTTTTAAATGAGATATGCATGCTAGAACCCACCATTTTATACCCAAATTTTCAAGGATTCAATAACAACAACAATAACGAAGTTGTAACCGCCATTTTGAAATGTTTATACACCTGTTTCTATCAAATTAGCCTACCATAGGCGACCATAGCCTGCCACAGCCTTTTTAAAATTCCTCTTAGAAGACTTAAAATATAAACTGTGTAGTATTTTGGAATAAAGCTTTATTCAATGATATTTTGCATTCTTAATTGTTTTATGGTTTCAAAGATTTGTCTGCCGGTATTCCTAGTCGATAAGAGTTGAAGCCTTTCCACGAGTATATTTGGATCTATATATTTTAGGCTTCTATTTTCATCGTCATCGCTAGCGCTGTCATTTTCATCATCTTTTTCTTTAACTTGTTCAAATGGAGATCTTTTCGCGAGTGTATTCGGAGCTGTGTATTTTAGCCCTCCATATTCATCATCATCACCATCATCATAATTCTTATTATCAATTTCCCCTCTTTTCCTTTTGATCTGTTCAAATAAAAAGTTATCAAAATTCTGTTCCTTGTTTGAGAGGCGAGATATTATTTCGGGTGTTTGATTTTCCCTCAGCGATAACATTTTATTTTTAATGTCTATTACAGGTGTAAGTTTTTCTTCTTCTTCATCTTCACGGGCATTATTTTTATGTATTTTACGTTTTTTATGCCTCGAGAGACTATCTCGACGGCTAAATGTTTTGTTGCATTCCACGCATGCAAACATGGTGATGTTTACTAAAACACTAAAAGAACAATAGCCTCAGGTATATATATATATATACATATATAACTCGACCAAACACCAACACCAGCATAACACCAATACAACACCAGTATAACACCAATTAACACCAATAAAACACCAGTATAACACCAATTAACACCAATAAAACACCAGTATAACACCAGTATAACACCAATTAACACCAATAAAACACCAATTAACACCAAAACAACACCAGTATAACACCAATTAACACCAATAAAGCACCAGTTAACTCCAATAAAACACCAATTAACACTAATATAATAGCAACCAACACCAATAACCCCCTATTAACATTAATGAACACAGTTAAAACAGCTTAAGGACCTGTTAAAGCAGTTTAAGGACCTGTTAAAGCAGTTCAACGACCTGTTAAAGCAGTTTAAGGACCTGTTAAAGCAGTTCAACGACCTGTTAAAGCAGTTTAAGGACCTGTTAAAGCAGTTTTATAGACCTGTTAAAGCAGTTCAACGACCTGTTAAAGCAGTTCAATGACCTGTTAAAGCAGTTTTATAGACCTGTTAAAGCAGTTCAATGACCTGTTAAAGCAGTTTTATAGACCTGTTAAAAACAATGTATAAGATAAAGGAGATAGGGAGCGTCAAGAAGATACTATAGGAATATAGTGGAAATAAGAAATTCTGAAATGAAAAAAAAAAATGTGAAAGTTATGAAGAAAACAGTCTCAAATAAACAAATTCCTGCTTCAAATTTCCTTTTTGGATGTGCGAAAAGAACACACACAATATTAATAGAGTAATGAAAGGGTTAAATAATTTGATATTTTGAGATATTTTTTGTCTTTTATGCTAATCCCTCTGGTTTTGAGAAGAAAATTTATCTTGTTATCTAAAAATAACATATGTTTTTCTTTTATGCTAATCCCTCTGGTTTTAAGAAGAAAATGTATGTTGTTTTATATGTTGCTTTAATATGGGAGTTTATTTTATGTAGAAGTAATGGATAAATAAAAAAAAGATAATCGAAAAATATTTTAAAATAATCTTTATTTAACATTTAACCTGTTTACAGATTATAAACACCGTCTTTTGAATCCATAAGGTACCGAGCTATAATCTTCTAAGAATCTTCTTTTTTCGGCGGTGACTCTGTACTTCTTCATCTCTGGAACAGTCACAACTTCATGATTTTCTGTACGGCGTATATTTTGAGAAATGATTGAAATGTGGTCGTTTTCCTTGGGTTTTAGAATCATGTCTTTCACCGCTTCAAAATTCACAAGCTTTGATGTTTCATAATTTAAACGAATGCCTTTGACTTTACACTCGGTTTTAAGATGATTTTCTTTTGCGTGGAAATACTCATACGCATAATTTTTCGGCCCTCCACACACAAATCGGGTTATATAACTTCCGAGTCCATGGCATTCAAGTTCATCAGTCATATCTCCAACGAGTTCACCTGTCGGAGGATCAAATTCTCCTTCTCTGCTAACATAAATAACAGAATCTGTATCGTAATATAAAACTCGATCACCAAGTTGCTCCAGATAACTGTATAATTTGAGTCGAGCCTGAGTAGTGGTATAAGAAGCAATACAGACGTTAACAGTGGATAAAGACTCTGCGGCTTCTTCTTTATAGCACCAATTTACTATTATTGTTTCCTCATTGACCGGTAGCAGATGTTGCACTTCCACAGATGAATTTGTTAACAAGCTATATAACTCGTTCGGGTTATTTATTATGCTTGTTTTCGGTTGATTTTCACGTTGACCAAACTTTCCCCAAAAGGAGTTTAATATTAACTTTGCTAGAGATCTTAAACCAGGATTATTTACAATTTCGGAGAATTCGAGCTTTATTCCTTCATTTTTCAGGAAGTCTTCAATGTAATTGTGTTTCTGTTCTTCACTCTGACATTTACTCGGCCATCCAGATGCTTGCTGCTTCATTTTTATAAATTTATTCATCATAGAGGTGAACAAACCATCTGAACGCGTTAGTTTGTTATATTGTTCGATTTCATAACTCCATATTTCATATGTTTCCAGCAATTTATAGCCCCTACTTAAGGCCTCCTTAACTTCATCAATTACCCATGTACCTATTAATGCCCTTTCTTCATCTGTATGAGGACATTCTTCAGCTTGATTTTTCTCTTCACCGCAAAGGCGACATAACGAAAACATTAACTTATTGTTTTGTTTTATTGGCAGAACAGGGTGATATAATTCTTCTGGGGGTAAAATTTTACATTTGATTAATCCTTCTGTATTATTCAAATCCACTTTTGAACAGTCATTGTTTCCAATATGTAGCTTAGGATGGCCTACAGGAAATTTGCCGTTTTTGCAAACCCACGGATACAGCGAACACACATCGATATATTTAATTTTCTCACCCGGTTGGCACTCGTAATACTTATAAGTATTTCCCGTTCGTCCACCATAAAAAGCATCACGGGGATTCAATGGTGAGCTTGCCAGTAAGGGATGATCTTTCAAATATCGCATGTCTTTATTCTTCTCCAATTGTCTGTGAAAATCACACTCGCACATTTCTATTACCTCGTATCCATAAGAACGTAACCGCTCGGTTTTTACTACAGTGGCTTCATATCTCCTACATAAAGTATCATTGGGGTCGTCATACAGTGGAGCATCACGATTATATGTTAAGCAGGTGGGGTGTCCGTGATAATAGCAACCATGGAATTCGAAAATTTGGTTTGTCTCAGGGCAATATCCATCTACTTTTACACCATTTATTACAACCTCTCTTTGTTTAACAGCGTGCAAGATATTAATTTTACGCTGATCTTCTTCCCATATCAACCATTGTATTGCTATTTTTGATTGATTGTCAGCATCTCGATACCCGTTTCTAGGGATAATTCCAATTGTATCTTTTTTGAGAAAATTACGTCGATATACAAGGTTGCATGCGGACGCAATCGTAGTTGCCTCCAAAAACGGCTCAACATTACATTCCTCGAGGAACAATTTTCTAAATTTTAAACTTGCTTCGGCCAAAATTTGCACATCGTTGACACAATATTCCACAATATCACGCTGCATATTGAATTCATCATTTTTATGTTCGTTGTACCATCCCAGAAACGTCTCTCGTTCATCATTCTTCATTGTATCGGGGCTATAATATTCTATTGGAGGTAAAGTGCCAATATAATTTTCATTTTGTGCCGTGTTGAACAAATGAGGAAAATAACCTTTCTTTAATACTGATGATAACTCAAACGCTTTAGGTAGTTTCGATAGAGGCATCGGAAAATAATTTAGTGAATCTAAAAATTTGACGTTATCCAACCGCATTAGTAGAATTTTCGTTCCACGCATAATTAATTCTGGTTTTAAATCGGTATTTTGTAAAATATAGTTCAATATGAATTGATGATCAAACGCCTGGCCGTTATGGGCGATTACGATTACATTTTTAAAGTCTTTTCTTACTTTTAAAATATGTTGCATAAACTGCGTTATAACATCTTCTTTTTTGATTGTAACTCTAAATTTACATTTTTGACAAAAGTAGAGAGTATTGTCGTTTAAGCACCGATGACATCTTTGCTGGAATACACATAAATTTGGTTCGTGTTGTTTGATTTCTCCGTGTACTTTTTCTCCAACAGTTTTTTCTTGCCGCGTTTCCAGATCATAAAATATATATAAAACATCATCAAGTTTTGGCGTCCTTTTATCGGGTTGAATAAAACATATATGGTCTTGCGGCACATGTTTGTCACATATTTTACAAAAGTATTCTCCGCAGATATGTGTTTTGTCTGCTTTGTATGTTTTTAAACAATCCATACATCTTTTAATTTGTTCACACACAGTCTTCCTATTTAATGATCCAGACGCTTTGTGATTATCGAAGCATTGTTGGCCTCTAAAACTTCGATTGCAGTCTGAACATTTGATCTGAGATGTATTTTTATCACATTCAGGTGATTGCTGACAGCTGGGACATGTCCCACCACATCTATGATCATTTTTAGTATTATAGGGCACATGACATTGTTCACAGTAATAACCACAACAAAAAGCTGCCGTAAGCGAACTTATAATATTGTAATGTCCTTTATGAAATAGTAAATTTAAACGCTTTCCAATGCCCTGTCCTTCAAACATAACTTCTCTCCCCTTTGTTCCATATTGATAAACTGTAATTATATAGTTTTGCAAAAAATCTTGAAACAATTGAAGTTCCGGTATTCCAGCTCCTTCGACAGGTATGGTTATTTTTGCATTATTAATTAATTCTGCTGTTCTTCGTGTCTGAAGTTTAGCTCTATCTTTCCGAACATTTGCGTAATCTGGATCTTTCTCCACATTTGCAATTGCAACGACTAGAGCCCTTGGCAGACATAGACCATCTTTGTTATTTATAGTTACTATTCCTCTCCTCATTGCACATTCCTCAATAAAACTATTATATTTATTAGCACGATTATTTCCTCGTCCTTGTGGAAGCGTAACAGAGGTAACTCCCAGACAAAAGGTATCAGTGTTAATTCCTAAATAAGAAATTCAATGAAAAACCGGGTATATCAACGGTTTATATAAAATTACCTTCAGAATTGCTTTGAAATATTTTCGAAATCATTCCCCAGATATCTTCGACTTTAATTTCAGAAGCAGCTCTAAAATTAATCCACCCTGGTCCCCTTTCCTTAAAACTGTTCCCACAAAAAGTAATTCCAATCTGATCGTTTGGTAGGAGCCCCTTTACGGCATGTTGAACAATATCTTCCACCGAAGCCTTAATCCATGAAGTGGGCTCCGCATTTTGGGGCACCGGGGCGATTTTAAACTCTACTTTACGGCCTTGTATATTGAACCTTTTAATATAGGTTATGTTGTCTTTTGTAATAATGAATTTATCCATCTTTCAATAAATTTTTTACGTCCGAACACTTAAAATATTCAATTAAGAATGGTCGTAAGCTCCGTATAGGTTTATTTTATATTAGTCCACCTAACGAAAATTTTATTCGGGATCGTGGATAGAAACGATTTATTCGCGAAAATATACGAAGATATAGCGATTATAAATCAATATTGAAATGTGTCTATTCTACATCATTTTATTTACACGCAGTATGCTGGATATACGCTACTAATGGAGATGACAATGCTTGTTATAGGCTATCGATATGAATTTAATAATTATACCCTTATAGATTCGCGATATTTAATTAATATTTTTTAGGTGTTTAAGTGCTATTATTCACAAAATCGTACATTCAATTCATCGCCCGATACCAGGCGAGCATAAACCTCAGCAATACAATTTACCATACAAAAAGAAAAACTCAGCGGCTCAGTCAAACCTTTCAGTAGATTCACAGCATAAGAATATAGCAAGCAGCCAAGCTCTTATCAATCATATTCATCTACACTCATTCTGCCGTCGAGCAATCGACCAAGAGCTCTGCCTACCATGCTATGTATTTCGATTCGCTCACCATAAATCCAGACGCTCGAAAGAAAAATTAAAATTCGCTGACGGTCGTGGGTTCAGACCCCGGTCCCTATAAAACCTACTTTTTAATTCACTGCTGTAGCATGATCAAAAGAAAAATTAAAATCCTATTTTTAGAACGCTCACTCGCTCGTTCAGGCGTATGTATACACAAATTAAGCACCAACAATCAAAAGCTTCCGTAGTCTATTGGCTAGGGTACATGCCTCTTAAGCCGACGGTCCCCGGTTCAAATCTCCAAGCCGCGCACAACTTGCTTTTTAATTAATTAAATCCCCAGCGGTACCAAATTCTCACGATAGATGACGTCATCGGCGCATGACGTCTGGCCACTCGGCCCGGACCGGACCCAACAGCTGTGATGAGACAGAAAGACAGAGAGGGGAGAGGGGAAGAGAGAGAAAGAGAAAGAGAGAGATGCAGAGAGAGAAGGGGAGAGAAAGATCAAAGAGATAATGAAGATGACACCTGAGAGATAATGAAGATGACACCTGTCGGCAGCATCAAAGGCAAACGGTCATCCCAAGGTCAACCCAAGTTCCCACGGTACCCAAAATTTTCCCACGCTCAACCGTCCTAATACCTACTGTTAACGATCGAAAGTGCGATTCGTACCAATAGAATAGTCATTGTTCTCATTGTGTCCTAACAATTTCCAATTCTTTTTTAAACAGTGTAAATGCCACACTAGATATTATCCCGCAGGTTTTTTTCCCCTCTGTTAAGGCTAGTGGGGTTAGGGTTTCCTGGTCGCCTAGTCAGTCGGTAAATATTAGGGTATTCTTTTAGTATTTTTACCTCTTTCTTACCGCGTGTAGCTTGAGGCTTACTTAGGTACAACATTTTTTTGTTCAACTAATTTCCCTTTGTGCAAAAATTAGTTTCTATACTATACTATGCGTACCCCGCAAGCCTTTCGAGGTGTTATTGCTAGTAATTCCTCTTTGCTTAAGTTCTTTTTCGGTCTACCGGTTTGCGGTATGCAAGGTGTTCTGTTGGGAGTTGCAGGGGGTGGTATGGGGAAGCCTAAATAATAATGAATATAGAAAATAAAGTTGTTTTTATTTATATTATTTATACACTTCCCTAGATGCGCACTCGGGAACTGGGCTCAGATGGCGCTTTTAATTTACTTTTCTACTTATTTCTAGCTATCGGCTAAGTACTTAAGCCCAATATTTCTTTCAACTAATTTCCATTTGTGCACAAATTAGTTTCTCTGCTATACTACGCGCATCCCGCAAGCCTTTTAAGCGTGAAGGTGTTAACTGCTAGTTACTCCTCTTTGCTTAAGTTGTTTTTAATTCTACCGGTTTGCGGTGTGCAAGGTGTTCTGTTGGGAGTTGCAGGGGGTGGTATGGGGAAGCCTAAATAATAATGAATATAGAAAATAAAGTTGTATTTATTTATATTATTTATACACTCCCCTAGATGCGCACTTGGGAACTGGGCTCAAATGGCGCTTTTAATTTATTTTTCTACTTATTTCTAGCTATCGGCTAAGTACTGAGGCCCAATATTTTTTTAAAGTAATTTCCCTTTGTGCAAAAATTAGTTTCTATACTACACTACGCGCATCCCGCAAGCCTTTTAAGCGTTAAGGTGTTAATTTCTAGTAACGCCTCTTTGCTTAAGTTTTTTTTCATTCTACGGGCTTGCGGTGTGCAAGGGGTTCTGTTGGGTGTTGTAGGGGGTGGTATGGGGAAGCCTAAATAATAATATATATAGAAAACAAAGTTGTATTTATTTCTAGAATTTATACACTACCCGAGATGCGCACTCGGGAACTGGGCTCATATTGCGGTTCTAATTTACTTTTCTACTTATTCCTAGCTATCGGCTAAATACTTAGGTTCAATATTTTTTTAAACTAATTTCCCTTTGTGCAAAAATTAGTTTCTATGCTATACTACGCGCCTCCCGCAAGTCTTTCAAGTGTTAAGGTGCTAATTGCTAGCAACTCCTCTTTGCTTAAGTTTTTTTTCGTTCTACCGGTTTGCGGTGTGCAAGGTGTTCTGTTGGGTGTTGTAGGGGGTGGTATGGCGAAGCCTAAATAACCCCCAATGAGGAAGTTAGCAATATGTACCGCGGGATGGAGGGGAGTTCTGTTTCCTCAGGTGGCGGTGATATTTTGAAAAGTATTGCAGATAGCAATTTGAAATAGGTGTCATTCGATTCGCCGGAAAAAATGCTATTGATGCCTAGGGGCCCACGGGGCAAAATTAATCGCGAATTTCCTATAGGAGCCGAGATTTTGCTTTATAAAGTTGCAAGTGCAACTTGTACCAAGAAACTTGTTTCCGGAAATTGAGCTAAAATAGCCGAGCTTTTTCTTTCTAAAGTTGCAAGTGCAACTTGTGTCATGAAACTTGTTGTCGGAAAATAGTAGCGTTTGCGGCGCTGGCAACGTAGCGATGTTCGGAACCTATTGTTGCTGTTTTCGTTAAATACTTGTAGCTTTATATAATTTCACGTCAGATGGCGTTCAGCTCTGTTGAATGTTAGTAAATACAACAACCCTTTTAACTGACGAATAAAATCGTCACAGCGAATACATTTTTCTTCAGGAATAAATTTGGCACATCGAATATATTTGCCGGTGAATCAATTTCTCATGGGGGTAAATATGACATCAAGAATAAATTTATCATGATGAATAAATTTGACACAGCGAAAAAATTGGTCGTGACGAATAAATTTGTCATATTTCAAACCGCTGTATTAAAACTGTATCTGAATTATTGAGAAAAGAGTTGAGGTTATGATTCTCACTTGGCTGTCAACGAGGTAAGCGTGCATCCATTTTAGTTTTGGGTTTCAGGGCGATTATTGGATAAGTGCAAGATGCGAAGAGCCAAAAAACAACTAGAAGTCCCCGTAGAGACAGTTTGGAGCCAATTGACCGACAAAGCTTTGTATTGGGGCTATGATCCAAAAACTGGAAGTGAATATGAGACCATTCATTGGCCCACTTTTCTAGACAATTTTCCCGTGATATCCAGCCATGTAAAATTACTTGAGTTAAATTGAGTATCGTGTAAATAATAAGGTTATGTTCTAGCTTACTGAACTGTGCAACATTCTTGGAAAGGAGCTAGGGCTAAAACAACTAGAAGTCCTCGTAGAGACAGTTTGGAGCCAATTGACCGACAAAGCTTTGTATTGGGGCTATGATGCAGAAACTGGAAGTGAATATGAGACCATTCATTGGCCCACTTTTCTAGACAATTTTCCCGTGATATCCAGCCACGTAAAATTACTTGAGTTAAATTGAGTATCGTGTAAATAATAAGGTTATGTTCTAGCTTACTGAACTGTGCAACATTCTTGGAAAGGAGCTAGGGCTTCCGCTAAGGAATCTTACAGTACTGCCATTTATCTCCGGAACGTGATGAGGCACAGTCAAGTATAATGGGTTTTCCTGGACACCACAGAGGCCTCGGGTAATCTCTGATCCGAAAAGCGAGGCTCACACGCTTGCTCTAAATTATTTCTGGTTGCATCACCAGAATATGTATTGCCTTTTTCGTTTTTAACCAAATGGTCTGTTTTTAAAGTGAAGAATAGATTCGGGCGTGGAACCGAAGAATGCGTAATATTTATAAATTTTTTTTTAGGTCTCGTATACGGCTCTTCCAGATTACAGAATGCAAGCTAACTCGGCTGTGCTTAATATATTTGTTACTTTTCCAAAAATACACTGCTTTTTTTATAGAAATATTAGTAGGGTTGGGTTGCATTGGTCCAGTAAAATGGTCAGTGAGGGAAGCGAGCTACCGTATAAGCAGAAAGTAGTGGGGCAGCTTTCGAGGGTTTGAGTAATCGTAAGTGGCTGGTTGTAGTGAGTGCATTCAGGGCGTGGGTTGTGGGAAAATATGTACGAACTTCAAGTAAAGTAACTCTATTCTCTGGTAAGTTTAATACATTGCGAGGAAGGTGTAGCGGGTAGGTCTTATTCTAAGCTCTTCTCTTTTCGGTATACTGTAGTTTGATCTGCTGTTACTGCCGTTATTATACGTGTAAGTTCAAGCTTCAGGGGGGTAGAGTAGATAAGTGAGTGATCGTTTCGTTCTTAAATAACGATAGTTGTGGGGTAACATTTATAGAGTTCAATGGTGTGGTCTTTAAACTAACAAGTCATCTAACCAGTATCTAGTTTAAAAAATTTAATTGTTTTCATTTAATAGGACGAGGGAACTTAATTCTATATCCAGTATTTCGCCAGGGTGATCCGACGCTTGCCCCATTTGTCGCTTACTATTGTGTATAGGTAAATTACTTTTTAAGATGTAAAGTACCTGCTGTGAAAGCTATACTTAGTGTGTTTTTGCTATTCTACTCTAAGATTATTTTTAGCTATCTAACTGTCCCTTGGTAAGTCTTATATCGCCGGCTATAATCCGAAAGATCCTTGATCGATGTTAATGGTTATTAGGGCTCTCCCCAAGTTTTCCTTAGCGTTTTTTAAGTCTGTTGTCTTCAATATATTGTTGGCGTAAATGTAAGTAAGTAGTTCATCTATATCATTTAGTTTGGGGATGAGGGAGTAAATGAAGGTGTTGAATAGTGAGTTGTAAAAGAGTGAACATTGGGGAAGAATATTTTCCACCGGACACTTATGTGAAGTGAACCGTTGTCCCTTATCTAAATGGATCGGGATTTATTAACAAAGTGAATGAGCTGGGTGGTGGCTACAATATTCTTACATACCCTGTGTTCGTTTTCAATGTTCACAGATTAGGTGGGAGACTTTTTCTTCATCAGAACGTCTTTTCAACTTTCTTTTCTACCTCCAGGAGAAGAGAAATGGTGCGCCAGAAATTCCTAAAGCCATAAATTAATTTTGGAAGTAAATGGGGAAAAAATGTTTGGTAAGTGTTAGATTGTAATAATAGGTGTTAGAAGCGGGGGTGCTAAAGTTAAATCGGTTGCAGAAGTGAGCCGTGAATATGCTAACAGTGGGTGGGCCTGTATTGAGAATGCACACAGGATGATATTCGATCCACGCAGGCGATGCTCCCTCTGGGACTCCAACGCCCTGAATCCCAAACGGGGCTATGGGTGTTAAAGTCCCTATCATAATTGGTATTTTCGGGAAACTGGCAGGTCAAGGCCTAAAGAACTCCGAGTGTAATCTCTTGAGCATAATTAAGGTACAGGAACGACATCGTTAGGGCGGATTTAATTTTTATCGAGTGGTAATATCTCGAATTGTGCAGTGAGAGTACAGGTTGCCATGCCGCTATTGCCACAAGTTTCTCGATCCTCCTTGTACCATTCTAAGGTGTAAGATATGTAGTTGTGTCAGGGGTGGAATGGATCATCGAGTCCTCTTCCAGAGCAGGTACGAATTGCAGATATTGCTTCGTAGTTTTTCACTACAATTTTGCTACACACTAGGAGTACAGCAGACGAGTAGCATGACTGATGCAGAAGCCCTGGTAGCTGCTGCCGACATGGGAAAAGATTTGAAAGTGTCAATGTCCGATCCCGTGCCAGGTTCAGCGCCTGATGGAGGGATGAT
The DNA here is from genome assembly GCA_949715965.1 of Dysmachus trigonus. Taxonomy (NCBI): domain Eukaryota; kingdom Metazoa; phylum Arthropoda; class Insecta; order Diptera; family Asilidae; genus Dysmachus; species Dysmachus trigonus. Next base: position 2,042,371 of record OX454323.1, on the reverse strand, counting down.
GGGCCCACCAGCTTTTCGCCCTTCTGCTCCAATGAGCTCGCTCAGTCCATCCGGTGTTAACCAGTTAGGAAAGGCGCCTTCCGCTATTAAGACGAACATTAAGTCGGTCAACCAAATCCATTCATTCGGAAGATAAAATTATTTTGATGTTTGTTTTATTTCTAATGTTAGCTTTACGAAATTATCGTGACTGTTGGTGGAGATACAGTATATTATTATTTAACTAAGTTTAAGAAATGAGTCGGATCTCACGCGATAAGAGTTACACAAGTGTTTGCACTATTATACCTAATCGGAGGGGGACACAAAAAAGAAGCAGATTATACCCAAATGAAGATTGGCGCAAGTACCCATAGCAATGACCCAGAAGACCAAGCCCTGCCACTAACACATAAAAACCATTAAAACTGAGCTATGCAAAATTTACTTTCAGATGCAAGCAAGTTTCGTGGTTTAAGTAAAATCTTTAAATGCAAATATCTCGGCTCCTATGAGGAATTGGGAGTTTTTTTTGCCCCTAGAACCCCTAGAGTTCTATAGCATTTTTTCCGGGCAATCGAATGAGACTATTTTGAAACCCGCATCTACAGTAGTTTTCAAGATGGCGTCGTGTCCTGTTTTTCTCCTTATATTTGTATGTCTAAGGACTTCTGAATGTTTCATTTTGTAGCAATCGATAGCCCTAACTAAATCCGTTTATATTTGAACGCGCATGAACGGCCATAGTAAATTTATCATTTAATTTGAGCCCCATTTTAAACGGCCACATGCAACAATTAACTATGCGATGTTAGCGTCATTTGAACAATATTGAAATCACAAATACTGCTTTTACGCCATCTGACTAACAATAATAAAGGTAAGTTTGCATGTGCGCCTTTACAGTTGCTTCTATAAAAGGTGGACACCTGGTTTTTTTGTGGGAGCAAGTTTCGTGGTTTAAGTAAAACCTTTAAATGCGAATATCTCGGCTCCTATGAGGAATTGGGGGTTTTTTCTGCCCCTAGAATCCCTAGAGTTCTATAGCATTTTTTCCGGGGAATCGAATGAGACTATTTTGAAACCCGTATCTACAGTAGTTTTCAAGATGGCGTCGTGTCCTGTTTTTCTCCTTATATTTATATGTCTAAGGACTTCTGAATGTTTCATTTTGTAGCAATCGATAGCCCTAACTAAATCCGTTTATATTTGAACGCGTATGGCCGGCCATAGTAAATTTATCATTTAATTTGAGCCCCATTTTAAACGGCCACATGCAACAATTAGCTATGCGATGTTAGCGTCATTTGAACAATATTGAAATCACAAATACTGCTTGTACGCCATCTGACTAACAATAATAAAGGTAAGTTTTCATGTGCGCCTTTACAGTTGCTTCTATAAAAGGTGGACACCTGGTTTTTTTGTGGGAGCAAGTTTCGTGGTTTAAGTAAAACCTTTAAATGCGAATATCTCGGCTCCTATGAGGAATTGGGGGTTTTTTCTGCCCCTAGAACCCCTAGAGTTCTATAGCATTTTTTCCGGGGAATCGAATGAGACTATTTTGAAACCCGTATCTACAGTAGTTTTCAAGATGGCGTCGTGTCCTGTTTTTCTCCTTATATTTATATGTCTAAGGACTTCTGAATGTTTCATTTTGTAGCAATCGATAGCCCTAACTAAATCCGTTTATATTTGAACGCGTATGGCCGGCCATAGTAAATTTATCATTTAATTTGAGCCCCATTTTAAACGGCCACATGCAACAATTAGCTATGCGATGTTAGCGTCATTTGAACAATATTGAAATCACAAATACTGCTTGTACGCCATCTGACTAACAATAATAAAGGTAAGTTTTCATGTGCGCCTTTACAGTTGCTTCTATAAAAGGTGGACACCTATTGGTTTTTTTTTTTTTTTTGTGGGAGCCATAGCAATGACTTCGAATTTCAAGTAACGTATGAGACTTTTGTGAAAACCTAACTACTTCAAGTTAATTTATTTATTTTATTTATTTAAAAAATTAACATATAGGGCTTAATAACCTAAAGGTTAAATTAAAAGCGCGCTTGGGAACGAAGCCCATATGGCGCTATTTGAAGTTAAGAAGGTAAGTATTCTATCGGAAATGAATTTAGATTAGAGCTTATGTCCTATATCTAAGTGGTTAAGGAGAGATTTCGTAGGGTTGGGTTGGATGGGTCCATTAAAGTGGTCAAGGGGTAAGCGGGCTGCCGTATAAGCTGAAAGTGGGCCAGTTTTCGAGGGTGTGAGCAGTCGTAAGTGGCTGGTGCATTCGGGGCGTGGGACGTGGGACGTGGGAAAAAATGTGCCGGTGGGTAAACCGAGTGTGACCGGTCCTGCCCGAAAGATTGCCACCCCTTCCGCTCTTCTCAGCTCACTGTCCATTCGCCGCCAGTGGGAGGCTGGGAAAAATCTGTCCGATACCTAGGCTGCGCCTCTTTTCTACAGTTACAGGAATAATCTGGGTCTTTACGGTAGCTGGCATCATAGCAAACCTTTTGCATAATTTCCTTGAAGTCCTTTAAAAAAAGCTAGTGGTAGGTAAACTTAGTTAACGATCGAAAGTGCGATTCGTACCAATAGAATAGTCATTGTTCTCATTGTGTCCTAACAATTTCCAATTCTTTTTTAAACAGTGTAAATGCCACACTAGATATTATCCCGCAGGTTTTTTTCCCCTCTGTTAAGGCTAGTGGGGTTAGGGTTTCCTGGTCGCCTAGTCAGTCGGTAAATATTAGGGTATTCTTTTAGTATTTTTACCTCTTTCTTACCGCGTGTAGCTTGAGGCTTACTTAGGTACAACATTTTTTTGTTCAACTAATTTCCCTTTGTGCAAAAATTAGTTTCTATACTATACTATGCGTACCCCGCAAGCCTTTCGAGGTGTTATTGCTAGTAATTCCTCTTTGCTTAAGTTCTTTTTCGGTCTACCGGTTTGCGGTATGCAAGGTGTTCTGTTGGGAGTTGCAGGGGGTGGTATGGGGAAGCCTAAATAATAATGAATATAGAAAATAAAGTTGTTTTTATTTATATTATTTATACACTTCCCTAGATGCGCACTCGGGAACTGGGCTCAGATGGCGCTTTTAATTTACTTTTCTACTTATTTCTAGCTATCGGCTAAGTACTTAAGCCCAATATTTCTTTCAACTAATTTCCATTTGTGCACAAATTAGTTTCTCTGCTATACTACGCGCATCCCGCAAGCCTTTTAAGCGTGAAGGTGTTAACTGCTAGTTACTCCTCTTTGCTTAAGTTGTTTTTAATTCTACCGGTTTGCGGTGTGCAAGGTGTTCTGTTGGGAGTTGCAGGGGGTGGTATGGGGAAGCCTAAATAATAATGAATATAGAAAATAAAGTTGTATTTATTTATATTATTTATACACTCCCCTAGATGCGCACTTGGGAACTGGGCTCAAATGGCGCTTTTAATTTATTTTTCTACTTATTTCTAGCTATCGGCTAAGTACTTAGGCCCAATATTTTTTTAAAGTAATTTCCCTTTGTGCAAAAATTAGTTTCTATACTACACTACGCGCATCCCGCAAGCCTTTTAAGCGTTAAGGTGTTAATTTCTAGTAACGCCTCTTTGCTTAAGTTTTTTTTCATTCTACGGGCTTGCGGTGTGCAAGGGGTTCTGTTGGGTGTTGTAGGGGGTGGTATGGGGAAGCCTAAATAATAATATATATAGAAAACAAAGTTGTATTTATTTCTAGAATTTATACACTACCCGAGATGCGCACTCGGGAACTGGGCTCATATTGCGGTTCTAATTTACTTTTCTACTTATTCCTAGCTATCGGCTAAATACTTAGGTTCAATATTTTTTTAAACTAATTTCCCTTTGTGCAAAAATTAGTTTCTATGCTATACTACGCGCCTCCCGCAAGTCTTTCAAGTGTTAAGGTGCTAATTGCTAGCAACTCCTCTTTGCTTAAGTTTTTTTTCGTTCTACCGGTTTGCGGTGTGCAAGGTGTTCTGTTGGGTGTTGTAGGGGGTGGTATGGCGAAGCCTAAATAACCCCCAATGAGGAAGTTAGCAATATGTACCGCGGGATGGAGGGGAGTTCTGTTTCCTCAGGTGGCGGTGATATTTTGAAAAGTATTGCAGATAGCAATTTGAAATAGGTGTCATTCGATTCGCCGGAAAAAATGCTATTGATGCCTAGGGGCCCACGGGGCAAAATTAATCGCGAATTTCCTATAGGAGCCGAGATTTTGCTTTATAAAGTTGCAAGTGCAACTTGTACCAAGAAACTTGTTTCCGGAAATTGAGCTAAAATAGCCGAGCTTTTTCTTTCTAAAGTTGCAAGTGCAACTTGTGTCATGAAACTTGTTGTCGGAAAATAGTAGCGTTTGCGGCGCTGGCAACGTAGCGATGTTCGGAACCTATTGTTGCTGTTTTCGTTAAATACTTGTAGCTTTATATAATTTCACGTCAGATGGCGTTCAGCTCTGTTGAATGTTAGTAAATACAACAACCCTTTTAACTGACGAATAAAATCGTCACAGCGAATACATTTTTCTTCAGGAATAAATTTGGCACATCGAATATATTTGCCGGTGAATCAATTTCTCATGGGGGTAAATATGACATCAAGAATAAATTTATCATGATGAATAAATTTGACACAGCGAAAAAATTGGTCGTGACGAATAAATTTGTCATATTTCAAACCGCTGTATTAAAACTGTATCTGAATTATTGAGAAAAGAGTTGAGGTTATGATTCTCACTTGGCTGTCAACGAGGTAAGCGTGCATCCATTTTAGTTTTGGGTTTCAGGGCGATTATTGGATAAGTGCAAGATGCGAAGAGCCAAAAAACAACTAGAAGTCCCCGTAGAGACAGTTTGGAGCCAATTGACCGACAAAGCTTTGTATTGGGGCTATGATCCAAAAACTGGAAGTGAATATGAGACCATTCATTGGCCCACTTTTCTAGACAATTTTCCCGTGATATCCAGCCATGTAAAATTACTTGAGTTAAATTGAGTATCGTGTAAATAATAAGGTTATGTTCTAGCTTACTGAACTGTGCAACATTCTTGGAAAGGAGCTAGGGCTAAAACAACTAGAAGTCCTCGTAGAGACAGTTTGGAGCCAATTGACCGACAAAGCTTTGTATTGGGGCTATGATGCAGAAACTGGAAGTGAATATGAGACCATTCATTGGCCCACTTTTCTAGACAATTTTCCCGTGATATCCAGCCACGTAAAATTACTTGAGTTAAATTGAGTATCGTGTAAATAATAAGGTTATGTTCTAGCTTACTGAACTGTGCAACATTCTTGGAAAGGAGCTAGGGCTTCCGCTAAGGAATCTTACAGTACTGCCATTTATCTCCGGAACGTGATGAGGCACAGTCAAGTATAATGGGTTTTCCTGGACACCACAGAGGCCTCGGGTAATCTCTGATCCGAAAAGCGAGGCTCACACGCTTGCTCTAAATTATTTCTGGTTGCATCACCAGAATATGTATTGCCTTTTTCGTTTTTAACCAAATGGTCTGTTTTTAAAGTGAAGAATAGATTCGGGCGTGGAACCGAAGAATGCGTAATATTTATAAATTTTTTTTTAGGTCTCGTATACGGCTCTTCCAGATTACAGAATGCAAGCTAACTCGGCTGTGCTTAATATATTTGTTACTTTTCCAAAAATACACTGCTTTTTTTATAGAAATATTAGTAGGGTTGGGTTGCATTGGTCCAGTAAAATGGTCAGTGAGGGAAGCGAGCTACCGTATAAGCAGAAAGTAGTGGGGCAGCTTTCGAGGGTTTGAGTAATCGTAAGTGGCTGGTTGTAGTGAGTGCATTCAGGGCGTGGGTTGTGGGAAAATATGTACGAACTTCAAGTAAAGTAACTCTATTCTCTGGTAAGTTTAATACATTGCGAGGAAGGTGTAGCGGGTAGGTCTTATTCTAAGCTCTTCTCTTTTCGGTATACTGTAGTTTGATCTGCTGTTACTGCCGTTATTATACGTGTAAGTTCAAGCTTCAGGGGGGTAGAGTAGATAAGTGAGTGATCGTTTCGTTCTTAAATAACGATAGTTGTGGGGTAACATTTATAGAGTTCAATGGTGTGGTCTTTAAACTAACAAGTCATCTAACCAGTATCTAGTTTAAAAAATTTAATTGTTTTCATTTAATAGGACGAGGGAACTTAATTCTATATCCAGTATTTCGCCAGGGTGATCCGACGCTTGCCCCATTTGTCGCTTACTATTGTGTATAGGTAAATTACTTTTTAAGATGTAAAGTACCTGCTGTGAAAGCTATACTTAGTGTGTTTTTGCTATTCTACTCTAAGATTATTTTTAGCTATCTAACTGTCCCTTGGTAAGTCTTATATCGCCGGCTATAATCCGAAAGATCCTTGATCGATGTTAATGGTTATTAGGGCTCTCCCCAAGTTTTCCTTAGCGTTTTTTAAGTCTGTTGTCTTCAATATATTGTTGGCGTAAATGTAAGTAAGTAGTTCATCTATATCATTTAGTTTGGGGATGAGGGAGTAAATGAAGGTGTTGAATAGTGAGTTGTAAAAGAGTGAACATTGGGGAAGAATATTTTCCACCGGACACTTATGTGAAGTGAACCGTTGTCCCTTATCTAAATGGATCGGGATTTATTAACAAAGTGAATGAGCTGGGTGGTGGCTACAATATTCTTACATACCCTGTGTTCGTTTTCAATGTTCACAGATTAGGTGGGAGACTTTTTCTTCATCAGAACGTCTTTTCAACTTTCTTTTCTACCTCCAGGAGAAGAGAAATGGTGCGCCAGAAATTCCTAAAGCCATAAATTAATTTTGGAAGTAAATGGGGAAAAAATGTTTGGTAAGTGTTAGATTGTAATAATAGGTGTTAGAAGCGGGGGTGCTAAAGTTAAATCGGTTGCAGAAGTGAGCCGTGAATATGCTAACAGTGGGTGGGCCTGTATTGAGAATGCACACAGGATGATATTCGATCCACGCAGGCGATGCTCCCTCTGGGACTCCAACGCCCTGAATCCCAAACGGGGCTATGGGTGTTAAAGTCCCTATCATAATTGGTATTTTCGGGAAACTGGCAGGTCAAGGCCTAAAGAACTCCGAGTGTAATCTCTTGAGCATAATTAAGGTACAGGAACGACATCGTTAGGGCGGATTTAATTTTTATCGAGTGGTAATATCTCGAATTGTGCAGTGAGAGTACAGGTTGCCATGCCGCTATTGCCACAAGTTTCTCGATCCTCCTTGTACCATTCTAAGGTGTAAGATATGTAGTTGTGTCAGGGGTGGAATGGATCATCGAGTCCTCTTCCAGAGCAGGTACGAATTGCAGATATTGCTTCGTAGTTTTTCACTACAATTTTGCTACACACTAGGAGTACAGCAGACGAGTAGCATGACTGATGCAGAAGCCCTGGTAGCTGCTGCCGACATGGGAAAAGATTTGAAAGTGTCAATGTCCGATCCCGTGCCAGGTTCAGCGCCTGATGGAGGGATGATGGGCCCACCAGCTTTTCGCCCTTCTGCTCCAATGAGCTCGCTCAGTCCATCCGGTGTTAACCAGTTAGGAAAGGCGCCTTCCGCTATTAAGACGAACATTAAGTCGGTCAACCAAATCCATTCATTCGGAAGATAAAATTATTTTGATGTTTGTTTTATTTCTAATGTTAGCTTTACGAAATTATCGTGACTGTTGGTGGAGATACAGTATATTATTATTTAACTAAGTTTAAGAAATGAGTCGGATCTCACGCGATAAGAGTTACACAAGTGTTTGCACTATTATACCTAATCGGAGGGGGACACAAAAAAGAAGCAGATTATACCCAAATGAAGATTGGCGCGAGTACCCATAGCAATGACCCAGAAGACCAAGCCCTGCCACTAACACAGCAAACCATTAAAACTGAGATATGCAAAATTTACTTTCAGATGCAAGCAAGTTTCGTGGTTTAAGTAAAATCTTTAAATGCAAATATCTCGGCTCCTATGAGGAATTGGGAGTTTTTTTTGCCCCTAGAACCCCTAGAGTTCTATAGCATTTTTTCCGGGCAATCGAATGAGACTATTTTGAAACCCGTATCTACAGTAGTTTTCAAGATGGCGTCGTGTCCTGTTTTTCTCCTTATATTTGTATGTCTAAGGACTTCTGAATGTTTCATTTTGTAGCAATCGATAGCCCTAACTAAATCCGTTTATATTTGAACGCGCATGAACGGCCATAGTAAATTTATCATTTAATTTGAGCCCCATTTTAAACGGCCACATGCAACAATTAACTATGCGATGTTAGCGTCATTTGAACAATATTGAAATCACAAATACTGCTTTTACGCCATCTGACTAACAATAATAAAGGTAAGTTTGCATGTGCGCCTTTACAGTTGCTTCTATAAAAGGTGGACACCTGGTTTTTTTGTGGGAGCAAGTTTCGTGGTTTAAGTAAAACCTTTAAATGCGAATATCTCGGCTCCTATGAGGAATTGGGGGTTTTTTCTGCCCCTAGAATCTCTAGAGTTCTATAGCATTTTTTCCGGGGAATCGAATGAGACTATTTTGAAACCCGTATCTACAGTAGTTTTCAAGATGGCGTCGTGTCCTGTTTTTCTCCTTATATTTATATGTCTAAGGACTTCTGAATGTTTCATTTTGTAGCAATCGATAGCCCTAACTAAATCCGTTTATATTTGAACGCGTATGGCCGGCCATAGTAAATTTATCATTTAATTTGAGCCCCATTTTAAACGGCCACATGCAACAATTAGCTATGCGATGTTAGCGTCATTTGAACAATATTGAAATCACAAATACTGCTTGTACGCCATCTGACTAACAATAATAAAGGTAAGTTTTCATGTGCGCCTTTACAGTTGCTTCTATAAAAGGTGGACACCTATTGGTTTTTTTTTTTTTTTTGTGGGAGCCATAGCAATGACTTCGAATTTCAAGTAACGTATGAGACTTTTGTGAAAACCTAACTACTTCAAGTTAATTTATTTATTTTATTTATTTAAAAAATTAACATATAGGGCTTAATAACCTAAAGGTTAAATTAAAAGCGCGCTTGGGAACGAAGCCCATATGGCGCTATTTGAAGTTAAGAAGGTAAGTATTCTATCGGAAATGAATTTAGATTAGAGCTTATGTCCTATATCTAAGTGGTTAAGGAGAGATTTCGTAGGGTTGGGTTGGATGGGTCCATTAAAGTGGTCAAGGGGTAAGCGGGCTGCCGTATAAGCTGAAAGTGGGCCAGTTTTCGAGGGTGTGAGCAGTCGTAAGTGGCTGGTGCATTCGGGGCGTGGGACGTGGGACGTGGGAAAAAATGTGCCGGTGGGTAAACCGAGTGTGACCGGTCCTGCCCGAAAGATTGCCACCCCTTCCGCTCTTCTCAGCTCACTGTCCATTCGCCGCCAGTGGGAGGCTGGGAAAAATCTGTCCGATACCTAGGCTGCGCCTCTTTTCTACAGTTACAGGAATAATCGGGGTCTTTACGGTAGCTGGCATCATAGCAAACCTTTTGCATAATTTCCTTGAAGTCCTTTAAAAAAAGCTAGTGGTAGGTAAACTTAGTTAACGATCGAAAGTGCGATTCGTACCAATAGAATAGTCATTGTTCTCATTGTGTCCTAACAATTTCCAATTCTTTTTTAAACAGTGTAAATGCCACACTAGATATTATCCCGCAGGTTTTTTTCCCCTCTGTTAAGGCTAGTGGGGTTAGGGTTTCCTGGTCGCCTAGTCAGTCGGTAAATATTAGGGTATTCTTTTAGTATTTTTACCTCTTTCTTACCGCGTGTAGCTTGAGGCTTACTTAGGTACAACATTTTTTTGTTCAACTAATTTCCCTTTGTGCAAAAATTAGTTTCTATACTATACTATGCGTACCCCGCAAGCCTTTCGAGGTGTTATTGCTAGTAATTCCTCTTTGCTTAAGTTCTTTTTCGGTCTACCGGTTTGCGGTATGCAAGGTGTTCTGTTGGGAGTTGCAGGGGGTGGTATGGGGAAGCCTAAATAATAATGAATATAGAAAATAAAGTTGTTTTTATTTATATTATTTATACACTTCCCTAGATGCGCACTCGGGAACTGGGCTCAGATGGCGCTTTTAATTTACTTTTCTACTTATTTCTAGCTATCGGCTAAGTACTTAAGCCCAATATTTCTTTCAACTAATTTCCATTTGTGCACAAATTAGTTTCTCTGCTATACTACGCGCATCCCGCAAGCCTTTTAAGCGTGAAGGTGTTAACTGCTAGTTACTCCTCTTTGCTTAAGTTGTTTTTAATTCTACCGGTTTGCGGTGTGCAAGGTGTTCTGTTGGGAGTTGCAGGGGGTGGTATGGGGAAGCCTAAATAATAATGAATATAGAAAATAAAGTTGTATTTATTTATATTATTTATACACTCCCCTAGATGCGCACTTGGGAACTGGGCTCAAATGGGGCTTTTAATTTATTTTTCTACTTATTTCTAGCTATCGGCTAAGTACTTAGGCCCAATATTTTTTTAAAGTAATTTCCCTTTGTGCAAAAATTAGTTTCTATACTACACTACGCGCATCCCGCAAGCCTTTTAAGCGTTAAGGTGTTAATTTCTAGTAACGCCTCTTTGCTTAAGTTTTTTTTCATTCTACGGGCTTGCGGTGTGCAAGGGGTTCTGTTGGGTGTTGTAGGGGGTGGTATGGGGAAGCCTAAATAATAATATATATAGAAAACAAAGTTGTATTTATTTCTAGAATTTATACACTACCCGAGATGCGCACTCGGGAACTGGGCTCATATTGCGGTTCTAATTTACTTTTCTACTTATTCCTAGCTATCGGCTAAATACTTAGGTTCAATATTTTTTTAAACTAATTTCCCTTTGTGCAAAAATTAGTTTCTATGCTATACTACGCGCCTCCCGCAAGTCTTTCAAGTGTTAAGGTGCTAATTGCTAGCAACTCCTCTTTGCTTAAGTTTTTTTTCGTTCTACCGGTTTGCGGTGTGCAAGGTGTTCTGTTGGGTGTTGTAGGGGGTGGTATGGCGAAGCCTAAATAACCCCCAATGAGGAAGTTAGCAATATGTACCGCGGGATGGAGGGGAGTTCTGTTTCCTCAGGTGGCGGTGATATTTTGAAAAGTATTGCAGATAGCAATTTGAAATAGGTGTCATTCGATTCGCCGGAAAAAATGCTATTGATGCCTAGGGGCCCACGGGGCAAAATTAATCGCGAATTTCCTATAGGAGCCGAGATTTTGCTTTATAAAGTTGCAAGTGCAACTTGTACCAAGAAACTTGTTTCCGGAAATTGAGCTAAAATAGCCGAGCTTTTTCTTTCTAAAGTTGCAAGTGCAACTTGTGTCATGAAACTTGTTGTCGGAAAATAGTAGCGTTTGCGGCGCTGGCAACGTAGCGATGTTCGGAACCTATTGTTGCTGTTTTCGTTAAATACTTGTAGCTTTATATAATTTCACGTCAGATGGCGTTCAGCTCTGTTGAATGTTAGTAAATACAACAACCCTTTTAACTGACGAATAAAATCGTCACAGCGAATACATTTTTCTTCAGGAATAAATTTGGCACATCGAATATATTTGCCGGTGAATCAATTTCTCATGGGGGTAAATATGACATCAAGAATAAATTTATCATGATGAATAAATTTGACACAGCGAAAAAATTGGTCGTGACGAATAAATTTGTCATATTTCAAACCGCTGTATTAAAACTGTATCTGAATTATTGAGAAAAGAGTTGAGGTTATGATTCTCACTTGGCTGTCAACGAGGTAAGCGTGCATCCATTTTAGTTTTGGGTTTCAGGGCGATTATTGGATAAGTGCAAGATGCGAAGAGCCAAAAAACAACTAGAAGTCCCCGTAGAGACAGTTTGGAGCCAATTGACCGACAAAGCTTTGTATTGGGGCTATGATCCAAAAACTGGAAGTGAATATGAGACCATTCATTGGCCCACTTTTCTAGACAATTTTCCCGTGATATCCAGCCATGTAAAATTACTTGAGTTAAATTGAGTATCGTGTAAATAATAAGGTTATGTTCTAGCTTACTGAACTGTGCAACATTCTTGGAAAGGAGCTAGGGCTAAAACAACTAGAAGTCCTCGTAGAGACAGTTTGGAGCCAATTGACCGACAAAGCTTTGTATTGGGGCTATGATGCAGAAACTGGAAGTGAATATGAGACCATTCATTGGCCCACTTTTCTAGACAATTTTCCCGTGATATCCAGCCACGTAAAATTACTTGAGTTAAATTGAGTATCGTGTAAATAATAAGGTTATGTTCTAGCTTACTGAACTGTGCAACATTCTTGGAAAGGAGCTAGGGCTTCCGCTAAGGAATCTTACAGTACTGCCATTTATCTCCGGAACGTGATGAGGCACAGTCAAGTATAATGGGTTTTCCTGGACACCACAGAGGCCTCGGGTAATCTCTGATCCGAAAAGCGAGGCTCACACGCTTGCTCTAAATTATTTCTGGTTGCATCACCAGAATATGTATTGCCTTTTTCGTTTTTAACCAAATGGTCTGTTTTTAAAGTGAAGAATAGATTCGGGCGTGGAACCGAAGAATGCGTAATATTTATAAATTTTTTTTTAGGTCTCGTATACGGCTCTTCCAGATTACAGAATGCAAGCTAACTCGGCTGTGCTTAATATATTTGTTACTTTTCCAAAAATACACTGCTTTTTTTATAGAAATATTAGTAGGGTTGGGTTGCATTGGTCCAGTAAAATGGTCAGTGAGGGAAGCGAGCTACCGTATAAGCAGAAAGTAGTGGGGCAGCTTTCGAGGGTTTGAGTAATCGTAAGTGGCTGGTTGTAGTGAGTGCATTCAGGGCGTGGGTTGTGGGAAAATATGTACGAACTTCAAGTAAAGTAACTCTATTCTCTGGTAAGTTTAATACATTGCGAGGAAGGTGTAGCGGGTAGGTCTTATTCTAAGCTCTTCTCTTTTCGGTATACTGTAGTTTGATCTGCTGTTACTGCCGTTATTATACGTGTAAGTTCAAGCTTCAGGGGGGTAGAGTAGATAAGTCAGTGATCGTTTCGTTCTTAAATAACGATAGTTGTGGGGTAACATTTATAGAGTTCGATGGTGTGGTCTTTAAACTAACCAGTATCTAGTTTAAAAAATTTAATTGTTTTCATTTAATAGGACGAGGGAACTTAATTCTATATCCAGTATTTCGCCAGGGTGATCCGACGCTTGCCCCATTTGTCGCTTACTATTGTGTATAGGTAAATTACTTTTTAAGATGTAAAGTACCTGCTGTGAAAGCTATACTTAGTGTGTTTTTGCTATTCTACTCTAAGATTATTTTTAGCTATCTAACTGTCCCTTGGTAAGTCTTATATCGCCGGCTATAATCCGAAAGATCCTTGATCGATGTTAATGGTTATTAGGGCTCTCCCCAAGTTTTCCTTAGCGTTTTTTAAGTCTGTTGTCTTCAATATATTGTTGGCGTAAATGTAAGTAAGTAGTTCATCTATATCATTTAGTTTGGGGATGAGGGAGTAAATGAAGGTGTTGAATAGTGAGTTGTAAAAGAGTGAACATTGGGGAAGAATATTTTCCACCGGACACTTATGTGAAGTGAACCGTTGTCCCTTATCTAAATGGATCGGGATTTATTAACAAAGTGAATGAGCTGGGTGGTGGCTACAATATTCTTACATACCCTGTGTTCGTTTTCAATGTTCACAGATTAGGTGGGAGACTTTTTCTTCATCAGAACGTCTTTTCAACTTTCTTTTCTACCTCCAGGAGAAGAGAAATGGTGCGCCAGAAATTCCTAAAGCCATAAATTAATTTAGGAAGTAAATGGGGAAAAAATGTTTGGTAAGTGTTAGATTGTAATAATAGGTGTTAGAAGCGGGGGTGCTAAAGTTAAATCGGTTGCAGAAGTGAGCCGTGAATATGCTAACAGTGGGTGGGCCTGTATTGAGAATGCACACAGGATGATATTCGATCCACGCAGGCGATGCTCCCTCTGGGACTCCAACGCCCTGAATCCCAAACGGGGCTATGGGTGTTAAAGTCCCTATCATAATTGGTATTTTCGGGAAACTGGCAGGTCAAGGCCTAAAGAACTCCGAGTGTAATCTCTTGAGCATAATTATGGTACAGGAACGACATCGTTAGGGCGGATTTAATTTTTATCGAGTGGTAATATCTCGAATTGTGCAGTGAGAGTACAGGTTGCCATGCCGCTATTGCCACAAGTTTCTCGATCCTCCTTGTACCATTCTAAGGTGTAAGATATGTAGTTGTGTCAGGGGTGGAATGGATCATCGAGTCCTCTTCCAGAGCAGGTACGAATTGCAGATATTGCTTCGTAGTTTTTCACTACAATTTTGCTACACACTAGGAGTACAGCAGACGAGTAGCATGACTGATGCAGAAGCCCTGGTAGCTGCTGCCGACATGGGAAAAGATTTGAAAGTGTCAATGTCCGATCCCGTGCCAGGTTCAGCGCCTGATGGAGGGATGATGGGCCCACCAGCTTTTCGCCCTTCTGCTCCAATGAGCTCGCTCAGTCCATCCGGTGTTAACCAGTTAGGAAAGGCGCCTTCCGCTATTAAGACGAACATTAAGTCGGTCAACCAAATCCATTCATTCGGAAGATAAAATTATTTTGATGTTTGTTTTATTTCTAATGTTAGCTTTACGAAATTATCGTGACTGTTGGTGGAGATACAGTATATTATTATTTAACTAAGTTTAAGAAATGAGTCGGATCTCACGCGATAAGAGTTACACAAGTGTTTGCACTATTATACCTAATCGGAGGGGGACACAAAAAAGAAGCAGATTATACCCAAATGAAGATTGGCGCGAGTACCCATAGCAATGACCCAGAAGACCAAGCCCTGCCACTAACACAGCAAACCATTAAAACTGAGATATGCAAAATTTACTTTCAGATGCAAGCAAGTTTCGTGGTTTAAGTAAAATCTTTAAATGCAAATATCTCGGCTCCTATGAGGAATTGGGAGTTTTTTTTGCCCCTAGAACCCCTAGAGTTCTATAGCATTTTTTCCGGGCAATCGAATGAGACTATTTTGAAACCCGTATCTACAGTAGTTTTCAAGATGGCGTCGTGTCCTGTTTTTCTCCTTATATTTGTATGTCTAAGGACTTCTGAATGTTTCATTTTGTAGCAATCGATAGCCCTAACTAAATCCGTTTATATTTGAACGCGCATGAACGGCCATAGTAAATTTATCATTTAATTTGAGCCCCATTTTAAACGGCCACATGCAACAATTAACTATGCGATGTTAGCGTCATTTGAACAATATTGAAATCACAAATACTGCTTTTACGCCATCTGACTAACAATAATAAAGGTAAGTTTGCATGTGCGCCTTTACAGTTGCTTCTATAAAAGGTGGACACCTATTGGTTTTTTTTTTTTTTTTGTGGGAGCCATAGCAATGACTTCGAATTTCAAGTAACGTATGAGACTTTTGTGAAAACCTAACTACTTCAAGTTAATTTATTTATTTTATTTATTTAAAAAATTAACATATAGGGCTTAATAACCTAAAGGTTAAATTAAAAGCGCGCTTGGGAACGAAGCCCATATGGCGCTATTTGAAGTTAAGAAGGTAAGTATTCTATCGGAAATGAATTTAGATTAGAGCTTATGTCCTATATCTAAGTGGTTAAGGAGAGATTTCGTAGGGTTGGGTTGGATGGGTCCATTAAAGTGGTCAAGGGGTAAGCGGGCTGCCGTATAAGCTGAAAGTGGGCCAGTTTTCGAGGGTGTGAGCAGTCGTAAGTGGCTGGTGCATTCGGGGCGTGGGACGTGGGACGTGGGAAAAAATGTGCCGGTGGGTAAACCGAGTGTGACCGGTCCTGCCCGAAAGATTGCCACCCCTTCCGCTCTTCTCAGCTCACTGTCCATTCGCCGCCAGTGGGAGGCTGGGAAAAATCTGTCCGATACCTAGGCTGCGCCTCTTTTCTACAGTTACAGGAATAATCTGGGTCTTTACGGTAGCTGGCATCATAGCAAACCTTTTGCATAATTTCCTTGAAGTCCTTTAAAAAAAGCTAGTGGTAGGTAAACTTAGTTAACGATCGAAAGTGCGATTCGTACCAATAGAATAGTCATTGTTCTCATTGTGTCCTAACAATTTCCAATTCTTTTTTAAACAGTGTAAATGCCACACTAGATATTATCCCGCAGGTTTTTTTCCCCTCTGTTAAGGCTAGTGGGGTTAGGGTTTCCTGGTCGCCTAGTCAGTCGGTAAATATTAGGGTATTCTTTTAGTATTTTTACCTCTTTCTTACCGCGTGTAGCTTGAGGCTTACTTAGGTACAACATTTTTTTGTTCAACTAATTTCCCTTTGTGCAAAAATTAGTTTCTATACTATACTATGCGTACCCCGCAAGCCTTTCGAGGTGTTATTGCTAGTAATTCCTCTTTGCTTAAGTTCTTTTTCGGTCTACCGGTTTGCGGTATGCAAGGTGTTCTGTTGGGAGTTGCAGGGGGTGGTATGGGGAAGCCTAAATAATAATGAATATAGAAAATAAAGTTGTTTTTATTTATATTATTTATACACTTCCCTAGATGCGCACTCGGGAACTGGGCTCAGATGGCGCTTTTAATTTACTTTTCTACTTATTTCTAGCTATCGGCTAAGTACTTAAGCCCAATATTTCTTTCAACTAATTTCCATTTGTGCACAAATTAGTTTCTCTGCTATACTACGCGCATCCCGCAAGCCTTTTAAGCGTGAAGGTGTTAACTGCTAGTTACTCCTCTTTGCTTAAGTTGTTTTTAATTCTACCGGTTTGCGGTGTGCAAGGTGTTCTGTTGGGAGTTGCAGGGGGTGGTATGGGGAAGCCTAAATAATAATGAATATAGAAAATAAAGTTGTATTTATTTATATTATTTATACACTCCCCTAGATGCGCACTTGGGAACTGGGCTCAAATGGCGCTTTTAATTTATTTTTCTACTTATTTCTAGCTATCGGCTAAGTACTTAGGCCCAATATTTTTTTAAAGTAATTTCCCTTTGTGCAAAAATTAGTTTCTATACTACACTACGCGCATCCCGCAAGCCTTTTAAGCGTTAAGGTGTTAATTTCTAGTAACGCCTCTTTGCTTAAGTTTTTTTTCATTCTACGGGCTTGCGGTGTGCAAGGGGTTCTGTTGGGTGTTGTAGGGGGTGGTATGGGGAAGCCTAAATAATAATATATATAGAAAACAAAGTTGTATTTATTTCTAGAATTTATACACTACCCGAGATGCGCACTCGGGAACTGGGCTCATATTGCGGTTCTAATTTACTTTTCTACTTATTCCTAGCTATCGGCTAAATACTTAGGTTCAATATTTTTTTAAACTAATTTCCCTTTGTGCAAAAATTAGTTTCTATGCTATACTACGCGCCTCCCGCAAGTCTTTCAAGTGTTAAGGTGCTAATTGCTAGCAACTCCTCTTTGCTTAAGTTTTTTTTCGTTCTACCGGTTTGCGGTGTGCAAGGTGTTCTGTTGGGTGTTGTAGGGGGTGGTATGGCGAAGCCTAAATAACCCCCAATGAGGAAGTTAGCAATATGTACCGCGGGATGGAGGGGAGTTCTGTTTCCTCAGGTGGCGGTGATATTTTGAAAAGTATTGCAGATAGCAATTTGAAATAGGTGTCATTCGATTCGCCGGAAAAAATGCTATTGATGCCTAGGGGCCCACGGGGCAAAATTAATCGCGAATTTCCTATAGGAGCCGAGATTTTGCTTTATAAAGTTGCAAGTGCAACTTGTACCAAGAAACTTGTTTCCGGAAATTGAGCTAAAATAGCCGAGCTTTTTCTTTCTAAAGTTGCAAGTGCAACTTGTGTCATGAAACTTGTTGTCGGAAAATAGTAGCGTTTGCGGCGCTGGCAACGTAGCGATGTTCGGAACCTATTGTTGCTGTTTTCGTTAAATACTTGTAGCTTTATATAATTTCACGTCAGATGGCGTTCAGCTCTGTTGAATGTTAGTAAATACAACAACCCTTTTAACTGACGAATAAAATCGTCACAGCGAATACATTTTTCTTCAGGAATAAATTTGGCACATCGAATATATTTGCCGGTGAATCAATTTCTCATGGGGGTAAATATGACATCAAGAATAAATTTATCATGATGAATAAATTTGACACAGCGAAAAAATTGGTCGTGACGAATAAATTTGTCATATTTCAAACCGCTGTATTAAAACTGTATCTGAATTATTGAGAAAAGAGTTGAGGTTATGATTCTCACTTGGCTGTCAACGAGGTAAGCGTGCATCCATTTTAGTTTTGGGTTTCAGGGCGATTATTGGATAAGTGCAAGATGCGAAGAGCCAAAAAACAACTAGAAGTCCCCGTAGAGACAGTTTGGAGCCAATTGACCGACAAAGCTTTGTATTGGGGCTATGATCCAAAAACTGGAAGTGAATATGAGACCATTCATTGGCCCACTTTTCTAGACAATTTTCCCGTGATATCCAGCCATGTAAAATTACTTGAGTTAAATTGAGTATCGTGTAAATAATAAGGTTATGTTCTAGCTTACTGAACTGTGCAACATTCTTGGAAAGGAGCTAGGGCTAAAACAACTAGAAGTCCTCGTAGAGACAGTTTGGAGCCAATTGACCGACAAAGCTTTGTATTGGGGCTATGATGCAGAAACTGGAAGTGAATATGAGACCATTCATTGGCCCACTTTTCTAGACAATTTTCCCGTGATATCCAGCCACGTAAAATTACTTGAGTTAAATTGAGTATCGTGTAAATAATAAGGTTATGTTCTAGCTTACTGAACTGTGCAACATTCTTGGAAAGGAGCTAGGGCTTCCGCTAAGGAATCTTACAGTACTGCCATTTATCTCCGGAACGTGATGAGGCACAGTCAAGTATAATGGGTTTTCCTGGACACCACAGAGGCCTCGGGTAATCTCTGATCCGAAAAGCGAGGCTCACACGCTTGCTCTAAATTATTTCTGGTTGCATCACCAGAATATGTATTGCCTTTTTCGTTTTTAACCAAATGGTCTGTTTTTAAAGTGAAGAATAGATTCGGGCGTGGAACCGAAGAATGCGTAATATTTATAAATTTTTTTTTAGGTCTCGTATACGGCTCTTCCAGATTACAGAATGCAAGCTAACTCGGCTGTGCTTAATATATTTGTTACTTTTCCAAAAATACACTGCTTTTTTTATAGAAATATTAGTAGGGTTGGGTTGCATTGGTCCAGTAAAATGGTCAGTGAGGGAAGCGAGCTACCGTATAAGCAGAAAGTAGTGGGGCAGCTTTCGAGGGTTTGAGTAATCGTAAGTGGCTGGTTGTAGTGAGTGCATTCAGGGCGTGGGTTGTGGGAAAATATGTACGAACTTCAAGTAAAGTAACTCTATTCTCTGGTAAGTTTAATACATTGCGAGGAAGGTGTAGCGGGTAGGTCTTATTCTAAGCTCTTCTCTTTTCGGTATACTGTAGTTTGATCTGCTGTTACTGCCGTTATTATACGTGTAAGTTCAAGCTTCAGGGGGGTAGAGTAGATAAGTGAGTGATCGTTTCGTTCTTAAATAACGATAGTTGTGGGGTAACATTTATAGAGTTCGATGGTGTGGTCTTTAAACTAACAAGTCATCTAACCAGTATCTAGTTTAAAAAATTTAATTGTTTTCATTTAATAGGACGAGGGAACTTAATTCTATATCCAGTATTTCGCCAGGGTGATCCGATGCTTGCCCCATTTGTCGCTTACTATTGTGTATAGGTAAATTACTTTTTAAGATGTAAAGTACCTGCTGTGAAAGCTATACTTAGTGTGTTTTTGCTATTCTACTCTAAGATTATTTTTAGCTATCTAACTGTCCCTTGGTAAGTCTTATATCGCCGGCTATAATCCGAAAGATCCTTGATCGATGTTAATGGTTATTAGGGCTCTCCCCAAGTTTTCCTTAGCGTTTTTTAAGTCTGTTGTCTTCAATATATTGTTGGCGTAAATGTAAGTAAGTAGTTCATCTATATCATTTAGTTTGGGGATGAGGGAGTAAATGAAGGTGTTGAATAGTGAGTTGTAAAAGAGTGAACATTGGGGAAGAATATTTTCCACCGGACACTTATGTGAAGTGAACCGTTGTCCCTTATCTAAATGGATCGGGATTTATTAACAAAGTGAATGAGCTGGGTGGTGGCTACAATATTCTTACATACCCTGTGTTCGTTTTCAATGTTCACAGATTAGGTGGGAGACTTTTTCTTCATCAGAACGTCTTTTCAACTTTCTTTTCTACCTCCAGGAGAAGAGAAATGGTGCGCCAGAAATTCCTAAAGCCATAAATTAATTTTGGAAGTAAATGGGGAAAAAATGTTTGGTAAGTGTTAGATTGTAATAATAGGTGTTAGAAGCGGGGGTGCTAAAGTTAAATCGGTTGCAGAAGTGAGCCGTGAATATGCTAACAGTGGGTGGGCCTGTATTGAGAATGCACACAGGATGATATTCGATCCACGCAGGCGATGCTCCCTCTGGGACTCCAACGCCCTGAATCCCAAACGGGGCTATGGGTGTTAAAGTCCCTATCATAATTGGTATTTTCGGGAAACTGGCAGGTCAAGGCCTAAAGAACTCCGAGTGTAATCTCTTGAGCATAATTAAGGTACAGGAACGACATCGTTAGGGCGGATTTAATTTTTATCGAGTGGTAATATCTCGAATTGTGCAGTGAGAGTACAGGTTGCCATGCCGCTATTGCCACAAGTTTCTCGATCCTCCTTGTACCATTCTAAGGTGTAAGATATGTAGTTGTGTCAGGGGTGGAATGGATCATCGAGTCCTCTTCCAGAGCAGGTACGAATTGCAGATATTGCTTCGTAGTTTTTCACTACAATTTTGCTACACACTAGGAGTACAGCAGACGAGTAGCATGACTGATGCAGAAGCCCTGGTAGCTGCTGCCGACATGGGAAAAGATTTGAAAGTGTCAATGTCCGATCCCGTGCCAGGTTCAGCGCCTGATGGAGGGATGATGGGCCCACCAGCTTTTCGCCCTTCTGCTCCAATGAGCTCGCTCAGTCCATCCGGTGTTAACCAGTTAGGAAAGGCGCCTTCCGCTATTAAGACGAACATTAAGTCGGTCAACCAAATCCATTCATTCGGAAGATAAAATTATTTTGATGTTTGTTTTATTTCTAATGTTAGCTTTACGAAATTATCGTGACTGTTGGTGGAGATACAGTATATTATTATTTAACTAAGTTTAAGAAATGAGTCGGATCTCACGCGATAAGAGTTACACAAGTGTTTGCACTATTATACCTAATCGGAGGGGGACACAAAAAAGAAGCAGATTATACCCAAATGAAGATTGGCGCGAGTACCCATAGCAATGACCCAGAAGACCAAGCCCTGCCACTAACACAGCAAACCATTAAAACTGAGATATGCAAAATTTACTTTCAGATGCAAGCAAGTTTCGTGGTTTAAGTAAAATCTTTAAATGCAAATATCTCGGCTCCTATGAGGAATTGGGAGTTTTTTTTGCCCCTAGAACCCCTAGAGTTCTATAGCATTTTTTCCGGGCAATCGAATGAGACTATTTTGAAACCCGTATCTACAGTAGTTTTCAAGATGGCGTCGTGTCCTGTTTTTCTCCTTATATTTGTATGTCTAAGGACTTCTGAATGTTTCATTTTGTAGCAATCGATAGCCCTAACTAAATCCGTTTATATTTGAACGCGCATGAACGGCCATAGTAAATTTATCATTTAATTTGAGCCCCATTTTAAACGGCCACATGCAACAATTAACTATGCGATGTTAGCGTCATTTGAACAATATTGAAATCACAAATACTGCTTTTACGCCATCTGACTAACAATAATAAAGGTAAGTTTGCATGTGCGCCTTTACAGTTGCTTCTATAAAAGGTGGACACCTATTGGTTTTTTTTTTTTTTTTGTGGGAGCCATAGCAATGACTTCGAATTTCAAGTAACGTATGAGACTTTTGTGAAAACCTAACTACTTCAAGTTAATTTATTTATTTTATTTATTTAAAAAATTAACATATAGGGCTTAATAACCTAAAGGTTAAATTAAAAGCGCGCTTGGGAACGAAGCCCATATGGCGCTATTTGAAGTTAAGAAGGTAAGTATTCTATCGGAAATGAATTTAGATTAGAGCTTATGTCCTATATCTAAGTGGTTAAGGAGAGATTTCGTAGGGTTGGGTTGGATGGGTCCATTAAAGTGGTCAAGGGGTAAGCGGGCTGCCGTATAAGCTGAAAGTGGGCCAGTTTTCGAGGGTGTGAGCAGTCGTAAGTGGCTGGTGCATTCGGGGCGTGGGACGTGGGACGTGGGAAAAAATGTGCCGGTGGGTAAACCGAGTGTGACCGGTCCTGCCCGAAAGATTGCCACCCCTTCCGCTCTTCTCAGCTCACTGTCCATTCGCCGCCAGTGGGAGGCTGGGAAAAATCTGTCCGATACCTAGGCTGCGCCTCTTTTCTACAGTTACAGGAATAATCGGGGTCTTTACGGTAGCTGGCATCATAGCAAACCTTTTGCATAATTTCCTTGAAGTCCTTTAAAAAAAGCTAGTGGTAGGTAAACTTAGTTAACGATCGAAAGTGCGATTCGTACCAATAGAATAGTCATTGTTCTCATTGTGTCCTAACAATTTCCAATTCTTTTTTAAACAGTGTAAATGCCACACTAGATATTATCCCGCAGGTTTTTTTCCCCTCTGTTAAGGCTAGTGGGGTTAGGGTTTCCTGGTCGCCTAGTCAGTCGGTAAATATTAGGGTATTCTTTTAGTATTTTTACCTCTTTCTTACCGCGTGTAGCTTGAGGCTTACTTAGGTACAACATTTTTTTGTTCAACTAATTTCCCTTTGTGCAAAAATTAGTTTCTATACTATACTATGCGTACCCCGCAAGCCTTTCGAGGTGTTATTGCTAGTAATTCCTCTTTGCTTAAGTTCTTTTTCGGTCTACCGGTTTGCGGTATGCAAGGTGTTCTGTTGGGAGTTGCAGGGGGTGGTATGGGGAAGCCTAAATAATAATGAATATAGAAAATAAAGTTGTTTTTATTTATATTATTTATACACTTCCCTAGATGCGCACTCGGGAACTGGGCTCAGATGGCGCTTTTAATTTACTTTTCTACTTATTTCTAGCTATCGGCTAAGTACTTAAGCCCAATATTTCTTTCAACTAATTTCCATTTGTGCACAAATTAGTTTCTCTGCTATACTACGCGCATCCCGCAAGCCTTTTAAGCGTGAAGGTGTTAACTGCTAGTTACTCCTCTTTGCTTAAGTTGTTTTTAATTCTACCGGTTTGCGGTGTGCAAGGTGTTCTGTTGGGAGTTGCAGGGGGTGGTATGGGGAAGCCTAAATAATAATGAATATAGAAAATAAAGTTGTATTTATTTATATTATTTATACACTCCCCTAGATGCGCACTTGGGAACTGGGCTCAAATGGCGCTTTTAATTTATTTTTCTACTTATTTCTAGCTATCGGCTAAGTACTTAGGCCCAATATTTTTTTAAAGTAATTTCCCTTTGTGCAAAAATTAGTTTCTATACTACACTACGCGCATCCCGCAAGCCTTTTAAGCGTTAAGGTGTTAATTTCTAGTAACGCCTCTTTGCTTAAGTTTTTTTTCATTCTACGGGCTTGCGGTGTGCAAGGGGTTCTGTTGGGTGTTGTAGGGGGTGGTATGGGGAAGCCTAAATAATAATATATATAGAAAACAAAGTTGTATTTATTTCTAGAATTTATACACTACCCGAGATGCGCACTCGGGAACTGGGCTCATATTGCGGTTCTAATTTACTTTTCTACTTATTCCTAGCTATCGGCTAAATACTTAGGTTCAATATTTTTTTAAACTAATTTCCCTTTGTGCAAAAATTAGTTTCTATGCTATACTACGCGCCTCCCGCAAGTCTTTCAAGTGTTAAGGTGCTAATTGCTAGCAACTCCTCTTTGCTTAAGTTTTTTTTCGTTCTACCGGTTTGCGGTGTGCAAGGTGTTCTGTTGGGTGTTGTAGGGGGTGGTATGGCGAAGCCTAAATAACCCCCAATGAGGAAGTTAGCAATATGTACCGCGGGATGGAGGGGAGTTCTGTTTCCTCAGGTGGCGGTGATATTTTGAAAAGTATTGCAGATAGCAATTTGAAATAGGTGTCATTCGATTCGCCGGAAAAAATGCTATTGATGCCTAGGGGCCCACGGGGCAAAATTAATCGCGAATTTCCTATAGGAGCCGAGATTTTGCTTTATAAAGTTGCAAGTGCAACTTGTACCAAGAAACTTGTTTCCGGAAATTGAGCTAAAATTGCCGAGCTTTTTCTTTCTAAAGTTGCAAGTGCAACTTGTGTCATGAAACTTGTTGTCGGAAAATAGTAGCGTTTGCGGCGCTGGCAGCGTAGCGATGTTCGGAACCTATTGTTGCTGTTTTCGTTAAATACTTGTAGCTTTATATAATTTCACGTCAGATGGCGTTCAGCTCTGTTGAATGTTAGTAAATACAACAACCCTTTTAACTGACGAATAAAATCGTCACAGCGAATACATTTTTCTTCAGGAATAAATTTGGCACATCGGATATATTTGCCGGTGAATCAATTTCTCATGGGGGTAAATATGACATCAAGAATAAATTTATCATGATGAATAAATTTGACACAGCGAAAAAATTGGTCGTGACGAATAAATTTGTCATATTTCAAACCGCTGTATTAAAACTGTATCTGAATTATTGAGAAAAGAGTTGAGGTTATGATTCTCACTTGGCTGTCAACGAGGTAAGCGTGCATCCATTTTAGTTTTGGGTTTCAGGGCGATTATTGGATAAGTGCAAGATGCGAAGAGCCAAAAAACAACTAGAAGTCCCCGTAGAGACAGTTTGGAGCCAATTGACCGACAAAGCTTTGTATTGGGGCTATGATCCAAAAACTGGAAGTGAATATGAGACCATTCATTGGCCCACTTTTCTAGACAATTTTCCCGTGATATCCAGCCATGTAAAATTACTTGAGTTAAATTGAGTATCGTGTAAATAATAAGGTTATGTTCTAGCTTACTGAACTGTGCAACATTCTTGGAAAGGAGCTAGGGCTAAAACAACTAGAAGTCCTCGTAGAGACAATTTGGAGCCAATTGACCGACAAAGCTTTGTATTGGGGCTATGATGCAGAAACTGGAAGTGAATATGAGACCATTCATTGGCCCACTTTTCTAGACAATTTTCCCGTGATATCCAGCCACGTAAAATTACTTGAGTTAAATTGAGTATCGTGTAAATAATAAGGTTATGTTCTAGCTTACTGAACTGTGCAACATTTTTGGAAAGGAGCTAGGGCTTCCGCTAAGGAATCTTACAGTACTGCCATTTATCTCCGGAACGTGATGAGGCACAGTCAAGTATAATGGGTTTTCCTGGACACCACAGAGGCCTCGGGTAATCTCTGATCCGAAAAGCGAGGCTCACACGCTTGCTCTAAATTATTTCTGGTTGCATCACCAGAATATGTATTGCCTTTTTCGTTTTTAACCAAATGGTCTGTTTTTAAAGTGAAGAATAGATTCGGGCGTGGAACCGAAGAATGCGTAATATTTATAAATTTTTTTTTAGGTCTCGTATACGGCTCTTCCAGATTACAGAATGCAAGCTAACTCGGCTGTGCTTAATATATTTGTTACTTTTCCAAAAATACACTGCTTTTTTTATAGAAATATTAGTAGGGTTGGGTTGCATTGGTCCAGTAAAATGGTCAGTGAGGGAAGCGAGCTACCGTATAAGCAGAAAGTAGTGGGGCAGCTTTCGAGGGTTTGAGTAATCGTAAGTGGCTGGTTGTAGTGAGTGCATTCAGGGCGTGGGTTGTGGGAAAATATGTACGAACTTCAAGTAAAGTAACTCTATTCTCTGGTAAGTTTAATACATTGCGAGGAAGGTGTAGCGGGTAGGTCTTATTCTAAGCTCTTCTCTTTTCGGTATACTGTAGTTTGATCTGCTGTTACTGCCGTTATTATACGTGTAAGTTCAAGCTTCAGGGGGGTAGAGTAGATAAGTGAGTGATCGTTTCGTTCTTAAATAACGATAGTTGTGGGGTAACATTTATAGAGTTCGATGGTGTGGTCTTTAAACTAACAAGTCATCTAACCAGTATCTAGTTTAAAAAATTTAATTGTTTTCATTTAATAGGACGAGGGAACTTAATTCTATATCCAGTATTTCGCCAGGGTGATCCGACGCTTGCCCCATTTGTCGCTTACTATTGTGTATAGGTAAATTACTTTTTAAGATGTAAAGTACCTGCTGTGAAAGCTATACTTAGTGTGTTTTTGCTATTCTACTCTAAGATTATTTTTAGCTATCTAACTGTCCCTTGGTAAGTCTTATATCGCCGGCTATAATCCGAAAGATCCTTGATCGATGTTAATGGTTATTAGGGCTCTCCCCAAGTTTTCCTTAGCGTTTTTTAAGTCTGTTGTCTTCAATATATTGTTGGCGTAAATGTAAGTAAGTAGTTCATCTATATCATTTAGTTTGGGGATGAGGGAGTAAATGAAGGTGTTGAATAGTGAGTTGTAAAAGAGTGAACATTGGGGAAGAATATTTTCCACCGGGCACTTATGTGAAGTGAACCGTTGTCCCTTATCTAAATGGATCGGGATTTATTAACAAAGTGAATGAGCTGGGTGGTGGCTACAATATTCTTACATACCCTGTGTTCGTTTTCAATGTTCACAGATTAGGTGGGAGACTTTTTCTTCATCAGAACGTCTTTTCAACTTTCTTTTCTACCTCCAGGAGAAGAGAAATGGTGCGCCAGAAATTCCTAAAGCCATAAATTAATTTTGGAAGTAAATGGGGAAAAAATGTTTGGTAAGTGTTAGATTGTAATAATAGGTGTTAGAAGCGGGGGTGCTAAAGTTAAATCGGTTGCAGAAGTGAGCCGTGAATATGCTAACAGTGGGTGGGCCTGTATTGAGAATGCACACAGGATGATATTCGATCCACGCAGGCGATGCTCCCTCTGGGACTCCAACGCCCTGAATCCCAAACGGGGCTATGGGTGTTAAAGTCCCTATCATAATTGGTATTTTCGGGAAACTGGCAGGTCAAGGCCTAAAGAACTCCGAGTGTAATCTCTTGAGCATAATTAAGGTACAGGAACGACATCGTTAGGGCGGATTTAATTTTTATCGAGTGGTAATATCTCGAATTGTGCAGTGAGAGTACAGGTTGCCATGCCGCTATTGCCACAAGTTTCTCGATCCTCCTTGTACCATTCTAAGGTGTAAGATATGTAGTTGTGTCAGGGGTGGAATGGATCATCGAGTCCTCTTCCAGAGCAGGTACGAATTGCAGATATTGCTTCGTAGTTTTTCACTACAATTTTGCTACACACTAGGAGTACAGCAGACGAGTAGCATGACTGATGCAGAAGCCCTGGTAGCTGCTGCCGACATGGGAAAAGATTTGAAAGTGTCAATGTCCGATCCCGTGCCAGGTTCAGCGCCTGATGGAGGGATGATGGGCCCACCAGCTTTTCGCCCTTCTGCTCCAATGAGCTCGCTCAGTCCATCCGGTGTTAACCAGTTAGGAAAGGCGCCTTCCGCTATTAAGACGAACATTAAGTCGGTCAACCAAATCCATTCATTCGGAAGATAAAATTATTTTGATGTTTGTTTTATTTCTAATGTTAGCTTTACGAAATTATCGTGACTGTTGGTGGAGATACAGTATATTATTATTTAACTAAGTTTAAGAAATGAGTCGGATCTCACGCGATAAGAGTTACACAAGTGTTTGCACTATTATACCTAATCGGAGGGGGACACAAAAAAGAAGCAGATTATACCCAAATGAAGATTGGCGCGAGTACCCATAGCAATGACCCAGAAGACCAAGCCCTGCCACTAACACAGCAAACCATTAAAACTGAGATATGCAAAATTTACTTTCAGATGCAAGCAAGTTTCGTGGTTTAAGTAAAATCTTTAAATGCAAATATCTCGGCTCCTATGAGGAATTGGGAGTTTTTTTTGCCCCTAGAACCCCTAGAGTTCTATAGCATTTTTTCCGGGCAATCGAATGAGACTATTTTGAAACCCGTATCTACAGTAGTTTTCAAGATGGCGTCGTGTCCTGTTTTTCTCCTTATATTTGTATGTCTAAGGACTTCTGAATGTTTCATTTTGTAGCAATCGATAGCCCTAACTAAATCCGTTTATATTTGAACGCGCATGAACGGCCATAGTAAATTTATCATTTAATTTGAGCCCCATTTTAAACGGCCACATGCAACAATTAACTATGCGATGTTAGCGTCATTTGAACAATATTGAAATCACAAATACTGCTTTTACGCCATCTGACTAACAATAATAAAGGTAAGTTTGCATGTGCGCCTTTACAGTTGCTTCTATAAAAGGTGGACACCTATTGGTTTTTTTTTTTTTTTTGTGGGAGCCATAGCAATGACTTCGAATTTCAAGTAACGTATGAGACTTTTGTGAAAACCTAACTACTTCAAGTTAATTTATTTATTTTATTTATTTAAAAAATTAACATATAGGGCTTAATAACCTAAAGGTTAAATTAAAAGCGCGCTTGGGAACGAAGCCCATATGGCGCTATTTGAAGTTAAGAAGGTAAGTATTCTATCGGAAATGAATTTAGATTAGAGCTTATGTCCTATATCTAAGTGGTTAAGGAGAGATTTCGTAGGGTTGGGTTGGATGGGTCCATTAAAGTGGTCAAGGGGTAAGCGGGCTGCCGTATAAGCTGAAAGTGGGCCAGTTTTCGAGGGTGTGAGCAGTCGTAAGTGGCTGGTGCATTCGGGGCGTGGGACGTGGGACGTGGGAAAAAATGTGCCGGTGGGTAAACCGAGTGTGACCGGTCCTGCCCGAAAGATTGCCACCCCTTCCGCTCTTCTCAGCTCACTGTCCATTCGCCGCCAGTGGGAGGCTGGGAAAAATCTGTCCGATACCTAGGCTGCGCCTCTTTTCTACAGTTACAGGAATAATCGGGGTCTTTACGGTAGCTGGCATCATAGCAAACCTTTTGCATAATTTCCTTGAAGTCCTTTAAAAAAAGCTAGTGGTAGGTAAACTTAGTTAACGATCGAAAGTGCGATTCGTACCAATAGAATAGTCATTGTTCTCATTGTGTCCTAACAATTTCCAATTCTTTTTTAAACAGTGTAAATGCCACACTAGATATTATCCCGCAGGTTTTTTTCCCCTCTGTTAAGGCTAGTGGGGTTAGGGTTTCCTGGTCGCCTAGTCAGTCGGTAAATATTAGGGTATTCTTTTAGTATTTTTACCTCTTTCTTACCGCGTGTAGCTTGAGGCTTACTTAGGTACAACATTTTTTTGTTCAACTAATTTCCCTTTGTGCAAAAATTAGTTTCTATACTATACTATGCGTACCCCGCAAGCCTTTCGAGGTGTTATTGCTAGTAATTCCTCTTTGCTTAAGTTCTTTTTCGGTCTACCGGTTTGCGGTATGCAAGGTGTTCTGTTGGGAGTTGCAGGGGGTGGTATGGGGAAGCCTAAATAATAATGAATATAGAAAATAAAGTTGTTTTTATTTATATTATTTATACACTTCCCTAGATGCGCACTCGGGAACTGGGCTCAGATGGCGCTTTTAATTTACTTTTCTACTTATTTCTAGCTATCGGCTAAGTACTTAAGCCCAATATTTCTTTCAACTAATTTCCATTTGTGCACAAATTAGTTTCTCTGCTATACTACGCGCATCCCGCAAGCCTTTTAAGCGTGAAGGTGTTAACTGCTAGTTACTCCTCTTTGCTTAAGTTGTTTTTAATTCTACCGGTTTGCGGTGTGCAAGGTGTTCTGTTGGGAGTTGCAGGGGGTGGTATGGGGAAGCCTAAATAATAATGAATATAGAAAATAAAGTTGTATTTATTTATATTATTTATACACTCCCCTAGATGCGCACTTGGGAACTGGGCTCAAATGGCGCTTTTAATTTATTTTTCTACTTATTTCTAGCTATCGGCTAAGTACTTAGGCCCAATATTTTTTTAAAGTAATTTCCCTTTGTGCAAAAATTAGTTTCTATACTACACTACGCGCATCCCGCAAGCCTTTTAAGCGTTAAGGTGTTAATTTCTAGTAACGCCTCTTTGCTTAAGTTTTTTTTCATTCTACGGGCTTGCGGTGTGCAAGGGGTTCTGTTGGGTGTTGTAGGGGGTGGTATGGGGAAGCCTAAATAATAATATATATAGAAAACAAAGTTGTATTTATTTCTAGAATTTATACACTACCCGAGATGCGCACTCGGGAACTGGGCTCATATTGCGGTTCTAATTTACTTTTCTACTTATTCCTAGCTATCGGCTAAATACTTAGGTTCAATATTTTTTTAAACTAATTTCCCTTTGTGCAAAAATTAGTTTCTATGCTATACTACGCGCCTCCCGCAAGTCTTTCAAGTGTTAAGGTGCTAATTGCTAGCAACTCCTCTTTGCTTAAGTTTTTTTTCGTTCTACCGGTTTGCGGTGTGCAAGGTGTTCTGTTGGGTGTTGTAGGGGGTGGTATGGCGAAGCCTAAATAACCCCCAATGAGGAAGTTAGCAATATGTACCGCGGGATGGAGGGGAGTTCTGTTTCCTCAGGTGGCGGTGATATTTTGAAAAGTATTGCAGATAGCAATTTGAAATAGGTGTCATTCGATTCGCCGGAAAAAATGCTATTGATGCCTAGGGGCCCACGGGGCAAAATTAATCGCGAATTTCCTATAGGAGCCGAGATTTTGCTTTATAAAGTTGCAAGTGCAACTTGTACCAAGAAACTTGTTTCCGGAAATTGAGCTAAAATAGCCGAGCTTTTTCTTTCTAAAGTTGCAAGTGCAACTTGTGTCATGAAACTTGTTGTCGGAAAATAGTAGCGTTTGCGGCGCTGGCAGCGTAGCGATGTTCGGAACCTATTGTTGCTGTTTTCGTTAAATACTTGTAGCTTTATATAATTTCACGTCAGATGGCGTTCAGCTCTGTTGAATGTTAGTAAATACAACAACCCTTTTAACTGACGAATAAAATCGTCACAGCGAATACATTTTTCTTCAGGAATAAATTTGGCACATCGAATATATTTGCCGGTGAATCAATTTCTCATGGGGGTAAATATGACATCAAGAATAAATTTATCATGATGAATAAATTTGACACAGCGAAAAAATTGGTCGTGACGAATAAATTTGTCATATTTCAAACCGCTGTATTAAAACTGTATCTGAATTATTGAGAAAAGAGTTGAGGTTATGATTCTCACTTGGCTGTCAACGAGGTAAGCGTGCATCCATTTTAGTTTTGGGTTTCAGGGCGATTATTGGATAAGTGCAAGATGCGAAGAGCCAAAAAACAACTAGAAGTCCCCGTAGAGACAGTTTGGAGCCAATTGACCGACAAAGCTTTGTATTGGGGCTATGATCCAAAAACTGGAAGTGAATATGAGACCATTCATTGGCCCACTTTTCTAGACAATTTTCCCGTGATATCCAGCCATGTAAAATTACTTGAGTTAAATTGAGTATCGTGTAAATAATAAGGTTATGTTCTAGCTTACTGAACTGTGCAACATTCTTGGAAAGGAGCTAGGGCTAAAACAACTAGAAGTCCTCGTAGAGACAGTTTGGAGCCAATTGACCGACAAAGCTTTGTATTGGGGCTATGATGCAGAAACTGGAAGTGAATATGAGACCATTCATTGGCCCACTTTTCTAGACAATTTTCCCGTGATATCCAGCCACGTAAAATTACTTGAGTTAAATTGAGTATCGTGTAAATAATAAGGTTATGTTCTAGCTTACTGAACTGTGCAACATTCTTGGAAAGGAGCTAGGGCTTCCGCTAAGGAATCTTACAGTACTGCCATTTATCTCCGGAACGTGATGAGGCACAGTCAAGTATAATGGGTTTTCCTGGACACCACAGAGGCCTCGGGTAATCTCTGATCCGAAAAGCGAGGCTCACACGCTTGCTCTAAATTATT
The DNA here is from genome assembly GCA_949715965.1 of Dysmachus trigonus. Taxonomy (NCBI): domain Eukaryota; kingdom Metazoa; phylum Arthropoda; class Insecta; order Diptera; family Asilidae; genus Dysmachus; species Dysmachus trigonus. The sequence goes on along the minus strand of OX454323.1, from coordinate 2,010,361 downwards.
TCTGGTTGCATCACCAGAATATGTATTGCCTTTTTCGTTTTTAACCAAATGGTCTGTTTTTAAAGTGAAGAATAGATTCGGGCGTGGAACCGAAGAATGCGTAATATTTATAAATTTTTTTTTAGGTCTCGTATACGGCTCTTCCAGATTACAGAATGCAAGCTAACTCGGCTGTGCTTAATATATTTGTTACTTTTCCAAAAATACACTGCTTTTTTTATAGAAATATTAGTAGGGTTGGGTTGCATTGGTCCAGTAAAATGGTCAGTGAGGGAAGCGAGCTACCGTATAAGCAGAAAGTAGTGGGGCAGCTTTCGAGGGTTTGAGTAATCGTAAGTGGCTGGTTGTAGTGAGTGCATTCAGGGCGTGGGTTGTGGGAAAATATGTACGAACTTCAAGTAAAGTAACTCTATTCTCTGGTAAGTTTAATACATTGCGAGGAAGGTGTAGCGGGTAGGTCTTATTCTAAGCTCTTCTCTTTTCGGTATACTGTAGTTTGATCTGCTGTTACTGCCGTTATTATACGTGTAAGTTCAAGCTTCAGGGGGGTAGAGTAGATAAGTGAGTGATCGTTTCGTTCTTAAATAACGATAGTTGTGGGGTAACATTTATAGAGTTCGATGGTGTGGTCTTTAAACTAACAAGTCATCTAACCAGTATCTAGTTTAAAAAATTTAATTGTTTTCATTTAATAGGACGAGGGAACTTAATTCTATATCCAGTATTTCGCCAGGGTGATCCGACGCTTGCCCCATTTGTCGCTTACTATTGTGTATAGGTAAATTACTTTTTAAGATGTAAAGTACCTGCTGTGAAAGCTATACTTAGTGTGTTTTTGCTATTCTACTCTAAGATTATTTTTAGCTATCTAACTGTCCCTTGGTAAGTCTTATATCGCCGGCTATAATCCGAAAGATCCTTGATCGATGTTAATGGTTATTAGGGCTCTCCCCAAGTTTTCCTTAGCGTTTTTTAAGTCTGTTGTCTTCAATATATTGTTGGCGTAAATGTAAGTAAGTAGTTCATCTATATCATTTAGTTTGGGGATGAGGGAGTAAATGAAGGTGTTGAATAGTGAGTTGTAAAAGAGTGAACATTGGGGAAGAATATTTTCCACCGGACACTTATGTGAAGTGAACCGTTGTCCCTTATCTAAATGGATCGGGATTTATTAACAAAGTGAATGAGCTGGGTGGTGGCTACAATATTCTTACATACCCTGTGTTCGTTTTCAATGTTCACAGATTAGGTGGGAGACTTTTTCTTCATCAGAACGTCTTTTCAACTTTCTTTTCTACCTCCAGGAGAAGAGAAATGGTGCGCCAGAAATTCCTAAAGCCATAAATTAATTTTGGAAGTAAATGGGGAAAAAATGTTTGGTAAGTGTTAGATTGTAATAATAGGTGTTAGAAGCGGGGGTGCTAAAGTTAAATCGGTTGCAGAAGTGAGCCGTGAATATGCTAACAGTGGGTGGGCCTGTATTGAGAATGCACACAGGATGATATTCGATCCACGCAGGCGATGCTCCCTCTGGGACTCCAACGCCCTGAATCCCAAACGGGGCTATGGGTGTTAAAGTCCCTATCATAATTGGTATTTTCGGGAAACTGGCAGGTCAAGGCCTAAAGAACTCCGAGTGTAATCTCTTGAGCATAATTAAGGTACAGGAACGACATCGTTAGGGCGGATTTAATTTTTATCGAGTGGTAATATCTCGAATTGTGCAGTGAGAGTACAGGTTGCCATGCCGCTATTGCCACAAGTTTCTCGATCCTCCTTGTACCATTCTAAGGTGTAAGATATGTAGTTGTGTCAGGGGTGGAATGGATCATCGAGTCCTCTTCCAGAGCAGGTACGAATTGCAGATATTGCTTCGTAGTTTTTCACTACAATTTTGCTACACACTAGGAGTACAGCAGACGAGTAGCATGACTGATGCAGAAGCCCTGGTAGCTGCTGCCGACATGGGAAAAGATTTGAAAGTGTCAATGTCCGATCCCGTGCCAGGTTCAGCGCCTGATGGAGGGATGATGGGCCCACCAGCTTTTCGCCCTTCTGCTCCAATGAGCTCGCTCAGTCCATCCGGTGTTAACCAGTTAGGAAAGGCGCCTTCCGCTATTAAGACGAACATTAAGTCGGTCAACCAAATCCATTCATTCGGAAGATAAAATTATTTTGATGTTTGTTTTATTTCTAATGTTAGCTTTACGAAATTATCGTGACTGTTGGTGGAGATACAGTATATTATTATTTAACTAAGTTTAAGAAATGAGTCGGATCTCACGCGATAAGAGTTACACAAGTGTTTGCACTATTATACCTAATCGGAGGGGGACACAAAAAAGAAGCAGATTATACCCAAATGAAGATTGGCGCGAGTACCCATAGCAATGACCCAGAAGACCAAGCCCTGCCACTAACACAGCAAACCATTAAAACTGAGATATGCAAAATTTACTTTCAGATGCAAGCAAGTTTCGTGGTTTAAGTAAAATCTTTAAATGCAAATATCTCGGCTCCTATGAGGAATTGGGAGTTTTTTTTGCCCCTAGAACCCCTAGAGTTCTATAGCATTTTTTCCGGGCAATCGAATGAGACTATTTTGAAACCCGTATCTACAGTAGTTTTCAAGATGGCGTCGTGTCCTGTTTTTCTCCTTATATTTGTATGTCTAAGGACTTCTGAATGTTTCATTTTGTAGCAATCGATAGCCCTAACTAAATCCGTTTATATTTGAACGCGCATGAACGGCCATAGTAAATTTATCATTTAATTTGAGCCCCATTTTAAACGGCCACATGCAACAATTAACTATGCGATGTTAGCGTCATTTGAACAATATTGAAATCACAAATACTGCTTTTACGCCATCTGACTAACAATAATAAAGGTAAGTTTGCATGTGCGCCTTTACAGTTGCTTCTATAAAAGGTGGACACCTATTGGTTTTTTTTTTTTTTTTGTGGGAGCCATAGCAATGACTTCGAATTTCAAGTAACGTATGAGACTTTTGTGAAAACCTAACTACTTCAAGTTAATTTATTTATTTTATTTATTTAAAAAATTAACATATAGGGCTTAATAACCTAAAGGTTAAATTAAAAGCGCACTTGGGAACGAAGCCCATATGGCGCTATTTGAAGTTAAGAAGGTAAGTATTCTATCGGAAATGAATTTAGATTAGAGCTTATGTCCTATATCTAAGTGGTTAAGGAGAGATTTCGTAGGGTTGGGTTGGATGGGTCCATTAAAGTGGTCAAGGGGTAAGCGGGCTGCCGTATAAGCTGAAAGTGGGCCAGTTTTCGAGGGTGTGAGCAGTCGTAAGTGGCTGGTGCATTCGGGGCGTGGGACGTGGGACGTGGGAAAAAATGTGCCGGTGGGTAAACCGAGTGTGACCGGTCCTGCCCGAAAGATTGCCACCCCTTCCGCTCTTCTCAGCTCACTGTCCATTCGCCGCCAGTGGGAGGCTGGGAAAAATCTGTCCGATACCTAGGCTGCGCCTCTTTTCTACAGTTACAGGAATAATCGGGGTCTTTACGGTAGCTGGCATCATAGCAAACCTTTTGCATAATTTCCTTGAAGTCCTTTAAAAAAAGCTAGTGGTAGGTAAACTTAGTTAACGATCGAAAGTGCGATTCGTACCAATAGAATAGTCATTGTTCTCATTGTGTCCTAACAATTTCCAATTCTTTTTTAAACAGTGTAAATGCCACACTAGATATTATCCCGCAGGTTTTTTTCCCCTCTGTTAAGGCTAGTGGGGTTAGGGTTTCCTGGTCGCCTAGTCAGTCGGTAAATATTAGGGTATTCTTTTAGTATTTTTACCTCTTTCTTACCGCGTGTAGCTTGAGGCTTACTTAGGTACAACATTTTTTTGTTCAACTAATTTCCCTTTGTGCAAAAATTAGTTTCTATACTATACTATGCGTACCCCGCAAGCCTTTCGAGGTGTTATTGCTAGTAATTCCTCTTTGCTTAAGTTCTTTTTCGGTCTACCGGTTTGCGGTATGCAAGGTGTTCTGTTGGGAGTTGCAGGGGGTGGTATGGGGAAGCCTAAATAATAATGAATATAGAAAATAAAGTTGTTTTTATTTATATTATTTATACACTTCCCTAGATGCGCACTCGGGAACTGGGCTCAGATGGCGCTTTTAATTTACTTTTCTACTTATTTCTAGCTATCGGCTAAGTACTTAAGCCCAATATTTCTTTCAACTAATTTCCATTTGTGCACAAATTAGTTTCTCTGCTATACTACGCGCATCCCGCAAGCCTTTTAAGCGTGAAGGTGTTAACTGCTAGTTACTCCTCTTTGCTTAAGTTGTTTTTAATTCTACCGGTTTGCGGTGTGCAAGGTGTTCTGTTGGGAGTTGCAGGGGGTGGTATGGGGAAGCCTAAATAATAATGAATATAGAAAATAAAGTTGTATTTATTTATATTATTTATACACTCCCCTAGATGCGCACTTGGGAACTGGGCTCAAATGGCGCTTTTAATTTATTTTTCTACTTATTTCTAGCTATCGGCTAAGTACTTAGGCCCAATATTTTTTTAAAGTAATTTCCCTTTGTGCAAAAATTAGTTTCTATACTACACTACGCGCATCCCGCAAGCCTTTTAAGCGTTAAGGTGTTAATTTCTAGTAACGCCTCTTTGCTTAAGTTTTTTTTCATTCTACGGGCTTGCGGTGTGCAAGGGGTTCTGTTGGGTGTTGTAGGGGGTGGTATGGGGAAGCCTAAATAATAATATATATAGAAAACAAAGTTGTATTTATTTCTAGAATTTATACACTACCCGAGATGCGCACTCGGGAACTGGGCTCATATTGCGGTTCTAATTTACTTTTCTACTTATTCCTAGCTATCGGCTAAATACTTAGGTTCAATATTTTTTTAAACTAATTTCCCTTTGTGCAAAAATTAGTTTCTATGCTATACTACGCGCCTCCCGCAAGTCTTTCAAGTGTTAAGGTGCTAATTGCTAGCAACTCCTCTTTGCTTAAGTTTTTTTTCGTTCTACCGGTTTGCGGTGTGCAAGGTGTTCTGTTGGGTGTTGTAGGGGGTGGTATGGCGAAGCCTAAATAACCCCCAATGAGGAAGTTAGCAATATGTACCGCGGGATGGAGGGGAGTTCTGTTTCCTCAGGTGGCGGTGATATTTTGAAAAGTATTGCAGATAGCAATTTGAAATAGGTGTCATTCGATTCGCCGGAAAAAATGCTATTGATGCCTAGGGGCCCACGGGGCAAAATTAATCGCGAATTTCCTATAGGAGCCGAGATTTTGCTTTATAAAGTTGCAAGTGCAACTTGTACCAAGAAACTTGTTTCCGGAAATTGAGCTAAAATTGCCGAGCTTTTTCTTTCTAAAGTTGCAAGTGCAACTTGTGTCATGAAACTTGTTGTCGGAAAATAGTAGCGTTTGCGGCGCTGGCAGCGTAGCGATGTTCGGAACCTATTGTTGCTGTTTTCGTTAAATACTTGTAGCTTTATATAATTTCACGTCAGATGGCGTTCAGCTCTGTTGAATGTTAGTAAATACAACAACCCTTTTAACTGACGAATAAAATCGTCACAGCGAATACATTTTTCTTCAGGAATAAATTTGGCACATCGGATATATTTGCCGGTGAATCAATTTCTCATGGGGGTAAATATGACATCAAGAATAAATTTATCATGATGAATAAATTTGACACAGCGAAAAAATTGGTCGTGACGAATAAATTTGTCATATTTCAAACCGCTGTATTAAAACTGTATCTGAATTATTGAGAAAAGAGTTGAGGTTATGATTCTCACTTGGCTGTCAACGAGGTAAGCGTGCATCCATTTTAGTTTTGGGTTTCAGGGCGATTATTGGATAAGTGCAAGATGCGAAGAGCCAAAAAACAACTAGAAGTCCCCGTAGAGACAGTTTGGAGCCAATTGACCGACAAAGCTTTGTATTGGGGCTATGATCCAAAAACTGGAAGTGAATATGAGACCATTCATTGGCCCACTTTTCTAGACAATTTTCCCGTGATATCCAGCCATGTAAAATTACTTGAGTTAAATTGAGTATCGTGTAAATAATAAGGTTATGTTCTAGCTTACTGAACTGTGCAACATTCTTGGAAAGGAGCTAGGGCTAAAACAACTAGAAGTCCTCGTAGAGACAGTTTGGAGCCAATTGACCGACAAAGCTTTGTATTGGGGCTATGATGCAGAAACTGGAAGTGAATATGAGACCATTCATTGGCCCACTTTTCTAGACAATTTTCCCGTGATATCCAGCCACGTAAAATTACTTGAGTTAAATTGAGTATCGTGTAAATAATAAGGTTATGTTCTAGCTTACTGAACTGTGCAACATTCTTGGAAAGGAGCTAGGGCTTCCGCTAAGGAATCTTACAGTACTGCCATTTATCTCCGGAACGTGATGAGGCACAGTCAAGTATAATGGGTTTTCCTGGACACCACAGAGGCCTCGGGTAATCTCTGATCCGAAAAGCGAGGCTCACACGCTTGCTCTAAATTATTTCTGGTTGCATCACCAGAATATGTATTGCCTTTTTCGTTTTTAACCAAATGGTCTGTTTTTAAAGTGAAGAATAGATTCGGGCGTGGAACCGAAGAATGCGTAATATTTATAAATTTTTTTTTAGGTCTCGTATACGGCTCTTCCAGATTACAGAATGCAAGCTAACTCGGCTGTGCTTAATATATTTGTTACTTTTCCAAAAATACACTGCTTTTTTTATAGAAATATTAGTAGGGTTGGGTTGCATTGGTCCAGTAAAATGGTCAGTGAGGGAAGCGAGCTACCGTATAAGCAGAAAGTAGTGGGGCAGCTTTCGAGGGTTTGAGTAATCGTAAGTGGCTGGTTGTAGTGAGTGCATTCAGGGCGTGGGTTGTGGGAAAATATGTACGAACTTCAAGTAAAGTAACTCTATTCTCTGGTAAGTTTAATACATTGCGAGGAAGGTGTAGCGGGTAGGTCTTATTCTAAGCTCTTCTCTTTTCGGTATACTGTAGTTTGATCTGCTGTTACTGCCGTTATTATACGTGTAAGTTCAAGCTTCAGGGGGGTAGAGTAGATAAGTGAGTGATCGTTTCGTTCTTAAATAACGATAGTTGTGGGGTAACATTTATAGAGTTCGATGGTGTGGTCTTTAAACTAACAAGTCATCTAACCAGTATCTAGTTTAAAAAATTTAATTGTTTTCATTTAATAGGACGAGGGAACTTAATTCTATATCCAGTATTTCGCCAGGGTGATCCGACGCTTGCCCCATTTGTCGCTTACTATTGTGTATAGGTAAATTACTTTTTAAGATGTAAAGTACCTGCTGTGAAAGCTATACTTAGTGTGTTTTTGCTATTCTACTCTAAGATTATTTTTAGCTATCTAACTGTCCCTTGGTAAGTCTTATATCGCCGGCTATAATCCGAAAGATCCTTGATCGATGTTAATGGTTATTAGGGCTCTCCCCAAGTTTTCCTTAGCGTTTTTTAAGTCTGTTGTCTTCAATATATTGTTGGCGTAAATGTAAGTAAGTAGTTCATCTATATCATTTAGTTTGGGGATGAGGGAGTAAATGAAGGTGTTGAATAGTGAGTTGTAAAAGAGTGAACATTGGGGAAGAATATTTTCCACCGGACACTTATGTGAAGTGAACCGTTGTCCCTTATCTAAATGGATCGGGATTTATTAACAAAGTGAATGAGCTGGGTGGTGGCTACAATATTCTTACATACCCTGTGTTCGTTTTCAATGTTCACAGATTAGGTGGGAGACTTTTTCTTCATCAGAACGTCTTTTCAACTTTCTTTTCTACCTCCAGGAGAAGAGAAATGGTGCGCCAGAAATTCCTAAAGCCATAAATTAATTTTGGAAGTAAATGGGGAAAAAATGTTTGGTAAGTGTTAGATTGTAATAATAGGTGTTAGAAGCGGGGGTGCTAAAGTTAAATCGGTTGCAGAAGTGAGCCGTGAATATGCTAACAGTGGGTGGGCCTGTATTGAGAATGCACACAGGATGATATTCGATCCACGCAGGCGATGCTCCCTCTGGGACTCCAACGCCCTGAATCCCAAACGGGGCTATGGGTGTTAAAGTCCCTATCATAATTGGTATTTTCGGGAAACTGGCAGGTCAAGGCCTAAAGAACTCCGAGTGTAATCTCTTGAGCATAATTAAGGTACAGGAACGACATCGTTAGGGCGGATTTAATTTTTATCGAGTGGTAATATCTCGAATTGTGCAGTGAGAGTACAGGTTGCCATGCCGCTATTGCCACAAGTTTCTCGATCCTCCTTGTACCATTCTAAGGTGTAAGATATGTAGTTGTGTCAGGGGTGGAATGGATCATCGAGTCCTCTTCCAGAGCAGGTACGAATTGCAGATATTGCTTCGTAGTTTTTCACTACAATTTTGCTACACACTAGGAGTACAGCAGACGAGTAGCATGACTGATGCAGAAGCCCTGGTAGCTGCTGCCGACATGGGAAAAGATTTGAAAGTGTCAATGTCCGATCCCGTGCCAGGTTCAGCGCCTGATGGAGGGATGATGGGCCCACCAGCTTTTCGCCCTTCTGCTCCAATGAGCTCGCTCAGTCCATCCGGTGTTAACCAGTTAGGAAAGGCGCCTTCCGCTATTAAGACGAACATTAAGTCGGTCAACCAAATCCATTCATTCGGAAGATAAAATTATTTTGATGTTTGTTTTATTTCTAATGTTAGCTTTACGAAATTATCGTGACTGTTGGTGGAGATACAGTATATTATTATTTAACTAAGTTTAAGAAATGAGTCGGATCTCACGCGATAAGAGTTACACAAGTGTTTGCACTATTATACCTAATCGGAGGGGGACACAAAAAAGAAGCAGATTATACCCAAATGAAGATTGGCGCGAGTACCCATAGCAATGACCCAGAAGACCAAGCCCTGCCACTAACACAGCAAACCATTAAAACTGAGATATGCAAAATTTACTTTCAGATGCAAGCAAGTTTCGTGGTTTAAGTAAAATCTTTAAATGCAAATATCTCGGCTCCTATGAGGAATTGGGAGTTTTTTTTGCCCCTAGAACCCCTAGAGTTCTATAGCATTTTTTCCGGGCAATCGAATGAGACTATTTTGAAACCCGTATCTACAGTAGTTTTCAAGATGGCGTCGTGTCCTGTTTTTCTCCTTATATTTGTATGTCTAAGGACTTCTGAATGTTTCATTTTGTAGCAATCGATAGCCCTAACTAAATCCGTTTATATTTGAACGCGCATGAACGGCCATAGTAAATTTATCATTTAATTTGAGCCCCATTTTAAACGGCCACATGCAACAATTAACTATGCGATGTTAGCGTCATTTGAACAATATTGAAATCACAAATACTGCTTTTACGCCATCTGACTAACAATAATAAAGGTAAGTTTGCATGTGCGCCTTTACAGTTGCTTCTATAAAAGGTGGACACCTATTGGTTTTTTTTTTTTTTTTGTGGGAGCCATAGCAATGACTTCGAATTTCAAGTAACGTATGAGACTTTTGTGAAAACCTAACTACTTCAAGTTAATTTATTTATTTTATTTATTTAAAAAATTAACATATAGGGCTTAATAACCTAAAGGTTAAATTAAAAGCGCGCTTGGGAACGAAGCCCATATGGCGCTATTTGAAGTTAAGAAGGTAAGTATTCTATCGGAAATGAATTTAGATTAGAGCTTATGTCCTATATCTAAGTGGTTAAGGAGAGATTTCGTAGGGTTGGGTTGGATGGGTCCATTAAAGTGGTCAAGGGGTAAGCGGGCTGCCGTATAAGCTGAAAGTGGGCCAGTTTTCGAGGGTGTGAGCAGTCGTAAGTGGCTGGTGCATTCGGGGCGTGGGACGTGGGACGTGGGAAAAAATGTGCCGGTGGGTAAACCGAGTGTGACCGGTCCTGCCCGAAAGATTGCCACCCCTTCCGCTCTTCTCAGCTCACTGTCCATTCGCCGCCAGTGGGAGGCTGGGAAAAATCTGTCCGATACCTAGGCTGCGCCTCTTTTCTACAGTTACAGGAATAATCGGGGTCTTTACGGTAGCTGGCATCATAGCAAACCTTTTGCATAATTTCCTTGAAGTCCTTTAAAAAAAGCTAGTGGTAGGTAAACTTAGTTAACGATCGAAAGTGCGATTCGTACCAATAGAATAGTCATTGTTCTCATTGTGTCCTAACAATTTCCAATTCTTTTTTAAACAGTGTAAATGCCACACTAGATATTATCCCGCAGGTTTTTTTCCCCTCTGTTAAGGCTAGTGGGGTTAGGGTTTCCTGGTCGCCTAGTCAGTCGGTAAATATTAGGGTATTCTTTTAGTATTTTTACCTCTTTCTTACCGCGTGTAGCTTGAGGCTTACTTAGGTACAACATTTTTTTGTTCAACTAATTTCCCTTTGTGCAAAAATTAGTTTCTATACTATACTATGCGTACCCCGCAAGCCTTTCGAGGTGTTATTGCTAGTAATTCCTCTTTGCTTAAGTTCTTTTTCGGTCTACCGGTTTGCGGTATGCAAGGTGTTCTGTTGGGAGTTGCAGGGGGTGGTATGGGGAAGCCTAAATAATAATGAATATAGAAAATAAAGTTGTTTTTATTTATATTATTTATACACTTCCCTAGATGCGCACTCGGGAACTGGGCTCAGATGGCGCTTTTAATTTACTTTTCTACTTATTTCTAGCTATCGGCTAAGTACTTAAGCCCAATATTTCTTTCAACTAATTTCCATTTGTGCACAAATTAGTTTCTCTGCTATACTACGCGCATCCCGCAAGCCTTTTAAGCGTGAAGGTGTTAACTGCTAGTTACTCCTCTTTGCTTAAGTTGTTTTTAATTCTACCGGTTTGCGGTGTGCAAGGTGTTCTGTTGGGAGTTGCAGGGGGTGGTATGGGGAAGCCTAAATAATAATGAATATAGAAAATAAAGTTGTATTTATTTATATTATTTATACACTCCCCTAGATGCGCACTTGGGAACTGGGCTCAAATGGCGCTTTTAATTTATTTTTCTACTTATTTCTAGCTATCGGCTAAGTACTTAGGCCCAATATTTTTTTAAAGTAATTTCCCTTTGTGCAAAAATTAGTTTCTATACTACACTACGCGCCTCCCGCAAGTCTTTCAAGTGTTAAGGTGCTAATTGCTAGCAACTCCTCTTTGCTTAAGTTTTTTTTCGTTCTACCGGTTTGCGGTGTGCAAGGTGTTCTGTTGGGTGTTGTAGGGGGTGGTATGGCGAAGCCTAAATAACCCCCAATGAGGAAGTTAGCAATATGTACCGCGGGATGGAGGGGAGTTCTGTTTCCTCAGGTGGCGGTGATATTTTGAAAAGTATTGCAGATAGCAATTTGAAATAGGTGTCATTCGATTCGCCGGAAAAAATGCTATTGATGCCTAGGGGCCCACGGGGCAAAATTAATCGCGAATTTCCTATAGGAGCCGAGATTTTGCTTTATAAAGTTGCAAGTGCAACTTGTACCAAGAAACTTGTTTCCGGAAATTGAGCTAAAATAGCCGAGCTTTTTCTTTCTAAAGTTGCAAGTGCAACTTGTGTCATGAAACTTGTTGTCGGAAAATAGTAGCGTTTGCGGCGCTGGCAGCGTAGCGATGTTCGGAACCTATTGTTGCTGTTTTCGTTAAATACTTGTAGCTTTATATAATTTCACGTCAGATGGCGTTCAGCTCTGTTGAATGTTAGTAAATACAACAACCCTTTTAACTGACGAATAAAATCGTCACAGCGAATACATTTTTCTTCAGGAATAAATTTGGCACATCGAATATATTTGCCGGTGAATCAATTTCTCATGGGGGTAAATATGACATCAAGAATAAATTTATCATGATGAATAAATTTGACACAGCGAAAAAATTGGTCGTGACGAATAAATTTGTCATATTTCAAACCGCTGTATTAAAACTGTATCTGAATTATTGAGAAAAGAGTTGAGGTTATGATTCTCACTTGGCTGTCAACGAGGTAAGCGTGCATCCATTTTAGTTTTGGGTTTCAGGGCGATTATTGGATAAGTGCAAGATGCGAAGAGCCAAAAAACAACTAGAAGTCCCCGTAGAGACAGTTTGGAGCCAATTGACCGACAAAGCTTTGTATTGGGGCTATGATCCAAAAACTGGAAGTGAATATGAGACCATTCATTGGCCCACTTTTCTAGACAATTTTCCCGTGATATCCAGCCATGTAAAATTACTTGAGTTAAATTGAGTATCGTGTAAATAATAAGGTTATGTTCTAGCTTACTGAACTGTGCAACATTCTTGGAAAGGAGCTAGGGCTAAAACAACTAGAAGTCCTCGTAGAGACAGTTTGGAGCCAATTGACCGACAAAGCTTTGTATTGGGGCTATGATGCAGAAACTGGAAGTGAATATGAGACCATTCATTGGCCCACTTTTCTAGACAATTTTCCCGTGATATCCAGCCACGTAAAATTACTTGAGTTAAATTGAGTATCGTGTAAATAATAAGGTTATGTTCTAGCTTACTGAACTGTGCAACATTCTTGGAAAGGAGCTAGGGCTTCCGCTAAGGAATCTTACAGTACTGCCATTTATCTCCGGAACGTGATGAGGCACAGTCAAGTATAATGGGTTTTCCTGGACACCACAGAGGCCTCGGGTAATCTCTGATCCGAAAAGCGAGGCTCACACGCTTGCTCTAAATTATTTCTGGTTGCATCACCAGAATATGTATTGCCTTTTTCGTTTTTAACCAAATGGTCTGTTTTTAAAGTGAAGAATAGATTCGGGCGTGGAACCGAAGAATGCGTAATATTTATAAATTTTTTTTTAGGTCTCGTATACGGCTCTTCCAGATTACAGAATGCAAGCTAACTCGGCTGTGCTTAATATATTTGTTACTTTTCCAAAAATACACTGCTTTTTTTATAGAAATATTAGTAGGGTTGGGTTGCATTGGTCCAGTAAAATGGTCAGTGAGGGAAGCGAGCTACCGTATAAGCAGAAAGTAGTGGGGCAGCTTTCGAGGGTTTGAGTAATCGTAAGTGGCTGGTTGTAGTGAGTGCATTCAGGGCGTGGGTTGTGGGAAAATATGTACGAACTTCAAGTAAAGTAACTCTATTCTCTGGTAAGTTTAATACATTGCGAGGAAGGTGTAGCGGGTAGGTCTTATTCTAAGCTCTTCTCTTTTCGGTATACTGTAGTTTGATCTGCTGTTACTGCCGTTATTATACGTGTAAGTTCAAGCTTCAGGGGGGTAGAGTAGATAAGTGAGTGATCGTTTCGTTCTTAAATAACGATAGTTGTGGGGTAACATTTATAGAGTTCGATGGTGTGGTCTTTAAACTAACAAGTCATCTAACCAGTATCTAGTTTAAAAAATTTAATTGTTTTCATTTAATAGGACGAGGGAACTTAATTCTATATCCAGTATTTCGCCAGGGTGATCCGACGCTTGCCCCATTTGTCGCTTACTATTGTGTATAGGTAAATTACTTTTTAAGATGTAAAGTACCTGCTGTGAAAGCTATACTTAGTGTGTTTTTGCTATTCTACTCTAAGATTATTTTTAGCTATCTAACTGTCCCTTGGTAAGTCTTATATCGCCGGCTATAATCCGAAAGATCCTTGATCGATGTTAATGGTTATTAGGGCTCTCCCCAAGTTTTCCTTAGCGTTTTTTAAGTCTGTTGTCTTCAATATATTGTTGGCGTAAATGTAAGTAAGTAGTTCATCTATATCATTTAGTTTGGGGATGAGGGAGTAAATGAAGGTGTTGAATAGTGAGTTGTAAAAGAGTGAACATTGGGGAAGAATATTTTCCACCGGACACTTATGTGAAGTGAACCGTTGTCCCTTATCTAAATGGATCGGGATTTATTAACAAAGTGAATGAGCTGGGTGGTGGCTACAATATTCTTACATACCCTGTGTTCGTTTTCAATGTTCACAGATTAGGTGGGAGACTTTTTCTTCATCAGAACGTCTTTTCAACTTTCTTTTCTACCTCCAGGAGAAGAGAAATGGTGCGCCAGAAATTCCTAAAGCCATAAATTAATTTTGGAAGTAAATGGGGAAAAAATGTTTGGTAAGTGTTAGATTGTAATAATAGGTGTTAGAAGCGGGGGTGCTAAAGTTAAATCGGTTGCAGAAGTGAGCCGTGAATATGCTAACAGTGGGTGGGCCTGTATTGAGAATGCACACAGGATGATATTCGATCCACGCAGGCGATGCTCCCTCTGGGACTCCAACGCCCTGAATCCCAAACGGGGCTATGGGTGTTAAAGTCCCTATCATAATTGGTATTTTCGGGAAACTGGCAGGTCAAGGCCTAAAGAACTCCGAGTGTAATCTCTTGAGCATAATTAAGGTACAGGAACGACATCGTTAGGGCGGATTTAATTTTTATCGAGTGGTAATATCTCGAATTGTGCAGTGAGAGTACAGGTTGCCATGCCGCTATTGCCACAAGTTTCTCAATCCTCCTTGTACCATTCTAAGGTGTAAGATATGTAGTTGTGTCAGGGGTGGAATGGATCATCGAGTCCTCTTCCAGAGCAGGTACGAATTGCAGATATTGCTTCGTAGTTTTTCACTACAATTTTGCTACACACTAGGAGTACAGCAGACGAGTAGCATGACTGATGCAGAAGCCCTGGTAGCTGCTGCCGACATGGGAAAAGATTTGAAAGTGTCAATGTCCGATCCCGTGCCAGGTTCAGCGCCTGATGGAGGGATGATGGGCCCACCAGCTTTTCGCCCTTCTGCTCCAATGAGCTCGCTCAGTCCATCCGGTGTTAACCAGTTAGGAAAGGCGCCTTCCGCTATTAAGACGAACATTAAGTCGGTCAACCAAATCCATTCATTCGGAAGATAAAATTATTTTGATGTTTGTTTTATTTCTAATGTTAGCTTTACGAAATTATCGTGACTGTTGGTGGAGATACAGTATATTATTATTTAACTAAGTTTAAGAAATGAGTCGGATCTCACGCGATAAGAGTTACACAAGTGTTTGCACTATTATACCTAATCGGAGGGGGACACAAAAAAGAAGCAGATTATACCCAAATGAAGATTGGCGCGAGTACCCATAGCAATGACCCAGAAGACCAAGCCCTGCCACTAACACAGCAAACCATTAAAACTGAGATATGCAAAATTTACTTTCAGATGCAAGCAAGTTTCGTGGTTTAAGTAAAATCTTTAAATGCAAATATCTCGGCTCCTATGAGGAATTGGGAGTTTTTTTTGCCCCTAGAACCCCTAGAGTTCTATAGCATTTTTTCCGGGCAATCGAATGAGACTATTTTGAAACCCGTATCTACAGTAGTTTTCAAGATGGCGTCGTGTCCTGTTTTTCTCCTTATATTTGTATGTCTAAGGACTTCTGAATGTTTCATTTTGTAGCAATCGATAGCCCTAACTAAATCCGTTTATATTTGAACGCGTATGGCCGGCCATAGTAAATTTATCATTTAATTTGAGCCCCATTTTAAACGGCCACATGCAACAATTAACTATGCGATGTTAGCGTCATTTGAACAATATTGAAATCACAAATACTGCTTTTACGCCATCTGACTAACAATAATAAAGGTAAGTTTGCATGTGCGCCTTTACAGTTGCTTCTATAAAAGGTGGACACCTATTGGTTTTTTTTTTTTTTTGTGGGAGCCATAGCAATGACTTCGAATTTCAAGTAACGTATGAGACTTTTGTGAAAACCTAACTACTTCAAGTTAATTTATTTATTTTATTTATTTAAAAAATTAACATATAGGGCTTAATAACCTAAAGGTTAAATTAAAAGCGCGCTTGGGAACGAAGCCCATATGGCGCTATTTGAAGTTAAGAAGGTAAGTATTCTATCGGAAATGAATTTAGATTAGAGCTTATGTCCTATATCTAAGTGGTTAAGGAGAGATTTCGTAGGGTTGGGTTGGATGGGTCCATTAAAGTGGTCAAGGGGTAAGCGGGCTGCCGTATAAGCTGAAAGTGGGCCAGTTTTCGAGGGTGTGAGCAGTCGTAAGTGGCTGGTGCATTCGGGGCGTGGGACGTGGGACGTGGGAAAAAATGTGCCGGTGGGTAAACCGAGTGTGACCGGTCCTGCCCGAAAGATTGCCACCCCTTCCGCTCTTCTCAGCTCACTGTCCATTCGCCGCCAGTGGGAGGCTGGGAAAAATCTGTCCGATACCTAGGCTGCGCCTCTTTTCTACAGTTACAGGAATAATCGGGGTCTTTACGGTAGCTGGCATCATAGCAAACCTTTTGCATAATTTCCTTGAAGTCCTTTAAAAAAAGCTAGTGGTAGGTAAACTTAGTTAACGATCGAAAGTGCGATTCGTACCAATAGAATAGTCATTGTTCTCATTGTGTCCTAACAATTTCCAATTCTTTTTTAAACAGTGTAAATGCCACACTAGATATTATCCCGCAGGTTTTTTTCCCCTCTGTTAAGGCTAGTGGGGTTAGGGTTTCCTGGTCGCCTAGTCAGTCGGTAAATATTAGGGTATTCTTTTAGTATTTTTACCTCTTTCTTACCGCGTGTAGCTTGAGGCTTACTTAGGTACAACATTTTTTTGTTCAACTAATTTCCCTTTGTGCAAAAATTAGTTTCTATACTATACTATGCGTACCCCGCAAGCCTTTCGAGGTGTTATTGCTAGTAATTCCTCTTTGCTTAAGTTCTTTTTCGGTCTACCGGTTTGCGGTATGCAAGGTGTTCTGTTGGGAGTTGCAGGGGGTGGTATGGGGAAGCCTAAATAATAATGAATATAGAAAATAAAGTTGTTTTTATTTATATTATTTATACACTTCCCTAGATGCGCACTCGGGAACTGGGCTCAGATGGCGCTTTTAATTTACTTTTCTACTTATTTCTAGCTATCGGCTAAGTACTTAAGCCCAATATTTCTTTCAACTAATTTCCATTTGTGCACAAATTAGTTTCTCTGCTATACTACGCGCATCCCGCAAGCCTTTTAAGCGTGAAGGTGTTAACCATGGGCGTACCCAGCATTTGCTTAGAGGTGGGGCAAAAGTAAGAAAACTCGATAAGTAGTAGGAATTTAAAAATGATTTTTTCCTAGCCATTGACCCACGTCATAATGATAGGAGATTTGATCATGTGCACCAGAACCAGATGGTAGCAAAAGTTCACTTGACACAGATGCAGCAGAAATAGGAATCGATGTAGCTGGCACAGTTGTACCATAGCTAGCAGCTTCTATGTTTCTTCTGCGACTCTTCTCCGCCACTATCAATTTCGCCAATACTTTTATTGTTTTTTTTCCTCTTCTGATTCTGTCTTGCTAAAAAAAAAATGAGTAGGTATAGTTAATTAAAATCTATTCCAGGCTGAATAGTGCTTCTAACCTTTTGATATTTTCGAATCACCAAATAAATGGTTTTAAGATTACGTAGTTAATCTACCTAGTTTCTACTCAAAACGATGGATCTGTCATCAAAACAGAGTCATCAACCTATACCAAAAGAATTTTCAAGAAGCGGCCAAGTGCGAGTGCATAGTGAAGGGTTCCGTATTTCACTGTTAATATCCCATATCTTAAAAAGTACAAAAGCGTAAGTAGTAGTTAACTAAGCGTAAGTCGTTCAAATCAATTTTCTTGAAAGTGTATGTCATGTTCTACTTCCTGTTTTTTTTTTCAGAATTTTCAACCCATTAGTTTAAAAGTTAGATGGGATACTCTTTACTTAAAAATATAATTTGTTATCTCACAGTGCTGAAATTAATGTATTAGAGAATAACATTTGATCGATCACAAATAGGTATTATAACTTGAGTGAAAAACAATGCTTTTCCTAATTAAACTCGCCACTCACAGTCACAACACAGTAAAAAGATACCTTCTTAATTCAGAGCAGGCAATTCACTTTGCCCACGAGTTAAATTTTATTTTTTAATGTTGCTTATAAAATTTCGAATGTGAAAGATATATTTTCGTAATCGAAATCTCACAAATTCGAATCTTTGAATAGTCATATCATAGATTTTTTGAGTTCTCGAATGTGAGAATCCATCTTTTGTCCACATCTGAAATTTTGTTAATACCCTTGACACACTGAGTTGAAATTGAGAATTTCGAAGTTAATTTCGTTTACCCCTGACACATTGCTCTTCTCCATTTCAGTTGTCAATTAAAATTTCAAAATTTCAGAGATGACTTGATTGATTTCGTTAAATCAGCAGGCAAATAACATTTCCAATATTTTGGAAACAATGCTCTTTAAGCAAAGCAAATTAAAAAAAGAATTCGTCCGGTTCAACGTTTACTCCAGCTATTTTTAGCCATTTTTAACAATTCGAATGTCGCGTTTTACTTGTCGGTACAGCTGGTTAATGGGAATTAAGTAGTAAGCGCGCCACCTGACGCAAAATTTGTATACTATTTTCTTCATTGCGCACGAAATTAGAAAGCAAAAACTCAGTTTCCAAATTGAGTTGAAATGTAGGTCGAAATGGAGAACAGAGCCGAAATTCTAAATTTCGACCGCAATGTGTCAGGGGTATAAGTGACATTCAAAGATTGATCTCCAGATGTTCTTACAAATCATCAAAAGTAGGTACACTACCCGTAAATTTCTAGCTTCGAGTCAGGATGGAGGGTGGGGCAAATGCCCCACCCTGCCCCACTGTGGGTACGCCCATGTTTTCGTGCCTTTTAAAGATAACATTGTCGATATTGTAGTTTGTAATAAGCGAAATGAATACCTATGAAATGAGACTTTTTTTCAAAAATAAACGTTTATATTGCAAAAATGGTTACAGATTTATTATTCAAAGTAATATCCCTCGCTAGCGATGCATTTTTCCCATCTTTCGGGCAATTTATGGATACCCCGCCATTTTTTGGCGTTTTCGTGCGAATCGAAGCGCTGCTCGGAAAGTACGTGGCCCATCGATGCAAATAAGTGGTAGACGGACGGCGCCAGGTCTGGTGAGTAAACCGCATGCGTTAACGGTTCCTAATCGTATGACTTCACCAATTCCTTGGTCGCTTTTGTTCGATGTGGCGGTGCATTGTCATCAAGGAAAATTACTTTGTGATGCCTATCTGCATATCATGAGTGTTTTTGACGTATAGTGTGGTTCTAATCCGCCAATTGTCGTTGGTAGCGTGCACCGTCAACTGTTTCACCGGGTTGCAACATCTCGTACCAAATAATACCACACTGATCCCAGAAAACACACAGCATTGCCTTGCGGCCGAAGCGATCTTGTCTGGCCGTCGTTTTTGGTTTGTAGCCCGGCGGACCTTACGATCTTTTACGTTTGGGATTTTTGAAATAAACCCATTTTTCATCACCAGTGACGATGCGGTGGAGAAATGACTTCCTTTTGAAGCGGGCGAGCAGCATTTCACAAGTGGTTTTTCGGTTTTCTTGCTGTCTTTCAGTCAGTTAAGGGGGTAGTCCAGTGAAAACGACTGTTTTTTCAACGATTTTTTTTTCATATTAGAAGTCAATTTTTATTAAAAAACTTTTTGACATATGATAGTACAACTATTAAAATACACAAAAAAAAAATTTTTTTTTTGTTTTCGATGAGTCATCCCGACAAAATGGCCTCTCCAAAAAAAAAAATTTTTTGTTGGCGGACGTCGAATCTCTGCAACGGTTCATTTGAAACAAAAAATTCAAATGAGGTTTTAATCTGTAGAACATTGGCTATCGTCGGAACTAGAATTATTAATTTTCAATGAAAAATAACAAAATGGCGGCATTTTGAATTTTTCGGGTGTTTTTCGGGTGCTTAATTTGTTTATAACTTTGTAAATAAACAATGGATTTTAATAATTCTAGTTCCGACGATAGATACACATTCAAGAAATATACAGCTAAATTTTTAGATCAATCGGAGCAAAAGACTCTGAGATCTGACGTCCGCCGAGTCAAAAAATGCTGTTTTGAGAAAAACGCGGTTAAAGTTTTTGTTGCGGAAAAAAGCTAAAAAAATTAATTTTACCTTAGTCAGCGATGCCTGCTCCATACATAACGCGATGCCTGCTCCATACATAATTAACCTTAAATACAAAGCAGAAGGACCTAGACCGTTATAAACCGAAAAAAAATGGGCGGAGCAAACAGAAATACAAGAGTCCTGCTTGCTCCGAAACACGCCAGGGGACCTTCGAGCGCTCGGATTACACGTCTCTCGAAAACTCTCTGTATCTTGAAAACTATTCAATATTTTGCTTAGATATTTTAAGGGAGTATTTTCTAGGTGTAGTAGAGTCGATTTAAGCAAAAAAACAAAAAACGAAAAAAAATTTTTTTTTCACTGGACTACCCCCTTAATGCGGCACCCATCGGCCCACCTTTAAAATCATTCCCATGTCTTTCAAACGTTTGGAAATGGTTTTTTGGCTGACTCCCAATTGTTGTGCCATCATTTCTTGGGTTTGACCATCATGTTCATCAAGCAATGCTTGCAATTCGGCGTATTCAAACTTTTTCGGTGATCGGCCGCGTTCCTCGTTCTCCACGTTAAAATCACCACTTCGGAATTTTTCAAACCACCTGAAGCACTGTGCTCTGCTTAGTGCATATCCGCCGTAAGCATCTACAAGCATTTGATGGGCTTAAGCAGCGTTTTTCTTCAAATGGTAACAGAAAATCAACGATGTCCGCAAATCGTAGTTTGTAGGCACAAAATTCGACATTTCTACGAGAGAAAAAAAATGCGTTGTTGTATGAAACCTTACAAACAATAAACTGAATATTGTTGACAGATGTCTTGTTGACAGATTTATACTTTTGGAACGGTTAAAAATTTGTAAAGTCTCATTTCATAGGTATAGACCTGGTAAATAAATAAATATATAACAATATTTTCAGTTGTTTTTACTGTTTCACACCGGCGCATTCGTGTTTGCGAATACCACGAATTGTTATGAGCTTCAACCTCTTAAAATATAAGAGAACAAATATTTTTATTATTGCTATAACTGAAAAAACAGAAAACAAATTCCCAACTAACATGCCTGGGTTTCCTGTTATTTGAATTGAATAAAATAGATTTCTGAGATGGGTACTGATAATTACATTTTATAGATTTCTAGAGCTTAAATGTCCCGCTAAATTGCCGAGATCATGTCATAATTTTCTACGGATTTCTTCAAATTTCTGGTATGTATGTACTTTACCATAATAATCAAATACAAATTTCAAAAACCACAAATAAAAACAAACAACTGCTGTAACCGGCTATTTATAAAAATACGATCTTGTTAATAAATCCTATTTATATTCTACTATGAGAAGGTTAAATTTTCCTAAGAAATTTTCGATCTTCAAGGCTTCCATAAAAACAAAGTTTCAATGCCAAGCTGTGTGAATTGCATCAAAACGTAATAATATTTGTTAGATAAATATAAATAATAAATCCCTCACTTCACCACGACATTTCTTATTAATATATTGCTTGTTGGATAACTTACCGAGAAATTTAAAGAGTGAAATCTAACCAACATACGGCTTACAAATTAGTATATTTTCACATAGTCTCCACAATCCGGAGGCGTCCTGTGCCTGTGCCAACTCAGCGTTAAAAGCGTTCTATTAGAATTAAATGCCCCATGTTACAATCTTTCTTTCAAGATTCCTTGCCCCCTAGAACTCTTATCCATTCCCGCTCTTTGACACGTGGGCATCTTCGACCTCATCTAAAATAAATCCTGGCTGTTTTGAAAAATTCAGTTTCTGCAATCGCCTATTCAATTTAGTTTAATAAAGAGCAATTGCTGAATTGCACAGCCCGTAAACTATCTTTTTAACCCTACGCACCATACTTTCCGATATTCTGATTTTATTATAGTATTCTTATAAAATATAACTTACCAGACGACGAACTTTGGTCAGGTCGGCAACGTCACACATTCTAGAGCATGACGCACATAATACCTCAGATAACCTTAAGGTATCCAAGGTCTTAAAATTATTTCCCAAAAATTTGAGTGGATTAAAACTTTGACTCAAAAACAAGTAAAAGCGCGGCACTTTAAATTTAAATGCAATAGTAATAACTAAGACGGGGAAAAAAATCTACACTTTCGAACAAAAATAAAAAAGTGAAATGCCGGCTCAAAATTAATAAGGAATGAGGAAATTCACTCGACTGCTTAATTCAGCTAAACCCTAGGACCCCACAATATCCGTATGAAACAAATAACCCACACAGGGGTTACGCGCTCCCCAGTACTTTAAATCGATTCGCTGAGCTGACTATTGGTCGTAGAGACATTTTTATTTTACATTTTCATGTACAAAATCTGAAAAGCGGAATATGTCATTGGGACAAACCTAGTATTATTTTTTCGTTTTGAAAAATACGATTGAACAAAGTAAGTAAATTGTTTTTAGCGTTTTTCACTAATTTTGTGGGGTTTGGGGAACAACTGTGGGGGGTCCTAGGGTTAAGCAAAAAAATCGCTCAATTGAGTAAACGACTGCAAAAATTGAATTCTCGAACACGGAATATTCCACAGCAGTACCTTTTCTTATTTTTCAATATTCGTCAAATTAAGGCTAAGAGCGAGAAATGAGAAAATCTGATAATGATACAAAAGACAACGCCGGATGATAAGGCATTATAACTCTTTGTTGTATTTGTTACTGTACCATTGTAAAAGATATAAAGAAATTTTACAATTGATACACCCATATAATAGGAAATACAGTAAAGTGTGAACCCCCGTATATATATATATTTAAATTTGTAGTTTCTCTTCAGAAAATTCAAATGGCGGCAAATTAAAAATATCATGTTTTAATCAACTTTTCTTTTACATGTCTTATACCCTTATATATAAAGCGTACTGAATTGAAGTACCAAACAAAATATTTATAACTTTTTGCAGCCAATCGTCTAATCTTCATTTTACTCAAGTTTCAATAGTAAATCTTTATCGTCGCATTACCTAAGTTTGCAAACTTTGAAACGCGTATTATTAAAAATAAAATGGTGCTCCTTACAGTAGCCTATACAAATGCAAAAAACAACTCTAACTTAATAAAACTAAGCCACTCTACCGCTCAACTTTCTGGACAAAACAATTTGTCAGATTTTGGTAGACCATATGATTTTGAAACAAAACTTTCATACTAGTATAATTTTCATGTTAACGGGTAATGCAACTTTAAAAAAAACGAAAACAAAAAAAAGCCCAATCCACCACTCAGCGAAAAGAATGTAATGCTTCCAAATAAGAAGAACGGGCATAAAATAAGTGAAAGAAAAATCAAACAACCAAACTTTCAGTTTACATAAAATAACGTTCTTTATTTCAAAATATTTCAAATTGTTTTGCCCAGTTTCGAGGCAACATTTGGCTGCAGAACAATAGTATTATGGGATTGAAAGGAAAATTTGAAGAAAATAAATTAAATAGCTAAAACTAGATACTCACACAAAAAAAAAGAAGAGAAGAAAACAAAAATCAAAGTCCTTATTCACCTAAATAAAACAACGAATTCAAAACTACAGAAAATTAATAGCCTTAAGGCGGTCGGAAGAAAACTTAATACTAAATTGGAAAAATGTGGTGTGCAACAGTGTTCGTGTGGGTCTTTGTTGCCAAAATGTTTGGTTTGTTTGATTGGTCTTTCTCTTGTTTTGCAAACTATTTTTCTGTTTCTTTTTTTTTTTTTTTTTTTTGTTAATAAGAAGAGATTGCTTGGCTTGGTTTATTTACCGGTTATCACTTCTTCCTCTTCTGCCTGGTTCCCATTCTCTGCTGGTTCTGGTTTGTCAGACTCTACAACTGCGCGTTTTCGACCTCTCCCGCCTCGTTTCTTGGCTGCTGGTGGTGAAACTACTTCTTCCTCCTGAGCACCATTCTCCGAAGATTCTTCATTTTTGGAATCTGCACCACTACCTCTTTTGCGACCCTTATTCTGTTCGGCTAACATCTTTTTGGCGCCTGCTGTTTTCACTGGTTCTGAAAAAAAAAAAAAAAAAAAAAAAAATTTATTCTAATATATTTTTTTTTTTTTTTTATAAACAATGAAGAATTTTTATTGAAACTCAAAGAAAGCCTCGTATCAAAAATTAAGGGGGGAGAAAAAGAATGGTGTTTGGTGGCCGAGTTTGTGGAGAACACTCTACGCACCAAGCACCAGGAGGCCTCCGTCCTGCGCCCCGCTGTAGAGGGGCCAGCTTGAAAGAAAACCCACTGGGTTAGCTTTTTAAGGCCCAGCCCGAAGTAATGTGCTAAACGGTTCCGGGCTGGTGTCCTTGGAGCTAGGGGGTGGGGGTTTTAGTCGGTAGTCCACCCGAAAGGGTGGGAGTCCGGCACATCGTTCGTAAAGGAATCTCCCCCACCTCCAAAAAAAAAAAAAAAAAAAAAAAAAAAAAAAAAAAAAAAAAAAAAAAAAAAAAAAAAAAATTAAGGGAGATTACCGAATTTGTGTAAGACTTCTTGCTTCTTCTTCTAATCTATACTAATATTATAAAGCTGAAGAGTTTGTTTGTTTGAACGCGCTAATCTCAGGAACTACTGGTTCGAATTGAAAAATTCTTTTTGTGTTGGATAGTCCATTTATCGAGGAAGGCTTTAGGCTATATAACATCACGCTGCAACCAATAGGAGCGAAGAATCAGTGGAAAATCTATATATATAAAAGAAAATCGTGTTAGTTACACTATTTATAACTCAAGGACGGCTGAACCGATTTGGCTGAAAATTGGTGAAGAGGTAGCTTAAAACCAGGAAACGGACATAGGATACTTTGTAGGGTTTCAAAATGGCGGATCCAAGATGGCGGCTGAAAATTTTAAATTTGAAGCGATTTTCATGAAAATTGGTATATAGGGGTTTTGCGGGATGGGGATTTCAAATCCGCTGTCCAAGTTTAGAAATTCAAGATGGCGGATCCAATATGGCGACCAAGATTTCCTGATTTCAACAAATTTTAATGAAACTTAGTACAATGAATGTTTTGAGGTCACTGAGTTTGAATATTATCAAAATTTAGAAATCCAAGATGGCGGACCCAATATGGCGACCAAGATTTCTAGATTTCAATGAATTTTAATGAAAATAATATAAGTACAGTGATAATTTTGAGGGCACCAATTCTGAATATTAAAATGTCTTGATTACAATGGATTTTAATGAAAATTAGTACAATGATTATTCTTATTGAACTAACCCCCTAATTCTACAGAAAAGTTAAGAACTCTTAACCTCTTAATTGTTTTGAAAAATCCCTTTAACTCAAGAGATGGACCTCTTTTTGTAGAAGAATTCACAAATTATAAGAAATCAGTGTATTTCTAATGTTTGTTCAATAATATGGTAGCATATTAATTCCTTTAAAAGGATTTTTGATAATAGTTAAGACGCTAAGAGCTCTTAATTTTGATCCAGAATCGGGGGGTAATTTAGAATATTACCATAATTTCCAAATCCAAGATGGCGGATCCAACATGGCGATTAAAATGTCTCAATTACAACGGATTTTAATGAAAATTAGTACAATGGTTATTCTGAGGCAACTAATTTAGAATATTATCGAGATTTCCAAATCCTAAATGGTGACCAACAATTTCTCAATTTCAACGGATTTTAATGGAAATTAGTACTATAATTATTCTGAGGCCACTAATTTGAATGTTATCAGAATTTCCAGATAGCGGATCCAACACGGCGACCAAAATGTCTCGAGTTGGACGGATTTTAATGAAAATTGGTATAATGATTATTCTGAGGCCACTAATTTCGAATATTATTAAAATTTTATAAATCCAAGATGGCGGGTCCAATAGGGAGACCATAATGCCTTGATTTCAACAGATTTTAATGAAAATTAATACAATGATTATTCTGATTTAACTAATTTTAAATATTATCAAAATTTCCAAATCCAAGATGGCGGATCCAATATGGTGATGCAAATTTCTCGACTTCAAGGGATTTTCATGAAAATTAGTACGATTTTTTGTGGTGCCACTAATTTTGATCATTATCGAATTATCAAAGTTTCTAGATCCAAGATGGCGGACCCAGTACATAAAAAAAATTTCTCGATTTCAACGGGATTTAATTAAATTTGCTACAATAATTGTGTTAATGCCACTAATTTCAAATATTATCAAGATTTGGATATTCAAGATGGCGGATCCATAAAGGGGTTTTCGGGTTGAATCAATTTCTAGGATATAACAAACGAAGATTTGAGAAGTCTTTAATTAGTAAGTATTTACCCAACGCCGGGTAAAACCGGGTAATTTTCCAATATTTGTGAAGTGTAAAACGGTTTACTTAATATTAAACAACGTATAAGTTTGTTCAATAAATTAATTAGGGATATGAAACGGAAATACTGTTTTCTTATATTAATGGTATTATTTGTAGAAACATGCGAAAAGAAAGAACACGATCAAATATTGGTCGACGCACATGGCATAATGAAAATGTAGCAGTAAGGGCAGTACAACGTCTGCCGGGCCAGCTAGTTGATTATAACTTAAGAAAAAACTCAATCATGTATCACAGAATTACTTTAGGAATCTTACAAACAATTTAGCTATTAACACATTAAAGACGATAACTCCTACTTGGCTATAGCTAAATTTAATACTGAATATTATTGCGTAAAACTTGTTTCGGCTTCAATTGAAACAAATTACATGCTGCCAACCAAGTTTGTTGCGTTTAACGTGCACTAAGGACAAATATATTTTTTATAGATTAAAAAGAGCATTAAGTTTTTAATTAACTCTTTGCCTTACGATTTAATTTCGAAGAATCGTGCGAGTGCACACAATTAAATTTAGCGCAAACCTATGTGTGGAGTTATAAAGCAATGATAATGTGGTGGTTGTCTGAGATTTTAAAAGTTCAATCAAAAAATTCAATAGTCTCCACATGAAAAACTTTATTGTAATTTTCATGTGGTGATGGTTGTCGTCGATTAAAAAGTTTTAATAAATTTCGGTTTGAGTATTTGATTTTAAATTTAAATAAAGAATGGAAATATTAGGTAAATGTAAAAGTAGTTAAATGTAGATTTTTAACGTAGTGTAGATTTGGTTTGGCTTGTTGATATCATAAAGATTAGAAAATACTTGCAAATTTGTAACTGTAGTGGATTTATGTTACATAAATCTAGTTAGTGTAGTTGTAGTAGCTTTTTGTAAATTTTTAATAATTTTTGTTTGTGTAAAAATATTTTAGTTCTTCCCTGTCATTTGGTCGAGAAAGTTTGCATTAAAAATATTTTAAAGATTATTTGTAAAAAGAACTAAAACTAAAAATAAATAAAGAAGAAATAAATAATATTTAATTTTGTTTCGCTTATATAAAAAAAGGTGTTATAAAAAATATATAAAATATAAAATAAAAGTTCTTTAAAAATAAAAGGTGAATTATAATAAAATTAAAACCGAACTAGGAAGAACCCCACACTGGTGACCCCGACAATCAAAAGTTGCAACCCGAAGTGAACAACAGCAAGAACCGATATTGGCATTAAGCCAAGAATTTTATTCCACCAACAGCATCATCATTTTCGTCATCGTTCGTTTTTCAGCAGCTTCAGGAGGCTACAAAACTCATCATTCATCAGCCGCGGATCGGCTCAACAATCTCGACAATAACAATTGAATTTAAGGAAGAATTAAAGTCAAGATATCTTTAATTCTATCAAGAATCTTTTCAACTTTCATCAATCAGCAATAGTTAACCAGCAACAATCAACATTTATCTACAGGTTTAGTTCCTTCTTTAAAAAAAAAAAAAAAAAAAAAATTTAGCATTATTATTTATTATATTTGATTTGTTATCCATTCTTTATTGTTTTCGGTCGCGTTCTCTATCGTGTTCATTATGAATTTGAGTGGTGACTCGGTAGTCTCCGTTTCCGGGAATACAAGTTTCGAAGGTTCGGTCAATAACCTCGAAAATTCGTTTAATTTACCTCAGCCATCACCACGTATTATGGCAACATCCACACCATCTATTTCTACATTTTCGGTTCATGCACCCTCTTTTTGGAGAAATGCTCCGAAGTTTTGGTTTCAGCGACTAGAGGCGCAATTTGAACTTGCCAGAATAACAACAGAGATTGCAAAATTTAACTACGTTCTCTCCGCGTTGGATGAGAGCTTAGTTTATATTTTAAGCGATGTCTTGGAAAGTCCGGATCCTAGACATCCATATTCTCAACTAAAAGAAGCATTAATTTCACGGCTTTCCGCGAGCGAAACTACCAAATTAAACCAGCTTCTCGGAGATATTGTGATGGGGGATAGATCTCCATCACAATTTCTTCGAGAAATGAGAAATTTATCTAACGGAAATTTAAACGATGACATTTTGAAGACTCTTTGGTTACAAAGATTGCCAAGTAATATGAGAACAATTTTATCTTGTAATTCAGGACCACTTTCTGAATTAGCAAATTGTGCTGACAAAATTTTTGAAATAAATAATAAATCACCAATTTTATCTTGTTCATCTATTAATTCAGATAACAATACTTTGGCAGAACTCACTTCACAAATTTTACGTCTAACTAAACAAGTACAAGAAATGTCTTTAGAAATTAAATCATTAAAACATCAAAACAGATCTAATAGTAATTCTTCTAGACATTCTTCCAGGTTTTCGTCAAGTCGTTCACCAAACAGATTCCGACAAAATTCTCCTCAATCTCAATCTCATGGTAATCCAGATTGGTGTTGGTACCATGCCAAATTTAGGAATAATGCAACTAAATGTATTCCTCCTTGTTCCTTTAATAAAATTCTAGATTCGACAAAAAACTAATTCGCATTTCATCAATGGCGACGGATGATAAAAGCGAATATAATAGTCGCTTACACATTTTTGACAGATCTACAAATTGTTATTATCTAATTGATACTGGAGCAGATATTTCTGTAATTCCTCCTCCACTAAATTCAAAATTATTACCAACTTCTTTGAAATTATCTACAGCTAACTCATCAATTATTAATACTTATGGAAAGAAAATTCTTTCATTGGATCTCGGTTTACGAAGAAATTTTCAATGGGAATTTTTATTAGCTGATGTGGAGAAACCTATTTTAGGTGCAGATTTCTTATTTCACTATAAATTAATTATTGATTTGTCAAAAAGAATTTTAATTGACCCCTTAACCAAATTAACTTCTAATGGTAATATTTTCAGAGGACCATCTACTGCTTTATCAGTATTAATCAATACATCTTTAAATGATGAGATACAAAAATTAATTCGTGAATTTCCAACTTTAACTATAGATTCTGGTTTTACTAAACCAGTTAAACATCTAATTACACATCAAATTAAAACAGTTGGTCAACCACTATTTTCAAAAGTACGTCGTCTTTCTCCTGAAAAACTTTTAATAGCAAAAAAGGAATTTGAATTTATGTTAAACCAAGGCATTTGCAGACCTTCTAACAGTTGTTGGTCTTCACCGTTACATATGGTTCCAAAGAAGAACGGTGAATGGAGACCTTGTGGTGATTATAGGCGTTTAAATTCTATTACAATTCCAGATCGTTATCCGATCCCCTTAATTCATGATTTCACATTTCAATTACAAAATTGTAAAATATTTTCAACTATAGATTTAACAAAAGCCTATCACCAAATTCCAGTCGAACCCGAAGATATTCCAAAAACTGCAATATGCACTCCTTTTGGTCTTTTCGAATTTACAAGGATGACGTTTGGTCTTTGCAATGCAGCACAAACTTTTCAACGGTTTATCCACTCTGTGCTTCAAGATCTTCATTTCTGTTTTGTTTATTTAGATGATATTTTAATAGCATCTAAATCAGAAGAAGAACATTTAGACCATTTAAAGCAAAATTTTTCAACGTTTACAAGATCATGGATTAATTATCAACATCGAGAAATGTAACTTTATGAAATCACAAGTAAAATTTCTCGGTCATATTATTAATTCAGATGGTATCAGCCCTACTCCTGAGAAAGTAGAAGCTATTTCAAAATTTTCTCAACCTACAAATGTTAAAGAGTTAAGGCGTTTCTTAGGTATGGTAAATTTTTATCGTAGATTTCTACCTCATGCAGCTCAACATCAGTTAATTTTAAATAAATATCTTTCTGGAAGTAAAAAAGAAGGTTCCAAAAAAATTAATTGGACAACTGAAGCCATCAACGCTTTTGAGAACATTAAATCTCAATTAACTCAAACTACCCTTTTAGCTTTTCCTAACAATCATGCCAAATTAGCTTTATTTGTTGACGCTTCAGATACAGCTGTAGGTGCAGCTCTGAATCAACAAATTAATAATTCTTGGCAACCGCTTGGTTTTTTCTCAATTAAATTAAATTCAGCTCAGCAAAAGTATAGTGCTTATGATCGTGAGTTGCTCGCCGCTTATAAAGGCATTAAATATTTTCAATATCATTTAGAAGGAAGAAATTTTACACTTTTCACTGATCACAAACCTTTAGTTTTT
Source organism: Dysmachus trigonus (assembly GCA_949715965.1). Classification (NCBI taxonomy): domain Eukaryota; kingdom Metazoa; phylum Arthropoda; class Insecta; order Diptera; family Asilidae; genus Dysmachus; species Dysmachus trigonus. The sequence goes on along the minus strand of OX454323.1, from coordinate 1,979,907 downwards.
GCCTTCAAACAAAATCCAGAGAAAGCATCACCTAGACAATTTCGACATCTAGATTTCATTGGACAATTTACTACAGATATACAACACATTTCTGGTAAGAATAATATTGTCGCAGATACTTTATCGCGTGTAGATGAAATCCATCTACCTTCATCTATAGACTTTGAAGCTATAGCTACAGCACAGGAGACTGATACTCAGTTAACACAATTTTTGGAAAATTCATCTTTAAAATTTTCCAAATTCCCTGTTATAGGAAGCGATAAACAAATTCTCTGCGAGCATTCAAATTCAATTATTAGACCCTACATTCCAGAAGCTTTTCGATTAAATATTTTTAATTCTATTCACAATTTAGCACATCCTAGCATCAGAGCCACAAATAAAATGATAGTTTCAAAATATTTTTGGCCATCTATGAATAAGGATATTAATAATTGGACCCGTAGTTGTTTAGCATGTCAGAAGAATAAAATCACTCGTCATGTTAAAATTCCTTTTGGTTCTTTTCCGGTTACTTCAAGTAAATTCGAAACCATCCACATGGATATTATCGGACCTCTTCCGACTTCTCAAGGTTTCAGGTTTTGTCTCACTGTAATCGATCGTTTTACGCGATGGCCTGAGGCAATTCCTATAGCCAACATTTCAGCTGAGACTTGTGCAGAAGCTCTTTTCCGCGAATGGATTTCTCGTTACGGTGTACCGAAAATTATCGTAACAGATAAGGGCAGACAGTTTGAATCAAATCTTTTCAAAGAACTATCTAAACTTTTAGGTTTCAAACATAATCGCACAACTCCTTATCATCCTCAATCTAACGGTTTCATTGAAAGATGGAATAGAACTCTAAAAACAGCTCTCAAAATTTATGAAAACGATTCTTGGACAAAAGTATTGCCATCTGTTCTTCTCGGTCTCAGAACATCTTTCAGAGAAGATTTTACAGCTACATCTGCTGAATTACTTTTTGGTCAGTCCTTAAGACTTCCATGTGATTTTCTTGAGCAAAATTCTCAAGATATTCCACAAAATGTTTTCGTAAATCATTTAAAAAATTTATTCAGTAACATGCAACCATCTCGTTCCACTGATCACTCTAAAAATAAATTTTTCAAATTTAAAGAGTTAGATACTTGTTCTCATGTTTTCATTAGAAATGATTCTTCTAGAGGTACTTTTCAAAATTACTATGAAGGACCATTTCCGATAATTTCTAGACAATCTACATTTTACACAATTAATATTAATGGTAAAAATACAAATATTTCCATAAATCGTTTAAAACCATATTTTGCAGTTTCGATTTCGGAAATTCAAGTAAAGGATATCAGCTCTCATCCATCGACGGAAAATGTTAACAATATAACATTATATAGTTCAAAACACTTTAAGGAACAGCCAGAGCCTGTTCGTCATACACAGAATTTTAGTCATTGCCCAGTGTCAATGAAAATTCAAAACACAATCATTTCAAAAATAACTCCTATCCCAAAATTTAACAGTCTTAACAACAAAATATCCAAGAAGGTAACATTTTCAGCTTCAACTAAAAGTTGCTGAATACAGAATTTCGCTCTTTGGGTATTTCGCTGGGAAGGGAGTGTTGTGGTGGTTGTCTGAGATTTTAAAAGTTCAATCAAAAAATTCAATAGTCTCCACATGAAAAACTTTATTGTAATTTTCATGTGGTGATGGTTGTCGTCGATTAAAAAGTTTTAATAAATTTCGGTTTGAGTATTTGATTTTAATGGACCCCGCACAAATCCTATGGAGTTGTGCCCTCGGCTAAAATCGCTGAAATTTAGCACAGAGGTAGCTTTCAGCATGCTGATCAAAAGTCCCAATGGGCGCAACCCCCTAAAGTCAACCCCAGCCCCCCCACGCCCCCTCGAAGTCCCAAAGTACATTATTACGGGAATCAATGCATAAGAGTTATATTCATCTGAAACTTCGCACGGAAGTAGCTTTCAGCTTGCTGATCAAAAGTCCCAATGGGCGTAACCCCTCAAAGTCAACCCCAGCCCCCCACGCCCCCCTCGAAGTCCCAAAGTACATTATTACGGGAATCAATGCATAAGAGTTATGTTCATCTGAAACTTCGCACAGAGGTAGCTTTCAGCATGCTGATCAAAAGTTCCAATGGGCGCAACCCCTCAAAGTCAACCCCAGCCCCCCACGCCCCCCTCGAATTCCCAAAGTACATTATTACGGGAATCAATGCATAAGAGTTATATTCATCTGAAACTTCGCACAGAGGTAGCTTTCAGCATGCTGATCAAAAGTCCCAATGGGCGCAACCCCCCAAAGTCAACCCCAGCCCCCCACGCCCCCCTCGAAGTCCCAAAGTACATTATTACGGGAATCAATGCATAAGAGTTATATTCATCTGAAACTTCGCACGGAAGTAGCTTTCAGCTTGCTGATCAAAAGTCCCAATGGGCGCAACCCCCCGAAGTCAAACCCCCCGAAGACAAACCCCCCAAAGTCAAACCAAACAAATAAATAATATTTAATTTTGTTTCGCTTATATAAAAAAAGGTGTTATAAAAAATATATAAAATATGAAATAAAAGTTCTTTAAAAATAAAAGGTGAATTATAATAAAATTAAAACCGAACTAGGAAGAACCCCACAATAATAATAAATATCATAATAATGTTTTATTACAACTTAGGCGAAATATATATGGTTTTTAAATTGTTTAAATATGCGGCGTATGTAACCCGTCAAAGTCGAATTTGGTACAGAAAATCGTTGCGAGCGAGACTTTCACTTAAAGGGTTTATAAAATACTTTAGTACAAAATAAAACCTTAAGTTATAAATTGCTTATAGAAGTTTTCTTTAGTATTCAGCAGCCAGATCCATATAAAAAAATATGTTCTTCAAATATCAATAAAACTACACGCAATAAATGGTTACCAACGGTGACCACCGTGCCGAAAAGTGTTAAGCTAGTGTTACACTATTAGGTAAATAGAAGGAAATTAAATATTTTATGAAATATTCGAGTCCAAGTTTAGGGAAAAATAGTCTAATAAAAAGGCATATGTTTGTTTAGGATGTTGCGTTGCAGATCTTTTGGGCTCGTCGGGTTGGGCCTCTGGGATGAGACAAAGGGTAATAAACCATGCCTGAACATGTGCGCCACTGTCTTATCTCTCGGGTTCCTGCGAGCCGCAGAAGGGTTGAACCGCAATAAAATTAGAAATTGGTTCAGGTATAGGCAAGGGCTGAAACAGCTCATTTGTGAGTTGTTTGGCCACAAGGCAAGTAGTGGAAGTATTTTTAAAAATTGAGAAGTGATCAAGTGAAAGAAAAGGATTTGTAGCTGAAAAACAATTGATATAATCGGTGAGTAGGTTTTTAGTTAAATCGTTAGAATTAGAAAATAGATTATTTAGATAATTGGATAGGTTAGATAAAGTGTGAGTGTTGAGTGAAAGATGTTCTGTGTGTGGTTCACCAGAAGGCATGTGTTGCCTGCCCGTAAGGACTGGTGAAGGGTGAAGGCTGGAGTGTGTCTCCAAGAGCCGGAACCCGTCATATATGGGATGTGTTCCCATGGTGTGAATGTGGGGCTTGTGTAGCCCACCGGACTGTACGCGGTCCGGGGATATGGAGGATGTGTTGCTCCAGTGATTGAGAGGTGGACCGCCTCTGTGTGAAAAGCCTTAAGTAGGCCCACTCACTGAGTTTTGTACTCAAAAAGTGTTTTTGTTTCTTTTTAGGACGAGCGCCGGCCACGGATACAGCTTCACCTCCTCCGTCGAGATACTAAAAAATGTTCTGTTCAGAAAATTAAAATAAATTTTATATTACAATTTTGAACGCCCGTGTTTTTTATTAAATTAAATAATAATTCAGAAGTGGGATCTGAATGATCTGAATGATCTGAATGAAGATCTGAAAGGAAATAAAGGTCGGAGGAGAGGTTGAATTCTGTGGCTGGAGCGGCTCTACTAGATAAAACAACATATATATATATAAATCTTAGTAAAAAGTTAGTAATCCAATCAATGAAAATTTACTACTTACTTCCTCTGCCACGTTTTGGAGGCTTGAGTGATTGACGCTCTTCTTCCTCTTCCTCATCAGCCTCCTCTGCGTAGGATTCTACCGGTGTCCGCTTTCGCGGACTACGTCTTGGTTTTGTCTCATTTTCATTCTCATTCCCGTCTACATCAGAAGTATCCTGCTTTTTTTTGGGTCTGCCACGACCACGTTTAACAGGGACTGTTGTAGATTCAGCCGAACCATTCTCTGCCGCTGTCTTTCTCTTTGCGCCCTTTTTGTCCTTCGCTTCCACCACAGCCGGTTCCACCACGATTTTCACTTCAGATGTTGAATCTTTGATAAAAGCTAAAATCTAAAACTTTTCTAATTTTTCACAGCAAGCGTCGTAGACTTACCAACAACGTTTGCCTGTGTTCCTTCGACAGCTGTGACTGCTGCTTTTTCTCCATTTGTGGAAATTTTTCTGTGTCTGAAACAAGTAAAAACAAGTTTTTCATAAAGTTGCAAATAACTTGGTGAAAATATCGTCTAAAAATAGGAGAAACACCGATAACGCCGCTTTTACAATCGCAGTACAATCGCGCACAAAAGACGCCTTCAAGGAGCAATATAAACAAAAAGATTTCTCTGGACGGTCGCATCCACCACCCCAAGCGCGGCGACCGCGTCCTGGTTGGGTCGCAAAAAAAAAGGCAAGTAAAAACTCCAAAAATCGTAAAAACTCCGCGGAAATCGTACAAAATAACGCACTACAGAGAAGTATCCTTACGTTTTACCTAATTATCCGCCCGAAATTCCACTGAAATGATGAGAAATTCGCAAAAATCCGTTGCCGGCTAAATCCCTCAAGTTTGCAAAATTTACAAAAATATCTCCCGCTCGCCGCTTAAACTCAAGTGGAATTGTGGAAATCTGCGTTCCGTCCGGCTGTCCCGTACCAACTGTTCTTCAGCTGCGACGGGGCTGCCAGCCCATTGTTTCGCAGGATACACGACTTAAGCCCTCTGCACACACGTCAAGCTGGATTTTACCCATGTTAAAGGTGCAAAGCACAGATATAAATCAAGATGGTCCGCTCAACATCCTGCTAAAGGGGCCATCCATAAATCTCGTGATGGATTTTCCAAAATTCTTTAACCCCCCCTCCCCCTCAAGTGATGCAACGTGATCTTTTCATTAACCCCCCCCCCCTAGGTATATCCCGTGATACATTGGACAAAATCTTTCGTTAAAAAAAAACATCAACAAAATGAGTTTCTTTTTTTTTTTTATGTAAATGGCGTATTTTTCTTATTTTACCATATTCTTTGAATTCCAGCAAAACAAAACATTAAAAACATCTCAAGATATAAATCAGGTAGCTTTAAGCTATATAAAAAGTTACGCACTACGACCCCAGCTATTAATGTAGTCGCGGCCTTCTCCGACTCTCGCTACTGCCGTAAAGTACAGTGGCGCTTGTGTGCATTAGGATTAGTGAGAAAGACACAGACAGCATGCAGTCGTCTGTTGCGAGGTCTGTTGTCACTTCACGTGATTGACTCAAGATATCCCCCCCCCCCATGTGATCGAGCATGATATTTTGGCCGACCCCCCCCCCCCCCCCCCCATATGGATGGCCCCAAAGCCACCCGATTAAGCAACAGTGAGAAATTTTTCTTTATACACGAATAGAAAAACTCTTCATAACCATTGATAGCCTATACCAATCGGAAACTCGAGGTGAATTGAGGTGAACAAAATTTCTCTGGTGAATTTATATTTCACAAAGGTCATGGCTAAAAATTCATAGAGATACCCAGAATCGCCAGCAACGAAATGTATACCAATGTGTTCAGTAAGTTTAACATATCACGTCACCAAAAAATCAGCCTTCTAAACCATGTAGTAAAGGAGTTATGAGCCTAAATAAGATAATTAGAATCATAATAGTTACATTCATATTTATTGAGTTTTATTTAATACATATATCACTATTACAGTGTTATTCAACGATGATATATTTTATTATAGTATATATTAGATTTATAAAGAAAAAATTTATAATAATAATAATTGTTATATAATTATTATTATTATATATATATATTAAATACAGGGTGTCCAAAACCACCCGTTTATAAGGAAAAAATATATACCATCTGCCCCCTCGTCGTGTCTTATCCTGTACTCTATAATCTAGGGATTTTACTTAATATTCATTATTCAACAGTGAACACTGAACATGACGATGATGTTTTCTTATTAGCAACCTCTGGCTATATTTTTTGACATTTCGCATATTTAAATTTATTAATTTACATCAAGTCTGGTTGGTTAATCGTAATACTGCTTTTCTAATTTTTGTTGTGAATAACCCAAACAATGTTTGTCAGGCGCTGTTCAATTGCAGTTCTATACTTCTTTAGTGCAAGTATATTTTTTGGATTGCAGGTATCTGGTGAGTTCTGACTTTTTATCCTTCTTATACTTCATGCGCCAGCGTTGATACGCTACCCATAACTTGAGCGTCCCGATTTAGAAATGGTTTCGAAACACTTTTTTGTGCTTAACACAGGTGAATTAAAATTTATTGCCTCTCGTTTGTGAAAAAAAAAACAAAAAAAAAAAAAAAACATGGCAGTCGCGGGACTGGCCGATGGAAGCTTTGCTTTTCAAAATTTTTTAAATTGTGAAAATTTAAAAAATTTTGAAAATTTAAAACATATTGAAAATTTAAAAAATTTTGGAAATTTAAAAAATTTTGAAAATTTAAAAAATTGTGAAAATTTAAAAAATTTTGAAAATTTAAAAAATTGTGAAAATTTAAAAAATTTTGAAAATTTAAAAAATTTTGAAAATTTAAAAAATTTTGAAAACTTAAAAAATTTTGAAAATTTAAAAAATTTTGGAAATTTAAAAAATTTTGGAAATTTAAAAAATTTTGAAAATTTAAAAAATTTTGGAAATTTAAAAATGTTGAAAATTTAAAAAATTTTGAAAATTAAAAAAATTTTGAAAATTTAAAAAATTTTGAAAATTAAAAAAATTTTGAAAATTAAAAAAATTTTGAAAATTTAAAAAATTTTGAAAATTTAAAAAATTTTGGAAATTTAAAAAATTTTGAAAATTTAAAAAATTTTGAAAATTTAAAAAATTTTGAAAATTTAAAAAAATTTGAAAATTTAAAAAATTTTGAAAATTTAAAAAATTTTGAAAATTTAAAAAATTTTGGAAATTTAAAAAATTTTGGAAATTTAAAAAATTTTGAAAATTTAAAAAATTTTGAAAATTTAAAAAATTTTGAAAATTTAAAAAATTTTGAAAATTTAAAAAATTTTGAAAATTTAAAAAATTTTGAAAATTTAAAAAAATTTGAAAATTTAAAAAATTTTGAAAATTTAAAAAATTTTGAAAATTTAAAAAATTTTGAAAATTTAAAAAATTTTGGAAATTTAAAAAATTTTGAAAATTTAAAAAATTTTGGGAATTTAAAAAATTTTGGAAATTTAAAAAAATTTGAAAAATTAAAAAATTTTGAAAATTTAAAAAATTTTGAAAATTTAAAAAATTTTGAAAATTTAAAAAATTTTGGAAATTTAAAAAATTTTGTAAATTTAAAAAATTTTGGAAATTTAAAAAATTTTGAAAATTTAAAAAATTTTGGAAATTTAAAAAATTTTGAAAATTTAAAAAATTTTGAAAATTAAAAAAATTTTGAAAATTTAAAAAATTTTGAAAATTTAAAAAATTTTGGAAATTTAAAAAATTTTGAAAATTTAAAAAATTTTGAAAATTTAAAAAATTTTGAAAATTTAAAAAAATTTGAAAATTTAAAAAATTTTGAAAATTTAAAAAATTTTGAAAATTTAAAAAATTTTGGAAATTCAAAAAAAATTTGAAAATTTAAAAAATTTTGAAAATTTAAAAAATTTTGAAAATTTAAAAAATTTAAAAAATTTTGAAAATTTAAAAAATTTTGAAAATTTAAAAAATTTTGAAAATTTAAAAAATTTTGAAAATTTAAAAAATTTTGAAAATTTAAAAAATTTTGAAAATTTAAAAAATTTTGGAAATTTAAAAAATTTTGAAAAATTAAAAAATTTTGAAAATTTAAAAAATTTTGAAAATTTAAAAAATTTTGAAAATTTAAAAAATTTTGGAAATTTAAGAAATTTTGAAAATTTAAAAAATTTTGGAAATTTAAAAAATTTTGAAAATTTAAAAAATTTTGAAAATTTAAAAAATTTTAAAAATTTAAAAAATTTTGAAAATTTAAAAAATATGAAAATTTAAAAAATTTTGGAAATTTAAAAAATTTTGAAAATTTAAGAAATTTTGAAAATTTAAAAAATTTTGAAAATTTAAAAAATTTTGAAAATTTAAAAAATTTTGAAAATTTAAAAAATTTTGAAAATTTAAAAAATTTTGAAAATTTAAAAAATTTTGAAAATTTAAAAAATTTTGAAAAATTAAAAAATTTAAAAAATTTTGAAAATTTAAAAAATTTTGAAAATTTAAAAAATTTTGAAAATTTAAAAAATTTTGAAAATTTAAAAAAATTTGAAAATTTAAAAAATTTTGAAAATTTAAAAAATTTAAAAAATTTTGAAAATTTAAAAAATTTTGAAAATTTAAAAAATTTTGAAAATTTAAAAAATTTTGAAAATTTAAAAAATTTTGAAAATTTAAAAAATTTTGAAAATTTAAAAAATTTTGAAAATTTAAAAAATTTCGAAAATTTAAAAAATTTCGAAAATTTAAAAAAATTTGAAAATTTAAAAGAATTCTCAAAACCCATACTTGATTTTTTTTGGAGTATGTTCTTCACCCTGTATACTCTCCTCCTCAATTTCTTGTTTAACAATAATTTCTTGCTTTACATCAATTTCCTGCTGACTATCATTTTCATCCTTTGAGTTCCATCTGTTGATGCAAATACTGCTACATTTGCAGTTTTCTGAACATTGTGTACTATTTTTCTTGCATGAACATTCTAAGGTGCTACATTTCGTTTTACAGGAACATCGAGTTGATCCATCGGAGGATCTCTTTATCGGAATCAATTTCGTTGTGTTTTTGTCTTCGCGGGAATTGCGAGAATTCGCCTGAATAGTTAAAATTAATTAGTTATAATTTAATTTGATTTTCTATTTAAAACTTACGCGTCGAAATCGAGGCGTTTTTTTCCAATCAGGATCCTTCGTACTTTCTGAGTCTTCGTCTTCATCTTCTTCTTCAGATACAGTAAAAAATTCTTCCACAGGTACCAAATCGATTTCCTGAAATTCAAACAATTCAATTAAATAAGAAAAATATTTAAGGCTCTTTTGATCCAACCTGCTTTACTGCGATTTTCCTCATTTTAGGTTTTTTAACCGCTTCCTCTAGTTGGGCACAAAGCTTTTTATAATTTTCCAACTCTTCCCGCAAGTTATCAAGTTTGTCGAGTGTTTCTTGTTGAATTTTAAGCCGTTGATCCATTTCAGGAGTAACTTCGCCATTAGTAACCTGAGGTACAGTATTAAGTTCACGTAATAAAACAGAGATTTTCTCCTCATAAGTCTTCTCAACATTTGAAAGCTCTTCTCGATGGTTATCTTCCATAGCTTCAATATCTTTTTGAAGATTTTGGATCTTTTCTTCAGCAGTTTCACATGCGGATCTAAATTCATCTATTTTACTTTCTTTTCTGGCATGCTCCTTTCGTAAATCTGAGAGAGCTGTTAATAGGTGTTTTAACACTCCTCGTGCTTGTGGCATGCTTGTCATTCCATCACATAAACCATTCATCTTCGAATCGATATCCGAAGCGATGATTTTTTGTTGCAAGTCATTGATTTGGGCATTCCTCATTTGAAGATCTTCTTCCAAAGAGCTGATTTCTTGTTTATGGTTATCACTGACGTCATCTTTTAACGTCTTCAATCTTTTGTTTATGATAGCTCTGTCTTCCATAAGTTGCTCTAAAGAGTACTTCGCATCTATTACTGAAAGAATTATTTCTAATTCTTGATCCACCCAGGCAATAGTTTGTTCAATTTTTCCGGAAGCTGCCTGTTTTTTGTGGGACTGTGCTGATTTCTGCTTATCTAGAGCGTCTTTTAGTCTGCAAAAAAAAAAGAAGTCGTAAATAATAATGTCGGGGTATGATAAAATAACAACTTCCTGAATACCTTTTATTAATTGCCATAGCTTCTTCCACTTTCCGCTTAAGAACGTTTCTTTGTCTGTTTTGGAGTGATTCCATCTTGATCATTTCATGTTGCTGTTTCTTATCCTTTTCTTTTAGTACCGTGAGCTCTCGTTCCCTATTTAACTTCCACTGCCTAAAATGTTCACTCTCTGCCTTCATAGCACGAATTAGTTTAACTTTTGCAGCCTTCATTGCTTGAATTTCTCTATTTAGATTTTCAATTTTTTGTGACTCCTTTTCGCGCATTTTAAGCATTTTCGACTGCTGCATATTCTTCTTCCTCATTTCATTTATCTGTTGCTCAAGCTGTTGTAGCCGGAGCCGCCTTTCCTCTGCAATTTTAGCAGAAGCAGCTCCTTTCATATTTTTCAATTTTCCACAAAGTTCAGTTTTTTCGGCTTCCAGAATTTGTATCATTGATTCATATTCCTTGATCTTTTCTTCACTAGTTTCGCCCTCATATGTGCAGAACTTAGAAAGATTTCCAACTACTCTCTCGTGGTGTTGTTGTTTTACTTTAAGCTCTTGATTTAACTTTCTCAGCTCGTTGTTAAAATTAAGTTGTTTTGAATTGAATGCTTCCAATTTTTGTTGTACCACTTCTGTAATAGTCGTTTCACCATGCTGATTCAAAGTTCCATTCGAAGTTGAGGATGATTTATGATTTAGCATCTCTATTCTTGTTTTTTCGAGTATTTCATCAACTTCACCAAAGAATTCTTTAAGTTTACTTATATTTTGAGAATTTTCTACAAATTCAGCAGGACACGAATTTGCATCTAAATTTGAATTTAAAGTCTTGACAAGATCTTTAACCTCCAGTAATTTATTTTGCAACTCTTCTTGTGCCGTTTCAGCGAATGTGGCACGCATTTCAATTTCAGCCACATCGTGAAGAGTTGTTTGAAGCTGCTGTTGTAACATTTGATTTTTCTCGATTAAATTATTGAGATTTTTACGCATTGTATCTAGTTCTTGATTATTTATTGTTACATCACCGCCACTACCTGTTCCTTTTGCTAACAACTCCATTCGTAGTTTCTGTATTATACCATTTAGTTTATTTATCTCTGCAGCTTTAGGATCCTGATTAACTATTGGCTTATTTTTTATTTTACGAGCTCTATCCGCATAACGGAGAGTACTAAGAGTTTCGTCAAAATTATAATCAGCTGGACTTACACAGGCAATCATGAGGGTCACTGAATTTCCCCCTAGAGAATCTTGAAGCAAGCGTGTCAGTTTAGAGTCTCTGTAACCCACATATCCATTGTTTTGCCCAGCTAAAATAAAAGGTTAACATCAAAGCTGTTTCTATGTTTATAAAATTTAATATATACATCCAAGAGCGGAAATAACATTTCCTAGAGCCAAGAGTCCTTGATTTATTTTTACACCTTCTTTAAACCGATCACCTGTTGCCTTAGTTTTTTGTGCTCTCTCGGAACCAGCGAGATCTACCAAATGAAATTTTGAAGATGTGGATCGATTCCTTCAAAGAATTAATTTGTTTATAAATATTCAAGATTCATGTATTATTTACTTACGAGTCAGTGTTATGGGTCATTTGAATGTTGATAGTAAAAATAGCGTGGGAACGACTTGACTGCGAATTCATAGCAGTAGCGCCGACCGCTCGGCCAGAAGAGCCCTTCATAAGGCAGTCAGTCGTCTCCTGGGCAGAATTCACAGGTGATTCTGTTAACCCAGGCATGATAATACCTCGATTGCCATCCTCCCTAATGTCTACAACAGACTGCTCTCGGGAGCTTGTAGAGAGCAAATCGTACAATTGTTCCTGATATAGCTCCACAAAGGAGCAGGTCACTGTGGCGGTATAATCACCGTTCAAACTAGAAATTTTCTTAAATATGTCATTCACAGCTCTTGGAATTACGCCAGTCTCAATATCAAATTTCCCACTAAATGCTGTGCCCATTGTATGTGTCTTACCAGATCCTGTCTGGCCATACGCTAATATAGTCACATTATATCCTTTAAAATATCAAACGAATAATTTTTGCTTTTTTATAATTTAAAAGTTTTATTTGTACCATTAAACAACTTTTCGAGCATTCCAAACACAGCTTTTTCGTAAACAAACTGCTGTGTGTCGTCTACGCTAAACACATAGTTAAATGTAAATGCGTCGTTCGTTTTTACAACAACTTGTTGGATGCCAGGAACTTTTTCGATCACATTTTGACATCCTCGCTCTATTTCCGATTTAACTAGAGGTCTTATTCGTACAGCGACTTTAACGCAATCTGCATCCATACTCATCTGAAAGTCGAAAATTTTCACTGTTTAATTCTTGCGCGCATAGCACTTTACAGATTGTTTTTAATATAAAATAATACTTCATCGTAATGGGCGAGTTTGTAGTTATATATTATATTTTTTTTAGAACGACGTCGCATAGTGATATTATTAATTTTAAGCAACACGAATAAAAGAACCGTATTCTAACTTGTTCACAACAAACATTTCTTTGCATCTAACGTATCCACGCGTTTAAATGTTCTATCGAAAACTTCCTGGATATTTTGGTTGTTATTATGTACTTCTCACTCCCTTTGGCCCATAATTAAGGCCAAGTCTTTGACCGATATCCTTAAATACTTAATCTCATTGTTTTGTTTTGCTGAGTATTTTGGGGTAATTAATTAATTATTGAAATTCTTCTGGAGCATTTACGGAAGGCAGTGTTACGTCGAATATCCAAAGTAAATATTAAAGAAAACAATCGCCGGTCGGCAGACTATTCGTGTAAGAAGGTCATTTGGAAAAGGAGCCCTGATCCCAGCTATGCAAATATTTACAGAAGGGGTTAAGCAAAAGAATTAAATGTTGTTATAAGGCTAAGATAGGCACATCTTATTACACAGTTAATTCAAAAATGTTGTGTATTACTTTAGGAAATTTGAAAATTTGAAAATAAATAATCTTGTGCGATATAAAATCTACTATTATTATTATTATAGTCAAACCAGTACTCTTTTTACAAAGTATTTGAATTAGACCTTGCCAACAATTTTGGGAGTGCAAGTTTTGTGTTTTTAACTTACCTTAACCCACCGGCTCAATGAAAACAACAAATAATAAAGTTCTTAGGGCACAGATAACAAAATTCAACTTTGCTCAAATAAACAACACTAAAAAGCCAGATTAAATAACACAGAACGGAGCATTTACCACTTCGACAACGCCGGCCATCGAGAAATTCAAAATGAACTGTTATAACGGGATGAGACACTTCGTTTCACAAGAAGATCGCGCTTTAAAGTAGGCTTCGTTCGTTCTTCAATTGGACTTAAAAAGTATTAGTTTTTCATTTTTTATTATTAATGCAAATAGAATAAATTTAACTACTTAAAAAATTAATAAAATGCCTTAAAGTTCAAACCAAATAGCTTATTAGTTTGTTTCACAAGTTTGGGGGCACAAGTTGATTAATTTTCGTGTTTCAACTAAACAAGCAGTTAAAAAAACTTAGATTTTGCGTTGGGTGGACATTTTATGTTTACGTACTTACCGTCGATGGCTCCTACACAATTTGACATATTCCAGAGTGAATTAACATCTGCCGCAATATTCTTAAATTCTCTTTTATTAGGGCCGTGAGGCACATATATGTTTGTAACATAATTTTTCGAACAGTCGATTTCACAAATTTGGAGGTCCAAGTTATTAAGTGTTAACCACTCGCTTATCTGTGCTGATGTATTTGGCATTTGCGAGTGGTGACGAGTGCTCTGAAGCTTTTTATCTGTTATGGCCTTTTCATTTTTAAATTTCGCGGTAATTCAGTGCGGGGCATTACTTAATGTCCTCTTAGCTACTGTCAAACAATCGTACCCAGCTTCATGGCATCTGATAAAAGGTCATAAGCACGTGTAGTGTCAAAACAAATCCACAAGAGGGGTAACACACTTTCGGTCGCAGCGCGCGTGAGAGAACGTCGAAGGCATCCTAAGAATTTTCGCATAGTATTACTTACCTGAAAAGTTTGAAGTGTTCATAACTTTGTACCCTCATCTAAAAATATAAAATAAACATCGCGGAGTGTGCAAAAGTCAGTGACATTTTGGTAAAACCGACAAAAATCGTGCAGAAGTGGTGTACGTGACTCGGCGAGATTCCGTTATGGTCGGACGAATTGCTGCTGGGTAGACACACGCGCCGCGAAGAGGAAAACAAAGGGAAATCGAGTTGGAGTTTTGAGCTCGTCTAGTCGCAGACAGACAGAGGCAGTTCGGTCAATCACTTCGAGGTTCCATAGTTCGAGAGTTTTCCCGTTCTATTTGAATAAATTAAAGTGAATCACAGACTCGAATCGAAACAACGAAATGATTCAAGTCGAGGCGCCCCCCGGGGTTGTTGTCGTTCGGGCGAAGCCGCGAAAAGTTTTCAAGCCGAAAGCGAAGATGAATAGGATCCCCCAGGAGCTCCTGGATGATCCCGAATTAAATGCGGCGATCGAGCGACTTCCGGCCAATTACAATTTCGAATTACACAAGACCATCTGGCGTGCCAGGGAGCTCAAGGCCAAGAGAGTGGCGCTTCAGATGCCCGAAGGTCTGCTCATGTTTTCCCTCGTCATTAGCGATATCATTGAGCGTTTCACCGACGCGGACACGGTCGTCATGGGCGATGTTACTTATGGGGCCTGCTGCATTGACGACTACACAGCGAAGGCCTTGTGGGCTGATCTGTTGGTCCATTACGGGCACAGCTGCCTCATTCCAGTCGATCAGACCGATAGCATCAAGGTGCTCTACGTGTTCGTAGATATTAAGATTGATCCCTTGCATTTTATCGATTCTGTGAAATTAAACTTCCCTATCGAGGAGCAGAAGGGCCAAATCGCTTTGGTTAGCACAATTCAGTTCGTCACAACATTGCAGGCAGCCGGTACGGAGCTTAGGAAGGGCGGTTATGATGTAATTGTCCCACAGGCGAAACCCCTGAGTCCAGGAGAGATTCTGGGATGTACAGCCCCACAACTTCCAGACACTGTCGAGACCCTGATTTACTTGGGGGACGGCAGATTCCACCTTGAGGCTGCAATGATTGCAAATCCAAAAATCAGCTTATAAATACGATCCGTACGAGAAGAAATTCACAATAGAGAAATATGATCACAAGCAGATGCAGAGTATTCGTTGGGACCACATAAAACGTGCCAAGGCAGCAAAAAAATTCGGAATCATATTAGGTACCCTTGGCCGACAAGGTTCAGGTCGTGTTCTGCAGTTCTTGGAAAAGAGGCTACGCGTTAAGGGATACGACACCACAGTCATCCTCCTGTCGGAAATATTTCCGCAAAAATTGGACCTGTTCGAAAGCATTGATGCCTTCGTTCAAGTCGCATGCCCCAGACTATCCATTGATTGGGGCAGCGCCTTTAAGAAGCCTCTCCTTTCACCCTACGAACTATCAGTCGTTCTCGGTGACATCGAGTGGACCCCCAACAATTTGGAACCGAACAATGTCTATCCAATGGATTTCTATGCTACAAACAGCTTAGGACCGTGGACGCCCAATTTTAAGCCGCCCGCTGTCGGGGAGTGCGAGAACAAACCATCGGCCGGTTGCTGCGGACGCTGCGTACGTGCCGAGCTCGAGAAGGACGGCGACTTGAAAGTGTGATAGAACTAAATTTATTAGTTGATTAGCCCAAGTAGCTTCATTTTTTTTTTTTTTTTACATATTTATTAATGCTGTAAATAAACCATCATGTTTTAGACGCAAGATATCTTTGTTCCTCCTTTCCTGACCCTTTTTAGCTTCCTCTCTCCATTAGCTGAAGATGGACTGACGTCATCAGTCATTCAAGAATCAAGGCAAGGTCCTGAAGAAGGATGGTAAACACAAAACCCAACCTTTTGGTCAGGTCAGGCCCGACAGAAGATTGAAAAATCACAAACTTTCTGAACGCCTTTTGGGGTATGGAGTGGTTGACGTCATCGAAATGATGAAAACATTCTCAGGCTCCGATAAGGAGTTGCTCGGGGAAAAAGCTGGAGAAAAACACTAAGATGAAATATTTAGGGTAAAGATGGGACATGGTTCTGCTGAATTGCTGATTTCTCCAGATTCAGATAAGTCTAGAGCTTGTGAATGAGTGCACTTGAGCAGCTGTCCCAGTTCCATTGGTAAAGTAAATCCCCCGAACTACCACAAAGCCTCGAAATTTTTATTTTTCTCCTTCAAAAGTCCTCTTTTTATTTTTCCAGCCAAAGGACTTGCGCGCAACTCTCTGAAGGAGTTTTAGTAAATGTTCGGAGGGCCCCCTTTCGGTTTCCCAAGCTTTTCAACTTGGTGGCTACTCTCGGGATAGATAGAAGTAAAATTAATTATTCAACGCCTGCATGGCTTCGTGGATTAATTAATATTACGCCCAGGGTTGGGCCGGAGCCCACGTTACATTGCATGGAGGCGCTAATTCAACTTTTCGACGAGAGGAACAGAAGAAGAAAGTCTCTATCAATTATGACGCCTTTCAAATCTATTGAAAAGAAACCCGTCTGGGATGAGAAGAGAGTAAGCTGAAAATGATGAATCAGGCCCGAACAGGGAGCCAAAAAATATTTTTCGACGTACCTAATTCTATTCAAACGAAAGCTTCACACTAATAACTCTATGTCGTAGAGCAAAATGGATTTTTCTGACATGTCTATTAAGGTGATGCTCCATTCGTGATAATATTTACGAATTTGTATTTAGAATAGAAAGCTTTATTTAAAAATGTAAGATCTAAGAACATACTTAGGTAATTTTAGATACTGAGAAACGCCTATCTTATGTAATTCGCATAAAGTAGTGCAAAGCGTACCTAATCGCAGAAGGTACTATCACCTGGATTTTGTACTTAAGTAAGCGTGAAATTAAAGGGAGAAAGGGTTCCCCATTTAATCCGCTTCAGGGTTTTTCCCATCAAAAAACGGAAGTTTGATCGTTCAAAACTGCTGCGGCGCTAGAAAAATGATGCCAAAATCGATTCTTCGATGGATTTCAACTTTCAAGGTAATGTACTTTATTTATTTTATATATATTATTTGTCCTGGAATCAATTACTAAAAGAAGTCCTGACGGTTCATCCTCTTCATTGCTTGAAAACTGTGCAGCAGGTCCTAAACAAATGGAAAACCTTTTTTATCGCACCGATATTTAAATCATTGTCGCCATTATGAAGACAGTTCCTAAATTGTTAGGTTATTTAGTAAACACTAAATTTATCTTCTTGGTAAAGAGCTCATAGCATCGTGAATGGATTCGTCTCTGGCAGGTAATGTGTTTCAAATCTGGCGAGATGGCGAAGGTGCACAAATTGATACGATTTATACCAATTTCTTTCGACAGAGTCGATATCACTACTTACAAAAATTGAAAGGTGTAGCCTTTTACTAGACCCTTCGCAATTGGTATATATTATATATATTATTTATTTAGAGGTAGGTCTATTGGAGCACGATCATTAAGAGGCTGCGTAATGCGTTTTTTTGCCACTCGTTACCTCTGGTCCCCACGTGGCTAGGGACCCATTCTATCTTCATTTTCCCTTTCGAAGCAATAATTATTGCGCTGACTGTAAGTAATAAAGATTCGTCCGGAACGGATTTGTTTAGCGCCTCAAGGGCTGCCATAAAGTCCGAAAATATAATTATTTTCTGATTGCTGGGAAAATTAGACAGCTTTCCATAATGCCAGAACTTTTGCTTTGAAAATCGCACTTAGGCTACTCAGTTTTCTCGTCTGACAAGTAGGTGGCGCTGTGTGTCGAAGGAAAATTGACTATGGCTGCGACCACAGTATTGAAGGCTTTAAACCCGTCGTCGGTGTAGATTCTGGTCCAGCCTTGCAGACTGGATACGTTCCTGACGGCTCTGTTGGTGTTCCTCGGCTGTCTTCTTAGGCCTGGTACACACTAGGCGTTTTTCAACGCGCGCTTTGCTAACGCGCGTTTTAAGAACTATGAAGAAGCGCGCGTTAGAATGTGTACACCGTAATGGGACTTCGTAGTTCTTAAAACGCGCGTTACCAAAGCGCGCGTTGAAAAACGCCTAGTGTGTACCAGGTCTTATTCTTCTTGCAGGAAATGCCTGCGTTGATCGTGGACTGGCAGGTGAAAATCAGGGGAATCACAGAGTCGGGAATGGGATACCTGTAAATTCAGTACCAGCTTTACAAATCCAAATCAAATATTAAGTGAACACACAAAATTCGGAGAAAGAAAAATATTGGTCAAAAATTTAGACTGAGGTAATAGCAATTGAATTTTAAATATTTTATTACGTAACACCTAAAAAAAATTCACTTAAGAGATAAAAGAGTCACAAGTTAAAAGAGCAATTTGCCCCGATTTCGCAAAATTTTCATTTCTCTAACAATCCGAACTCGAATATCGCCTACATAATTTGTCGGTCTGATTTGCTTAATAACTTAATGACTTTCTAACGAGCAGTGGGTCAAATTAAAAATATAAAATAATATAAAAAAACACATAATCAGCTTTATATAAATCCAAATCTAACAATAATTGTGCAAACAGAATTCGGAAAGAGGTTAAAATGGTCGGTCTGAGATTTTTCATCGCTTCGTATTTGGTGCTATTTGTCCTACTATCTCAGAGTGATGTAAGAAAGTATAGTTTTATTTAACTCCAAATTTCTTATTTTTATTTTCATTAGACGCTACTTAACACAATCATGAAACACACTATGAATAGTATAACAATTACAAGATGCACAATATATGCCAATCCGAAACGTATAACGAACACTTCATGTAAGGTGAAAGCTATCAGCCGAGGAGTTTCTGAATTAAATGGATATGTATCTTTAGTGGAGCCATTGAGGAATTTTAGTGTATGTTTCGTGCATATTTCATTGTTTAATTAAAATAATCGAAGTAATTACACAGATCCGATTTGAAATGTTTAAACTTTACAACGGATATCGACCTTTTGTGACCAACATAACTGAGTACTGGTGTGAGTTTATGGCTGGCAGAAGATGGAGTCCACTGGCGAAAATTGCCGCTGAACTTTTGAAAAACAATTCCAATCTTAACAGGCCTTGTCCTTATGAGGTAAATAGAACTAAATCCCAGACATATTAAAGATATGTATTTATTTAAAAATTGCTTCTACTTTTAGAATTACTTGATTGTCCGAGGATTAAGATATGTCCAAGGACATTTACCACTCGCATCCGTAGTCCCGAGAGGAAAATACAAAATGACATTTACAGCTTATGATGATACTGAAGTGGAACCGTATATTGGAACTTCTACAGTATATGCGGAAATCGAAGAGATTTTTCAACGCCCGACATAAAATATAAATGATCTCTCTCTCTCACTCTTTTAACTTTAAAGTGAATTTTTTTTAGTGTTGCTGCATATTACGTAATGAAATATTTAAAATTCAGTTGCTATTACCTCAGTCTAAATTGTTGACCAATATTTTTCTTTCTCCGAATTTTGTGTGTTCGCTTAATATTAGATTTGGATTTGTAAAGCTGGTAGTGAATTTACTTACAGCAAAAGAGCGGATAATTTGCACGACATCACGTTCATTAAGAAGCGATTAAGTTATTTTATTAGAATATTAAAAAAATTAAAAAAGCTGCATTTGAGTGCAATTAAATTAGTCAAGTTTTTAAATGTTGCAGCAATCGCAGCTTCGCTCGTTTGAATGAAATTAAACATTTTTAATTTGATATATGAATATTACAATAAAAGCAACTAGGGGACAAGTTTTAGTGACTTTTATTTATTTATTGGTGTATTCATCAAACAATGTGATTACTTACAAAGAAAAAAAAAAACCACAGCAATAAATAGTTAACTTCAACGAAGCTGACCCTTAGCTTTATCTCTCGAAAAATGGAAGTCAATGAGTGTGGAATGAGAGTTGAAGGCACATGACATTGACGTACATGATTCATTCAAGCCGTAGTTCGTTCGATGGTAAGGCACGAATGAAATCGATCGACCATCGTGTGCTATTGAAGCATTGGAAGAGTGCAACGAAGAATTATTTCCAAACATATTTACCTATTTTATTGAATATTTTTGCAAGCCTACGAGTTACAAGATGTACATACAGCTGAGCGATCATTTTCTACTTTACGAAGGCTGCAGACATATTTAAGGAATTCATGTGGCAAGATAGATTAACGGAATTAGCCCTCATTTCTGTTCATCGTGACATTCAGAAACAATTATTGATATTTTTGCTGCGAAAAGTGGAAAACTAGATTTTGTTTTTTTAAATTGTTTTTCAAAAAATTAAGTGTTTTACAAAATTACTGCTTTTATTTCGTATTTTTTTAATAAGTGTTAGTAGTATATATATTTTTAAAAATATTTAATTAAATAATCATTGAAGATGTAAAAATTAAACTTTATTTAAATAAATATTTTTTCTACAGCGACCGTTCTCCTTCTATCTAACCTCCGTGGGCTACGCTGTCCTTGATATGCTTTCCTACAGCATGTCGTCTCCTTTAGTTTATTCCTCAAAGGTTTCAATATACCTTATATGTATATAGAGGTGCATTTATTAGGAACATCTTATTAAGAGAAATATGAAGTCTCTTTGTTCTAAAAGGATTTTAGATTTAACAGAAAATTAAGGGAATAAACGAATTTTGTCATAAATTTAAGAAGAAAACCCGTATCCTTTGGTAAGCTAATTTTTAAGATGAATTTCCACATTAGAATTAGGGAAGGTCTCTTTATTTTCTGATAATATTACAGTATATTTAGAAAGATTGAATAAGAAAACTGTATGTTTTTCATGCATAAGTATACTATGAATTATTTTAAAGTAAAAACTTGGGACTTATGAAATTAGAATAGTACTATATATATGTATGTATTGCATTATTGTATTCCAAAGTAGCTTGATAAGATTCAATAAAGTCGTTAAAAAAGTTGCCCTTGCTCCTACCGTCTATAAGGCTCCAGCAATTTAATTTAAGTTCTTGACTTTTGCAAATATTATTCTACATATATTATACACTACATACTACCTGAGCTGCAAAAATGAATTTTAATCAGTATGTTTTTACGCGACAGAGGAGAAACTTTGGAAGGCAGTGTATTTTCTCTGACCGGAACCAGTTAATTTATGACCAGCCCTCCAATTACGCCCTAATCAACGACTACATCCTGCGAGATCCGGTTGACCGCGGCACCCAATTGAGTAGAAAAATGGCCCTGAGTGAGTGCAACACCGAAAGCGCGACCTTAGTGCATCGCGGAATGCAACACCTCGAAGGAGGATGGCCGAAGGATGTGAATTGCTTGGACGAAGAGATGACAGTCAGATACAGGAAAAAAATTGAAAGAGAAGAGGTGTGGGGGAAGCAAGTGCTCGAACTAACAAAGGTGGTTACTATTCTGATCTTCTATGATTCCTAAATGTTTACCATAAACGCAACTTTTATATGCA
Source organism: Dysmachus trigonus (assembly GCA_949715965.1). Lineage (NCBI taxonomy): Eukaryota > Metazoa > Arthropoda > Insecta > Diptera > Asilidae > Dysmachus > Dysmachus trigonus. The sequence continues at coordinate 1,958,249 of OX454323.1, read as the reverse complement.
GCCAGCAATGCATGCAGTGCTTCAAAATAACGCGGTCAGAGTGTACGAGGAATATTTTGAAGATATTCCAAGCATCGAATTGGTGAACGATTACATGGCGCATGAGGCTAACATCTTCCGCGACAGATTTGAGGAGTCACCGCGCGTTGTACGCAATATCGCTTGGCATCCAATGCACAATAACATATTCTTGGCTACCCATGGATCGTGTGACTTATATCCAGACCCCTTAATTCCCAGAGATTGCTATATTTGGTATATAGGTAGGTAAATATCTACTAGATAGAAAAGGATCGGGAAGATTTTGTCCACCCATAAATAAAAGAAAAATCTTTTCCTTTCGATATAAGAAGTAAGGAAGGAAACATCATACATTATATGGAAAAAAAATTATCGTTTTAGTTCCCATTAATTTTTTGGATAAGATACATATGTAATATTTTATGCTATTACAATTCTTGTTATATAATAAGAAGCAAAATAAGGTGAATTGAAGGCTAGTTTTCATGGCCTTTGCTATTGTGGGAGAGGCGACCGAAAAAGTTCTTGCGATTTCTGGAAGGATGACATTTTCAGAAAAGACAATTTTTTATAACATATATTTAGTAAATTTTTATTTAAAAAAGCATGTTTTGCCTAAAAAATTTAATTTCGTAATTTACTAGTAAATTTGCTTGATTCATCTTGCAAAATTCAATATATTTTACAGACGTTTTGGAATAATACCTCAGAGAGGTAAAACTGAATGCATAATCTTAGTAAAATTGATGCTGGATATGTCAGTTATATCCCAGCGGGAAAAAATGCTGAATCTTCCTCAGAAGCAAATTTGAAGATCTTCCTTCCAATATCTTAAAGTGCTAGTTAGGAAGATTTTAAAGCTTTATTCCGATTCTGCACTCTGTGAATGAAAAAGGAAGATGCTTTTGTTTTCATGTAGTTAGGATGACATAATTTCGTTGTGAAATCTTTCTGATGGAACATTTCAGTTCATTTTCGTTTAGGTGCTCGAGGAGCTGTTAGTGATGTGATTGATCCGATTTGCCTTGCGATCATTTTTTTGATTATTTTGCCCATATAGCCAACAATCAAAGCCAACAATATGTATGATTTAATATTCCCTGTGAAATTTCTCTCTTTTGCTTTTGTCCCCTTCGACAATTCCTACCGACTTAAGCAAAAAAATCTGCTATTAATCTTCTAAAGAAGAACTTCCTCAGAAAGTCCTAACTGCTAATGAATAATCTTCTAAAGAAGCACTTGGGCAGAAAGCTCTAAAATTGCTTCCCTCCAATGACATGCCCATACTAAAAAGATACGGATAGGTAAACGGAGAGTAAGCAAATTATGCTTCCGAAATATTGCTTTTTCATTGCTTATTGTATGATTCCGGTTCCCGCTGGGATTCTACCTTACAATTACAACAAAAGGGAAAAATTAGCTTGTATTAGAAGTGGTATTGTATAATATTGCAACAACGCTCGCTCTTAAATTGCGTACATTTGACTACGTTCTTCGTACGAAACTTACTAACATTAAGAATTTGTAATTTTACTGATTATTGCTTTAATTCGTCATTCGAGGAGTTAATCTTGAAGTTTTTTTTTCCCTTTTACAATTACGAGATTTTTAAGTTATTATAAATGGAAAGAAGCTTTTCATATGTCGATTCACCTGGTTATTTATATTTATGTACAATATATTATATGCAGAAATGTATTATCAAAACAGCGGTTCGTAATTTTCGATTGCGAAGAATTTTGATTTTCTCCTTGAAGAAAATATTTTCTTTTATTATATTTCTATACAAGCTTAGCAATACAAAAATTAATGAAAATATCCCCCCGATTCTGGATAAAAATTAAGAGCTCTTAACCTCTTGACTGCTATTAAAAATCCTTTTAAAGGAATTAATATGCTACCACATTATTGAACAAATATTAGATATACACTGATTTTTTCTTCTACAAAAAGAGGTCCATCTCTTGAATTAAAGGGATTTTTCAAAACAATTAAGAGGTTAAGAGTTCTTAACTTTTATGTAGAATTGGGGGTTTGAATACATTTCCGACACCGGTCAATTATAAATTATTAATAATGGATATATTCATTTTCGTATCACTTAAAGCCTAATTAAACTAAACTTATTTTGTATGTAGGACATAGGTGTCTTAAATTTCATTTCTACTTTATAACATATTAAATAGGTTACCAAGTTTTATGATCAACGAAAAATATTGTAACCTATTTTTTTCTTCTGGTGTAGGATTTCAACTTTAATTTATTAAAAAAGAAATGCCTTATCTCGTTGAGGGATGTAAAAAAATAAATAAAATGATTTTCCGATTTGTTCAATCAGTATTTAAGAATGCAACCATATACATATATTTAAAAAGAGCTCTTAACGACCTACAATTTGATATTAATTGCAAGCTTTAGCTCTATGAGGCTAGTAACTATAACTACATTAAAATGAATACCAAAAGTGAGATTTCCTGCTGTCGGATCAGGATCTCGCAGGGTTGTCTAGGCAAGCGAGTAATATCTTCATAAGTGCTATCTTTCCTGAAAATTTCATCCGTTCAGAAATCGGAACCATTTTTTGCGACCGCCTCTTGAACAATTAGAAAATAGTCCTAGTTACTATTAATTTATTTATTTATTTATTTAAAAGTAAAAATACAATCAATTGTATCCCTACTTACCACCTAGCGCTCTCGGGATCTATGCCCATATGGCGCGTCCTGCCAGATTTTAAATTTGAAAGACAAAAGAAAAACAAAAAATTAACTAAATTTAGGGTTCATAACAATCATAAATTAACTTTCAAGTTAGAATTCAATAAACAATTCGTTTACATATTTTGTTTGGTCATTTTAGAATCCTTGCAGACCTTGGAACTAATTATTAACATTTTTTTTTTTTTTAAAACTAATTAACAAGGTTATAGTGAAAGGAAGAATTACAAATGAGCGCCCTAAATAACAACGAAAGCAGGATTTCTTTTCCTCCTGAAATAATACAAGGCAAAAATTAACAATTCTAATTACAATACCAGCCTTAAGACTAAATAAACACCATCTTCCTTCCCTTCTTTAAAAACAGTAGTAAAATACTTAAGGATTATTCATACAAATATAAAAAAAAAAACTTTTTCTTTTTCAGATAAAAAAAAAAGCCCAAAATGGAAATTCAAATTCTAAGTTACAACAAAAATTCAGGACCATTCAATGTTCTTTCAAGATAAATGAAAAATTAAATAAAAGTCGGCCCTGTTCTAGCTTATCAACTCTAAAGGTGTACAATCTATAATCAAAATTTTTCGACATTATAATAAATTTTTTAAATTCAAATTTTCCAGTAAAGAGAGAAAAGTGGAAGGATTTTGAGGGTCTAAAAGACTCGATAAAGGGGGGGGGGGACCGCCGTAAACCCTGGTGGTCACAGGACAATCCCTGAGGATATGTTGGATGGTCAAGGGGGCCTGACAACGATGACATCCCGGTCTGGGGCTCCTACTGTAGTGGTGGCTGTGTGTAAGAAGCGTGTGTCCGGTTCTAGCTCGTAAGATCTGTATGCCTTCAGCTCTTGTTAGGCTGGTGTCATACGAAGGCGCCTCGGTGATTGGCCAATGGGTAGCGAGGAAAGTTCCCTCATTTAACCAGGAATTGCTAATTTTTTCTTTTAAAATTTTGAATCGGGTCCGAAAGAGGAATGAGGACATGGGTATATCTTCAGCGGGGTGTTGTGGCTGAAACCTTAGTTTAGCATAGTGATCCGCCCATTCGTTCCCTAAGACTCCAATATGCCCGGGGACCCAGGCCAGAGTGATGTTCTCTCCTTTGGACATCAGAAGGTTACGCAGAAATTTAATGAAAGGTTCTTCGCTTCTTCCCGATTTTAGGGCATTTAAGGTTGATAGTGAGTCCGAAAAAATGACTGTGCGTGTCCTCGCCCTTAAAGCATACACTATCGCCCTCCAAATGGCGAAACTTTCAGCTTCAAAACTGTTGGCCTCCGGATGGAGCCTAAACCTTTTTTTTCCTAGTTGGTGCTGTTGCCGCGGGCGCAAAATGACAAGAGCCGCTGACGCATGACCTTCGTAAACAGATCCGTCAGTGTATATTTGTAAACAATTCCGGAATTGCTCTGTAGCTTCTTTATGTTGTGAGATGAGTTCTTCCCTGCAGACATTCTTTTTGTTGCCTTTTCCCAGGACCATCCGCAAACCACGGGAACTATCCTGGCCGAGATTTCTAGGCGGAATATACAAAGAATTGGGCGGAGGGGTAATATTACTTAGTGCTAAGAAAAAACCTAACGCTATTTTCAGGGATGATGTCGTCCGAGGTTTGGTAGTGGTCTGGTCCAGGCTGACCAAGGTGTTATGGTGTGGTCTGTCGGGGTCGAGCCAGTTCCTGGATACCATCTTCAGTCGCGCTTTTCCAGCTCTATCCTGCAAGGGATAGGAGCCGCTTTCAACCCAAAGTGAGCGTCTCGGTGTGGATCTGAGGGCGCCAGTAGCTGAGCGAAGGATCTTGTTTATAGCAGATTGTAGTTTGACCAGGTTACTGTCGGCCGTCGCTGAATATAAAATGATGCCAAAGTTGGTAAGGCCTTCAAGCAAGACCCGGGCTATTTTTACAGTAGCATGAATTGGGGCCCCCCGCTTTCCGGAGGCCACCGCTCTGATAAGGTTGTTGACTTTTTGGAGCTTGTTCGAGATCTCGCCGCAGTGCCGAGTCCACTTTAAATTTTTTGTAAAAAAGATGCCTAGAATTTTAAGAGAATTAGCAACTTCAATTTGGTGGTCTGCCACTTCAATTGTCTCCGGTAAGGGCCTTCTCTTCCGCGAAAATGCGATTGCCTTGGCCTTGTCCATTGGCACTATGGCTCCCGTTCTGTAGGCCCAGATGTTGATTCGGGACACGGCCTGTCTTAGTATGTCCGTGGGGTGGTCGTGGTCTGTAGTCAGTATTATGTTGTCCGCGTAAACGTACGTCTTTAGTTTTTTAATTCCCTTCAGTTTATCGATTAAGGCAGTTACATAGATATTGAAGAGAGCCGGAGATAGAGGGGATCCCTGTGGCAGGGCATTTTCCAGTCTCCTTTTCCCAGACAGAACCCCGTTGGCCCTGACCTGCAGAAACCTGTTGCTCAAAAAATTTAAAATCAAATTTGTGGACATTTCGTCAAATCCCCAGGCAGACATCTGGTCCGTAATCACGTCCCGTCGTACCCGGTCATAAGCTTTTTCGACGTCGACCTCCAGTAAGTATATCTCTTTTTGTCGGCCAAGTGAAGTCATCAATTTATTCTCCAATTCCAGGAGCAGGGAGGAGGTACCCCGACCCCGTCTGAACCCGTGAATTTCTTCAGGTAGCAGACTTTCTAAGATTTTTGCTAATCTTCGGGCCAGGATTTTCTCCAACAACCGGGACAGACACGAGATCAGCGAAATCGGCCTGAGGTCCTTAGGGGAGAGGGAAATCCCAGCCTGTGTATTTTTCTTCCTGAACGGAATAATGATGGCATTTTTCCAGGCATGGGGAAGGAAACCAGAGGCTAATATTGAGTTGAAAAGGGCACACAATCTTTCCCCAAAGACCGGCGGAGCGTTTTTAATCATGCCATATGAAACCCTGTCCTGACCAGGAGCTGAGCCCTTGCAGTTGCTTAAAGCCGCTGCTAAATCTGTAGGTGAAATAGGCTGTGTGATGGAAAATTTAATATCTGCAGCCGGGGTAAAAACCCAATCATCTCTACTCTGAATAAGGTCAGCTCGGAAGGAGGAGTCCCCTGAATAAGATGACCAAGCAATGGCCAGCTGATCCGCGATCTGCCTTGACTCGCTGTAAGTAACAGAGTCGACGTCGAGCTTCGGTATTTGGTTGCTCGTTCTGTTCCCTGCAACTCGCCTAACTTTTTCCCACGCGTCCGTTAGGTTGGAGTTTGTATCTATGCTTTGGGCGAACCTAATCCAAGATAATCTTTTGGCCTCCTTTATGGACCTTTTGACAATTGCCGAACTCCTGCGGTACGCAATTAAATTTGCAGATGATGGTCTTCTCTGGAAATTTTTCCAGTCTCTGTTCTTTTGCCTAATTTCCCCCAGGATTTCAGCATTCATCCACCCAGGCTGGGAGGAGGAGAAAGGTTGAGACGAGGGAATGCCAGAGGAGGCCGCCGCTCGAATGGTCCTAGTTAATTGCGCTGCTTCTTTATTTATATTCAGCGATGGAGCCCGGCGAGTCAACTCCTCACCGATCACTCTCCTGAATTTAGGCCAGTCGGCTCTATCTTCAATGAATCTTGGAACGGAACGTGATTTTGCTGAGCGGAAATTGGTTCTAATAATGATCGGAAAGTGATCACTTCCCTCAGGGTTATCATGCACCGACCAGTTCATTCCAGGTGTCATGTTCGGCGGGGCAATCGACAGGTCGATATGAGACAAGGAACCCGAACCAGAGAAGAAGGTGGGCTCGCCAGTATTGAGAACACACAACTGTGTGCTCTCAAGCCAGCTCACCACCTGCCTCCCCCTGCGGTCCGAGCGTGCAGAGCCCCACAACGGACTATGCGCGTTGAAATCACCGCAAAAAATAGTGTTAGAAGGTAAGGTCTGGGACAGCTCGTTCAAATCGGCCGCAGTGATATCCAGCGAGTTCTCCAGGTAAACAGAAGCGATTGTGACCCTTCGAGACGTTCCCACAGAAACAGCACACACCATAACATTTGAATTTATAATAATTTCCGCAGCCGGAATGGAGTTGTGGACCAAAATAGCCACACCTCCACGCCTAGACTCTCTGGAGGAATTAGCACCAAAGTACTTGAAACAACCCAACCGCTCTGGCTGTTCCTCCACGAGAATGTTGGTTTCCTGAAGAACGATAATTTTGGGGTTGTACCGAATTATAAGATTATCTAGGTCGGTTCGGTTATTAATAAGTCCTCTAATGTTCCACTGTAAGATATTAAGGAATAAATTTTCATTAGAAGGTAAAATACTCATTGTTTTAATAATTTGTAAAGATTAAATTAACTCATCTCTTCCCCTTCCGAGGAGAGTGATGTAAAGTCTATATCTAAGGAGGATGCAGGTGATGGTTTTCTGTGTTTTTTACTGTTTTCCTTGGTTTTTTTTTTATTTTTTTTCTCGTTTATTATAGGTTTTGAAGGCCCCGAGGGACCAGGAGATACATGTAAGGGATTATTCGATGAAACGGAAGATGGACTGGTTGGAGGTCCCGAAACGGGGTCCTCTAAAGGGGGGGAGATGGGTTTTTCAATATTTTCGGGTTTTTTATTTTTGGGTTGACTGGTTGATGAGTTAGTTTTTAAGTTGTTCTTTGAAATTTCATTGGTTTTGAAAATAAAAGGAGGTGGTTTGTTTTGAGTTTTATGATAGCCAGGGGGGGTGGGCTTTTGCACCACTTTAGATGAGGGTGCTGAGCTGGGTGAAGGGGTAGGCGGTTTAGGTGTTTGAGCAGGAGCTGGGTTGTGATTAGCCGTAATATTGGCATAAGAAGGGCCCTCTTGAGCTTTTCTATTCTGCCAATACTCTTTCCTTGCTTCGTACATCGAGCATTTTCTAATTGTTTTTATTTTGAGAATTTCTTTTTGCCTCTCGAATTCGGGACAAGCCCTACTGAAAGATTCGTGTGAGTCTGTATTGCAGTTGACACAGAAGCGCCAAGAGCATTCGCTGGTGGCATGAGGGCCCGCGAGTCCACAAGCACCGCAAATCTCCTCAGCCTCCTTACACCACTTCATAGTGTGGCCCAGTTTCTGGCACCGCCTACACCTCATCGGGGAGGGGTAATACTCCCTGATTTGGATAGACTGCCATGGACCCTGAATCTCTTTTGGGATCTTAAAAGCGTCGAAGGTCAAGATAAGGAGTCCCGTGGGAATTCTAATAGTGGGGGAATTGGGGTCCGACCTGGTAATTTGGATGACCTCAGTAACTCCCTGCGACTTGAGGCCTTCAAGGATTTCCTCTTGGTTCATACACCTAAGTTCTGGGCAGTATGCCGTGCCCTTTACTGAATTTAGCGACTTGTGGTACTCGACCTTAACATCAATATTGTCCAATTTATTTATTTTTAGGAAAACATCCCCAACGGATTTATTATTCACGAGCAGGAGAAGGGAGCCATCGCTTAGGAAGTTAGCTTGGGTAAATCTTTGCGAAATACCGTCCACTGCCTTTCGGATTCTAAACTGGTTATATGTTCTAAGCGGTTTATCGTTATCCAAGGTTTTAATTACGATATATCGTGGTTGAGACACCGAAATTAGATTCTTGGGGTTTGGCTTGGGTAAGCTAGGAAATATTTCCTCCATTAGGGATACCGTTTCTGCCACTCTTTTATTCGGTCTTCTTTGTTTTTTAACAGGTGGCGTATCTGTTTCAAGCATGGCGAAGGTGTTGGCGCTGGCTAAGCCAGACGCCATTTGGGGGGTGGAAATTTCCGCCCTGCCTAATAATTTTTTCTTTCAGGAAGCAAATAATACCTATGAACTACCCAAAAACTAGCGTAAATTACCTACAAACTACTTCAATAAAGTCCGTAGGAGTCGGTCCTGGTTCTGTCTAATTTTTCTTTCTTCAGAAATCCAAACAATCGCGTCCACTCTTCCTGTCAGGATTCTTGGTGGGAAATGGGAAAATGAACTAAATCTTCTTTCTTCTGTCTTCTTTTTTCTTTTTCTTTTTCTTTTTTATTTCTTCATAACAAAACACAGCAAGCGAAATCTCAATGGGGCTCCAAAACAGCACGCCCTCCGTGCTTCCAGGTTAGTTGAAGCTGGAAATAATCGTCCTCCAGCAGGGAATTTCCTCTAGATGATTTAGGGTCCCGCGTTGTAGGGTCGTCCGCGACCCCCTCAGTGGATGGAAGTAGCCGCAAGCCGCAGCCCTCCGGTCCAGTTGGGGACGCTTACAGGCTGACCGACGCCACGCCTTTGAGGTTATGTTCGGTGGGAATGAAAATTGTTGCAAAAGTTTTCCAAATTGGGGCAAATTTTCTTTCCAATTATAAAAAAGGACTTCTTAAACCACTGTTAGCTTCCAAAAGTTAAATTATTTTAAAAACCACTCCAAAAATCCAACTTTTTCGACAGCTCTTCCTTTCCCGTCTTGACAGCTACGAAAGTTGGGGGATTCTGTTAATATAAATTAATATAATAATAATAATAAATTAATTTTAATTAAATAAAAGAAGTAGTCTTAGTGGCATATTAAAAGTTATTTTATTTGTATTTAAAAAAAAAAACATATTACAATTTTAACAATTAAATGGAATTTCATACAAACTACAGCTCAGATCAGGTTTTATGTGCTTCCGAGTTTAAATGTTTCGTGATATATTTTACTTCACTTTTTAAGCGGTATTGAAAACCACAAATAATCTTTTACAGCAAATATACAGCTACACTACTTGGCCTTTACACTTTTGAGTATTTCAGTCGTACATTTTCAAGAAAACCTAAACATGGCCACGAAACTATAGACAACAACAGAAATTTTAAAGTGATGAACATCAGTCAACTAATAAAAAAGAAAACAGAAATATAAACACGATAATCTTCTAGAATCTAAAGGGTACTGCTATTATGATTGAAGTCCCTATTTCCTAAAACAATATTATTACTTCAAATTGGGTTCTTACAGTTTAATCAAGATTAAAATACCAATTGGTTTGATTTGAAAATTTAATGATTTTTTTATGATTTGAATTTGAGCTAATAATATTGTGCTAGAAATTCCAGGCATTGAATCATGTAATTAAATTCGACTTAAATATTCCGAATTTGCTCACTGCGGGCTAATCTGATACTTAAAATATAAGGTTATCTTCTAAATTAAGCCGTACAATAAAACATGTGATCCTACTAAATAAAATCGATTAGCATTGCAGAATACACCTCTGGTTCTTATATTCGACGAGTGAAACTTATAAATTTAAAAACAAAGTTATGGGACAATGGTTACTTCCCAAGACTTCTGGCCGCATAACATTGTCGACTACTTTAGATGTGAGTTTTTCGGAGAGAATGAAATAATCTAGCCGCCATCCAACGTTTCTGGCACGTGCTCCACCCATATATGTCCAAAATGTGTAAGGCTTCTCTTTATCCGGGTAGAGATGCCTAAAGGTGTCAACAAATCCCAATGAAAGTAACTTTGTCATTCCATCCCTCTCCTCCTGTGTAAATCCTGCATTCCTCTTATTAGACTTTGGATTTGCAAGATCTATTTCCTGATGGGATACATTCATATCACCAGCAATTATTACTGGCTTTTTTTCATTAAGTTTAGTGACATAATCTTGAAAGATCTTATCCCATCTCATTCTTTTGGGAAGTGTAACAAGTCCTCTTCCAGCATTGGGTACATAAACTACCACTAAATAAAATTTCTCATATTCTGCCGTCATAATTCGACCGTCCGCGTCCTGCTCATCATCACCTATTCCATATTCCACATTGATGGGCATTATTCGTGAATAAATTGCAACACCCGCATAACCGCCAGGTTTACACAACCAGTAGGGATGGTACCCAGGAATTCTGGCCTTATCGGGAATTTGATCGGGACTGCATTTTATTTCCTGTGAAAATTTTAAACAATTATAATTTTTTCTTATCATATTTTTTTTCCAATAAATTATTATAACTCTGGTACATACCTGGAGACAGAAAATGTCTGGCTTCTCATGATCAAGGTACTCATGACCACCTTTGGTAATCCACGATCTGAGGCCAGCAACGTTCCAAGAGGAAATCTTTAAGTTGAATTCCTTATCCAAAGTAAAGTCTAATTTATCGTAATTGGTTGCTGTACCATTGACTTTTAATTGTTTTGCTTTAACTTCTTTTTTGGACTTCTTTGGAGCTGCAAAATGGATCATAAATTAGAAAAAAACTTTGGAAAAAACACAATTCGTGACCGAAGTGTTACAGTGAATAATAGAATACGTGCGAAAATACTTCACAGAATAGCCACATGGACTGGCAAATCGTATGAATTTACTTATTAAAAAATTCATTAATTATGGTAAGAAAATACTGGTCATCCTCAACTTACGTCGTCAGCTCGTTCCAAATGAACACGACGTAAGTCGAAATCGACGTAAGTTGAAGCATGAAATTTCAAAAGCTGTAAAGGGTTTAAAATAAAATTAAAAAGTCATAGATTCTCTCAGAGAGTGGTAGCAGTACTTTTGCCATTAAAGAAGACAAGTCATACTTATTTGTATTGTTAATGATACTTGAAAGCCGTGTACACCTGAAGTAGACAATTTTACGCATAAATCTTAATTCAAGTGATACTTTGTTTACTCTTCTGTCTGAATTTTGGATACTTTTGCAAAGACTGAAATTGGCAACATTAAACCTGATTCTGCCACTGACACTGTTTAAGGGTCTTCTCTGCTTCAGGAGGTCCGCATTCATTTATACGAATTAAAGAGAAAACGACGTAAATCCGAGGTGTAGACTGACGTAAGTCGAAGAGAAAATTTAATTTTGAAACGACGTAAATGCGAAAAAACGTAACAAGAGGTAGACGTAAGTCGAGGATGACCAGTAAACGAAACTTTTAAAACAGCTAATATTAACTTTCACTTGAAGTTTACCTATTCTAACCTAACTCTTGATCGATGTTTACTGATTATGTAATGTTTGACGCAATTTCTAAGAGGTATTTCGATTTTCTCTTCTCTTGTTTCTTACATTTAATTTCAATTTATATAGTTTGAAGATTATTTCCATGACTCGAAAAACAAACTATTGGTAATAGCTCAAGTGGTATTTGCTGCAAAATTGTAACCAAGCAAATTGGACGGGACTAACATCACTCAGCTTTTCGTGCCTTTTAAAGATAACATTGTCGATATTGTAGTTTGTAATAAGCGAAATGAATACCTATGAAATGAGACTTTTTTTCAAAAATAAACGTTTATATTGCAAAAATGGTTACAGATTTATTATTCAAAGTAATATCCCTCGCTAGCGATGCATTTTTCCCATCTTTCGGGCAATTTATGGATACCCCGCCATTTTTTGGCGTTTTCGTGCGAATCGAAGCGCTGCTCGGAAAGTACGTGGCCCATCGATGCAAATAAGTGGTAGACGGACGGCGCCAGGTCTGGTGAGTAAACCGCATGCGTTAACGGTTCCTAATCGTATGACTTCACCAATTCCTTGGTCGCTTTTGTTCGATGTGGCGGTGCATTGTCATCAAGGAAAATTACTTTGTGATGCCTATCTGCATATCATGAGTGTTTTTGACGTATAGTGTGGTTCTAATCCGCCAATTGTCGTTGGTAGCGTGCACCGTCAACTGTTTCACCGGGTTGCAACATCTCGTACCAAATAATACCACACTGATCCCAGAAAACACACAGCATTGCCTTGCGGCCGAAGCGATCTTGTCTGGCCGTCGTTTTTGGTTTGTAGCCCGGCGGACCTTACGATCTTTTACGTTTGGGATTTTTGAAATAAACCCATTTTTCATCACCAGTGACGATGCGGTGGAGAAATGACTTCCTTTTGAAGCGGGCGAGCAGCATTTCACAAGTGGTTTTTCGGTTTTCTTGCTGTCTTTCAGTCAGTTAATGCGGCACCCATCGGCCCACCTTTAAAATCATTCCCATGTCTTTCAAACGTTTGGAAATGGTTTTTTGGCTGACTCCCAATTGTTGTGCCATCATTTCTTGGGTTTGACCATCATCTTCATCAAGCAATGCTTGCAATTCGGCGTATTCAAACTTTTTCGGTGGTCGGCCGCGTTCCTCGTTCTCCACGTTAAAATCACCACTTCGGAATTTTTCAAACCACCTGAAGCACTTTGCTCTGCTTAGTGCATATATATAAATTTGGAAAAATGCAAATTCTTTGAAAAAACCGTTCACTATTTAGGTCATACAATATCCGGTTCTGGTATCCGCCCCAGTGAGGAAAAAGTTAAAGCTATTGTAGAAGCCCCACCGCCAAAAAATCTTAATGAGTTACAATCTTATTTAGGTTTGTTGAACTACTATGGGAGCTTCATTCCAAATTTATCAGTACAGCTTAAAGATTTATATAAGTTTTTACAGAAGGATATTCCATTCAAATGGTCAGAGAAAGCCCAACTATGTTTTGAAAATTCCAAGAAGTTAATTTTGGAAAATAATATTTTGGAAATTTATGACCCAAAAAAACCCATAGTACTAGCGTGTGATGCGAGCCCCTATGGAGTAGGTGCTGTTCTATGCCATACCGTAAATGGAGTTGATAAGCCAGTACTGTTCGCTTCTAGCACTCTGTCTACTGCAGAAAAAAATTATTCCCAGATACATCGCGAAGCACTAGCCATTGTGTTTGGGGTAAAACGTTTTCATAAGTATATTTATGGGCATAAGTTTATACTCTGCAGTGATAATCAAGCTCTTAGGGAAATATTTAATCCCCAAAAGGGAACTTCTAACATTTCGGTGTCAAGATTGCAAAGATGGGCAGTCTTATTATCTACCTACGATTATGAATTCCAATATAGACCAGCGAAACAAATGGTTGCTGCTGATGCCTTATCTAGATTACCACTGGCAGAGAGCACGGGTGTTGAAAGTATTTGCGCATTGTCGGAAAATTGTAATCAATTAATTGAAAAAAATAAAATAAAGGATCACCTAATACGAGACAAATCATTAAGTCTAGTGTTAAACTACATAAATAACGGTTGGCCAAAAACAATCCAAGATAATTTAAAACAATTTTACAAAGTAAGAAATTCGTTATCAACTGAAAATGAATTTTTATACTACCGTGATCGGTTAGTAATCCCACAAGCATTAGTGCCAGAAATGTTAGAAGTCCTACACCGAAATCACGATGGGGTAGTACGAATGAAGATGGTAGGTCGTAGTTCTGTCTGGTGGATTGGGTTCGATAAGGACGTAGAAAACTTTGTTAGGAAGTGTAAGGTCTGCCAAATTACTCAAAATGTTAAAAAAGAAATCGTAACTAGCAAATGGCCTGCCTGTGACCATCCCTTCCAACGTGTCCACATTGATTTTTTTAGTTTTGAAGGAAAAACCTTCCTCATTATAGTTGATGCATTTAGCAAGTTCATAGATGTAAAAATTTGCACTAAAACCGATGCTTATCATTTGGGAAATTATTTGAGGTCATTTTTTAAATATTTCGGAACACCTGATGAGATTGTGTCGGACAATGGACCGCCCTTCAATTCAAGAGAATTTTTGGAATTTGCTAAGCTCCGAAATATACATATTTCAAAATCACCTGTATATCATCCACAAAGCAATGGTTTGGCTGAAAGAGGAGTACAGACAATAAAATCTAGTTTGCGAAAATATATCTGCGATGCAAAATTGAGAAACCTAGATATAGCCGCCAAATTGGATAATATTTTGATGACATATAACAATACTCCATCTACAGTTACTAAACAAACACCAGCAAGCATGATTTTTTCCTACACACCTAAAACACTTTTGAATTCTTTGAAAAAAAATGTTAAATTCGATTTAAAAAATAATCTGATATATAAATATCACAATTCAAAGCCAAAAATATCTTGTAAAGTAAACTTAAAAAAGGAAATTAAAGTAAAGAATGTAGAAAAAATTTTCAAAAAAGGGGAAAAAGTATTGTATAAACTACATTACAAGGACATAGCTAAGTGGAAACCGGCATGTATAGCTGAAGTTATAAGTCCATTAACGTATTTAATAAACGTAGACAATAATATTAAGTATGTTCATAAAAATCAATTACGTACTTCAAATTTAGAAGACAGTTACCATCCAAGTATTCTTCAAGATTATAATGTTGAAAGTAATCCAACCGAACCTGTTAACCTTAATTCAAATAATAATGAAGAACAAGAACCAAATAAAATTAATAATAATAATAAGCAGGACTCTCATAATTCTAATTATTCTAAATCAAATTTAGAGCCTTGTGTATTAAGAAGATCCGATAGACCAAGACATCCCCCGAAAAGACTTCAATTTAAAAGGAAATAGTAACTATGTATATTCTCGGAATTATATTTTGAATTAATTAAATTTACTTTGTTGAATTGTACGGATTATAAAAACAAAAAAAAAAAGGGGAAGATGTTGTGTATATATGGCATTACTATATAGTTTAGTCTCGTCTTGTCTCACAGGGCAAGGCCCTTTTGAACTGGCTCAGCCACTTCCGCTGTATCTACCTTAGAGTTAAGACGTGCTAATAAATGTTGAGTTACGAACGTGCTATTCTTTAATATTCCTCCTCAACACTACAAGGAGGTTCCCCGATATCTCCTGAACCCATGAATTTCGTCAGGGAGTAACCGCTCCAAGATTTCCGCTAGTCTTCGAGCAAGAATTTTTTCCAGCAAACGAGAAAAACAAGAGATTAAGGAAATTGGCCGAAGGTCCTTAGGGGAGATGAAATCTCTGGCCTGTGTATTCTTTTTCCTAATAGGAACGAGAATAGCGTTCTTCCAGGCGTGAGGAAAGATTCCGGAATTTAGAATTTTATTGAAAAGCGCACATAGTCTTTGCCTAAAAACAAGGGGGGCATTTTTTATCATTGTGTAGGAGACTCGATCATGTCCAGGGGCTGAGCCCTTGCAATTACTCATAGCAGAATTTAACTCGGTAAGTGAGATGGGTTGCACGAAAGAAAATTTTATATTGGTCGAAGGTGAGAAAGTCCAGTTATTTCTTTTTTGAATTAGTTCAGGCCTAAAAGATGAGTCACCGGAATAAGAAGACCAAGCCAGGGACAGCTGGTCAGCAATCTGAGCCGGGTCATTGTACGTTGTAGAGTCAACGACTAAATTAGGGATTAAATTGCTCGTATTATTTCCTGCAATCCTCCTAACTTTTTTCCACGCATCTGATAAATTTAAATTTGGGTCAATGCTTTGGGCGAAATTAACCCAAGACAATCTTTTGGCCTCTTTTGTGGATTTTTTGACTACCGCTGAGCTCCTACGATATTCAATAAAATTTGTAAGAGTAGGTCTTCTTTGGAAATTTTTCCAAGCTTTATTTTTTTGTCTAATTTTATCAATAATTTCCGAGTTCATCCACCCAGGTTGGGAAGACGAAGACGAAAAAGCTGAAGGAATACTTGCAGAGGCCGCTGCTCGAATGACTCTTGTCAATTGAGCCGCCTCTTTATTTATATTGGTCGAAGGGCATCGGCTAGCCAATTCCTCACCAGCTGTCTTAGCAAATCTAACCCAATCAGCTCTACTCTCAAGAAATCTCAAAACAGGTAAATTTTTGGCCGAACGAAAATTTAGTTTAATAACTATAGGGAAGTGGTCGCTTCCTTCAGTTTGATTATGTGTTAACCAGGTAATTTCAGGTGTCATGTCAGGAGGGGCTATGGAGAGATCAATGTGCGAGAAGGAACCAGCACCAGAGAGGAAAGTAGGCTCGCCGGAATTAAGGACGCACAGCTGTGCATTCTCGATCCAGCTTACCACCTGCCTCCCCCTGCGGTCCGAGCGAGCAGATCCCCACAGGGGATTGTGGGCGTTAAAATCGCCACAGAAAATCGTGTTTGGGGGAAGAGTCTGGGACAATTCTAACAACTCAGCTGACGTAGTATCCCGGGAATTCTCTAAGTAGATTGAAGCGATGGTAAATCTCCGAGAAGTTCCCACCGAAACAGCGCAAGCCATAAAATTAATATTGAGATCAATTTCCACAGCTGGAATGGAGTTATGAACCAATATGGCTACACCTCCACGCCTAGATTCCCTGGAAGAGTTTGACCCAAAGTAGTTGAAACAGCCCAACCGCTCTGGCTGCTCCTCCAAGAGGATATTTGTTTCCTGTAAAACTATAATTTTTGGTTTATATTGTAGAATTAAATTGTCTAGATCACAGCGATTATTTTGGAGACCTCTAATGTTCCATTGTAATATATTTAAAAATAAATTTTCATTAGATGACGAATCATCCATATTTTTTAATTAAATTTAGCTTCAACTCATTATTCCTCTTCCGAGGAGAGAGAAGTAAATTCTATGTCCAGAGAGGATGAAGATGAAGAATGATTGGGTTTATTATTCTTAATTTGTTTTTGTTTTTTTCCAAAGTTTATAGATGTAGCTGGAGGCCCAGGAGGGAGTATGTCTGAAGCACTGGAGCATTTTGATGACGAATGGCTTTGGAGTCCCGAATCGGGATTTTCCAAAGGAGAGGGGATAGTTTTATTTTTTGGTTCACTTTTTTTATTTGTAGATTGAAGATTTGGGGGATTAGATTTCGAAGATTTGATGGTTTTGTCGATTGCTTTAAAATCAAAAGGGGGTGGTTTATTTGGGATTTTTTGAATTTTTTGAGAAACTGGGGTGGTGGTTTTTGGCACCACCTTAGAGGAAGAGGTTGAAGTAGTAGAAGAATTAACTGAAGGATGGCTCAATTGAGGGGTGATTTGGGCAGTTTTGGCAGCAATATTTGCATAGGAAGGGCCTTCCTGAGCCTTCCTGTTTTGCCAGTATTCTTTTCTAGCCTCGTACATTGAACATTTTTTGATTGTTTTAATTTTCAATATTTCCTTTTGTTTAATGAATTCAGGGCAATCTCTACTGAAAGATTCATGTGTATCAGAATTACAGTTTATGCAGAAGCGACGAGAGCACTCGTTAGTTGCGTGTGGACCCGCAAGTCCACATGAACCACAAATTTCCTCGGCCTCCTTGCACCATTTCATGGTATGACCTAGCTTTTGACACCGTCTACATCTCATCGGGGAAGGGTAGTATTCTCTAATTGGAATAAGCTGCCATGGTCCCCGGATCTCTTTTGGGAGTTTAAACGCATCAAATGTTAAAATAAGAAGTCCCGTGGGAATTCTGTTTGTGGGGGAATTAATATCCGGCCTGGTAATTTGAATTACCTCCGTGATACCTTGTGGTTTGAAGCCCTCGAGGATTTCTTCTTGAGACATTGTTTTCAGTTCAGGGCAGTACGCCGTGCCCTTTACTGAATTTAAGGTTTTATGATATTCAACAGAAACGGCAATACCATCTAAATTATTAATTTTGATAAAAAGATCTCCAACGGATTTGTTGTTTACAAGAAGGAGAAGAGAGCCATCACCAAGGAAATTTGCCTGAGTGAATCGCTGTGATATGCCGTCCACAGCCTTGCGGATTCTGAATTGATTAAATCTATTCAGTGGTTTATTTTCAACTAGAGATTTTATAACAATGAATCTAGGGTGTGATGAGAAGTTCATCTCCCTATTCGCAGGCTTTGGTAAGGCTGGGAATAATTCATCTGTTAGTGATACGTAGTCTGATGATCTCTTATTTGGTTTGCGCTGCCTCTTCGAAGGCGGCGTACCTGGATCTAGCATTGAAAATGAATTGGTGCTGGCTAGGCCAGACACCATTGTGACGATTATATTTGCCTCCCTTATGGGGAGAGTTTGGAAAAAGAAACCAGCTCAAGAAAAATAAAATTAACGAGGAAAGGTAACAAATTTAAAGAAACTCAACAAAACAAGGTAAAGGTTTTTTGTCCGTCTAGGTCCTGAAGTTGTCTCTTCCTGACCAGACCATATACAACTTGGATCTTCAATATGATTTTTCTTCTGGGGCTCAATTCACAGGCAGAAGAGGTGCCCCCTTGGGCTTCTTAGCCAACAAACGATGTAACACAACTCAAATAACGACGGTAAAGATACCTTGAATTCTTCTTTTAACTTGTGCTGTTTTTATTTATTTTCTTACAGTGATAATTCTTATTTGATTTTTCTTTGGGGACCATTCCCCTTCGCAAAACAGGAAACAAGAAAAAAGTTTTTCCTTCAGACCGGTCCCACGGCTCCCACAAAAAACAGAAGGACAGGAATAAGCTGGATAGGAAGTCGGTTCCAGATATAAGGAATCACGTCCTGCTGCCACCAAAACGCCAGTCCTCAAATCCAAAAAAGAGGGTCCCGTGCCCCCCAAAAAAGGGGCGGACAGAGCAGGAAAAAACCCCGTCGACCTCGGTCAGAATATGCTGCAAGTATATAAGATTAAAAAAAGAGTCTTCAGATCTTCGCTGCGATGTCCTCAAAAGTTTTATCTTCGGCTTGAAGATAATATTTATTTTGCGATTTAAAATATTATTTAAATATTTTCTCAAGATTTTTTGGACGCAAAAACAAATTTCCCGTGCCTGCTGAGGCAAAATCTCATGGCCAAAGAACTTTTTGCAGCCAATCGTCTAATCTTCATTTTACTCAAGTTTCAATAGTAAATCTTTATCGTCGCATTACCTAAGTTTGCAAACTTTGAAACGCGTATTATTAAAAATAAAATGGTGCTCCTTACAGTAGCCTATACAAATGCAAAAAACAACTCTAACTTAATAAAACTAAGCCACTCTACCGCTCAACTTTCTGGACAAAACAATTTGTCAGATTTTGGTAGACCATATGATTTTGAAACAAAACTTTCATACTAGTATAATTTTCATGTTAACGGGTAATGCAACTTTAAAAAAAACGAAAACAAAAAAAAGCCCAATCCACCACTCAGCGAAAAGAATGTAATGCTTCCAAATAAGAAGAACGGGCATAAAATAAGTGAAAGAAAAATCAAACAACCAAACTTTCAGTTTACATAAAATAACGTTCTTTATTTCAAAATATTTCAAATTGTTTTGCCCAGTTTCGAGGCAACATTTGGCTGCAGAACAATAGTATTATGGGATTGAAAGGAAAATTTGAAGAAAATAAATTAAATAGCTAAAACTAGATACTCACACAAAAAAAAAGAAGAGAAGAAAACAAAAATCAAAGTCCTTATTCACCTAAATAAAACAACGAATTCAAAACTACAGAAAATTAATAGCCTTAAGGCGGTCGGAAGAAAACTTAATACTAAATTGGAAAAATGTGGTGTGCAACAGTGTTCGTGTGGGTCTTTGTTGCCAAAATGTTTGGTTTGTTTGATTGGTCTTTCTCTTGTTTTGCAAACTATTTTTCTGTTTCTTTTTTTTTTTTTTTTTTTTGTTAATAAGAAGAGATTGCTTGGCTTGGTTTATTTACCGGTTATCACTTCTTCCTCTTCTGCCTGGTTCCCATTCTCTGCTGGTTCTGGTTTGTCAGACTCTACAACTGCGCGTTTTCGACCTCTCCCGCCTCGTTTCTTGGCTGCTGGTGGTGAAACTACTTCTTCCTCCTGAGCACCATTCTCCGAAGATTCTTCATTTTTGGAATCTGCACCACTACCTCTTTTGCGACCCTTACTCTGTTCGGCTAACATCTTTTTGGCGCCTGCTGTTTTCACTGGTTCTGAAAAAAAAAAAAAAAAAAAAAAAATTTATTCTAATACAGTAATGACTCGCTAATTCGGACCACCTTTAATCCGGATATCACGCTAATCCGGACCAGCAAATTTGTATCATTATGTATTCTACAGTCCGGATCACTTTTTGAAAGTGTTTTCTGTAATCCGGATTTCCTAAAATTTCAGAACAAATAAAACAATTATGTATTTATTATTCTACTGGTTAGATCATGCCTAGGCAAAACTTTCCTTTTCTCTTTTTCCTTCCCAAATTTCAGTGTATATACATACATACAAATTTATCTCACTTTTCTCTTTTGCTTCGTGTAACTTCAGTAAACTGCTTCACAACCATTCACAGTTTACTCTCACTACACATTTATTTTACCGTTAGTTTTCGTTGATTTTTGTGTAAGGAAAGGCGCAAGTTCTCATAACACAGGTCAACAAAATTAAACTTTTTTTTTGAGTCTGAGTTATGAATGCTATTTTCTTATTGCTTGTGTCCAAAAAGAAGGCAAAAGTGTCATAATTTTCTTAAAACTTTGCTTTTGTGAAGGAAAATTTGACATTCGTTTGGATAGTTTGAACCTCAATTACAACTAAATGCGTTGTGCGATATTTCTGATTTTTTGCCAGTACGTTATACTAGAGAAAACAGTATAGGTACATTTTGGTATTGGGTTCCAAAGTGGTGAATTAAATATGGCGTCCGAACATTTACAATTTTGTGGACGTGGACGAGCATCTAGCATAGTTAGATGAAGTAAGTAGTGAGGAGGACGAGAATTTGGCATGTGAACATAAAACAAAAACCAAGCATGAGGAAGGAATAACAGCTCTTTCAACTTCAATAGATTGGGCAATTCAAAACGAATCTTCCGACATTTTGTGCCTCTATAGACTGAGAGAAAATCAATAAATTTAGCATTAAACAAAAATAAACAGACTTCAATTACTGAGTTCATAACTAAAAAATAAATAATAATTCGAAACTTCCATTATAAAAATCATTTTTTCTTATTTTATTTTTAATAAATGGAGTTAATTACATATTTTTGTTTATACATTTTGCGTATTAATTCTGCTTCCCCCAGTCCGGATTTTTCGCTAATCCGGATCACCCCTTGCAATAATTAATCCGGATTAAAGAGTCATTACTGTATATTTTTTTTTTTTTTTATAAACAATGAAGAATTTTTATTGAAACTCAAAGAAAGCCTCGTATCAAAAATTAAGGGGGGAGAAAAAGAATGGTGTTTGGTGGCCGAGTTTGTGGAGAACACTCTACGCACCAAGCACCAGGAGGCCTCCGTCCTGCGCCCCGCTGTAGAGGGGCCAGCTTGAAAGAAAACCCACTGGGTTAGCTTTTTAAGGCCCAGCCCGAAGTAATGTGCTAAACGGTTCCGGGCTGGTGTCCTTGGAGCTAGGGGGTGGGGGTTTTAGTCGGTAGTCCACCCGAAAGGGTGGGAGTCCGGCACATCGTTCGTAAAGGAATCTCCCCCACCTCCAAAAAAAAAAAAAAAAAAAAAAAAAAAAAAAAAAAAAAAAAAAAAAAAAAAAAAAAAAAATTAAGGGAGATTACCGAATTTGTGTAAGACTTCTTGCTTCTTCTTCTAATCTATACTAATATTATAAAGCTGAAGAGTTTGTTTGTTTGAACGCGCTAATCTCAGGAACTACTGGTTCGAATTGAAAAATTCTTTTTGTGTTGGATAGTCCATTTATCGAGGAAGGCTTTAGGCTATATAACATCACGCTGCAACCAATAGGAGCGAAGAATCAGTGGAAAATCTATATATATAAAAGAAAATCGTGTTAGTTACACTATTTATAACTCAAGGACGGCTGAACCGATTTGGCTGAAAATTGGTGAAGAGGTAGCTTAAAACCAGGAAACGGACATAGGATACTTTGTAGGGTTTCAAAATGGCGGATCCAAGATGGCGGCTGAAAATTTTAAATTTGAAGCGATTTTCATGAAAATTGGTATATAGGGGTTTTGCGGGATGGGGATTTCAAATCCGCTGTCCAAGTTTAGAAATTCAAGATGGCGGATCCAATATGGCGACCAAGATTTCCTGATTTCAACAAATTTTAATGAAACTTAGTACAATGAATGTTTTGAGGTCACTGAGTTTGAATATTATCAAAATTTAGAAATCCAAGATGGCGGACCCAATATGGCGACCAAGATTTCTAGATTTCAATGAATTTTAATGAAAATAATATAAGTACAGTGATAATTTTGAGGGCACCAATTCTGAATATTAAAATGTCTTGATTACAATGGATTTTAATGAAAATTAGTACAATGATTATTCTTATTGAACTAACCCCCTAATTCTACAGAAAAGTTAAGAACTCTTAACCTCTTAATTGTTTTGAAAAATCCCTTTAACTCAAGAGATGGACCTCTTTTTGTAGAAGAATTCACAAATTATAAGAAATCAGTGTATTTCTAATGTTTGTTCAATAATATGGTAGCATATTAATTCCTTTAAAAGGATTTTTGATAATAGTTAAGACGCTAAGAGCTCTTAATTTTGATCCAGAATCGGGGGGTAATTTAGAATATTACCATAATTTCCAAATCCAAGATGGCGGATCCAACATGGCGATTAAAATGTCTCAATTACAACGGATTTTAATGAAAATTAGTACAATGGTTATTCTGAGGCAACTAATTTAGAATATTATCGAGATTTCCAAATCCTAAATGGTGACCAACAATTTCTCAATTTCAACGGATTTTAATGGAAATTAGTACTATAATTATTCTGAGGCCACTAATTTGAATGTTATCAGAATTTCCAGATAGCGGATCCAACACGGCGACCAAAATGTCTCGAGTTGGACGGATTTTAATGAAAATTGGTATAATGATTATTCTGAGGCCACTAATTTCGAATATTATTAAAATTTTATAAATCCAAGATGGCGGGTCCAATAGGGAGACCATAATGCCTTGATTTCAACAGATTTTAATGAAAATTAATACAATGATTATTCTGATTTAACTAATTTTAAATATTATCAAAATTTCCAAATCCAAGATGGCGGATCCAATATGGTGATGCAAATTTCTCGACTTCAAGGGATTTTCATGAAAATTAGTACGATTTTTTGTGGTGCCACTAATTTTGATCATTATCGAATTATCAAAGTTTCTAGATCCAAGATGGCGGACCCAGTACATAAAAAAAATTTCTCGATTTCAACGGGATTTAATTAAATTTGCTACAATAATTGTGTTAATGCCACTAATTTCAAATATTATCAAGATTTGGATATTCAAGATGGCGGATCCATAAAGGGGTTTTCGGGTTGAATCAATTTCTAGGATATAACAAACGAAGATTTGAGAAGTCTTTAATTAGTAAGTATTTACCCAACGCCGGGTAAAACCGGGTAATTTTCCAATATTTGTGAAGTGTAAAACGGTTTACTTAATATTAAACAACGTATAAGTTTGTTCAATAAATTAATTAGGGATATGAAACGGAAATACTGTTTTCTTATATTAATGGTATTATTTGTAGAAACATGCGAAAAGAAAGAACACGATCAAATATTGGTCGACGCACATGGCATAATGAAAATGTAGCAGTAAGGGCAGTACAACGTCTGCCGGGCCAGCTAGTTGATTATAACTTAAGAAAAAACTCAATCATGTATCACAGAATTACTTTAGGAATCTTACAAACAATTTAGCTATTAACACATTAAAGACGATAACTCCTACTTGGCTATAGCTAAATTTAATACTGAATATTATTGCGTAAAACTTGTTTCGGCTTCAATTGAAACAAATTACATGCTGCCAACCAAGTTTGTTGCGTTTAACGTGCACTAAGGACAAATATATTTTTTATAGATTAAAAAGAGCATTAAGTTTTTAATTAACTCTTTGCCTTACGATTTAATTTCGAAGAATCGTGCGAGTGCACACAATTAAATTTAGCGCAAACCTATGTGTGGAGTTATAAAGCAATGATAATGTGGTGGTTGTCTGAGATTTTAAAAGTTCAATCAAAAAATTCAATAGTCTCCACATGAAAAACTTTATTGTAATTTTCATGTGGTGATGGTTGTCGTCGATTAAAAAGTTTTAATAAATTTCGGTTTGAGTATTTGATTTTAAATTTAAATAAAGAATGGAAATATTAGGTAAATGTAAAAGTAGTTAAATGTAGATTTTTAACGTAGTGTAGATTTGGTTTGGCTTGTTGATATCATAAAGATTAGAAAATACTTGCAAATTTGTAACTGTAGTGGATTTATGTTACATAAATCTAGTTAGTGTAGTTGTAGTAGCTTTTTGTAAATTTTTAATAATTTTTGTTTGTGTAAAAATATTTTAGTTCTTCCCTGTCATTTGGTCGAGAAAGTTTGCATTAAAAATATTTTAAAGATTATTTGTAAAAAGAACTAAAACTAAAAATAAATAAAGAAGAAATAAATAATATTTAATTTTGTTTCGCTTATATAAAAAAAGGTGTTATAAAAAATATATAAAATATAAAATAAAAGTTCTTTAAAAATAAAAGGTGAATTATAATAAAATTAAAACCGAACTAGGAAGAACCCCACACTGGTGACCCCGACAATCAAAAGTTGCAACCCGAAGTGAACAACAGCAAGAACCGATATTGGCATTAAGCCAAGAATTTTATTCCACCAACAGCATCATCATTTTCGTCATCGTTCGTTTTTCAGCAGCTTCAGGAGGCTACAAAACTCATCATTCATCAGCCGCGGATCGGCTCAACAATCTCGACAATAACAATTGAATTTAAGGAAGAATTAAAGTCAAGATATCTTTAATTCTATCAAGAATCTTTTCAACTTTCATCAATCAGCAATAGTTAACCAGCAACAATCAACATTTATCTACAGGTTTAGTTCCTTCTTTAAAAAAAAAAAAAAAAAAAAAATTTAGCATTATTATTTATTATATTTGATTTGTTATCCATTCTTTATTGTTTTCGGTCGCGTTCTCTATCGTGTTCATTATGAATTTGAGTGGTGACTCGGTAGTCTCCGTTTCCGGGAATACAAGTTTCGAAGGTTCGGTCAATAACCTCGAAAATTCGTTTAATTTACCTCAGCCATCACCACGTATTATGGCAACATCCACACCATCTATTTCTACATTTTCGGTTCATGCACCCTCTTTTTGGAGAAATGCTCCGAAGTTTTGGTTTCAGCGACTAGAGGCGCAATTTGAACTTGCCAGAATAACAACAGAGATTGCAAAATTTAACTACGTTCTCTCCGCGTTGGATGAGAGCTTAGTTTATATTTTAAGCGATGTCTTGGAAAGTCCGGATCCTAGACATCCATATTCTCAACTAAAAGAAGCATTAATTTCACGGCTTTCCGCGAGCGAAACTACCAAATTAAACCAGCTTCTCGGAGATATTGTGATGGGGGATAGATCTCCATCACAATTTCTTCGAGAAATGAGAAATTTATCTAACGGAAATTTAAACGATGACATTTTGAAGACTCTTTGGTTACAAAGATTGCCAAGTAATATGAGAACAATTTTATCTTGTAATTCAGGACCACTTTCTGAATTAGCAAATTGTGCTGACAAAATTTTTGAAATAAATAATAAATCACCAATTTTATCTTGTTCATCTATTAATTCAGATAACAATACTTTGGCAGAACTCACTTCACAAATTTTACGTCTAACTAAACAAGTACAAGAAATGTCTTTAGAAATTAAATCATTAAAACATCAAAACAGATCTAATAGTAATTCTTCTAGACATTCTTCCAGGTTTTCGTCAAGTCGTTCACCAAACAGATTCCGACAAAATTCTCCTCAATCTCAATCTCATGGTAATCCAGATTGGTGTTGGTACCATGCCAAATTTAGGAATAATGCAACTAAATGTATTCCTCCTTGTTCCTTTAATAAAATTCTAGATTCGACAAAAAACTAATTCGCATTTCATCAATGGCGACGGATGATAAAAGCGAATATAATAGTCGCTTACACATTTTTGACAGATCTACAAATTGTTATTATCTAATTGATACTGGAGCAGATATTTCTGTAATTCCTCCTCCACTAAATTCAAAATTATTACCAACTTCTTTGAAATTATCTACAGCTAACTCATCAATTATTAATACTTATGGAAAGAAAATTCTTTCATTGGATCTCGGTTTACGAAGAAATTTTCAATGGGAATTTTTATTAGCTGATGTGGAGAAACCTATTTTAGGTGCAGATTTCTTATTTCACTATAAATTAATTATTGATTTGTCAAAAAGAATTTTAATTGACCCCTTAACCAAATTAACTTCTAATGGTAATATTTTCAGAGGACCATCTACTGCTTTATCAGTATTAATCAATACATCTTTAAATGATGAGATACAAAAATTAATTCGTGAATTTCCAACTTTAACTATAGATTCTGGTTTTACTAAACCAGTTAAACATCTAATTACACATCAAATTAAAACAGTTGGTCAACCACTATTTTCAAAAGTACGTCGTCTTTCTCCTGAAAAACTTTTAATAGCAAAAAAGGAATTTGAATTTATGTTAAACCAAGGCATTTGCAGACCTTCTAACAGTTGTTGGTCTTCACCGTTACATATGGTTCCAAAGAAGAACGGTGAATGGAGACCTTGTGGTGATTATAGGCGTTTAAATTCTATTACAATTCCAGATCGTTATCCGATCCCCTTAATTCATGATTTCACATTTCAATTACAAAATTGTAAAATATTTTCAACTATAGATTTAACAAAAGCCTATCACCAAATTCCAGTCGAACCCGAAGATATTCCAAAAACTGCAATATGCACTCCTTTTGGTCTTTTCGAATTTACAAGGATGACGTTTGGTCTTTGCAATGCAGCACAAACTTTTCAACGGTTTATCCACTCTGTGCTTCAAGATCTTCATTTCTGTTTTGTTTATTTAGATGATATTTTAATAGCATCTAAATCAGAAGAAGAACATTTAGACCATTTAAAGCAAAATTTTTCAACGTTTACAAGATCATGGATTAATTATCAACATCGAGAAATGTAACTTTATGAAATCACAAGTAAAATTTCTCGGTCATATTATTAATTCAGATGGTATCAGCCCTACTCCTGAGAAAGTAGAAGCTATTTCAAAATTTTCTCAACCTACAAATGTTAAAGAGTTAAGGCGTTTCTTAGGTATGGTAAATTTTTATCGTAGATTTCTACCTCATGCAGCTCAACATCAGTTAATTTTAAATAAATATCTTTCTGGAAGTAAAAAAGAAGGTTCCAAAAAAATTAATTGGACAACTGAAGCCATCAACGCTTTTGAGAACATTAAATCTCAATTAACTCAAACTACCCTTTTAGCTTTTCCTAACAATCATGCCAAATTAGCTTTATTTGTTGACGCTTCAGATACAGCTGTAGGTGCAGCTCTGAATCAACAAATTAATAATTCTTGGCAACCGCTTGGTTTTTTCTCAATTAAATTAAATTCAGCTCAGCAAAAGTATAGTGCTTATGATCGTGAGTTGCTCGCCGCTTATAAAGGCATTAAATATTTTCAATATCATTTAGAAGGAAGAAATTTTACACTTTTCACTGATCACAAACCTTTAGTTTTTGCCTTCAAACAAAATCCAGAGAAAGCATCACCTAGACAATTTCGACATCTAGATTTCATTGGACAATTTACTACAGATATACAACACATTTCTGGTAAGAATAATATTGTCGCAGATACTTTATCGCGTGTAGATGAAATCCATCTACCTTCATCTATAGACTTTGAAGCTATAGCTACAGCACAGGAGACTGATACTCAGTTAACACAATTTTTGGAAAATTCATCTTTAAAATTTTCCAAATTCCCTGTTATAGGAAGCGATAAACAAATTCTCTGCGAGCATTCAAATTCAATTATTAGACCCTACATTCCAGAAGCTTTTCGATTAAATATTTTTAATTCTATTCACAATTTAGCACATCCTAGCATCAGAGCCACAAATAAAATGATAGTTTCAAAATATTTTTGGCCATCTATGAATAAGGATATTAATAATTGGACCCGTAGTTGTTTAGCATGTCAGAAGAATAAAATCACTCGTCATGTTAAAATTCCTTTTGGTTCTTTTCCGGTTACTTCAAGTAAATTCGAAACCATCCACATGGATATTATCGGACCTCTTCCGACTTCTCAAGGTTTCAGGTTTTGTCTCACTGTAATCGATCGTTTTACGCGATGGCCTGAGGCAATTCCTATAGCCAACATTTCAGCTGAGACTTGTGCAGAAGCTCTTTTCCGCGAATGGATTTCTCGTTACGGTGTACCGAAAATTATCGTAACAGATAAGGGCAGACAGTTTGAATCAAATCTTTTCAAAGAACTATCTAAACTTTTAGGTTTCAAACATAATCGCACAACTCCTTATCATCCTCAATCTAACGGTTTCATTGAAAGATGGAATAGAACTCTAAAAACAGCTCTCAAAATTTATGAAAACGATTCTTGGACAAAAGTATTGCCATCTGTTCTTCTCGGTCTCAGAACATCTTTCAGAGAAGATTTTACAGCTACATCTGCTGAATTACTTTTTGGTCAGTCCTTAAGACTTCCATGTGATTTTCTTGAGCAAAATTCTCAAGATATTCCACAAAATGTTTTCGTAAATCATTTAAAAAATTTATTCAGTAACATGCAACCATCTCGTTCCACTGATCACTCTAAAAATAAATTTTTCAAATTTAAAGAGTTAGATACTTGTTCTCATGTTTTCATTAGAAATGATTCTTCTAGAGGTACTTTTCAAAATTACTATGAAGGACCATTTCCGATAATTTCTAGACAATCTACATTTTACACAATTAATATTAATGGTAAAAATACAAATATTTCCATAAATCGTTTAAAACCATATTTTGCAGTTTCGATTTCGGAAATTCAAGTAAAGGATATCAGCTCTCATCCATCGACGGAAAATGTTAACAATATAACATTATATAGTTCAAAACACTTTAAGGAACAGCCAGAGCCTGTTCGTCATACACAGAATTTTAGTCATTGCCCAGTGTCAATGAAAATTCAAAACACAATCATTTCAAAAATAACTCCTATCCCAAAATTTAACAGTCTTAACAACAAAATATCCAAGAAGGTAACATTTTCAGCTTCAACTAAAAGTTGCTGAATACAGAATTTCGCTCTTTGGGTATTTCGCTGGGAAGGGAGTGTTGTGGTGGTTGTCTGAGATTTTAAAAGTTCAATCAAAAAATTCAATAGTCTCCACATGAAAAACTTTATTGTAATTTTCATGTGGTGATGGTTGTCGTCGATTAAAAAGTTTTAATAAATTTCGGTTTGAGTATTTGATTTTAATGGACCCCGCACAAATCCTATGGAGTTGTGCCCTCGGCTAAAATCGCTGAAATTTAGCACAGAGGTAGCTTTCAGCATGCTGATCAAAAGTCCCAATGGGCGCAACCCCCTAAAGTCAACCCCAGCCCCCCCACGCCCCCTCGAAGTCCCAAAGTACATTATTACGGGAATCAATGCATAAGAGTTATATTCATCTGAAACTTCGCACGGAAGTAGCTTTCAGCTTGCTGATCAAAAGTCCCAATGGGCGTAACCCCTCAAAGTCAACCCCAGCCCCCCACGCCCCCCTCGAAGTCCCAAAGTACATTATTACGGGAATCAATGCATAAGAGTTATGTTCATCTGAAACTTCGCACAGAGGTAGCTTTCAGCATGCTGATCAAAAGTTCCAATGGGCGCAACCCCTCAAAGTCAACCCCAGCCCCCCACGCCCCCCTCGAATTCCCAAAGTACATTATTACGGGAATCAATGCATAAGAGTTATATTCATCTGAAACTTCGCACAGAGGTAGCTTTCAGCATGCTGATCAAAAGTCCCAATGGGCGCAACCCCCCAAAGTCAACCCCAGCCCCCCACGCCCCCCTCGAAGTCCCAAAGTACATTATTACGGGAATCAATGCATAAGAGTTATATTCATCTGAAACTTCGCACGGAAGTAGCTTTCAGCTTGCTGATCAAAAGTCCCAATGGGCGCAACCCCCCGAAGTCAAACCCCCCGAAGACAAACCCCCCAAAGTCAAACCAAACAAATAAATAATATTTAATTTTGTTTCGCTTATATAAAAAAAGGTGTTATAAAAAATATATAAAATATGAAATAAAAGTTCTTTAAAAATAAAAGGTGAATTATAATAAAATTAAAACCGAACTAGGAAGAACCCCACAATAATAATAAATATCATAATAATGTTTTATTACAACTTAGGCGAAATATATATGGTTTTTAAATTGTTTAAATATGCGGCGTATGTAACCCGTCAAAGTCGAATTTGGTACAGAAAATCGTTGCGAGCGAGACTTTCACTTAAAGGGTTTATAAAATACTTTAGTACAAAATAAAACCTTAAGTTATAAATTGCTTATAGAAGTTTTCTTTAGTATTCAGCAGCCAGATCCATATAAAAAAATATGTTCTTCAAATATCAATAAAACTACACGCAATAAATGGTTACCAACGGTGACCACCGTGCCGAAAAGTGTTAAGCTAGTGTTACACTATTAGGTAAATAGAAGGAAATTAAATATTTTATGAAATATTCGAGTCCAAGTTTAGGGAAAAATAGTCTAATAAAAAGGCATATGTTTGTTTAGGATGTTGCGTTGCAGATCTTTTGGGCTCGTCGGGTTGGGCCTCTGGGATGAGACAAAGGGTAATAAACCATGCCTGAACATGTGCGCCACTGTCTTATCTCTCGGGTTCCTGCGAGCCGCAGAAGGGTTGAACCGCAATAAAATTAGAAATTGGTTCAGGTATAGGCAAGGGCTGAAACAGCTCATTTGTGAGTTGTTTGGCCACAAGGCAAGTAGTGGAAGTATTTTTAAAAATTGAGAAGTGATCAAGTGAAAGAAAAGGATTTGTAGCTGAAAAACAATTGATATAATCGGTGAGTAGGTTTTTAGTTAAATCGTTAGAATTAGAAAATAGATTATTTAGATAATTGGATAGGTTAGATAAAGTGTGAGTGTTGAGTGAAAGATGTTCTGTGTGTGGTTCACCAGAAGGCATGTGTTGCCTGCCCGTAAGGACTGGTGAAGGGTGAAGGCTGGAGTGTGTCTCCAAGAGCCGGAACCCGTCATATATGGGATGTGTTCCCATGGTGTGAATGTGGGGCTTGTGTAGCCCACCGGACTGTACGCGGTCCGGGGATATGGAGGATGTGTTGCTCCAGTGATTGAGAGGTGGACCGCCTCTGTGTGAAAAGCCTTAAGTAGGCCCACTCACTGAGTTTTGTACTCAAAAAGTGTTTTTGTTTCTTTTTAGGACGAGCGCCGGCCACGGATACAGCTTCACCTCCTCCGTCGAGATACTAAAAAATGTTCTGTTCAGAAAATTAAAATAAATTTTATATTACAATTTTGAACGCCCGTGTTTTTTATTAAATTAAATAATAATTCAGAAGTGGGATCTGAATGATCTGAATGATCTGAATGAAGATCTGAAAGGAAATAAAGGTCGGAGGAGAGGTTGAATTCTGTGGCTGGAGCGGCTCTACTAGATAAAACAACATATATATATATAAATCTTAGTAAAAAGTTAGTAATCCAATCAATGAAAATTTACTACTTACTTCCTCTGCCACGTTTTGGAGGCTTGAGTGATTGACGCTCTTCTTCCTCTTCCTCATCAGCCTCCTCTGCGTAGGATTCTACCGGTGTCCGCTTTCGCGGACTACGTCTTGGTTTTGTCTCATTTTCATTCTCATTCCCGTCTACATCAGAAGTATCCTGCTTTTTTTTGGGTCTGCCACGACCACGTTTAACAGGGACTGTTGTAGATTCAGCCGAACCATTCTCTGCCGCTGTCTTTCTCTTTGCGCCCTTTTTGTCCTTCGCTTCCACCACAGCCGGTTCCACCACGATTTTCACTTCAGATGTTGAATCTTTGATAAAAGCTAAAATCTAAAACTTTTCTAATTTTTCACAGCAAGCGTCGTAGACTTACCAACAACGTTTGCCTGTGTTCCTTCGACAGCTGTGACTGCTGCTTTTTCTCCATTTGTGGAAATTTTTCTGTGTCTGAAACAAGTAAAAACAAGTTTTTCATAAAGTTGCAAATAACTTGGTGAAAATATCGTCTAAAAATAGGAGAAACACCGATAACGCCGCTTTTACAATCGCAGTACAATCGCGCACAAAAGACGCCTTCAAGGAGCAATATAAACAAAAAGATTTCTCTGGACGGTCGCATCCACCACCCCAAGCGCGGCGACCGCGTCCTGGTTGGGTCGCAAAAAAAAAGGCAAGTAAAAACTCCAAAAATCGTAAAAACTCCGCGGAAATCGTACAAAATAACGCACTACAGAGAAGTATCCTTACGTTTTACCTAATTATCCGCCCGAAATTCCACTGAAATGATGAGAAATTCGCAAAAATCCGTTGCCGGCTAAATCCCTCAAGTTTGCAAAATTTACAAAAATATCTCCCGCTCGCCGCTTAAACTCAAGTGGAATTGTGGAAATCTGCGTTCCGTCCGGCTGTCCCGTACCAACTGTTCTTCAGCTGCGACGGGGCTGCCAGCCCATTGTTTCGCAGGATACACGACTTAAGCCCTCTGCACACACGTCAAGCTGGATTTTACCCATGTTAAAGGTGCAAAGCACAGATATAAATCAAGATGGTCCGCTCAACATCCTGCTAAAGGGGCCATCCATAAATCTCGTGATGGATTTTCCAAAATTCTTTAACCCCCCCTCCCCCTCAAGTGATGCAACGTGATCTTTTCATTAACCCCCCCCCCCTAGGTATATCCCGTGATACATTGGACAAAATCTTTCGTTAAAAAAAAACATCAACAAAATGAGTTTCTTTTTTTTTTTTATGTAAATGGCGTATTTTTCTTATTTTACCATATTCTTTGAATTCCAGCAAAACAAAACATTAAAAACATCTCAAGATATAAATCAGGTAGCTTTAAGCTATATAAAAAGTTACGCACTACGACCCCAGCTATTAATGTAGTCGCGGCCTTCTCCGACTCTCGCTACTGCCGTAAAGTACAGTGGCGCTTGTGTGCATTAGGATTAGTGAGAAAGACACAGACAGCATGCAGTCGTCTGTTGCGAGGTCTGTTGTCACTTCACGTGATTGACTCAAGATATCCCCCCCCCCCATGTGATCGAGCATGATATTTTGGCCGACCCCCCCCCCCCCCCCCCATATGGATGGCCCCAAAGCCACCCGATTAAGCAACAGTGAGAAATTTTTCTTTATACACGAATAGAAAAACTCTTCATAACCATTGATAGCCTATACCAATCGGAAACTCGAGGTGAATTGAGGTGAACAAAATTTCTCTGGTGAATTTATATTTCACAAAGGTCATGGCTAAAAATTCATAGAGATACCCAGAATCGCCAGCAACGAAATGTATACCAATGTGTTCAGTAAGTTTAACATATCACGTCACCAAAAAATCAGCCTTCTAAACCATGTAGTAAAGGAGTTATGAGCCTAAATAAGATAATTAGAATCATAATAGTTACATTCATATTTATTGAGTTTTATTTAATACATATATCACTATTACAGTGTTATTCAACGATGATATATTTTATTATAGTATATATTAGATTTATAAAGAAAAAATTTATAATAATAATAATTGTTATATAATTATTATTATTATATATATATATTAAATACAGGGTGTCCAAAACCACCCGTTTATAAGGAAAAAATATATACCATCTGCCCCCTCGTCGTGTCTTATCCTGTACTCTATAATCTAGGGATTTTACTTAATATTCATTATTCAACAGTGAACACTGAACATGACGATGATGTTTTCTTATTAGCAACCTCTGGCTATATTTTTTGACATTTCGCATATTTAAATTTATTAATTTACATCAAGTCTGGTTGGTTAATCGTAATACTGCTTTTCTAATTTTTGTTGTGAATAACCCAAACAATGTTTGTCAGGCGCTGTTCAATTGCAGTTCTATACTTCTTTAGTGCAAGTATATTTTTTGGATTGCAGGTATCTGGTGAGTTCTGACTTTTTATCCTTCTTATACTTCATGCGCCAGCGTTGATACGCTACCCATAACTTGAGCGTCCCGATTTAGAAATGGTTTCGAAACACTTTTTTGTGCTTAACACAGGTGAATTAAAATTTATTGCCTCTCGTTTGTGAAAAAAAAAACAAAAAAAAAAAAAAAACATGGCAGTCGCGGGACTGGCCGATGGAAGCTTTGCTTTTCAAAATTTTTTAAATTGTGAAAATTTAAAAAATTTTGAAAATTTAAAACATATTGAAAATTTAAAAAATTTTGGAAATTTAAAAAATTTTGAAAATTTAAAAAATTGTGAAAATTTAAAAAATTTTGAAAATTTAAAAAATTGTGAAAATTTAAAAAATTTTGAAAATTTAAAAAATTTTGAAAATTTAAAAAATTTTGAAAACTTAAAAAATTTTGAAAATTTAAAAAATTTTGGAAATTTAAAAAATTTTGGAAATTTAAAAAATTTTGAAAATTTAAAAAATTTTGGAAATTTAAAAATGTTGAAAATTTAAAAAATTTTGAAAATTAAAAAAATTTTGAAAATTTAAAAAATTTTGAAAATTAAAAAAATTTTGAAAATTAAAAAAATTTTGAAAATTTAAAAAATTTTGAAAATTTAAAAAATTTTGGAAATTTAAAAAATTTTGAAAATTTAAAAAATTTTGAAAATTTAAAAAATTTTGAAAATTTAAAAAAATTTGAAAATTTAAAAAATTTTGAAAATTTAAAAAATTTTGAAAATTTAAAAAATTTTGGAAATTTAAAAAATTTTGGAAATTTAAAAAATTTTGAAAATTAAAAAATTTTGAAAATTTAAAAAATTTTGAAAATTTAAAAAATTTTGAAAATTTAAAAAATTTTGAAAATTTAAAAAATTTTGAAAATTTAAAAAAATTTGAAAATTTAAAAAATTTTGAAAATTTAAAAAATTTTGAAAATTTAAAAAATTTTGAAAATTTAAAAAATTTTGAAAATTTAAAAAATTTTGGAAATTTAAAAAATTTTGAAAATTTAAAAAATTTTGGGAATTTAAAAAATTTTGGAAATTTAAAAAAATTTGAAAAATTAAAAAATTTTGAAAATTTAAAAAATTTTGAAAATTTAAAAAATTTTGAAAATTTAAAAAATTTTGGAAATTTAAAAAATTTTGTAAATTTAAAAAATTTTGGAAATTTAAAAAATTTTGAAAATTTAAAAAATTTTGGAAATTTAAAAAATTTTGAAAATTTAAAAAATTTTGAAAATTAAAAAAATTTTGAAAATTTAAAAAATTTTGAAAATTTAAAAAATTTTGGAAATTTAAAAAATTTTGAAAATTTAAAAAATTTTGAAAATTTAAAAAATTTTGAAAATTTAAAAAAATTTGAAAATTTAAAAAATTTTGAAAATTTAAAAAATTTTGAAAATTTAAAAAATTTTGGAAATTCAAAAAAAATTTGAAAATTTAAAAAATTTTGAAAATTTAAAAAATTTTGAAAATTTAAAAAATTTAAAAAATTTTGAAAATTTAAAAAATTTTGAAAATTTAAAAAATTTTGAAAATTTAAAAAATTTTGAAAATTTAAAAAATTTTGAAAATTTAAAAAATTTTGGAAATTTAAAAAATTTTGAAAATTTAAAAAATTTTGGAAATTTAAAAAATTTTGAAAAATTAAAAAATTTTGAAAATTTAAAAAATTTTGAAAATTTAAAAAATTTTGAAAATTTAAAAAATTTTGGAAATTTAAGAAATTTTGAAAATTTAAAAAATTTTGGAAATTTAAAAAATTTTGAAAATTTAAAAAATTTTGAAAATTTAAAAAATTTTAAAAATTTAAAAAATTTTGAAAATTTAAAAAATATGAAAATTTAAAAAATTTTGGAAATTTAAAAAATTTTGAAAATTTAAGAAATTTTGAAAATTTAAAAAATTTTGAAAATTTAAAAAATTTTGAAAATTTAAAAAATTTTGAAAATTTAAAAAATTTTGAAAATTTAAAAAATTTTGAAAATTTAAAAAATTTTGAAAATTTAAAAAATTTTGAAAAATTAAAAAATTTAAAAAATTTTGAAAATTTAAAAAATTTTGAAAATTTAAAAAATTTTGAAAATTTAAAAAATTTTGAAAATTTAAAAAAATTTGAAAATTTAAAAAATTTTGAAAATTTAAAAAATTTAAAAAATTTTGAAAATTTAAAAAATTTTGAAAATTTAAAAAATTTTGAAAATTTAAAAAATTTTGAAAATTTAAAAAATTTTGAAAATTTAAAAAATTTTGAAAATTTAAAAAATTTTGAAAATTTAAAAAATTTCGAAAATTTAAAAAATTTCGAAAATTTAAAAAAATTTGAAAATTTAAAAGAATTCTCAAAACCCATACTTGATTTTTTTTGGAGTATGTTCTTCACCCTGTATACTCTCCTCCTCAATTTCTTGTTTAACAATAATTTCTTGCTTTACATCAATTTCCTGCTGACTATCATTTTCATCCTTTGAGTTCCATCTGTTGATGCAAATACTGCTACATTTGCAGTTTTCTGAACATTGTGTACTATTTTTCTTGCATGAACATTCTAAGGTGCTACATTTCGTTTTACAGGAACATCGAGTTGATCCATCGGAGGATCTCTTTATCGGAATCAATTTCGTTGTGTTTTTGTCTTCGCGGGAATTGCGAGAATTCGCCTGAATAGTTAAAATTAATTAGTTATAATTTAATTTGATTTTCTATTTAAAACTTACGCGTCGAAATCGAGGCGTTTTTTTCCAATCAGGATCCTTCGTACTTTCTGAGTCTTCGTCTTCATCTTCTTCTTCAGATACAGTAAAAAATTCTTCCACAGGTACCAAATCGATTTCCTGAAATTCAAACAATTCAATTAAATAAGAAAAATATTTAAGGCTCTTTTGATCCAACCTGCTTTACTGCGATTTTCCTCATTTTAGGTTTTTTAACCGCTTCCTCTAGTTGGGCACAAAGCTTTTTATAATTTTCCAACTCTTCCCGCAAGTTATCAAGTTTGTCGAGTGTTTCTTGTTGAATTTTAAGCCGTTGATCCATTTCAGGAGTAACTTCGCCATTAGTAACCTGAGGTACAGTATTAAGTTCACGTAATAAAACAGAGATTTTCTCCTCATAAGTCTTCTCAACATTTGAAAGCTCTTCTCGATGGTTATCTTCCATAGCTTCAATATCTTTTTGAAGATTTTGGATCTTTTCTTCAGCAGTTTCACATGCGGATCTAAATTCATCTATTTTACTTTCTTTTCTGGCATGCTCCTTTCGTAAATCTGAGAGAGCTGTTAATAGGTGTTTTAACACTCCTCGTGCTTGTGGCATGCTTGTCATTCCATCACATAAACCATTCATCTTCGAATCGATATCCGAAGCGATGATTTTTTGTTGCAAGTCATTGATTTGGGCATTCCTCATTTGAAGATCTTCTTCCAAAGAGCTGATTTCTTGTTTATGGTTATCACTGACGTCATCTTTTAACGTCTTCAATCTTTTGTTTATGATAGCTCTGTCTTCCATAAGTTGCTCTAAAGAGTACTTCGCATCTATTACTGAAAGAATTATTTCTAATTCTTGATCCACCCAGGCAATAGTTTGTTCAATTTTTCCGGAAGCTGCCTGTTTTTTGTGGGACTGTGCTGATTTCTGCTTATCTAGAGCGTCTTTTAGTCTGCAAAAAAAAAAGAAGTCGTAAATAATAATGTCGGGGTATGATAAAATAACAACTTCCTGAATACCTTTTATTAATTGCCATAGCTTCTTCCACTTTCCGCTTAAGAACGTTTCTTTGTCTGTTTTGGAGTGATTCCATCTTGATCATTTCATGTTGCTGTTTCTTATCCTTTTCTTTTAGTACCGTGAGCTCTCGTTCCCTATTTAACTTCCACTGCCTAAAATGTTCACTCTCTGCCTTCATAGCACGAATTAGTTTAACTTTTGCAGCCTTCATTGCTTGAATTTCTCTATTTAGATTTTCAATTTTTTGTGACTCCTTTTCGCGCATTTTAAGCATTTTCGACTGCTGCATATTCTTCTTCCTCATTTCATTTATCTGTTGCTCAAGCTGTTGTAGCCGGAGCCGCCTTTCCTCTGCAATTTTAGCAGAAGCAGCTCCTTTCATATTTTTCAATTTTCCACAAAGTTCAGTTTTTTCGGCTTCCAGAATTTGTATCATTGATTCATATTCCTTGATCTTTTCTTCACTAGTTTCGCCCTCATATGTGCAGAACTTAGAAAGATTTCCAACTACTCTCTCGTGGTGTTGTTGTTTTACTTTAAGCTCTTGATTTAACTTTCTCAGCTCGTTGTTAAAATTAAGTTGTTTTGAATTGAATGCTTCCAATTTTTGTTGTACCACTTCTGTAATAGTCGTTTCACCATGCTGATTCAAAGTTCCATTCGAAGTTGAGGATGATTTATGATTTAGCATCTCTATTCTTGTTTTTTCGAGTATTTCATCAACTTCACCAAAGAATTCTTTAAGTTTACTTATATTTTGAGAATTTTCTACAAATTCAGCAGGACACGAATTTGCATCTAAATTTGAATTTAAAGTCTTGACAAGATCTTTAACCTCCAGTAATTTATTTTGCAACTCTTCTTGTGCCGTTTCAGCGAATGTGGCACGCATTTCAATTTCAGCCACATCGTGAAGAGTTGTTTGAAGCTGCTGTTGTAACATTTGATTTTTCTCGATTAAATTATTGAGATTTTTACGCATTGTAT
Organism: Dysmachus trigonus; assembly: GCA_949715965.1. Lineage (NCBI taxonomy): Eukaryota > Metazoa > Arthropoda > Insecta > Diptera > Asilidae > Dysmachus > Dysmachus trigonus. Next base: position 1,919,108 of record OX454323.1, on the reverse strand, counting down.
CTAGTTCTTGATTATTTATTGTTACATCACCGCCACTACCTGTTCCTTTTGCTAACAACTCCATTCGTAGTTTCTGTATTATACCATTTAGTTTATTTATCTCTGCAGCTTTAGGATCCTGATTAACTATTGGCTTATTTTTTATTTTACGAGCTCTATCCGCATAACGGAGAGTACTAAGAGTTTCGTCAAAATTATAATCAGCTGGACTTACACAGGCAATCATGAGGGTCACTGAATTTCCCCCTAGAGAATCTTGAAGCAAGCGTGTCAGTTTAGAGTCTCTGTAACCCACATATCCATTGTTTTGCCCAGCTAAAATAAAAGGTTAACATCAAAGCTGTTTCTATGTTTATAAAATTTAATATATACATCCAAGAGCGGAAATAACATTTCCTAGAGCCAAGAGTCCTTGATTTATTTTTACACCTTCTTTAAACCGATCACCTGTTGCCTTAGTTTTTTGTGCTCTCTCGGAACCAGCGAGATCTACCAAATGAAATTTTGAAGATGTGGATCGATTCCTTCAAAGAATTAATTTGTTTATAAATATTCAAGATTCATGTATTATTTACTTACGAGTCAGTGTTATGGGTCATTTGAATGTTGATAGTAAAAATAGCGTGGGAACGACTTGACTGCGAATTCATAGCAGTAGCGCCGACCGCTCGGCCAGAAGAGCCCTTCATAAGGCAGTCAGTCGTCTCCTGGGCAGAATTCACAGGTGATTCTGTTAACCCAGGCATGATAATACCTCGATTGCCATCCTCCCTAATGTCTACAACAGACTGCTCTCGGGAGCTTGTAGAGAGCAAATCGTACAATTGTTCCTGATATAGCTCCACAAAGGAGCAGGTCACTGTGGCGGTATAATCACCGTTCAAACTAGAAATTTTCTTAAATATGTCATTCACAGCTCTTGGAATTACGCCAGTCTCAATATCAAATTTCCCACTAAATGCTGTGCCCATTGTATGTGTCTTACCAGATCCTGTCTGGCCATACGCTAATATAGTCACATTATATCCTTTAAAATATCAAACGAATAATTTTTGCTTTTTTATAATTTAAAAGTTTTATTTGTACCATTAAACAACTTTTCGAGCATTCCAAACACAGCTTTTTCGTAAACAAACTGCTGTGTGTCGTCTACGCTAAACACATAGTTAAATGTAAATGCGTCGTTCGTTTTTACAACAACTTGTTGGATGCCAGGAACTTTTTCGATCACATTTTGACATCCTCGCTCTATTTCCGATTTAACTAGAGGTCTTATTCGTACAGCGACTTTAACGCAATCTGCATCCATACTCATCTGAAAGTCGAAAATTTTCACTGTTTAATTCTTGCGCGCATAGCACTTTACAGATTGTTTTTAATATAAAATAATACTTCATCGTAATGGGCGAGTTTGTAGTTATATATTATATTTTTTTTAGAACGACGTCGCATAGTGATATTATTAATTTTAAGCAACACGAATAAAAGAACCGTATTCTAACTTGTTCACAACAAACATTTCTTTGCATCTAACGTATCCACGCGTTTAAATGTTCTATCGAAAACTTCCTGGATATTTTGGTTGTTATTATGTACTTCTCACTCCCTTTGGCCCATAATTAAGGCCAAGTCTTTGACCGATATCCTTAAATACTTAATCTCATTGTTTTGTTTTGCTGAGTATTTTGGGGTAATTAATTAATTATTGAAATTCTTCTGGAGCATTTACGGAAGGCAGTGTTACGTCGAATATCCAAAGTAAATATTAAAGAAAACAATCGCCGGTCGGCAGACTATTCGTGTAAGAAGGTCATTTGGAAAAGGAGCCCTGATCCCAGCTATGCAAATATTTACAGAAGGGGTTAAGCAAAAGAATTAAATGTTGTTATAAGGCTAAGATAGGCACATCTTATTACACAGTTAATTCAAAAATGTTGTGTATTACTTTAGGAAATTTGAAAATTTGAAAATAAATAATCTTGTGCGATATAAAATCTACTATTATTATTATTATAGTCAAACCAGTACTCTTTTTACAAAGTATTTGAATTAGACCTTGCCAACAATTTTGGGAGTGCAAGTTTTGTGTTTTTAACTTACCTTAACCCACCGGCTCAATGAAAACAACAAATAATAAAGTTCTTAGGGCACAGATAACAAAATTCAACTTTGCTCAAATAAACAACACTAAAAAGCCAGATTAAATAACACAGAACGGAGCATTTACCACTTCGACAACGCCGGCCATCGAGAAATTCAAAATGAACTGTTATAACGGGATGAGACACTTCGTTTCACAAGAAGATCGCGCTTTAAAGTAGGCTTCGTTCGTTCTTCAATTGGACTTAAAAAGTATTAGTTTTTCATTTTTTATTATTAATGCAAATAGAATAAATTTAACTACTTAAAAAATTAATAAAATGCCTTAAAGTTCAAACCAAATAGCTTATTAGTTTGTTTCACAAGTTTGGGGGCACAAGTTGATTAATTTTCGTGTTTCAACTAAACAAGCAGTTAAAAAAACTTAGATTTTGCGTTGGGTGGACATTTTATGTTTACGTACTTACCGTCGATGGCTCCTACACAATTTGACATATTCCAGAGTGAATTAACATCTGCCGCAATATTCTTAAATTCTCTTTTATTAGGGCCGTGAGGCACATATATGTTTGTAACATAATTTTTCGAACAGTCGATTTCACAAATTTGGAGGTCCAAGTTATTAAGTGTTAACCACTCGCTTATCTGTGCTGATGTATTTGGCATTTGCGAGTGGTGACGAGTGCTCTGAAGCTTTTTATCTGTTATGGCCTTTTCATTTTTAAATTTCGCGGTAATTCAGTGCGGGGCATTACTTAATGTCCTCTTAGCTACTGTCAAACAATCGTACCCAGCTTCATGGCATCTGATAAAAGGTCATAAGCACGTGTAGTGTCAAAACAAATCCACAAGAGGGGTAACACACTTTCGGTCGCAGCGCGCGTGAGAGAACGTCGAAGGCATCCTAAGAATTTTCGCATAGTATTACTTACCTGAAAAGTTTGAAGTGTTCATAACTTTGTACCCTCATCTAAAAATATAAAATAAACATCGCGGAGTGTGCAAAAGTCAGTGACATTTTGGTAAAACCGACAAAAATCGTGCAGAAGTGGTGTACGTGACTCGGCGAGATTCCGTTATGGTCGGACGAATTGCTGCTGGGTAGACACACGCGCCGCGAAGAGGAAAACAAAGGGAAATCGAGTTGGAGTTTTGAGCTCGTCTAGTCGCAGACAGACAGAGGCAGTTCGGTCAATCACTTCGAGGTTCCATAGTTCGAGAGTTTTCCCGTTCTATTTGAATAAATTAAAGTGAATCACAGACTCGAATCGAAACAACGAAATGATTCAAGTCGAGGCGCCCCCCGGGGTTGTTGTCGTTCGGGCGAAGCCGCGAAAAGTTTTCAAGCCGAAAGCGAAGATGAATAGGATCCCCCAGGAGCTCCTGGATGATCCCGAATTAAATGCGGCGATCGAGCGACTTCCGGCCAATTACAATTTCGAATTACACAAGACCATCTGGCGTGCCAGGGAGCTCAAGGCCAAGAGAGTGGCGCTTCAGATGCCCGAAGGTCTGCTCATGTTTTCCCTCGTCATTAGCGATATCATTGAGCGTTTCACCGACGCGGACACGGTCGTCATGGGCGATGTTACTTATGGGGCCTGCTGCATTGACGACTACACAGCGAAGGCCTTGTGGGCTGATCTGTTGGTCCATTACGGGCACAGCTGCCTCATTCCAGTCGATCAGACCGATAGCATCAAGGTGCTCTACGTGTTCGTAGATATTAAGATTGATCCCTTGCATTTTATCGATTCTGTGAAATTAAACTTCCCTATCGAGGAGCAGAAGGGCCAAATCGCTTTGGTTAGCACAATTCAGTTCGTCACAACATTGCAGGCAGCCGGTACGGAGCTTAGGAAGGGCGGTTATGATGTAATTGTCCCACAGGCGAAACCCCTGAGTCCAGGAGAGATTCTGGGATGTACAGCCCCACAACTTCCAGACACTGTCGAGACCCTGATTTACTTGGGGGACGGCAGATTCCACCTTGAGGCTGCAATGATTGCAAATCCAAAAATCAGCTTATAAATACGATCCGTACGAGAAGAAATTCACAATAGAGAAATATGATCACAAGCAGATGCAGAGTATTCGTTGGGACCACATAAAACGTGCCAAGGCAGCAAAAAAATTCGGAATCATATTAGGTACCCTTGGCCGACAAGGTTCAGGTCGTGTTCTGCAGTTCTTGGAAAAGAGGCTACGCGTTAAGGGATACGACACCACAGTCATCCTCCTGTCGGAAATATTTCCGCAAAAATTGGACCTGTTCGAAAGCATTGATGCCTTCGTTCAAGTCGCATGCCCCAGACTATCCATTGATTGGGGCAGCGCCTTTAAGAAGCCTCTCCTTTCACCCTACGAACTATCAGTCGTTCTCGGTGACATCGAGTGGACCCCCAACAATTTGGAACCGAACAATGTCTATCCAATGGATTTCTATGCTACAAACAGCTTAGGACCGTGGACGCCCAATTTTAAGCCGCCCGCTGTCGGGGAGTGCGAGAACAAACCATCGGCCGGTTGCTGCGGACGCTGCGTACGTGCCGAGCTCGAGAAGGACGGCGACTTGAAAGTGTGATAGAACTAAATTTATTAGTTGATTAGCCCAAGTAGCTTCATTTTTTTTTTTTTTTTACATATTTATTAATGCTGTAAATAAACCATCATGTTTTAGACGCAAGATATCTTTGTTCCTCCTTTCCTGACCCTTTTTAGCTTCCTCTCTCCATTAGCTGAAGATGGACTGACGTCATCAGTCATTCAAGAATCAAGGCAAGGTCCTGAAGAAGGATGGTAAACACAAAACCCAACCTTTTGGTCAGGTCAGGCCCGACAGAAGATTGAAAAATCACAAACTTTCTGAACGCCTTTTGGGGTATGGAGTGGTTGACGTCATCGAAATGATGAAAACATTCTCAGGCTCCGATAAGGAGTTGCTCGGGGAAAAAGCTGGAGAAAAACACTAAGATGAAATATTTAGGGTAAAGATGGGACATGGTTCTGCTGAATTGCTGATTTCTCCAGATTCAGATAAGTCTAGAGCTTGTGAATGAGTGCACTTGAGCAGCTGTCCCAGTTCCATTGGTAAAGTAAATCCCCCGAACTACCACAAAGCCTCGAAATTTTTATTTTTCTCCTTCAAAAGTCCTCTTTTTATTTTTCCAGCCAAAGGACTTGCGCGCAACTCTCTGAAGGAGTTTTAGTAAATGTTCGGAGGGCCCCCTTTCGGTTTCCCAAGCTTTTCAACTTGGTGGCTACTCTCGGGATAGATAGAAGTAAAATTAATTATTCAACGCCTGCATGGCTTCGTGGATTAATTAATATTACGCCCAGGGTTGGGCCGGAGCCCACGTTACATTGCATGGAGGCGCTAATTCAACTTTTCGACGAGAGGAACAGAAGAAGAAAGTCTCTATCAATTATGACGCCTTTCAAATCTATTGAAAAGAAACCCGTCTGGGATGAGAAGAGAGTAAGCTGAAAATGATGAATCAGGCCCGAACAGGGAGCCAAAAAATATTTTTCGACGTACCTAATTCTATTCAAACGAAAGCTTCACACTAATAACTCTATGTCGTAGAGCAAAATGGATTTTTCTGACATGTCTATTAAGGTGATGCTCCATTCGTGATAATATTTACGAATTTGTATTTAGAATAGAAAGCTTTATTTAAAAATGTAAGATCTAAGAACATACTTAGGTAATTTTAGATACTGAGAAACGCCTATCTTATGTAATTCGCATAAAGTAGTGCAAAGCGTACCTAATCGCAGAAGGTACTATCACCTGGATTTTGTACTTAAGTAAGCGTGAAATTAAAGGGAGAAAGGGTTCCCCATTTAATCCGCTTCAGGGTTTTTCCCATCAAAAAACGGAAGTTTGATCGTTCAAAACTGCTGCGGCGCTAGAAAAATGATGCCAAAATCGATTCTTCGATGGATTTCAACTTTCAAGGTAATGTACTTTATTTATTTTATATATATTATTTGTCCTGGAATCAATTACTAAAAGAAGTCCTGACGGTTCATCCTCTTCATTGCTTGAAAACTGTGCAGCAGGTCCTAAACAAATGGAAAACCTTTTTTATCGCACCGATATTTAAATCATTGTCGCCATTATGAAGACAGTTCCTAAATTGTTAGGTTATTTAGTAAACACTAAATTTATCTTCTTGGTAAAGAGCTCATAGCATCGTGAATGGATTCGTCTCTGGCAGGTAATGTGTTTCAAATCTGGCGAGATGGCGAAGGTGCACAAATTGATACGATTTATACCAATTTCTTTCGACAGAGTCGATATCACTACTTACAAAAATTGAAAGGTGTAGCCTTTTACTAGACCCTTCGCAATTGGTATATATTATATATATTATTTATTTAGAGGTAGGTCTATTGGAGCACGATCATTAAGAGGCTGCGTAATGCGTTTTTTTGCCACTCGTTACCTCTGGTCCCCACGTGGCTAGGGACCCATTCTATCTTCATTTTCCCTTTCGAAGCAATAATTATTGCGCTGACTGTAAGTAATAAAGATTCGTCCGGAACGGATTTGTTTAGCGCCTCAAGGGCTGCCATAAAGTCCGAAAATATAATTATTTTCTGATTGCTGGGAAAATTAGACAGCTTTCCATAATGCCAGAACTTTTGCTTTGAAAATCGCACTTAGGCTACTCAGTTTTCTCGTCTGACAAGTAGGTGGCGCTGTGTGTCGAAGGAAAATTGACTATGGCTGCGACCACAGTATTGAAGGCTTTAAACCCGTCGTCGGTGTAGATTCTGGTCCAGCCTTGCAGACTGGATACGTTCCTGACGGCTCTGTTGGTGTTCCTCGGCTGTCTTCTTAGGCCTGGTACACACTAGGCGTTTTTCAACGCGCGCTTTGCTAACGCGCGTTTTAAGAACTATGAAGAAGCGCGCGTTAGAATGTGTACACCGTAATGGGACTTCGTAGTTCTTAAAACGCGCGTTACCAAAGCGCGCGTTGAAAAACGCCTAGTGTGTACCAGGTCTTATTCTTCTTGCAGGAAATGCCTGCGTTGATCGTGGACTGGCAGGTGAAAATCAGGGGAATCACAGAGTCGGGAATGGGATACCTGTAAATTCAGTACCAGCTTTACAAATCCAAATCAAATATTAAGTGAACACACAAAATTCGGAGAAAGAAAAATATTGGTCAAAAATTTAGACTGAGGTAATAGCAATTGAATTTTAAATATTTTATTACGTAACACCTAAAAAAAATTCACTTAAGAGATAAAAGAGTCACAAGTTAAAAGAGCAATTTGCCCCGATTTCGCAAAATTTTCATTTCTCTAACAATCCGAACTCGAATATCGCCTACATAATTTGTCGGTCTGATTTGCTTAATAACTTAATGACTTTCTAACGAGCAGTGGGTCAAATTAAAAATATAAAATAATATAAAAAAACACATAATCAGCTTTATATAAATCCAAATCTAACAATAATTGTGCAAACAGAATTCGGAAAGAGGTTAAAATGGTCGGTCTGAGATTTTTCATCGCTTCGTATTTGGTGCTATTTGTCCTACTATCTCAGAGTGATGTAAGAAAGTATAGTTTTATTTAACTCCAAATTTCTTATTTTTATTTTCATTAGACGCTACTTAACACAATCATGAAACACACTATGAATAGTATAACAATTACAAGATGCACAATATATGCCAATCCGAAACGTATAACGAACACTTCATGTAAGGTGAAAGCTATCAGCCGAGGAGTTTCTGAATTAAATGGATATGTATCTTTAGTGGAGCCATTGAGGAATTTTAGTGTATGTTTCGTGCATATTTCATTGTTTAATTAAAATAATCGAAGTAATTACACAGATCCGATTTGAAATGTTTAAACTTTACAACGGATATCGACCTTTTGTGACCAACATAACTGAGTACTGGTGTGAGTTTATGGCTGGCAGAAGATGGAGTCCACTGGCGAAAATTGCCGCTGAACTTTTGAAAAACAATTCCAATCTTAACAGGCCTTGTCCTTATGAGGTAAATAGAACTAAATCCCAGACATATTAAAGATATGTATTTATTTAAAAATTGCTTCTACTTCTAGAATTACTTGATTGTCCGAGGATTAAGATATGTCCAAGGACATTTACCACTCGCATCCGTAGTCCCGAGAGGAAAATACAAAATGACATTTACAGCTTATGATGATACTGAAGTGGAACCGTATATTGGAACTTCTACAGTATATGCGGAAATCGAAGAGATTTTTCAACGCCCGACATAAAATATAAATGATCTCTCTCTCTCACTCTTTTAACTTTAAAGTGAATTTTTTTTAGTGTTGCTGCATATTACGTAATGAAATATTTAAAATTCAGTTGCTATTACCTCAGTCTAAATTGTTGACCAATATTTTTCTTTCTCCGAATTTTGTGTGTTCGCTTAATATTAGATTTGGATTTGTAAAGCTGGTAGTGAATTTACTTACAGCAAAAGAGCGGATAATTTGCACGACATCACGTTCATTAAGAAGCGATTAAGTTATTTTATTAGAATATTAAAAAAATTAAAAAAGCTGCATTTGAGTGCAATTAAATTAGTCAAGTTTTTAAATGTTGCAGCAATCGCAGCTTCGCTCGTTTGAATGAAATTAAACATTTTTAATTTGATATATGAATATTACAATAAAAGCAACTAGGGGACAAGTTTTAGTGACTTTTATTTATTTATTGGTGTATTCATCAAACAATGTGATTACTTACAAAGAAAAAAAAAAACCACAGCAATAAATAGTTAACTTCAACGAAGCTGACCCTTAGCTTTATCTCTCGAAAAATGGAAGTCAATGAGTGTGGAATGAGAGTTGAAGGCACATGACATTGACGTACATGATTCATTCAAGCCGTAGTTCGTTCGATGGTAAGGCACGAATGAAATCGATCGACCATCGTGTGCTATTGAAGCATTGGAAGAGTGCAACGAAGAATTATTTCCAAACATATTTACCTATTTTATTGAATATTTTTGCAAGCCTACGAGTTACAAGATGTACATACAGCTGAGCGATCATTTTCTACTTTACGAAGGCTGCAGACATATTTAAGGAATTCATGTGGCAAGATAGATTAACGGAATTAGCCCTCATTTCTGTTCATCGTGACATTCAGAAACAATTATTGATATTTTTGCTGCGAAAAGTGGAAAACTAGATTTTGTTTTTTTAAATTGTTTTTCAAAAAATTAAGTGTTTTACAAAATTACTGCTTTTATTTCGTATTTTTTTAATAAGTGTTAGTAGTATATATATTTTTAAAAATATTTAATTAAATAATCATTGAAGATGTAAAAATTAAACTTTATTTAAATAAATATTTTTTCTACAGCGACCGTTCTCCTTCTATCTAACCTCCGTGGGCTACGCTGTCCTTGATATGCTTTCCTACAGCATGTCGTCTCCTTTAGTTTATTCCTCAAAGGTTTCAATATACCTTATATGTATATAGAGGTGCATTTATTAGGAACATCTTATTAAGAGAAATATGAAGTCTCTTTGTTCTAAAAGGATTTTAGATTTAACAGAAAATTAAGGGAATAAACGAATTTTGTCATAAATTTAAGAAGAAAACCCGTATCCTTTGGTAAGCTAATTTTTAAGATGAATTTCCACATTAGAATTAGGGAAGGTCTCTTTATTTTCTGATAATATTACAGTATATTTAGAAAGATTGAATAAGAAAACTGTATGTTTTTCATGCATAAGTATACTATGAATTATTTTAAAGTAAAAACTTGGGACTTATGAAATTAGAATAGTACTATATATATGTATGTATTGCATTATTGTATTCCAAAGTAGCTTGATAAGATTCAATAAAGTCGTTAAAAAAGTTGCCCTTGCTCCTACCGTCTATAAGGCTCCAGCAATTTAATTTAAGTTCTTGACTTTTGCAAATATTATTCTACATATATTATACACTACATACTACCTGAGCTGCAAAAATGAATTTTAATCAGTATGTTTTTACGCGACAGAGGAGAAACTTTGGAAGGCAGTGTATTTTCTCTGACCGGAACCAGTTAATTTATGACCAGCCCTCCAATTACGCCCTAATCAACGACTACATCCTGCGAGATCCGGTTGACCGCGGCACCCAATTGAGTAGAAAAATGGCCCTGAGTGAGTGCAACACCGAAAGCGCGACCTTAGTGCATCGCGGAATGCAACACCTCGAAGGAGGATGGCCGAAGGATGTGAATTGCTTGGACGAAGAGATGACAGTCAGATACAGGAAAAAAATTGAAAGAGAAGAGGTGTGGGGGAAGCAAGTGCTCGAACTAACAAAGGTGGTTACTATTCTGATCTTCTATGATTCCTAAATGTTTACCATAAACGCAACTTTTATATGCAGCCAGCAATGCATGCAGTGCTTCAAAATAACGCGGTCAGAGTGTACGAGGAATATTTTGAAGATATTCCAAGCATCGAATTGGTGAACGATTACATGGGGCATGAGGCTAACATCTTCCGCGACAGATTTGAGGAGTCACCGCGCGTTGTACGCAATATCGCTTGGCATCCAATGCACAATAACATATTCTTGGCTACCCATGGATCGTGTGACTTATATCCAGACCCCTTAATTCCCAGAGATTGCTATATTTGGTATATAGGTAGGTAAATATCTACTAGATAGAAAAGGATCGGGAAGATTTTGTCCACCCATAAATAAAAGAAAAATCTTTTCCTTTCGATATAAGAAGTAAGGAAGGAAACATCATACATTATATGGAAAAAAAATTATCGTTTTAGTTCCCATTAATTTTTTGGATAAGATACATATGTAATATTTTATGCTATTACAATTCTTGTTATATAATAAGAAGCAAAATAAGGTGAATTGAAGGCTAGTTTTCATGGCCTTTGCTATTGTGGGAGAGGCGACCGAAAAAGTTCTTGCGATTTCTGGAAGGATGACATTTTCAGAAAAGACAATTTTTTATAACATATATTTAGTAAATTTTTATTTAAAAAAGCATGTTTTGCCTAAAAAATTTAATTTCGTAATTTACTAGTAAATTTGCTTGATTCATCTTGCAAAATTCAATATATTTTACAGACGTTTTGGAATAATACCTCAGAGAGGTAAAACTGAATGCATAATCTTAGTAAAATTGATGCTGGATATGTCAGTTATATCCCAGCGGGAAAAAATGCTGAATCTTCCTCAGAAGCAAATTTGAAGATCTTCCTTCCAATATCTTAAAGTGCTAGTTAGGAAGATTTTAAAGCTTTATTCCGATTCTGCACTCTGTGAATGAAAAAGGAAGATGCTTTTGTTTTCATGTAGTTAGGATGACATAATTTCGTTGTGAAATCTTTCTGATGGAACATTTCAGTTCATTTTCGTTTAGGTGCTCGAGGAGCTGTTAGTGATGTGATTGATCCGATTTGCCTTGCGATCATTTTTTTGATTATTTTGCCCATATAGCCAACAATCAAAGCCAACAATATGTATGATTTAATATTCCCTGTGAAATTTCTCTCTTTTGCTTTTGTCCCCTTCGACAATTCCTACCGACTTAAGCAAAAAAATCTGCTATTAATCTTCTAAAGAAGAACTTCCTCAGAAAGTCCTAACTGCTAATGAATAATCTTCTAAAGAAGCACTTGGGCAGAAAGCTCTAAAATTGCTTCCCTCCAATGACATGCCCATACTAAAAAGATACGGATAGGTAAACGGAGAGTAAGCAAATTATGCTTCCGAAATATTGCTTTTTCATTGCTTATTGTATGATTCCGGTTCCCGCTGGGATTCTACCTTACAATTACAACAAAAGGGAAAAATTAGCTTGTATTAGAAGTGGTATTGTATAATATTGCAACAACGCTCGCTCTTAAATTGCGTACATTTGACTACGTTCTTCGTACGAAACTTACTAACATTAAGAATTTGTAATTTTACTGATTATTGCTTTAATTCGTCATTCGAGGAGTTAATCTTGAAGTTTTTTTTTCCCTTTTACAATTACGAGATTTTTAAGTTATTATAAATGGAAAGAAGCTTTTCATATGTCGATTCACCTGGTTATTTATATTTATGTACAATATATTATATGCAGAAATGTATTATCAAAACAGCGGTTCGTAATTTTCGATTGCGAAGAATTTTGATTTTCTCCTTGAAGAAAATATTTTCTTTTATTATATTTCTATACAAGCTTAGCAATACAAAAATTAATGAAAATATCCCCCCGATTCTGGATAAAAATTAAGAGCTCTTAACCTCTTGACTGCTATTAAAAATCCTTTTAAAGGAATTAATATGCTACCACATTATTGAACAAATATTAGATATACACTGATTTTTTCTTCTACAAAAAGAGGTCCATCTCTTGAATTAAAGGGATTTTTCAAAACAATTAAGAGGTTAAGAGTTCTTAACTTTTATGTAGAATTGGGGGTTTGAATACATTTCCGACACCGGTCAATTATAAATTATTAATAATGGATATATTCATTTTCGTATCACTTAAAGCCTAATTAAACTAAACTTATTTTGTATGTAGGACATAGGTGTCTTAAATTTCATTTCTACTTTATAACATATTAAATAGGTTACCAAGTTTTATGATCAACGAAAAATATTGTAACCTATTTTTTTCTTCTGGTGTAGGATTTCAACTTTAATTTATTAAAAAAGAAATGCCTTATCTCGTTGAGGGATGTAAAAAAATAAATAAAATGATTTTCCGATTTGTTCAATCAGTATTTAAGAATGCAACCATATACATATATTTAAAAAGAGCTCTTAACGACCTACAATTTGATATTAATTGCAAGCTTTAGCTCTATGAGGCTAGTAACTATAACTACATTAAAATGAATACCAAAAGTGAGATTTCCTGCTGTCGGATCAGGATCTCGCAGGGTTGTCTAGGCAAGCGAGTAATATCTTCATAAGTGCTATCTTTCCTGAAAATTTCATCCGTTCAGAAATCGGAACCATTTTTTGCGACCGCCTCTTGAACAATTAGAAAATAGTCCTAGTTACTATTTATTTATTTATTTATTTATTTAAAAGTAAAAATACAATCAATTGTATCCCTACTTACCACCTAGCGCTCTCGGGATCTATGCCCATATGGCGCGTCCTGCCAGATTTTAAATTTGAAAGACAAAAGAAAAACAAAAAATTAACTAAATTTAGGGTTCATAACAATCATAAATTAACTTTCAAGTTAGAATTCAATAAACAATTCGTTTACATATTTTGTTTGGTCATTTTAGAATCCTTGCAGACCTTGGAACTAATTATTAACATTTTTTTTTTTTTTAAAACTAATTAACAAGGTTATAGTGAAAGGAAGAATTACAAATGAGCGCCCTAAATAACAACGAAAGCAGGATTTCTTTTCCTCCTGAAATAATACAAGGCAAAAATTAACAATTCTAATTACAATACCAGCCTTAAGACTAAATAAACACCATCTTCCTTCCCTTCTTTAAAAACAGTAGTAAAATACTTAAGGATTATTCATACAAATATAAAAAAAAAAACTTTTTCTTTTTCAGATAAAAAAAAAAGCCCAAAATGGAAATTCAAATTCTAAGTTACAACAAAAATTCAGGACCATTCAATGTTCTTTCAAGATAAATGAAAAATTAAATAAAAGTCGGCCCTGTTCTAGCTTATCAACTCTAAAGGTGTACAATCTATAATCAAAATTTTTCGACATTATAATAAATTTTTTAAATTCAAATTTTCCAGTAAAGAGAGAAAAGTGGAAGGATTTTGAGGGTCTAAAAGACTCGATAAAGGGGGGGGGGGACCGCCGTAAACCCTGGTGGTCACAGGACAATCCCTGAGGATATGTTGGATGGTCAAGGGGGCCTGACAACGATGACATCCCGGTCTGGGGCTCCTACTGTAGTGGTGGCTGTGTGTAAGAAGCGTGTGTCCGGTTCTAGCTCGTAAGATCTGTATGCCTTCAGCTCTTGTTAGGCTGGTGTCATACGAAGGCGCCTCGGTGATTGGCCAATGGGTAGCGAGGAAAGTTCCCTCATTTAACCAGGAATTGCTAATTTTTTCTTTTAAAATTTTGAATCGGGTCCGAAAGAGGAATGAGGACATGGGTATATCTTCAGCGGGGTGTTGTGGCTGAAACCTTAGTTTAGCATAGTGATCCGCCCATTCGTTCCCTAAGACTCCAATATGCCCGGGGACCCAGGCCAGAGTGATGTTCTCTCCTTTGGACATCAGAAGGTTACGCAGAAATTTAATGAAAGGTTCTTCGCTTCTTCCCGATTTTAGGGCATTTAAGGTTGATAGTGAGTCCGAAAAAATGACTGTGCGTGTCCTCGCCCTTAAAGCATACACTATCGCCCTCCAAATGGCGAAACTTTCAGCTTCAAAACTGTTGGCCTCCGGATGGAGCCTAAACCTTTTTTTTCCTAGTTGGTGCTGTTGCCGCGGGCGCAAAATGACAAGAGCCGCTGACGCATGACCTTCGTAAACAGATCCGTCAGTGTATATTTGTAAACAATTCCGGAATTGCTCTGTAGCTTCTTTATGTTGTGAGATGAGTTCTTCCCTGCAGACATTCTTTTTGTTGCCTTTTCCCAGGACCATCCGCAAACCACGGGAACTATCCTGGCCGAGATTTCTAGGCGGAATATACAAAGAATTGGGCGGAGGGGTAATATTACTTAGTGCTAAGAAAAAACCTAACGCTATTTTCAGGGATGATGTCGTCCGAGGTTTGGTAGTGGTCTGGTCCAGGCTGACCAAGGTGTTATGGTGTGGTCTGTCGGGGTCGAGCCAGTTCCTGGATACCATCTTCAGTCGCGCTTTTCCAGCTCTATCCTGCAAGGGATAGGAGCCGCTTTCAACCCAAAGTGAGCGTCTCGGTGTGGATCTGAGGGCGCCAGTAGCTGAGCGAAGGATCTTGTTTATAGCAGATTGTAGTTTGACCAGGTTACTGTCGGCCGTCGCTGAATATAAAATGATGCCAAAGTTGGTAAGGCCTTCAAGCAAGACCCGGGCTATTTTTACAGTAGCATGAATTGGGGCCCCCCGCTTTCCGGAGGCCACCGCTCTGATAAGGTTGTTGACTTTTTGGAGCTTGTTCGAGATCTCGCCGCAGTGCCGAGTCCACTTTAAATTTTTTGTAAAAAAGATGCCTAGAATTTTAAGAGAATTAGCAACTTCAATTTGGTGGTCTGCCACTTCAATTGTCTCCGGTAAGGGCCTTCTCTTCCGCGAAAATGCGATTGCCTTGGCCTTGTCCATTGGCACTATGGCTCCCGTTCTGTAGGCCCAGATGTTGATTCGGGACACGGCCTGTCTTAGTATGTCCGTGGGGTGGTCGTGGTCTGTAGTCAGTATTATGTTGTCCGCGTAAACGTACGTCTTTAGTTTTTTAATTCCCTTCAGTTTATCGATTAAGGCAGTTACATAGATATTGAAGAGAGCCGGAGATAGAGGGGATCCCTGTGGCAGGGCATTTTCCAGTCTCCTTTTCCCAGACAGAACCCCGTTGGCCCTGACCTGCAGAAACCTGTTGCTCAAAAAATTTAAAATCAAATTTGTGGACATTTCGTCAAATCCCCAGGCAGACATCTGGTCCGTAATCACGTCCCGTCGTACCCGGTCATAAGCTTTTTCGACGTCGACCTCCAGTAAGTATATCTCTTTTTGTCGGCCAAGTGAAGTCATCAATTTATTCTCCAATTCCAGGAGCAGGGAGGAGGTACCCCGACCCCGTCTGAACCCGTGAATTTCTTCAGGTAGCAGACTTTCTAAGATTTTTGCTAATCTTCGGGCCAGGATTTTCTCCAACAACCGGGACAGACACGAGATCAGCGAAATCGGCCTGAGGTCCTTAGGGGAGAGGGAAATCCCAGCCTGTGTATTTTTCTTCCTGAACGGAATAATGATGGCATTTTTCCAGGCATGGGGAAGGAAACCAGAGGCTAATATTGAGTTGAAAAGGGCACACAATCTTTCCCCAAAGACCGGCGGAGCGTTTTTAATCATGCCATATGAAACCCTGTCCTGACCAGGAGCTGAGCCCTTGCAGTTGCTTAAAGCCGCTGCTAAATCTGTAGGTGAAATAGGCTGTGTGATGGAAAATTTAATATCTGCAGCCGGGGTAAAAACCCAATCATCTCTACTCTGAATAAGGTCAGCTCGGAAGGAGGAGTCCCCTGAATAAGATGACCAAGCAATGGCCAGCTGATCCGCGATCTGCCTTGACTCGCTGTAAGTAACAGAGTCGACGTCGAGCTTCGGTATTTGGTTGCTCGTTCTGTTCCCTGCAACTCGCCTAACTTTTTCCCACGCGTCCGTTAGGTTGGAGTTTGTATCTATGCTTTGGGCGAACCTAATCCAAGATAATCTTTTGGCCTCCTTTATGGACCTTTTGACAATTGCCGAACTCCTGCGGTACGCAATTAAATTTGCAGATGATGGTCTTCTCTGGAAATTTTTCCAGTCTCTGTTCTTTTGCCTAATTTCCCCCAGGATTTCAGCATTCATCCACCCAGGCTGGGAGGAGGAGAAAGGTTGAGACGAGGGAATGCCAGAGGAGGCCGCCGCTCGAATGGTCCTAGTTAATTGCGCTGCTTCTTTATTTATATTCAGCGATGGAGCCCGGCGAGTCAACTCCTCACCGATCACTCTCCTGAATTTAGGCCAGTCGGCTCTATCTTCAATGAATCTTGGAACGGAACGTGATTTTGCTGAGCGGAAATTGGTTCTAATAATGATCGGAAAGTGATCACTTCCCTCAGGGTTATCATGCACCGACCAGTTCATTCCAGGTGTCATGTTCGGCGGGGCAATCGACAGGTCGATATGAGACAAGGAACCCGAACCAGAGAAGAAGGTGGGCTCGCCAGTATTGAGAACACACAACTGTGTGCTCTCAAGCCAGCTCACCACCTGCCTCCCCCTGCGGTCCGAGCGTGCAGAGCCCCACAACGGACTATGCGCGTTGAAATCACCGCAAAAAATAGTGTTAGAAGGTAAGGTCTGGGACAGCTCGTTCAAATCGGCCGCAGTGATATCCAGCGAGTTCTCCAGGTAAACAGAAGCGATTGTGACCCTTCGAGACGTTCCCACAGAAACAGCACACACCATAACATTTGAATTTATAATAATTTCCGCAGCCGGAATGGAGTTGTGGACCAAAATAGCCACACCTCCACGCCTAGACTCTCTGGAGGAATTAGCACCAAAGTACTTGAAACAACCCAACCGCTCTGGCTGTTCCTCCACGAGAATGTTGGTTTCCTGAAGAACGATAATTTTGGGGTTGTACCGAATTATAAGATTATCTAGGTCGGTTCGGTTATTAATAAGTCCTCTAATGTTCCACTGTAAGATATTAAGGAATAAATTTTCATTAGAAGGTAAAATACTCATTGTTTTAATAATTTGTAAAGATTAAATTAACTCATCTCTTCCCCTTCCGAGGAGAGTGATGTAAAGTCTATATCTAAGGAGGATGCAGGTGATGGTTTTCTGTGTTTTTTACTGTTTTCCTTGGTTTTTTTTTTATTTTTTTTCTCGTTTATTATAGGTTTTGAAGGCCCCGAGGGACCAGGAGATACATGTAAGGGATTATTCGATGAAACGGAAGATGGACTGGTTGGAGGTCCCGAAACGGGGTCCTCTAAAGGGGGGGAGATGGGTTTTTCAATATTTTCGGGTTTTTTATTTTTGGGTTGACTGGTTGATGAGTTAGTTTTTAAGTTGTTCTTTGAAATTTCATTGGTTTTGAAAATAAAAGGAGGTGGTTTGTTTTGAGTTTTATGATAGCCAGGGGGGGTGGGCTTTTGCACCACTTTAGATGAGGGTGCTGAGCTGGGTGAAGGGGTAGGCGGTTTAGGTGTTTGAGCAGGAGCTGGGTTGTGATTAGCCGTAATATTGGCATAAGAAGGGCCCTCTTGAGCTTTTCTATTCTGCCAATACTCTTTCCTTGCTTCGTACATCGAGCATTTTCTAATTGTTTTTATTTTGAGAATTTCTTTTTGCCTCTCGAATTCGGGACAAGCCCTACTGAAAGATTCGTGTGAGTCTGTATTGCAGTTGACACAGAAGCGCCAAGAGCATTCGCTGGTGGCATGAGGGCCCGCGAGTCCACAAGCACCGCAAATCTCCTCAGCCTCCTTACACCACTTCATAGTGTGGCCCAGTTTCTGGCACCGCCTACACCTCATCGGGGAGGGGTAATACTCCCTGATTTGGATAGACTGCCATGGACCCTGAATCTCTTTTGGGATCTTAAAAGCGTCGAAGGTCAAGATAAGGAGTCCCGTGGGAATTCTAATAGTGGGGGAATTGGGGTCCGACCTGGTAATTTGGATGACCTCAGTAACTCCCTGCGACTTGAGGCCTTCAAGGATTTCCTCTTGGTTCATACACCTAAGTTCTGGGCAGTATGCCGTGCCCTTTACTGAATTTAGCGACTTGTGGTACTCGACCTTAACATCAATATTGTCCAATTTATTTATTTTTAGGAAAACATCCCCAACGGATTTATTATTCACGAGCAGGAGAAGGGAGCCATCGCTTAGGAAGTTAGCTTGGGTAAATCTTTGCGAAATACCGTCCACTGCCTTTCGGATTCTAAACTGGTTATATGTTCTAAGCGGTTTATCGTTATCCAAGGTTTTAATTACGATATATCGTGGTTGAGACACCGAAATTAGATTCTTGGGGTTTGGCTTGGGTAAGCTAGGAAATATTTCCTCCATTAGGGATACCGTTTCTGCCACTCTTTTATTCGGTCTTCTTTGTTTTTTAACAGGTGGCGTATCTGTTTCAAGCATGGCGAAGGTGTTGGCGCTGGCTAAGCCAGACGCCATTTGGGGGGTGGAAATTTCCGCCCTGCCTAATAATTTTTTCTTTCAGGAAGCAAATAATACCTATGAACTACCCAAAAACTAGCGTAAATTACCTACAAACTACTTCAATAAAGTCCGTAGGAGTCGGTCCTGGTTCTGTCTAATTTTTCTTTCTTCAGAAATCCAAACAATCGCGTCCACTCTTCCTGTCAGGATTCTTGGTGGGAAATGGGAAAATGAACTAAATCTTCTTTCTTCTGTCTTCTTTTTTCTTTTTCTTTTTCTTTTTTATTTCTTCATAACAAAACACAGCAAGCGAAATCTCAATGGGGCTCCAAAACAGCACGCCCTCCGTGCTTCCAGGTTAGTTGAAGCTGGAAATAATCGTCCTCCAGCAGGGAATTTCCTCTAGATGATTTAGGGTCCCGCGTTGTAGGGTCGTCCGCGACCCCCTCAGTGGATGGAAGTAGCCGCAAGCCGCAGCCCTCCGGTCCAGTTGGGGACGCTTACAGGCTGACCGACGCCACGCCTTTGAGGTTATGTTCGGTGGGAATGAAAATTGTTGCAAAAGTTTTCCAAATTGGGGCAAATTTTCTTTCCAATTATAAAAAAGGACTTCTTAAACCACTGTTAGCTTCCAAAAGTTAAATTATTTTAAAAACCACTCCAAAAATCCAACTTTTTCGACAGCTCTTCCTTTCCCGTCTTGACAGCTACGAAAGTTGGGGGATTCTGTTAATATAAATTAATATAATAATAATAATAAATTAATTTTAATTAAATAAAAGAAGTAGTCTTAGTGGCATATTAAAAGTTATTTTATTTGTATTTAAAAAAAAAAACATATTACAATTTTAACAATTAAATGGAATTTCATACAAACTACAGCTCAGATCAGGTTTTATGTGCTTCCGAGTTTAAATGTTTCGTGATATATTTTACTTCACTTTTTAAGCGGTATTGAAAACCACAAATAATCTTTTACAGCAAATATACAGCTACACTACTTGGCCTTTACACTTTTGAGTATTTCAGTCGTACATTTTCAAGAAAACCTAAACATGGCCACGAAACTATAGACAACAACAGAAATTTTAAAGTGATGAACATCAGTCAACTAATAAAAAAGAAAACAGAAATATAAACACGATAATCTTCTAGAATCTAAAGGGTACTGCTATTATGATTGAAGTCCCTATTTCCTAAAACAATATTATTACTTCAAATTGGGTTCTTACAGTTTAATCAAGATTAAAATACCAATTGGTTTGATTTGAAAATTTAATGATTTTTTTATGATTTGAATTTGAGCTAATAATATTGTGCTAGAAATTCCAGGCATTGAATCATGTAATTAAATTCGACTTAAATATTCCGAATTTGCTCACTGCGGGCTAATCTGATACTTAAAATATAAGGTTATCTTCTAAATTAAGCCGTACAATAAAACATGTGATCCTACTAAATAAAATCGATTAGCATTGCAGAATACACCTCTGGTTCTTATATTCGACGAGTGAAACTTATAAATTTAAAAACAAAGTTATGGGACAATGGTTACTTCCCAAGACTTCTGGCCGCATAACATTGTCGACTACTTTAGATGTGAGTTTTTCGGAGAGAATGAAATAATCTAGCCGCCATCCAACGTTTCTGGCACGTGCTCCACCCATATATGTCCAAAATGTGTAAGGCTTCTCTTTATCCGGGTAGAGATGCCTAAAGGTGTCAACAAATCCCAATGAAAGTAACTTTGTCATTCCATCCCTCTCCTCCTGTGTAAATCCTGCATTCCTCTTATTAGACTTTGGATTTGCAAGATCTATTTCCTGATGGGATACATTCATATCACCAGCAATTATTACTGGCTTTTTTTCATTAAGTTTAGTGACATAATCTTGAAAGATCTTATCCCATCTCATTCTTTTGGGAAGTGTAACAAGTCCTCTTCCAGCATTGGGTACATAAACTACCACTAAATAAAATTTCTCATATTCTGCCGTCATAATTCGACCGTCCGCGTCCTGCTCATCATCACCTATTCCATATTCCACATTGATGGGCATTATTCGTGAATAAATTGCAACACCCGCATAACCGCCAGGTTTACACAACCAGTAGGGATGGTACCCAGGAATTCTGGCCTTATCGGGAATTTGATCGGGACTGCATTTTATTTCCTGTGAAAATTTTAAACAATTATAATTTTTTCTTATCATATTTTTTTTCCAATAAATTATTATAACTCTGGTACATACCTGGAGACAGAAAATGTCTGGCTTCTCATGATCAAGGTACTCATGACCACCTTTGGTAATCCACGATCTGAGGCCAGCAACGTTCCAAGAGGAAATCTTTAAGTTGAATTCCTTATCCAAAGTAAAGTCTAATTTATCGTAATTGGTTGCTGTACCATTGACTTTTAATTGTTTTGCTTTAACTTCTTTTTTGGACTTCTTTGGAGCTGCAAAATGGATCATAAATTAGAAAAAAACTTTGGAAAAAACACAATTCGTGACCGAAGTGTTACAGTGAATAATAGAATACGTGCGAAAATACTTCACAGAATAGCCACATGGACTGGCAAATCGTATGAATTTACTTATTAAAAAATTCATTAATTATGGTAAGAAAATACTGGTCATCCTCAACTTACGTCGTCAGCTCGTTCCAAATGAACACGACGTAAGTCGAAATCGACGTAAGTTGAAGCATGAAATTTCAAAAGCTGTAAAGGGTTTAAAATAAAATTAAAAAGTCATAGATTCTCTCAGAGAGTGGTAGCAGTACTTTTGCCATTAAAGAAGACAAGTCATACTTATTTGTATTGTTAATGATACTTGAAAGCCGTGTACACCTGAAGTAGACAATTTTACGCATAAATCTTAATTCAAGTGATACTTTGTTTACTCTTCTGTCTGAATTTTGGATACTTTTGCAAAGACTGAAATTGGCAACATTAAACCTGATTCTGCCACTGACACTGTTTAAGGGTCTTCTCTGCTTCAGGAGGTCCGCATTCATTTATACGAATTAAAGAGAAAACGACGTAAATCCGAGGTGTAGACTGACGTAAGTCGAAGAGAAAATTTAATTTTGAAACGACGTAAATGCGAAAAAACGTAACAAGAGGTAGACGTAAGTCGAGGATGACCAGTAAACGAAACTTTTAAAACAGCTAATATTAACTTTCACTTGAAGTTTACCTATTCTAACCTAACTCTTGATCGATGTTTACTGATTATGTAATGTTTGACGCAATTTCTAAGAGGTATTTCGATTTTCTCTTCTCTTGTTTCTTACATTTAATTTCAATTTATATAGTTTGAAGATTATTTCCATGACTCGAAAAACAAACTATTGGTAATAGCTCAAGTGGTATTTGCTGCAAAATTGTAACCAAGCAAATTGGACGGGACTAACATCACTCAGCTTTTCGTGCCTTTTAAAGATAACATTGTCGATATTGTAGTTTGTAATAAGCGAAATGAATACCTATGAAATGAGACTTTTTTTCAAAAATAAACGTTTATATTGCAAAAATGGTTACAGATTTATTATTCAAAGTAATATCCCTCGCTAGCGATGCATTTTTCCCATCTTTCGGGCAATTTATGGATACCCCGCCATTTTTTGGCGTTTTCGTGCGAATCGAAGCGCTGCTCGGAAAGTACGTGGCCCATCGATGCAAATAAGTGGTAGACGGACGGCGCCAGGTCTGGTGAGTAAACCGCATGCGTTAACGGTTCCTAATCGTATGACTTCACCAATTCCTTGGTCGCTTTTGTTCGATGTGGCGGTGCATTGTCATCAAGGAAAATTACTTTGTGATGCCTATCTGCATATCATGAGTGTTTTTGACGTATAGTGTGGTTCTAATCCGCCAATTGTCGTTGGTAGCGTGCACCGTCAACTGTTTCACCGGGTTGCAACATCTCGTACCAAATAATACCACACTGATCCCAGAAAACACACAGCATTGCCTTGCGGCCGAAGCGATCTTGTCTGGCCGTCGTTTTTGGTTTGTAGCCCGGCGGACCTTACGATCTTTTACGTTTGGGATTTTTGAAATAAACCCATTTTTCATCACCAGTGACGATGCGGTGGAGAAATGACTTCCTTTTGAAGCGGGCGAGCAGCATTTCACAAGTGGTTTTTCGGTTTTCTTGCTGTCTTTCAGTCAGTTAATGCGGCACCCATCGGCCCACCTTTAAAATCATTCCCATGTCTTTCAAACGTTTGGAAATGGTTTTTTGGCTGACTCCCAATTGTTGTGCCATCATTTCTTGGGTTTGACCATCATCTTCATCAAGCAATGCTTGCAATTCGGCGTATTCAAACTTTTTCGGTGGTCGGCCGCGTTCCTCGTTCTCCACGTTAAAATCACCACTTCGGAATTTTTCAAACCACCTGAAGCACTTTGCTCTGCTTAGTGCATATATATAAATTTGGAAAAATGCAAATTCTTTGAAAAAACCGTTCACTATTTAGGTCATACAATATCCGGTTCTGGTATCCGCCCCAGTGAGGAAAAAGTTAAAGCTATTGTAGAAGCCCCACCGCCAAAAAATCTTAATGAGTTACAATCTTATTTAGGTTTGTTGAACTACTATGGGAGCTTCATTCCAAATTTATCAGTACAGCTTAAAGATTTATATAAGTTTTTACAGAAGGATATTCCATTCAAATGGTCAGAGAAAGCCCAACTATGTTTTGAAAATTCCAAGAAGTTAATTTTGGAAAATAATATTTTGGAAATTTATGACCCAAAAAAACCCATAGTACTAGCGTGTGATGCGAGCCCCTATGGAGTAGGTGCTGTTCTATGCCATACCGTAAATGGAGTTGATAAGCCAGTACTGTTCGCTTCTAGCACTCTGTCTACTGCAGAAAAAAATTATTCCCAGATACATCGCGAAGCACTAGCCATTGTGTTTGGGGTAAAACGTTTTCATAAGTATATTTATGGGCATAAGTTTATACTCTGCAGTGATAATCAAGCTCTTAGGGAAATATTTAATCCCCAAAAGGGAACTTCTAACATTTCGGTGTCAAGATTGCAAAGATGGGCAGTCTTATTATCTACCTACGATTATGAATTCCAATATAGACCAGCGAAACAAATGGTTGCTGCTGATGCCTTATCTAGATTACCACTGGCAGAGAGCACGGGTGTTGAAAGTATTTGCGCATTGTCGGAAAATTGTAATCAATTAATTGAAAAAAATAAAATAAAGGATCACCTAATACGAGACAAATCATTAAGTCTAGTGTTAAACTACATAAATAACGGTTGGCCAAAAACAATCCAAGATAATTTAAAACAATTTTACAAAGTAAGAAATTCGTTATCAACTGAAAATGAATTTTTATACTACCGTGATCGGTTAGTAATCCCACAAGCATTAGTGCCAGAAATGTTAGAAGTCCTACACCGAAATCACGATGGGGTAGTACGAATGAAGATGGTAGGTCGTAGTTCTGTCTGGTGGATTGGGTTCGATAAGGACGTAGAAAACTTTGTTAGGAAGTGTAAGGTCTGCCAAATTACTCAAAATGTTAAAAAAGAAATCGTAACTAGCAAATGGCCTGCCTGTGACCATCCCTTCCAACGTGTCCACATTGATTTTTTTAGTTTTGAAGGAAAAACCTTCCTCATTATAGTTGATGCATTTAGCAAGTTCATAGATGTAAAAATTTGCACTAAAACCGATGCTTATCATTTGGGAAATTATTTGAGGTCATTTTTTAAATATTTCGGAACACCTGATGAGATTGTGTCGGACAATGGACCGCCCTTCAATTCAAGAGAATTTTTGGAATTTGCTAAGCTCCGAAATATACATATTTCAAAATCACCTGTATATCATCCACAAAGCAATGGTTTGGCTGAAAGAGGAGTACAGACAATAAAATCTAGTTTGCGAAAATATATCTGCGATGCAAAATTGAGAAACCTAGATATAGCCGCCAAATTGGATAATATTTTGATGACATATAACAATACTCCATCTACAGTTACTAAACAAACACCAGCAAGCATGATTTTTTCCTACACACCTAAAACACTTTTGAATTCTTTGAAAAAAAATGTTTTTTTTTTTTTTTTTTTTTTTTTTTTTTATTAAAGAGATAGAGATACAATAAATGTAGCCCTACTTAAATCTAAACGCTCTCGGGAACGTAGCCCATATGGCGCATCCTACCAATTACAATTTTATTTATTTATTATAATTTATACAAACCAAGTGGGTTAATTATTGAACAATGATAAATTTAGAATATTAATTGCTTCTATTTACAGGTTAGTTGGAAAGTTAAAGTCTGTTTAGCTATACTAAGAGTTGTCCAACATGGAGTCCCCTTATAGTTCACTTGTATTGTTTATTATCACTATATTGGTTATTAAAGTATTAAATAAAACACGAGGATTCTTGGGGAAAAGCTCTTGGCATAAAAACCCCAGTAAATATTCAATGTTTATTACACAACACTCTTATGCACTATTAAATTTACACTATAATATACAAAGTATCTTATGCGCTATAACTTATTAACACTAGTTATGTAATAACTTCAGTAATAACTTCATTGCGAATTTACGACTTGTTTTTGTCATTACTCCATTTGAATTAAATTATTTTTTTTGTTTTTTTTTTGTACTAAGACGTTTTGGTGAATTGGCCTACTGTTGTCCGAGATTGGGCTCGTTGCCGCTTAATTCAGACCGTTGACAGTTATTTGGCCGATATATCGTTTTAATAATATTCCGTGTACGGAACATACTCCCCCCTTGAGAGTGGAGCGATCAAGACATCCTCACGTTTAAATGTTTGTCATGGCGACTGTTTTGATATCGTTATATTACGAGTTAAAAATAAATCGTATGTAGTACAAAGATTATGCCGTAATAGGTAAAGGACATAACGTCCTAAGATTTCGTTTGTATGTCCCAGTCTGCGTTTTGACTGAAACAACTCGAATTTCGCCGTCTTTTCCTGGATGTAAGTCAACAATTCGCCCCAACTGCCACTGCATACAAGGTTGATCCTTGTCGATCATCAAAACGATAGACTCTTTCTTTATTTGTGTTGACGCCTTGTTCAGCCATTTTTGACGCCTTTGGAGTTCATTTAAATACTCGATCTGCCAACGACGCCAAAAATCTTGGCGAACCTTGGTGATTATTTTCCATGAGTTCAAACGATTGTCTGGAACAGAAATATGATTATTTTCGGGTAACATATTAAGAGGTCGCCCTATAAGAAGATGAGCTGGTGTTAGTGCTATTGGATCGTTTGGATCTGTTGAAAGGGTACATAATGGTCGAGAATTAAGAATAGCTTCGATTTCAATAGCTAAAGTGTTCAATTCTTCGTAGGTAAAGAGTCGATCACCGACGACTCGTTTTAGGTGGTGTTTGAAAGATTTCACGGCGGCCTCCCAAATACCCCCAAAAGATGGGGAATGTGGAGGATTGAAGTGCCATGAAATTTTCTTAAAGAGACAAAAATTGTGTAGTTGTGATTTAAATGCCTTAGATTGCATTAAAGCATATAGTTCGACTAGTTCGTTTCGAGCTCCGCGAAAATTCGATCCGTTATCGGAGTAAATGTGGGCTGGAACTCCCCTTCGTCCGATGAATCGTCTCAAAGCAGCTAGAAATTCTTCGCTGGTTAAGTCGCCGGCTATTTCTATGTGTACTGCCTTTGATGACATGCAGATGAATACGCAACCATACACCTTTATGCGTCCTCGATTCCGAAATTTCTTTTCTTTAACGTACATAGGGCCAAAATAATCGACGCCCGTATGATGGAAAGGAATCGTCGTCTCCACTCGGCATTCTGGTAAGTCAGCCATTTTGTATTGGACGATTGACGGACGAAATCGGATACATCTTATACAGTGTCGAATAATTTTACGAACTTGATTTTTTCCATCTATTAACCAAAATCTGTGTCGTAAGTAGTACAGTGTAGACTGAATACCTGCATGAACATTGACGAGGTGTGTGTCTCGAATGATCAAATCGGTGACATGATGTCGTGATGGAAGCAAAATTGGATGCTTTTGTGAAGACGGTATTTTTGCATTTTTCAGCCTGCCGCCTACTCGAAGGAGGCCTGTTTCGTCGATAAAAGGATCAAATGCTGAAAGTTTAGTATCCCTTATTGTTTGGTTTTGCGAAATGCGATGAATCTCCGCTCCAAAGCGTTCCTTCTGTATAAGCAGAAGAATTCGCCTTTCGGCTTCGTTTAGTTCTTCTATTGAAAGTGCTACTGTGGTTGGTTTTTTGTCCTTAGCCTTGAAGATACGTAGACAATATGAAATACTCCTTTGAAGTCGTTCAAAAGATGAAAAACGTTTGAAAATATTATCTGTCGATTGTGTGAGAAGACAAACGGCTTTTCTCAATCCTAACATTTGTTCACCTTCTGGCAGATCAGTAGGCTCTGATTTTGGCCAGGCTGATTCAGGAAGATACAGCCATGTTGGTCCTTGCAACCATGACTTATTCCTTGAAAATTCACGGGGATATTGGCCCCGTGATAAGATGTCTGCTGGATTATTTTCTGACTTGACGTGACGCCATTCACTGTTTTCACAAGCCCTTTGAACTGCTTGAATTTGTTTTACACGATTTCCCTCGAAGACCTTTAATGTTTCAGGCGATTTTTTCAGCCAACATAAAACGATTTTTGAATCAGACCAAAAATATAGCTTGTCTGGCTTGAAAGTGAGTGTTTGTTGTACTTCCTTGTATAATCGTGTAAGTGTGAGAGCAGCGCACAGTTCTAGTCGAGGTATCGTGATTTTATCTTCCTTGAGGGGTGCTACACGCACCTTTGCACAGTAAAGTTGTACCAAAGTGTCCCTTTGGTTGCATGACCTTACGTATATACATGCGCCATATCCTTGTTTGCTGGCATCACAAAATCCGTGTATTTGAATGTTGATACTATTATCTATCATGAGATATCGACTGATTTTCATATCATTTATTGCTGGAATTTGTTCTGCAAACTTAGTCCAAGTTGTCTGCAATGCAATAGGTACTGATTCGTCCCAATCTATTTTCGTTTTCCAACATTCTTGCATTATAATTTTTGAAATAAGAATGATTGGGCCAAGTAAGCCAAGAGGGTCAAATATTTTAGCGATCTCAGACAAAATATGACGTTTTGTGATGCGATCTGGTTTTTCAATCGACTTTACTGTGTAGAATAAGTAATCCCCCTTTGAGTTCCAGGAAATTCCTAAAGTTTTATTAACTGTTTCTTGGCAAATAAAAAACTCAGTTTCGTCTTTCCTTTTATCAAAATATTGTAGTGCTCTTTCTTTGTTCGAGGCCCATTGTCTAATGTTGAAACCACCACGTCTTAAAATTTCAATGGCTTGATTGCGAATTTTTATGAGCGTGGCGTAATCGTTTGCTCCAGAAACCAAGTCATCAACATATAAGTCTCGCTTTAATGCTGACGCTCCTATAGGAAAATCGGAACCCTCGTCTTCAGCTAATTGTTGAATTGTGCGAATCGCCAAAAATGGCGCAGATGCAACGCCAAATGTGACTGTATTCAGTTGGAATGTACGCACATGGTTATTGTGGTACCAAAATATTTGTTGATATTTTCGGTCATCTGGATGTACCCAAATTTGCCGATACATTTTTTCGATGTCAGCTGTTAATACGTATTTGTAGCTTCGAAATCTTAACAGATGTTCAAACAATTTGTCTTGAATAGTTGGTCCAACCGTGAGCATATCGTTGAGTGATGTACCATTCTTTGTCTTTGCTGACGCATCGAAAACAACTCTGACCTTTGTTGTGTTGCTCGTGGCCTTGATCACTGCATGGTGAGGCAAGTAATAACCGTCTTCGGCGTCCGTTTCAATTAATGACATGTGTCCTAATTGTATGTATTCGTTCAAGACGCGTGAATATTCCTCTTTGAGTGTGGGATTATTGTTTAATTTCCTTTGCATGCCATAAAATCGGCGAAGTGCAATTTCTCTCGATCCAGGGAAATTTCGTTGCTCTGATCGAAATGGAAGTCGGACTACATACCTGCCTGAATCGTCTCGAGTTGTATTTCGGTTGTAATGCATTTCGCATTCGGTTGTGTTCGACAGATGTCGATTATCAGCAGTGAGATCATCCAAATGCCAAAATTTTGCAATTTTTTGTGTCAATTCGGTTAATTTGCAAGAAGCGACTCTCCTTTCAGAGTTAGGAGTTATTCCTCCGACAACAACCCAACCTAAAATAGTTTTTTGCAATACAAGATCGTTAACATTATCCGATAAATTAATTTGACCAACTGATAAAAATGATAACGTTGCTCCAGATCCAATGATTAGATCGACGGATCTTGGCAAATGAAAATCTGGATCAGCTAATTTAAGATTGGAAGGTATTTTAATGTTGTTGCGAGGAAACTGCTCCGCTGGTATCTTGTCCGCTATTTTTGGGACTATTAAAAAGGAAAGTGTTTTGGAAAAATCACTGTGAATGGAAGAAAACGTAGCTTCAACCGCTCCCCTTGAAATGGTGTTTAAATCGTTCATCGCTCCAACAGGAATTGAGCATGATTTTATTGGCAGACTTGACGTTTTAGCGAGTTCTTGAGTCATAAAATGTGCGCTGGCACAAGTATCTAATAAGGCTCGAGCGAGTATGAAATTACCCTTGGTTGAGCGTATACGGACAACCGCGCTCATCATTAGCTGAGAGGATGAAGCTGCTCGAGACACAGAGTTCAAGACGTGTGTGACTTCTAGTCAAGCTTCCTTCTCCTTGTGATTAGTCGGCTGCTCCGCGTTCGATGAGTTTTTGTTTGACTTCGTCGACGGATTATGCAATAAAGTATTGTGATAACGCCGACACTCCTTGCAAGTCGAAGCTTTACATTTACCTTCATGCGGGCGAAGGCAATTTTTGCACAGATTGGCTCCCTTGACAAAATCCCATCTCTGAGATATTGCGAGTTTGAGAAACTCTTGACATCTGTACATAAAATGACCTTCCTTTTTGCAGTACTGACATATTGCCCTTGCATTAGTTAAAAGGAGACGTTCTCCGTTTTCGCGCCTTTGCGCTTTTCTAGACGATTCTCCGTTGCTAGAATGAGATCGTTTGCCTGTTTTCTCCTCCTTGTTATCCTTCTGTATGTTAAACGATCTTAATGCGTTGTTATCTAAAAACGTGCAAAGATCTTCAAATGTGGGGAAGTTATCTAAGTCTAATTCATCTTCCCACTTACATCGCATATCTAGCGGCATTATGTGTTCAAACATTCTAATTAATAAGTGTTTATCGACATCTACATTCAACGAAGCTAACATATTTAAATGTTGTCGCACACTAATCATTGCGTCCTTTAGCCGCCTAGGATTTGCCTTGGTTACTTTTTGGAGTTCTAAAATGGCGTCTAAATGGCCTGAAATTAGAATACGTTTCTTTTCGTAAGTGTTAACGAGTAATTCCCATGCACTTTTGTAATTCTCCTCACTTACGCTATATATTGAAATGCTTTTTGAAGCTTCGTCTTTCAAACAATCCTTTAAATATAGTAGCTTTTGTAAATCTGTGATGTCGGTGCGTGTATCAACTATAGTCAGGAAACTATTTTTGAAAGAAAGCCATTGTTTAAAGTTGCCATTAAACGTAGGTAGATCGGTGTTTGGTAATTTAAGTTCCCTTTTATTAATTTCTGCTGAATTGACTGATGACTGTGAATTTGAATTGCTCGCAGGAGTATCTGAACGATTTGTATTCTCTATTTTACTGGCAATGTCATAGAACCGAGTCTCTATATTTTCAATTTCCTTCAAATTTTCGTTGCTAGGGTCTATTAGGGCCAATTCATCATGTAATTCTGTATATTGGTGATAAAGCGAGGTTATTCGATTCAAACGTAATTTAGCGTTGGTTACGTTAAAACTACTCACCGAACAAAATTTTTCAAGATTGGTCAACTGAGATTTCAAAGTTGTTCGTTTTTGACCAATTTCTTTGACACGAAGTTCATTTGCCATGATTGTATTTGGAATAATTTGAATGAATATAATGAAGAATATAAGTATCAAAGAGTAAGAATGGGTTTATCAATTAAAGATAAATTGAACTTTATTGCAAATTAAAGGTTAAGAAAGGTATAACCCAATGTCTCGCGCGCCGTGCAGTCTGATGGCGAGTGTAATAATAATGATTAATTTTGGGCGAAAATGAATGTGAATATGTTTATATTATGCATTAATTAATTAAGTAAATGAGGTTGATTAAAATCTAGTACTCATCTGTTAATTATGCGATGCGTTCTTTGTGCAGGTGGCAGCTGGGTGTTGACAATGGTTGTTGATTGATTGTGATAAGATCTCTCTTGTAGAGTTCCTCACAGGAGGCACCAAAATGTGGTGTTTTATTTCGACCAATGTCTAGGGGGAGTTCCACCACGGGGGTACTGGGTTTGGGCGGCTGAGTATACCCCAAATTTTTCTTTTTAGTATTTAGAGTCGGGTCGGGGATTTCGGACTCGACTGTACGTCGTTTCCCGAATTCCGGCTGACATACTTTTGTTTTTGTTGGCACACACTTTCCTCATGCCCCCGTCGCCCGCACCACGCGCAACTTGATCGCACGTTGTATACGCGCCGACCGGGGTTGCTTGTGGGTGTCAGTTGCTGACTATGTGGTCTATAAGGTGGGCCCGTTGATTTTTCGCGATCGGCGCGGCATGTATTCGCGGTGTGCCCATAGTTTTTGCACTTCTCGCATACCGGCGTGTTCCTTCTCGTCACACAGTCGGCGAAAGTATGCCCCCGTTTTTTGCAGAAAGCACAAATCGTGTTCGGTAACATACTTTTCGTTATACCGGGTACTGTGCTTCCGTAGTTTCGCGTTGGACTCAGGGATGCTGCAGGGTAATTTGCTCCATAGCCCTGAATCTGCGGTCCCGGGTGTGTGTTGTGGTTCCCATAACGGGTTGGTGTAATCATAGGAGTGTTCGTGTAAGTGGCCTGGATGGCATTACAGTGTGCTAAAGCTTGGGAGTGAAAATCGGTGCCCTGGCATGCATTAGAGTATGTGCTGCTTGGGCACGATCGTGACCCATGATATGCTTCCGGGCTCTGTACGCAGCCCGTTATCGGATTTTGGGGATGTGTAGATCCGTGCTGGAGTTTCTCCATGTCCAGTGCCTTGCTGACTAACTGATTCAGGGTGTTTTCGTTCAGAGTCAGAAGGTACTGGCGGAGGTAAGGATTATTTACTCCTCTTTGGAATGCGCTTTTCGCGAATTCCTCTAGCTGGGCTTTGAGTGCCATTGCTGTTGCCGGATTATTGTTTTGTTCTGCCGCTTCTTTGCACTGAGCCAGCGTCTGCTGCAATCTTGCCGTGAAGGCGTTGAGCGATTCCACCGGGAATTGGCTGATGTTTATTAATTTATTCATCAGTTCCAAGTAGCTTTCCCGGGGCAAATATGTTTGATTTAAACGTGTCTCGAAGTCCTCGAATGAAAGAGGAGGATCTGCCAAAAATAGACGATAGGCCGCTCCCCGGAGACGGGTGAGCAGAATTCGAGGGAAGGTTAATCTTTCTTCCTCCGAAAGGCAGGCTTGTGCTTGTTTGCAACAGCATAGGAAAGTTTGGAGCTCTTGGCTCACTTGGGGGCTGAACTCGCCTGAAAATATGGGGACCACTTGGGTGGCAAGCTTTAGTACTTTTCCCGTGTCCGTCATTTCCCGGCTGCGTGTGTTTACCGCGTATCTCTTGTGTTCGGTTACGTGTTGTGAATCGCGCGAGTTTTCTGTGGACGAGCTCGTAATTGATCCGCTCAACCAGCCTGTGAGGAGATCAGCCGCCGTCGGCTGTTCACTTTGTGCAATTTCCGCGCTTAAATTTTTATCACTACTTAATTCTAAGTTGTTTCTATTATTTTGGAGCGAGTGCGAGTATCTTTTAAAAAAAGATACTCGCACTCGCTCCAAAATAATAGAAACAACTTAGAATTAAGTAGTGATAAAAATTTAAGCGCGGAAATTGCACAAAGTGAACAGCCGACGGCGGCTGATCTCCTCACAGGCTGGTTGAGCGGATCAATTACGAGCTCGTCCACAGAAAACTCGCGCGATTCACAACACGTAACCGAACACAAGAGATACGCGGTAAACACACGCAGCCGGGAAATGACGGACACGGGAAAAGTACTAAAGCTTGCCACCCAAGTGGTCCCCATATTTTCAGGCGAGTTCAGCCCCCAAGTGAGCCAAGAGCTCCAAACTTTCCTATGCTGTTGCAAACAAGCACAAGCCTGCCTTTCGGAGGAAGAAAGATTAACCTTCCCTCGAATTCTGCTCACTCGTCTCCGGGGAGCGGCCTATCGTCTATTTTTGGCAGATCCTCCTCTTTCATTCGAGGACTTCGAGACACGTTTAAATCAAACATATTTGCCCCGGGAAAGCTACTTGGAACTGATGAATAAATTAATAAACATCAGCCAATTCCCGGTGGAATCGCTCAACGCCTTCACGGCAAGATTGCAGCAGACGCTGGCTCAGTGCAAAGAAGCGGCAGAACAAAACAATAATCCGGCAACAGCAATGGCACTCAAAGCCCAGCTAGAGGAATTCGCGAAAAGCGCATTCCAAAGAGGAGTAAATAATCCTTACCTCCGCCAGTACCTTCTGACTCTGAACGAAAACACCCTGAATCAGTTAGTCAGCAAGGCACTGGACATGGAGAAACTCCAGCACGGATCTACACATCCCCAAAATCCGATAACGGGCTGCGTACAGAGCCCGGAAGCATATCATGGGTCACGATCGTGCCCAAGCAGCACATACTCTAATGCATGCCAGGGCACCGATTTTCACTCCCAAGCTTTAGCACACTGTAATGCCATCCAGGCCACTTACACGAACACTCCTATGATTACACCAACCCGTTATGGGAACCACAACACACACCCGGGACCGCAGATTCAGGGCTATGGAGCAAATTACCCTGCAGCATCCCTGAGTCCAACGCGAAACTACGGAAGCACAGTACCCGGTATAACGAAAAGTATGTTACCGAACACGATTTGTGCTTTCTGCAAAAAACGGGGGCATACTTTCGCCGACTGTGTGACGAGAAGGAACACGCCGGTATGCGAGAAGTGCAAAAACTATGGGCACACCGCGAATACATGCCGCGCCGATCGCGAAAAATCAACGGGCCCACCTTATAGACCACATAGTCAGCAACTGACACCCACAAGCAACCCCGGTCGGCGCGTATACAACGTGCGATCAAGTTGCGCGTGGTGCGGGCGACGGGGGCATGAGGAAAGTGTGTGCCAACAAAAACAAAAGTATGTCAGCCGGAATTCGGGAAACGACGTACAGTCGAGTCCGAAATCCCCGACCCGACTCTAAATACTAAAAAGAAAAATTTGGGGTATACTCAGCCGCCCAAACCCAGTACCCCCGTGGTGGAACTCCCCCTAGACATTGGTCGAAATAAAAAGACTCAACTAGTGGTGGACACGGGCGCTGAGATAAGTTTAATAAAGAAAAAAGCGTTGAATTCTCTCGAATCAGTGAACTCGGAGAAAACCCTCGCCTTGCAATCCCCGTTTGGTAGGGGACATACCCTGGGAAGCTGCCAAGGAAATTTCATTAAAAAACTCTCCCCGAGTCGGGAAGTTAAAATTCCTTGCACTTTCCAGGTAATAGAAGATCTGCAAGATCTTTCCCACGATGGGCTATTGGGAAATGATTTCCTATCGCAATATTGCGACGTTGAGGGCCCAAATAAAAGACTTCGATTTCCGCGCACGGAAATCAATGAAGAGGAATTCTCATATCCAATAATACTCGATGCAGAGAAGGGATATACCCAAAAGACAACTGAAAACGAGGCTCAGGAAAAAGAGATGGAACCCGAAGGGGTTAAGCTGTCCACCTGTCATGCTCTCGGGGTATCTAGTAAAATAGATGCTGGTTGCCAAGCCCTAGAAAGGCCCAGGGTAAACGAGAATGAAACTCTAGCGAATACACCCCGGATCGAAGAAATCAACGTGGCTCTGAGAGAACCAATAAGCGTGCCTGCTCGATCGCAAATGGTGGCTAGAATTCCGTTGATACTAAAGGGAGAAATGCTCTGTTTGTCACAAGAGATAAGCGAAGGAGTCTTCCTGGCTAACAGTATCATATCCTCGAGTAAAAATAAGGAGGTCTCAATCGGAATCCTCAACGTTAATAATTCCCCAGTAATTCTGACCAACTTGAATTTACAATTGGTTTCAGCGAATGATTACTCGGTAGCCCCAATACATCCCGAAGCGGGATTACAAATAAGCAACGAGACGGCAAAGCCGCCCGAAAAAACTAAACCTACAAACAAGAAGAATACAACCGGCGCAACCGCCGACTCCCATAGGCCACAGAGCCCAAAATTAAATAAAAACGGCGCAACCGCCGACTCCCATAGGCCACAGAGTCCAAAATTAAATAAAAATGGCGCAACCGCCAATACAAACAGGCCCTCGAGCCTCAAGGTAAGTAAAAACGGTGCAAAAGGCCACCCAAACGGACCACAAAGTCCCAAACTAGAAGAAAACGGCAAAAAAGCCTATTTAAACAGACCAAAGAGTCCTAAATTAAAAATATTCAATCAAACAGAGATTAATAAAAACTACGGCATAAGTAACCAAACAGCCACAATTTCGTACGTCAGAAACCCGGATGCCGATTTGAAAAAAGCAAAAAACCGCATAGCCAGGTTAGAGCAAGAACTCAATCTGAGCCCAATTTTAAATAGCCAAGAAAAGGCTGAAATTTTGGAACTATGTCGAGAATATAACGACATATTCCATCTAAAGAATGATTACCTTTCACATACAGATGCTATCACGCATTTAATCCCGGTAGTGCAGGATCAAGCACCAATAAATCAGAAAATGTACAGACTACCGGAAACACAACGTGAAGTAATCAACGAGCAATTGAAAGAAATGCTCGAGAATGATATAGTGCAGCCAAGCAAAAGCCCTTGGAACTCGCCCTTATTAGTAGTCCCTAAAAAACCGGGACCCAATGGAGAGAAAAAATGGAGAGTAGTCGTCGATTTCCGTAAATTAAATGAAAAAACCATCGGCGATGCTTTCCCTCTCCCACGAATCGAGGATATACTCGATCAATTAGGCCACTCTCGTTACTTCACTACCCTCGACTTGGCGAGTGGATATCATCAAGTTCTGGTGGATCCACAAGATCGCCCCAAAACGGCCTTCAGCACAAGCTACGGTCATTATGAATTCAAGCGCATGCCCTTCGGACTCAAGGGAGCTCCGGCTACTTTCCAGCGCCTCATGAACTATGTGCTGACTGGCCTGCAGGGCCTGGAATGCTTTGTGTACCTAGATGATATTGTCATCTACGGGAAAAATCTAGAAGATCATAATTGCAAACTTCGCAAGGTCTTCGATAGACTACGAGAGAACAACCTAAAATTACAACCGGAGAAATGTCAATTCCTCCGAAAAGAAGTAGTCTACCTGGGTCACAAATGCTCCAGCGAAGGCGCACTGCCAGACCCTAGCAAAACAGCGTGCGTTCAAGAATTTCCTGTCCCACGAACAGTTAGGCAAGTACAATCATTTCTAGGACTTGCAAATTACTATCGTAAATTTATACCAAATTTTTCAAAAATTGTTCGTCCAATAACTAACTTACTCCGCAAGGACGAAAAGTTTACTTGGACAGATAAATGCCAGGAGGCTTTCTTATCAATTAAAAAATCGTTGATCTCACCTCCTCTTCTAATCTACCCAGATTTCAGTAAACCCTTCAACTTGACCACGGACGCCAGTAACGAAGCATTAGGTGCTGTCCTCTCTCAAGGAGAAGTGGGGCAAGATCAGCCCATTGCTTACGCGAGCCGCACATTAAACAAGGCCGAGCGTAACTACTCCACAATTGAGAAGGAATTATTGGCTATAGTCTGGGCTACAAGAAACTTTAGATGCTACCTCCAAGGTAGAAAATTCACGGTCTATACAGACCACAAGCCTCTTAAGGGAGCCTTTAATGTAAAAGACCCCACTTCCCGTTTGGTGAGATTTCACCACAAATTATCCGAGTTCGATTACAACATCGAATATAAACCCGGAAAATATAATACGAATGCAGATGCTTTGAGCCGCATTCCCCGGGAAGAGAGTGACAATAAAGAAAGCCAAACCACCACGGTACAGGCATACGTCCATCGCTCCGAGTCGGGTGAAGAAACCCCCAAATTGAAAATAAGCGCAGTCACTAGAGCACAAAAACGGAAAGCCCAAAATAATTATACCAAAAATCAAATAGCAACACAAAAAGTGAAACAAACAGGAACACAAACACCAGATTCCACCCAAGACCAAAACGAAACATTTTCAAGTCCCGTGCAACAAAAAGAAGACGACATTTTACCACTGACAATATCACCTCAAACCCCTGAATTAATTTCGAGTCCGGAGGAAATCAAAATTATTTTACATGATTATCATGATTCTCCGTTCGGCGGACACCAGGGCGTGATTAAAACGTACAAGAAAATTAAACGTAAGTTTCGGTGGAAAAATATGTTACGGGATATAAAAAATTATATCAAGCGATGCCCGAAGTGCCAGAAACTCAAAGCTTCACCCCAACATAAGATGCCCATGGTTATTACCGACGTCGCGGAACAACCTTTTGACAAGGTTTACCTCGACGTCGTGGGGCCATTGGAGGAGTCCACGTCAGGAAATAAATATATCCTAACCTTCCAGGATAATCTGACAAAATTCGTGGACTGGTATGCAATACCAAACGCTGAAGCGGAAACAATAGCGCAAATTTTCTTCGACGAAATCGTCACGCGCTACCGCATTCCCAAGCAAATAGTTACCGATCAAGGAACAAATTTCCTAAGTGATCTGTTCAAGCAGGTCTGCAAATTATTAAAGGTGAAGAAATTACAGACCTCGGCATACCACCCTCAGTCAAATGGGGCATTAGAAAGGGCACATAGGCCCTTGATAG
This sequence comes from Dysmachus trigonus, assembly GCA_949715965.1. Taxonomy (NCBI): domain Eukaryota; kingdom Metazoa; phylum Arthropoda; class Insecta; order Diptera; family Asilidae; genus Dysmachus; species Dysmachus trigonus. The sequence goes on along the minus strand of OX454323.1, from coordinate 1,881,117 downwards.
AATATCTGCGCACTATCGTTGACGAAAATTCTAAAAGCTGGGATCGGTATTTACGCACAGCGGCATTTGTGTACAATAATAGTACGCACGAAGGAACAAAATTGACCCCGATGGACTGTCTTTACGGATTCACGGCAGATGTTCCATCGAATTTAAAAAGAGATCCAGAGCCTGTTTACAATCACGAGAGTTATTACCACATGCTCCGCTACAGGCTCCAGAAATCATATGCGACCGCCAGAAAGAATATTTTAGCAAGTAAAGAAAAATCTAAAGTATATTACGACAAGAGCGCTAAGCCGCAATCTTTTCACATAGGAGATAAGGTCCTCCTGAAAAGTGAAAGCAGAAAGCATAAGCTCTCAGAAATCGGGATAGGGCCTTACACGGTAACTGGAATTCTTTCGCCAGTGAATACCGTAATAAAAATTGGCAGGCGCGTAAAAGTGATTCATAATAATCGCCTCAAGCCATATTTCGAATAAATATTTTTCCAATCAAACATTTTTCTTTTCTTTTCTTTTATTGCTAAAAAAAAAAAACACTAACAGAAGAAATTTTTAACCCGCATACAATTTTTGTTTGCATCATCAAACACAGTGCAGTTCCAAGCGCAAGCGAAAGTGCAACCCGAAACTTACAGACAAAAAGAACAAAACAAAACAACAACAAAAAGCGTCAAACGAACAGCGCGACTAAAAGATTCGCTCACCCAGCTCATGTGTTTTTTTTTTTATCGTACCTCCCCAGAAAATGCATACTAAGAATAACCTTGTAAAGTAATATCTTCTTTCTAGTTCAGGGACAAGTAGCTGATAAGTAGTAACCTTGGCAAATAATAAACTTAGGATAGGTCAGGGCTAATTAGAAAATAAGGCAGCAGGCCATTAATCCTCATATATGGGTAGAATAATATTTTTTTTTATAAGAAGTAATTAATTGAAGAATATGTAGGAACTTATTACAGATTTTCTTTAAGCAAATTGTAAGTAAATTAAGCTAAATTTATTGTGCGCAATAAGGGAGGTACATCCGAAATGTAAGCTTTAAAATACGATAAGCTCAGGTTTGGAATATATATATATAAAAACAAAAATTAAACGCTACTAAGATAAGTATTATTATAATAACCATATATATTATACGATAGACTACCTTGTAAACGACAACCGATTCCGACCCGAACGTTTCCAAATTCTAAATTTAATTTATTTTATTTTCTTCTTGTCAACCTAAACCCCGAGAATTATTCCTCTCCAAAGAATAATTCTCTTTTTCGCAGGGGGAAGGAAATGTTATGTACCAAAATCTTTGGTACGTTACATATCGGCATATCTATACGATTTCCCGATATGTAACCTAATTAAATAAATAAATTTGTTACGCATTAAATGTTGAAATGAGGTACCTAGCAAAAAATGCATTGCTGCCTGAGGTAACGTACACCTGCAACGCCCAGGTGCCAACGGTGTTTCCCAACAATTAATGCGGAAGAAAAACAAATGATGCAAAAATGCGCGATGAGTGCATCGATGCTAACTTCCGAGTAACAATTCCGAGGTGACATTAAGAACTCAAGTAAGAAGTAGAGGAGAGTCGTTTTCCATCACCAGCAGCGCGCGGACGCGAAGTAAAAAGTCGGGACCGGTTAGTCGGTAGAGAGTTACTTCTAAGTTCAAAGTCGGTGTAACCTAAGTTATAGTGTTTAAGATTCAAGAGTGTAAAATAAATGAAGTATACCCGACGAGTAACTCTTTTAACCGATTAAACCTCATCCGTCCCGTACAACCGATACCAGTCCGAGTACAGAAGATACCCTGGAACCATTTAATAATATTAAGAATATTCCCACCGGAATATACTTAACAGCTGTAACACATTATTGTATTTGTACTTTTTTATAACACATGTACTGTTAGCCGAATAAAGATTATCTGAATCTGAAATCTGGTAATTTTTGCTGTTTGCGGTGAAACGTGACTGGATAGCTTCCTCTTCCGTTTTCTGCTTGCGATCGCGCGGAGTTTGGAGTTTTAAAGATTTTAAAGATAAAGGTTGGCTGTGGTGATATTGTTTTTATAAGCGAACGTTTCAAACGGCGAGATGACATCGTATAAAAAACTGAAGTGAGTACGAAATTGTTTTACAGGTCCTAACTAAACATTTCCAGTTTGCCAACCAAAAGTAATTTCCTGATTTTACCCAATTGAAAGATTATTAACAATGATTTAACGCATCGTTAAAGTCGTACTCCTGCACTTGTTTGTTTTAACCTTAATTCGCAGATGAGAGCAGAAGGGCGCAAAAATGAATAATCTACTTAAAAAATTTCTCAATAAATGTGGCTCTAGCTAGGAATTTATAAAAGAGAAATATATTTCATATAAAATTTTAGAAAAATCCAATAATTGTGTGCGCCTCTATATATATAGATAAGTGATCTCACATTTATAACAGGGCTCGTCTGTATGAAACTTTTAATTCTTGTATATGAATATTGGGCCAAACGTAATAGCCCATAGCTGTAACACATTATTGTATTTGTACTTTTTTATAACACATGTACTGTTAGCCGAATAAAGATTATCTGAATCTGAAATCTGGTAATTTTTGCTGTTTGCGGTGAAACGTGACTGGATAGCTTCCTCTTCCGTTTTCTGCTTGCGATCGCGCGGAGTTTGGAGTTTTAAAGATTTTAAAGATAAAGGTTGGCTGTGGTGATATTGTTTTTATAAGCGAACGTTTCAAACGGCGAGATGACATCGTATAAAAAACTGAAGTGAGTACGAAATTGTTTTACAGGTCCTAACTAAACATTTCCAGTTTGCCAACCAAAAGTAATTTCCTGATTTTACCCAATTGAAAGATCATTAACAATGATTTAACGCATCGTTAAAGTCGTACTCCTGCACTTGTTTGTTTTAACCTTAATTCGCAGATGAGAGCAGAAGGGCGCAAAAATGAATAATCTACTTAAAAAATTTCTCAATAAATGTGGCTCTAGCTAGGAATTTATAAAAGAGAAATATATTTCATATAAAATTTTAGAAAAATCCAATAATTGTGTGCGCCTCTATATATATAGATAAGTGATCTCACATTTATAACAGGGCTCGTCTGTATGAAACTTTTAATTCTTGTATATGAATATTGGGCCAAACGTAATAGCCCATAGCTGTAACACATTATTGTATTTGTACTTTTTTATAACACATGTACTGTTAGCCGAATAAAGATTATCTGAATCTGAAATCTGGTAATTTTTGCTGTTTGCGGTGAAACGTGACTGGATAGCTTCCTCTTCCGTTTTCTGCTTGCGATCGCGCGGAGTTTGGAGTTTTAAAGATTTTAAAGATAAAGGTTGGCTGTGGTGATATTGTTTTTATAAGCGAACGTTTCAAACGGCGAGATGACATCGTATAAAAAACTGAAGTGAGTACGAAATTGTTTTACAGGTCCTAACTAAACATTTCCAGTTTGCCAACCAAAAGTAATTTCCTGATTTTACCCAATTGAAAGATCATTAACAATGATTTAACGCATCGTTAAAGTCGTACTCCTGCACTTGTTTGTTTTAACCTTAATTCGCAGATGAGAGCAGAAGGGCGCAAAAAGGAATAATCTACTTAAAAAATTTCTCAATAAATGTGGCTCTAGCTAGGAATTTATAAAAGAGAAATATATTTCATATAAAATTTTAGAAAAATCCAATAATTGTGTGCGCCTCTATATATATAGATAAGTGATCTCACATTTATAACAGGGCTCGTCTGTATGAAACTTTTAATTCTTGTATATGAATATTGGGCCAAACGTAATAGCCCATAGCTGTAACACATTATTGTATTTGTACTTTTTTATAACACATGTACTGTTAGCCGAATAAAGATTATCTGAATCTGAAATCTGGTAATTTTTGCTGTTTGCGGTGAAACGTGACTGGATAGCTTCCTCTTCCGTTTTCTGCTTGCGATCGCGCGGAGTTTGGAGTTTTAAAGATTTTAAAGATAAAGGTTGGCTGTGGTGCTATTGTTTTTATAAGCGAACGTTTCAAACGGCGAGATGACATCGTATAAAAAACTGAAGTGAGTACGAAATTGTTTTACAGGTCCTAACTAAACATTTCCAGTTTGCCAACCAAAAGTAATTTCCTGATTTTACCCAATTGAAAGATTATTAACAATGATTTAACGCATCGTTAAAGTCGTACTCCTGCACTTGTTTGTTTTAACCTTAATTCGCAGATGAGAGCAGAAGGGCGCAAAAAGGAATAATCTACTTAAAAAATTTCTCAATAAATGTGGCTCTAGCTAGGAATTTATAAAAGAGAAATATATTTCATATAAAATTTTAGAAAAATCCAATAATTGTGTGCGCCTCTATATATATAGATAAGTGATCTCACATTTATAACAGGGCTCGTCTGTATGAAACTTTTAATTCTTGTATATGAATATTGGGCCAAACGTAATAGCCCATAGCTGTAACACATTATTGTATTTGTACTTTTTTATAACACATGTACTGTTAGCCGAATAAAGATTATCTGAATCTGAAATCTGGTAATTTTTGCTGTTTGCGGTGAAACGTGACTGGATAGCTTCCTCTTCCGTTTTCTGCTTGCGATCGCGCGGAGTTTGGAGTTTTAAAGATTTTAAAGATAAAGGTTGGCTGTGGTGATATGGTTTTTATAAGCGAACGTTTCAAACGGCGAGATGACATCGTATAAAAAACTGAAGTGAGTACGAAATTGTTTTACAGGTCCTAACTAAACATTTCCAGTTTGCCAACCAAAAGTAATTTCCTGATTTTACCCAATTGAAAGATTATTAACAATGATTTAACGCATCGTTAAAGTCGTACTCCTGCACTTGTTTGTTTTAACCTTAATTCGCAGATGAGAGCAGAAGGGCGCAAAAATGAATAATCTACTTAAAAAATTTCTCAATAAATGTGGCTCTAGCTAGGAATTTATAAAAGAGAAATATATTTCATATAAAATTTTAGAAAAATCCAATAATTGTGTGCGCCTCTATATACATAGATAAGTGATCTCACATTTATAACAGGGCTCGTCTGTATGAAACTTTTAATTCTTGTATATGAATATTGGGCCAAACGTAATAGCCCATAGCTGTAACACATTATTGTATTTGTACTTTTTTATAACACATGTACTGTTAGCCGAATAAAGATTATCTGAATCTGAAATCTGGTAATTTTTGCTGTTTGCGGTGAAACGTGACTGGATAGCTTCCTCTTCCGTTTTCTGCTTGCGATCGCGCGGAGTTTGGAGTTTTAAAGATTTTAAAGATAAAGGTTGGCTGTGGTGATATTGTTTTTATAAGCGAACGTTTCAAACGGCGAGATGACATCGTATAAAAAACTGAAGTGAGTACGAAATTGTTTTACAGGTCCTAACTAAACATTTCCAGTTTGCCAACCAAAAGTAATTTCCTGATTTTACCCAATTGAAAGATTATTAACAATGATTTAACGCATCGTTAAAGTCGTACTCCTGCACTTGTTTGTTTTAACCTTAATTCGCAGATGAGAGCAGAAGGGCGCAAAAATGAATAATCTACTTAAAAAATTTCTCAATAAATGTGGCTCTAGCTAGGAATTTATAAAAGAGAAATATATTTCATATAAAATTTTAGAAAAATCCAATAATTGTGTGCGCCTCTATATATATAGATAAGTGATCTCACATTTATAACAGGGCTCGTCTGTATGAAACTTTTAATTCTTGTATATGAATATTGGGCCAAACGTAATAGCCCATAGCTGTAACACATTATTGTATTTGTACTTTTTTATAACACATGTACTGTTAGCCGAATAAAGATTATCTGAATCTGAAATCTGGTAATTTTTGCTGTTTGCGGTGAAACGTGACTGGATAGCTTCCTCTTCCGTTTTCTGCTTGCGATCGCGCGGAGTTTGGAGTTTTAAAGATTTTAAAGATAAAGGTTGGCTGTGGTGATATTGTTTTTATAAGCGAACGTTTCAAACGGCGAGATGACATCGTATAAAAAACTGAAGTGAGTACGAAATTGTTTTACAGGTCCTAACTAAACATTTCCAGTTTGCCAACCAAAAGTAATTTCCTGATTTTACCCAATTGAAAGATTATTAACAATGATTTAACGCATCGTTAAAGTCGTACTCCTGCACTTGTTTGTTTTAACCTTAATTCGCAGATGAGAGCAGAAGGGCGCAAAAATGAATAATCTACTTAAAAAATTTCTCAATAAATGTTGCTCTAGCTAGGAATTTATAAAAGAGAAATATATTTCATATAAAATTTTAGAAAAATCCAATAATTGTGTGCGCCTCTATATATATAGATAAGTGATCTCACATTTATAACAGGGCTCGTCTGTATGAAACTTTTAATTCTTGTATATGAATATTGGGCCAAACGTAATAGCCCATAGCTGTAACACATTATTGTATTTGTACTTTTTTATAACACATGTACTGTTAGCCGAATAAAGATTATCTGAATCTGAAATCTGGTAATTTTTGCTGTTTGCGGTGAAACGTGACTGGATAGCTTCCTCTTCCGTTTTCTGCTTGCGATCGCGCGGAGTTTGGAGTTTTAAAGATTTTAAAGATAAAGGTTGGCTGTGGTGATATTGTTTTTATAAGCGAACGTTTCAAACGGCGAGATGACATCGTATAAAAAACTGAAGTGAGTACGAAATTGTTTTACAGGTCCTAACTAAACATTTCCAGTTTGCCAACCAAAAGTAATTTCCTGATTTTACCCAATTGAAAGATTATTAACAATGATTTAACGCATCGTTAAAGTCGTACTCCTGCACTTGTTTGTTTTAACCTTAATTCGCAGATGAGAGCAGAAGGGCGCAAAAATGAATAATCTACTTAAAAAATTTCTCAATAAATGTGGCTCTAGCTAGGAATTTATAAAAGAGAAATATATTTCATATAAAATTTTAGAAAAATCCAATAATTGTGTGCGCCTCTATATATATAGATAAGTGATCTCACATTTATAACAGGGCTCGTCTGTATGAAACTTTTAATTCTTGTATATGAATATTGGGCCAAACGTAATAGCCCATAGCTGTGTTATGTACCAAAATCTTTGGTACGTTACATATCGGCATATCTATACGATTTCCCGATATGTAACCTAATTAAATAAATAAATTTGTAACGCATTAAATGTTGAAATGAGGTACCTAGCAAAAAATGCATTGCTGCCTGAGGTAACGTACACCGGCAACGCCCAGGTGCCAACGGTGTTTCCCAACAATTAATGCGGAAGAAAAACAAATGATGCAAAAATGCGCGATGAGTGCATCGATGCTAACTTCCGAGTAACAATTCCGAGGTGACATTAAGAACTCAAGTAAGAAGTAGAGGAGAGTCGTTTTCCATCACCAGCAGCGCGCGGACGCGAAGTAAAAAGTCGGGACCGGTTAGTCGGTAGAGAGTTACTTCTAAGTTCAAAGTCGGTGTAACCTAAGTTATAGTGTTTAAGATTCAAGAGTGTAAAATAAATGAAGTATACCCGACGAGTAACTCTTTTAACCGATTAAACCTCATCCGTCCCGTACAACCGATACCAGTCCGAGTACAGAAGATACCCTGGAACCATTTAATAATATTAAGAATATTCCCACCGGAATATACTTAACAATTTGGCGCAGCCGGTAGGATAGAGGAAGCTTGGTAATCAATTAAATACCGTAAATGCTTTAAAACCCTCTATCCAGAACCACAAGAGTTCTAAAAATACTTAAGTGTTGGGCAAAGATAAAGTCTTTCTTTACCCGTAACCTGAAGCCAGGCTCGGCTCCAGAGGCACACACTTTAAGTAAAAGAACTCCACCGCTCCCGGGTAATCAACTATAGTTGCCTCTGCTCCAGGCGAGCACGCAATTACCCGGACTTCAGGTACTCAACTGTAACTGCCTCTGCTCCAGGCGAGCACGCAGGTACCGATTTTTAGTGCAAAAGGCACCAACGCGGGATTATTCAATGACCACAGCGCACCGATAAAATCACAGAAGCGCTTACACAAGAAGGAAGGAAAGAAGAAGCCGATGAACGGAGACAAACCTCGCACCGGAGTAACACCAGCAGCAGCACGCAGCGACTCCACTACACCAACACAATCATCGGGGGAATCCACGAACCCTTCAACGACTCCGCAGCTGCCGAGAGATCATCTAAATCCACGAGCACCACCCACAGCATCAACAAGCAGCTCCTACAACACCTCTACACCGCATTCTCACCAGGGAATTCGTCTGCGAAGTGGAGCGGTAATCCCCAGACCCGTAGGCGACGTAGGAGTAAGTCTAGCTGATAACCTGAATCATATAGTAGAGAAAGTGCGAGTATCAGGTGACATCACAGCTGAACACTGTGACGAGATCGAGCAAAAAATAGAGCAACTCCGCGAACAAAGGGAAGCTCGAATCAAAGAATTAACAGCTGGCACCGAACAATTCAGGGAAAGTTTACTGAAATTTAAAAGATACTCGCACTCGCTCCAAAATAATAGAAACAACTTAGAATTAAGTAGTGATAAAAATTTAAGCGCGGAAATTGCACAAAGTGAACAGCCGACGGCGGCTGATCTCCTCACAGGCTGGTTGAGCGGATCAATTACGAGCTCGTCCACAGAAAACTCGCGTGATTCACAACACGTAACCGAACACAAGAGATACGCGGTAAACACACGCAGCCGGGAAATGACGGACACGGGAAAAGTACTAAAGCTTGCCACCCAAGTGGTCCCCATATTTTCAGGCGAGTTCAGCCCCCAAGTGAGCCAAGAGCTCCAAACTTTCCTATGCTGTTGCAAACAAGCACAAGCCTGCCTTTCGGAGGAAGAAAGATTAACCTTCCCTCGAATTCTGCTCACTCGTCTCCGGGGAGCGGCCTATCGTCTATTTTTGGCAGATCCTCCTCTTTCATTCGAGGACTTCGAGACACGTTTAAATCAAACATATTTGCCCCGGGAAAGCTACTTGGAACTGATGAATAAATTAATAAACATCAGCCAATTCCCGGTGGAATCGCTCAACGCCTTCACGGCAAGATTGCAGCAGACGCTGGCTCAGTGCAAAGAAGCGGCAGAACAAAACAATAATCCGGCAACAGCAATGGCACTCAAAGCCCAGCTAGAGGAATTCGCGAAAAGCGCATTCCAAAGAGGAGTAAATAATCCTTACCTCCGCCAGTACCTTCTGACTCTGAACGAAAACACCCTGAATCAGTTAGTCAGCAAGGCACTGGACATGGAGAAACTCCAGCACGGATCTACACATCCCCAAAATCCGATAACGGGCTGCGTACAGAGCCCGGAAGCATATCATGGGTCACGATCGTGCCCAAGCAGCACATACTCTAATGCATGCCAGGGCACCGATTTTCACTCCCAAGCTTTAGCACACTGTAATGCCATCCAGGCCACTTACACGAACACTCCTATGATTACACCAACCCGTTATGGGAACCACAACACACACCCGGGACCGCAGATTCAGGGCTATGGAGCAAATTACCCTGCAGCATCCCTGAGTCCAACGCGAAACTACGGAAGCACAGTACCCGGTATAACGAAAAGTATGTTACCGAACACGATTTGTGCTTTCTGCAAAAAACGGGGGCATACTTTCGCCGACTGTGTGACGAGAAGGAACACGCCGGTATGCGAGAAGTGCAAAAACTATGGGCACACCGCGAATACATGCCGCGCCGATCGCGAAAAATCAACGGGCCCACCTTATAGACCACATAGTCAGCAACTGACACCCACAAGCAACCCCGGTCGGCGCGTATACAACGTGCGATCAAGTTGCGCGTGGTGCGGGCGACGGGGGCATGAGGAAAGTGTGTGCCAACAAAAACAAAAGTATGTCAGCCGGAATTCGGGAAACGACGTACAGTCGAGTCCGAAATCCCCGACCCGACTCTAAATACTAAAAAGAAAAATTTGGGGTATACTCAGCCGCCCAAACCCAGTACCCCCGTGGTGGAACTCCCCCTAGACATTGGTCGAAATAAAAAGACTCAACTAGTGGTGGACACGGGCGCTGAGATAAGTTTAATAAAGAAAAAAGCGTTGAATTCTCTCGAATCAGTGAACTCGGAGAAAACCCTCGCCTTGCAATCCCCGTTTGGTAGGGGACATACCCTGGGAAGCTGCCAAGGAAATTTCATTAAAAAACTCTCCCCGAGTCGGGAAGTTAAAATTCCTTGCACTTTCCAGGTAATAGAAGATCTGCAAGATCTTTCCCACGATGGGCTATTGGGAAATGATTTCCTATCGCAATATTGCGACGTTGAGGGCCCAAATAAAAGACTTCGATTTCCGCGCACGGAAATCAATGAAGAGGAATTCTCATATCCAATAATACTCGATGCAGAGAAGGGATATACCCAAAAGACAACTGAAAACGAGGCTCAGGAAAAAGAGATGGAACCCGAAGGGGTTAAGCTGTCCACCTGTCATGCTCTCGGGGTATCTAGTAAAATAGATGCTGGTTGCCAAGCCCTAGAAAGGCCCAGGGTAAACGAGAATGAAACTCTAGCGAATACACCCCGGATCGAAGAAATCAACGTGGCTCTGAGAGAACCAATAAGCGTGCCTGCTCGATCGCAAATGGTGGCTAGAATTCCGTTGATACTAAAGGGAGAAATGCTCTGTTTGTCACAAGAGATAAGCGAAGGAGTCTTCCTGGCTAACAGTATCATATCCTCGAGTAAAAATAAGGAGGTCTCAATCGGAATCCTCAACGTTAATAATTCCCCAGTAATTCTGACCAACTTGAATTTACAATTGGTTTCAGCGAATGATTACTCGGTAGCCCCAATACATCCCGAAGCGGGATTACAAATAAGCAACGAGACGGCAAAGCCGCCCGAAAAAACTAAACCTACAAACAAGAAGAATACAACCGGCGCAACCGCCGACTCCCATAGGCCACAGAGCCCAAAATTAAATAAAAACGGCGCAACCGCCGACTCCCATAGGCCACAGAGTCCAAAATTAAATAAAAATGGCGCAACCGCCAATACAAACAGGCCCTCGAGCCTCAAGGTAAGTAAAAACGGTGCAAAAGGCCACCCAAACGGACCACAAAGTCCCAAACTAGAAGAAAACGGCAAAAAAGCCTATTTAAACAGACCAAAGAGTCCTAAATTAAAAATATTCAATCAAACAGAGATTAATAAAAACTACGGCATAAGTAACCAAACAGCCACAATTTCGTACGTCAGAAACCCGGATGCCGATTTGAAAAAAGCAAAAAACCGCATAGCCAGGTTAGAGCAAGAACTCAATCTGAGCCCAATTTTAAATAGCCAAGAAAAGGCTGAAATTTTGGAACTATGTCGAGAATATAACGACATATTCCATCTAAAGAATGATTACCTTTCACATACAGATGCTATCACGCATTTAATCCCGGTAGTGCAGGATCAAGCACCAATAAATCAGAAAATGTACAGACTACCGGAAACACAACGTGAAGTAATCAACGAGCAATTGAAAGAAATGCTCGAGAATGATATAGTGCAGCCAAGCAAAAGCCCTTGGAACTCGCCCTTATTAGTAGTCCCTAAAAAACCGGGACCCAATGGAGAGAAAAAATGGAGAGTAGTCGTCGATTTCCGTAAATTAAATGAAAAAACCATCGGCGATGCTTTCCCTCTCCCACGAATCGAGGATATACTCGATCAATTAGGCCACTCTCGTTACTTCACTACCCTCGACTTGGCGAGTGGATATCATCAAGTTCTGGTGGATCCACAAGATCGCCCCAAAACGGCCTTCAGCACAAGCTACGGTCATTATGAATTCAAGCGCATGCCCTTCGGACTCAAGGGAGCTCCGGCTACTTTCCAGCGCCTCATGAACTATGTGCTGACTGGCCTGCAGGGCCTGGAATGCTTTGTGTACCTAGATGATATTGTCATCTACGGGAAAAATCTAGAAGATCATAATTGCAAACTTCGCAAGGTCTTCGATAGACTACGAGAGAACAACCTAAAATTACAACCGGAGAAATGTCAATTCCTCCGAAAAGAAGTAGTCTACCTGGGTCACAAATGCTCCAGCGAAGGCGCACTGCCAGACCCTAGCAAAACAGCGTGCGTTCAAGAATTTCCTGTCCCACGAACAGTTAGGCAAGTACAATCATTTCTAGGACTTGCAAATTACTATCGTAAATTTATACCAAATTTTTCAAAAATTGTTCGTCCAATAACTAACTTACTCCGCAAGGACGAAAAGTTTACTTGGACAGATAAATGCCAGGAGGCTTTCTTATCAATTAAAAAATCGTTGATCTCACCTCCTCTTCTAATCTACCCAGATTTCAGTAAACCCTTCAACTTGACCACGGACGCCAGTAACGAAGCATTAGGTGCTGTCCTCTCTCAAGGAGAAGTGGGGCAAGATCAGCCCATTGCTTACGCGAGCCGCACATTAAACAAGGCCGAGCGTAACTACTCCACAATTGAGAAGGAATTATTGGCTATAGTCTGGGCTACAAGAAACTTTAGATGCTACCTCCAAGGTAGAAAATTCACGGTCTATACAGACCACAAGCCTCTTAAGGGAGCCTTTAATGTAAAAGACCCCACTTCCCGTTTGGTGAGATTTCACCACAAATTATCCGAGTTCGATTACAACATCGAATATAAACCCGGAAAATATAATACGAATGCAGATGCTTTGAGCCGCATTCCCCGGGAAGAGAGTGACAATAAAGAAAGCCAAACCACCACGGTACAGGCATACGTCCATCGCTCCGAGTCGGGTGAAGAAACCCCCAAATTGAAAATAAGCGCAGTCACTAGAGCACAAAAACGGAAAGCCCAAAATAATTATACCAAAAATCAAATAGCAACACAAAAAGTGAAACAAACAGGAACACAAACACCAGATTCCACCCAAGACCAAAACGAAACATTTTCAAGTCCCGTGCAACAAAAAGAAGACGACATTTTACCACTGACAATATCACCTCAAACCCCTGAATTAATTTCGAGTCCGGAGGAAATCAAAATTATTTTACATGATTATCATGATTCTCCGTTCGGCGGACACCAGGGCGTGATTAAAACGTACAAGAAAATTAAACGTAAGTTTCGGTGGAAAAATATGTTACGGGATATAAAAAATTATATCAAGCGATGCCCGAAGTGCCAGAAACTCAAAGCTTCACCCCAACATAAGATGCCCATGGTTATTACCGACGTCGCGGAACAACCTTTTGACAAGGTTTACCTCGACGTCGTGGGGCCATTGGAGGAGTCCACGTCAGGAAATAAATATATCCTAACCTTCCAGGATAATCTGACAAAATTCGTGGACTGGTATGCAATACCAAACGCTGAAGCGGAAACAATAGCGCAAATTTTCTTCGACGAAATCGTCACGCGCTACCGCATTCCCAAGCAAATAGTTACCGATCAAGGAACAAATTTCCTAAGTGATCTGTTCAAGCAGGTCTGCAAATTATTAAAGGTGAAGAAATTACAGACCTCGGCATACCACCCTCAGTCAAATGGGGCATTAGAAAGGGCACATAGGCCCTTGATAGAATATCTGCGCACTATCGTTGACGAAAATTCTAAAAGCTGGGATCGGTATTTACGCACAGCGGCATTTGTGTACAATAATAGTACGCACGAAGGAACAAAATTGACCCCGATGGACTGTCTTTACGGATTCACGGCAGATGTTCCATCGAATTTAAAAAGAGATCCAGAGCCTGTTTACAATCACGAGAGTTATTACCACATGCTCCGCTACAGGCTCCAGAAATCATATGCGACCGCCAGAAAGAATATTTTAGCAAGTAAAGAAAAATCTAAAGTATATTACGACAAGAGCGCTAAGCCGCAATCTTTTCACATAGGAGATAAGGTCCTCCTGAAAAGTGAAAGCAGAAAGCATAAGCTCTCAGAAATCTGGATAGGGCCTTACACGGTAACTGGAATTCTTTCGCCAGTGAATACCGTAATAAAAATTGGCAGGCGCGTAAAAGTGATTCATAATAATCGCCTCAAGCCATATTTCGAATAAATATTTTTCCAATCAAACATTTTTCTTTTCTTTTCTTTTATTGCTAAAAAAAAAAAACACTAACAGAAGAAATTTTTAACCCGCATACAATTTTTGTTTGCATCATCAAACACAGTGCAGTTCCAAGCGCAAGCGAAAGTGCAACCCGAAACTTACAGACAAAAAGAACAAAACAAAACAACAACAAAAAGCGTCAAACGAACAGCGCGACTAAAAGATTCGCTCACCCAGCTCATGTGTTTTTTTTTTTATCGTACCTCCCCAGAAAATGCATACTAAGAATAACCTTGTAAAGTAATATCTTCTTTCTAGTTCAGGGACAAGTAGCTGATAAGTAGTAACCTTGGCAAATAATAAACTTAGGATAGGTCAGGGCTAATTAGAAAATAAGGCAGCAGGCCATTAATCCTCATATATGGGTAGAATAATATTTTTTTTTATAAGAAGTAATTAATTGAAGAATATGTAGGAACTTATTACAGATTTTCTTTAAGCAAATTGTAAGTAAATTAAGCTAAATTTATTGTGCGCAATAAGGGAGGTACATCCGAAATGTAAGCTTTAAAATACGATAAGCTCAGGTTTGGAATATATATATATAAAAACAAAAATTAAACGCTACTAAGATAAGTATTATTATAATAACCATATATATTATACGATAGACTACCTTGTAAACGACAACCGATTCCGACCCGAACGTTTCCAAATTCTAAATTTAATTTATTTTATTTTCTTCTTGTCAACCTAAACCCCGAGAATTATTCCTCTCCAAAGAATAATTCTCTTTTTCGCAGGGGGAAGGAAATGTTATGTACCAAAATCTTTGGTACGTTACATATCGGCATATCTATACGATTTCCCGATATGTAACCTAATTAAATAAATAAATTTGTTACGCATTAAATGTTGAAATGAGGTACCTAGCAAAAAATGCATTGCTGCCTGAGGTAACGTACACCTGCAACGCCCAGGTGCCAACGGTGTTTCCCAACAATTAATGCGGAAGAAAAACAAATGATGCAAAAATGCGCGATGAGTGCATCGATGCTAACTTCCGAGTAACAATTCCGAGGTGACATTAAGAACTCAAGTAAGAAGTAGAGGAGAGTCGTTTTCCATCACCAGCAGCGCGCGGACGCGAAGTAAAAAGTCGGGACCGGTTAGTCGGTAGAGAGTTACTTCTAAGTTCAAAGTCGGTGTAACCTAAGTTATAGTGTTTAAGATTCAAGAGTGTAAAATAAATGAAGTATACCCGACGAGTAACTCTTTTAACCGATTAAACCTCATCCGTCCCGTACAACCGATACCAGTCCGAGTACAGAAGATACCCTGGAACCATTTAATAATATTAAGAATATTCCCACCGGAATATACTTAACAGCTGTAACACATTATTGTATTTGTACTTTTTTATAACACATGTACTGTTAGCCGAATAAAGATTATCTGAATCTGAAATCTGGTAATTTTTGCTGTTTGCGGTGAAACGTGACTGGATAGCTTCCTCTTCCGTTTTCTGCTTGCGATGGCGCGGAGTTTGGAGTTTTAAAGATTTTAAAGATAAAGGTTGGCTGTGGTGATATTGTTTTTATAAGCGAACGTTTCAAACGGCGAGATGACATCGTATAAAAAACTGAAGTGAGTACGAAATTGTTTTACAGGTCCTAACTAAACATTTCCAGTTTGCCAACCAAAAGTAATTTCCTGATTTTACCCAATTGAAAGATTATTAACAATGATTTAACGCATCGTTAAAGTCGTACTCCTGCACTTGTTTGTTTTAACCTTAATTCGCAGATGAGAGCAGAAGGGCGCAAAAATGAATAATCTACTTAAAAAATTTCTCAATAAATGTGGCTCTAGCTAGGAATTTATAAAAGAGAAATATATTTCATATAAAATTTTAGAAAAATCCAATAATTGTGTGCGCCTCTATATATATAGATAAGTGATCTCACATTTATAACAGGGCTCGTCTGTATGAAACTTTTAATTCTTGTATATGAATATTGGGCCAAACGTAATAGCCCATAGCTGTAACACATTATTGTATTTGTACTTTTTTATAACACATGTACTGTTAGCCGAATAAAGATTATCTGAATCTGAAATCTGGTAATTTTTGCTGTTTGCGGTGAAACGTGACTGGATAGCTTCCTCTTCCGTTTTCTGCTTGCGATCGCGCGGAGTTTGGAGTTTTAAAGATTTTAAAGATAAAGGTTGGCTGTGGTGATATTGTTTTTATAAGCGAACGTTTCAAACGGCGAGATGACATCGTATAAAAAACTGAAGTGAGTACGAAATTGTTTTACAGGTCCTAACTAAACATTTCCAGTTTGCCAACCAAAAGTAATTTCCTGATTTTACCCAATTGAAAGATTATTAACAATGATTTAACGCATCGTTAAAGTCGTACTCCTGCACTTGTTTGTTTTAACCTTAATTCGCAGATGAGAGCAGAAGGGCGCAAAAAGGAATAATCTACTTAAAAAATTTCTCAATAAATGTGGCTCTAGCTAGGAATTTATAAAAGAGAAATATATTTCATATAAAATTTTAGAAAAATCCAATAATTGTGTGCGCCTCTATATATATAGATAAGTGATCTCACATTTATAACAGGGCTCGTCTGTATGAAACTTTTAATTCTTGTATATGAATATTGGGCCAAACGTAATAGCCCATAGCTGTAACCAGGCCCCTATCACTCGTGTTCAAGGACGAATTTTTAATGACCCCATCCGCTACGCGGCGCTGATGGTACTTGTAGACGAACGATGGCGGGATTTTGAAAATATTTTTTTTTCCCATATAATATCAGATGGTGGAAAATGTTTTCCACAAATTCTATGATGATCTTTAAGATCTTTTCGATCCAATTCCGAATCCATTTAATAAAATCCAAAAAATAAAAACAAAATTTGCGCAACTTCGAAATCACAATTGCGATGACAACCATTCAAATAACCTGACATTCGCGCTCGTTCATCCTACAAGGACAGTCTCGCCGCCTAGCGGAGTAGTTTCCGGTGGCGACACTAAAAGTCCACTTTTTTTTGACAGCTTCATAGAGAGTGATAGGGGCCTGGCTGTAACACATTATTGTATTTGTACTTTTTTATAACACATGTACTGTTAGCCGAATAAAGATTATCTGAATCTGAAATCTGGTAATTTTTGCTGTTTGCGGTGAAACGTGACTGGATAGCTTCCTCTTCCGTTTTCTGCTTGCGATCGCGCGGAGTTTGGAGTTTTAAAGATTTTAAAGATAAAGGTTGGCTGTGGTGATATTGTTTTTATAAGCGAACGTTTCAAACGGCGAGATGACATCGTATAAAAAACTGAAGTGAGTACGAAATTGTTTTACAGGTCCTAACTAAACATTTCCAGTTTGCCAACCAAAAGTAATTTCCTGATTTTACCCAATTGAAAGATTATTAACAATGATTTAACGCATCGTTAAAGTCGTTCTCCTGCACTTGTTTGTTTTAACCTTAATTCGCAGATGAGAGCAGAAGGGCGCAAAAATGAATAATCTACTTAAAAAATTTCTCAATAAATGTGGCTCTAGCTAGGAATTTATAAAAGAGAAATATATTTCATATAAAATTTTAGAAAAATCCAATAATTGTGTGCGCCTCTATATATATAGATAAGTGATCTCACATTTATAACAGGGCTCGTCTGTATGAAACTTTTAATTCTTGTATATGAATATTGGGCCAAACGTAATAACCCATAGCTGTAACACATTATTGTATTTGTACTTTTTTATAACACATGTACTGTTAGCCGAATAAAGATTATCTGAATCTGAAATCTGGTAATTTTTGCTGTTTGCGGTGAAACGTGACTGGATAGCTTCCTCTTCCGTTTTCTGCTTGCGATCGCGCGGAGTTTGGAGTTTTAAAGATTTTAAAGATAAAGGTTGGCTGTGGTGATATGGTTTTTATAAGCGAACGTTTCAAACGGCGAGATGACATCGTATAAAAAACTGAAGTGAGTACGAAATTGTTTTACAGGTCCTAACTAAACATTTCCAGTTTGCCAACCAAAAGTAATTTCCTGATTTTACCCAATTGAAAGATTATTAACAATGATTTAACGCATCGTTAAAGTCGTACTCCTGCACTTGTTTGTTTTAACCTTAATTCGCAGATGAGAGCAGAAGGGCGCAAAAATGAATAATCTACTTAAAAAATTTCTCAATAAATGTGGCTCTAGCTAGGAATTTATAAAAGAGAAATATATTTCATATAAAATTTTAGAAAAATCCAATAATTGTGTGCGCCTCTATATATATAGACAAGTGATCTCACATTTATAACAGGGCTCGTCTGTATGAAACTTTTAATTCTTGTATATGAATATTGGGCCAAACGTAATAGCCCATAGCTGTAACACATTATTGTATTTGTACTTTTTTATAACACATGTACTGTTAGCCGAATAAAGATTATCTGAATCTGAAATCTGGTAATTTTTGCTGTTTGCGGTGAAACGTGACTGGATAGCTTCCTCTTCCGTTTTCTGCTTGCGATTGCGCGGAGTTTGGAGTTTTAAAGATTTTAAAGATAAAGGTTGGCTGTGGTGATATTGTTTTTATAAGCGAACGTTTCAAACGGCGAGATGACATCGTATAAAAAACTGAAGTGAGTACGAAATTGTTTTACAGGTCCTAACTAAACATTTCCAGTTTGCCAACCAAAAGTAATTTCCTGATTTTACCCAATTGAAAGATTATTAACAATGATTTAACGCATCGTTAAAGTCGTACTCCTGCACTTGTTTGTTTTAACCTTAATTCGCAGATGAGAGCAGAAGGGCGCAAGAATGAATAATCTACTTAAAAAATTTCTCAATAAATGTGGCTCTAGCTAGGAATTTATAAAAGAGAAATATATTTCATATAAAATTTTAGAAAAATCCAATAATTGTGTGCGCCTCTATATATATAGATAAGTGATCTCACATTTATAACAGGGCTCGTCTGTATGAAACTTTTAATTCTTGTATATGAATATTGGGCCAAACGTAATAGCCCATAGCTGTAACACATTATTGTATTTGTACTTTTTTATAACACATGTACTGTTAGCCGAATAAAGATTATCTGAATCTGAAATCTGGTAATTTTTGCTGTTTGCGGTGAAACGTGACTGGATAGCTTCCTCTTCCGTTTTCTGCTTGCGATCGCGCGGAGTTTGGAGTTTTAAAGATTTTAAAGATAAAGGTTGGCTGTGGTGATATTGTTTTTATAAGCGAACGTTTCAAACGGCGAGATGACATCGTATAAAAAACTGAAGTGAGTACGAAATTGTTTTACAGGTCCTAACTAAACATTTCCAGTTTGCCAACCAAAAGTAATTTCCTGATTTTACCCAATTGAAAGATTATTAACAATGATTTAACGCATCGTTAAAGTCGTACTCCTGCACTTGTTTGTTTTAACCTTAATTCGCAGATGAGAGCAGAAGGGCGCAAAAATGAATAATCTACTTAAAAAATTTCTCAATAAATGTGGCTCTAGCTAGGAATTTATAAAAGAGAAATATATTTCATATAAAATTTTAGAAAAATCCAATAATTGTGTGCGCCTCTATATATATAGATAAGTGATCTCACATTTATAACAGGGCTCGTCTGTATGAAACTTTTAATTCTTGTATATGAATATTGGGCCAAACGTAATAGCCCATAGCTGTAACACATTATTGTATTTGTACTTTTTTATAACACATGTACTGTTAGCCGAATAAAGATTATCTGAATCTGAAATCTGGTAATTTTTGCTGTTTGCGGTGAAACGTGACTGGATAGCTTCCTCTTCCGTTTTCTGCTTGCGATCGCGCGGAGTTTGGAGTTTTAAAGATTTTAAAGATAAAGGTTGGCTGTGGTGATATTGTTTTTATAAGCGAACGTTTCAAACGGCGAGATGACATCGTATAAAAAACTGAAGTGAGTACGAAATTGTTTTACAGGTCCTAACTAAACATTTCCAGTTTGCCAACCAAAAGTAATTTCCTGATTTTACCCAATTGAAAGATTATTAACAATGATTTAACGCATCGTTAAAGTCGTACTCCTGCACTTGTTTGTTTTAACCTTAATTCGCAGATGAGAGCAGAAGGGCGCAAAAATGAATAATCTACTTAAAAAATTTCTCAATAAATTTATTTATTTATTTTATTTATTTATTTATTTATGTAAAAGGCTTAACCTAAATACATAACAAAAGCTTAACGCGCACTCGAAAACTAAGTTCATATGGCGCTTCTAACAAAAGTAGATCTTAAAACAAAATATAATTTTACATCTTTGAGGGTGTTCAGTTAAGTACATATGTGGCTTAGACATGGTTAAAGATATATAAAACAAATAATTTACAATAAGTTAAAACAAATAAAATAAAACATATTCACTTTCCAGATTGGCTGAGGACTATTCAGGTTACAAACAAGGTAAAATTATTCTATACACATTTTTTTTTTTTTTTTATTTAATAATTTTTTTTTTTTTTTTTTTTTTTATAAATCTTAAACATTAAAGTTTTCAGCTCTTCCGCCTTGATTTTAAATTTATACATTCCAAAACACATTTTATGTTATATTTCTATTCTTTTTTTTTTTTTTTTTTTAAAAGCGGACTGTCGCAAACCTACTTAAAACTATATCTAGGAAAGAAAAAACAATTACTGCACCTATTTTATCAATTTGTTAACAAAAAGAGTATATTTTGGTTGAAAAATAAATATCTGTAATTCCTACGGAAATAAATAAAATCTTTTAATGGAGGGGGAACTATTAATTTAATTTGTTAGTCATATGGGATTTGCAAAGCTAATAAAGGACATTTACTAAAAAACCATTGTTCTGTTATAATTTGTGCATAAAATCTAACTTGGTTAGCAAGGTTATTAGGTCTTCGGGATTGTTAGGGTTAAGGAGAGTGGAGAGGGGGGGGCAATTGACCACCGTAGGCTCTGACGGATAACGGGCAATCCTTAAGGAAGTGTTTTACAGTTAGGGGGGCCTGGCAAAAATGACATCCGGCTCTGGGACTCCTGCTGTAGTAGTGACTGTGTGTAAGCAAGGTATGCCCAACTCTAGCCCGTATAATTTGCACACCCTGGGCCCTGGTTAGAGTTTTACTGTAGACTGGCGCCTCTATCTGCCTCCAATGCAAGGCGAGGAATGTCTCCTCCCTCTCCCAATCAGACCGCCATCTTCTTTTTAAGCAATTCAGTCGCTTCCGGTACAGGTACGACGACATGGGTACATCTTCAGTCGGGGCGTTTCTTGAAAAAATCTCCTTGGCATGAAAATCCGCCACCTCGTTGCCGTGTATACCCACATGCCCAGGAACCCAGGCCAAGTGAATGTTATTCTCACTTGAGCTAATAATAGCCCGGCAATGCTTTATAAGAGGTTCCTTGCATTTACTATTGTTTAGGGCTTGTAGGAAAGAGCGAGAATCTGAAAAAATAACCGCCGGGGAGTTCGCACTTGCTGCATACTGAATCGCCCTCCAGACTGCATAACCCTCCGCCTCATAGCTAGACACATCCAGGTGGAGCCTAAATCGCTTGACGAGTGAATGCCTCTGTTGCCCCGGAAGAAAGACAACAAAAACCGCTGATGCCTGGCTGTCACTCAGAGATCCGTCAGTGTATATAAACAATCGGTTCTTGAATTTGGATGCCAACTCCCTGTGATGTGCCACCAATTCCTCCACAGATGAGTTCCTTTTGTCTTTCGGCCCCAAACTAATCTGAATTTCATTACAGGATTCATTAGGTCCTAAAAAGGGGAGGTGCAAGGAATTTGGATTGGGTGTACTTAGATCTAGAGCTAAACTAACTCCTAATGCTAGTTTAAGAGCCGGTGTTGATCGAGGTTTGGTGCTCATCTGGTCCAAGCGAATCAAGGATTCATGATGTGGACCCTCCTGATCCAGCCAGTTCTTGCTGAAAAGTTTGATACGCGCCTTCTCAGCTCTGTCCTGCAGGGGGAAAACTCCAGTCTCGATCCAAAGGGAGCGCCTGGGAGTCGATTTGAGTGCTCCGGTTGCCACCCTTAACACTCGGTTGATGCTCGTCTGAATTTTTGTTATATTGCTGACCGATGTTGACGCATATAAAAGGAGACCATAATTTGTAATGCCCTCAATGAGCACCTTGGCGATCTTAACTGTTGCGTGCACCGGAGCTCCGTGTTTTTTACCTGCTATTAATTTAATAAAATTGGTAGCCTTACAGACCTTGTCCGCCACTTGGCCGCAGTGGATGTTCCAGCGAAGGTCAGCCGAAAAGGTCACACCCAAGATCTTCAAGGTGGTGCTGACAGGTACCAGGTGGTCTCCAATTTGCACATTGGAAGGTGGATTTACTCTTCTTTTCCTGCTGAAGATCATCAGTTCTGCCTTGGTCATCGGCACAATGGCTCCGGTGTTGTAAGTCCAGATCTCCAGAACAGCTATGGCCCGTCTGAGTATGTCCGTTGGGTGTGGGTCGTCAGTAGTAATTATAACATTGTCGGCGTATGCGTAAGTTTTAAGTCCGTCGATTTCATTTAGTTTCAGTACTAGTCCAGTCAAATAAACATTAAAGAGGGCCGGAGCAAGGGGAGATCCCTGCGGGAGAGTATTACTACTCTTAAATTTTCCAGAGACGACCCCATTGGCTCTGACTTGAACGGTCCGATTGACTAAAATGTTTTTAATCAGCCGAATCGAGGCCTCATCAAAGCCCCAACCTGATAGCTGTTCCAGCACCACATCATACCTGACCCTATCATAAGCCTTCTCCACGTCCACGGCTAGAAGGTAAACCGCACGCTTTTTAGATAGGGACCACATGATGTCCGCCTCCAGCTCCAGGAGGAGGGAAGATGTGCCCCGATATTTCCTAAAGCCATGAATCTCCTTAGGCAGAATTTTCCCTATATTTTCAGAGAGCCTACGTCCCAGGATCTTCTCCAGGAGTCTTGCAGCACAGGGGAGTAGAGATATTGGTCTCAGGTCTTTGGGTGTAATAGGACCGTTGGTTGAGAGGTTTCTTTTCTTGATGGGCACCTGAACAGCATTCTTCCACTCTTGTGGGTAAATACCACTCTCTAGAATGCGATTGAAAAGTGCACAGAGTCTCTCTCTGTAGATCTGAGGTGCTTTAGCCAACATGGAGTAAGTAATTAAATCTTTTCCAGGCGCTGAACCCTTACAATCGGTAAGGGCCCCATCAAACTCCGTGAAGGAAATATTATGACATATAGAATGCAGAAACCCATCCTCATCAGAGGTCCCAGAAAAGGTCCAAGAGTCCCTTCGTTCTATCAACTCAGATCTGAAGGTGGAGTCCTCCGAGTACAATGTCCAGGATCTGGCCAATTCCTCAGATATTTTGCTGGAATCAACGTATATATTACTTTCCACCCTCAGACTACCAATAATGCTGGTGGAGTTATTACCGGACAGGGCCCGGACCTTCCTCCAAGCATCTCGGATATTGATAGACGGGTCTATGCTCTCCGCGAAATTATTCCACGTCTCTCTTTTAGCATCCAAAATGGACCTCCTCACAACCGCCGACTCTCTGCGATATTTTATCAGATTAGGAGTGGTTGGATGCCTCTGGAAACACTTCCATGCTCTATTTTTAAATCTAATTTTATTTAGGATGTCCTGGTTCATCCACCTAGGCTGAGTACTGGAAAAAGAGTTTGAAATTGGAATTCCGACAGAAGCACCCACTTTAATCGCTCTAGT
This sequence comes from Dysmachus trigonus, assembly GCA_949715965.1. NCBI lineage: Eukaryota > Metazoa > Arthropoda > Insecta > Diptera > Asilidae > Dysmachus > Dysmachus trigonus. The sequence continues at coordinate 1,857,272 of OX454323.1, read as the reverse complement.
GAGCTGAGCAGCCTCTTTATTGACGTTCCCCGATACAGGCCTCAAGAGGACCTCACTCTCCACCGTAGCAGAAAAAAGATCCCATTTAGCCCTGTGTTCGCAGAACCTGGGTGTTACGATTTTCTTAGCGATCTGGAAATCTGAATTAATGATGATGGGAAAATGATCGCTTCCCTCCGTATTCTCATGCGTAATCCAATTGAGAACAGAAGCAATATTCGGGGGGGCCAAAGTCACATCTATATGGGAAAAAGTTCCAGTACCTGACAAAAAGGTAGGACTACTAGTATTGAGCAGACATAGGTTTTGACTCTCTACCCAGTTAGCAAAAATTCTCCCCCTACGACTCCAATGCGCCGCCCCCCAAAGAGGGCTATGCGCATTAATGTCTCCACCAATTATGGCGTTGGGAGGGAGCTGGTTGGCCAGGTTCTGTAAATCCGTAAATGAAACATCTTGGGTATTTTCAAAGTAGATGGAAGCAAAAGTCAGAGGACTAGATGCCTCCAAAGAAACTGCATAGGCAGTTAGATTGCCGTTAATCTGTATCCTAGAGACCGCAATAGAGTTGTGCACCAAAATGGCCACACCTCCATGTCTATTCTCTCTTGGGTAATTATACCCGTGAAAAGAATAGGATCCCAACCTATCCGGCTCTTCATGTGAAAACAGGTGCGTCTCCTGGAGGAGAATAACCTGAGGCCGATATCTACAGATTAGAAGCTCCAGGGAAGAGCGATTATTTCTCAGTCCTCTTATATTCCATTGTAGAATTTTTATATTTTTAATGGAAGGTCTAAGATTATTAGCCTGAGAAGCACTCATAGGCAATTGATAGATACGGAAAAATTTAACTCAGATAAGTGGAATATTAGAGGTAAAAATGACTAAATAATATAAATGAATATATGATAATTAAATTGAATTAAATTAGTCTGATAATGATGAGAATTCTACCGATAGGTTATCACTATCAGATAAAATCACATCCTCACTAAGATTTTTCTTTGTTTTGTGTTTAAGATTTTTGGAGGTTTTTGCTTTTGTAATCGGAGAATTTTGTTTAAATTTGGTTTGTTGGGATGTCTTTTTTGTAGTTTCATTATTTTTTATTTTAGTAGCTAAGGTCATGGCCTGAGTGAATTCTATATTAGATGATTTTTCTTGTGGGGAATCAGTTGTTGAAGACGAAGGTTTTATTAAATTGGCAGATTTAACTGACAAAGTTGGTTTACTAGGGATTGTTGTTTCAATAACATTTTTGCTTTTAGTACTTTCTTGTGTAATTTTTGTAAGCAGAGTCGTAGAGAGAGCGGTGGGATTTACAACGCGGGAGAGTGTATCTGCAAAAGAAGGCCCTGAAACAGACTTGTGCGTATTGTAATACTCTTTACGAGCCTCATACATTGAGCACTTTTTCTGTGTTTTGATTTTTAAAATCTCTTTGTTTTTCAAAAATTCAGGACAATTACGGCTGAAAGATTCATGTCCTTCAGCATTGCAATTGACGCAGAACTTCCGGAGACAGCCAGACTCCTCGTGAGGTCCAACAATACCGCAAGTGCCACAAGTGCTTTCCCCATCGCAGTGGTTTTTAGTGTGACCCATCCTCTGGCAGATAGTACACCGCATCGGAGATGGGTAGTACTCACGCACCAGAATTCTGGTCCAAGGGCCCTGAATATCGTGCGGAATTTTGTAGGCGTTGAAGGTGAGGATGACCAGACCAGTGGGAACTCTCAGCCCCCCCTCGACTAATCTTGTCATTTGAACAACGTCCACAACATCCTGGTCTTTGAGACCCTCGAGAATTTCCGCCTGCGAGAGCTG